>JAJTUQ010000002.1:2736920-4105380 GCA_021399445.1 Xylogone sp. PMI_703 | reverse complement strand
CAGGGTCGAAGTGAGTGCCTCTCTTTTCATGATACGCCGTCAGTTTTGCGATAAATTCTTTATATTCGTCAGTATAGGAAATAGAAGGTTCACGAGTCCTAGTTGGAGGAACCATTGTCGCTATTCTTTTCCCTGGATGGCCATGCGCTGATGATTCAATGGACTTGCTTAGCCCAACCTTGCTTGCGCAAATCGCGATTTTGGATCTTAGAGAGACGCGATCGTAACCGTGATAAAGTTGAATGCGCCTTCCCTAGCATTATTTCTAACTGGTTACGGATAAGCGTATATACGCACGGTCCATCATCCCACAGGGTAGCTCGCTTTTCGTATCCAGGTACGCCGAAGTTAACCATTCTTCATTATTCGCGAGAAATCAGTCCGATACACAAAATGAAGAGAACTCCTACTTGGAGGGTCCAGTAATTATCCAAAGGACATTAATATCACTATGAAATAGGCTACAATTATTCAATAAGTTCCATACTCTCTTTCTCTTTCCATTTCATTCCTAAATTACAATGTTTTCTTCTCAAGGAATCTCATCTCAGGGTTCTATCTTGGCTTCAATTCCTTTCACAAAGTTTTCTCATACTACAAATTCATTAGAAGCTGTTAAGTTTACTTGGAATCATATTGGTCGAAGTGACTTGGATTTTGTCGTGCATAAGTCCAGAATTGCACTGGGTGACGGAAGTCATGGGAGCCAAACGATCATGAAAGTCACAGCAGGAGCCGACATATTAGTATGTGCTGATGCATAAGCTTCACTTGGCGTTATTTACTCATAGTTCTACTCTAGGAAGAACAGAACCTAGACTCTTTAGTACATTGCCTACAGGGGTACAATGCATCGAAAGTTTCAGAGTGTCCAGTGCAACTAGTAGTCAAGAGCCCATTTATGGCGATGCGATATCCTAAAGATACTCATACAGTATGTTAATATTATAAGAGAGGCCATTCCTTTAGGATTATGGTAAAGTATCTAATACCTTATTAATTAGGTACGCCGAATCCAGTTGAAGTTTCGTAGCGATGCTGATTTCACGGTTGCTTTGGACTGCCTAACTTCTGTTGGCCTTCATGTCACTCAAAGCCCTCCTGTTAAGTCTACCATTCAATTGAATAGAGCAAATGCAGTTAACCTACCGGCAAACCTTCCCATAGCCGTCCAGCAACCGGCTTCATATTTGAATACGGGCAAAGTCGACCGGCTAATTCATCCGAGTGATGTTATTTCACTAAACTCCTCGTCCTCTCAGTTGGCCATCACTGACCGACCATATAGCCTTGATTCCTCCGTACCGGGACGGAGTAGTGTACCACTTATGAGCACACACCGATCAAGTGAGCATATAATTCGCCCCAATACCGTTGATTCTCATAGTATCTCCCACAATCATTCATTATCCCCGTTAAACCAATCGAAACCGCCTTTCAGTGATTTTACTGAGCAATCCAGCATTGATGGACGTGATCAGCTCGTATGTTTCATTTCTGGGCTTTGCAATGAATATTTTTCATGTTTAATTCCTTCTATAGTTCCGCGAGAGACTGAGAGGAGACCAACAGTTTTTGAACAGTAATATCACAGGCACTTCACATACCCTAGATTCAGGTATCAACTTCCAATCGCAGTCTCTACCTCCGCAGATGCCAACTCAGCTATCTGACCTCCCTCATGCCTCAGCTGGGGCTTCCGTTTTGGCAGCTCCTGGTGACTTTGTGCGTTCAAAGTTCACCTCGGTGTCAAACAAAAATTGTGTCAATTCATTGTATCACCCTTCTTCGTCTATACCGCACGAGTCCAACCGGCCAACTTCTACACCAGTGTATAGCACTGATAATACTAGCCTCGCTGTACCGCCAAGACGAACACTACCGTTTGCTAGGCCACACACTGCAGCACCTAAAATGACTTCTGAATCTCATCAAAATACAGCCCCGCCTCCACATGCACGAACTAATCTGACCGTTCAAGAAGAAAATTCCCCGCTAGCTGCTAAGGCCCTAACATCTGTCCCGAATTCAGCATTGTCAGGGCTTAAATCAAAAGAGACGACCACTAGGAAACGGAATAGCACACCGGCTAACGGGCGCCAACCCGCCTCTAAACGCCCAAAGATGATAAGCCAAAGTACGCAGACGCAGGCAATTTCTGGCCATAGCCATGCAGCAGGCCTAGGGCACGCATGTAGCAATGAGATGACTGAGAATGGCGATGCCAATCATTTAGGGGTTAGTCCTGTATTTGCAGGCTATCTACAACGCTTGTTTACAATCGTTAATAAACAAGACACTACCTTGTCCCCAAAGGAGATATGGGAAATACCTAGGTATACGGACGGCGATGATGAGGTGAGAGAAATGATTCTTAATGATTTCATATGCGCAAATCTGGAGGACAAGGACTTTCAGAAGCTTTGTGAAGATATCGAGCATGCTTGGAGACGAGTCGGTTTAGGTATGTAACTGATAGTATCGGCTTCTTTTAATATTCGCTATTTGGTGGGGAAATTGCAGATCTGTTATAATGTTTTGACTTTATTAACCTCTTTTAGCCGCAGCTAACACCCGTTTAATGCCTTCCCCATAACTCCAAAAAGAGGTGCTTAAGTCCTCCAATTTTTGTACATGAGAGCTAACAGTACAACCTGTTCCACCTTGAAAGGATCATATTTAGGATATATACTACACAAGGATGCACTTTTATTCAGGAAATGCTTAGTATCATTTTTGGTTATCGTGAAATCTTAGTCTAAACTAGCTAAATCAGCCAGCACACACCGGACACCATATATCAACTCTCGAAACACCTGACCATATATTAACTACATATAATTCCACACCACAGACTTCCGTCTATGCTTTATTCCCATCAACAACTTTATCCTCCGGGCTAAAGTTCATAGAAATGCTATTGACACAGTGTCTTTCATCTGTAGGTGTTGGGTATCCCTCGCCTTTGAAAACGTGTCCCAGATGGCTTCCACAATTAGAGCAAACAATCTCGATTCTCTCCATTCCGAACGAGTTGTCGACGTGTCGGTCTACCGCACCCGGGATATTGTCGAAATATGCAGGCCATCCGCAGCCAGACTTGAACTTTTGGCTAGCTTTGTAGAGAGGAGCATCACATGCGGCGCAAGTATAGACACCTTCCTCAGGCATATGCTTGTCATATTTGCCTGTATGTGGTCGTTCGGTCCCTTTCTCGCGGAGGACACGGAATTGTTCTAGAATGCACCATTAGAACTTGCAAATGTAACTGCGGTCGAAGATATTTACCTTTTGACAGGACTGCCCGCCATTCGTCTTCGGATTTCTGAACTGGGTATGACATGTTGGACGGACTGTTACTACTGAAGAAACTCGATAGAAATGGAATAGTTGGCATAGACCTCAGAACAGCTCCTCGTATTAATGGATTGACTCTATATCGAGCAGGGTTATTGAAATTAGTGATTATGTTAAATCTTCGAGCGATGGTTGAGAAACTTGGGAGGCGCATAACCGCATTTATATAGAAAATGGCGAAACAATAGTCAGATAAGGCGTTTAAGTGTCCGTTAACTGAGTCCGAAGCACATTCCAAATACTGACGGGGCTCGCGGGGGGTACAGCCACCCCACTACCACACGCAAGGGGACAATTTCGGTATCTAGTGCGTCATTTCGAGCATATACCCGCTACACTACCTCAGCTAATTACAGTGATTTCATTGGACATCAAGCTTAGTCATACATTTAGATTACAGTGATGTGGAATCACGACGCCTTGTTAAGGGATAATCAGAACTCACAATCTTAAATCAACATCTTCTGCGCCACAACTTCCCTGTCTCGTCACAGCAACGCTTTGAGCTTAGCTAGAGATCTGGATTGAGATAGGATAACGCAGTTATGTCTCGCCGAGCACCGAATCCTGCTGCAGAACGTGCAGCTCAAAATACGCAGACTATCAAAAGCTTATTGAAGCTGGAATGCAACAAAGTATGCGCCGATTGCAAGCGGAACAAACGTGAGCCATCTTTGGACCCTAGCCTATGCATCCTTTCTGACAGCAGCACTCCTAGATCCAAGATGGGCGAGCTGGAATCTAGGCATCTTTATTTGTATAAGATGTTCCGGCATACATCGAGGAATGGGCACGCACATTAGCAGGGTGAAATCGGTCGACCTTGACGCATGGACAGACGAACAGTTGGCAAGTGTCTTGAAATGGGGGAATGCGAGGGCGAACAAGTACTGGGAAGCCAAGTTAGCACCAGGACACGTACCATCGGAAGCCAAGATCGAAAACTTTATAAGGACTAAATATGAGTCGAAGAGATGGGTAATGGACGGTCCAATTCCCGATCCTGCCACATTAGATGTCGAGGGAGACGATGATATACCGTTGAATTTGGTAAAGGAGAAGCAGAACCTCGAGCGTGCACCATCGTTGCGAGGAGCATCCAGCCAACCTGCACCCAAACCTCAAGCCAAGACAGAGGATCTGTTTGGAGATATCGATGCACCTGTCGCACCGAGATCCAGTTCTGCTGCACCGCCAGCTTCCAGAGTTCCACAGAAAGCGGAGGCGGTTCCTCCAAAATCAACCAAGCCAGCAGATTCCCTTCTGGGGTTGGATTTCTTTGGCACAGAAGCACCTGCCCCGAGTCGATCAGCAAACTCGACTCCTGTTGCCGGCGCCCCATCACGACCGGATTTGAAGCAGTCTATATTATCTCTCTACTCATCTGCTCCTCGACCTCAGCCTCAACAGCAATCATTTCATTCTCATTCGGGTTCGTTTGGTGGGATGCAAGCAGCTTCTCCACCGCCAACACAACAACCACAAAAGACTTCATTAGGAGGGTTGGATGATGCATTTAGTGGTTTAAGCTTTTCCAGCACCTCACCACCAGCGACAACTCAATCCAATAAAACATCGGCCTTTTCAAATTTAGGAACTTTTGCAAGTCCACGAGCAGCAACTACTCAGGTATCTTCGCCTCCACTGAGTGGAGGCGGGTTCTTTGATGCAAAACCGGCACCCCAGAAGCCCCCCACTCAATCAACGCAGCCCTTTAGCACTGGTAGTAGTGCAAGTACCGGGCTTGCTGACCTGTTTGACTTCTCTTCCGCCCCTCAATCACCACCGAGACAGAACATCAGTTCGCCGCCAGCTCAGTCTACATCCGTCTTTAATCTGTCCAACCCTGCGCCTCAAGCGAAACCATCAGCCCAACCAGCTATGACAGCGTCAAGCGGCTGGGGAAATAATGATGCCTGGGGATCTAGCAATGCGTGGACCACGCCTGACAACTCTAGTTCAATACCAAGCCAACCTGTGCAAAGTAGTACAAACAGCTTTGGATGGGGTTCCGGATCCCTTGCAAACCAAAGTATTGTTCCTGGAGCTGGAGGATTTACGACAACAGCAAACCCAAGCGTTCCTCCAAAAGTTAGTGCAGATGAAGATTTTGGAGGTTGGAATACAGCTCCTCCCGCCAAACCAGCTGGTGCTCCAAAACCAGGTGGGGGATTTGCAGGTAGCGAAGATCTGTTTTCTAATGTTTGGCAATAATGAATATAAAACCAAAATGTAGAATGAATTATTGACTAATAATACTTTCACAATGGTTCTTTTGTAGACCTTAATACAATCTTGACTTCATTGACCATATACAAGGCCTAACCGCTTCAAAACGAAAATTTACAAGGAGTAACCGGTCGTGTTCATTAGCCCCGTTATTAATAACACCTTTTTCCACCAACGCCATGCAATGCTGCAAAGTCATCTTCTAGAAGTACAGTTTTCAACCTCCTGTCTTTGACGCCATTCGCCTCTCCAAGACATCCGACCAATTCCAGCAGATCTTAGACTTTGGATATCAAACGAACAAGCCCCAGATAAACCATAATGCAAAAACAGCAGCAATAATCATACCGGCCAGCTTGAAAATCGCAACTTTATTTCCTGACGCTGCCATTCGTGTCAATCTACCCGCCGACCCCTTTAAGGAGGTGCTCATTGCCGAGAAGGTGTTGGACTGATTGATCAATTAGTGTAAGGCCATATGGAACAAGGGACATCTCCATAATGAGAAAGGGAGATATTTACAGTATCATCAATGACGTCTTGCGCGCGGGCATTGTCGTATATATCCACTGTTACGCCACGCAGGGCCGAGACCTTCGCAGAAAGTTCTGACAAGCGCTGATTATTTTGACGCTCGCGCTCATAAGCGTCCGACATCTTTGCCCAGTGTGTTTGAAATCTCGTAGAGGAATAACGGAATCGTAAAGGAGATCACTGGGAAGTCGAGTAGAGAAAGCCGCTATCGCCGAGGTAGTTTCACGTTTGGAATATTCCTGAAGCCTTACGTCCGTAATTGGCCAAGAAGCGCTAGCAGAGAGGTAGTAAGCGGCTGATGAATCTAATAGGTGAATAATGTCGCCGAGACAAGTGATATGTAAGGAATTACGTGTCTAACAGCTTCTTGTTGCTAGATGTATGGAGAGGAGTTGGGGTTTGGGCGTCGATGAGGAAGCATCTGACGCGCTCAGCCACCGGGATTTCTTCGGGTGCGTGTGGCTTAAGCGCTCCATCGTCATCTAGTCGAAGATCGAGCAGGCGCCTTCGGAGTAACTGTTTCTACATCAATCAACTCTACTCGCTCACTTACATCTGTGATAATTGCTAGCCGCAGTTGTATCTAACATTTGAGTTTCTTCGCTGCGCACTTCCTACAATTGAACAGTCGTCCTTTTTATTTCGCCATTGTAACATTTTTGCGTCATTTAATACTCGTTGGACTGTTGCCGCCTAGATCCGAGAGCCGCGTTGGCCTCAACTTCATCGCTCCTCAGCTGATAACACCCACGGAACCTGCGAGTAGTCTGAAGCTTATTGTGTAATTCCAAATAGTATACGAAGCACAGATGGGTATTCACAATCCTCTCCCGTCGTCGCTGAAGTGTACGTTGGCAGCTGCCCCTCCCTAGCTATCGAAGCTCAATTGCTAATCTTACTCAGCGGAGTGTGAAAAATGTGCGAAGATTCTCTCATCTTTCGTTGATCCCAGACAGGCTTTTGGGCCTGACAAAGTTATTCCTCACTCAGTACTTGCAAATGCAAAGGTAAGGCAGATATCTGGGTGATCGACAGTTCCAGCTATAGCGGGGTAGCTATCTGGAGGACAGATCGTAGAAGGCTGACTGGAAATCTAGGGTCTAGCAATTCTCACAGTTCTTAAAGCTGGATTCATTGGTTCTGGTAGATATGGCAATGGTATTGTTGTTGCTCGTCTCCCTAATGGAGGTTGGAGCGCTCCATCAGCAATTGGTACCGGTGGTGCCGGATTTGGTGGACAAATCGGTTTCGAACTGACGGACTTCGTATTTATTCTGAACGATTATGCCGCTGTTCGCACGTTTACTACGGCTGGGTCAATTACGCTTGGCGGAAACGTCTCCCTGGCTGCCGGACCTGTTGGTAGGAACGCTGAAGCTGCTGGCGCGGCTAGTGCAAGAGGCGTCTCCGGTATCTTTAGTTACTCGAAGACGAAGGGACTGTTTGCCGGTGTATCATTGGAAGGCTCCGTCATCATTGAGAGAAGAGATGCAAATGAGAAATTGTATAGGCACCGATACACAGCCAAGCAATTACTAGAAGGTGCAGTTGAAGTTCCTAGAGCCGCAGACCCGCTTATGAATATTCTGAACTCGCCTATATTCGGAGGATACCGTGGATACAACAACTCTATGTACAACGATACTCCAGTATATGATGATCGACACGATGATCTAGTATGGGAAGGGCGAAGAGGGCCAGGTTTTGGCGAGAACCAGCCAGCACGAAGTGGAAGTTTCGATGATGGCTTTGGAGAGCGTCGGGGTAATGCATCGGATTATGTCTATAGCGATAGGCCGAAGCGCTCCACTACATGGGCAGACGATATATATGACCGTCCGGTGGGAGGGTCGCGAGTTAGTTCATTTAGCGGCGGTGGTCGCTCACGTTCGGGTAGTGGCTTTGATGACGATTATGTCTATTCTGATAGACGGGAGCCAGACTCACCTAGGGGCGGACCTGGGCCTGGACGACCATCAGCTCCCAAACCGGTCTTCAACAGGAGTAGGACAGATAGTCTAAAGGTGAACGAGGCCGTGGCGCTATTCACGTTCGAAGCAGACCAGCCAGGTGATCTAGGCTTCAAGAAAGGGGAGATTATCACGGTGACGAAGAAGACTGACAGCAGCAATGACTGGTGGTAAGTTCTAGATCACTCACGAGATATCACTTAGGCATTCTCTAATATTGAACAGGACGGGACGAATTGGGGAGAGAACCGGAATATTCCCCAGTAACTATGTGGAGATGAGGACCTAGCCGGTGTCTGTCTTGGAAATGTCAATTCCTTCAGTTATATTTTCAGCGATAAATTTCCCTTTTGATTCCCTTTTCATTTTCTCGGGCTGATAGGAAGGTCCTTCTTTGGCGACCTTAACAAAGTTGGGCTGTCTTATCCATCCATTTCTCTTTTCGTTGAAAGACTGGAACTCGCGATTTAGGATCTTCGTTATACCTTTTCTTTCGCGCGATTACAGGAGACTAGCAAACGACTAAAGGAGTCTGGGGTATCTTAGCATAGGATATGAAACTTCATGAAATGATTCCCATTTGACTTTTGGTGTTTCCGCGCGTCAATTTCCCTGACACTTTTTCTTGGTATTTAAGAGGTTGATCAACTTCAACACTTACTGGTTTCACAATCCTATTTGGGAACACCTATGAGTCAGTCAAACACGCAAAGCTGGGTATAGATTTGTGAAATACCATTATAGCTTCTCAAATATACTTTGGAGTTAAAAAAGGAACTTGCACATATATAGAGCAGTAAGTGTGGAGACAAGTACATCACAATTAAGGGTATGACAAGAAAATGGGGATCTGAGTCCTACGGCAACTCATCCCAGCTTCACATCCAATCGCCACTCCCCTTTTTTCCCTGCACATTAAAGTACACTCGAAGTACAGTACTGTCGCCCTAAGTGGGTTCTACTCGTGGGCTCTTCCGCCCTCCCTCGCTTTCGCCTCCACCTCCAGAATCCCGAAAAAAAAGGGGGAGGCATGAAGGGTGCGGGCTGGGCTCAAAACCCACAGTCGGCCACAGTGCAGATCCTAGACCCTGGGAAAGGCAGAGGCAAAGAAAAGCACCCCCGAACCCGAAGACTCACAGCCACGATGCCGTGGAAATAACTTATCCTGTAGTGGAATCCGGGGTTGGGCAGTGTTGTGCTGCTGCTCTGGGGGCTGAACCCGGCCCGTCCGGAGGAGATATCCAGCCAACCAGCTAGCTTAGATGGCTTGGTGGGCTGATGGAGCTGGTATGTAGGTAGGTATGTATGTATGTAAAAAAGGGAGAAACTGGGTTACGCGGCTACACGGTATGATTGGCTATACAGTAACTTTCAATCTCTGGGCTTTATTCTTGATGTTTCTCTCGTTTTGGTAGTTGGTAAAGCATAGGCTTTGGGAGTCTTTCTCCTTTGTCTTTGCCTTCGCGAATAAGGCAGGTAGGCAGGTAGGTGACTGTGCTGGACTGAGTGTGCAGTACAGCAACTGTTCGAATGGAAATGGCACGATTGGATATGGAGTTATGTACGGGAAGCGGGGGATTCTAGACCCTGTGTCTATTTTTGCTTTCTTTTTTTTCTCTCCTTATTTTTGGTCTTCAGGACTGGGCTTGGCTTGGATCTGGGGTTGGTAAGGGTTCTTACTGTATGTCTGAGCGTAGAGGAGAGAGCCGATGAGGGGGCTAAGAGGCTCTTTGTGGTTTCTGTGGCTTTTTTTTTTGTGAGACAAAGCGGAGGGGTCAGGTGAAGGAGTATGGAAGTATTTTCGCTGGGAATACGAGGATCGTTATGGGCAGATACTGTGGTATGGTATGGTATAGCATGCTAATTATGATGTGCGGTTGTTACGACTATCTTTCTTTGTTTTGCCTTTTAAGGAGAGAGGGACTGGTCTCGAATTTACCCCTCCTCGAGGAGAGGCTCTTATCAGATAGAAGATGCAAGGGTCTATGGTAGCTGTGACAGCACTACAGCACTCTGATAAGCAGAGTGGCGGATAGGAGAGGGACTATCATCCAAGCTTCACCTTACAGACTTACACTACGTACCACAGTAGCTATTCTAGCCCATTTAATGCCCCGTATAACCTCGTTGTGGTGGAGATTAGCTTTGGGCCCGGCTCGCTGTTTAATACCACAGCCAGAGCACTTACTCGTACCGTCCCGTGTGACAGAAAAGAGACAAGATAGTTATCTTCCCCTCCAAAGCGTTGGTGAGAAAGCCAAAGCTCTGGAAGAGCTCTCCCTTCTTCTGATGGTGGTGAACGAAGTCCCAGCTAGGCTGGGCGATGCGCGGCAAAGGCAAGGGAAGGAGCAAAAGAGGCTTGCATATCATATCATGCAGATGGACTCTGTGAATGCACACACCCCCTCACATTTCTACATCACAACCACACCACACCACCTCCTCCTTCCTTCCTCGCCCCATCTCATCCCGTCCAGAAATGACAGGTAATTAATTTGCTTCCGCCCAGTTAGGTTTTGTTGAGCTCTACTACTACTACTCCGTGAGGCTTGCGACCCGTATCCTCGGGTCGGGTCTTCTGAACATGCCGTACGGTACCTGTGCCGGGTAGGGAGCCTCCTTCGGAAAAGGGTTGAGGCTTCTGTGGATGGTGGTGGCGATTTCAAAGAAGAGAACAAAGAATTATTAATGGAAAATTGGACTGGTGCCATAGTCAATACATACGCATACACCGGGCACAAGCTACTTGCTTCGAAGAAGACGCTGATAAGAAGAAAGGAGAGCAGAGCAGAAAAAGTCACAGATGCAGAGGGACGAATGAAGAAACTCTGGTCAACCCAGCTTTTGCAACAGCTGTCCTGAACTATTTTAGGTCCCTCACTTATCAAACCGACAGATCTGGTTTACAGCTAGCCCTCGGGTACACTAATCTCGAGAGCACGACGAGGTAGTTGGAAATGATGGACAAGATGGTGGGTAAGCATCTGTCGATCCCTTTGATACAGCTCAGTCGTGCGTGTTCCGCGGGTTAATTTTACGGAGGTAAGCACCGGCGATTATTGGGGAAGATTCGAGGGACAATTTCTACGACTCTTGACAGTCTACTGTCTCGTCTCTACTAGTTAGGCAACTACTCTAGTCAACGTGGTTAGAAACGACGAAATGTCCGAGAATCACCAAGCACTGCAGCACGCGTAGTCAGGCAGAGCCCATCTTGCCGACACTCCGGGTTTGCATCAGATTATCAAGGTACGGCGGGTACCGAAAGCCCTTCTTTTCTGCTGGATCCCTCGAGTTCCTTGAGTTCCGCGAAATGGGAATTCCCACTCTCTGCAACGGCGCTTCTGTCCTACCCACTTATTATCAAGACAGATCGGCAAGCTTTCCAACCTAAGTAACCTAAGAGAGGAAGAAAAAACGCCGCCAGTGTGGGCGGGCAGTGGGCGCTGTTGTGAACGAGATGATCATTTTTGCTTATTGCATGGGGTTCAGCATCCGCGGTGCAGGCTCACATCCCACTAAGCTCCTGCGGGCACCTGGCCTGGTGGTACTGACGGTAAGCAAATCCGGACGCACACACGAAAAAGGCTTCTAGAACGATATGCACGCGGTAGACCTAGACTCTTTGGGGAGGCGACAATTTGAGGAACCTTATTTTCACGATGAAGCATCGTGGCTTCAACTCGCCAAATCCCGGGATGCCAGACATCGTACAGTAGGCGATAAGGCAGAGAGATAACCCAGCCCTGTGGAACATCGTGGAGAGAGCTCACGATGGCGGCGTGTCGCACACAACCGTGAGCATCCGTGCTGATTTTTTGCGGGGTGGGGGAGGAGCTGCGAAGGCACCACTCCGAGTAAATTAATATTTTCTTTAGTGTTTTGGCTTCGTGGACCAGATAATATGCGGACACTCCACGGCCTTAGTAGCCAGCAAGAAAAGGGAGGAAAAAGGAAAGTAAATCGAGGGGGTCGGTCATACGAAAGGAAGGAGAGGGCTGTGGGAGTACGAGAGCACGAAGCGGTAAGTCGAGTTACGGGAATAGCTCCCCCCAGGACATGTAACGGAGAGAAATGTTCATCGCATCAGATGACTGCTGTGTTGCATGCAAAAAGGAAATGACCACAGGCGCTCTGATGCTCGGATGTCCAGTGCATTGTTGTTTTCCTACGGGCGCAGGAAGACACTACTCGACTAGGTCTAGAGGATGACCAGGACAGACGGACTGGGAAAGTAGAAACCTTTCCTGAGCGAGCAGGACGAAAGTACGGAGTATTACTGTATGAGCTGGAACACCACTTTTTCTTTTTTGCTCTTCTGAGCTGGCTGGTTGGCTGGCCGCGGTTCGCTCGTTGTGTCCTCACCGCCACCGTAATCGGAGTTGGGCGACATAGGACATCTGGTGTGCTCGGAATTCCCCTCCCCATTTCTCTCGAGGAAATTCGTTGAACCTCTCTGGGCAGCTGGCTAGAAAGGATTGTCGTGGATGTGTGCGGTGTTGAACTTTGATACGAGGTTGCCATTTGATAATGCATCTCAACGGCTCAGAGCTCTTGGATGGGACTTGGTTGAGGGAGCTGGTTGGTGTTTGGGTGCCGTTGGTGCCTTGGTCTGGCTGGCAGTGCGCTCGCACCCGACGATTCGAGAACCGCCCAGACCATCGAGACCGTGACGACCTCCTTGTCCTCCTTGTCTTCTCCTCGTCCTTCTCTCAGGTACGAACTGGAGAGGCCGTCTGCAGAATGTGCAGAATATGCAGCATGGCAGCTAAACCTGCTGGTGCTATGGGGTGGTCTGTAGTGCTGTCACGCTTGACGGGCGCGTTGAGGGTGCTGCCATTTCCACATGGCCAACAAAGAGTCGCTCGTTGGCCATTGCAGCCCTGTACGATTAAGGTAGCTATGGGACGCTAATCCTGTGTACTGTGTACATCGGTCCTGGGTGGTGCTTGTGTACTGGTAGCAGCGCGGAGCCCCGTCGAGCTTCCGTCTAGGGCCTAAAACATCCAGAGGCAGGAGGCTGAGAGGAGAGAGACCTAGAAGATGCGAGGGAACGGAGAAGGAGAAGGCAGAAGAAAGGAAACGCAAGCAAGCCCGCAAGCCCAGCAAGCAAAGGGAAGCAGACCGAGGCGAGGAGCTAGCGGGAGATGCAGATGCAGATGCAGCTTTGCATTGCAGCTCTCCCAGCATGGCGGCAGCAGGTGTGGGTGGTGAGTGGGGATGGAGGATTAGGGAATAAACGTCGTGCGCCGTGCGATCCATGGCCGCGCAGGCCCAGATATCCGAGCACCCCAATGCGGCCATGGAAGCTCAATTCCCTTGCAACCTTGTTGTTTGATCTCCGGTTTCTGCTGTACGGTACTGTACGACCAGTGCTCCCGCGAGCTGCGGTACCCGATAAGTGCAATCAGCAAAAGCAACAGCAAATACGACGCCAGAGACGAAGAGCCGACTTTGTGGAGGAGGCTTGGGCTGCTAGGCGGTGGCCACATGATCATCCGGGAATTGCGGTCGTCCAGGTACATTCATGGGGAAAGTTGAGATTTGCGTGGAGCTTTCATTTCACGCTTCATTTCACGGGTGCTCCTCGTGCTCAGGTACACCGCTCTCCAAGTCCCCTTTCGGCGAGCTCATCTCCAACCCCCACGTACGGACACGGTTCCTTACTGTTCTGGAAAAGTATAGTCGTGTTTTCCATGGAGGAGTGACCGGTGAGAAGGTGGTTGGATCTGGATGAGTGATAATACAGCATAACACAGAGGAGATGGAGCAAGAAAACTGGGCTGGCATCGGCATGGCGTTGCGGTGGAGGGTAATACAGTACATATACAAAAGTACACCGCAAGGAAAGCCCCATTACAGCAACAAGAGGTGTAAGCAAAGTACAGGTACAGGATACAATCTCTCCCAATGGACTGGACTGGAGTGGACTGGGCCAAACACCGCGCACGACAGAAGCATATCACAGATGGCAGCTGTTACGGAGTAGAGATAGAGCTTCAACAGGACTCCTCCTCCACCATTACCACCACCACTCCCGTTCTCCGTTGGCGCAAGCGTGAGAGCACAGTACCGTACGGTAGCATCCCCCAGCCCAATGTGCCCTGAGGCTTTCCCCGGCACCGTCATCCTGGTTCCGGGGCAGGTCAATAGCGCAGGCTGGAGGTGCGCCCAGCCAGCAGCGCCCGAGCCCAGGCCCTGGTGCCGTGGCATCTGGCACATAAAGCGCCATGCATGGCGGCACGGACGCTCTGCTCCAGAAGCTCCCCCTGACCCCGGTTCAACGTGAAGGGAGGGGGCAACAAGAGCTGCAGTGCAGTGCAGCATAGTGCATGGTGGGCTTGAGAAGAAAGAGAGAGAAAGTGGAAAGTGGAAAGGAGAAAGTAAAAAAAAAAGAAAAACTCAAAAAAGAGGCGTAATCATGGTCACTGCTGTTATCGTACTTGGTATGATGGACTGCGAACTGTGGTAGTCCCGCTGGATACAGTACTGCATGCGTATCATATCTTCTGCCAGCAGAACGCTCTGCTTGCGTGCTTATCAGGTGCGGTGACTGCATAGATAAAGCTGAAGAGCAGAAGGAATAAAGAAAGATTTCCCCTTATTTGTGGTGCTCATCGCCCATCTGCCGGGACTTGCCCCTCTTCCCCACTAAAAAAAATCTCCCTCCCGCCAAAGCTTCCCTGGGCCCCCCGTGCGTGCTCGAGTCAAGCAGTGATGAAAGCAGAGTCAAGCAGCGTTGAGGAAGTGGGCGTGTCGTCACCGCAACACGCTGGTTTCTCTCTGTCCACACCTCTGGAGAAGTGGAAGGAAAGAGAAGAAAAAAGTTTCTCTAGCTACATACACAGTACAGTTCGGTGGTGGACACGCCAGGACAAGCAAAGCAGGAAGACCCAAAAAAGTGATCCAGCGGTGCCACATCTGAGAAAGTTACTGTATTAGTGTACAGCAGTAGTTGCTCTACTGTACTGTATTATTGTGTACAAACAACCGCGCAACAGCCCAATCCAAGGGGGCAAAAATCTTAATTTTCTCTTCGCCCACAGAAGAGAGAGCTCCGCCCACTCTGCTTCAGCCCAGCACCACCGAAAGCAAAAAAAAAGGGCTCGCCTGAACATTACCCGCTTTATTCAGTGGTTCTGGCTGCAATCTTCTAATCCACTATCAAATTTTAGAGCAGGCGCGGTTGTCAATCACTGTCAATCATCCCGTGTCCGATCTAGAACTAGAACGGCGGCTCCGCCTGAAGAAGGTTGGTCGAGGTGGTGCAAGCCAGGCCAGGTGCGAGCAGAGAGAGAGAGGAACGCTCGGAACCACCGTTCGATCTTCCCCCCCAGTACCCAGTACCCAGTACCGTAACAGTCAATGTACCGTATTGTGGTGTATTATGTGTTGTTGCTATGTGTTGCGTGTTCTGCCCCTTCTCCCGCCCCAGCCCAGGCCTATATATTTGCTGATGCCTCCGGACTCCTCTCCTTCCTTCTTCTACTCTTCCTGCCATACCTCCCACATCTGTTGTCCCCGTCAGACACACCTCGCTCGCCCTCTTTTCAAGAGTACTCTGCAAAAAGCACAAGCTTGTTTGTAGTTCTTGTTAATTGTCTATTGTCTTGTTTGATTTTTGCACTTTTCAGCTGTTTAGGTGAGTGCACGCCATCCCCCTATACCGCCTGTCTCTTTCTCCCTCCTGCTGCCAGGAACGCTTAGCTGACATGACGGACGCTCCGTTAGCAGATTTCCTGCAGTCGTTTGCTTTTTCACGCCATAGACTACTTTTTTCTAACGATCACGGGCCCCTTCGTATCCGGAAGCTCGCTATCTCTACATATATATTTATCTCCAATTCACTGGTCGTCTGTTTTGGACTTCTCACGAACAAACATCTAATCACTCTCGGATCCATCACCAAAACCCTTTTTCCACATACACAAGAAAAGGAACAACTTCAAATATCATAATGTCTGCACTCAGATCTTCTGTTTTCCGTGCCACGAGATTGACTTCTCGCGCCACTCCTACCCTTGCCAGAGCTCCACGAGCACTATTTTCAGGTTCGGCCAAGCTCCGCGACGATGTCGAAATCATTGCTGAGCGCGAAATTCCAGTTTCTGTCTACAATGGCAAAGGCGAAGCCCAGGGCCGTCACTCGACCATCCCCGTCCGCGGTACCACCACCTCTCTGGAGGCCGGAGCCGAAGCTGAGTCCGTCAAGCCCCTGACCAAGGGAACCTTCAATGCCATGCCCAAGACGCTCCAGAAGATGAGCATCATGGACAAGGTCGTCATCATCACTGGGTAAGTCTTTTCCTTTCTTTTTTTCACTTTTGCCTTCGAAACGCAAACACCACGCCACGACCTGTCATATGGCAGATTCATGGGGTCGGGGTCTCCGCAAAAAAGGGAGCTGCATTGCACCAATTTTTTTGCCACTCGTGATCGCGGCCGTGATACCGCTCATCACGGCACCTTGCTAGACGACGTGCCTGGACTGGCTCGACTGGCTCGGCACTGCGTTCTGGATTGTCAGATCGGAGTTCTATTTTCGGCCTCTTCACCCCACTGCACCACCTTCCGAGGCAAATCGGCTAGCCCCCTTTTGGAATTTTGTGGCACAGCTGGCTAACCCGTCTGTCTTTCGCTTAGTGGTGCGCGTGGTCTTGGCAACCATATGGCCCGCGCCTGTGCTGAGGCTGGTGCCAAGAGCGTTATTATCTTCGACGCCAACCAGGATCTCGGTGATGAGGCTGCTGCTGAGTTGCACAAGCTCACCGGTCTCCCTGTCGCTTTCTTCAAGGTCGATGTTCGTGATGGAGACGCCATCAACGAGGCCGTCAACGCCGTTGTTGAGAAGTATGGCACTCCCGATGTCCTCATCAACTCCGCTGGTATCGCCGATTCCAACATCCCAGCTGAGACATACGACCCCAACATGTTCCGTCGTCTGATCGATATCAACTTGACTGGTTCATTCTTGATGTCCCAGGCCGTCGGCAAGGCCATGATCGCTGCTGGCAAGCCCGGCTCCATTGTTCTCGTTGCCTCCATGTCCGGAAGCATCGTTAACTTTCCGCAAGAGCAATCTTGCTACAACGCCTCCAAGGCTGGTGTCATCCAGCTCGGCAAGAGCTTGGGTGCTGAGTGGGCCAAGTTCAACGTTCGTGTCAACTGCATCAGCCCTGGCTACATGGACACTGAGCTGAACCGCGTTCCTGCTCTCGATGCCCAGAAGAAGATCTGGACCCAGTTGACTCCTCAACAGCGTCTCGGTGGTGTCGACGAGCTCAACGGTCTCGCCGTCTTCCTTGCCTCTGACGCATCCAGCTTCATGACCGGCGCCAATGTCATCATTGATGGAGGTTACACCCTTTACTGAGTGCTAGTGAGGAATTTGAAAACCAGCATTAGTCGTTGCATACGCGCGGCAACCACACGATCCACAAGTCAACGACTGAATAATTTAATGGCATTTTCAATTTTTCACTGGGCATGAAGGTTTTTATTAAAAAAAGGAATAACTATATCAATGATACCCCTTGCATAGAAAGTCTTTTTAACGGGAATTTTACAACGGCACTGCAACAAATTCGGGTTTTCTTATAAAGGGGTGGGATTGGTGTTAGTCACATGAAATGCGCGCGCGTCTCGAAAAACGCCTCACAAATGATTATGGGCGAGGGAAATATTTTTCTCTTTGTAACAACTTGGCTTTTTTACGTTCTGCGTTGATGACTTTGATTTTTTGCTCTTTTTGATTTGCAAAGTAAAGACAGCGAGGGAATTCCGGCGTTTACCAATAAACAGGAATTTGGGAAGATAAAAAAAATTGTCACTCGGGTGCCTCTTTTTGATGTTTCTTTTGCTTCACGGCAGCAACATATTCTTTTCTTTACATACGCTCTTAAATGCGTTTCTCTCGGAATCGAGATAAAAAAAAGTTGCTTCTTAGCAGTTGCAGTTAGCACTAGCTTAACTGGTAGAAATGCTAATTAATGCTCCGTCTTATATAACTTGGTGTTCTTTGATTAAATGTGAATATTGAACTTGGAATATATGGATGGTATGTTGAATTCAGGGTACATCGCGTAGAATCTATACATGCTATGGTGTCATAGTATTTGAGAACCGTTGCAAAATCCACTCCATGTATCCAAATATAACGTCAATTCCTGTTATTCACAGCCAAAACCCCCAGTAGCTCTACAGAATACAGAGTACAGATCCAGATATAATATCCACTATAAGCACATATGCAAGGACAACTATTTCTCCCTTTCTCACTACGATAACTATGCTACAATGTTGATCAGTTACTTCCTTTGCCTTCTTCAATTCCATATCAAGCCCTCTTGACGTTCCGTTCTTGTCCGTTTCTTTCATTGCTCTGTGTGAGTTCTGTAGGCTGGGAGGTAAGTGAGTAGAGATAGGTAGGTAAAGTGGGCAGGACGTGCTTGGCAGGGTTAAAAGAGAGTGTGCGAGTGTCAGTGAATGGTGAATATTGCAGCATATTTCTCGTGTGTTAAGTTGTCTGCTCTATCCTGTCCTGTCTTGGGATTTTGATCAGTGAGTTGTGTCTGCTCGCTGATATGAACAGCGAGAGACTTTTGTACAGGTGCTAGTTAGTTATGTGCTGTTGCTAATACGTATGTACGGAATTATCGGGACGGGAGAAGGACTGAGGGCAAAGACACGAGCACCCAAAAGACAGTTAACAATGAAAATCCATTTAATATGGGGCGGTGAGCCTGTACTATCATAGTTATTCTTGCGAAAAGAAAACCGAAACAGCTCAAGGAAACAACAAATGCTGCCGAAATTTTTCATGGAATGGTTGGTTCTTTCTCTTTCTCGCAACATTTCATCCCATATCCCGATTCCCTATCCCATAAAAGAAGAAGCCCATAAGCATTTCATTTCGTCTAGCCAGCCGCCACCCTTCTGTCGTTTCAAATATTTTCCGTGTGTATCTTTCTTTTCCACGGACGGACATATCCTGCCCGCTGCAAATCAAAGTAGTATTCGAGGAGGAATGGGGGGAATATTTAGCAAGTCATGAGTTGCGTCTTAAAATTCCTCCCGTTCCCTCCTGGTGTAAAAAGTCCAACAATAAGGTCATCTTAGTCCAACAAAAGGAAATGTGCAGAGGGAAACTTTTCGTAGTGTCCTCGGCGTCGAGTTTATTTTGAAATTTTTTTGGTAATAGAGGAAAAGGAGGGCCCGTCATCTTCGCCTGAAACGCCTTGCTGAGTTTTAAAATGTCACGAGAAAACGTGATATAGAGGACGTATGGAATTTGTTGTCCATGACTTATTCACAAGTGAAATTCGATGTTGCTTAAGCACCTCCTGCCTTCTGGGCCTTCTCTTGTTGTCGAGCAAGTCTTGCCGAGCGGACGAGCGGTGCTAGTTGTATAAGATCGGCACACTGTTTCATAAAATCATGCTGTTTTTCTTGTTAGAACACTGCAGATCGCACACAATGCACTGATAATGACTTACGCGCAACAAGTCGTGAGCACTGGCTCTCTTCTCCGGATCCACCTTGAGTGCGAAATACAAGAAATCTCTGAAGACTGGGCTGAGGGTATGTTCATCCTTGATTGCTGGAGTACCATTGGTGGCAATGAGGTAAAGCGCTCGAAGAGGGGATTCGGTCAAATATGGTGGTTCTCCTTCAATCATCTCTATAGCCATGATTCCCAATGACCAGATATCAACCTTTCGGCCATATTCTTTGCGAGTAACAACCTCTGGTGCCATCCAATATGGTGTTCCAACCATTGTTGTTCGCTTATTATGTGCCTCGTTGATCTGAGCG
The DNA here is from genome assembly GCA_021399445.1 of Xylogone sp. PMI_703. Classification (NCBI taxonomy): domain Eukaryota; kingdom Fungi; phylum Ascomycota; class Leotiomycetes; genus Xylogone; species Xylogone sp. PMI_703. The sequence continues at coordinate 4,085,476 of JAJTUQ010000002.1, read as the reverse complement.
CAGAATCCAAAGTCGGCTGAGATTGCTGTTAATAAAGGTCTAAAGGTGTGAAGGCGGAGCTACTTACTAAGCTTGATATTGCCCTCCATTGATAGTAAAATATTATCGGATTTAATATCACGATGAATAACTCCTTTTGAATGCAAGTGTTGTAAACCCTTTAGTGTCTCGCGGCAAACAGCTGCAATTTGTCCCTCTGTCATGATATTGAAGGTAACAACGTCTGTGAGACTACCACCCTCCATAAATTCCATGATAACCCAAAGTTCGCCTGTGACCAGAAAGCTGTCTATGAAATTGACAATATTAGGATGTGAGCTGTCTTTCATGACTAGAATCTCATTGATAATTAGGTCTTTCTTTGGCTGTTGTTCAAGGTTCATTTGTTTGATAGCAACCAGTCGATTAGAACCATTCTCATATCCGGTGAAAACTCCACCAGATGCTCCTTGGCCAATCTTGGTAAGGTTTCGGTACATATCTCGTGGATCACCCTCAGAGCAGATTTGCTTTAGGCGTGCTACTACATCAATACCTGCACTCTGTCTAACTCTGTGGCGTGGTCGAGCGCCTGGAACAGCCCGAGCCTGCTGATTAGGATGCGGAATGCCATTGATTTCGGGTGCTCGCTGTAGAGTTGCCTGGGCTACTGCAGGGGAAGGTTGTTGGGGTAACTTCTTGCTCAGACTCCGTGCAAGCTGTCCTGAAGCTTGTTGCTGGGCCTGGTGCATAGCACTCTCTTGTTGCTGATAGAGCTGTTGTTGATATGCATTTTGTGATGTAGGTGTCTGTGCGGTTTGAATATGTGGTGAAGCTCCGTTTGTACGAGTGTCAATTCTGGGACGGTGTTCGTCTTGAAGTATGGGGGATGGTTCGGTCTGTGGTGGTGGAACATATGCTTTAGCCGGTAGATCGTCGCTTTGACGTGGCATTGAGATACCAGAGTCTTTGCCCATCAAAGGAGGGGGCGGGGCAGCTCTTGTGGGACCCTGATATGCCACAGGGGGCCGCGGTGCCGGTCGGGTGGGTACGAGAACACTTGGGTCCTTTGGCTGAATTGGCAGTCCTGTTCCCTGGCCATTTGGTCTAGGTACGGGTGGCGGCGATCGTGGATTCTCAAAGCTCGTCTCATGGTTGCCAGGAAATCGTGGACTCGCAGGAGGACTGATAACAGGTCCCATCGACGCGTAGTTCACGGTGTTGGACATAGAAGGTGACAATGGTGCGGGGCTGGTCGCTCCCAGGGAGAGTTCAGGTACCTTGGCATGATCAAACTTATCCCAAACGTCTTCACCTGCCTTATCTGCATTTTCCTTATAGAAGCCCACGATATCGACAATGGTCTGGGGATGTTGTTCTTGCTCCTTCTTTGTGATGCCACTGTCATTGATCATTCGTTGCCACTCCTTGGGAAGACCCTAGAGATATGTCAGTAAAGGTGAGGTGTTCATGATGGAATGATGGGAACCTACTGTGAACTGGCCAGTCTCATTATCGTAGCCAACGTGGGTAACATGTACTGGGTTCTCCGGCGCCGAGATCTTAACCCCTCTCGGCGAGCCAACTCCAATACTACTCATAAATCCTGAAAACCCAGATTTCTTTCGCACATTGCTCGCTTTCGTCTCTTTGGCTTCATCTGAATATCTCTTTGGACTTACATGCAGTTGTTGTGGTTGTTGCTGATGAGGTTCATTGACGCGTGGAGGGGTCTTCTCGTTCATTTTATCAACCGAAGAGAAGCTGGATGAATTTCGAAGTGGTGGGCCCATCAATCTCACATCGGGGCTGGTGTGCGATAAGGGAGGGGGTGCTGGTCGTCGCAGCGAGTTCTGATAGCCCGTGGCCTTGGTAGAATCCAGGTGATTCAAGATGGTAGAGCTATCAAATGGAGCTCCAACGAACTCCTCGGGAGTCTTCTCATTGAGCAACGCGCCCGTTGGATAGGAAGATCGATTGCCACTTCCACCTGGCGAGGCGATGTAATCGGAGGGGCTCGACGCCTGGCGATCGAGTGACGAGCTGGAGGAAGCGTAGTCGGCGGCGTTGTGAGAAGTTCGCTTTCGCTGGGTGCTGAAGATGTTGTTGGATCTGGGGTACGGCGCGGAGGGAGCTCGTTGCAAACTGCCAGAGCTTCGCTGGCTGCGAAGAGATCGATTGTCGTTGCCTCGAATATCGACCGTGAGGTTATTCGACGCGAGCGCCGCTGAGCTGCTGGGGGGTGGCTTCTTGGTCAGGCGTCGACCTGTCGACTTTATCTCTTCCATCATTGCTTTTCGGGAGTCCAGGAAGTCCGTTTGAAGGAAGGGGCTTGAATTCTGGGAAGGTGTGGTGGTTTCAACGCTGGATCAGCAGCCAATCGCAGGCGGCTGCCCACATACAAGACGAATTGGCGGCTGCGACACCGTTTTTCGCGGTCTTCAAGGACAATGGCGATGGTTGATCTACACAGAGGCTATGGCGACTACCAGAGTACACAGTGACGGATCGATGCAAGGGAGAAGAGTGCAGAGGGATGCAAAAAGGATTGGCCTTGACAGGAATCTGCCGTGACGGCCACTTTCTGTGTGGAGGCGGAAGATTGGCTGGATTGCGACGGGCGCTTGGGTCTCTTGGGTCTCTGGGTCTCTCGACAGTGGCTCCTCTTCAGGTTCTGACAGCTGGGAACTTGCTCGCGGCTGCGGCAGCGATCAGCGAGCGCTACCAGTCGAGTCGCTACTATTTTTGCCCTTTTCGCTCTGACTACTTTGACGCTTGCTGGATCTCTCGAGAGCGCTCTGTTTTTCTCTATCTCGCTCTGTCCCTTCTCGTGCAAAAGAGACCGAAATGACCTACCGAGCCTGTGCCGGATAGACCAGACGAAATCTGGCTGTAACGGGGCAGAGGAGACGTCGCAGCAGGTGCTTTCTGCACGAAGGGATCTGCGGTTGCTTTCTGGCCGGGCCCATTTATCAAGCGCAGCCAGTCCGTCCAACAGCGGCCAGCAATGGTGTGAACGACCGTTGTTGTGGGTTCCACATTATTCGCGTTCATGGACCCAACTCTTTTACTGGTACTGAACTTGTAATACGGCGAGTACGGTACCAGGCGATTTGATATCAGCCGGCATGTGCTATGGCTTGGAGCATTACACTGCTGCTAACTAATAGACTTTCGTTTCTTCGAGAAAACCCACGGCTTCCCCGCACTGCTGAGCTTCTTTTATATCCTGATGACTCCCTCACCTGCCGGGATGCCTTCCTATCAGCAAATCTCTGTACGGTGCTCCAAGCGCTCGCTGGGCATCACAGGCCAGGAGCCTGAGCTGAGTGTTGATCAGATCCGATATCACATACATCTAATGGTTCCACTCATCCAGGTGACGGAAGATGCATAACTAGATCCTACCTGAGGTGACCAAACGGGCCAAACAACCAGAAATGGAATATTTTTCTCGGATTATCGATTGTAGCATGCAGGAAAGGCCGTCATATTCTTCGGTGGTGGTTTCACGTCATCTGTTTTGCTGACAAGGCTGTAGGCTAGCTGGATTCGAGAGCTGGGCGTGCCTTTACTTGTGCTAAACTCTGCGCTGTTGAGGCTTCAGCCACCAAAAGGTGAGACACGTATGGTCACTTAATATATTTTAGTGCTGGTGTCATTCTTTGAGAGCAAGGACGGAATGGAATCTGAGCATCAAGGTAATGGCGGCAACAACTCTGGACACTGAGACACCAACCTCGTTCTATCTCAGTATCTCCAGTCAGTTATGGTAAGAAATGTCTTAATGCTTTACAGGTTGGGCTCAATTCCTGCTGCGTCAAGTTCGATGATTGAAGGGTCTTCATCCGAAGGCTAAAACTGAGACCCCGGGACGGTACCAGCCGCTGTTGGCTGAAGCTGCCTTGCTCTTTTGGTAGTCTACTTGCAGCAGAACCAGCCATATTATTTAGATGACGTTCACATACGAGTATCTAATTATCTAATATGAATCTCTCTTGGAGAGAGTTGTGATATACAAGGGACTGTTATCTACAAATAATTGCGTTGGGTGGAAAGGAGATCTCAGTCTAAACTAAGTTTGCAAGGCCTACATTTTAGGGATCTGGTAGTATACAGTCATGTAGTCTTAGGCTTCAATGACAGTTCCAGTCAGAACCTCATTCTAGATAGTCCAAATTTGAAGCCAGAGGGTAATATCCTCAGAGCCTCATATATCAGGCCCCAATCATGAAGTGGACTGGCTGGACTGGGTTGGCTCTCGCTTATATTTATCTCCACATCGAGCAACTTCATGAAGCTCGTGCTCCTTGTACCGGTCCTGTTAATTATCCCTCTGCTTAAGCAACAGGATATTAACTCCCCAATTCACTTGTACTTGCTGTTTCTCGCACGTACATTTTATATCGTCTTTGGTTTATCACTCTTGGCCTTTAACCTTGCTCATTGCCCTCTATGCCATTCTCCAGATCATAGAAGCTCTCTCCCCAAATTGTCTGCGTGGCCTCAACATTTCTCTCGGTCCGGTCTAACTGGTATCTTACTTGGAATTATAACGCTTACCAAAGCTCCCCTATACCATTTGGTAAGTGCAATTGGATTCTCTAGTTGGATTTCATGTAGTATTCAAGGAAAAAGAATTCTGCTGAGAATAAATGCCAGTGATCTCAGCTCTTTATGTGCCGTTGATCTAATTCCCTATCACCATCTGGATTATCACCTCGAATTTTGTCTATTGGAAACGTTGCATTATTGAACATGGCATCCGCACAGGCCACAACTCAAAATGGCCACGTCACTAGCGATGGCAATGGACCCGAATTGTCTGCCGCTCAAAAACTTATGCAAAGGCACGATGAGGCACACAAGGCATCCATCGAAGATGTGGTTGATGAAGATGATCTGCCCCATGGTGAACATCCTGCTTCTGCAAGCGTACTTGAGGATGTGAATCAGGCTGGCAATGCTCCTGGCTGGGCCGCGCCCATGTCTGCCAAAGCTGCTGGGAAGCAAAAGGCGGACGAGGGCAAAAAAGGCGTGGTATTGGACACACAGTCGCACGAGCTATTCCCAGAGCTTGGTGGGGCTCCGAAACCAAAGCAGACTACAAATGTAGCACCTATTTGGACATCCAAAAAGCCCGGAGCCAACAGCAATTCTCCCAATGGTGCATCTACGCCCAATTCTGGGACTGCGACACCTACGTCTGGACCCCAGACTATGTCAATGCCGGGCCGCCAGTCAGAGAGGATCCAGATGTTCCCAAACCAGATGCTCCCCCGCGCCCAGATGAAAAAGCCCTTGCCAGATATTCTCAAGGATATCAACAAGAGATCCAAGGCTACAGTCACGACCTCAACTGGACCTCAAGGGGTCATAATCTTCACTGCCGTCGGTCCACAGGATGCTTGCCGCCAAGCCTTGAAGGATGTTATTGGTCAGGTGGGATCGAAGGTAAGATTACCTTCTTCTCCTTATGCTCTGTTCAAGTTAGTTAATATCTTTGTAGCAAGTTGTTAAAGTTCCCATCCCCCGTTCCACCCGAGCACACATAATTGGCAAGGGAGGTGCAACCATAAAGGCATTGCAGGAGAAGACCGGTGCGCGTATTCAGATGCCAAGAGATGAATCACCCGCCCCAGCTGACGACGATGACGACGATGCCGTTGTTGATGTCTTGATTGAAGGCAATGCTCACGCTGCTGAAATGGCAAGACAAGAAGTTTTAAAGATAGCCGGCGAGCGAACTGCTACAATGACTACAAAACTCAGGGATATACCAGCGGAATTCTACCCTTTTATTGCAGGTCCTCATAATGCGCGAGCCAATGCATTGGAAGAAGCTAAAGGTGTCCAAATTCGCGTGCCTCAGCATAACACGTTCGCAGCTCCTCAGGCTCCAAGCGGAGGCCAGCGGCCTACCTTCGCTCCCGCTATGGGAGACCACCACATCACGCTTGCCGGTGATCGTGCTGCCGTTCAAGCAGCAAGAGCAGAAATCGAGAGGCAGGTTGATGAACTACGACAACAGCTCATCTTGGAACAATTGGCTATCAATAAAGGTCGTCATCAGTTCATTGTAGGTGAACGTGGTATTCCTGTCAACGACTTCTTCGCCGACACTGGTTGTGCCATAATCTTGCCCACAGACGAGGATGATGATATGATCACCGTTGTTGGACCCGCAGATAAAGTTCAGGCAGCAGCGGAAAAAGCTATGGATCTCGCTATGGGTATGCAGAGCTCAAGCATTGATGTTGCCCGTCTGCTCAGAAACACCCGCTGTGATACTAGCGCGCACGCCCGGAACTTGGCGAGATATTTGCGAGAGCGTAAAGAAATTGAGAGACTTGAAAGGCAACACCAGGCACATATTGTTACCCCTATTGGCCGTGAGGGACCCGTTGCCCCATGGGAGCTATATTCTCGTGATGGCAAGAATGCTATCCGCGCGCAGTCCGAAATTACGAGCATTTTCAATGGCCTTCCTCCCTCTAGGATGTCCAATATTCCTGTCGATCCATTCTTCCACCAACATCTTCGCAATGATATTACCCCACGCGTAAGGAAAGATTATGGAGTACACGTAATTCTCCCTGACCCTGCAGAGGGTGACGCTCCAGTACTTCTTGTTTTTGAAGGGCCGGAGGGACTGGAGCCAGAGTACAAGGTTCCACGTGGCCAGCCAACTGCTGACCAAGTTCGTGCCTTCAAGAAGGGTTTGGAAGATGCCGAGAAGCATATCTTGGAGATCATCAATGCTCAAGCGGAGATTGTCTCCAAGCAGATAGATGTGCCCCAGATGTAGGTAACTCTGAAATCCCTCATGCAAATCCCTTAGCTGATGATCTTAGTTTCCACGAAAAACTTCGAAAATTCATCAAGAAAGAGCAGCAAGAGCGAGCCGCCGATCAAATCCCCGTAAGAGTCTCATCTGCTGGCACTGTTGTCACTCTTCGTGGCCCAGCTCCTGCTGTTGAAGCTCTAGCCGAAAAAGTAGAAGCATTCGTTGTCCAAGCAATAGAAGATGAAAAGGAACGTGGTTTCACTATGTCGTTCGATTTCCCACAGGCTCATGCAAACAAACTCATTGGCAAAGGTGGTAGCAATATCAGTGAACTTCGCGAAAAGTTCGATGTCGAGATTCAAGTTGATAACGGCAAGGTTGAATTGAAGGGGCCAAAGGCGAAGGCCGAAGCCGCCAAAGCCCATATCACCTCTCTTGGCAAACAATGGGCTGATGAGGCAACCTATACTTTGCTAATTGAACCCAAGTACCACCGTGAACTCATCGGTGCTGGAGGGTCTCAGATTAACAGACTTCAAACACGATACAAGGTCCAAATTCACTTCCCTCGCTCAGCGAAGCCTGCTGCGGATGATCAGTCAAATGCTGATGCAGCTAGCGAGAGTGGCAAAAAGAGAAGGGAGCAAGCACCTAATGAGGTTATTGTCAAAGGACCAAAGAAAGGAGCCGACGAAGCAAGAGACGAAATCCTCTCCCTACTTCAATACCTTAAGGACAATTCGTACACTGATAGTGTTACTGTTCAGCAGAGTCAGATCCCATCTTTAATTGGCCAGCGCGGAAGTGGGATGGATGAACTTCGTCAGCTAACCGGCGCTAAAATCGACGTGCCAAATGCTCGAGATGTCAAGGATCCCTCTGGAATGGTCGAGATTCAGCTCAAGGGTACCAAGTCACAGGTTGCCCAAGCAAAGAAGATGCTTGAGGAAAAGAAGAACGTCTTTGATCAGATCGTTACAAAGACTTTAGAGGTGGACAAGAAGCATCATAGAGCCTTGATTGGTTCTGGAGGTAAGCCTTAATTTCTACTCATTTTCATACCCTAGCTAATGTGTGATAGGCGCAAATCTCCGTGATATCATTCTCAAGGCTGGCGGATCCGACGACCGTAGAGAGCTAGCTCGTACTGTACAATTTCCTAAAGCCGATTCTGATGGGAATACCATTAAGATCGAGGGCAACAGGGATGTAGTAGATAAGATCATTGCACAGATGCAGGATATCATTGCCGAGCGTGAGAGCCAGGTCACTGAGACCATCGATGTCCCAACTGATAAACATCGCAATCTTATTGGTCGTGGTGGAGATACAAAGAGAAATTTGGAATCTCAGTTCAAAGTTTCAATTGATATTCCAAAACAAGGCAGCGGTCAGACGAATATCAAGATTACTGGCCGACCTGAGAATGTTGAGAAAGCTCAAGCTCACATACTTGAAGTCACGAAAGAGGCAGCCGGAGAGACTGTTCAAGTTCCTCGAAGTGTCCATCATATCGTTGCAGACAATGGCCAGTTCTTCAGAAAGTTGAGGAATAATCATCAGGTCACTGTTGACCATGCTGGCCATAAGGTCCCACCCAAGCCAGCGGCACCAAGTACTCGGGCAAATGGCGGGTCGTTGCCCCTGATTACAGATGATGCGGATAAGACTGCCGATGCCTTCTCGTGGAATGTCGTTAGCAACAGTGGCTCTGAGCTGGATGGTGAGATTCCTTGGGTCTTACGAGGCCCAGAAGAAAATGTCCCTAAGGCAAAGGCTGCTCTTCAAGCAGCTATTGAGCAGGCCTTGAAGAATAACACCACTGGCTACCTAGTTTTACCAGACCCACGCACCTACCGGTATGTCATTGGACAGGGTGGCAGCAAAGTCAACAGCATCAGGGAGGCAACAGGCTGCAAGATCACTGTACCTCGCGACCAAGCTAGAGACGAAGCTATTGAAATTTCTGGAAGTGCAGATGGTGTTGAAAAGGCCAAGGAGCTAATTTTGAAGGCGGTAAAGGAGGGTGGAGCAAATGAGAACAGGGGATAGGGTGGCAGTTATATGCTCTTGGGAGTGCATTGAAAATTCTTCTGTCTTTTTCTTGTTGGTCCTAAAAGCATTCCATGGGGTTCTATCAAAAAGGGAGAGATGTTCCAGGGGAGGATTTCTGGGTATCATGTTATATGTGCATTAGTTCCTTCATTGTGCAAATATCACTCGACTTCTACATGACACTATGATATGGACCCAATTAGCGAGTTTTGATATGTATGTTAGCGGAAGGTACGCTTTATATCCAAAGAAAACTAATTAATACTCCTTGTGTCTTCTCCCTTGAGTCTGGGTGATTGTTGGTAGCGTCATCCCCATCTTGCAACTTTTGAAATCTACAGTAGTTTACATAGCTGTTATTCAAAGTCAGCATGCCGAATTAATATGGTTTAGAATCCCGTACAACCTAGTCTCCATTGGTTAACATAGGATTCCTAATTGTAGATATGCTGAAGGTAACAAATGCTTACAGTGAAGTCGGCCATGGTACGAGGTAGCTAACTAGCAACAGTCACTTAGTAAGCCAAAAGCGGCAACTGTACCTCCGTACTGAGGTAACAAACTGATAGTTCATTAATGGGACCAGATTTCCTGACGCTATCGTCCTAGGGGCCTACGACTTGCAGTACGCATCTCTCTTGCGAAGTCAATGGGGATATCCGGATCAATCTCTTATATGATTATCGCAACGGCTTGTTATTATATCCATGGTTCTAGGAGCATTCCAGAAATCAAAGGGAATGTTGCACTTCCTCAATCTCTAACGAGTCAAAAAAAAAAGCACCAACATCACTACTTCCAGTCATAGATTCAAAGCATTACAACATCTTCTCCTCTTGCTGAGACTAACGCCAACATTCATGTACTTTTGAGCCCGTGACGTGGTGCTCATTCTCATCGTTCGCTTTGAATATACTGGATATCACCTGTTTATCACAACCTCATAACCCTCGAAGACACTATTATTACTCTTCGAATTTTTATCAGTACAAATATCAAGGTATACCACAATGAATGAGAACGCTCCAATTGGTTCGTGTGACAAATTTAGATATATTTGCTAGGAAAATCTGCCCCTTTTTATGTTCAAACCACTTTTTCCATCCACCGACGTTGAAAGCACCAAAACTACATACAGAGGAAAAGAAAGATCAATCTTGTCAAAGTCTATGTACAGAATGGCCATCTATCCACAGTCCGCCTTCTCTATTCCCGAGTTTATCAATACCAAGGCCCTCTACCAAGGTCCTTCTATGATAATCTATTGGTTTTGGAAACCATCTACAAGCACTGGGAGTAGTATGGGTTGGAGTATGTGCAGGTTGATCCAGAGGCACAGACGGTTCCTCCAGTCCAGCCTTGGCCACCGCATTGTCCCCATTTTGGAACGGAACCTCCTGCCGCGGTAGTGGTAGTGACACGGGTGGTGGTGGTGCTAGCTCTGGTGGTAGTAGAGACACGAGTGGTGGAGATGCGGGAAGTAGAGGAGCTAGAGCCGCCGTTACCGCCACCTCCAACGAGAGTGCCGGTGAAAGTGGAGTTGATGGGTCCCCATTTGATGTTGGAGTAGGTCACGGAAGCACCTGGGCTGTTCTTCTCGACATCAGTTGGGGCACCAGAGTCTGGAGAGCAGGCGCCACGAGAGACTCCAGGGTCGCTTGCTGGCTTGTCTGGTGGGTAAGGAGCATCGAGCCACAGCATGTTTACTGCGTGGTCATCCCAAATGGACATGACCAAGACCATTCCCTTCTTGAGAGCAGCACCAAGGGTAGCCAAACCTCCCTTGGCTGCAAATTCGTTGGTATCACCAAAGGCAGTCTTCTGAGCGGCGCAGAAACTGTCTGAGATGGAGTTTCCGGTGACACCAGCAACATCTGAGTTGGAGTTGGGGATGACTTTGCCGTTTTGCACGTAGAATCTCTTAATCTCGCTCAAGGTACCAGTGGTTGTACCGTCGTTAGTGATGAATTGAGTGACGACGGTGAAAGGCTTGCTGGTGTCGACGGTCAGACCGGCACCATAGAAAGTGGTGTTACCCATGCGGTAAGAGTTGAAATCACATCCGTCAGCATCGCAAAGAGACTCATATCTTGCGTTAATACCGCAGTCAGTTCCACTGCAGCGAGTCTGGCCATCGACGGAACAAGGATGTGGTGTGTAGGCGGCGGCCATCTTGTTTGCCTCCCAGATATCCATCTCAGTACAGCAAGATCCGTATTGACCTGTACCAGCGTTTGGATCGCCGCTTGATGGACTCCAACCGACGGAGTTGGCCTAGACGGAGGCGAGGTTAGTGACCAATACCATATTGAAGGAAACTGTGGTAACTTACTTCACCATTGATGAACTTGATATCCTGAGGACACTGTGCATCGCAGTATCCAGTTCCATACTTTGCACCAGCCTTGTTGGTTGGGTACTTGGACAGACCTCCATCAGCATCCATTTCAGCGAAGTAAAGAGCACCATTGAGACCACATGGCAGGTTAGAAACATCGACGTCGAATGTAAACTCCTGGCCAAGAAGCTTGAGCATCTGGTATTGAGTGGTGCTACCAGCTGCCATCAAGTAGGTTCGAGAACCAACATTGTCTGTATTTTGTTGAGAATTGTGGGTGACGAAGTTGAGTTTCAAAGAATTGCCAGTCGCGGTGATGCCGTATGTGCCAGTGTAATCAGCTCCGTCCAAAGCACAGTTCTGGGCGCAAGTAGCTCCATCTGGGCAGAGAGTCGCATTCCATGTGTTACCGGAGTAGCAATTGTCGTATCCAGTGGTGGTGTGGAGCCATCTCCAGTTCGCGTCGAGGACAATTGACTGTTGAGAGGTGGTGCATCCGCTGGAGGTACACTGGCTTACAGTCAAAGGAGGATGGGTCTCAGGCGTGTTGGTGCCAACCTGCTGGGCGCGGGAGGCCACGAAGAGGGAAGAAAGAGCAAGAGCAGCAGAAAGCATTTTGACTGAAAGAGTGCTGTTGCTGTTTGTAGAGGATGGTGATGAGTTTTCGGCGGGTGGTCCTGTGTCCTTATATGGACCTCCTTGGAGCTCCAAAGAGCTCAATTAGCCATCTTCAATGCTACACCAGCTCAAGGCGAATCGCCTTGTATGGGAAGACGGGGAGAGAGCCGTCGGAGAAGCAGGAGGCATAGCAAGCCAAGCTCTATCCAGGTGCAGCTGGTTAAGACGGGGCTTCGCGGATGAGCCGTATCACACTTCTCTAGTTCAGCAGATCAACCTCAATGCCAAGAGAATTTTTTTGGAGCAGGAATAGCTATTCGGAAGTGTATTCAGAAAAGCCGCAAGAGATAAGGAGCATGTGAGCAAGGCTACACAGGTACCTCTATGAGCTCCAGTGGCCAGGGTCTGCAGCATAGCTCGGTAGTTTCAAATAGATCCAGCAAGTGTTCCTACATGATAGGCTCCTGGAGCGGCACGTCCATTGGGCCATCTCGGCTACTTTGCTGTAATGAAGCTAGATCCACCTCAGTTAATATATCTTTATATTAATTCAGGCTGATGAGAACAGGAACATTCAACCCTCATTTGAAGAGACATGAGACCCAGCAGCCCAGGCAATTCCAGGTTTGGGCGTCTCGACTCGGCATTTTGCCTCTGGAAAAGAGGTTCTTCCGCACAAGCGCTTCGGATTCATCTGGCAAATGGCGCGGTACATACACCACCTGGCCCACAAACACCACTCGAGAAGTTTATCACGGTCTACCTCGCACAGATCCCGTGATTTATGGCCAAAACAGCCCGTTGAAACATATATCTCCGAGTATGTTAAGTAAGATATCAGAATCGATTCGTTCATCACCTCGCCTGGAACGTCTGATGAGGGCGTCGCTTCCGCGCCCCGTTTCCCCAGACTTGACGGGCGGCACGAGCGCCACTTCCCTCTCCCCGGAAAAACTTAACGGCTGTGCGGGGAAAACTAGTTCCATCTGCCGTGGTTCGTCAGGCGGCACAGACGAGACGGTACTTAAGAATGGATCCTCACGTCTACATCAAACAGCCTGAATTGAGGGGTACCCCAAACGGGCCAGACGATTCCTCCATTATACCAGCCTTTACCATAAACGCCCATCTTTCTAGCCGCCTGCTCTGTCATATTTGCCTGCATTTTCGACAGCCGCCGGATTTGCTTCATTGAGTGTGTACGACGTGTCGACAGTTGAGCATTCAACCGTACTCTGAGCACGAGTAACTGATTGTACAGTTACTTCGCATCAATGCCAATGTGGTTCCTATCTACTGCGAGTCATGACTTATCTCACCACAGTTGATGCCATCCCCACAGAAAACTCCCCGTCCCCATCTCCACACTCTCCGCGTGCCGATCAACAACCCATAAAATCCTCTTTCGACCAAGTCTAGCTTCCTCGGCTTCAAGCAGGTACGGTCCGGCCAGCCGCTATGTACATGCTGTGTACTCTAGAGTGCTGACCCTGAACCTTGCTAGGCTCGTCGCTTCGGAAAAACACTGCGGAGCATTCTGTATATGCTTCATCTATTTCGCACAGGGACCGCCAATCTGCGTTGTCGGTCAGGCCCATGGCACTTATCTTTCCCATTTTTTCCCAATGCTACGTGACCCTGGCCGCCCTGTGACGCTCCCTATCGGATACCCCTTTGGGTATTCCTGGATCTACTTAGTCTTTTCTTTCTTATTACTGGGTGTACCATACTTGGAGCTTAGTGAACTAAAGGATTGGGCTTATCATATGATTCTCACCCGAGGCTAGACTCGCATAGCATCAGAAGTCACTGCAGGTAGTCCAGTCTCAGCTGAGGCAAGAGGCAAACTAGCATCGATTTCCGAGAGGCGACATGTCTTGAGAGAAAACTGGATGTCCTGTCTTCGGGCATTCTTTTTTACGAGCAAGGTTGGATCTGAGAATAACAAGGATTCAATTGAGGCTATCTGATCTTTATCTCGGTCAGTAATTGCGACAGGCTCATACAACGACTAACAAGCTCTCACTGGAAAGATCATTTATTTTGAGATGCGCCAAGAACCCTAGATTTGACGATGCCAATTCTGGTGCCTGGATGAGAGCTTTTGTTGGTCAGAAAATAGAGTGATACCCACCATTTCAGGGGATAAAACGGGCCGCTTAGAATATCATACCGAGAATTAGGGCAGAGAGTATATCCAAGTGCACAGGACTGGAGGCTTGTTTGTCCTAGATGCTGAAAATACCCGAATTTTTGCCATTGCAGAAATAGTCCCGATAACTCCAATCTATCTCATGCAGCAGAGCAGCTAAGTCGAAAATCGGCCCTTACTGACCTCCGGTGATTTGATTGCCAACAGCATGGGTATGAAGTAAAGAGAGACACTATACGTCATTGGACTTCGATGACGAGCCTCCAGGAGATTTTTTGCGTCATATAAAGGCAGCTTCCTCAGTGTCGGATGCTGCATCCGAAGGCTGATGATATCGTGGCAGTGCTCTTTCGCTATCATCCTATCTTTAGGAGTGAAAAGTAGATAGATTCTCCTCCCAAATGGCTAAGGGGGAGATAAAGCAGTCAGGCCGCCGGATAATGTGGCCGGTATCAATTTCTGAAGATGATATTCCATGCTCAGATAGTAATCCACGTCTCATCTGTGACCCCTATATCTGAGCTATTGCAGTGATACCATTACTATCTCATCATCCGTCTACTCCCGGATGCCATAGCTCTACAAAGATACAGCCATGTGACTTAGTTTGGAAAGGATCTCTTTGGTGAGTCGCGTCCGGAAACTACTTGATCTCTTGTTAACAGCTCATTGAAATTCAAATTGATATTATGGTGTGTCTGGATCAGAATTGGTCCACTTTCACACCTGGTGTGCTCCGGTATTGTACATTTCATCGAAATAGTACGGATGGGAAAAGACTCGAAATTCAGACCCACGAGAACTTACCGTGGACCCTTTCTACGATATCTGTGAACGAGAATGGCTTGTATTGCCTGGAGGGTAGATGGATTTAAGAACCCTCATTCCGTAACACGTGCAACTACGATTGTTCGTGATCATATCGTAGTCTATGCGAGCAGGCAACTGTAAGCCGCATCTACTTAGTTCTTAAGTCTCTATTCTGGTTGGCTATCTCTGCTGCATTGCAGTTGCGGGCCCTGGCCAATCATACCTTACCTGGCAACCACATAGTTCGATCTTACAAGTGTATAACTCTTTCATAATAGTCATGAAATCAGAAATCAATATTAGTAGTGCTGTAGAGGCTCTCTCAAGAATCTGGGTCCCGTTTCATAATATAGAAATTCAAGATTCTAACAATATAATTATTATCGGCTGATTTTTGTCTCGACCTCCTGAGCTGCTTGATGTGTGGAGGACCCCTTCAATCTTGGAAAGAGGAATCCATGATAGCTATTCCCATACATTCTTTACCAAACTACTAAAGGCTTGCTTCAACTCATTACCATGTGATAATGACTTAAAGACATTCAAGTGATTCAGAAGGCATCAAGCTCAGGGGTCTACATATCACGGGATGAACCTCGAAGGAGCCTTCAGGGGTCAAGCAAGTTATGCTCGTTATACCAATTGCTTCAATTGGTTTCCTCGTATATATCTCATTTGAGTTGTAGATCGTTGTGAAACAAGGAGTCAAGTAGTTACCTCACCTACTTCGCCCTTTACTTACCTGAGGTCTTCCCACCCTTAATGGTTCCCATACTGGCTGTGAAGTATTTCATAGCCAAGCCTCGGCGTTGAGTACTCACATGATTCTCTCAATTTTATTATGCATGTATCCGATCATTCATTCATACACCCTCGTCACTCAGCTTGCCTCTGTCTGGAACAATATCCTTCATCTATTGGTTATGGCAATGGTTTTCAGCAGGTATAGATCAGATGAGGAGATTGCATATATAAAGTTATACGACTATCTTCGTTACATTCCGGTGAAACCTGCCCTATGGTACTGGTGTTCTAGCTCAACGTGGTATGTCTGTGATGGGAGGATCGGCATGAAGTACACATTTTATAATGTTCGCAGTTTGGCGAAAAGCCATATAACTGGAGGAAACCCCTGATATCAGTTCACAGAGGTTCATTTAAGATGCATTCGGCGTGATTATTTGTGCATTTCAGCTCTGCCCGGACTGTATGCGACCCCTCTCTCTGTATCTATATTGTATTGTGTGTAGCCGCTCGTGTAACGTTTTTCAGCTCTCATGAAGTCGTAGGTGGCGCCGCTCTCTGTACTGTGATATATCTAGAGTATTCATTGTCACAGAATTTCAATTGAACTCAATTCAATCCAATCCATTTTCAAGTCATCTACTCTCAAGAAATTAATCCCAGTTTTTCAGGACCCTGTTAAAGATTCAGAGCATAATCCATCATCATGAAGCTGATGCTCTTCACTCTCATCGCCCTAGGTTTTCAACTTCCGAAAGCCTTAGCAAATTTTCGTCCAGATATCCAAGGCCCCGTCGAGGTTGCGCAGTACGAGGCCAGCCAGTATGTGCTTCCTGACGGCAGTGGTATCTGGATGAAAGCATCCCCTGGCTCCTCATTCGACATTTTGTTCAGGTGTGACAACACTCGTCGTTACCTATCTTACTCTGCCGACAAACAGTTCGTTGGTTGCTGCTTATCTGGTCAACACCTTTCTGGAAGCGAGCAGATTGGTTTTGACTGCTGTGGTGAGAATCACGAACGTTCTGGTAGTTCTAATGCGGGCTATGCTTGTTGTCTTGCAGGGCAAGTGTGGAATGGGAACATGTGCGTAGATGGACCCAACCAAGGAGGCTCCCAGCGAATCTTAACTGATAACAACAACAATAATAATAACAACAATAACAACAATGCTGGGCCTGGGTTTGGTTCTGGAGGTTCCAATAACAACAACAATAACAACAATAACAACAACGCTGGAAGTGGCCCTGGAGGTGCTGTTGATAATAACAACAACAACAACAACAACAACAATAACGGAGGCCCTGGATCTGGCTCTGGTGGCTCTAACAATAACAATAATAATAACAACAACAACAACAATCCAGGAAATGGCTCTGGAGGTCCTGCCAACAATAACAATAACAACAATAACAATAATAACAATAACAACAACAATAATAACAATCCCGGGGGTCCTTCCAATAACAACAACAATAACAATAACGGAGGTCGAGGTATCTCAGTCTGCCGCAATGGAAAGATCCTAGTAAACGGAAAATGTGTATGTCCTGCAGGACAAAATGAGGTAGCAGATGGCTCGTGCCAAGTCTGCACATCCGGCCTTGTAACCGGTATACTCACTCTCCTTTTTTTGAATCGAGCTCTTTTCTCCTTTTCTAACATTGTCTTCCAGGCAAATGCTACACCTTTCGCTTTGAGAACGGATATCTCTTGGGTTACAATGTTGCACAGGTTCCTAATTATTACGGTCCCGGGCCTGAGGACCGTAATCAACGTGCCGGTAAATTCACCTTCTGTAAAGATGCATCTTGCAAACCTGGCGAGTGGGTGAATCCAGAAGATGGTGTCCGTATCAAGGATCTTGCTGGCATGCCGAATACCGGTGCTGCCCCAGGCATGTGGCTAGACAATGCAAAAAACGGGCAACACATTGCAAAAACGGCCGATTATGCAAATGCAGGTGTGTTCTCAATCACCAAATGGCCATGTGGGAAATACTGTCTTGGAGGACTGGACGCCGGGGTTGGTCCAACCTGCCCAAGTACAGTCGTTGGGTCGACATTCACGACTGAAGACAAGCAGGCTTGTCAGGTTATAGATGTCCAGGAAGTACCATGTGATATTCATGCCCGCGAGAACAATTGCATTTGGGCTAACGGTGACGACCAATGCTGCGACAAAGTCTCCTGTCCACACAAAGTCGGAGCCGGTGCGAATCAGACTGCAACCGCGTAGGTAACCTAGAAGTCACGGGGTACTGGGTCATGGACAACCTAACATCATCTAGCAAGGCCGGTCACTCCATAGGGAAATCCTGCCATTAAGTCAATATTTAGTATTTAGTATGGAAAGATTTGCTGAGGTTATGGGAACAAGAATAAATACCTGTAGCTATCCTCCATAATGATTGCAGCTTTTAGCAAATCTCAATTATAACACCATGTCGTGTCATCGTAATGAATAATAAAACTTAGACTGTCGGGTCTTTGCTGATACAGCCTTCTGGTTGGCTTCAAATGACCTGTTCAATTTGATTGCCTGATTGACCGTTCCGTGACAACATTGTTTATTCCGGAACCTTAAGTGGTATCAGCATGGACTCCTTGTCACAGTAGGTCAAGCAAAACCGGCCGTAATGAATCCAGGTATCCAAAGCAAGCCAGCATCTGCTTCAACTGGGAGGAGAGACGCGACCTCGCATTGATCGGCAGTTTGCAAAGAACAAGAAGCATACACTCTGCACTTTTAATTGGCAACTGCGCGAGCAAGTAACACCAGCTGAAAAATTATGCACTCATATGCACCACATATAACCAATTTGAGCTTCATACCTTCTAGCTATACATCAATGCTCAGAGACCCCAGCGGAAAGATCCCTCTTTCTTTAATTTGTTAAGGTTTCACTGCATCAATATTGCGATCTATTTCATTCCTCATCGGACTAAATATACTGCATGTTCGGAGAACTACAGGCATTTATATGGATTAGGTATCATTTATCCGCGGTTGCAGTTATTCGGCGAGAACAGAGTCCAGGGTGAACCTATGTGTATCTCTATATGCAGCCAACCGAACAATATTTCTATCGCAACTACCATTTCAGTTGATTGAGTTACACTCAATAACTGTTAGGGAATATGCTCAGCCTGCCACCATCGATAACCAACACATTCCCTGACAGATAAGCACCCGCCTTGCTTGTTAGGAATAAGATGGCACCAGCCATGTCTTCTTCTGTACCAACCCTTTCGAGAGGGATCTTCTCCTTTGGCATGGCACCATCGCCGATTATACCTGAAGCCATCTCAGATGGGAACACTGTATAATTATGTCAGAATCAGTTTCAGTCCGGAATAACGACATGATAATAGGAAGTCTGCATGCAAATACAAATGAGAGATATTATACTTACATCCAGGGGCAATAACATTTGATCTGATAGAAAATGGCACAAGACCTGTTGCTAATTGCTTTATCATATGGGTAGTAGCAGCCTTACTCTGACCATAGGCGAATCCTCCGGGCGTTGCCCTGTTGAAGCCACCGATACTGCTTGTCGCAATAACTTGACTCTTTTGCACTACGTTACCCTTTTTGTTACCGGCATCCAGCAATCCTAAGAATGCAACAATGTTATACCACACAGCGACGGTATTGACTTTGAATGTCTCCGCATAGTCATCAAAACCTGCTGCTAGAAATGCTCTCTGGACTTCTTCAATACTTGAAGCATCGCGGATAGCAGGCTTTGCTTGTGGTCCTAGAACTCCTGAGTTTGCGATAAGGACGTTAATATAGCCTGTTTCTCTTTTAATAATGTCTACAATCATGTCAATGTCCTCTTGGGACATGACATCTCCTGGAAGAGGAATAATGTTCTTTGTCGAAACAGAGGCTGCTGCTTCCTCTAGGATATGTTTTCGTCGGCCAATGATGTATACCTTATGAGCTCCATTAAGAGCCAAGGCGCGCGCCATCATAAGACCGATCCCTTGAAATTGTATTAGTAATAATAAATATATTATAGATTTCGAACGATCTGAGCGCAGGAAGAAAGGTAGAGACAAACCAGTTCCCCCTCCTGTTATCACAGCTACAAGACCATTCACGTTAAAGAGGTTAGCTGCTTGTATTGATGAGGTCGCCATTGTCGAGAAGGTTGGAAATAATTGTTCAGTATAGAATTAGATAAATTCCTGATATTCTGTTGGAAGCCTCCCAATTGGCACATGATAAGGAAAGGAAACCTTGGTAATCAATTCACCTATCTCATCATAGAGGGGCACTGCCCCACCTTCTAATTCAAATTCTGCCAGCTAGACATATGTACTTATTACTATATTTGGAAAGCGGTAGGAATCCCGGCGAAAAAAAGTAGTTCCAACCATCGAAATAGGCTGAATCTTTTGCAACGCGAAACTCTGGAAGCAAAAGGAGAAGCCTGGATCTCCATTGCATTTCATTATGCCTAAACGGAAGCGCAGCGCATACGATGACGCCAATGGAGACAATGGCAATCGCGTCCTTAAAATGCGAAAAAAAGATGTCGAAGATAGACTCGCGCAGGGCAAGAAACACCTCCACCGAGCGCTCAAACTAGCAAAAGGCTTCGAAAGGCAGAAGTTAGGGAAGCGACTCAAAGCAGCCACTACAGCTGGAGAAACGGAGCAGATAAGACGAATAAATACTGAGATTAACGTCCTGAAAGGACTGGATCTGGCGAAAGTAGCTGAGAATCACCTCTACAAGACACTGAAAAAGATTAAGAGTTTTGTCGGATCGGAATTGTTGCCTGGGTACGTTATGACCGGAGCAGATATGAAACTTGAAGAAGATGGGGCGTCGGAAGAAGATATTACGGCATTGAGGAATGTTACCAGTGGGATGTTTAATATCAAGAATGTTAAGGATGTCATGAAGCTTACGATTGGAGGGATGTATGTTGCTTTAGGAATCCCTAAACCTGAAGAAAAGAGCATGAAGAAGCAAAATCCGAAAGAGAGCACGAAAGATGGCTCCTTGAAGTCTCAAGCTGAGGTTTTGGCTAATGGGACAAGAAACGAGCTTAACACCAGGAGAGACGAGAATACCGGAGGGTTGGATGATGCGGACGAGCTTCCATGGGAAGGTTTTGATGACGAAGAAGATGCGGATAACGCATCTAATAATCAAGATGAGTCTGAGAGCGTATCTGAAGATGATCAAGAAGAATACGGGAGTGAATTAGAGGAAGAGGAGCTCTCAAAATGGGATGCTCTACTCGGCGGCTCATCAGACGAGGAGAGCTTTGACGAAGAAACGTACAAAAAGTCACACCCAGCGCATAAACCACGACAGTCATTATCTTTATCACCATCATTATCACCGTCGCCATCCCTATCAGGTTCATCCTCTTCATCTACCTCCTCGCAATCTCGGTCACCATCTCCGCCACCTTCCTCTGCCAAGGCCAAAACATCCCGGCCATCTAGATCCCAGCCCGAGCCGAAACCGATTGGTGGCTCTACATTCTTACCTACGTTAATGGGAGGTTATTGGTCAGGCTCCGAATCCGCCTCCGATCTGGAAGACGATCCGGCAACCGCAGCACCAGTCCACAAAAATAGGAAAGGTCAACAAGCCCGCCGAGCCATTTGGGAGAAAAAGTATGGTGCTAAGGCGAATCACGTTGTAAAAGGATTAGGAAAGGAGAAAGACGATGGGTGGGATCCTAAAAGGGGAGCAAAGAGTAGTAGTGGCAGTGATTGGAAGGGCAGGAAGGGAGCTAACTTTAGGGATAGACAAGGCGGGCGAGGAAGGAACTTTGCTACTGCAACTGGAGAGAATGCAGTTACCATTAAACCTAGGGATAAGGCAGGAGGTGATATCAGGAAGAGAGATGATGTAGGAACTCTACATCCTTCGTGGCAAGCTGCGAAGAAGGCGAAGCAGACTGAGAAGACAGCTACGTTCCAAGGGAAGAAGCTTGTGTTCGATTAAGATATTTTTATCATATATACCCATTATTCGTTAATGATACAAAGACATGTTCGTTTCAATATAATTCTAATAAATGCCTTACCGGCCCGATATCCATTCATCTTCTATGATAATAACAGCATTGCTCCTGAATTCTCTAAAGCTGCTAGTACCAACCTACTCCCCTCTTGATTTTATTCCTCTTTATCTCTAACATTCTTCTTTAAGTTAACTTCACCGATTCCAAGGAAAGCCATCCCCAGTCCAATAAACGCAACGGCATGCACAACTCCATGCACCCATGGTCCCCCGAGTCCACCGCCACTCACGCCCTCATGCAACTCCCCAAACACCACATCCCTCCCACCACCCCAAATCCGCCACGCCGCCCTTGCCAGTGGCGCAAGATGGTAGATGGCTAAAGAACCAGCCACTCTCTTACTCGTTCTGTCCGGCACGGGACGAAGTGCGAAGATCAGGGCGATGAGGACTGAAGAGAGGAGCAGGACGGCGTATTGTCTTATAATGAAATGAGTTGCTATTTCTGACTGAGATTGGGATTGGGATTGGGGTTGGTAATGAGTGGATGGGGGAAGCTGAGAGCTGGGGTTTAGAAGGAAGGAGAGGGAGGCCGGAGTTTCTATTAGGATGTGAATGTAGAAAGGAAGCGAGTGTAGTGACAGCATTTTGGCTTTGAAATATTTTGAGATTGATATTTAGGACCAAGAGTAAAGAATGTAAAATTATGTAAAAATGCTTGTTTCAGACTTTCCTTCGGATTGTTGGCTGGTTGTGTAGGAATGAATGTTGCACAGCCTCAGTCTATCAGGATAGTTACTGTAGGTGAGGACCGTGAGGTATTAAGGTACGGGCGGGTCAAGTGCGGACTTGAAATCGATGTTTTGACGTTTCTTTATTAATTAATGCAATTTATCACGTAGCCTGACTACATATAAAGAAGAAATCGAGAGCTGAGATAATTAGGTGAGGACTACGTACAATGCCTCGAGTACCTATCCCAAAACGGCAGTGTACCTGAATAGGCGCTAGAGCCGAGGCATGCTGCGACGATGGTGGGTTACAGCGTTTGCTTCTCGTTACAGAACATCCCCTCAACTACTTCCTTTGAACGACAACCTCAGAACAAAGTGGCAATGCAATCTCGCAAGTTTGACTACTTTATTCTCAATAAAGCAGTCAATATCTTCGGCCAATTCGATGCAGAGGCATTACTTAGCAACATCACGTGTCCCTAAGCTGACAAGATCCACGTATGCAGTTCCAGAGCAGCGCCGAACTGAGAGTGCCCCTTGCGCAACATGATGCACGACCTGACGCAGGTTTGGGGCAAGAGCCCAGCCTAAGAGGTCCTTTAAGTGACATCGGATTAGATCATACACTACTGGTCTCGTCGGGCTGCAGCATCTTGTGCCTGTTTTGGGAAACGGTGCCTGGTTGAGGCTGGATACAAACCGCGATGCTTGGTTTTTGTTGAGGATTAACTAGCTTTCCCCAAGAGGTAATGCTATGGCTTAAGCAATAAACAGAGACGTCAGCAATCCCGTCCGCAGGCGGCATCACTCAATTAGCGGAAGGGTCCTTCTTCCTTCGTCCCATCTCAGCAGTCTGGCTTCCTCAACATCCTCATCCACTCAGTCTCTGCTCACTCCTTCCATCGCATTCGCGTCTCGTATCGCTGCTTCCGTTGTGGCTATCGACACGCGAAACCCCCAGCTGCTTGCCCTCCTTAGTCACACACCACAGAAACGCACACGCACGCATACAAGGGCCAACTACCACCGTCCAGCAAAATATAGCAACAGGCGTTATATCAGAGTTCCTTCATTAGCCGTTCCTGCTTGATTCCCGTCCATGTGCCTGCCAGACTTGCGTATTTCCAGCGCTGCACCGCCACCTGAAGCTACCTAGTCCTAGACCTTGTCAGAGGCCTGTCCAAGCTCCATATAATCAAGCCCCGCCAGCGGCAAGGTCGTGTGCGCACTGTGCTGCGGCAGAACATCCTAGTAGGACAATTCTTGATTTCTCAGTCCTAGAGGAAAGATTATTGATATCCACCACATCCTACAGCATATACAGCTTGCTGGAACAGCACTCGTGGCTACTGTTTTGCTACCAGATCATTGGTAGGCACATACATCCGCCCCGCCATATCATCCTTATCCCGAAGATAAGCTTATACTTTACAGCGGGCCCTTAGAGTTACGACCATGGCCCTCGCCGGAATCGATGCACAGAATGGCAGCCCCAATGAATATATTTCCAACGAGCAACATGGTGACCACAATTCTTTTGGGCAGCTCAATCTTGCCATTGTAGGACTGGGAGCGGCATACCCAGCCTTTACCCATGATCCACCATCGCTAGAAACGCTCGCGGCACGTCACTATAAAGATACTCCAGCGTAAGAGCTTGTCCCAACCAAAATTGACCTTCCAGTGCGAGTTTGGTTGAACAGTGACTGACCACTGCACTTTAATCTCATAGAATGAAAAAAGTTCTCGCGATCAACAAGTTCACCGGGATTGACAATCGCTCTGCTGTTGGCACCATAGACCATCCATTGGTCAACATGGATCGTGCTCCAAATATTGCAGAACTCTGCGACGTATTTTTCAAGGAAGGTATTCCTCTTTCTGTAACTGCGGCGCGAAAGGCACTTCACGAGGCACGGCTTTCTCCATGTGACATCACGCACGTGGTTTCTACCACATGCACAAACAGCGCGAACCCAGGATTCGATCACTACGTATGCAAGCAGCTAGGCATCCCAAATAATGTGGAGAAAGTCCTGCTGCATGGCGTTGGATGCTCGGGAGGCCTTGCTGCTATTCGAACAGCTGCCAGCTTGGCCCTGGGAGCTAGCTTTCGGAGGAGGAAAGCTAGGATATTGGTTGTAGCCTGTGAAATTTGCAGCACTTTTGTGCGAAGTGAATTGGAAAGTGTTGAGGAGTTACAAGAAACGAGAATTGGAGTCACTTTGTTCAGTGATTGTGCGAGCGCGTGTGTTATAAGTAACGGCATTGGTGGAGAGGACAACACGGTGCCAATTTATGAATTGCTTGCTTGGGATCACCAGATCATACCTGATACTGAAACTGATTTAGGCTTTGATGTTCATCCTCTAGGTAAGTTTGATCTTCATGGTGGAAATTTCAGAGGCTTTTCCTATTTCCTAATCTGGAGATAAATCATCTAACAACCACAGGTTGGAAGGTTCTTCTCTCTCCTCGAGTCCCGTCTCTCACCGCTCCTGCTGTGGCTCCAATGTTTCGCTCTCTTCTCTCAACAGTCTCTGATTTGCCTTCCAACTATGCACTGCCAGCTGATTTTGATTGGGCACTTCATCCCGGCGGTGCTACAATATTAACGGGCATTGAAAAAGTTATGGCTATAACGCCAGAGCACATGCGTGCGTCCTACGATACGTATATCAACCATGGAAATTCTTCAAGTGCTACCATTATGTCCGTTATGGACCGCTTAAGGTGTAAAGACATGGACGAGTTAGCTCCGGCAGATGCAAGCGGCACAAAGAGAGCTAGAGAATATGTTGTGGGGTGTGCTTTTGGACCTGGAATTAGTGTCGAGATGTGTCTTTTAAAACGAAATCTATCACATGTCAAGAGGGAGTGGTTTAATGGGTTGAGCGGCGAAGTCACCCCCCCTGAAACAGAAAGTGAAGGGAGTCGGAGTGAGGGCGAGGGCGCTGTTATCGAAAGCGCAAAAGAGAAGTTAGAAGATCTGGCCGAGACAATGGATGCAGTTGAACTGGACTGAAATATGTCATGATAGCAGTTGGCCAAGAGAAGTGACCCTACTTCCGCAAATTAGCAAGGGAAGAATCATTCGGACGGTACTTTGTTCTGGCGTGCTGGTCCACGCCACCGGACTGTAGAGTGCAGCAGACATGGCTGGGGCCGCGCCCAGCAGCCTAGAATATGTTTGTTGCATATATGATATCCTTGGTGTTTGTGTCGTCCATTGAGCAACGAGATCTGATATTTTATTAGAATATAAATCTGGATTATGGACCGTTTTGGTTATTTTCAATGATCAATCCAAGTAATTTATTTGGTTGACAAAGGCTTTTGACGTACGCATATAGTAATAGACGAGGTTTAGTTGCGGATACGCGATAGAATACTATATAATCAACACGAAAATTTCCGTTCATCGCCTTCATGTGACCAAATCAATTAGAATATCAAATTTATGTTCTGAGTTTTGGTGGATCTAATACTTTGCTTTTTTGACAAAAATATAAGTAGCTACATAATCAGAGCATTCTTAATATTCTATTTGATTACAGGATTTCAAAACTACAGGCATCGTTAAATCGGAAAGGAAGCTATTCACTAATGCAGTCATTCCATATATAAGAGTGGCCTGTTATTCTGTTTAGTCAAATAGAAATACAACAGTGTCTATCGTTTCTGTTGACCAATTACAGAGGATAAACAGATACGGCGATTTCACAATCGAGCCAGAAAAGAGATGTAGCGGATGAGACCACATTGACAGAATCCAGAAATAATTTCACACTTTCGTTTTATCTAAGGGGCAGAAAGAGTTCCAAAAAGGTTCGGCCCGGTGTCGAAATGCCTACATCTTTGTCGAATTTTTTCGATGTTGGTATACGTATCGTATAGTTGCGTATTACGTATTGCCCAATCGATCCTCTCAGAAGATGAGTTTGTCCAGACCGAAGCTAGCCAACTACGGCGCCTTCCCATCTTCCTGAGAGATAGCTCTCTAAGTTGAGTTTATGAGGGTGGAATGTGATTTCTTATGTTTGTTTCTGGTTAGTTCATTGGTTGGTTGGAATAGTGAACATGGTAGGATCTCTACAAGGAACGCTTATTGGATTGATAACTGTAGCGAGATTTAGCTTCATTCTCACGTTGGTCTTTTACGAGCAGATCAGTGTTACCAGATTACTGCTGGAAAAGATGATGTGTAGTTGTTCCCATATTCTAGTATTATAGCAGGTAACTCTCTATTCTATCCATTCCATGATTAAATCTTGACTGATGAGATGAAGCTGTATCCAAGCCTGACTGACTGTTGTGAGGTTTTTCTAAAGCAGGGGTATATAACTTGAGACCTAATATATAAATGGTAACATACTATAAAGTGACTCCATCCTATCTACTCGATACAAAAAGCTATCGTATTATGACTAGAGAAAAAGTAATCCAAATCCGCTGTTTTAGACCTGTCCATATATCTGTAATGCCAGGGGTCTATTTAGTTTCGTTCTATTTATTTGCAAAAATTGTATAGAGAACGGGTATCCTGTACTGAAGATTGGCTCCGGGACGTGCCAAATCCTTCTAGTTTTCATTGTAGAGTATATCCTGTGGAAGAACTCCTGCAGATACACGGCTGGAGGGTACCCTGGCCTTGTGATGATCCATCCCAATAGTATGTTGGGCTCGCTATCCACCCAAAATCACTGCAATGGTGACATGAAGGTGCTCGATAAGCCTGGGTTTCATTATATTGACTGGGCGGTAAAGAGAACCCCGCGTGTCCTGCATTCTCAACAGTAGCGCTAACTGGGGTATCTTGAATGGTTGAGGTTGCGACTACGGGCAAGCTCGGTACAGCTATTGCTTCCTGAGTGGGTGTATGAGCCATTTCTTGCATTCCAAGACGTTGGAGCCGTGTGATCCTCGCCATTAAATTGGGGTCGAGATGGTTCACACTGTTTGGCAGGACCAACATATTGAGTCCTATGGAGACACAGAGTCGTAATGATTGTAGTACTACGTTTTGGAGGTCTGGCGGTAGGTTACTTTGTTCTGTTACGGCCTCACCAACGGCCTCGAATAGAGTTACTACTCTCTGACGGTTTAGTATTGAAGGCGATATGCTATGCTCGCGGACTATGATCGATTAGCTTAGTTGTATGGTTATTTATGGTAAAGCAACTCACATGGGTGAGGTGGAATTGGAATGTTCGGAAATAGTGTGATCCAACATGTATACCATTTGGCAAGCTCACGCTCATCTAGGATTACAGTTTGAAGTTCATCCTCGTTCAGCTCAGCTCTAGGCTTGGCAATGCCTGTAAGCATGCCAATACAATTGGATATCCAGATCTTCATATCCCGGTCCTCACTATAATCGCTCTCTAATGACCATCTCTTGAATCTTTTCATCTTATCCTTCAGTCTTAACTTCATGTCACAATCAATGACGAGGGCATCGTCGGCTTGGGTAGGTTGTTGCGCCTCGCATCTTATTTGATGTTCATTTTTCGTCAGCATTGCTGCCTCTCCTTTAAAGAGCTCATGGCATCTCTGGCATCGTATCACAGTGTGATACTCTTTGAAATGGCTATTAAGCGCGGTTAGATTGAAACTATTCACGAATATAGGTGCTAGAGCAACTACTTACTCTTGGATATGATGATAAGAGTCGTAACCCGAGCTAGTAGATGTCCTTCCATTTCCATTCTTCTTGCAGTTATTTATGCTGCATCTCGCATAAAAGTGGCACATAAATCTTGGCCTTCTCCAAGGATCTTTTTGCAGTGAAGGTGAGGGACTGCCTCTCTTGTTCCGCTTAGACCCTTTGCCATTGTCATTATCATCTTCATCATCTTGCTCCCGTTTTCTGACAGCTTTGCTTGAGCCACCATTATTTTTGAGTGCCCAACTGGAGCCACGTCCATAAGTTGAGATAGAAGAGGAAGCTTGTTGCGAGTCGGCATCTTGTTCGCCCTGGTTGGTGATATCTTCTTCTAAGAGGCTCATAAGTCCTTTACCCTTGAATAAGGGGCAGATAAGGTGTAGTTTAGGCGCCAGGTGACTGAGTATATTAGAAGCTAGACTTGGGTCGTTCCTTAGGATGGACTTGAGTATTGCACCAAAGGCTCGATGCGCATCTGCAATACTGTCTACACTTGGTAGACCTGTATTTCCACTTGCGCCTGTGGCTTTCCATTCACTCACTGCTCTATTTAGCTCCTGTCCGTGCAGTTTAATCTCGGCAGAGAATTGATTTTGCTGTGGTTTCGAGCATGGATATCTATATGCAATTGATTCATGCCGCTCATAGGAATTTGCCCATCTTACAATTTGTTTGTCGGTGGCGCATGTGCTAGAGTCACTAGGAATCTTATTTGACTTGCCGTAGCTGCAGATAGATCCGTTGTTTGCAGAAGCGCTAGTTAGAGTTTTGGAAAGATCACCAAGGAGATCCTCTGGTATCAAGCCTGTAATGCAGTGGGTACCAGTTTGGCAGAGAGCTCGCGGAACAGAGTCGCCATTGTCATGAAACAACTTGAGCACCTGCTGGACGTCGTTGGCGATGCCAAATTGGATGTTGGCGAACTTCGTATTCATTTCACCGAAGAGCCCATCGTTGCTCAAAACACGACCATAATGCGACTGGTCAGCGAAATGCGAATTGATAAAGATACTACAATCACCGTAGGACTCAAGTCCGGTTCTATACAGAATGAATTAGTCATTGGTGTTGATCGATACGCGGCTCGAGAGGAAGGCCACTTACGCCATGATAACTATTCTAGCAAAGAGCTAATAACAGGGAAGCGATCTCTTCGGAGAGAGTGGTCACGTTCCAGCTCTGGGAGGTTGTGGCTGATGGAAGAAATGGTCAGGCAACTGCCTTCCGAGTATCTTCCTGAGAGCAATTGATATCTAGAGCAAAGGAGCGCCATTTTGCTGTAGGCGGTAGATATGGTATTTGTCTTGCATTCAGAGCTTGCGCAAGACTCTGGAGTTGCAGGAGTTTGCAAGTGGCGCAGGTTAGTGCCTGCATCTCACCTATCACATTTGATACTGCAGCCAACGCGGCGGACCAGGATGGGCAATAGCTTCCGCCAATGATTTTGAAAAGCACTGCTTACTGCTGAAAGTTTAAGACCTTTAAGCTCTTCTCTGCAAACAAGCAGACATTTAAATTTTGTTGGGAATCCCATGGTCGAATTGAACAATATGGAGCAGTTCACACCGATTGACAAGTACTCTGACCTTTGGACAACAGGCTAGCATTGTTAGTTGCTGAAACACGTTGCTGTTTATCATTCTCTCGTTTCTCTGGTGTATGGCACACATCAGTCACTACAGGTTCAACGTTTAACCTCGAGCGTCGTTTCCGTGATGCTGGAGACGGCGGTAAGCGAAGCGGGCCGAGAAGTCGGCACCGTTCAATGTCCACGTAGTTCCCCACTGAGGGGTTCTTGCGGCTCTGCGAACCTGCGATGACGTAGAAAAAGATTTGTGGCTGCTGTTCGTCTGGCTTATGTACTCACAGCCTCGGGACTTGAAGATGGCTGTGCAAATCACGGCAGTCTAGCAGACCGCCAGATTTTTGATGAGATTCTTACTATTATTCGTTCCTCTTTGCTAAGACCCACGTGGTATAGGTGGCACAGCGGCTCTGCCTGATGCAGCGCAAGCATATGGTCTTTCTGCCCTGATCTCGTCTCACCACGAAGTCCCTCGAGAAGAGTTTAGCAAGCAGGTGATTAGCCCGTTAACGAGAGCCTTGCTTGATGAATGCCGTAGCAGCTTGGCAGGTAATGTAACTTGCGTCGTATACTGAGCAGCAAACAAACCTTTGTGTTTACCGTGAGAGCTGCTTAGGCAGCAGATATTGGTGGACTTATTGCAAAGGCTAAAGCTTGACCATGCAGAATGGAATGCTTGTGTATGACAAGACTTCTGTCTGCCTCATGAACTTTTTGAGCTGCTTGGCGTAAGCTGTGTATACAGACTGCCAAGCAAGTTCGATAATTTGGCTATTCTCTCCATATCTGAAGAGTCTCTTAGCAAGAAGAGTAGAGAGTGCAAGCATGCGGTCACACCATGATTTGCTACTCTTTCTACTTTCACTTTCATAAGCATCCTTGTGCGCCACCTGTGGGGATTCATTTAAGAAATTGACGTTCCAGAAATGAGTTGGAAATTCTGGGATGGTAGTTCGTGTGAAATGGAAACTTAAGGTCGTACAGATTTAAGTTGGTTTCCGGGGCAACCGCTACGTTTGATAGTCGAAGCCTGAAAATGCCTCAAAATCAGTACATCTTAGAGCCTTGTAAAGGCTCGTACATGAACCTTTGCCTTTTGTTATCTTAGCATCTTCAAGGAAATTTCGGCTTCAACAGATCATGACCACAGCGCAGTAATTCCGACACGTGAGCATATAATTTATGCAGTCAAAATTATGAACTTTTGACATATTTGACAGCCAATCAATGCCTTGTGATTGGCGCCAGTGAGCTTCTCGGCAATTTTGACAGCGTTTACGTTGCCGAATTCGACTGACAAGCAGAACCAAAAATATCAATCAAAAGGACGGAAGTCCTGGTCTCGAGACGTATGGTCGCATAATTCAAATGGATACTGTATCGCTACTGTCAAAATGGGAACTCTTCGTTATATAGCTTTAGCGGTGCTGTTGATATCTTTTGCAACCTTTGTCGCTTTTTTTGGGCGGCTGCCTGCACTGAGGTTATATTCACGAGACCTCGGAAACTCGGTATCTTTGATGTATGCTAACTCTTGGATTTTAGAAAGACTCCTGTCGGCGCATTGCACCGGGTAATATGGATTCATATACCTCGAGGTTTTCGCGCTGCTGATGAGTGGGCGACAAACGGACGCCTGAGCAGATCTATTGGAAATGTGGCTCATACTCTTTGGTATGATAAGCACCCTGTGGTAGTGGTATGTCGGTGATCTCAGTTCGTTATCGTCTTTTATATTTCATACTATATACTTTCTTGAGTACTATTGAATCTTTCGAATGAGAGGAGAATATATTTCAGTTATACATCTGCGTTATTTCCAATACAAAAACTAATTGTAATCCAGATATTCTTCGTCATTCTCCTCTTAGGTTCGGAGATGCTCTTCCTTCCGGATGCCTGGCCTCTTCTTACTACCTTCCGCAAAATGTCCTGCCTCTTCCTGGTTCTTTGTCCTTACACTTTTCTCTACCTCTCAATGTATACTGACCCTGGCATCATCACTCCCGAGAACCACTCCCACTATATGACACTCTACCCTTATGATTATACGATCTTTTATCCAGGGGAAACCTGCCGCACTTGCCACCTTCTGAAACCAGCGCGCTCAAAGCACTGCAGCATTTGCAAGCATTGCGTGGCAAAACTAGATCACCATTGCATTTTCATCAATAATTGCGTTGGGTATGAGAACCAACACTGGTTCATACTGTTACTGTTCTCCACGGCTGTAATTACAACATATGCCACTTACTTGGGGATATCCTTACTATCGTCCCAGATCTCGAAAGAAATACCTTCGTGGACGCTCTCAGGAAAGGGAATGGACTGGGTGGAGTATCTTGACGTCTGGGGCTGGGCTCTCCAAGCTAAGATGGGCATGGGGTGTGTTACACTGCTCTGTCTCTTCTGCTCGCCTTTGGTCTGGGGTTTATTAGGCTACCACATCTACTTAATCTGGGCAGGTACTACAACGAACGAGTCATTGAAATGGTCAGACTGGGCAGCAGAAATGGCAGATGGCTTTGCCTTTAAAAGAAAGCTACCTCGCGATCGTGAGAGGTTCAAGGGCGATATCACATGGACCAGTTGGCCTGTTGAGAGCGAGCAGATTGTTATGAGAACCGAAGATGGACGCCCACCCAGCACCAAGGGGAACCCGGGTGTTGGAGAGTGGGAACGAGTGTGGAGACTCGCAGATGTAGAAAATTTATATGATTTAGGGTTCCAGGATAATCTGGCCGATGTATTTTTGCCTAGAGTGATTTCGGAGGAAGAGAGAGGAAATTAGAATAGGGATCATGGAGATATGCGTTATTCAGGATATGATATCTTTCTTAAAAAGCTTTCCATACGCCAAAATGTGAAAGATCAGATGGGATCCCCTCATTATAAGATCTAAACAAACCCCCAAAAGTAAATTCCCTCGCTAATGGACCTCCTGAGTCACATAATCACCCAGTAATCAGAACACTCACTCACTCACCCTCTCAAAATCAACACAAGCAATTCCGACCTCTACCTCACCTAACAGTAATCCAAATCCAACCAACCCATCCAGACACGGAACCACTTCCACCATGCCCTACACCTATTACTCTGCACTGTCCTCTTCCGAATCGGAAAGAAACCCCCTTCCCATCACGAAAGCTAGGCCATCCATCCGCACCCGAACAATCCCGTAGTTATGTAATCACTTACTATGCGCTGACTACGTACCCGTACTAATTGCCATTACACGGCTAAACCCCATTCGCATTGCATTGGGATTAGGTACAGTACTGGTAATGAGTGCAACAGCCAGCGGGCGAATGTTCAAGCGGACGGGCGATCTTCTCGAGTACGGTAGGGGTACCGGTAGTTAGTTAACATGCCGCGATGGTGTTCCGGAATGGCCCATACCGCACGCCCCCTGTATGGTGTACCATATGGGGGGAGTCGGAAGGGAGGGGTGGTGGAGGGGTTGGTTTGGGTCTAGCTTTAATAACATGTCGGAAGGTTAGCGACCCTTGTTGACTACCTAGAGGGGTGAGAATGAGGATGATGGTGATGCTTTGATGAGAAGAATGTTGGTCATTGATCACCGTACGAGACTCAAGGCCTTGATCAAATATGCGTAATGGGAGAGAAAAACGTTAGTAATTGATTACAGGACTCAAGATCCGGATCAAATGTTCTTATGTGGGTCATGATTTTATGCATCATATTAGTGCAAGAAGACATAACTACATGAATAAAACTAAATCCACCAAAGACTACTATCTAAAGCTGTCTAGCCCGAGAAGTAGAAACAAAGGAAAGGGGAAAATAACACGAGAGCAACCTCGCTGATAGCAAAGACATGAAGAGTAAATTTGGCCAGAGAACAGACAGACCTCCTCCCTTTCCTTGCCCTTGTATATATGTGAATATCCCTTAAGCTTTCTCAGTTAAGAAATAAACTTTGAAAATCCGTCACCGATCTCTTTTCTTTTCCATAAAAACAGAACAGTTGGAACAAGGGAATGATATTCCAAAAACACCTTGTTCTCCCGTGAATTTCTGATGCAAATGGGTTCCAGTGTCGCTGAAACCCTGTGGTTCGATAGGCATGAGGTTGTATTTACATGTACCTTTTTACTTGTACTCGTGTTAGCTCCAACAGCTCAGGGGAGGTAGTGAAACTGCCGGACGTTTGGAGAGTTCTGTAGCATAGCCGTAGTGGGATCATGGCTTTCCTATCTCCATTGAAAGAGTTATTCCTCTCAGGATGATAACATTACTTGGTGATGAAACCAAGATAGTCGGCTACGATAAGTGTGACCATTCTAGGAAAGTAAAAGTATGTTAGTAAATATTCCTCCTAAAAGTGTTGTCTCACACAAATTGAGTAATATGAGAAGGAATGACTTACGCGTGAGGCGCAATTCGCACATAGTAGGTGCTGAATCCTCTGTAAAATCTCAAGAGGCCTTCTTCTTTGGCAACCTTGCCGAAGCAGTGTACCATTCCCCGGTATGGCAAAGTTCCATCTGGCGCTCTCTGTTGCTTCTGTAATCTCGTCTTGACGAAATCGAAGGGCAAACTAAAGAAACTGGCAAAGAATCCGGCAATAGCAGAAGCTGTCAAGGTCTGTGCTCGAGGAGTTAAACTGGTGTCCTTGAGTTGTTGCTTGGCTTCAGAGAAGAAGGCCAGCTGTCCAAAGTTCAATGCCATGGCTCGTACCACGGTTGGGGCAGCTCCTGCCCACAGAGCGGTAATACCTTCTGATTTTGCGATTGATGATAGCGCATCGATGACAGATTTGTAGTTCTTCCGCTCGGCCAGGGGCTTGAGACCGTCAGATTGCATGCGGATCAGGGCAAGATCTGCTGGGTTGCCAATCATGGCTGCCAGACCACCAGCAGATAGACCTGCCACTGCACGCTCACCAAAGCCAATGTTGGTGCCTTTCTCTTTAGCGCGTGTGGTCAATTTGCCCATGAACGTGTCAAAGAAGCCCAAACGTGCCGTGGTATAGACAGCCTGCCGTAATAAACCTGCAGAGAGACCTGTGTAGAGATCGAGGGCCTTCCCTGAGGCGAGAATCTCCTTCGTCACCGATAATGGTGTAGGCTTGGGTCCTGTACGTGCTCCCTCGCCCGCGAGCTGGAGACGCACCTTGATCATATCCACGGGCTGGATGACAGTAGTTGCCACCATCCCCGCAATGCCACCGTTTATAAAAGGAAGAGCAGCACGCATGAAGGGCGTGTGTAGGAACTGGTCCTTTGCTGCTAGCGTTCTTGGTTTGGCGCTCTCCATGGCTTCTTTAATAGAGTTTCTCGACATGAGGATGAAATTTGAAGAAGAGAAAAAAGGTTGAAAAGAGGGATCAGGAGGGAGATAAATGTACAATCTGGCAGGGATGGCCGATTGCGGTGGAACAAAGTCTTGACGGCTCTAGCCATTGCGAGAAAGGTCAGCTTCAGCTCTTGCTTAACAAACTGGACAAGAAACACAGGGTATTGGACTGGCGGGTTAACGCAGAACACCGTCATGAACACATAATCGAGCAGGCGCTGGTTACCAAGCTCCAGCCTCGTGCTGAGTGGGGGTCTGCTCGAGGTGGATTGACAGCCGCCTGATTGGTCGCTGGACCATGGCATACGCGGATGAGAAGATAGGTAGTTGAGGGTGTTGATGCCATTGGGAGGCACGGGGCCATGGGGTAAGGCTTAGAATAGATTTACCAATTCTCTTCCTACCCGTTGTTGGCCCCGTCTGCCCCGGTTTGCGTGCTCTGTTTGCCCCTCTGGCTCAGCCTGGGTGGCCCTGCATGCACCAGCCCACATCCGAGAATCTCGAACAGTGACGTCGGAAAGGAAGGGTTGCGCATCCACTTGGAAGCACAGCCCTGGGACTGATCGGAATGCTCGCGGCTAACCACAACAGCTCAACCGCGGATGTTGGGCACGGGAGGTTGCAGCAGCAAGGGGAGAGCGAAGCAGGAAGCGGCATGTGGGCCGGAAGATGCTGCAGCGGGAAAAGCCCAAAGCAAAAGGAAAAAAGATAGAGCGCCTGGTGCACTCACTCAGTGAAGCGCAGGCAAGTGCGCGCAGGAGAAAGAAGCTCTTCAGCACAGACGCCGCCGGGTCCGGAGTCGGTTGCCGAGGGCCAAGAGGGCGCGCAAAGGCGGTGCGAGAATGTTGAGAGCCGGAGATTGGAGCTTTTGTACCCTCGTACCGGTAGTTTCGAAAGAGGACTAGGCCGGCGAAGCGTGCAGTGTCGTATCGTGCGGGCTGCGTACAGTAGTCGCGGTTGGTTCGTCAGCCTCGTCTAATGGAGCCGGTCGCTATATCAGGTTGAGTATGATGAAGATGTTGCGATGGTAATGAAGAAACGATGTGGAGGAGGAGACTGAGGAAGCAGGATGGAACGAGCGACCAGGTCGATATTTACGCTCGTCGCAGCGCGGCCCCTTGTGCTAGGGAGACAGCCCTTCGTGTGCCTTGGTGCGTGGCTCTAGGGAAGGAGGGAAAGGAGGGCAGCGCGTTGAATGGACGAAACCAGCTCTCGGTCGCGCTGCTTCTCACGTCTGCCACCAGCAATCCCGAGTTTGCGCCTGTTGCAAGTGCGGGGTTGTTGCTTCAGGCACGAGACATTCTTCCCTCTTTCTCATACAGAGGTACACGGGAAATGGTCGTTTTATTAATAAAGCACTTTGCATTTGGACTACTAATTACGGGCTGCTCTGGTTGTAGATGGGGAGATTTGGACTGAATTCGCCGTTCTGTTTCACACCATGGTTATGACATCGTCACCACGTCAGCCAGCTACCAAGTTCCTATTTACAGCAATAGCATTGGGATTTACCACTTGTTTATGCTTAATGCGATAGCCTATTGGATATCGATTCGTCCTCAAACTTGAATCCAGCGATATTATCGACCGATATTGATATGGCTATCACAGCGTTCCTGTTCCTGTTCCTTGTCTTCCCGTTGCAGCCGCTCATCCATCCGAGCTGTCGGGGCCCTCGAATGATCTGTTCAGGTTACAAGTGGACAGAAGCGTTGAGAGGTACGGTACCATGTGTACTTCTTCTGGCTGCGCCCCTCATCCAAGATCACGACACCACCCGGCTAGAAGCAATACCATGCCCCCTCCAACAAGCACTCTTGCACTGTTGAGCCGGTCGCACTGCAATGCACCCTTCGAGGGAGGTCAATTCTCCAATAATGCATGCTACCAGTTCCTGCATCGCCATGGATATACGGATGAATTCGCACAAACTATACGACTGCGCCTACTCTTGCTGTGTACGCAATCCGTGCTGACCATGGTCCAACATCCGTAGCTTCCGTGGAGAAAGCGGCGAGCCTGGATCTTAGAGCAGCAACAGCGCGGAGACTCGAGGTTCTTCTTGGGTTATCTATGAAAGGTAAGGCATAACTGTTCTCTTTAGTTCTCGTCCTTAACCATCCCGATTCAGCTTTTGGGAGAGCTGTTGTTGGTGCGCATCAACGCTCGCTGTCACAAGGCTGCGTTAGTGTTTGCGCGTCATCACGAGGGGATGCAGAGCAATGAAGTCGTCACTGATAGCGATAAGGTTTTGGTGCTTGCTTCGGGCCCCCTCCCCGCCCCTCTTCCCCAATTTCCAGCGCCCGTGCTAAGGGCCTTCTTTGCGGGGAAGCAGCGCGCCTAAAGCCCCGAACAAAACGTGCTCCTTTTCCCAATACAAATATATTGATGGCTGATGGCTGATGGCTTCCTTACGCGCATGTCATCTCTTCGGATTTCGCTCGGGGATTTCTCGTCTTCTTTCCTGAAGCTTTTTTCTAACAGGTCTCCTAAACTTAAAATTCACATCATCCCTTCCATTTTCATACAGCATCGTGCGCCCCTACACGCAGACCACACAGACCAAACACACAACCTGCCGCTGCCGCTGCCGTTACCTTCCCTCGCTTCCCAGCACAACAAAACCACTACGGTAATTCTTATGTCATCTCCTGCGCACGCCCGTTGGCGCCCGAGGACCGGCGTCCTTACCGAGCACAACTCCTTCCCCCGGCTCTTTTTCGTCTCCCTGTTGCTCTTACCCTCCCAACCTTCTGGAGCCCGGAACTCTCAACACAATACCCTCGGTTCAACGCCTGATGATCTGCCAAGGGACTCTCTCCAATACCCCAACCTGAACTACCCCAATGGTCCCTGCTTCTTCGGTCTCCATGTCACGGAAAAACCCCCGGCAAATCGATACATCCCCCACGCTCTTCCACGACGGGTTTCCCACTATGCCGTCGCTGTCCGATCATATCCGTCTCTAGTCACGTGACGGGCCCCACGTGCCTGTGCCGTGATCCCGTTCCCCTGAGATTAAAAGTGCAAAAGGGCAAACATTTCTCCGCTGAGTACGCAATGGAAATCTTGATGCCGCACATTGCTCCCAAATCTTTTTCCGACTGGGGACTTCCGGGGAGATATTCGAAACTGTAAAGTATGTGGGATGCAGCTTCATTCTAGATCAACTCAGGTAAGGGCTCTCTTTCTCCTGAAAATTTTATATTTTATTCTCTCTAATCAAACTCCTGACTCCTCAACGTTGCTATATGGAGTAATCCGGCCACCCACATGATTCGGCTCCCGCTGCTCTCCTTTGTTGGCATATACTACTATACAGTAAAGCTCTCATAGTACACATACGCTTCAGCGCTATATCAGCTCATCCTCAGAAACTGCAGCACCTCATCTCCCACTCAGTCGACCAGAACGTCGTCGACCATCCTGCGGGGCCTCAGCCTTGGTCTTGGCGTTCTTCTTCGCGGGCGTTTCCTTTCTGGGTGTCTTCTCTTCAGTCTCTTTAGTACTGATCCTTCGCTTCTTAGTATTGGCTTGGACCTCCTCTTTCTCTTCAGCATCCTCCTGCTTAACTTCATCAACTGTTTTTCCCTTTTTACTTCTTCCTTTTCCTTTTGCGGGTGTTGCTGCAGGTTCATCCTTAACCTCCGGCTCATCCTCCTGCTCATCTTCGTCTTCGTCTTCTTCTTTCACAGCCTTTCTCTTCTTCCCTCCAGCCTCCTTACCCTTACCTTTTTTCTCCCTCTCTTCAACGCCATTAGCTGCCTCGCCAGCCTTCACATCTCCAGCAACAGCTCCCGTCTTCTTCTGTATACTCGGTACAACGCAGCTCGTCCTCCCACCAACAGTCAAGAATGTAATCTTCTCTCCATTTGGAAGGCTAGTAGGCGATCCCTTCTTGCCCTTTCCCCATCGATGCTTGAATAACCAATCATCGGGAAACTTGTCTGACTCTCCGAGGACGTCAACGGCGGTCTTGGTGACATAGATGATGGAATCGTGGAGTTGTTTTATTTGTGCGCTGCTGAACGTATCGCTGTATTGTTCGGGATGTAGTTTGGCGTTATAAAGAATCTCATCTCTGTCCGACTCCGCAGTTAGTACTTTATCTGTCTAGACCATCTATAGCAAATATACGCAAGAATCTCCCTGCCCGATGAATTAATGACATGATAAAGTATTGAAACAACTCACCCAACCCAATTCCCAATCCCACTAATATTCGCCTGATCTAACAGCAACGCCTTGATCGGCACATGCTTACTCTTCATCTTCTTCTCCAACCACTCCGCCGTCAGCACATCCGCATCCAGCACTGGATCAGGCCCGTTCTCCTTCAGCGGCGACGTCTTCCGGATATCCTCGCCCTTGCACTGCACGAGACGCACGCGGGAGAAGCGTCGGGGGTCCGAGAAGGCGGTCTCGACTTTAGGACTGCCGTCACTATCGCTGGTCTCGAGGCGGAATTTCCAAAATTTGGGCGGCCAGGGCTCTTCTTCTTTACTATCTCCTCCTCCTTCTTTGCCGCTGTCGGGTCGGTAGTGCAAGGAAGGTTCGTTGCGGAAGTGCCACCATCCTGAATAATTAGTTGGGGATTTCCTTAAGCTGGGTGGTGGAGTTGATATGAAAGGTTCAAATGGTTTTCCTTTTCCTCTCTTTTGCTTCTATCAAGTCTTGGAGGCTGGGAGAACAAGAAAGAAATGAAGAGGAAAGAAAGAGTAGAAGTAGGAAATGGTTTCGTTTCTAACCTGTCATGCCGAAGTGGAATACTGGATGTGGGGGAGACGACATTATCAGCCTAGATAAGAGAGCATTGCGTCAGTTGGCTATCATCTATAATTTCGATATGTATAAGAATTTTTACGTGTAATTATGAGCATGTTCATGTGCAGGTATTTTGTGGATGCATCTTCCCCCTATACCCCTATACCCGCACATATACAATCCCGCTCAACCGCCGAATTTGAAAGCAATGAAATATAGAAGACCGAAAACTCACCAGAAATATTTCCCTTGCTGTCCTGCATCCACAACTTTCTTCCCGTTCATAGCTTTCTCGAACTCCGCACCGGTAGTACCGGCTTTGCCAAATATAACCGCGTCATCTGGGGCTTTGACGTTGGCTAGGGTCTTGCCTACGAGGCTCTTCTTGAGGTAATGGACGATGCGCGCGACTATGCATATATTTGTCAGTAAAGCAACTCTCTTTTTTCTTTCACATCTTACAAAACAAACTAAAATTGGAAATATAGTAACTTACCTTCAGCTATTTCAGGCATCTTATCTAAATATATAAGATTCTCTCTGGTTGGGATTTTATTTTGATATGAAGTCACTGAGAGGACGACGTGTAGTCGGGATAACGTGACCGCGATTCTTACTGTACAAGGGCGCGTTGATGATGAATGGATTTTGAGCCTCGGATTCAAGGCTCTAATACCGCCTAATGCCTTCCGTCATTTACTTGATTACATGCTCTGAATCGAGCAACCAAGTCCCTTCATTCGTTTCGGCATTTCCCCTCAACCTCGGCTTCTTAAGCACCCAAGTGCTGCCCTTCACAAGCTCCTCACACCCCAAGGATCCCAACCTTGAAACACCGACGACCTCTCAACCACCTCCATTTTCATTTCATCTCCTAATCCAGAAATTCTTCCTCCTTTCCCCTCTTTACCTCCTAATCGCAATATCTAATAGCGAACGAAGCCCATTAATCGATCCCGCCAATCAGTAGCCAGTCAAGATGGTTGTAGTCGGCGACTCCCTCATCTACCACCCCTCGGTAGCTCACTACCTGAAATTCGTTGCAACCACCGTCGGCCGCGACAAGCTGCTGCGCACAATCCAGTACTTCTCCCGATTCTATGCCTGGTACCTCTTCCGCACGAATGGCACTCCCGCGGAAATCGCTCCTTTCGAGGCTATCAAGAAGCAGTTCGGTCTCGCGCGAAAGCTGCTGCGCGTCGGCAAGAACGTCGAGCACTTCAAGGCCGCTGCGGCTGCGGCAGATTCCAAGTCCCTGGATCCCTTTGTCAGGTACTGCAGTATCGGAAGGCAATTGGGCTATGCGGGATACTTGACACTGGATATGGTGACGTATCTTGATGCAGCGGGTATTCGGAAGAGCCCAGCGACGAAGAGGTTACAGCAGGAGGCATATCGATTCTGGATGATGGGACTGGCGTTCAGCGCTATTGGAGGAGCGTACTCGCTTTATAGCTTGAGGAAGCAGGAGTCCAAGATTGATAAGAAGGATGGAGAGGGTGTTGTTACTAGCAAGAGGATTCAGAAGTATGGCTCTTTCCTTCATCATTTCCTTCTATTAATACGGGCTTATTAAACCCCTACATATCTTCCTTTGGATGAAAGAGTATACTAACGATCATGAATTATTAGGGAACGTGCTTCTATCAATCTCCAGCTCTTCTCAGATCTTTGCGATCTCACCATCCCTACCGCTGCTCTTGGAATTACAAACTTCGATGATGGCTTCGTTGGTTTGGCAGGAACGGTCAGCAGTTTGATCGGTGTTTACAACCAATGGAAGAAGACAGCCTAAGCACTCAGTGAGCGGGTGTTGGGAGATTTGAGTTGGAAAAATTGTCATAGGAGGATGGAGGTGAGGGGGGAAGGCAAGGAAATCAGTAATATGGATCGGTATCTGGATTCAAAAAGTGAGCTCAAATTGTACAAAGGAAAGCTCCGAAGCCTGTGGGGATTAGGAGGAAAAACTCGTGTTTTTACATGTGTAACGTTCTATTATGTATAGCTTGGTCTGATATCTTGTTCTTGCTGGTTCAAACAACAAAATAATGTCATTACACCTTGAATCTCATGGAAGTCAAATCTATACGCCTATTCTACTTTTCTTGGATATATAATTCCACCATATGCCAGTTATAGAACCATATCAAACGCCGATACAAAGTATGATCTATTCCGCCTGATCCCAAATTCACCATCTAAATCATATCACGGGGTCCCGGTCTTTCCATAAGCACCTCCAGCAGCCTTCCTCATCTCAAGTGCCCGTTTATATGGAGGCGCAGTAGGTGGCTGAACAGGGTCAAGGCTGACTCTATCCTTGGGTAAGTGGTACGACGCATCGGCATCAAAAGAACCCAAATCTCCGCATGCTAAAAAGGGGGCTATCCATCTTCCATCCTGTCGTGCATCTTCATCATCATCTAAGAGCCGTATCTCCACCACACCATCTTCATTCTTCACTGCCTGGACTCCACTTTCCTTTCTTCCTTCATTTTCTTCCTCTTTCTTCATTCTCACCATCTCCTCAAGTCCCCCACCCACCCCCAAAGGCCGTTCTAAACTAGCTTGAAATCCCTCAGGTAAGTGGAACCCTTCGCACACAACAAAAGCTTCAACGCTACTTGCGCGACTCGCTCTCGGTTTTGCCACGACCACGCGGTCGAAGAACAGCTTTAACTGTGCGTAGAGGAGGTCTACATTTCGACCTCGGAAGATCTTGGCTACGAATTTCCCTCCGGGTTTGAGGATGCAGAGCGCTAGGTTTAGTGCTGCGAAGAGGAGTTGACTTTGGATGTAGATATCTAGGTCGTGGAGACCTGTGACATCGGGAGCTCCGTCCGAGAGGACAAGGTCAACTAGGTGGGTAGTTGAGGGGGTTGTTTCTGAGAATGCACCTGACGGAGAAGCATCAAGTGCTTGAAGGAGTAGAGGGATGGTAGCTGGATGTGTGATATCCGCGCGCAGAGTTATTATTCCGGGCAATGGACTCATGGGCTGAAGATCGATTGCGACTATCTTGATGTCTTTTCTTAGTACGGCCGGTGATTCCTTGACTTCTTCCTTTTGATTCTTTTCAAGGATTGGCTCCTTCTCTTCACTCGTAGAATTCACCCCGTATATCCCGAGTAGTTGTTGTCGTAACTTTCCTTCTTTATCTTCCCATGCGCTGCGTCCGAATTTCTCCCCTTTTATTAACACCCTTGATAGGACCTGACTCCAGCTCCCTGGCGCTGCGCAGAGGTCTACCACACGAGTCACATTTTCGAAAAGATTGAATTCTACATTTTAAACCAATTGTTAGTACTGATCTCTGCCAGGACAATTATAAAGAGCTTTCTCGCGGTGGGCTACCTTCGTCAAGCTGTAGTAGCTTGTAGGCACTTCGAGCTCTCCACCCCTGTTCTTTTGCCAGCCTATAATAAGCATCGCGCTTGTCTTTCGATGATTTACCCATATTCTTAAATATGTACCAAGTTGGCTATCGGGTTGAGCTCATTGGAGATCGGCTTCTGATGTTCGAATAAAAAAGTGCGGGGAGCAAGGCTGAAAGTTTCCTTGGTGGGGCTAAGATCCTTGTCACTTCACTGAGGGTCTGTCACAAGGCTACGAGGGGTATACTCATTTCATTTCTTGACATTCATATTTTGCGCGCAATTGAAAGGACTATAGGATATATCCGTCCTCTCTCTATTTGTGAATAATATAAACCAGTTGTATTATAACGCGCAACCTCGAATTTTAGTATACATCCTATTTGCATATCTATATCCATTTATCCCAAGTCTAGACATACTTATCATAATGATCATAACTATCATCGGTATCCTGAAACGGCCATAGTTTATCAAAGAGCTTCTTCTGTTCTTCATCATCGCCTCCTGCGATGAATGCCTCTCTAAGGTCTGGTAACAGGGCTTTTATCCGGTTAAAGTGAGCTGGATCAACCATACCATCTGGAGGAAGGCCCCAGTTATTCTTGAAAAGTTTTAATATCTCGCCCATATCGCTCATACTCTCTTCTTCAGCATAGTGTAGTTTAAGTTCTTGTTCGCTGAAACTCACAGGGCACGGACCGGAATCTGGACAGAGTTGAGACCATTGTTCGACAATTGATAATAGAGCTCGTCGAAGGAAAAAGATATCTTTGTCCTCCCAGACGTTTATGGCCAGACGGGATGGTTCCGTTCTGATTTCAG
Source organism: Xylogone sp. PMI_703 (assembly GCA_021399445.1). Classification (NCBI taxonomy): domain Eukaryota; kingdom Fungi; phylum Ascomycota; class Leotiomycetes; genus Xylogone; species Xylogone sp. PMI_703. The sequence continues at coordinate 4,041,724 of JAJTUQ010000002.1, read as the reverse complement.
CGTCCCATAATTGAATGGCCGCCCAATGTCTCGGGTTATTATCCGCAGTTTGTACCTCATAATAGCTTTGGCAAACTTCACTGTCTCTCTGGGCGTTGGCTTTAGCTTTTCCAGCCGGATCTAGACTTTCATAATCTGCTGGAAGCTCAGGTACGATCCAATGACCAATGCTTTTTCCCGGATGCCGAAACATTCTAGGAATCCCACACTGGTAATAAAACGGCATAATGGCCGCCGATTGCCAGTCAATTATACGAGTGATTTCTTCGGACTCTGGGTCCAACGAATACATTATCAAGATGGAGGTCGGGATGCCAAAGTGTAGGTGAATGAGTATCTTCTTTTCCCACTGGAGGCACCATCGCTGGAGTAAGTTTGAGGTATCGCTGTAAGAGGTCGAGTGCTTCTGCAGGGGATTCGGGTTCAGTGGATGATCGATGATAGTTCATTCGAGGTTTGGCATATAACTTGATAAATTCCATCTCGTTTCTTGCCATCGCTTCCACGAACTTGATGGGCGTACTGTCTTGATAATTTCAGAACAATTCCTACTGCCCCCGTAAAGGACTTACATGGTCCACGATCTAGATTCATTCTTGCCCTATGACCACGCCATAATCCATTTGAGACAAAAAGCCCTAAGCTGTAACGTCCAAGTAATGAAGGCCTCGTAGAAACATTTGTTAATAATGCGTTACCACTGAGAGTACCTGGAACATCTCCTTTAAAATAAAGACAGCCTGATTGCGAAAATTTTACGGATGCAAGCTTCTGTTCTATCTGTACAATTTGAGTAATCATTGACATTTTGGATTCCATTGGCCATTGATACCATAGACTTCCCAGGGGCCTTCCGGGAGCCTTTTCTTCCAGAATATATTCAGCCCCAACAGGATTATGACTATACGCTGACCAAGCAATAATCCGAGGTGTTGGAATGTCCAAAACATCCCGCAACTAAAAGCATCGATGGTCAGAGATATCTGTATTTTCTGTAACCCACAACACTTACAAACTCTCGAGTGGCTACTTCCGATGCCGTGGTATAATAAGCTGGCCCAGCTATCGGGTTAAGAAGTTTTGCAAAGATCTCCAATCCATTATCCATGGTGAGTATAAAAGCTTTATTGTTGAGACCTTCCTTGCACTTTAAAACTCTAGTACCTATCCCCGGTATCAGAAGGGGGGTGAAAGCTCGTTAGACGGAATAGAATACATACAATGCCGGGCACCTTCACTGGACAACGCTTCAACGACGACGTCTAGTAGTTGTTGGAGATCGAACTTGAGATATCTTTCAGAAAGTCGTTTAGACTCATTATAGCTTGCCGAACTGGTTTAACCTCTTGTTCCATGAATTGTGAAAGCGGGGATGAAAAACATACACCCAGCGATTCCCTGAATACTTGTAGAGCTCGTCCTCTGGAATATCTTCGTCTACTAGGTGTGAGTAAATGTGTGGCGAATATAGAGAAACATACAAATTCCCTCTGACTTCTCAGCACATAGGCGGGGCATCTTATGGTGAGCAAAGCTGGGAATAATCGGAGAACTAGCAGTAGAAGATGATCGGATAAAGCGACAAACGCCAAACCCATATACTAACAATGTCCTACACCCTGGAAATATCCGTTGTCTTAATAACATTCTCCACCCTATCTCTCTTTTGAGATTGGATCCTTAGAACTATGATATGGAATAAGGGCCAGGAGTACTCTTGGTTCCGTAAGAGTACGCACGGCGAATGAAGTGTGAGGCACTAGCTAAGAAGGCGTTTCTACTATATCTATTGCTGTAAACAACTAATGAGCTAGACTAAACATAGAAAGGTGATCAATTTTTATCCTATAAAGCTTATAGGATGGCGTAACTCTAACGGCATTGAGAAGGTTGATCAGTCGGTTTTGGCTCAGGACGAATTTGCCTGACAGGATCAACCGCTTTACCCGGCAAAGATGGAGACATTCGAACACCGGACCAGAATTCGTATATTCCTACCGTAGGTAGGATTACTCCCGTTTTTTGGACTCTTGTTTGAGGAGTTATGGTTAGTTCTGAGTTTGGATTTTGATCTGTTATTTGCATACGACCCTTTTAAGGGGCCATTAATAGGGTGTTAGTGCAAGGGCAGGGGGCCATTATTAATGGTCCCTAAGGTCTGTGCAGGTACCAGTACGTATTCAACTTAAACTCCATATATCTAAGGCGTAAATTCAGGCATAAAATTGCACAGCATTAGGATGCTGATCACGTGATGACGCATCGCGACGCGTCGAAGTTATCAGTTATCACATGCATAGGTCACCTGCAGAATGGCAGACTGATCAAGTCAGATAGAAAGTCAGATGCACTATGAAATCGTTAAATATCTGACGAAAATCTATGTCCCTAATTCATATAAAGCCATTCTTTAAGCAATACTGCCATCTTTCGTTTCCAATGCTGTGATCAAGCAGCTTTCTTTGAACTTCGTAATAAGAGATGGTCCCCACAATCGTATACGATGGTAATAGCAATGGTAATGATGGGACGTTATTTGAAGGCAAGAAATTCTTTTTATCCCATCGGGTACCTTTCCGTTTGAGATGGGTAGATGCTGTCAGGGTAGATATCAAACCCAGAACCTCTCAGTGTTATGCTAATTCTTATAGGCCAACGGAGGGACTGTGGTTCCTAACGAACATGATGCCGATTACCTTATCTTTGACCATGCCCGGAAAAATAACCCCCCCAGATCTATTTCGTGGACATTCATTGAACAGTCATTGAAGAATGGTGAATTGGAAGATCCCGATTATCATCCTGCCGGACCGCCAGAAGGCACCGTCAGACCACTTCGTTCTTCGCGGCCAGCAAAGAATACCAGAACACGTTTCACAGCTGCAGATGATCGAATCCTTAGACAGTGGGTCGAGGCTGCAGGGCGTCGGGGACTGCCTACTAGTGGCAATGAAATATATCAACAATTAGAAGTGAAGGTGATACTCTTTGCTCTTAACCTCATAGTCTCTAGGCTAAAATTACTGTCACTAGCATCCTAATCATACCTGGCAATCATGGCGCGACCATTGGGTGAAGAAGTTGTCCCACCTTCCTCAGCTCCCAGATTCCGAGGATAATTTACCAGACGATGGACCAAGGAGAGTTAGTCCAGCTCGCAGAAATAACGCCGGGAGAAAGCCCTCGAAGATTCAGAGGTCACCTAGGGAAAGGCCTGAATCTGTGGCCCCATCAGAAGGTGCTTATTCTCTAGGAGAGCAAGCTAAGGAACTATACCGGCTTTATTCCGAAGAAAATATAAGACCTCACGTAGAGTCGGAGGTGTTAGATGATTCTGGGTCTATTGAGGAACCCACAGAGATAATGTCCTTAGATGGATCACAAGAGACGCCTAATACCCCGAACGTACACCCCGGATTTGAATTGAAGAGAAATATGCTCATTGATACCACTTTATCTAATGAAGACGTATTTAGAACAGAACTCTCCGACTTTGCTCAGAGTGAGAATTTTGAGGTAGACTTCGGCCCGAATATCTGTGGAAGAGATATCTCGCCTTTCAGAATATGGCAGGTGGTTCGATCAGAGTTTGGAGGGTTTAAGAACGTAGAAGCTAAAAACCTCTGGTCTAGTGTGTCGAAAAACTTAGACTTTCAACGGAGGAACAGCGAGGCGCCGAATCTGCTGAGGGATTATTATCTTCAGAATCTGGCTTATTTTGAAGACGCCAAATTACAGCATCTGGAATTGCAGACAGAAGTGCAAGGAGAGAATGCTGAAGAAGATAACAACGATGATGACGAGGATAGTAACGTTGCTCTTCTAGTTCCCCGGATGAACAAAAGATCTCTAGGTACGGATGATAGAGCTAACAAACGACAAAGGATCAGCAATGGAAAGGGAAAAGAACCTGAGATTCCTTCTACCCCAGACCAATTCGAAAACTTTTATACTCTCGTCCAAGACGAGGAGGAGGATGAGAGTAACCTTTTCAATGATTCAAAAAGGCAACCAATGATCCACAAACCGACTCCAAAGGAATCAAGAATGAAAGATCCCGAGACTCAGGAATTTTCATTTCAAGAGACAGGCCCATTTATTTCGAATGGCTCTACTACAGAACCTGAAATCGATTCCCAACAGCAGCCTACTGAGTTCGAAGAGTACATCGACCGTTTTGTCTCTCTAGGCTACTCCCAGGAAATCGTAATGAAAGCTTTGGACGCAACAAGCATGGAAACTGGTGATGTAGGAGTTGTCATGGAGGCACTAAGCAGTGGGAAGGGCATTCCAAAAAATATGCAGGGTGTGTGGACCGAAGAGGACGATGCAGCTTTAGATGCACCCGAAGACAGTGGTGATTTTCAGAGGATTTTAGACAAACATGGAAGTGACATTATTGATATTCGCCGGCAGTATAAAACGATGCAGGAGCAAATTGGGCTTGGCTGAGCCATGTACATTGAATCAGACCATGTTTACTCTTCCGTTCTGCCTCATGTGTTATTGGATGGCACAACTCACAAAGAGAGACTCATGCAGGCTCACCTGCTCCATTGCATTATAGATTCTATACATTAATATAGCCTCCGTCACTAGTATCATCTCAGACATTGGATTAGAGCCTACTGCGAATCCACCTGAAGGGTCTTCACTAGAGAAGTCAGCGTGGATCTGGACAGCCTTCATACTATGTGGCTGTTTTCGTCAAGGTTTAACGCATTTTACGTTAAAACCTTGGCATAAAGAATCCTACTACCTATGATAATGTCCAACACGCACCTGATAACAAGGTCCGTATGCTAAGAGGTCGGCTATATAGAAGTCTGCACAACCACTGTTTGGCACTGATCTGACTGAGAGATTTATGCTAATAGCTCGATATCATTTGATATAAATCTGGATCATTTCAACGCTCTTCTGAAGGTAGCACCTTAAGCCACGTCCCGATTCGAGGATAGACTTCTCTGCAACCCCTTGTAACGGTTATAGGGGTAGTTCTTCATGTTAACTTCCACTCAAGCATTAGTTTAGCACAGCACGATGCATTCGGCGTCAGAAGAGAAACATGAATAGGATCCATAATTTGAAACAGACCAGAAAACTTCTTTCACTTTTCTTCTATTTACAGCTCTCATATCGTTACTAGAGAGATTGCTCTTAGAATAACTGCGACACCACACACGGTATATGTAGGTTTATTAGAACCACCATAATCTAAGTAGTAAGTATTTTCATTATTCGGTTTCCAATTAATTTAGTTAATACGTCTTTATCTATGCATGCTCTCATCCTTTTAGGTCCTGTAAGTATATCCACAAGCTCATAATATACAGATATTTCGTCAAATCATATGCTCAACTATCATAAATACTGTCCGTTAGATATAAAGCTAGCAGGATACCTTTTTGAAGGCTCTGTCTAAGCCTGTCTTTCATTCTTTGGCCTTGCTGCCAGAGCCTGCTCCTATTTCGACATTCCCCACCTCTTTCTCAGCTCTTTCAGCTTCCTCCAGCTTGGCTTTCACCCTCTTTTCTTCCCTCCACCTAGGACCGTACCTGCAGAGCACCCATATTAATGGGGTGGAGATGGTCCATATAGCTGCGATTAGGGTATAGAACCATCCCATTCCAATGACATCCGCCAACGGACCCACAGCTGCCACAAAACCAGCTCCAAACCAACATCTCAAGAGATTGTTCGCCGCAGTAGCAGATCCTGGGTTCTCAGGGAAGAGGTCCACAACCAGAGTACTAAAGCAAAGCGTGGGTCCCAGAGTCGTACATCCCATTATGAGAAGCAGGATCAATATTCCGGCAAGGGACTTCGTCTTTTCAACAACCCATGCATAAATTAGCAGTGAACAGATAGAGACAACAGTGAAAGGCAGTGCGACCTGAAGACGGGCAAGCTCAACAGGAAAGTTGCTCAAATCGGATTGCCTCCCTTTGGTAATCGGAATATTGAGCCTCTGGGCATGCCGACGGAAATTCCAATCCACGGCTCTGCCTACTGTGAAGGAAGAGACCATGCCACCGAATCCGAATGGGATATAACACAATCCTATCTGGAGAGAATTATAATTGAAATTTTTCTGTAGCACAATGGGCAGGCCTGCAGCAATGGTATAGAAACCCGCGAAAATGACAGCGCAGTAGAACAGCGCTATGCTTCCCGCTTTCGTGAATATAATTTGAATGCTAGCGAGGAGATTTGGGGCCTTGAATTTGCGGCTTGGCAACTCGGAAGGTAGAGTACCTTTCTTTCGTTCTTTGCGGAGTTTCAGGTATTGCATGAGAGACATGTTCCATACCGGAGGGGGTGTGGACCCGTTTCCAACTACTTTCCGACATGTTTCCGGTAGCAGCACCAAAACAGCTACAAATACCACACCGGATAGAATCACAAGGAACCAGAAGATCGATCTCCATCCGAGAAATTGGTTCAGCACACCTCCAATTATGGGTCCTATTGTTGGCCCCAGCAGCGCACCCACGTTGGCGAAACCTAGATATCTACCTCTCTGACTGCTGGTGCTGATATCTGCTACAACAGCGTTGACCAGTGCCACTGTTCCAGAACTGCCACTGCTTTGCAGACATCGCAAGACCATAAGACCGGAGTAATCACTCTGCAGGGCCAAGCCGATATTGGCTGCTAGATAGAGCACGAAGCAGACAATGTATGCCGGCCGCCTGCCTGTTGAGTCCGCAATTGCGCCTACAAATGTTGGAGCTAGACCTTGAAATATCAAGTATGTCGTTATAGTTAGATTTATTAGTGATGTGGAAACCCGCAAATCAACGGCGAGTTCATTGATAGCTGGGTAGTATATATTTGCGGTCACAGGCGAAAAAAACGCAGCGAGTGATGCAAGAAGCACGAGAACAATCTTTTCACTACGGGTAAAAACCGTGTAAGGGGGAGGTACTGGCGTCTGGACAGTTGTCAGGAGGTTTTCAGGCTTGGATTCAGCCTCGTCGGAAGCAGAAGGTTGACCCGGACTTGGGCCAAGAGGCTCAGTGGATGCAACATCGCCGCCGCGCTCCAGGTCTTTTTCCGACATGGTATCTAATTAGACTCGGGGTAAATAGCTAGAATGGCCAGCGATGAGTTCTATAATTGGCTTGACAATAGGTACCCGGGAGACAGGATCATCTTCCACATCGGACAAAACACAATAGTGGAATGTTAACACACTTCTTCTCTTCACCAAACAAAAGAAAAGAGAAAGCTTAAAGCATAGACAGAAAAGAGTGAGAAAAGAAGAAAAGAGAGAAAAGACGCAAGAAAACGCCAACTGCACTCAAAATGAGCCCTACCTTCCCGCCATTCTAGCCACGCCGCGGCGCAAGACTAACCTAAATTCTTCCCCTTCCGCCGTATCAATGAAAAAAGATCGTTTCCCCGTCAGGCGGTAAAGGCAAAAGCCCTATCTAGCTCTGCAGGATGGGAAGGGGGAAGGAGGCTGCCGGATTGCATACAAGCTACGGCTATCCGGCACTACCCAGTAGCGGTTATCCACACAGCTTCCACATCCAGGTCCCACATCCATACGCCACTTTTGCACCTCTTTTTGGTTTCCGTTACTTCGGCCGCAGGTCTAGTAGAATAAGAGTTAGAAGGGAAATGCTTTGTGGTGCAAAGGCTGCATCCCGACCTCGCAATTCACATGCGGCCGCATGTTCCACATAGCTTACCTTACATAGCACAAGATCGAAGCGTTGCTTATCTGTAAACGGATTGTGATTGGTTCTCAATTACTACCGCGATTTGAAGTAAAGGATTGGGTTATGAAGAGCAGCGATTGTTGTTAGTACTAGTAGATATAGTTTCTCAATAGAAATGACAATTATTTGGGAGTGAAGTATATATGAAATACTTACCCAAAATTTCAACCCCAAGTACCCTGGTATTTACAAAGTATCATCCATGTCCTACCATAAGATCTATTTTGCTAGAAAGGAACATAACTAGTTGTTATATTTCCGGATAATTGATAAACCTAAAGGAGACACTGAGACAAAACTCTCAAAAAACAACTTTTTATATTCAGATATCCGACCCCGAGTCTATGTACTTATACGGTAAATGCGCCCCCTAATATATCGACGGCCATGTATTCCATGCGAGAAGTGTTAAAAAAGAAAAAGCTTTCCTTTCATCAACCATCAAAAAAGAGTAAACGTTGCAAACATTGGACCCGTAAGAAAACATGTCCCGCAAAGCAAAGCAAATATCCACGCTATGCAGCCCAGTCGCTCCCAGCAAAGATGATATGCCCCCAATCCTTTATCCGTACACATTTATCAAAAGTAACAAAAGTTGGAGATAGGAGATGAGATCCTTTCACAACAGCTTGACCTTCGTCCATTCACTGACTTCGACTCCCAGATTCAGCCCATTCCTGGCCCACCATTTCCTCACCTCGTATTCTTCTTTCTCGCTCCCAATGCAATCCTCCAAAGCTTCTTCGATATCGCATGTTTTGTATTCGACTCTCCTGGTTGTGCCTTCCTCTCCTTCACCTCTAGCGTAGCATTTCCACCATTCCAAGACTTCTATATGGCCGTTCTTCGTGGGACCGACAAGTACCTGACTATCGTATGCCATCTTTTCTCCCTTGAGCTCTCTCCATGTATCCAACACGGCAACGTGCCCATACGCGGAAGCAGTCCGAGCAACGGATTCAGAATGAGCCAGTGGAATGCCGGAATTGTCCCACCAACGAAGAACGAGAGGTTGGTTGTGTTGTGCTGCAGCTAGCAGAGATTTACCTGGTTTGAGACGCAAGGCTGGATTCTCATGAGATATGGCTGGCATTGTAGGGCTCGACGAGGCTGATGAGTATTCCGTTTCTAAAAGAGCATGACGGGGACGAGTGTTCTCTGAATCGAGAATGTGACCGCCAGGATGCATAGAAGCCTCTTTCCACCATTCCAGGACAAGGATATGGCCCTTTGCAGAAGCTTGTTCTAGTGCCGCTTCAGTGTATTTCAATGGTAGGCCGGATTTTCTCCACCAGTCCAGAACATGAACAAATCCAGACTTCGAGGCACCATCGATAGCTTCAGCTGTATAGTCTTTTGAAAGGAACGTTGGGGATGTACGCCACCATTCCAAAATCTCAGTGCGGCCATACACTGCAGACGCTTTCGTAGGAAGCAGTTTCTGACCAAAAGATGCCCAGAAGACGTCTTTGAAGTTTGTTTCAAGGTAAGTGAGAAGGTCCGTGAGGCAGAACTTGATAATTAGTTTGACGCATAGGCTGGAAAGATATCGCATATTTTCAGGTGCGATTTTGAGTTTGTCGATGATCTTTGGCACGGGCGATGTAAGAATCGTCCATTCTAGAGAGCGCATATACATCTGTAGCTCATCTTTCGTATCGTTTGGCCTGTGCTGCCATTCTTGTGGAACGGGTAGATTGGCATAAACATTGAGCGCCTTCGATATCTCCCAGTCTCCGACGTATTCCAGAATAACTGACCAGATCTCAGGAGGAAGTAAAGTCTCAGTCTTGACGCTGTTTGTATGGACAGCCGTTCCGACAATGTCAACGTCGTGTCCAATAGTCATAAGCTCTGCCTGGTTCTTGATGACATCAACGAGTTCATTGAATCCATCCCAGCCCACAAAGCACTTTGACGGGCCTTTCTCATCATAATGCCATAGAATGGGCTGCATAACCCTCACCCATTTCCACTTCCTTCTTAACTTGCTAAGCTGCTTCTTTGTCATAGGATTTTCCCACATCAATGTCGTCATACCAGGAACCATCAGAATTTTCTTGGAAACATCCCAGCCTCTAAGCACCTCGAGTAAGAGACTATCAGTGATGCCGTGCAGCATTTTCCCAAGCGTACCAGCATCAATCGGTGCCAGCACCAACATATCTGCCCAGTTACACAACTCAAAGGCCTGCTGCCGGAAGCATTCTACGTATTGCCGGTGAACTTCCTGCTGCCGCTCATCGTCTGTTTCTGCGGGGAGAAAACACTTGTTTGGAAGGGTGAGCGTCTCTTGCGATAAGCGATAGGAGCCATCGTCCACGATCGCCTTTGTCTCGATCTTGGGGTTCTTGGACAATCGCACGACGAGGGCTAGCGCTTGGGCAACATCTTTGGTTCCGTTCGACGCCACCAGGACACGAAGCTTCTGCGGCTCGGTGCTGACTCTCATGTCGGCGATGGAGGACGACGATAAGGATGGACGCAGAGGATGAAGTAGATCGACTCTTTTTAAGGAGGTGTTGGCCGCCATTGTGGTCGTGTAACGTGGTTGACGTCGACTGTGGGCTTGGGCAACAGGCGGTGGAGAGCGATGATCTGTGGTTGGAGGCGTGGCAGCGTCATGAGCTGTCGGGGCAGTTGCTTTTTATTCAGAGACTTAATCACAGTATGCTGCTATGCGACTGCTAGTAGAAGTGTATCCCATGGTAAAAATTGAGTCTATATTGAATTTCTAAGAAAACAAAATGTGTGCAAAAGGTAAATACAAGGGAGGAACGTGTTGATCTACGGCAAATAAGGTGACGGCATTATCTCGTGTTGAAATGCGGATGTTCAGTGGAGGGAGATCGGGCGAGGCTAGAAGAAAAAGCACATGCACCGAACGTGCGGGGCGCCCCACTAGCTTGTACCTATGTAGCCTCATCTCCCTGTCCAACCTCTCCTTTCTGCACTCTAATTAGCACCACCGTCGCCATACCATATATTCTCACTCAAATGGCTCTCTCTTGGGCCTTTAATCCCCAGTAAGGCCCTATATCCGCTCAATGCGGCCTCGTATTTCGTTATTGCTTCCTGATTTGCGATCTCTAGCTCGTCTAGCTTGCGAGATATTTCAGCGTTAGTATACGGTATCGGCGGGAGTAGGTTTCCATTCCCGTCCATATCGATATCCATGTCCTCATCTGTATCCTCCTCACTGTCGTTGTCATCCTCCTCCTCCTCAACGTCTCCACCCAGCATATACTGAAACCAAGCTTCATATCCCGGGTGTTCACTAACATTGTCCAAGTTCCACGGTCCTGCAGCAACGTGGTCGCTGCCACCATAACACTCCCCAAACATCGTCATAGCAGTTCCGTCTGGCGCCAGGAAAGCGTGTCCCTCATGCACACGGCTTTTGCGTATCCTTGCTCCGCGACGGAACACACCTACAAACATGTCTGCCTCTCTCTTTGTAATCTCCTCGGTCACGATGGCTAGCTGCAGCATGCCTACTACGTGATCTGACAGGCGATACCGGAAATGATTAAGAACAAATCGCGGAGACAGGAGTCTCATAAGATTAAATTTTCCCGGTAGGGGATCGTAAAGAGGACGTGGGTTCCTGGCGGCTCTCCCAACTCTTGCTGACATTGTAAAACGAGAAGTGATTAATTAGATTGTGAGTAGTCGTAAAGGATTTGACTATTGATGTATAACTCAGAGAATGCTTATCGAAGTTATCTGTTCGTTGACTATTAGACTGAGGAAAGCAAGTAACATTTATATACCACTTAACTTTCACGGTATGAAACCTCAATACCTCATTCTTTGTCTTGTTCTTACTCCCTTTCCTTTTCAAAACCAACTGCTACCATATGTTCGACTCAGCCATCGTGAGACCTCGTTTGATCCAGTCACAGCACTGAAGTTTTCAGCAAGACCAAGACATAGCTTCAGTATGTAATTAATTACCAGGTATCATATCTACACATCAAATACAAAAAGGATATCTTTCAACAAATATCAAAGACGGTAAACGTGAGAGATAGCCGAAACATCACAGTTAATCACTTATACGTGCTCGTGGGGCGCAACGGTAACCCGGATTTCTCATAAGCCATATCGATCATGGCCATTTGTCGAATAGAATCTTCTCCATCCATCCAGACCCCTGACCCTTTCCTTCCCTTGATACGATTCACGAACTCCTCCAATGTGTACCGGTATGTGGACCAATAATCCTCGCCAGGTTTCTGCTCCCCTCCTTCTTTCGGCCATGAATAAACTTTGCGCTGAGACTTAACCTTCCACGTCTTTTTGACGGCTTTACTGGAGGCATTTCGAATACTATGTGTCTCTTCAACATCAAGCCTATGCCAGAAATGCGGCATGAGCATGTTTAGTAAAACCACTTTCTTGACGACGACATGTTCCAGTCCACTATCAGCAGAGAGGCTGTCATCCTTGACAAGGACTTCTCGATGCACAACTGTGCATTTGGGAAGGTTAAGAGCCGGCAGGCCACTTGTCAGCGACGGCATAGGCCATCCTCCTTTGGCGGAGAGATCACAATAAATCTCCCCTATGACGCCATTCGGGAATCGGTATTTGATATTGAAGCTTTCGTCACACTTCTGATCAAATGGCTTAGCCATTATTCTTGGTATAGCTTCAATACATTCTTCAGGCTCAGTGCCCAAGATCTGTCTCAGACATAGGACATTGTATGTCCCCAGGTCCATGAGTGAGCCACCAGAGAGATCGTATATGAAACGGATATCATCTTTAGGCAGGAACCCGCTTGGCGCAGTATTTATCACATTCACGGAGGCGATGTTTGGCCGATCCAAAAGTGAAAGGAATGTTTGCCAGGCGGGGTGAAAGCGTATGTGGAATGCTTCCAGAAGGACCGGCGAATTCGGCTGTTTGAGAATGTCGTGACGGAAGAGAGCTGCTGCTTCAGTGGCGTTCGATGTGGATGGCTTTTCTAAAAGAACATGTTTCCCGGCTTTGAGCGCTTTGATGGTCCATTCATAATGGAGACCATTGGGTAATGGGATATAGACTGCATCAATGGAAGGATCATCAAGCATATCTAGAGGACAAAGAAGTTAGGCGAATTCAGCACTCTGCCTTGTGGATACGAAACGAGACCAAACTGTAGCTACATACCTTGATACGACTTATGCACAATTGGAATGCCATGTTTCTTAGCATACGCCTGTGCCTTTTTCTCATCCCTTGCCGCAACAGCTGCAATGATAACCTCAGGGTGAGTCCTAGCAGGAAAAATAATCGCCAATGGTCTGAGCACCCAGTTCCCAGATTTAGCCAAATCCACAGACAATCACAAGCACAATGTATTTACTTGGGAAAAAGCAATCAATCGAAAGGAGGGGAGATAGAAAGAGAATCTTTACTAACCCGATATTGGATGCTCCAAACAATCCAAATCTCAACGCGCCTTCAGCCTTGGGCAGCTCGGGCGCACGAAATATCGCCCAATTGCGCGACACGAAACCAAAGATGCCAGTCATTTTCTTTTTTATTCTTAATTACAATCGACAGTAACAAGAATGGAGCCAAAGACCGAAGATCTGATTGGATTTATGTACCCCGTATAAATTAGATGTTCGGCGTTTCTTATATGCCGTACCGTGACCCCTCCATCTGACACGTAAGCTCGAAAGCCGAATGTCCCAAGAAGGACGATTCTTCGCAGCAGCGTTCAAGAACGAGCACGTAAATCTAGAATTTGCGATTGTATCAATCTATTGTATGTTCTGCATTGCCTCACAGGTGGAAGCCAACACGAGCCGGTACCCTTGTATCGGCGTTTGGCATATGGGAGTTAAGAATTGATCAAGATGGAGTTATGATCATAATAAAGCGGATTTAAAGGCATAGTATAGAAGGATTTAAAGAAATGCTCCAGCGGAGTTAAAGACCCCTTATGAATACAGAAGGTAAAACACGCGCTTCACTAGCTCCCGTCACCCCGCTTCGACTTTACTGGCTGAGTCGTACCGCAGCGGGACCCCTGTGAGACCCCTGCCATAGCCTCTCTGTGGCTTGATTAGAAAAGAAATACGCAAGTGGAAAGAAAGTTAAAATATTGTGCAGTGTATGAAATTCAAAAATTAGTTGATGATGCTCTGTTGCTTGGGGGAAGAACAGCTGAACCATCCCTTTGCTTAAGTGGTGTCACTCTAGATCTCGATGGAGGCTGAATTAGATGCGCTTGATGATACAACCAAGAAACTCTAATTACACATCAAATCTGATATTCTAACTGGACAAGTGAAGGTACATGGTATAGAGAGCTTAGGAACTTGGTATTCTCCCAAAGAGCTGTTTCTACTATTGCTGCTTTAGACATGTTAGGCATTACAAGCACTTTCTGATCTATCGCAGAATAACTGAAGTGGCTAGTTCTAAAATCTCATACTATGATCGAATTACCCCCTGAAGATGCTCTAGTATACAATATTCTCCGTATATACACATCTAAAAGTCACTAGTACTGTCTGCTCACTCGCTTTCAATTCAGCGCCTCTTCTAATCTCTAGTCCCACCCAAACACCATCGCCCAAAATACAACCACTTCTATACCTCTATGCTTTCATTTCAGTAAATCCACAGACATCATCTCGAACAATATATCAAACTACCTCACACCCGCTCCGCAATCCCAACCCACTCCCCCCACCCCAAGACCCCCCTCCTCTCCACCTCCTCCAAGATCTCTTCCCTTTTCGGCGCCCTCCCAAGCTGCACCTTCCCCCCCAGCGCAACGACCTGAAAGAAATACCTATGCCTCCCATGTCCCCTCAGCGGCCTCGGCCCCGCATACACCTTGCCCCTCATCGTCTTCGCATACCCGACCTCATGCGCGACTTTCCCATCCGCGGTATTCCCGCTCTCGTCCCAAGTGTCGCGCAGGAGGTCCTCCTCGCCAAACTCGCGTACTGAGCTGGGGATGTTGAAGAATCCGGCGTGGAGAATGGGTTTCCAGAGCGGTGCGTCGGCGTCTTCGATTATTAGGAGGAAGGATTGAATGGAGGACTCGGTGATTGTGGAGGGGATGGTCCAGTGCAGGGTTGGGAGGAGGTCTTTCCCGTCTTGGGTGTGGTCGATATCGAGGAGGGTGGTGTTGTTGTCGTCGTTGTTGGTGTTGGAGGGGCCACAGTCGGGAGAGGTAATGGTTATGGTTGGGTTGAGGAAAGAGGAGAATGCTGGGGAGCGGGTGAAGAGGCCGGAGTCGTGGTTGCGGACGTTTTTGAGGAGGAGGGAGATGGTGCGTTCTAAGAGGGCCATGGTCTCCTTTTCCCCTTTATTTTTATAATTAGACAGTGAATTATAGAGCCAAATGAGTCCAATGATCCTTGATCTTTCCTTTTTCCTGTCTTAAAGAGTGCTTCGTCAAATATTGTAGAGATAGCAAAACAAGGCTGAACGAAAAGTCGATTCGGGCCAAAGAAAGTGGTCTCAACACCCAAGTCTTGTATCCTTCAAACTGTCTGTCTTCTGAAAATCTGTTCTCTTGGGTCAATTGAGCCCTTTTTGTATGTATAACCTTTGACAAGAGAAGAGAAAAATGGAAGCTACTTAGGTCTCTTGATGACCTGCTTACCTTTTAACTCTCTGTGCCTCGGTTCAGCCTTCCCATCGCAGCCCTGCCGCGCCGACAAGTTGCCGCTTTCGCACCGATGCTTTTCAGCCAATCAGCAATCAGCTAAATCAAAACGGCCTCCTATTCCACAAATCCGAAGCTAACAAGCCCACGTGGGCTGATTGGTAACAATAACGGAAATGTAGGAAATTTTAAAGAGAACAACTTCTTGACGTGGTTATCAATTCATGTCTATTTAAACTATCATATATTGGTATACGGTCTATCCGAGGACAGAAACATCAACATGGTATCGCATATGGCAGAAATACAGTGCGTTTCAATCACTGGCCGCCAGAAGTTCGAGCATACTGTTCAGAAAGACAGCAAGCCAGACTGCCGAGCATCCGTGAACGTCACAAAAAGAAATGAAATCAATTCTAACCCATCTTTTACACCTTTTCTGGAGTCGAGACTCCAGTGTGCTCAATCTCCTCTAGACTCTCACCCTTTTTCAGACCCAGCTGCCTGGTATCCCATCCATGGCTCTCGAGATACTCGCGGAACCTGATGTCTTCAACGGTAATGGTATCCTGGCCGACATGAGGAAGGCAGAAGGTAGCTAGGAAAGCAGAGAAGATGCAGAGACTGGCAGACACATAGAACTGGTACTGCGCAGAGAGCGTTGAATTACCGTGACCGTGCTTGCCAATGAGCGGGAAGAGGTAGGTTCCAACGAAAGCACCGATTTTGCCGGTAGCAGCCGCAATGGCATAGTACTGTCCTCGGACGCCAGTGGCGCAGGTCTTTGAAGCGAGAAGACCGATGTTATCACCAGGGCCGAGCTCACCAAGAGAAAGGAAGATACCGTACATGACAGTAAAGCCTGCAACGTGCGCAGGCTGGCTGAGGACCTCGTACTTGGCAGCCATGGCGAATGCAAAGATCCCTTGGAAGAAGACACCAATTGCAACAGCATATCGGGGACCAATCCAGTCGGAGAAAAATCCACCAAGCATAGCACCTGGAATGTAGAACAAGTTGAGGACGGTGTTCCAGCCAAAAGAGGTAGCCAGACCAGCAGTGTCGCCGATAATTGTCTGGAGAATAGCGGAAGAGTAAATACCGAACGAGTAAGCGGAGAACTGTGGGAAATGGTGTTAGAGTTGAGTTTTAAGGGAATATGGTTCGCACAGTCGAAATATTACTCACATCATAGATGAACCAGATCAAGCTTACGACGAAAAGTCTCCACCAGTAGTATCTGATAACTAAAAGGTATGGAATCCTGACATATTTCATGCTCTCTCTATTATCGATTCCGTTAGCACGCCGACGATACGAATAATGAAAAACTGAATATGAAAATACTCACTTGGTGAATTCTTCCGGTTCCTTCAACTTCAGACGCATGAAGAAGAGAACAAGAGGGAAGACAACTCCGATACCGAGGCAAATACGCCAGGCAGCGCGCAAATGGTCGGTCGTGCAGATGACGACGAGAAGATATGGGACGAAAGCGCCAATCACGAAACCCCAGTCAATCATGACGTTGGTGAACATGATGAACCATCGGTTACGGGTCCCCGCCTTCAGTTCTCCCGAGGACTCAGAGCACGCAACAGATCCAGCGGGGTACTCACCCCCGATTCCAATACCTACAAGGAAACGATAAGCAGTGAGGGCGGCGAACATGCCTTCCAGACTACCGCCAGCTCCATAGGCACCGGCAGTCAAGGCAGTGAAGACAATGAGGATGATGGTGGAAACAAGGAGTGAGTTCTTGCGAGACCACTTGTCGCTGGTGTATCCGAAGATCAACTGGCCGACAACAGTGCCGACGAAGGTGAGCGAAGCAATGTTCCGACGCGATGGGGAGTTGGTGAATCTGTCGCCATAGATTGTGCCAAGAATGGTATTGACGGATCCAATGACCTATTCGACCAGTCAGTTTCAAGCATTGGAGAGCAAGGAGCTAAGATAGCCAAGCTTTTCTACATAGCTCCAAGATCAAGGAATCTGTATTACATTGTTGACATATCCATCAGAGAAGAGACCAGCACCGCAAGCCAGGACTGGCCACAGGCGATCCCAAAAGCCCTTGTTGTTGTGGACGAGTTCCTCCTCGCGATGGTTAATTGCGTTGGCCTCAGTCGCCTCGGTGGTCGAGACGTCCTTAGTTCTGCCAAACATTTTCGCAGGTGTGTGTTACAATTGACTGCGACCAGAAGGTAAGCTTCTCTCAGGTGAGAGAGGCGGCGGCAGAGACTGCTTGTCTAGAGAAGGAAGAAGAGAAGAAGAAGAACAGCTAGCACCCGTGGCGATCATGAAGTCTTTATAGTAAGGGAGCAAGGGAGCAAGCTGCCCATGGATGTCTCGCCTCGTGCAGCACCGAAATCTTGACGCGAGGGCTGTGGGGCCAGCGAGCACTGGAGAGCAGACCCGGGGCGCGTTATCGCCAGCTGCTCGGTGCGATCATGCTGCATGGACCAGTCCTGGGTGCTTCCTCTGGTCCCCTCTCGTGGGCCGAGGGTCGATTGTTGCTACAACTTGCTGGGGAGGGGTGGATGCGCAAGGGAGGGTGGAGCTAGGCTGGATCCGGTAACAAGGCAGGACCAGGCCGATCGGGGCGTGCGATCAAACCGTCCAGGACGTGGTACAGGTACTCGCGGTGGACAAAATAATTGGCACAGTGGGGCAATGTTGATGCCTCACCTTGGGAGCATAGGCCAACGGACTACAGCCAATAAACGTCACAGCTTGTTGGCAGAATTTCTATGGAACCTGAGAGAAAACATCAAACGCTATGATTCCTTATAAGGAAAGCGGTATTTCAAGATAGGAAGCAAAGCCAGGCATTCACATTGCCATCAGTGGGGCGCGCTAGACGTACATTTAGGGGGGGAGACTGTACAAATTGTGCCCAAGGAACGTTGCTTGCTCCCCAGGAGGGTACAAGTTGCTCTGCACTGCTCTGTTCGTGGTGCAGCAGATCGTTCGGGACTGCCGCCGCGCCTCTAACAGATTGAGGTCTAGCCTGTTGCCTCAGTCGTCAGGGCCTTGGATTTCCCGTGCCCGTCGTCCTGGTGCACAGTTAGCAGCCGTAGGCCCTAGCAGCTGCGTCGTCTACTGGTAAAGCCCTCGTCGAGTTCCTGGGTCTTGGCTTTACCAAGGACGCTGGGACGATAGTAGCTTTGCGGGTATTTTGGTGGAGTCCACTCGTCGAGTCCATCGGTGCACGACTACTCAAACAGCACATGGCGTGGCCAGGATGAACCATCGGGAGGGTCCTTCCATCTTACGGAGTGCACAGTGGCTCTTCGTTTCGCCTCCAAGTCTTCGCCTCTGAACTACAGTATACGGTTCTTATTAGACGAACGAAACAATGACATGTAGAAAACGGTGGTGAAAAAAAATCATCGTTCGACGCCCGTCACCCAGTTCACCCTAGTGCTGATTCTTCCTTGGGGTTAGAAGCCCATTGCGGTTAGCATATCCGTCCAGAAGCCCTAAGACTGCCTGTGCGCTGGTACCGTACTGTATCTATTATGCCAGTAACCGTACCTTGCTGTATGATGCCGTAATTTGGTATGGTAAGCTTCCTAGACCCCAGATGTGAGATGGTGCACTTGAGCACCCCCTCCTCCTTGGCATCAATGGCTAAAATGGTTCAAAAACATTCGTGTTGCGAAGGCAGACCTCGGTGCAACACTCACCACTTCACCATTATGTCACACGAGCATTCCTGCAATGGAAATAGATGGAAGCAGCTGTTTCGGTAACAAAAATGCACTGAAGGACGTACCTTCCTCAAAAGGGCGTGGGGCCAGGCTTTGAGTGCGGACACGGTCGTTGAGAGCCAGCCAATCAGCGCGGGCATGGCCGGAAGTGGCTTGTCGATGGAGAAGTGGCAGCTGGGCCACCGCCTGGCGCCGGCTCTGGCGCTAACCATATTCCTGGAGGCTGGCGACCTTTTCTCGATGACTTCGAGCTATGTTACGCTGCTAGAAAAAGTCGCTATCGATTCCAGGGGACCGTCTAGCACAGGAGCACGAGTTGCACCGTGTTACAAAAAAGGCGCCGATAGCAACGTCCTGGTGTCGAGAGCCAGAATTAGGGCACGTGTTGGAGCTGTCTCCAGATCGACAGAGCAGTCGTCGTGCAGAAAGATTTCCTTGGCGGACGATTGTCTCGATAAGGAAAAGCCCTGTATCTGAGATGAGCACCTAGCCGAGCGCCACCGGGAGTAATGCGTGCGCACAGAGTGCCAGAGCGCCCGTAGAAGCCCGCAGCGCCTAACTGAGCGGCCTAGCCACAGTGAGCTTCAGGCCCCGATACCTCTAATCGGTGCGCTGTACCAGCTCGTCACAGGGCTCGACAGTGCCAGAAGATCAGTAGCCGGAAGCCTGAGAAGCCCTCCGTGCAGACTGCAGCTAAAACTGGTTCTGCACCTTCAGGTCTTCCTAGCATAATCTTGGGGGCGGTCTCCACCCGTTCTAGGAAATTTTTTTCTGCCTTTGTCTCGCTCTCATCCTGATATCCAGTTCATCATTCCCAAACCAGGACCCAGCGAATCTCTTCATCTCCAACGTCAGTCGCACCACCCGTCGTTGAAAAAAGCTCTAGCCCGCCATCCGCCACCGCCCAATGATATGCGCGTAATCGAGCACGGTGTTGGATGCTGGGTTCTGTGGGGTTTAGTTTTGCCAGTATCCTCTTGACGGGGAAGGGGACGGCCCCATGGTAGTCCTTGAGAAACTGACGACAGCAGTGCGATCCCTGGGATGACCGTTTGGATTGCGCCTTGCCTGGTTGGGCATAGTACCGCCGTGGTGATGGGGTGGTTCGGTGAGGCCGAATCCTCAGGCGTGCGCGGGAGGTTACATTCGGGGGTCCGTGTTGCCATATTGTGCCCAGCAGCTGCACTTGTAGCTATTCGGACACTTGGATTTGGAATGGCCATGCGACTCCAACAACACCACTGCCCAAAGGAGGTTGTAGCGTGTTTGTTGCTGAATCCAGCATCACGGTGAGTTGGCTTCATGGTGAGACGACGGTGTCATGTGGTGCTAAGAGTCGTGTCATCATTTGATATCTCTTGGATATTGATTTTCGAGGCGTTGGAGGCGTTCTCACTCCAACTTATCTTCAGCTCTGTACTCAATATAGTATGGAGTGGCTCAACTAAAGAACGCTCTAAAGATCAAATTCGGACCTTAAGATGATGAGAATGGTTCAGAATGGGGTTCCATATCAACATACAGACAAACCCTCATTGTCGGTCGAGCCTGCCCGGTCGTGCTGGTGTATCCAGACCCATCAGCAAATGCGTGTATCAATTATAGTTCTGACCACTTCTTCCAGTCGGCACATACTCACTGCTATGGTACTCTCTACCGTACGAGTCTACAGTAGCAAACATGCAGGACCTATTTCAAGACCACAACCCTCAGGCCCCTCCGAACCACGCACATACACAGAACATTGCAGTAGTGAAACCCTCATCCAAGCCAAGGCGATCTCGGTCGATTCCGATATATTAATGGATCCCTGCCGGGCCATCACCGTACTGTACCAGGTAGGTGTTCCCTGCTGCAATATTCCTCCTCAAATTCGGTGCAGCCGCTTTGCATATGAACCGAAGCGAAGAACTTGGGATCTAGAATGAAACTACTGTAGCAAACATGCACGGGTTGCCACAGGGCCAGCGGCCGTTGCCCTTCCACTACTGCAATGCACCCACGCGGCTTGTGGTCTCCTCTCCGACTGGGAATCCCGCAAGCCCAAGACAAACGCCCTGAAGCCACATCGGCGGAGATCGATGAACGGTTTGGGAGATGGGGTCCACGTCTGCATCAGCTTGCATGTCTCTGTACAGTATCGGTACTGTGTAGCTGCACGTAGCTGTATGCATCGGTATGCTCTAACTCATGTATGCTATACTTGCTATCCACAACTGACAGTATCCATATCCACGGTAAAGGAAACCCACCTTGACAACCCAGCAACTTGACACGCTTGATCCAGAATCAATTAATCCAATGCTACCTAAGAATTAAATCACCGAATCACAACATAGCACAATGTAACTAACCGGAAAAGAAAACCAGGCATTCTTAAAATTAGAATTTCCCCAAAAAAAACTCTTCTCAAGCTACTACGGTACAGTACCAATCGTTATCACAATCTTCTCCAAATACATGCCACTCCTGGAACCTGGCAGCTAACACAGTACATAATGCTGTACTCAACCTGAGGTTCATTATCAGCCTCTAGATCTCCGCACGTGGGCCCGCCCGCCGCTTCGAGACTTCCCCGTACCTTGGAGACGGTAGCGTAGCTTACTGTAGCGTACTGTACTGCAATGCAGCGTATTACTCAATGTAGTGTACCGCAATAGTAATGCTGACACGGGTTGGTTATTGGCATTGGTTTTACTTACTCTAACTGTACAACCGCGGTAGCTAATAAAGCAGCTTGGCTGTCAGAGCGTCATGGTACACACGGTACGGGTACAGTATTGACACTGTGCTTGGCGTGATCATCTCATTTGTTTTGACATAGAAGATGTGGCTTTGTGGCTTTTTGTGTGGCTGTTACTATGGTCCTCCTGAGTACAGTACAGTGTAGTATGGTTTTTTTTGGTGCAGCAGATATTCAGCGTACAATATGATCAAGTGCGGTACAGTGGGCTTGAGGGACTCCAGTGTCTTACACAAAGTACGAATGCAAGGTGGTGTTTCAATTTTTTGTTCTCCTGTTCTGCTATAACTGTGGTTGCAAAGCATGGCAATTGTAGTCTGTAGAATGATTGTTATTTTTAGGTAGGATGGTGCCGTGGAAGGACTGTAGCGGGAAGTTGAGGAAGGAACGGCAGATGAAAAGTGTAGCAGAATGGGATGAAGATACTGCTCTGTTTGTTTCTCTTCTATAGGAAACATATTAGGAGGCTTGAGAAGGGGGAGAGTTAAAACTATTGGCTTTCCACCGATTGAAGAATTGGCACTTCTCGACCAATCAACTGATATATTCCTGTTGCCATACATATTTTGTGTACTACACTGGCAAACAACTTATAGTGACTCCAATAGAACCTATTGGGATTTATATTCTTCTCTTGGTCTTTCGGTCATTTCCTATTAATGTTTTCCTCCAGGACAGGATAATTTGGCCTGGAGTCTATAATTTCAATTACGTCATGTTGCCGTAGGCGTAGTGAAGTAGGAAGGTTTTCTTGAAAACGAGAGACTGGTAATAACTGATGACGCTTCCTCTCAGGCATCATAGAGTGATGCGCAGATCCCCTTGGAAGTTGGGATCTAAGTGAAGTATTCTGTTCAATAACAACTTTGATATCTTATTAACTCCTGATTAGAACTATTATCACGTGGACTACTGCTTGTAGCTTGCACTGAATGAGGCGGCCGCGTGATTAACTCAACCATGGTTGAGCCTAGGTGGTTAGCGTGTTATGACTCAGACTAGAGTTGTTATATTCCTCCCTCTGACCATCTCTTCTAACCTTACGCTTAAACTTTTCTTATACTTCAAGCATCATACCCAAATTATCATCCAAAAGCATCATCCAAAAGCTCTATACAAAGCTCTATACGAAGAACCATACAAAGCACCCGACAAAGATCTGACTAAAGAACTTGATAAATTTATAACTTACTATTGCTAACATGAATTCTTGGACAACTTGCATCCCAATTCGGGAATGCCCAAAACCTAAAGATCCTCAGCTGGGGTCTCACATCGAGCTCAAACTTGCAGACGACAAACAATATACTGAAATAGATACTAACTCTGAGAAAGAGATTCAAGCCTTTCCACTATTTAACTTTCCGGCAGAACTCGTCTCTGACGTCGTCAAATTCCTCCCACCAGAATCAAAAACCGCAATATCATTCACATGCCACTATTTTCACGCCGAATTTGAGAAAGAAACTGTAAACCCTTTTTTGGACTTGAAGCATCGCCAAAAGGACGAATTCTATAACTTTTTAGCATTGATAGAAAAGGAATTTCCAGATCATGTTCCCTGCGCTACCTGTCGCTGCTTACACCACATTACCGCTCAGGATGTATCGCAGTATATACCCAAACTAGGAAGAAGCAGCTTAGATGACCCATACCTCCAGATACATCGTGGTAGAAATGAATCTTATGATGGAATGGCCTGGTACTACAGCACTCCGATATTCCTCATGACAATGAAACGATTTAGACAAGGAAGAGACTGTACCGAGTTTTTGGAACTAATGTCACCGAAAGAACTTAGATTCTGTAACCCACTAACAATCGAATGGAGTTCCTCTATAGCTAAAATATGCGCACCCAGATTACTCGTCCGACATCAAGTAATGTTCACACAAAGCCCAACAAAATATCAAGTGAGCTGGCGTAGACAATTGTGCCCCCATCTCATGATGGATATCGCACTGGGACGAGTCACGTTTATGGACGAAACGAAAGCACTGCCACCACCCGGAACAGATGATGTTAACAAATACTATAAGAGTATCAGTTGCGTGATGAAAGAAAGTGAATTGTATCAATGTCCATATTGTTATACTGAATTTCAGATTGACTTTAGGAAGCTTGGTGAGAACAGCTCTGTCATGTATTGCACCATGTGGCAGGACTTCGGCGAAGGAACATCAGAATTTGAACCCAAGTGGCTGAGCCACATTAAACATTCACCCTTGAGAGAAGCTAACTTCGAACCTGGATCAATCAAGATGGAATTTGAAGGAGGATGTGAGTTCGAGGCCGATTCGGTTATTACATCTGCAGAGAGAGATGATTTAGCGAAGGTTGCTGGAGCATTGGAGTCAGGGAAATTCGGAGATAATTTCTGTAAAGTACGGGAGGCTCTGACTGAGTTTTTTGAACATAGGGAGGATTGGCATATCGGAAGTAAAGATCCAATGGACTTGTTTGGTTATAGGGTTCCGGGATATGATAAGCATTACTACTACAATTAGCCAGATGGGTTATCAGCTTCATCATTAGTATAGATTGGTTAGAAAATAGACGCCAGATTTTGTGATAGATATGTTCCTAGAGAGATTGTATTGTGAATGTTTAATTGGTGACGGGGTACCCCATAAGATAACCCAATTAAAGTTTTGTGTCCCCTGACTTCCCTTTCGGGAGTGCTTCGCTGATAATCTCTGTGAGAGTAAGTATCCTCTCCTCCTGGTGCCTTCGTCCAACAAGCTGCAGCGCGACATGAGCACCATCGAAAATCTCAGGATCATCTATCAAATATTAGCGTGCAATTTTCATAATACACACATAACCAAATAATCTTGAAGGACAAGTCGATTTTCACTCACAGCCTTCGTATACTTTCTTATCATATTCGTTCTTTGGAGTGTATCCCTTATCCACAACATCAATGTTCTTGTCCGCATTTGTGACCGGGAATACACTGGCGGTATAATCCAGGAGGTTAACAAACATCGAATATGCTGGAGGCATACGTAAGCCTTTTATTCTGTTTCATAGAATACCAAATTATCAGTCTCTTGTATAGTTAGGGGTATTGCTCACAATAGTATTCATACGTGTCTTTGATGGCGGCCGGGAACGGCGCCAAGGGACTGATGACCGCATCCACGGGTCGTCCCGTTCCTGTTTTGGCTGCTGTGCTGTTCCAGTATTCCATATATTGCTTCTGGAATTGACGTTTGCGGACATTGACATCTGCAATGCGGGATGCGTTGTATTGCTCCGATCGTTTCGCGCCTAAGAGGTTTTTAACTCCTTCTTGAATTGGTTCTCCTGTTCTGTCGAAGATCTCGTGCACGCTGTGAACACGTTAAATTTCATTACGTTGACGGGGGTTAATAAAATGAACTTACTCTGCTCCGCCATCGTAGATCCATACCTCGCCCTACACTAGAGTCAGAAAGGCTAGTTTTGAATGGGTAGACAGCGACCTACACAGAGCTTGAGAGCAATCTCATGTGAAGGAGGCGCCCAGTCAATAACATCATGCCCGAGTCTCTTAACCGTCTCAACTACGATGTCAATTGCTCTGCGAATAGGTGGTTGCGGTTGGACAACGCCATCAGTCCTCATGACCGCAAATGCTAGCTTTCCACCTCCACTCGATTTTGCAATATCATGGATTGCTCTCTCGTGTTCATCACGCCATGGGAGTTCAATTACCAATGGGTCATGCAACCATGGTTTCTGGCTGAGAATGGCTTTCACAGCCAGCTTTAGAGCACCAACAGACGTTGCGAGTGGACCGACAACTGAAAGGATGGAGTTTTGGCCATCCATGCTATTTGCCATACCTTCATATGGAAGACGGCCCGAAGAAGGCTTGAGGCCATAGAGGCCATTGAATGCTGCTGGTATACGGATACTACCGCCAATATCGGTGCCCATGCCAAGAGGGCTTCCCCTCAAGCCAATTAAGGCACCTTCTCCACCAGAACTTCCACCAGAACTGAGGTAGCGGTTCTTAGGGTTATAAGTATATCCAATGATGTTATTAGCCGTTTCACCCATCATGAGTGTGTGTGGAACGCTAGTCTTGCAATACAAGACTGCTCCCATATCACGAAACTCTCGAACCATCTCACTCTCAAAGACTTTTTCTTTACCTGTACCCTTCTTACCTTCAAAGGTACCAATCCATCCGAGGTAACCCATATGGGTCTCGACGCCTTTCACGTGGAATTGGTCCTTCAGACTAATTGGAAGTCCATGCAGAGGGCCAACCGGCTTCTTATGCTCAGCATAATAATCATCCAATTTTTGGGCATCTGCAATAGCTGCCTCAAAGAAGATGGCATGAAGGCAGTTGACCTATATGCTTATTAGGGGTGGTCCTAGTGGTGAGACTTGCCAGAGTAACAGAACAATGTACCATTTGATGGGCCAAGGATGCCCTATGGCAGAACGCCTCAGCTACTTCACGAGCCTTCCATTTGCCGGTAGTTGTATTTGCAACAATTCCAACTGCATCAGTCTCCGTAATCTCGATTTCTCTTGGTGACAAAAACTTTTTAATGTAGCCGGTAAAATCTTTCTGTTCCTCTATCGAAGGAAGAGGGGTCGTGAGGCGCCAAGGCTCGGGAATTAGTGCGTTGATAGCATCCCGCTGGGATTTTGCCAGTTCTTCCCAGCTTGACATTGTTCTGCTCAGTAATACGGAAGTGCGCTTAAACTTGATGTTTCGAGTACTGTTTGAAATGGTTGCCTCCAGTTTATATATCCTATGCTGGCGGCACAGGTGCATCGTCCTTATCCCTTATCAGACGAGTGGGATGGCCGGAGCTGTAGGCCAAGTAGGCTGCGGAGAGATTCCGTCGGCCAACACCCATCCTTACGGGGCAGAGATGTGGGCACGTCACTTTAGCATATGCTTAAATGGAATTCCGATAACGTAACCTTTGAAGATATTAATAAGTCAATGCATCTGCCGGACATTGAGGTTGATTCTTTTGTTCTGCATCCAGCCCCGCCAAGCCGCGTATTTGTCCTGGTCTTGTGCTGGCCATTCCGATAGGTAACCAGGACAAGTATTTGAGATGATCCTAGGAACACCGTGCCAAGCAAATCGGGATTCTTTGGACATATAAACAGCGTCTCCAGATCGCAGCCGTATGGCTAGATACTTTGGGGCTTGATCTTCTTCTGCTTCTGGCTGGCTTGTGCTAAGGCCGATGATGAAAATACAATCGCAACCCAAGCTTATGCTTGCCAGCCCACGATCTACTTTCTCGCTGACATCACGATGTAAGCTCAATGTATCCCCCGGTGAGTAGAGATTGACAATTGCAGCCTGGGCTTCCATTTCAGGAAAAAGACTCCCTACCATGGCGGCTATATCCGCTGGAAAATCTGGAGGCAGTTCGTCAGGGTAGACCTTGTTAGTCCAATCGTATTGTCCTCCAAGTGTCACCCATCGCAGCTTCTTCTCGAGAACCTGACCTATGGTCAGAGGCTTGTGAATGCCGGGATCCTTCGGTTGAAACATCGTGGTAGAATTAGGAGAGAGGACAAAGAAAGATGACTGAGATTTCTTCGGCTCATCATTCTCCGGCTCTGCACGGTCTAGATCAGGGTATGGAATGAAATAGTGCATATGCAGGTTGGTCTTATGATCTGAGTTTGAGAGATCCCGATGCAATAGCCGTGAAAGCAGCTCTTGCTGCACAACCGGTGGAATAAGAGAGGGTAGGATGAGCAAGCCTATGTTTCCTGTCAGACATACAGGAGAGAATAGGCTCGATGGAGAAAAGATTAAGGAAATAGATCATGACGCATCTGAAGAAATGATTTTTGACGAATAATTTGAAGATAAAGCACCTACCAGGAACTTTTTCGGAGCTATATATATGTACATCCTCTAAATCATCATTCTCAGGAATCTCCTGATTGAGAAACTGGGCAAATACATCACGTAGATGACGCGATGAGATAGTCCTGGTCTCTTGCTTATAATTATTAGAACTGATTTCTAGGTTTTCATCTTGAGTGATCTCGTCGAGTTTCAATTTCTGATATTTTTTGAAAACGGCTTTAAGCTGCTGTGGCGGGGCCTCATGAGCATTGAGGCATGTGCCTGCATTATTTGGCCCCATGGGCGACTGGAGTGTCTAGTAAGTCGACCCGGTTGCTTCTGGCTCAAATCTAGATTATTAGAATCCAGTGACCTAACCATGAAATGTTAAGAAAATATTATGAGTCTTGAATCCTAAACTCTGGTAAAGAGGAGTAACTTTATGTCAGACACAGGTTTGACATAAAATTTTCGGGGTACGATTTTCTGGGTCTTCAGGAACCAGAAGCGCTGGCAGCTTTTAGCGAATCCACACGCCGTTCGCGTTCAGTGTGTTGACTTTCGCGCCCACGGAATTGTTTACAGCTAACAACGACGCACCTTCGACCATCAACTCCTGGCAACCAGTACGACCTGTCCGACAACCACTTCCACGGCTCTGCTCCGGAATTCCTCGTTCAGATCAAAAACTCGGTGTCTTCAGCTTGCAAATGCTTCTTTTAATTTAGATTGACCCTGTTGCCCCTCATTTAACTGGTCCCACCGCAAACACAACACAGACACAGAAAAGCAGAGCTTACCTAGCATTCTTTATTTCACCACATTCTTTTTTTGATCAGAACAAACGACATCTCACATCATGGAAAACTATCAGAAGCTGGAAAAGATAGGAGAGGGTAAGCCAATCGACTTATTTATAGCTCTGAATCAATACATGGTTGCCTGCACGGCACGAGTGCCCCAGTTCCTTGACTAATATTTACTATCTGTTCAGGCACATACGGTGTGGTCTACAAAGCCAAAGACCTCCTTCACAACGGTCGAATCGTAGCCCTGAAGAAGATCCGCCTCGAAGCTGAAGATGAAGGAGTCCCCAGTACAGCTATTCGAGAGATCTCCCTCCTCAAGGAAATGAACGACCCCAATATCGTCCGCCTCCTTAACATCGTTCACGCTGATGGCCACAAACTCTACCTCGTCTTCGAGTTCCTCGACCTCGACCTGAAGAAATACATGGAAGCTCTACCTGTGAGCGATGGTGGCAGAGGTAAGGCTCTTCCAGAGGGCAGTGGACCAGACTTGGGCCGCCTTGGACTGGGTGACGCGATGGTCAAGAAATTTATGAGCCAATTGTGTGAAGGTGTTCGATATTGCCATAGCCATCGAGTCCTTCACCGAGACTTAAAACCACAGAATTTGCTGATCGACCGAGATGGCAATCTCAAGCTTGCAGATTTTGGTTTGGCTCGTGCGTTTGGTGTCCCACTGCGCACCTACACCCACGAAGTCGTGACACTGTGGTACCGATCTCCAGAGATCTTGTTGGGAGGCCGTCAGTATTCTACTGGCGTCGATATGTGGTCTGTCGGTTGTATATTTGCTGAGATGTGCACACGAAAGCCATTATTCCCTGGAGATTCTGAGATCGACGAGATCTTCAAGATCTTCCGGTAATTTCTCCGCCTTTGCATGGGTTGAGTGTGACAGAAGCTAACGATGTATTCAGACTTCTAGGTACCCCTACTGAAGCCGAATGGCCTGGAGTCAACGACAAGACATGCTTCCCCGACTTCAAATCTTCCTTCCCTAAGTGGCAACGCGACATGAGCTCACCTCTTGTCGCAAATCTTGACGAACACGGACTAGACCTACTGGAGATGATGCTGGTATACGATCCAGCTGGTCGTATCTCCGCAAAACAAGCGTGCATGCATCCATATTTTGAGGAGGGTAGTTCTGCCTACTCAGGACGGGGTTACCCACCGACCATTAAGAATGGCTACCACTGAACTTAGTCCTTCAACAACTTTACATGAGGAATCATCGAGAGAAGGACGACCCTGAGCAATGAGAAATGATGGCATTGGCACGCATGGTCTAGATACGAGATACGACCATAAGCTTTGCATAAAGCTTTTCAGGATAGAAGAACGGAATGGCATTGGTGGTTTAGGGGTGGGGAATTAAGCGGATTATCAACTGTTACGCATTGTACAAAACAGCAATTGGCAGCTCTCTTTTTTCTTTGTTTCCTTGCAATCTGTCCACCGCCCGAAGCTTTAATTTTCAAGTCTTGTTAAGTTTTCTTGATCGGTTTGGCAAGGCAGTTTCGGCGCTGATTTGAGGCGATTGGTCTGGATTCGCTCGATATCCTTCCTATATTTTTTGGGCTGTAGCGGAGAAAGAAAACACCTTGGAGTCTGCCCTGCTTTGTTTGTCCCTCGATTACTGTCTGGATTAGATTAATTGAATTGTATACGTTATTACGGTGCTCATACTTCCAAGTCAATACTGCGCTCGAGAGTGTACATCATAGATCGTATTGGTCTTCATTCAAACATCTATATCCCAGAAGTGCTAGATGATAATCCCATCTGCCGCATATGTATAATATATAAAAAGACAATGCTTCCTAAAACATATGTATGTAATCCCCATAAAACAATTGCGCCGTATCCCCATGCTGTTTCGTGCTATACATTATACACATTTTATAAATCATCTCATCAGATAGCCCCCATTCCCCGTCGTAGAACACCTTTCATCCTGGTCATTTTCAAACATGTCGAGCAAGTTACTCGGTTATTGCGTCTCTCGTCCAATTCATTAACACACCCGCACATCTGCCGTACCCAAAAAGTAAACCAAAGAATCTGAGAACATCTCATCCGAATCGGTGACGATATTTCAGATGTTGTGAGAAAATGTCCTCTTGCTCTCGAAGAAATAAGAGCTGAAGAAGATGTGGTAATATATCCAAAACTACCACTGTATGAGAAGCCCCAGAAGATGACTGCCGAGTATTTTTCGAACGGTGTTTGTTCGAGTCGGTCGGGGGAAAGAAGAACGGTTGTAGGAGCAGTAGTAGAGAGCAAGGGCGCAGGAAGAGTTGAGAAAGGATATAAAGCGAAATCCAGAAGCAAGACAATGATTATTCTCCATCAATCGTCCGCTAAACTTCCAGTCCCGCTCCCACTTCCGCTGCCGCTACTACTGCTGCTGCCAGCACTGCCTCGAGCCATGGTGACTAATCTGTAGATACCGAAGGCGATGAGGGCGAGGATGAGGAAGAGAACGATGATGATGATGGCGATGACGTCGTTTGATTTTGTCATTTTGAACGGCTGTTATGTGGAAGTTGTGTGGAAGAAGGTTGGAGTGAGGATGGGAAGAGTTGACGAGGTTGGGGATAGAAAGGTGCGCAAAGGTAGAGTTATTTAGAGGATTTCTAAAGAGCTAGAAGAAAAAGACTATTAGCCTTCTCATATTTCATAAAAATGAGGCTTGGAGAGAAAATAACAAACACACCTTTGCTACGGTGATGCTACACACCGTACAAACACAAGGCTGACAAAGTCAACAAATACGCTTCTAGCCTCGTCTGAAATTCCGTGCGTTGTTTATCGGTAGAGATAAACAAAAGATCACTGCTTTCTGAGCTTCGATGTTAATGCGTTCAAGATTTGGTATATGGAGAAGAGGAGGAAGGGAGAGGATCCAGAAATCTCGCAGCAAAGCCGCGGGAGCTTTGCTACTTGTACCTGCTGTACTCGTTTCCCTGCCATTTGACTTTTCCTTCCCGCAACTTTTGGGTGGCAGGAATAATGGAAGGATGGAACAGGGGTTGTGGTTTGCTGGAAATTCGGAGGCGGGATGCGCCTGGGGCCCGTGCGCTGGTTGATGTTGATAGTTGCTAGTGGGGCCTAGGCTGTTGGTGCCTGATGCTTTAGGCACTGACATATTATTTTCTGGGCATCTTCAATCCAATGTATCTACTGTATTGTACGATCAATATGAAGCATAAATGAATATTTGATGATTCTAATTGTGTAGTAAATTGATCAAATTCATGCATTACTTACTACAACATTCCACCTTCCCGTGACATTTCCGTACCAGTCTGTGTTCTCACCGTTCATTCCCCTCGCTTGTCAGCCTCGCGCCCAACCCCTCTATTTTCACCTGCAAATCTCCCTGCCTCGTTGTTCCAGGTACCTGTCTCGACGCTCAAGGCGGTATGCAAGGAGCATGTACACGTACAGTATTACACGTCACTTCCATACCGCTAGTGTCTGATGGATGTGCCTATTCTTTGTTTGTCTTTGACATGTTTCTTGTACCTGCATAAGATGATGCGTCATAACTCGGTTCATTGTGTTTCTTGGTACGGTAGTTGGCAGCCCAAAGTGAGTGCATGTATACTGTATGTAAGCAAGCCACTTCAACTTGAGGTCTCGAAGTGTAGAAAAGAGAATATGAATATCTAGGGGGAAAGAACAACTGGGTTTCTTTATTTCGGATATTTTCTGTAATATAAGCAAGCGTATTCTAATAATCTATGCCAAATACTCGAGGTTCCGCTTCATCATATCTCATCACAGAAGAGCATATATATCCGTCTCACATACTCCATATCATCAATCCCAACACCATTCCCGCTCAAAACAACCCTCTCACCATCCTCGTCTATCCCACCAATTTGCAAGAAACTCCGTCTATAACCTCAATCAATCCCAATCACTCCTCCTCACCCCAAAGCCACTTCCCCTCCCCCTCCCATCCCCACTTCTCCCTCCCAAGACTCCTCTTCGCAACCTCAATATCCGTCTCGATATCCTTAATCAAGCTCTCCACATCCACGTAATCAAACTCCGGCCGAATATACCCCAGGATACTGATCGCCATCTCCGAGCCATAGAAGTCCTTCGAGAACTTGTGTAGTACATGCACTTCCGCTGAGCGCACCGTGTTCTTGTAGAAAGGGTTGTACCCGATTGACATTACCATGGGGAAGAGTCGCCAGCCGGCCTCGACGCGGTCGTGCGGGACCACGGTGGTCGAGGAGGGAGAGGTATCTGGTCGTGCGGCGGAGGTGGAGGGTGGAGGGGATGGAGGGGCGGAGAGATCTGGGTGTGAGGGGGGGAGCTGGATGCCGGCCCAGCCAAAGTAGACGCCGCTGGGGGCTGTTTCGATCCAGGAGACGTTGTCGACGGGGATGTTTGCAGTGGGGATGCCGAGCTAGAAGAACCTTGTTAGCAAATTATGTAGTTTTCCGGATATCGTATTTCAGATTGTTTGGGTGAGGTCATTGGTTCTAGTGGAAAAGATAGGAAAAGCGAGTACAAGGAAATTAAAAGAAAGAGAAACATACATCCTTCGACCCCCTTCCAAAGCCAGAAACAACCTTGCCCTTCATTCGCAGCGGGTACGGAGCTTCAGGCCCAGTCTCCAGCCCAATGACTTCCGGACGGGGTCCATTAGGCGGCATATTCCCTCTCAATTTAATAGGTCTCGATGTGCTTCTGTCCTAGTAGCCCTAGTAGCCCCGCGATTGCTTTCAAACTCCCACAAGGGAATGAGATAATCAGATAGAGAGAGCTGAAAAAAGGTTGAATGTATATAACCTGCTCAAGGAATTGCGAAGAATAAGAGGTATATATCAATCCCAACAATGCCGGTGGAGGTTAAAAAAATAGAAAACGAAGAGCGTTGACTAATCTGCAAGGCTGTGGTGGGGGGAGGGAAGAAATATACGTGAATGAGAGGGGTGTTGATGGTTATCGCGATAAGCGGACCGATAGTCATCCCGAAGGTTCTATGCAAGACGTCGGGGACCCTCTTATGCCTTTTCTGTTAATTCAGAAGGGAGGATCTAGAAGCAGTGCAGACAGGGCTCCACAATTATTAACGCTGACATCACGGAGGACTAATCACAACGTAACTACACACGCATATAACATATCTGTGCTTGTACAAATATATGGAATGGGATGGGATGAATTTTCATTGAATAGAAGCTTTCTTTATTTGGTATCAAGAAGAAGGAAAGGCCAAAAAAAGGGGAGGAAAAAAATAAGAGCCCATCTTCATGTTCCCTAGAATGCATAACCGCCGTTTTTCCGTTTCTGTTCTTTCCCATTCTTTTTCTCACTCCGGCCAACCTCTACCAAACAACAACCACAAAAAGTAATCGTGAGAAAATATATGAGGGAAACAATCCTTCCGCTCAGCGTTGAACCTTTCCCGTATCGTGAAGATAAAAATAGGTGGTATAAGGAAGAAGTCAAAAGAAGAAGAAAATGTTATCATCAGAAAGTCAAAACGCCTTCCCTGTGCGATGAAAGAAGTAATGGGGGTTGGACGGTCCAGACTCTTGTAGCCTTCTTGAGAAAGTGACAAGCTAGTGGAGATCCATTGTGTTAAGATCCTTATTCCTGTGTACGAATTCCCCGAATGAAAAATTTGAATTTTTTTTTTCCAAGCCTTAAAATGCGCCATATATATCCCCCATGCAGGTAGTCCCATAGTAATATTTTTTTTCTTGGTTTTTTTTGTTCGTAACATCCTAATTCATATTCTTTCTGTGAAGCGTGGGGTTTAGATGGTTTATATGCAAGGTAAGAACTATGGTTTTGTTAGTAATCCGAGAGCGTGATGGTGATTGACGAGAACGAATGGAAGACCGCGGATCAAGAGGAATGACTTACGTTCATAACAATCAACATTGGAATATCGAAGACATCCCGTCGCACCGTCCAGCAATAACTGCAATCCAGCTTTCCATCCTTCTGCAGCCTCGCGATGCCGTGCTCTCCATCAATCTCCCGAACTCGGTTCCCCATTCCACCGATTCCATTCCCAGCGAATTGGCTCTTGCTTCCATCACCGCTACTCTTCGCTTCCTCATTGGCAGCCTTCTCTAAATCCTCTTTAGTTTGATACTTCAGCAGCTTACACTTCGCCGTCACGCTGCCTCGGCTATCGCCGAACGCGAGACGTGCAAAGTCCTCGTAGAAGTCAATCACGCTGTCATCATCCATGAGCTCGGCCACAAAGACTGGATGGGGCCCCTCTTTTAACTCCACTCCAAGTTGGATGGGTCGTATTCTCGGCGTGGTGAGACCGGCCTTTCCTGTGTTGTTTAAACTTCCAGGTCCGGAGCTATTTGCATCGGAACTGTTCCGACCAGTGTTGATATTGAGATTTGGTTCGTTACCCAGTAACACGCTTTGCTTCCAGCCGGTAAGGAGAGTGAATTCATTGTTCACGGCCGCGATTTCACCCGTTCTTCGACAGACTATCGTAGGTGTGCAGCAATTCAGCATGAAGTCTTCGTACTCAAAGAGTGTTCTTTGGAAACACTTCTCCATAAATATCAAGTCTTGGCGATTTAACGTTTTAGTGCAGGAGATGAAGGAAGGTCGAATAGAAGCGAGTGATTTGGCAATTTTTAGAGTTTTGTTCGCAGAGAACCGCCGCTGGACAAATGCGGTCAGTCTGTGGAAACCCATGGTATAAGGATATGGTTCCTTGACAGTATCGTAGATAGATGAAGGATCTCGAGATCGCTTGGAGCCAGCTACAGCAGCGGGACCAAGTTTGGAACTCTTCTTCACCTCGTGCTGTCGTCGACTATGATTGTTTGGTGCGCTAGGTGTATATGTTGTCGCAGTTGGCGACGTATCGAAGCTGACGAGACTGGGTTGTGGACTTGCATCGGTACTAGGACTATGCATACTTGCAGGCCCAGTCGCAATAGAGTAGGCATGTGGCAGACCGTGATGAATTTGGCTCGCATAAATGTTCTTTCCCTGCTGATCCATCGCAGGATAATCAGTAAGCATCGCATCCTGAGCATTCGGATACATTGGTCCAAACTGCCCAGCGTTATTATACACGCTACCGTTGAATCCTACGTCACTGACGCTTTGCTGTGAAATGGAGCCACGATTATCTTGAGGCGGCGTCTCAGCAGCGCCAGAGGACATGTGACCCAGCATTCCAAATTCCAACGCTCCGTAGTGGTTGTCGAAGTTGAGGCCTTCGAGATCAAAGTTGAAGAGCGCAGGATTGCTTGGATCAAACAGAGGTCCGTTGAAGGTACTCTGGGCCTCGTTTGAACCTGTGAGGCTCTGTAATGGATTTGTTGATCTCCGACTAATAGGACTGGTAAATGTAGGTGATAGAGGACTTTGTTGACTAGTAAAGGAGATCTGTGCCTGCGGAGGTGGCATCCCACTTTGTTGGGTATTAGAGAACACGGGGAACGTGTCGGCCGGAGGGAAGAAGGTATTGATACCAGGAGCAGTATTATCTGAAGTAGTTGTATTTGTGTTCACTGATCCGTTCGTCCGATTCTGGTGTAGCTGGGCGTATGCTGGGCCTAAAACTGGCCCCAGAGCTTCCGGAGGCGCATCGTGAAGGTATTTAGCCTTCTTTCGAACACCATCTTGACACGCGTCTGCTAGTCCACGCTTGATACACCGCTGACAAGGACGTTCATCTCCTGTAATTATAGCATTAGATATGTCGTATCTTTTTCTCCTTCCTTCTTTCCTCCTTTCTTTTTTTTAACCCAGAGATGAACTGCATCAACTGCGCCCCTTTGCGACTACGAAAAGGAGGCCAGAGCCTCGAATAGAGGATATATCAATAGCAGGAAAAGAAAGAAGTATCTTTGCAAGCAGTATCTGATACATATGGAGAAAACAACGAAACTAGTCAGAATAGACATACCACATGTAAGATGTGCTCTCTGGCAGGCAAAGCACGCTCTCCTCGCCTTCTTCCTTCTGGGCCTCAACGGGTCCTTAGGATCATACTTGGGCTTCTTGACAGCCTGACCGTTTTCATCTTCATTTTTGATCTTCTGTTCAGCCATATCCGCATTCTCAGTATCGTCTTTGCCTACAGAGTCTGGTTCATGCTCATGCTCGTGTTCTTCCTCGTGCTCGTGCTCACTATACTCGTTCTCTGAGACCTCGTCCGAGATATCCACCCCTTCTATCTCCGTATTACCCGGCATTTTTGTATTGGCTCCCAGGCTCTCCTTTCAGCTGGCGTTCGTATTTGCGCGGATCAAACCTCGAAATCGGCAACCAATACTTGGAAGATTGGTATAGTTCTTGCGAAACCACACCAACTGCAGGCCAAGATAGGGCGCCAAGTTCCGCAGCCAGCCAATTTCTTTGCCCTTTTTTCCCTCTTTTATTTTAAAATGAGCGTATCACCCGTTTCCTGCAGGGTCGAGGAACGAGTTACGGTGACACCAGTTAGTGTCGGGAGGAAGTCCTGTGAGCTCCCTTCTTGTGCGACGGTAAGCACGAGAAAACTGGGATGCTCGGCTTGCCAAATCACAGCGTGGCCGCAGCTGCACAGTAACTTTGCTTTCCCTGATGCAAGGACTCGACCTAGAACGGAAAGCCCTACTTCAGACCAGGCTGTCTTGCAACGTGGAGCGCAATGGGTAGTCCAGATGTCAAGGGCGCTTCTTTCACTGTCTCTCTCTTGACCGTATGTCTCCAGACCAATATGCTATACCAATTCCGGATGGTGATATAGCCAGACTTGCGCTCTCATAAGCGTTCCCTTCTCCGTGCCCCAGTAGGTATATATATCTATCCGCGAAACCTTTTATATTCTCCTGCGCCGCAAAATTTCCTCTCAGACGGCCAGCCCAACGAAATGTAGACGTAAAAGTTCCCTTTTATTCCAATCCTTCCAACCTAGTGACGAACCAGCGAAGACTGCCTGGAAAAATACCACATGGGGGTCACGCGCAGCAACTCCTGGGAGGACGAAGCGGTCTTGGATACAGCGCGCAATTGGGAGGAATTGCTCTGGATGCTGTGCTACCGGTGCCGGTGTAGCAAGCCGCACATGTGCGCATCCAACTCACTCTCCAAGGACCAGAGAGAAAAACCGAAGGAAAGAGGCACACCGTCCAGTCACATTGAATTCGACTCCACGTAAGTATCTCTTTTGCGAACGGGAGAAATTCGCGCAAAGTAGTAGGGAACGCTTTGCTCGTCGATCGGGTCGAGTCGAAGTATATGTATGACGCAGAGGAAGAAAGATTCGCGGTTCTGGAATTCCCGGGGGGTGGTGGAGGGTGGTCTGGGTTGTTATGTATATTGGAACCGCGGAATTGGGTCGTGGTGGCGGCGTTGAAAGCTCGATCGAGGGGAACGGGGTCCTGCGAGTGGTTTGTTCGGTTTTCTCTCGCTGCGGTGGGTTTGTGTGCTTTTTTGCAGGAGGAACGGAGCAAAGGCTGGAGCCGGGGGGGATTGTCCTGCGGGGTTTAAGCTTTGCCGCTCGTGCGCTCTTTGCCGACGGGTTTGGCGTGTTGATTTCTCACGGATTACTATGCGTTTCCTGCGAGCGCGTCTGTGGTGGATTATTGGGGATTAATGGAGTTTAGCAGAGTAAGAAGAGGATCTTGAGGACGATGAGATTGGATGGAGACATGGCTGAGGACAATTGGGTAATAATTACGAGAGAGGCAGAGAGAGAAAAGAGCAGCCAGGGGAGGAGCTGTAGAACGGTCCTTGCGTGCACAATAAAAATAATAACGCACAGCAGCAGCAGCAGCAGCAGCAGCAACGAATTGAGAAGAAAAGTCGCGCAAAAAAAGTACAGAAGAAGAAATTGATTAGTTACTCGTACAGATGGAGCAAGCGGATAATCATGACCATACCCGTCATCTCTTTTGGTTCAATCAATGCTCAGTAACTGAGCCGTACACAGTAAGTAATACCCGTAGCACCCATAAGAGCGGAAATGCCCCCATCCATAAACCTGGGCGCTGATCCCGCAACTGGGCAGCGCAGTAACTTAACTCCCTGGAAAATGGGGCATTCTTCTTTTTTCTCTTCAAGCGCAGTCTCTCAACTCCAAGCGCAAGAGCGAACTATCCACTTCTGAAGTCTCTTGGCCGCTATTTCTTTCCAGTTTATTCCAAGCCACCCCAAGAGCGCCCAAATACTGGGTAAGGCCTCAAGACACCTGTTTGTGCGACGTTCAAGAGAGCTCGCAACGTACGTTGGGCAAGGTCGCAAGATGACGAATCTCCAACAGCATAACAAATGCTTACCGTTTACAGACATTGAATTGGGAAAACACCACAGCTCTTGCAGCAAGCAGACCTTAGAGCAGCTGCATGACGCAGCGTTATATAAGTATCAGACAGACCGACAGACAGCCCAACTACTTCCCTTCCGCCCTTTCCTTCCTTCTCAATCTACGGGGGACTCCCGCTTCGTCCCCGTTCGTGTCATGATGCAGTAGATTCCATGCCTTCCATCGAATAACCAGGGCCAAAGTAATAAATAGACCCATAAAAGACGCGCGGGAATAAGCAGAATGGATCATGAACCAGCAACCCAGCAGCATGGGACATGGATCGCACATCCACACGCAATGCACACCTCACGTGCCCCGTCCCAAAGCATGCTCAGCCTTGGACCCAAATCCCACCCAAGCGGGCAAAGCGACCTAAGCTCGGCACCTCGGCATGTGTGGGCTCCTATTGCGGCGCTCCCTGATTTTTCTCGTCATTTTGACAAGTTGCGGGAATTTTAGGGTAGTTTGGTGGCCTGCGTGCCTAACAGTTCAGTGATGCCGTATTAAAGTAATTCCGCTCCGAGTTCTTCAGTTGTCATCCATACTATTTTTAATGCAGACTTTATTCATATATGCACTATTTTATGTGCGAGGGCATAAAGTGCTACCTATTGGGAAGACGTTAAAACTTCAATTTCATGAGTTAAGTTGTGAGATGCATCAGAGGTACTAGTCGTGTGGAAAGTTATCGAGAAGAGAAAGAGACCGTTGGGTGTTTTGCAAGATGCAAATAGGCAGCGGCCCGGGTTGATCGTACAAGAAGCTAGGAAAGTGGTTTATTTTGATAGTCGTGAAATTGGATTCATAGATTTAAAGGCTGTCTCAGAATATGAAGACCTCCTATAATTCAATAACTTCCAAAGCTGTAGCTAAGAAGGCTGAAGTGGTCAAACTCCCTTGTACACCGCATGACTCACTTCCTCCTCAACTCACCCATCTTTATATCATCTCCCATTCAGGCACCATCCATCCATCGAGTAAACCACTTCAACCAACATGTCTCCAACAGCAATCGAAATCCTCCATTCACCCTATCTCCTCTACACGACGACATTATCCTCCTTCATTCTCGCCCTCATCATCAAACACGCTGTAGCAAAACACGGACCCCTATCTCACGCAGGTACTCTGACCAAATACAACAGCAGGATCTACTCCATAGCATCTCTCCTCCTCTGCAGCGCAATTGGGCATTCGCTTTGGTATGATCTATCCAGTGCTCCAAACCCCAGCCTTGAATCTATCATCTGTTTCGTCCCGCAATCAGCCTACGATCTGAACCTACGGTATCTATTCCACGCCTCGAAGATTTACGAGTACATAGATATCTTCAACGTCCTTGCTTCTGGAGGAGTGATTAGTACTCATTTTGGCATCCATCATTTCACCGTGAGTTAAATCCTAGTGACCCTTTTTCTCCGAGTAATACAGTTTCCCAAATTTTGGTAAGGACTGACGGGGAGTAATGGTACTGTCCTCAGACACCGTACTTAACTTACACCCGCGTACTCTCCAACTCCGCAGGATGGAAGATCTTCGCGTTTCTAAACACCTTCCATCACGCTCTCATGTACGCGTACTTTGGCGGCGCAGCGGTGTTCTCTGATATCCTCCCCTTCACGGGTGGGTTGCAACTTGGAGTCGGGATCTTGGGGGAGGTGTATATCATCTGGACGCGATGTACGCCGCCAGGGCAGTCGGTGTGGGCAAATGTTCTGACGGTTGGGTTGTTGTCGCTTTATGCTGTTTTGTTCTCGGGGGATTTGAGGAAGCGGGAGAGGAAGAGGGTTGAGGTGGATAAGGGAGGGTGAGTAGTAGCGTTGCTTGGACTGGGTATTCGTGAATTGGGTGCTTGGGTTTGAAGGAGGGTGTTTCTGCGGAATTGACCTAAAAAGATGATTGGAGCTATGAATCATTTTGTCAAGAGATGAGTTGTATTGTCTTGTCAAACTTTGGCATCCATCACATATATAGCTCAACATCATTACTGAAATCTAGAAAGTCGTTGTTTATCTCACTATCTTGCTAAGTGTCCCAGGAAGAATTCCTACCCATAAACGAAGAGCTCTGTGATATTAACCTAATATCTACAAAAGAAGGGCTCTTTTCTTCCAACTATAGAGAAGAATTACCGGATCTAACCATAATAACTGCGAAACCCTAATTAGATATCTCATCAACTCACTTCTAGCATCTGACCTTTCTCGAGAAATTTAGAAGTTCAACGCCTAGACCCCGCGCTGTATCACTCATCTCTATGATAAAATCTCTTTAGCTCATTTGTAATAGCTCGTATCAGGGCATACGCCGAAAAATATCTGTAAGAGGTCTCTTACACTGGTATACTCGCTACCAGGGATTGGTTACTCACCACAATTCCTGGTTATAATGAGAACAAATATGAGTGTTCTAAACAGAACTGTAGCAGATATTATTCGATTACAATGGCTTTTTCGAAACACTGGTGGATCTGGTAGGAGCACTCAACATTTATCAATAGCATTAGAAGGAAGTCGATGACAGTCGACAGTTTGAGTACGAAGGAGGGGCTGTTATATATATCTATTCAAACTAGATACTGACCTCGCAGTATCCTTATTAGCATCCTGCTCATTATCCATCATCCTTATTACTATCAACAAATATGTTTTCTAGTAATTCACGGGATCTTAGCTCCTCTACCTTGCCATTCAAGTACCTTCCTCCGGGTGTTATCTGTAAGTTTTCTATAAGAATTTGCCGGCTATTGAGCATACGGTAGTAATATTGCTATGTAATCAGACCGGACGAGATGATTACTTAACGGCGTCTAGTCTTCTGACATATGTTCTTTATTATAAACATGAATTTTCAACTGTAGCAGCTTAAGTATTCAATATACATTAGTATTGGTATAACAGGAAAAAATAGGCTAGCCAGTAATTCTCGAGTGGACATTAACTAAGCTGTAGCTATACTCAGAGCAAATAATAAAAACTTTGGAGATATGCTATTAGTATTACTGGGAAGACCTACAGTGAATGATTCACTACGCAAGAGGGCAACACAAGCTAGAGAGAGAGCTTCAGAGAGCTTTATTAGTATAGCCATGCTTACTCTATTCAGTAGCTAATATAGTGATATGATCTAATTATCTTTCAGGAACCTAATACAATTGGTAATGGGTATTGTGAATTTATTGCTAGTTAACATGTAGACCTTGTTATAGGACAAGCTTCTTACTATAAGTCAAATACAACCCGGTGACACGGTTGTATGCAGTTATAGCCAGAGAAAAACCGACTTTGTCATAGTCGTTTGAAATGTCTAGCCTGTATGGCAGGTACCTTCCTGAACTATATCGACAAGAAAACCTGTTCTTGCATAATCAGCGTTCAACAGCTTAACTAATTTCCCAGCTTATCCGGCTATGGAATGTCGTAGTAAAACGGGGCAAAATTGCGCCTGAGCAACATCAACGATTGTATCTACTAGGTTACGAAATTTGAATATACTACATATTCCACGAATACTAGTGGTAGGAAAACCAAAATCAGACGCTGGATAATGAGTAAACATCTAAGTAATAGTTTTAGTCTAATGTGGTTACTGATATTGAGGAGCGCGATTTGCTTAACTCCGTCCTAAGGCCTAAGAGTCGAACAAGTTGAGAAATACATTATAATTAAAGAGAACCGCTCTTAATCGGTGACTTTCGCTGAAACATAATGACACCCGTACTTAGATACTAATTATTAGAAATAGGTAATTCTAAAGCGTATTTCTGGCTGTCTTGTCCGACTCCTGTCTCATACATACGATAGGACTTAGGGTATAAAAAGCGTCTATTGCGTCCCAGCCTATATCTAGCCCCTTTGCGCGTATTTTACTAATTACTATCTCAATTCTGAAAGCAGTACATTTGATACACTATCATAAGATAACTTTTTAGACTGATTTCTTTGGCTCTAAGTGTGAATGCAAGTGTAGATATCGGAGCAAAAGGAGAACTCTAGTTGTGTGGCTGCTTCTACCCTAACATATCTTGGTTCTGAAAGTAGGGAGATAATCTATGCATCAGTCTTATACCGGTATAGAGATGCATTTTCTGTATGTGAAGCTAAAGTACAAAGGCGAGGTTAAGGTTTGATATAATATAGAAGTTCTAGTCACTTTTGACTTGTGCTAAAATATGATGCTTTTCCTTATCAGCAATCTGTTATACTAAGATATAACATTATACAGAAAGCTTAAAACCTGATCACACTACTCCATTATATATCACAAAACGGTCGGCTGAGTATTCCTATTCCTAAAAGAGACGCCAAATTGCTAAGCCTTCTAATCTATCAACTATATAAACAAATTTTGGTACCACCCATCATTCAAGATCTACCAAGCGCCTAATTCGCTTTAAAAGGTACTACTTGCGGCAACTCCTTGAAATAGATAGGCTTGGCGAAGTCCGGCATACACTGCAGATTTGCATGTACAATGTTTGCTGGCCTTTTCAAATTATTTGGGCCTCCCTCACCCTCACCATTAGGACCCAAAGCAATGTCGTACCGTCTCAAAATCTCAATGATAATAACCTTGACTAGTGCACCTGCAAAAAATCTTCCAGGGCATGCCATTGGTCCATGCCCAAAGTTGATATTATCCGGCCCTGTCTGCACAAACTGATATCCGTTCTCATGTCCAGGTATGGAGCGTATCTCGGATGAGCGGAACGGATAGAACTCATCTAAGGGTGGTTGGGTAGGAACAAAGTCAAGAGGTGTTTTGAGGTTCGGAGGAGTCTTCACGAATGGTGCTAGCGGATGCATAAAACCAATTGAAGCTCCGTGTGGAATTGTATGACCCGTAGAGAGCTTGATGCCTTCTTTTGCGGTGACGAAGCGTTGTATGGATGCTAAAGGCCAAAGTAGTAAAGCGTTAGTAGCTGCTAATATTGCAGTCAACGCAACAAATGGTGCCTACGCCGGAAATTGAACTTACTCATAGATGCTGTCATAAATGATCAGTCAAGTTTCAATAGAGTATATAATGGAGTGAACAATCTTACCTGGGCTCATTCTTTGACTCTCACGTAGAAGACTATCTAGTTTTCTCATCTTGGGCAAAGTCACCTTTCTAAGAACATGATCAGGCTCAGTTGCTAAGACTTCCGCAATTTCCTGTCTCAGCTCCGGAATGTACTGAGGATGAGATGCAAGGTCGAACAATATATTAGCCACCATAACACATGTGTTATGAATGGATCCGAACCCTAAGAAGTATTAGCAAATAAAGAGTTAGCCATTGGACGGTCATAATACCCGCAAAGAGTTGCTCATTTGCCACGAGTTGGAAATCTACGCTCCGCTCAGTATCCATTTGGTTTAACATCCAGGAAATCAGGTTGTATTGGTTATTAGCCGGATTCTCAGCAGCATCCGGCCTTTTACGGGCCTGGAGTACTGCATCGATGTACGGTTTCAAAATTTGAGCTCCTCGTAGTTTGTCTTGTGATAAATTCTTGACTGCCGGCAAAGATGAGGCGAGGAAAGGACGAAGAAATGGCTTTGTGCTATTTATCGCTTTAATTACTTCGACTGTGTCTACTGTGTACTTGATAGACATCTGGATCCATTCTGGATTTCTGGACACTGGCAAGCCTACAAACATACGTCCGTTGGTTAAAGCACTAAGAGCCATAAATTTCTCGTAGAGGAAAACTTGTTTCCATTCTGGAGCAGCGCCAATCTGAAACTTTAGGGCAAACGCTGCTTCGTCTTGTAATTCCGGGAGCATTCGACCAATATTATTAGTCAAGTCGGTTTTAATTGCAGCGATGCCAACAGGATGATCCTTTCCTAGATC
Organism: Xylogone sp. PMI_703; assembly: GCA_021399445.1. Lineage (NCBI taxonomy): Eukaryota > Fungi > Ascomycota > Leotiomycetes > Xylogone > Xylogone sp. PMI_703. The sequence continues at coordinate 3,997,125 of JAJTUQ010000002.1, read as the reverse complement.
GGTGTACTTTCCGTGCATATTATAATAGATTTCCTTTCGCACAGAGAGTTTTTCCTCGGGGAGTTTCCGAATCTCATCCATAACACGGTTTGGTAAAATAATTCGGGGCGGAAAGGCTGGCAGTATGAATGGATCATCTGGGAACTAGATTGGGAGTCTATCTTAGCGGATTCAATGAAAATTTGGGAAATATCGAGTACCTCGGCGGTAGCTTTCTGTACCGTTGCTTTCCAATCATTTCCCTGTATTTTCGCTATTGGCAAGTTTAATCTCTTTGGAGACTGAGATTGAAAATATCGGATTGCAAGTACGAGGGTCAGTACGAGAGCCACAGTACTTGCTCGAAACTGGGCTGTGTGTAGAAGTTCCCACGTAGACGTTGACATTGTTTCACATGAATGTTGAACAGAAATAATAGTGGTAAGAGAGTGATAGATCAAAATGATCTATGTTTTTAGTTTTCCACAAAGCAGAGCTTTTAGAAAGATTCCAATGAAGAATTGAAACTGGACACGTAAAACAGAGAGCTATTACATACAGGTACCTGGATCACAGGAATACGGAGCTCTTCGCTCACTAGCAAGGGATGTAGAAATGTTACACTAAAGGATGGCTTAACCCGCCGCCTCATTTGTTCCATATTCTAATCTTGTGTATAAGCACGGCGCAGTAACTGGATCTATTATTGTTACTTCTACATCAAGCAGTGACATGCAGCAGTAATCCCTAGTCTAATATGGTAGTAATATTTTTTATTCAATAGTTACATTGTGAAAGATGACTGCATGTCAACTATAGGCTAGAACTCGGCGTTACCGACCAGTTGACCCACCCATCGTTCCACTCCGATAAACTACGGACGAATATGATATGAGATTAGTCCTAATTACTGATATTTACAGAATAGTAGTAGTAAATCTTGAAAGCTTAATCACACGTAATTCCATCATAGCTCTTATGTCAGCTTTAATCTTGACTAGCCTTTACTTGGCCAGAATCACGGTGAGACCAGAGAATTGTATGATTAACTCGGTTCTTTGTATTTCAGATATTGGCAAAGGCCCAAACATTTCTGGTTTGTTATTGATAATATTCTCACTTGGCAAAATAGAAGAGGGCGTTCTTCTTTTTGGGCAGATACCTACCGTGTTAATCTAGGGTTTAGAGTACGTTATTGGGTTTATGATTACGTATTGAACATAGGTATATTTCATTAACTCTTGTCTTTATCTTATGTATGTAGGCTCATAGCTCAACATGTCGAAATCTATACCTAAGTACGGGATACCGCCACGACGGACTCGTCCATACAAGGAAGACAAAAACCCAGATGTAACCTACAATCCTCCATATCCCTTTCAACGGCCTCTCACTCCTTCGGTAAACTTCTTGCATGGCATCTTCAAATGTGATTCCGATTGCTTGCATAATGAAAAACCAAACTGCCCCTGTCTCCGTATCTAGGCCATCCGATAGGATATGATAAACCCCTGAAATCCAGAACGTTAGGAAGAGGTTGCAATAACGAGCAAGAATCGAATTTCTTCTCAAGCGGCAAATTTCGAAGACAATGAAGTTTGAAAATGAAGTCAACTGTTTACGCAGCAGTTGGTGCCATGATTTTCTAAAGAAGCGTAATCATTGTTAGCAACGCACATGATATTGTAACCGTGGAGATTGATAAATGGAAAACTCACCCCCACCACGCCCGTACGCTATTGCAGTCCAACAGCGAACTATACATAGGTGGCCAATTTTGTGGTTGAGAGAATCCCAAACTAACTGTAATAACGGACAATACTTCATATGCCAAACTGTGGTTGAGATAGCCCCGAACCCAGAAAAGAATAGTTGCCCATATGCGTACAAGAATCTCATTCGAGGTCACATCCTGTAACCTAGAAAAAAAGTACTCTTTAGGAAAAGCCATATCAACTCTAGGGTTCAATAGTGGCCAACCTTCGCCCCAGCTCTTCAGGATTGCAATACGAATAACAATAACTATAAGCCGGCGCAAGAGGAAAGATCCTCGACTTGGTATGGAAGCTTTGTCATTTCTGCGGAATCCTGGAATATTTTTTACTTCCTCTGGTGTCCTAACACCTCGAAAATTCCATATTGTTGCTAACCCCCATGTGAATTTATTTGCAACGGTTGGCTTGGCTTCAATCAACTTATCCTTCGTGGCATCTTGACTCGAAGTTGTGGTTGAAGGAACTTTTAGCCTATGTGGAAAAGAGAGCCTGGAAATGCAAACCACATCCAGTATGTTACCCAACTGAATCACAGAGAAGGTGTTTAACGCGATTTTTAAAGCCTCTGCTTCCAAGAGCTGAGTATCCCGATAAAATATGAATCCAAGAATTGTAATTATAACACCAACAAGATTGCGATATCCCGATGCTGGTGGAAGAAATGCTAACGCAGATGCAGCTAAGAATTTGATCGCGACTGCAATTCCCAAGAGCCATATTCGAATGGATACCATTTCGATGCCCAAGCCCTTGAAGCTCTGCGAGCTAGCGGCCAACACGATCTCAAGCTGGATATATCAAAGTAAGAAATGCTGAAGAAGGATACTATCTAAGCACTCCCTATCAATAATAGGAGCTATAAAAACAGTTGGTCGAGGCACATTTTCGTGAACAGAACAGTATATATCTTACTAGCTCAATTGGGGTAATATATTTACGGACAACTATGCTAAATTGCTGGTAATATAAATCACAGCAATATTAGTCTTTGAAAGTATAACATAATTTGCCACGGTACTCCTTGCAGCACTGTACCAGAGTATCACTGCATATTGTGCCTGGCTTTCGGCCGTTACACTGCCCCAAAATGGCTAGGGAGCCATATCTCAAAATGATATATGCTGCTCTAATTAGTAAATGAAGAGCCAGGCACCCAATTGCTTGCCATATTGGGACCTGACCCGGAACTAATTTAGAGGCTCTGCAGAGTAAGAATAAGCCCGGCGTAACGTTAACAGGCTAATAACCCCCTGGGACTGCAGCATCCGTAATCATTCCTCCACTGTGATTAATTCGAGCTGGGGTTACGATTACGGCATTGCACTACTCCGCATGCAGAGACCACTTGATCCACTATGGTCCCACCTTTACGGAACTGGTGTGCCAGAGTCTTGGCCGCGCATAATATCTCCCCAGAGGAACCAAGTGGAGTGAGGTGCGTGGGGATATCATCTAATACTCGAAGATACAGTAGCGGCTTTATCTTCGGGTTGCACAGGGCGTATGAGATAGCACTATTTTGAAAACTGACAATGATTCAAAACGTGTCCTCTATCAAACTTACCGATACTGTCTCGGCTTATCACGTTTTCAGGAAGGGCCTAAGGTTTGATACTGTAACAGAGATATAGCACAATAGATAGCTAGTTATTTAATGACTTTGCCAAACTGTTGTTCCAAGGTCAATTCGTCAATCTATACACCCTTCTTCCCCTCTCGAGCACTATTGCACGAGCTTAGTAGATTGTAGATCGCAACCATGATAAATCAGAAGCCACTTGTACTTGTAGCACATCCTAGGTCGCGGTCATCCGCATTTGAGCGGGTAAGAAACGTTCGTGTTCGTAAAAATATACCTTCTAATCTTTATCTAGGTTTTCATCCAAAATCAGCAGAATGTCAACACCCTTCATGAACCGTTCGGTGATGCCTATTGGCTAGGCCCTGAGCGACAGCTTCCAAGATATGAAGATGTAAGAGATATGAGTGGCTTCACAGATTTTACCTACAAGAAGGTCGCGGAGAGGATAGCAGAGCAGCAACATGCCAGTGTAGCGGAAGTAAGTTGCCAATCTAATCAATCTCCGTACTTTGCTCTCCTAACTTTAACTAACTCCGCTCTCCCCAGGACAAGCGACTCTTCATCAAGGAGATGGCCTTTTTCCTATTCCCTGCCCCTGGAAACCCACCTCACATCGCAACATCATTTGGCTCAGTTCCTGCAGAACCTAGAAATCCAACACTGCTTCCACGATCAGAATTAGCGAAATTCCATTTTACCTTTTTGATCCGCCATCCCTATCTCGCTGTCCCGAGCTATTACCGACTGAGTCTTCCAGAACAACGAGAGTCTAGTAAAGTACAAGAGTTTAATACAAATGACTTGGGATACTCTGAGCTTCGTGCGCTCTTTGAATATTTACGCGAAGAAGGCCTCATTAGAGAATCGCCATCTGCAAATGGTGTTAAAGCTACTAATGGAGTACAAAACGGCGCTAACCACTCTCAAACTGTTGAAGAAGGAGACCCTATCTGTATGATTGATGCTGAGGATCTGATGACCCACCCAGACAAGATAATGTCTGCGTACTGCCAGAGGATCGGCATTCCATACGATCCATCAATTCTACAATGGAATTCGAGTGAGGACCAGGAAAGAGCTGCTTCTGTAATAGACAGATGGGGAGTCTCAGTCTATTTCCACAAGGCAGTGCTGTCATCGACAGGCCTAGGAGTCAAGGCTAAGAAAAATATCGAACATCCTTACCGAAGTTGGGTTGAGGAGTTTGGTCTTGACGGGGCAAACAAGATCAAGGAAGCGGCGGAATTACAGATGGACGATTACAACTACTTAAGCCAATTCGTCTTCAGGGTTGCCTAATGTAGCCTGGGGTGACTGGGGAGATCGTATCCAGCGGGTAAATAGAAAGAACTTGTACATAGACTAGCGCACCATGTTAGACCGCGATACCAATGAACATGATTGATTTTATAAGAATTTAGTCCATTCGCAGTGAAAGTGTCCAGATGATATCCACAGTGGAGGAAATATTAAGTAAATATCAACAAATCGGATAGTAAGAGCTGGTACAAGCCATCCCTAACATTATAAGTATTGTAATCGCTCCAAAGATATTTGTTTCGGAGATAGTATCGAATACTCTAAGAGTGGACACCAATGGATAAAGACTTTCACACAAAAATTACAGTTCCATAAGTACATGAAATATGATCAGTCACATAGTTGTACTGGTGCATGTTTTGCTACAAGTAGATATGGCTCGCAACAATATTGACACAGTATGAAGGTGGAAAAATCTTGGATAAACTCAACATCAGTCTATTTACAATACGCGTATATACATAAACTACCAAAACTCTAGAGTGATCCACCATTTACTCATAATTGGAAAAGTGTACCCATTTTACATACATTCAAACGTTAAAAGAGCCAACCATTGTGGCAAAGGGATTTTTCAATACACCCTGAGCACCCACTCCCACCATCTTTACCCCAACCATATAGGGGCTACCAGGTGCCTGCAACCCATGATCCCGAGCAAGCGGTATCACTTTCAATGTTGGTGTTGCATATGCAGCGTAGCCATGTACGAATGAGTAACCAATTATGCGCCGGATGAGAGATGCAGATTTGGTATCATCAACGCCAAGCAACCATAGTAGAGCATCTTCACCCATGAGTGCGAGCCCCTGGTAGACAAATCCGATGATGTTACCGCCGTCAGTGACATTAGCTTGATGCTGCGACATATAGATAGAACCTCCAGCATGGATTATTCCGGAGAAGAAGAAGATCAGCATCAGACGCATATACCGGCGTGCAAGTACAACTGCACGAGACTTTGGTTTCTCAAACAGGGGTATATTTTGCAACACAAAGTTTGCAGGTGACTGGCAGATACGTCTCATATTTTGGTGCCAAAATAGCCTATTTATATAGCGTAAGTCCCAATTCACCTTGGCTCTAATGTTTGAAGAATGAGGAGTCAGCGAAAAAGATCAGAACTTACCCCCAGCTTCGTCGAATACCGTAGCTCTCTTTGATGCTACCAAAAACGGATGGCCACATCTCTGGGTGACTCCATCTCTTAGTGATGCGGAAACCAACGAATATCAATGCCATGATATTCTCCGCTAAGTTGAGCGAGCTGAAGACTACAAATGCCCATGAAGCATACATGAACGCATGGAGAAATGCAGGATGAAGCAAAAGAGTGGTCAACATATTAGCTTCACTAACACCTTCAGCAAGGCGGAGGAGGCTCGCCGATGCCACCTTGATCATGCATAGAATGCCGATCGTGACGACTGCCTCGCGTGCCTTCTTAAACAGAAAAGAGCCACGACTAAGGGCCTTTTGCGGGGGTATCTGGGAAATCTGCCAATTCCAGCCGACACCACGAGTGACAAACATGAGCTCCAATGCCCACCCCAACTTCTCCAGAGGAGAGTACTTCAATGGTGACTGGGGTTTTTCATCATCAATACGCAGGAAAGCAGTCTCTGGATCATTGAGGTACATGCGATCCAAGATACGCATGGTCCAGCTGGCAAGCAAGATACCGAACTGGTATGCACCAGTTGAGGGCGAATCTGGTGTGCCAGAGCCGAGCGGAGCATTATAGGCATAGAAAAGGAGTAACAGTGGCAGATAGTACAGCGCGCGGCGAATGACTGAACTTGGAGGCAATGATAGAAGAATAGGAGTCGAAAGGATGGCCAGTACAAAGTATACCCGACCATCCCATAGATCCGTATGCATGTTGAAGGTCATGATAGGTGAAAAGCAGTGGTACCCAAGGGGCCTCAGGTGAAGAAGATACAAGATACAACAAAGAATTGGAGAACAGGTGAATTCTAACAAATCACATATATTCAGAAACGAGAATCTAGCTATATACCGATTCAATTAGGACCCAGACAAACTCTTACAACGGCCAATTCTCCCACTGCTCCATGTGAGCCATCATCTTTTCGGGCCTTATCGCACTGGGAGGAAGTTCGATAGTGTCTAGTGACAATGGCGTCTTCGCCCTTGTCCGAACTATGAGGATTTGGGATCACTACTGTACAGTAAGAAGTTTCAATTTTTACAGCACCCTTGCATCTCACATTGGTGAAGGATAAGAGACAGAGAATCGCGAGGATTACTTATTGCTACCCTTACGAAAATAGATACCGGATATGAGCGACGTTTGCGATGTGAAAGTATTATGTTGGATGCATGCACTCGTGTCCCACACACGCACACACAGTATGTGTGCTACCTTGGCATGCGATATTACTACTATATCTTAGTCGAGTTACTGTTGTATTATCGGAGGCAATTGGCCAATCGGCCGATCCGTAGTCTAATCATTTATCAAATTACCATTTTACACGGAATGCATATTTTGAATAAGACTAAAATAGGAGTAGCGTCACTTACTCCATTTAGTAATCAGGTTTTCTTTTTGATATTTTTAGGTTTCTAACGGCGTAATGACTATACAGGGTAGGCACAGACACGAGGTTGAAAATTGTGATCTTTCTAGTGTGAACCCGCTCTTGATTTGCGTAAATGCCTTAAGGCCATAGTGTCGGATTTACATTCTATAATTACAATGTTATTACTATCCCCTACGGTAGAGTAGGCTTTGCTAATACAGTACAAGCGCCTCCTCCTAGAACCTCAGATGTTTTTAGGGTTACATCAGGCATGAATGGTTTTACAAAGATGTGGAATCTCAACCGTTGAGACTGCATTTAGACAGGCACTAGAAGTAAGTATTTTCGATTTTATGACGATAAATAGTACGATATTAGGTTAATAAAAATATTTGTTTACCTTAGATTAATATCCTATCCATTCTAAATCATGCTTGTATAATCTTTGATATTCCGTTTTCCCAAAGTTATTGTATTAGGAATCACACCAAAAGCGGCTGCAGAATGTCTTCTGAGACTCTAGGGATAGTTCGGGGTGGGTTGCAATACCCGCATACGGTATGTCTTTGGAGCGGATGGAAGCAAATACAATCTGGCACGTGGCTGTTGCTTAGCTGGATGCTGTATTCCTCGCCCTTTACACCCTTCCAATGGGAGGATGTCTAAATACTGTGGCACAGTAGTGCACGATTTACACGGGAATAAGCTTACGCTCAAGCACTTAGCCTTATACGAATAAGGCAGTTTGCGGGTGTGGCTGTTACTTGGCCTTTCGTTGCGTGCATGGCCCGCTTCCGAGGCTCCGTGCCTGCTGATCACAAGTGGTATGTAACTTTTCCTAGGAACTCGCCTCGCTCGCATTCAGGGATCCCTTTGGATTCAGACCTGCAGTAAAGTGCTAGGGTTAGCGCCAAAATCTGGAGGGATTGGCCTTTCTAAAAAGTGATAATGTTCAATAATCCTCAGGATCAAGAGAAGACCTATCACGAGATGTTCCTATCTCTGGTTAACTTTTCAATTGTCTGACTCGCACCATCTAGGAGACGCCCCAGGGTGCGATTGATTATAAATCATAGCGTCAGTACTGTATAATGTGAGTTCCATTTATTCAATTTAACCTATCGATAAGCTTTTTGGCCAAGTGTGGATGGAAGCCTCCACACTAACCGGCGTACCGGTAATCAACTTTCGGAGAATGGAGCAAATTTTATCTATGATTCCTGGTGGACTCCTTGTTTGCTGATAAAGCCATGAACAACAAAGTGCGAGGTAAAGGCACTCTCAATTACGGGCCAATGACAAAAGAAATTCCGTGATGCCACCCAATTAGGAGCGAGCTTACGTTGGTACTGTAAGCCTTTACGTGGGAACTACTAATGCCCCACCTGTTTGGCAATCTAGCCCTGTCACACGTAGTGACACCGTTCCTCGACCGGGCGAGCCCGATATTTGGGCCCCAAACGCCCGGACAAAATACACAGTAAGCACTATCAATTCTCGGCTAAATAATATGCTTGCATAAAGCAAGCAATTCATGAATCGAGTCATATTTTAGTACTCTATGGATCATTAATTACTTTCAAACTACAGCCTCCTCTTCCCTCGTTTCCTATTTCAATTGTTAGTACACCCTATAGATGACAATATCAGTGCCTAGTTTTGTCACCCAGTTTCTTGATACCGCCTTCCGTGTAAAGAATTATATCCCCAGAAGTCCTCTGTGTACGAATTCCACGAGAATAATGTCAATAATCAATGACGTTTATTGGTTGTAGTCTGTTGGCCTGCTCTCGAAGTGAGGCATCAACATTACTACAGGTATGGCGTACTAACGGTCAAACAGGAGGGGGCTGTATTACATACAGAATATGAAGGCTCTTTTGCTTCCAAAGCAGTCATATTTTTAGGTAGTTCGTTAATACTGGTACCATTATTACCTATGCTAATAATTTGCCGACGCTACCTCCGTATATACACGATATCAACTGCGTGAGTGCAATTTACTATTTTAACCACAGTACACGTAGTAATGTAAGGGTTCATGCTGCTAAGAAGTGATTATGTACCAGCCCGAATAGACAAGTAATGCGAAACTGCTTTTTTAAACTGCCCCCAGCTCTAGCCAAGGCGTCTCGAACAGAAAATATCTTCTATACGCCAGGTATTTCGTCTGAACTTACTGCATTACTTAGGCTAAGACTAAGAAGTAATTCGGAGGCAAAACGCCTTTCGAGGCGACGGAAGCGAGATATATTATTATACGGACCCGCTCAAAAGCGCAGTTACTGTGTACGGCAATTGATGCGGGTGCTGAACCTTTGGCCATTTGCTTTCTCGAAGCCTGATTAGGGCAACGATGATATGCGCCTAAGCCTCGCATGTCTATTGCTTGATTCCTTTTTCGGATTATTACAATAATGTATGAGTCGTGCAGCTATCGGCTAGCTTGATTACAATTGTCGGACCCGGGTACTGCATCCTCCCTGACGGGTCTTCCGACGCATTTTGCTTCAATGCTTCCTAATGTGGCAATGCTAGCTTCACTAGCATTTGTGGATGCACCTATAAGCACGCAGCATCCCCTAGATATCTGTCCTCTGTTAGCCAAAAAGAAAGGAAAGAGAAAATCGAAAAAGACAAAATGGGACTACCGCGCATATTATCGGCTACTTAGGCATGCAAGACTTTACAGTACTTTACTGAATAAGCTTATGGGGGTAATGAATAACGCCGAGGATACATCATGGAATAAGCCACTGTAGCCGCTACGCCGCACAATCAACACGCTACTGCAAGCACGGTAATACCATGGAACTATATTATTCATAGTGTACTATAGAGGACCGCGGAGCAGTACATTAAAGCCAGGGGTAATGCAGGACTTACTAAGACGCCACCACTAGATGGTTAACTTAAAAATTCTCATTCTTGTCTGGGACTGTATAAAGCAAATATCACCGAATATTTACATATGTTGATTACAGTGCATTGTTTTACAAGTAATTATGGGTTTATAGTGGCCGGATCGAGGACTGAGACTTCTCCTTATCTGTTATTTCCATGGCGAATAAATATAATGATATATGTGAATTTCATAGTATTGGATGCATGCTCTGTCCTCCTGTCCCTTTACTTGTATTCGGATTTGTGTAATTGCGAGGCCCATCTGCTCAAGATGGCGCCCTCTCTCATGAGTACGCTGGCAGCTTCTGCTGTTGTTGCTATTGTAATTGATAAACAATTTCCTCGGTGTTCTATCAACCAATCTCGCTCAACCACAGCAGCATGTCTTTTTGGGCTCATATTGCTGTGCCAATTGATATACACAGCGATCCTATATCCCTATTTTCTCACCCCTTTCAAAGCCCTTCCTCACGTAAGTGGACTTTTACAAAGTTTCCGGCAACCACTCACATTCATGGTATAGATGAACCTTTTTGGGCGCCTTATGAACCGCCGTGACATTGAAGCATCCTTTTTCAAATTTGCAAGCACAACAAATCACAATGGACTTCTTCGTTCCTACATGCCTCATGGCAGAGAGATGCTCCTTATTCTCAGCGCCGAGGGTTTGGCAGACGTTCTTGTTCGCAAACCTTACAATTTTGAAAAGCCCGAGCATATCAAATTTGACTTGTCCTATCTCTTCGCCAAAGGCCTCTTCGTCGCAGAAGGAGACGAACACAAGGTAAGTTCTAGTATTATATTCTTTTGTCTCTTACTCTCTTCATTGGCAACTAAATGGCTCAACTGACACCATGATAGGTTCTACGAAAGAACCTTGCACCGGCATTTGCCTTTCGCCATATTAAGAACTTATATCCCACATTCTGGACCAAGAGTATTCAGATGGCAGATGCAATTGAGGATCATGTCAGGGCTAAGTCTGACAGTGATAGGGTCGTTCAAATGCATGATTGGACCACACGAGCCACGCTTGATATCATTGGAGTAGCTGGAATGGGTTTCGATTTCAGGTCATTACAAGAACCAGAGAACAGGATCCATCAGGAATACAAGCGTATCACCAGTAACTCAAGACAGCCAACACTGCTACTAGGCATTGCACGCAGTCTCGGTCTGGAAACTATCTTCCAAATAGGCCTTAAGATGCCTTCGAAAGCCAAACGCATGCGCGCCGCGGCAATGCAGGTTGTCCGAGGAGTCGCGACAGAGGTGGTCCACGCTCATACGACAAATAAAGGCAGAGCAGACGAGCTGAGCAGGGACATTGTATCCGTAGCTGTACAGAGTGGTGCATTCAGCGAGGAAGGCCTCGTAGATGAGACAATGACTTTCTTGGGTGCCGGTCATGAGTCCACCTCTGCAGGCTTCTTGTGGGCTGTCTATGCTTTATGCAAGTACCAGAACATCCAACAACAGTTGCGCGAGGAGATTCACGCAAATCTGGACATGACCGACCCATTTGCAGGAACATCCACCACAGACAAGATTGACCACTTACCGTACCTTAACGCCTTCTGCAACGAGCTCCTACGCTTCTATCCATCTGTACCAGTCACACTGCGACGCACAGTATGCGATACTACAGTAGATGGTCTATTTGTGCCAGCAGAAACAATGATTGCACTACCTATCCGCGCCATTAACCACGACATGCGACACTGGGGCCCAGATGCTGACGAGTTCAACCCGGGTCGGTGGCTCAAGCCAGGAATGAGCAATTCTGGAGGTGCATCTGGCAACTACGCAAATATGACATTCCTTCATGGTCCACGCAGCTGTATCGGTACTGCGTTTGCCCGCTCTGAGCTGCTCTTCCTCCTCGCAGCACTAGTAGGCCGGTTCCATATGGAGCTGGAGAATCCAGACAAAGAAGTTGACTGTGTTCTGCAAATTACTATATTGCCTAAGGATGGCTTGAGAGTACGGATGACACCAATTGCCATGCCTGTAAAGGAATATAAGAATTAGCGCAAATTTATGTAGTTATATTGATTTAGTATACCCAGAATTGAATGACTTTTATCTCATGTTATGCCATCAAATCAAGCTAAGCATTCACTAAGAGCATTTGTAACATATAGCGATTTTCCTGTTTCTATGCTCTTACTCTTCTATTTAGATCATAAGACTCTACTACCACTGCTTGAAGACCATGAAGATATCCTTATTAGAAGAATTTGGAAACCCTCTGTTTGCGACGAGAGGTTCCAATATTCAGGGCATAGCTCGTAACTAGCCAAGACCAAGCGTTTTCATAGTATATATCTCATTAGCATGAGTCAAATTTCGTCGTAGTTAACACCTTTATTGTGTTACAAAATATGTCTTAATATATCCTTGTGTCTTGATATCAAACAACATTTTTACTAGTCTCAATGTGGACAGTATCTCTCTTTTCAGCGTCCGCAGAGCTCCTTAGATCCTCGTGTTTAGCCTGATGGCTGTAGAACTGAGATGCTGCCACGCTAGTATCACCGAGTCTGCCAGTATCAAACACCACGGATACTTCTTCAATGGTAAGACCTCTATCACTGGGTTAGCAAGAATTATGGCACAGCTGCTGATTAACGAACCTTGTCTCAGGGAAGAAGAAAAATATGAGGACGAGATATATGGTAATTAGTACGATGTAAATGATATAGCTGGGTCCAGGAGTCAGTCGCATGCGATATTTGGAACAAGAATGACTTACTATTTCCAGGCAAGGTTGCTAAGGGCGATAGGGTTCACCCATTGGTTCTATTCAGATTTATCAGAGAGATCTAGTACAAACAAAGAATAACTTACGAATGCTTGAGCAACACTTTGAACAGAAAGCATGATGCTCAACCCCTTTAGGCGCATATGGTATGGAAGGATTTCGGCTCCGTAAGAAACTGTGAATTCGTGAATGAGAATGGGAGACAAAGAAGCTACTCAGACATTATTCACTTACATGGCAGCGGTGTCCAACCTATATCGTAAAACCCATAGTATATGAACAACATTGGTACTATTGCAATTCCAACAGCGTGGTTGGGATGGTTTGCAAAGCTTCCCTATTTCGGTGAACAAGCGCTTCTTGAACGTAGACGGAGTAACTTACGGATAAACCCGTCATGACGACGTAAGTTACTAACATGCCAATAGTAGACGAAAGCCATAGTGCTCTCCGTCCAAGGCGTTCAGCATTGAAGGCGCCGAGGTATGCAAGTAACAGGTTCCATACCGCAATTCCACCATTTATACCAGCTAGAAGTAGTAAACAGTCAGCGCATATTCCAAGAGACAACTGTGCAGTACCCTACCAACTTGTGTAGGATCCGTTATGCCTGAGAGCTTAAGCACTGGAGCAAGATAGTACGTGATAATTCCGTTACCGATCCAGTTCTAAGATTGTGATATCAGCATACGCGTATTATCCGGGTCATTCAGTCCAAACTTACCGTACCAGTAGCCATTGTAAGCAGGACGAGTAGACGGCGTCGGTTTGCTGGCGTCTTTATAAAGTCAACATAGCTACACTTTTGGCTTTCTTCCTCAAGCTTAATAGCTAGGCAGATTTCGTTGAACTCATGGTTCACGAGCTCATCATTGACATCACCATTAGCATGGTACTTCACTAGAATATCCATAGCCTTTTGTTTCTGGCCATTGTAGATAAGCCACTGCTTGCTGATCAGTATTCTATAGTAAATTATATAGTATCAAGAGTTTGATCTTACACGTGGGCTCTCGGGGATTATTAATAGGAGGAGAAGAACAATTAGTGGCGAAGAGATTTGAAAGATACAAGGTGCTCTCCATGACCATTCCGTACTGCCCCAACGAAGAGACCCGACTAATGGCAATTAATTATTAGCTAGGTATGACGACGTGGTGAGTCTCTTTATCTGCTTACAACAGAACCAAGCTGCAGCGGTAGATCCAAGATAGTAGTTGCCATAAAAGGAGCTAGCAAGGATTCTGGAATAGAAAACGGTTGTTACAATCAGAGCGAATCCTTAGCAAGCATGGAAGATTGACCTACGGACGTAGTCTTGGATGGGCCAGTTCCTGCAATAGAGCAACCGCAGTGATCTTTCCGAATGGTCCTCCCGCACTTATATTTATATTAATATTGAAATGAGCCCAGCAGATATTCGGAACTTACCCAAGGAGAACTCGGCCGGCGATAAATGTTCCGGTGTTCTTTGCCAATCCATTGGTGAGTGCACCAGCAATCTGTGAGGAGCCAACGGTAAGCGGATATCAGCGGAAATAGACGAAAACACATTACAATCAAGACTGAACCAATAGCCAGTGCTGGCTTCCTGCCCCATCTAGTATTTATTATTGAGCTTATATATGGTGTCCTTTGACAGTAAGCTATAGTCGTGTAGGTGGGCATTGAGATACTCCATACACGATGGCAGCTAGGATGATAAACTATTAGCTATCCGAAAACTGCGATTGAAGAATATGGACTCACGTAGAAATAGACTAGCAGATATGAGCCCCAGACGGCCACTCTGTATGGTAGCTGGTTAAGCCCATTCATGAATGTCGATTTCGACCTACTTACGCTAGGATGATTGAAATAGTCCGTCCATTGAGGTAGAGCCTGTAGACCATTCAAGAGAGATGCATCGTAGCCCAAGTAAAAGACACAAAAATAGAGTCCTGCACAATGGAGAACGTTCATGCGGAGACATGAATCTTTCCACCATGAGGATTTTGTATTATCTGTAACGCTGTTAGGTCAAGGAATACTTTGGCTGTGTTTGATATGTTACTTCTCAAGTGAGCAAAGCTCATAACATTAGTTTGTTTACCCATCTTTATCACCTCCCTAATCGACAAATGGTTCAACAAAGGGAGTAATGTTTCCAGGAAAATCCAACGGGGATAATTGTATCCTGCTGGTCAAGCATTACAAGAGTGAAAGATTGCCCAATACTATATAGAAAGCTCATCGTGCATGAGTACCAGGACAATCCTGGGGCCCCGCATTCTCCACACTAGCTAAGGGGGAAGATGCTTAACACCCGTAACAGGAGTGAAATCGATTGGCGTAGAAATCTGACCAGTTAGAGACGTTCCGCAGTTAGTCTGAGACCCATTCCGAGATGCGGAAAAGATATGAGTGGCTGAAAAGCTCCTAGTGGCTTGCTACCCGCAGGTGGAATGCAATCCCTTCTGGGGCAACACCGTGCGCGGCAAATTGGATGATACTATATCGTATTCGTATCTCATAGTATAGCAATATGATTCGTCTGTGATTATTATTCCAAGCTACTGCTCTCAGCTTTGTATAGTCTCGGAAAGATGGCTCGGAATGGGTGTTGAGGGCTAGCTGTTCGGCCAGCATCTCTCCACGCCACCTGTTATGCACGACAACAAGATCTCCGTATATTATCAACTATTTTACGATCAATGGATGGCTAACACATAGACAAAGGGAAGCAAGCAACGGCTATAGAAGCTAATTCCACGTGGCTTATTTTGATCACAAAATGTCTCTAACCACTTCCGCGACGACAACAACCAACAACGCGATACAGAACCCTTCTATCTGCATACGCCCAACGCCTACGTGGGTTCCTTTGAAGATCGAAGGCAGTATTCCCCAACCTTATCGAACCCCCAAGTTTGGTCTTACTGTTGTCCCTCTTCATCCAACATTCGCCTGTGAGATACAAGGCGTCGATTGGAGCAAGGACATAGAGCCAGAACTATACGGAGAGATCAGGGAGATAGCTGACAAGGTAAGAAACTACATACCTTCATGAAGCTAAATACTTACTTTCAGCCCGTAGTATGGAGTCGTTGTATGCCGCAATACCGGACTCACGGATGAGAGACACATTAAGTTCTCTAGCTACTTTGGAGAACTTGACGATGTAAAGCCGTATCAAAAGGCTGGCCGCATACATCGTCTTGCTCACCCAGAACTATTTGATGCTGGCAACATTGATCCACATACTGGTGATGTTGCTCCTTTAACTGCAGCTCAAGTAATTGGAAACAAGGTGTGTGACCAGATACAGGTAGAACTTCGTTAGGTTGAAGGCTTATAGAACTATTTTATAGGCAAACGAGCTTTTTCACACAGACTCTTCGTTCAACGCAAGGCGTGCCGGCCACTCTCTCCTCCTGGCTCATAAGATCCCGCCCGCAGGCACTGGAGGTGCAACAGAAGTATGACTTCCCTCTCTTCCTACATATCAAATAGACGCTTACATACCTGACCCAGTTCGCCGATTCCCGTACAGCATATGAAGACCTTCCAGAGCAAACAAAGAAACGAATAGAAGGACTTGTTGCAAATCATTCATTATTTCACTCTCGCAAGACAGCCGTGCCCGAGTACTTTAGAGACCTAGACGTAACGACACTACCTCTGAGTAAGCATAAACTTGCACAACTTCATGAGTGGAGTGGCCGTATGGTAAGCTGAGAATGACCCAAGACGTAATAAAGTCTAACTAGTACTTATCTAGAATCTTTATATCGCCTCTTATGTCCACCATATCGATGATATGGACGAACAGGGGAGCACCGCCCTAATCAAAGAATTGTTAGACCATGTCTCGAAGCCTAAATACCGCTTTACTATAGACTGGATCCAAAATGGGGATATGATAATATGGGACAATACTTGTACTCTGCATCGGGCAACGGGAGGTTCTTATGAGGGTAGATTCAAACGCGATATGAGGCGCACAACTGTTAAAGACATGAGCAGTACGAAATATGGTTTGAATGGAGAGGGTGCAGATTGGCGTGTTGGACTACCCTGATTCGACCTCCAACCATTGTACTGCCTGCTATGTCATACTAAGTTGCATTTAAACTTGTGCATCGTATATTTTTGAAGTTTTCCGGTTTATTATGACATACCCCCGCCAGTATTCATATTATTAGCCAAAATATCTCACACATTTTTCCTTGAAGCTTAAAGGCTAATCTAGAAGATAGTTTATTCCGGTATACTCTCTAACTTATGTCATAGGCATTTATAGTTGTATCTAATTTCACATCGATACGTATAAGCACACCAAGTTATTCCAGTCTAATTACAGATTCACCATCCAAATGATATTCTCAAATCTTACACTATGCCGAGGTAACTAAGCTAGTTGATAACCCTGAACTCATGAGCTTAATAACTAAATCCATGGAACTCCATAACAGTTATCTGGGGGCTGAAGTCCACCCACCCATGGATCGAAGGCGTGTTCAACATCACCACTAAATAATCCAGGTTCAAAATCGGGGTTGGAATCAAACTGTCCTGGGAATCCAGCTTGCTGGGCAAAATCAATAGCTCCATACGGGAAAAGGCTGTCAATATCAGTAGGAGCGAAGGCTAAACTATCTATTTGTGGTGTGATAGGTTGTTGGTTAATTATCGAGAGGATGACCTGAATGATGTCCTCCAGGTCATCTGCGATGCGACGAGCTGCCTGCAGATACGCCGCTAGATCGTGGAGCATCGACACCCCATCCCGAAAGTTTTCTGTATATTCAGATATCTTATCTTGAAGACCGATATCGGAAAGTTGCCGACCAAGCAGGGTTGCTAGGATAAGAACGGCACTCCCCAGTGAAGTGGCCATATGAAAGCGGAATGAACTTGGCTGCTTAACTTCAAGGCTATGTGCTTTGATCTGATGTATAACTTCAATCGCAAGATCTCCACACAGTTGCCCGGTATTAGCATCGTACTTAAGTGATATCATCATGCGGCGTCGTAGAAGTAAACGAAGATGACTGATTCTCTGCATGATTAAGTTTCCGTTAGACACAATCTTGTATGCAAAGAAACAACTTACTGTGTGAACGAGCAGCTGTTGTCGTAGATGCCGTTTGGTTGTTGTCTTGTTCTTTGGTAATAAGGGTATATTTGGTAATACCGTATCTGACCAGTGTTTGATCCTTGCGTCAAGCATCGCCAATGTCTCTCCGTTATTTGATATCTTAGATGCCCGTGCAGAGAATACTTGATCCCAAATTTCTCCAGCAAACTTTGCAAAGATAATCATGCATGAAAGATACATGTTAAAGGAGCTGTCATGGCATGGTAGCGGTAGTGGTTGGTCGGGGAGTACCTCCTGACAGCCCTAAGGTCAGCTCTCAATGGACGGAATAAAGAGCTGAAAATTGTACCTTGTCGTTCATCCATTCAGGCTCGTCCAGATCGATGTCTGAGTCTCGAATTCCGTATGGCCTTCCGCAACTCAAGGATATTCGCCGATCGAGAAAGTAGACCGTCCAGAAAAGTCGTTGGCGCATGTGAGCCGTATAGGGGCTACAGTTAGTGCCCCAGTAAGACTGTTGATGCAAACCGAACTGGAAGGTGGCCCGACAAGCAAGACCAGCAACATTGTATGCTGCATTTGGCATGTCTGTATGTACGAGATAAAATGCCTGCAGGATTAGAGCTGTGCTGTATGCGGAAATGTGGAAAGAGAATAAACTTACTTCATATACTAGGAACTGAATTAGGCTGAGATCACCTTGCCCACTCACTTTTCTCTTACCAACCAAGTCGTTCGCTGCTAAGAACCAGTGCCACCCAGGAGGCGTACTGTGCTTCGTTGTGGTAGATACACCGAGTAGAACATCTGCGCAAGCAAATACTATGTAATTCAGTGCTAAAAAGCATACCTCACTAGGATCTACAGAACTACTTGCAAGAAGCCTCTCACTTCTCCTTCTAAAATCAGCTTCATTTGTACATGGATGACATGGGTTGATATCGTCGAAAAAGAACTCTATGTACGTGGCGTATTCCGTCTGATTTGGAAACGGCATATTACTGCGACCCACTCGTATACTTGATAATGGATCGGACGTCGAACCGGAAGGGCTAGTTGCGGAAGCGTTGCGCATCTCATCTGAGGACTTTGGAGATGAGCTACTTCTTTGGTTTGATATGCCAAGCTGAAGCTTGACTGGCGCAAGATTTGCGTTGAATTCTTCAATAGGTGCTTGAAAGCTGGTGTCACCTATCATCCACAATTAGTTAGACAACAGCTCTGCTGATAGTTCTGGTTACTCACCCTGAAAGTCTCTGGTGTCCACGTTCACCTGGGCTGGCTCGACACTGAACCTCTCTTGGTTACCCGGTAATTGGGAAACCACGATCTCCATGGACTTTTCCAACCTCTCTAGTCGAGCCTCTACCGTTTGGGAATTATCGTTGGTCACTAGACGTGGGCTCGTAAGTGAGGTAGGCATAGAAATGCATTCGTTAGTACCACGGCTTGGGCGGCGCGGGACATCTATTGCTACAATTTCGGAGAAGCAACATCGTTGATTCCGTCGACTGCATCGTTCACATGGATTTGTCCCTGAACACTATGTATCTTAGTATTAGAGATGTGGAAGACGACACAACGTGCAGAGCGACTATTCAAACCTTTAATTTACGCTGCCGGCATTGGTCACTCCATCACCTGTGTTAGGGATAACTACAATAATCAGATAGATTTAAGTGCTGCTTACCATGCCTTTGGTACGTATTTTGCCCGCAGCCGTCTTGAGCCCATGATGGGTCTCTCCGCAATGCCGACGGTTGTAGTCTGGTTAACTGACATAGAGTAGAGTAGGAAAGTTGAAATCTCTTAGGTTCCCGCAATGCTAGTGATTGGAAAAGCTGAAATGCAGTGTTTTGCGGGGAAATAATCTTGAGAAGGTGGGTTAGCTCGCCGGGTCCTGCATGGTAAATAGACAAAGCAGGGGAAGAGCTAATCAGTAAGTTAGCAATTTGCAATATTGAGCCACCCCCGCAAATCAGTGGATCTAGCGTGCCTGTTCCCGGACAATGATCATACAACTCATACGACTATACAAAGTACATTCTGAAAATATACGTCGACTTTACCTACATCATTCCGATATGTGAGTTAATTGCTAGCTCAAATCATAAAGCCGCTATGATTCAGATGTTGCAAGGGAATGAGGCATCTGAATAAGGGTCAAGTGATTGAATATACAAAGGCGGGATGTAATCAGATCATATTGATTGAATAGTCAATTTATTTGCAGTCAATAAAGCACGCCGCATTTTCTAAAGAGAATCGGCGAGCGAGCTATAAGACCAAACCCAATGTTTGATTTTGTAACGGCTACAGAGAGTTTTCTAATTCAAAAATCCTCTTAAGATTATGGGTCACATCTTGGACAATGGAATTACTAGCAGCATATAAAGGTGCTCTAAAAGCTCCTCCCAAGTATTCCACATCAGCATCTGGAGTGACATGAATATCTATAGCAGTCTTAATACCGAGGAACCCCTTTCTTTTCTTAGTGTCCGGACTACACCAATTGAGAAGGAAACTTACTACTCTGTTTATGACTGAGTCTGCCTCGGTCAGAATATCCTGCAGCTCTTGAGCTTCTCTGAATCTGTTGAATTACGTTAGCTCTGATATTTCAGGGACGTTGCTTCATTCACAATGCCATGTCCCCAGTTTCTAAAGCCCTCGTAGCTGTAGTGAACAACCTCATGCACACTTTTGGATAGAGGTTGGCACTATGTTTGAATCAGCATCCGAATTATTTTCAGGAACTGTAAATAGACTAACGGGCCACCAACGCAGCCATGCTGCCGCGATACGAG
The DNA here is from genome assembly GCA_021399445.1 of Xylogone sp. PMI_703. Taxonomy (NCBI): domain Eukaryota; kingdom Fungi; phylum Ascomycota; class Leotiomycetes; genus Xylogone; species Xylogone sp. PMI_703. The sequence continues at coordinate 3,976,368 of JAJTUQ010000002.1, read as the reverse complement.
CCCTGATAGCATGTAATCTGATCCACCAGGGAGAACCAGAAACGGTAAGGGATGCCTTTTCTTATATTCTGGTGAGTTAACGTGCAATGCTACTCTATGACCTTTAGAAATATTATAGCAAGTGAGTTTCACGCCGCTGTTAAATGCTGTTAGTTGCTCGCTTGTTAGAAAATCGGAGGCAACAAACGCAATGTTTTGATGTTCTCTGAGCAATTATTAATTGATGTTTTCTAGTTTACCTATGCCTAGGAAGATACTTACGAGATGTCTATTAAAAAGTCCGCATCGAGATCAATACCACCCGTGGCAAACGGTATCTGCAAATAGTCAAGTCAACCTCAGGTTCGATAGATAAAGGACGACGGCCTACATTATAGAGTAACACAGGTATGGGACTCCTATCCGCAATGGTCTTGAAAAAAGTACTGAGAGCTTCCCTATTTTTGCCCATTACGAAGGCATAATATGATGTTGGAACCACCAGTCTACTTTATCAGCAGTGTTTTTGTAAATTCTTTGAGAAACGCCTACACTGCATCAGCGCCAGCATCAGCAGCGTCTACTGCACTTGCTATAGTCTCTTTAACACTACCACCCCCAATACCAGCTATAATTGGGATCTTCCCATCAAGTCTCCGTTCTTCAAGCACTTTCTTCGCAGTTTGTACCAGTGTCTTTTTCTCTTCCCTTGTGAGCAGAGGTCCTTCTCCCAAAGTACCGCTAACCACAAGTCCAACACCAGCCTCTGCAAGTCGAGACACAGCTGCCTCGAACGCAGGGTAATTAATTTCTTCCGTGTCGGACTTCGAAAATGGAGTAAGTATGGGAGCGTACACTCCAGGTTGAAGTCTACACGCTTTAGCAGTCATGTTAGAAATTATTCGATGTAACCCTTGAGAGTGCGTCTCTTAGGCTCAGCCTCAAGATAAGGCGCTTATGGATTTCTCAAAGAAATGGCCTACCTGGAAATTATTTGGCTTACAATAGACATTCATAGAAAATAAAATCCTCTCCTATGGTAGCCACTTGCTCCTGCTAATTCGTTCAACTGGGTCTTGGTTCCACCCTCGGAACGAATTCCCGAGCACCTTTCCGAACCGTGGGTGTGAACATACCTTGAAATCTATGATAAGCAGCTCCAGATTTGGAGTGCGATTTGTGACATAACTAATACACGCATTCAATTAATTGGCTAATTGTGGCTAAGCAAAAATGACGGCTGATCCTACCATCACCTCCTTTACCGTGCGTGACCTCAGATGGCCTACGTCGTTAGAGAACATCGGTTCAGACCCCATGAACCTAGCTGGAGAAAATGCATTTGGATATATACAATACCACACGGATATTGGCATAACTGGGACTGGTTGGTCATTTTCAAATGGACAAGGAAACGAGTGGGCTTTTCATTCATCACGTCGTAGTCAACTTATATCTCTAAACATGCGCTCAGGGTCCTATGTACGGCTATCCGATCTTTAGCACTACGGTTCGTTGGTAAGAAGCTCTCTGCACTGACTTCTAACATGGGCCAAACACAACGCAAATTGGGATCCGGACAGATTCGATTTATGTCTCCTGAGCGAGGTGTTCTCCAACTTGCGAACTGCGCCATCTTAAATGCAATCTGGGATCTCTGGGCTAAAAAGGAAGGAAAGCCACTCTGGAAACTAGTGTGTGACTTTTCGCCAGAGGAACTTGTAAGATGCATTGACTTCAGATATCTTTCGGATGTTTTAACGCCAGATCAAGCGCTAGAAATTCTAAGAGAGCAGGAAAAGAGCAAAGGAGAACGAATTAGATTAGCCTCGGAAAATAAGGCGGTTCCAGCATATAATACATCTGCAGGCTGGTTAGGTAATTCCGATCAAGAGGTGAGACATTGTAAGCATCTTGACGGTCTAAGTCAGTAATTGGTAATGCAGGTTCAAAGGCTCTTACTTCAAGCACGCAAACAGGGATTCAAACACTTTAAGCTGAAAGCCGGTTTAGGCCTTGAAGCTGATCGCAAGCGCCTAGGCTTCGTTCGCGAGACCGCTGGAGAAGATGCAGTTCTTATGGTCGACGTCAATCAGCTTTGGGATGTAGACGAAGCGATTGAATACATGAAAGAATTGGCTGATTTCAAGTTATGGTAAGCATAGCTATAATCTTATATCTTACCTAGTATACTTACCGATTCTTTCTAAGGTTCATCGAAGAGCCAACTTCTCCAGATGATGTGTTAGGTCACGCAAAAATCCGTAAAGCTCTCAAACCATATGGCATTGGAGTTGCAACGGGAGAGCACGTTAATAATCGAGTCATGTTCAAGCAGCTACTTCAAGCCGAAGCACTGGATGCTGTACAGCTTGATGCGTGCCGACTGGCAGGAGTGAATGAGATTCTCAGCGTGCTATTAATGAGCGCTAAGTTCAACGTTCCTGTTGTTCCTCACTCGGGGTAAGTCAGCATTAGCCTTATAGCCACTGGGCGAACTAATAATATTGGTTTATACAGTGGCGCCGGTATGGTTGAGCTTTGTTCCCATATTAGTACTATTGACTTTGTCGCCATTTCTGGAAAGCAAAGCATCTTAGAGTATACAGATCATCTCCACAGTGCATTTGTGGCTCCTGCTGAAATCAGCCCTGATGGATATCACATTACTCCCACTAAGCCAGGTTACTCTTGTGACGTAAAAGAGGAAGAGTTTGAAAAATTTGAGTATCCTCACGGCAGTTTTTGGAAATCAGAAAAAGGCCAGGAAATGTCATCAGACCCATGGAGAGGAGTGCCTGGAGAGCAGACTTCTTAATCAGGGTCCAGTCAAAATTTCAATTCAAGATTATCCGTGATCTGACTATGATAAGAAGCATAGCTGCTAAAAAAAAAAGTCCATGCTACACTTCTGATCAAGCTTTGAGAAACATGTTCAGTCAAATGCCTGATAACAAAAGACAGTGAATCCATTCCACCCTATACCTTGTCTTTACTTTCCACCCAGCCCTCAAACTCCTATCGAAAATGATGTGACAGTCTACAGTATTACATTCCCAAATCACAGGTCATTTGTATACCCCAATCTAATCCGTGGGCACCATTTGCACTGATTTTACGGATCCATATCCCGTAGGTTTATTAGCCGAGATATGATACGGTAATGAGTGTAGGGTACCCTGTACTTAATCGACTGCAGACTTTGAACCATTGAAGTTTTCTCAAGGCCAGCATTACTCATCCAGTTCCATTCTCAGAGGATTTTCTAAGTCCTCTAAAACCTCTGTGCCTACATCCGCAGCACCTATGTTATCCGCCCAGTCTATGAGAGCTAAAAGGTGACGCACGAGATACTTGCGTCCAGTTTGCCCACTCACGTCAAACCATCCAGTCGAGTTGATATTGAGATACGTGTCCTCATCAGAGCGCTCCGTAGGTACAAGCGTCCTGAACTGGTCGATAAAGATGTCTGTGATGCACAGGTGGAAAATTTTGATGTAATGCTTCACAGCAACTATGGAAATTATACCAGAACAATGTTAAAAGAGGGATGGCCAGATGAGAAAGGGTAGTGGAAGGAACTAAAATTAAAAGTATCAACACACTCATCTTGAGAAACGCTTTCGTTTTCGGAAAGCTTTAAGGCAAGTGCTTCTCCAACAACCTGTGCAAGAAGCTCGTCGGAGACTGTTGGGCTACCTCCAATAATTTCTTGGAAGTTGCGCTTAGCTTCTAATATTACTAGTTGTGGGTTTCGGTCTGGATATATGAGTTGGACTCCACCGTCGTCTATAGCCTCAAACCGCCGCTTTTTTCTGCTTCATCCCCCTCATCTACATATACCAGCCTCTGATCACGATACTGAATGAAGGGCAATGTCTTATCTACTGGCTGGGCATAGTTGAGCACGCATCTTAAAAGGCAGCTTAAAAATCGGATAGTAAATTCTTCCATCAGTGGAGCCGATGACTTTTCTATATACCCAACACTCGAGGGCACTGAAGAAGCTGTGTTAGGTCGATCTAATGGGCTGCTACTAATTTGGAATCCTTCAGATGGAACGTATTCTCCCCGGTCTGTCTGGGTACGTTTCCGCACTGGTCTTTCAGAAGCCATGGTAGATTCGCTTTCTGGCTCAATTAATGGCGCTAGTGCTGCCCAGACGTATCCAAGGCTCTCGAGCTCATAGGCACGAACGATTTGAAGCTCTGACATCTTCTTAAGGGTTCTCAGCTCCTCTCTTGGGCCCTGTATCAGATTGTCAATACAGCTATGGATCCCGACTTCACTTTTGGATTCGATTCTGTGGGCTAGAAGAGGGAGTATGTTGCTAGGCTGCTTGCAAATAACCCTACACGCGAATAGGTGATCGACGCTCCATCGACTGACGCCGCCTTCCCAGTCCCTTGATTGTTGCAGCATTGCAAAACTCACTGCTTTTCGGGACGATGCAGCCTTCATGAAACCATTTGGGCTTTTAATAGTGTTGTAGTATGCCATAATTGAGGTAGATTAGAGCAAAATCTGGGGCCTCGGAGTGTCTCTTTACAACACCGGTGCATAACTGCAATTCTGAGCTCTGATTATTGCAGAGTAGTAGTAGAAATATTTTTGTAGCTGTACTAGCGTTGTACGATCTGTTGGGCAGATTTGTTATAACTGTTGGTGTGCCCAACACCAACATGCATGAAACTCTGTTAGGATAGGGCACGAACTATGACTCAAAAACTGTTATATCAAAGCCTGCAGGTGGTATGCGTTCGGAATTTCCAACATGAGGCGTCGTATTAGAGCCTAGAGCAGAAAGGAACAATAGAATTGGTTGTAATATCAGGTGGCACGTTTTGGTTCCATCTTGACTTTCTCTATTCTCTTTCGGGGAATTTGACCTCCTATACGAGGATCGTGGTATTCCGAGAAACCGATTCAGTTTCTCAGAAAATGGAGGACACAATGAATATATGAAAGTAATTCGTCGCAATTAGTATCAGTATTACCATTGATCATGAGCTTCGCGTCTACCTCTTTTGTGGCTACGAACCGAGTTGTCGTTTATCGGCTAAGCAGGCACACGGTAGGTAACAATACGGTACACCCATGGTGGGTTCCGAGGCTCGCGAGGCACTCCCCTGGCGGTGGCCAAAGCTTAATCCACACCAGCTATCAACCTCATCGCGTGGCTCAATTCATTCAATCCCAACATGTTCTAGTATTGCTGCTCTTGATGGAGGCAACATCGCCATCCCCACCCCATCCATTTCCCGAAAACTTGTCTATATACCAGCTGGCTCGACTCAACTGTCGGGAACGCGTTCTTGTTAATCCCATACAATGGACTTCCCTCCATCTCTCGCTCCTACAATGCTCTTTTGAGAATCCTCAGGTCTTCACTGCACAATCCGACTCTGCCCATCTAGATATCAGTAAAATTACTGGAGCTGGTTTTGTCCAAAAGCTTTTCGATCGCAAGAAATGGAGTTGGCGGCAGTTCTGTACGGTGCAGGTTCTTGTGAGCGCTGGATGTCCATTCACCATCCTGTGAGGGCCCACTTCTCATCTGCCCTAGTTTGTCCCTAACCGAATCATACTTACAGAAAAGACCTCCATTTCTACTTCGATCAACGTCATATTAATGTTCTTCCATGCGTTGCTTTCTATCTCAAAGATCTTGTCGATAAAGACCACTGGGGTGAATATAAAGGACGCATCCCTCCTGTCGCTGCATATACCGATCGTGAGCGGATTAGAGAATTACGCCGCGAATATTTACGATCACGTCTGGGTAGGCCATTAAATGACCCTATTTTAGGCCTGTTTCGACTCGGCTTGAAGAAACTTACCCCCGAGAATCCCTTGCATGATCCATATATCGTGGCACTTTTAATAGGCATAGCACACCGACAACGCTATTCTCTCCAGCTGAAAGGTCAAGAAGATACTAATGGATCCACATTCTTGGTATAGTCACTTGACTTCCTAAAAATTTCTTCACACTGATAGCGCTTGTGTCTAGGCTCAAGTACTATACACGGACCCTGATGATATAGAAAACATTCATGTCTTCGCCGCGGATGTCTCCTCCTCTTTTTTCCAGAAGTTGGATTTTCCCTCCCTTCCACCTCCAACTTCGCCGTCCTCCACCATGTCGATAAAGCACATAGTACTCCCACGCAAACCATACAGAACATTCCAAAGACGCCTGTTCCAACTGCTACTTTCTCCACGTGATAAGCAGGACCTGCATCGAGATAACGAATTCAATTACAGACTGGTAATGGATACGGAACTGAATGATGGCTAATCAGTGCACTGGTTGCGTGCAACGGAGCCAGAAACCCTCGGGGGATCAATCTAAATCTCTCAAGCTTCTAGTAGTATGCCACTGCTAGAGATCTAAGACCGGACAGCAATCATTCAAGAGTAACGAAAACTAAGCGTGCACTTACTTGAAGGGGAGTATTGCAATGTCTCCCAGCGACGGTACTACTTATGATCTCATTTCTGTGAAGACCACCACATAGGAACGAGATATTTCACTCTCCTTATTGCCGACGCTATACAACAACTCATCAGGCAAGGTTTATCCACAGCCATTATTATTAGGTATGGAATGCTTGAGGTTCTCCATGAACAGCATACTCCTGTAGGTAACTATTTTTATTTGTTCGATGATTCTGTACATTTCAATAATAACGACGTTCGGTGGCGCTTTAGAGACTACAAGGGAAAGAATAGAACTACAACGAAGAATGCATAGAGGCTTCTAGGAGTAAAAGGTTTAGGATTCACTTTGTATTTATCTTGGGTCTATCCAGAATTATATTTCCAAGATTCTAATACCAGATTGAGTTGTACTTTATATTATTCCACCCCGAAGATAGGAAAGCAAAGGTCTCATAGTTAGCATCTTGTGATTTGTAGATTTTCACTGCATGATACTCTCTCTTCCAGTCTTTATAAGCGTGTTGGACCTCGAAATCCTTCAGGAAAACGATGTATCTTCTGGATCAAGAGGAGCAACGGCGGGATCATGTTTTGAAAGATCTTCCAATACTACTCCAGATCATCTGTAGTTCCAACAGCTAAGACTTGTCCGAATTGCTTGATATGTAGGACCTCTCGCAGGAGCGTTTAAGGCAGGTAGATATATTATTCAGATTATTACTCTAGCCGCTGGATATACTACAGTCTATGGTGATGCAACATGCTTTTAGAATGAACCTATTTGAACGGGCCTACTCAGGCAGAAAATCTTCACAGAAGATAGCAAAGGGACCTAGTAACTCGACTGTTTTCTATTAACACTAAGATATTATTCCTAACTTTTCTTTCCAAATCATACGCCAGTCATTGATAACATATATACATCTATATTTCATCTCTCGCTCTGAGCCACCGAATCTGAAACCAACTTGATATAATACATTTGGACACTGGCAAGATTTCTGTTGCACAGGCCCACCATATATACACATATCGTAAAGACCAAAAATAGATATTAAAGTAATGTTTCCGAATCATGAAATCATGCAGAGGCAAACCGACTCTTGGCTCTTAGTTGCTTGCCATACTTGAAGAACAAGTACGGGAAAGGCATCATAGCCACCGTCAAGAAGGCAAGTAGACTTGAGGCCCATTGATCGCCAAGTTTATGGTACATTTGTAGACCAAAGAGCGGAAATGCGGCTATGATTGATCATGTCAGCATCTATTACCAATGATAAATAGTATCATGTAGTATCATGGAAGAGGAATGGGAGAGTGCATACCTCCAAAGCTACTTCGGGCGAAGCTGTTGGCTGCCAGCGAGCTGGCTGCATACAGTGGATAGGCGTCGACAAGAAATGTGAAGATGCCGGAGAACACGAGAATATTTCTATACGTTTCAATAATTAGCCGCTTTTGTTACAGAGAAGTCGGTAGCACTCTCGTATCGGAGATGGTCCACTTGTTCAGGTTACATGGTCGATAGTCTTGTAATACAACTGCTGTTACAGATGACAAGCTTATGGAGACCTCTGAAGAAGATCAAAACCTTCCACCTTGTCTCGACGGTATGCCCACTCTAGTATTGAGGCCAATTCGGATGCAGGAGAATCAAGGAGCTGAGCCACTTGGCTCAGTATGAGGATCAGTGATCGAAGTACAAGGTATTGACGACCGAAATATGAAAAAATGACGAAAATCTGAAGTTTAACATACCCCATGCCAAAAATAGTTGATCCAATGATGGGCACAATCCAATGCACTGAAGAGTAGGTCGTCCAGGCAAACAGGAAGAGTCCAACGGGGACCAGACAGGCTCCAACAATTGCAGGGGGAAGTCGGTACTCAGGCTCACTGCCTCCCTTCTCTCCAGTAGCTTCTTCTCGTTGCCTAATTAACCGAACATAGTTCCTATGCCAAAATGGATCGGTAGCTGCAGCACCTATCATGCCAACAAACATGCCGATGAAAGACATACCAACCTGTGACTGGGTGAATCCGTGGTTAGTTCCAAAAATCAACGGGAATGCTCCGAAAAAGAGGTACAGGATTCCGAGCAATATAGCCGAGAACAGACACAGATTGAAGCACATTGGCTCCAGAAGGAGAAGCTGGAAAGGTCGAAGCAAAGAGTAAGCTATTGTCCTTGGAATTGATTTGTTAGACTTCTCAAGCGGTGCTCTCCATCGCTCATCTCCCGTCTCTTTTCGAATTTTCCGAGCCTTGTTTCGCAGGATAACAGGGTGGTAAGTTTCTGGGACTAGGAGAGCGATCATTGCAAGCTGTACACCCGTCCAGATGAGAAGAACGTAAAACGTCCATCTCCAGCTGGCATACTGGTTGATAAATCCTCCAACTAGTGGCCCGACCGCTGGTCCAATGAATGGCGAAGAAGTATAGATCATCATGGGAAATTGCAATTGTTGGCGATTGAACATATCGCCAACTGTTCCTCCAGCCACCGACAAGAAAGCACTTCCTGAGATACCATCGAAGAACCGAGCAATGAGCATAGTCTGTATGTTCTTCGCAACGGCGGAAGGAATGATCCATATCAAAAACATGGTAAAGGAGCAGAGATAAATAGGCCGCCGGCCATAAAATTCCCTACTGAGGTCAGTATAACAATCTCCATGCATCTCACAATTACCTGAAACTCACGACAAAGGACCTAGTAGCATAGGCCCAATTCCAAGTCCCATAATAAACAAAGATAAACCTAGAGTTGCAACAATTCGAGAAACTTCAAACTCCTTCGTCATTTGCTCGTATGTTGAGGTATAGATCGAAGAAGTACAAGTTCTGTGACTAGGCTGTCAGCGCACATTCTAAATACTTGGGAAAACATTAGGCTTGGCTTACACGCATAGAGAGCTTGAGCTAATGATGAGAACAACAAGCCATTTCCTAGCATGAGCCATACTCCTAGGATTCATGGGGTCCTGTTCACCATTGTCCCAGCGAACCTCAAAGGGGTCACCCTCCGGCTCTACAGCGCCCACCTCCACATCTGCACCAACGGCTTCCTCCTCTGAGCTATCAACAGGGTCGCTGACTCCATACCCGTTATTCGAACGAGCCCTGCTAATAGAACGAATAGATGACCCCCCCGTTCGTGATCTAGAAACTGTCCTCGATTCATCTAGGTTGGCGCTGTTTCTTATGGCCAAAAATTCCTTATCGAGCTCCTTATCGAATTCTTGGCGTGCATCTACATCATTCGCAGTGGGCGACGGCGATGGGCTACGATTATCCAGTTTCTCGTCCATTGTTGCCTCTATTCGATGTTTCGGAAGTCCAGTGTCTGGGAGAGAGTTTGGGGCAACCGCCACTGAAGCTGGAATTGGAGGTGGAGTCGGGGTTGGAGAAGTTCCAAAAAGCTCAAGGATGGGGGCAAATGTGATGTGGTATCGATCCAATCCGTGTGTCGGTTGAAGCTCTCTTCTGGACTCACAAAGGCTGCTTCTATTCCTTGCAAACTATATCAAGTGTCCCCCGGCCAGAGAAGCAGTTTGGATAGCCTCAAGAGGCGGCCATAGTGGTATATAAAGGAAACAATGGCCTCCATGCTGCAAGCCATAGTCGTAGGGATAGGGTAAACAGAAATTTAGAATGCTACGCCATTGCTGTAGTCGGAAAAAAGATGCCGAATAGGAGAGCGGCGCTGCTGGTGCCCCAACGCTATCGCAACTCCGCCCTTGTCGAGCAAGTGGAAGGACCCGCCATGCTTAGTTATACCCGATCTACCTCCGTGGCCTAGCGCCCGGTGCATGGAAGAACGTGAATGGTTGCTTACCTCCGCATAGGAAAGATGCTGCGAATAGAGGCTGAGAGGGCCTGGTTCGAAGGGCTGGAAACTGCTGATTTTGGTAATGCTTCGTATGAACCACTTTGTCCTATCGGCCGTATCAATGGATTCACGGTGCACTGGCTCTGTTTTACGTCATCCTGCTTATTCACCCCTCAGACGACTTTTTAACGCCGATGAGCTTGAAGCTTCGGCGGAGTGCTAAATACAACGTTGGCGAGCGTGGCGAGCACCTGGTCACTCTTCCGGAACACTTTACAGGGACTCTATACAACCGGACAGTTTCCTAATTTACTTTTAGGGCTCTTTCGATCTTACCATCTTCTTTTTGCAGCAGTGATCAGAGAGAATAAGGAAAGCTAGGTGATAAGGACTTAAGAGCCTTCTAAAATCCGGGAATATCATTACCCGCGAGAACCGCTACCAGTCACCAGTGCCGTAGTTGACCTCGGTGTACTTACCGTGTGCAATCTTTTCGTACGAATACAGAGTACAAGAGCAGTTTTCCAGTCATTTACCTCATATGGTATCAAGCTCAATGTTCCAAGGATGCTTTGTTGGAAACACTATAATCTTTTGCCTGAGATACTCTTCCAACAGCTTATAATGAAGAGCGTGTATAGACATAGAGAAGATTGAAGCACGCGTGTACAATCTACTTCAGAAATCCTAATACTTCTTCTTGGAATACCAGCATATGGTCCTACCAGGTAGTAGCTCTCAGTAGATCCATGGTTTAACTCTCAATTCCCTGGAGCATTTGGCCATCCGTCCATTTTTTTCCCCTACATAGATATTCACAGAATCCATACAGTACTCTCGGCGGCCATACCTCCGTGCTCAAGCAACTTCCATCGGGCACTGTATGCCGTGCGAGCGTGCTTGATCAATGATTATGGTCAACAATCCATGCCGCGGATCTTGCGGAACGCACGGCCCTTATCCCAGCAAGTCAGAGCGAACAGTAACCTTCTTTGAACAGCTTGGATTTTGTCGGACTTAGTAATTGGGTGAGATGGGGTGTAGCTTACCTTATATCTCGTGTTACCATGCCGGCATCTATGGTAGTAGTACGGTAATCTCGATCTGGTATTCCGGAGGAAGCTAGACTCTTTATTTTATCCCAATTGAGAGTGACCAGAGAGCAATTCCCGTATAAAACTGGGATACATGTATATTTTGTCTTGTGCTGAATTATTTTGGTGTACAGTAATTACAAGTACGTATGATGAAGAATTATGACAGATAATTATGAAAGTCAAATCAATATGAGATTGTGGTTGTAGTGAAATAAAGTTAGAGCAATCATTAGCACTACATCGACATAGGAGGCTTTGCACAGGCGATAGACGTGAGGAAGTATACGGCAATATTAAAACTTTTCCTTTCATTAAATTGGAATAAATGTATTACTCGTGAATAGATGATTAGCAAATGAGATAGAACCCCTCCGGGCATAGTTTAGACAGTATGGTAGAGAAAAAAAGGAGAATGCAACTTCAACGCCCGCCATTTGGTATCCGATATATGCTGATAAAGCCTCCCATCAGTACAGACTGAGACACCCAATTATTTTTTTTCTACAAATCAAATACTACGCCTGTTTTTGTTCATCTTCTTACCCACCAGGAGAGTGTGGAATCTCCGCTTATTTTCTTATACCAATATCCGGGCCATTCTTTTGGAACCTCCAATCCTAACACATTGACTTGCTTGATACTATTAGCTAAGTCTGGCGGCATACCCGCCAACCATAGCTGAAGCTTCCAATCCGTCCATCACATGAGCACTGCTCACCGCGTTCATGGCTCCCGTACCGTTTGTAAGTCTGTAAGTTGCAGCAGTTGTCGTCATTGGCGCATCGGGAGCTCGAGAAACAGGCGCCGTCTCAGTCATGTCAGCAAAGGCATCCTCGTCTTCCATTTCAGCATCGCCTTCTGCATCTTGATCGCTTCCCATGGCTCCAGCATCCGGTGTGGATTGTGTAGTAGGGTTTAGATTTGTTACGGCATTCGCATCTAGCTGGGGCTGAGGTTGAATCGGCAGCTCGGTGTTGGGAGGTTCAATACCTGCGCTCAATGGCTTCTGACCTGACATTCCAACACTTCGAGCTTGTTTGACAACAGCCTTCCATCTTTCAATTATGCGCTCAACCGCAACATCGAGGTGCTTGTTTCTATCTGCCATGCTGAACCCGACAGTTGAACCCGACAAACCTAGTTCTGCCATTATATCCATGAGCTTATTATTTATGGGCGCCGTACTTGGATTCATTAGCTTGAACTCTCGTGGCTGTTGGAGTCTGCTCAGTTCTTCGACCTGAAGCTTCAAGTGTGCTATTTCTTGCTCCTTCAGCTGCTGGTCATTTCTTAGCTTTTGAATCTCTCCCGACTTTCGCCCGACACTACGAGACAGCTCCAAAGTCCAAATAATCCCGCGTCGATCTAGTGGGACAGTCATCCACTGGGTATAGGTGGCATCCAGATGAGCATTAACCTGCTTCTCAAGCTCCGCAGCTTCTTCTTGCCGTCTACGTATTAATTCCGCAGGATCATCTTCCGCAAATAGTTGTGATTGAGGAGGGTAGGAGAAGTCGTCTTTGGGAGCGGTACTGGCAATGTCACACGAAATTTGCCAGTGGTGGAAATGGGATTTGAAATGAGCTCTGAGAGCCTCAAGTTGGGGTTCTCCCGGTGGTTGATTAGACCACGTCAAGGGAGTCGGTATAGGGGATGTAGTATTTATCGTGGGTGTTGGTGGCAGACAGTGAAGAACAAGACCGGGAAAATCCATACTAAGCGGATCATAGTCGAATATCGAGGGACCATCAATTCGTTGCCTATAGATAATAGTGTAAGGTCATGTTAGGATTGGTATGATACAGGGCATGGCTTACTTTGCAGCTCTAATCCCGCCCACTAACTCTCGTAGTGCTAATTCCGCAGCTCTTGCGTGATCCAGAGCATCCAGCATCTTTTGTTTTTGTTCAAATGTGCTCTTTGCTAGCATTTGCTTGCTGACAGATCTATTTCTCGGGTCCATTCGTCTCCCTGCATCCCCTGAGTCTCCATCCCAACTTCGCTGGTCACCGTTTCTTGCAGCTGGTATGTTGTTAATCACACCGGTTGTTTCGAAGGTTGCTCCATTGACAATGTATCGGGGCTTTCGTGGGCTTTTGCTCATTTCTGAGCCGTCTGTGTTGGCTCTCCTGAGACTGGGAGAAGTATTTCCATCATGAGGACTGCGCCCTTCACCGACATTAGGGGTCCCAGTAGGAGTCGAGCCCTCTCTTTTCGCATTTGAATTTCTAGGCTGTCTTCTTGTGATTCCTCCCCGTATTTTCCTGATTTCAACGATATCATGTATCCCATCTGCAGGTTTTGGATTTTTCTCCTTGATATAGAGATCGAGATGCCGCCCAAGAGACGAAGACGTGAACGCTTGATGGCAGAAGGGACAATTCTTATCCTTAGGTGCACTCAACTTTGTGCCATTAACAGAAGTATCGGCATTTGACCCAGGGGTACCCATCTGTTCAGCCATTGCTTCTTCGGTCGCGCCAGCTGGAGGTGTGGCTATTGTCGCATTGGTAGATCTTAAAGAAGAATGAAGAGAACTTATTTCAAATTACAAGAGTATATTAGAATAGTTAGAGGCGTTAAGGAAGGAGATTTAGAGTCCGAGGGGATAGAGCTGAGGTTGAATTTCTCAAAGGGGGATCTTTGAGTCTTGAATTATCCGTCCCATCTGGGATTATTATTTCGCTTGCTAGGATGGCTGCTGCCACCCGCCGTCGCTTAGTGATCCTCCCTGCGACAATCACTCCGCCTAAAGGGGGAAAAGGGGGAAATCCCCAAATTTTTCACAGTAACAGGTGACAGACCACAGTAGTGTTTGCATTTGGAAGCTCGACTGTCAAATTTAAAATCTGTATCTCGTGATTTGCATTAAGGGCTCTATTCCAATTCTAGAGGAAGATTGTCATTTACAGAACAATGCCACGGCACATGGCCTTCAACTAAGAACTCCATAAATATAGTCCCTGCCAAATCATGAACGCCGCTCATAAAGCGCTTCTATGCTATCTGAGACCCTAATTATGAGAAACTTGAAGGTCATCTGGAATATCCATGGATAACAGCCACTCTGGGAAACACAATAACCACATGCCCCAGTCCAGCGAATATTGGAGAATCATTGTAGCAAAGGATCCTAGATCTCGTTAATATCATGTGAGGCATACAGCATTTGCGATGTTTACTTACCCTGTAATGCTTTTGAGAATTACTTTGCTTATTGTTACCCCACTGGAACTTGCGTCTCTCGCGTTCCTCAAGCTTTCTCGATCTCTTCTCATCAGCCCGGACCTCTTTTTTCTTTGTCTCGCTAACTCCAACCATTCCAAGGCCACCGTTCGCCCGGCTCATAAGTGCCCTGCCTCGTTGTCTATCGTCACGGCGCGCGACTCTATCATCCGTCTCAGAGCCAGAGTTATCTGCTGCCTCAATAGCCAATTGTTCTCTTTCAGCCTGGGATGGATGATTATGCAGGTTCTGTTTGAAGTATCTATTCAGCGATCGATGACCTGCAGTTCTCCCAGATGGTAGATGAAGCTCATATTCGTCATAGAAGACTGCATGTGCATGTTTATGAGCATGAGAATGGAATCCGTCTTTATTTCGATGAGGTCGAGGGTCCGAGTGTGAGTGGTGCGAATGTTGTTTTAGTTTCTCGTACTGGTGATCATGTTGGTCAAGAGGCACGGCTGTAAGATCTGCAGAATCAAGAGAAGATGCTGAACTATCAGTTTCCCATCCGTCGCCTTCCTCCATATCTTCATCATCATCAGTGGTGATTGCACGTCTAGCACCCAATTTGGCTCCTCCAGAATGTTTCGAATCCTCCTCTTCAGTTTCTGAATCTTCTTCCATATCAGAATACGTGCTTCTGAAGTCATAAAATTCACCTATTTCCAGCTGTTCCTCCTCAGTTTCGAATGGTATCTTGCAATGTCCCTTATCTCGCATATGCGTTTGCAATCCGAAAATACTTGGTTTCAGCTTTCCGCAATAGAGACATTCGTGGTATTCGTGAATCTTCTGGTATAACGATCTAATCAATCCATCCATATCAACTAGATAGTTCTTCTCGGGGATGAACATGCCATGTAACCGTTCCATGTGGGAAACATTCAGTGGTACTGATGGAGAAGAGAAATTACAGAACAGACATTGAGTAACAATGTTCTCAGATGTCTTGTCGCCATCTGCAGCTGTTTCAGAAGATAGCATCCCGGATTTCTCTAGCTCCGCAGAATGATGAGGTCTTGATGGTCGCCGAGTGGCAGGCGGAACATCTTTCAAATTTGATTTCTTCATACTCTCAATTACCTCATTGAATTCTTCCTCGGCATCTGAATCAATAGGCTCATTCATGATGGTTGGCTCGCCAAGGGAGAAGGTAGAACTCATGACCGAGCTAACTTCGTCGCGATCCGTAACTGATGGGCGGTCATTCGCTGCCAAAACATTTGCCTTATGCTTTTGGCTCCCGATATGATTCTGGTATGCATTCTCACTAAAGTATGTTCTCGAGCATGCAGTACATGTTTTCTCGTAAGTAGCCTTCGTAGCAGCAGCGGTGGAAGACGCCTGGGCCTGCAGGACCTTTTCGGTAAAGACTTCAGAAGAGATCGGTGGTAAGGACGTGACACGGCGTTTCAAATTATAACGACTGGAGAATGGTGAGAAATATACCATTACAACAACATCAAGAAGACTTACTGCCAGTCGCTCCGCATGTGCCCTCTTTGCAAATCACTATTTCGAAAGGCGACTTGACATGTGTTGCAAGTGTATGGGTGAGTCGAACTGACATCGGTAGCGTTAGAAGCAGGGACTCTGCTTGCTGTTATGGACGCCATATTTTGGAAATCTGAGCTGGTAAAAATGTAAAATGTGGTTTTGGACAGGCTTCGGTCTATATCAGCGCCTTGACAAACGTTGATTGATAAGGACGAGCTAGTTTGTCAATCTGACAAAGCCAGCTGTAATGCGATCCGGATCGGAAGAGGAAGTAGAGCCTTTCAAAATTCCGGAGACGCCTTTCGTAGTTATAGTAGACAAGCGGCGGCTTAAGAATGACTCGAAATTCGATCCGGTGGCGTCGAAATGGCCTGGATTTGTGGTCGTTCCTCTAAAATTTCCCTTTAGGTTCATGGTGGGGGAGTTTGCCTCCGGGCCCTATTACGTAGCAAGTGCCTGAGGCGGGATTGCGCAGGCTGAGTAGTCAGCATACCAAGCTCCTTTGAAACGCGGCTGTTGATGCTCGCGAAAAGGTGGAAGGATCCTAGATATATCTTGCATTATATTGTCATTTAGCGCTTCTCAACCCCCTCAAAGCATGTACACCTTCTCCTGGAGGACTACGCCCTTTGTTCATCAGTATCTATTCTGAGAACAACCATTAATGTCATGACTCGAGATACCCAGCTGCTCCGAGATGACCGACTTCCAGGCGGCGATTCCGAGGTTTATGCAGCCTTATGGGCTACAGCTCCATTCCCACGGCTTCCTCACGATGCGCCGACTGAGCTGAAGAAACTTGTGACAGATATTGAAGATCCAAAAAGGGTTTATACGATACATCATGCAAGTCGGCGACATCACTTCCAGATCTTAGTGGACAGGTTTGTGACACCTAAGTCTCTCGGCTCAAAAATAATGGACTGACAATTTTTCAGATACATTAACCAAGTCCGTTACGGCTGCCAGGCCAAGGTCTGTAACACACCTACATGCTTTTCCTGTCGAAAGCGACTCGCTGGTGGGGCACCAGTGCGGAGGTATAATGCTACAAGTGCTAGGACACTTGCCATCTATCTTGCCAGCCAAGATAATCCAGAGCAGGGCCTCTGCCACAATCCTAGTGCAAGTCCACATGAATCGCTGGCAAGCAATTATCTCAAGATCCCTCCAGCAAATGCTTCCCCAAGCAGCGATCGATTACGGGCCAATGGAAGAGCAACCCCCCCACGTAGAGTGAGTACAACGAACGACGCGCCGGATTCAAGAGTTTCAAAGGAGTCAAATCATCCTATTTCATCAATAAAAGATGGGGAGATAAAATCTGAGAATGGAAGATCAAGCAAAGAGGATATCGCCGTCGATGTAGACGCTGCTCTCAGTTCCTTGTCGCGACCCACCCCGAAGGATCACAAGTCATTTGTACAAAATGTATTCGAGACGGCACCTTTCAAAGTTCTCGAATGGTTAGCGCCAAAGAATCTCGAGTTGTTAACAAGACCCCGACCTAGAGTTTCCACACACTCTGAAAAGACCGAACGGCCCCCCCAGCCTCTATCGGCATTAACAGAAGCGAGAAATGGTGAAGAGAATACAGCTGCACGCATGGTTGTGGGCAAGCACTACCCAGCGCGAAGTAGCTCACCTCCTCATCGAACCGATGTTGTTGCAAGCCAGAATACAAGAGAGCAGGAAGACTCAGGCTATGGAGAACCCAGAAGGGTGGCAACGGAAAAATCATCGATAGAAGCTACTCCTAGGACAGAGCCAAAATTGGGCAATCTGATGGATTCAAAAACGCATACGGCTCCTACTACTCGTCATGTCCCCAATTCTCATAGCCGCAAATCCTCTCACCAGGCGACCCTAGATACTCAAACTACCAAGGGGGTGTTGAATCTATCTAACTCGCCAAAATTAACGGATGCGACTACCGATATTCTTTCTTTGTGCCGAGAGCCATTACATACCAAACCAAAGAGAAAGCTCTCTCGACAGTCTACGGCGTCGAATCCGGAAATGTTAGGTATAAACGCGTCTATTCGTCTTACTAAACCATTACATGTTATTAATGTCCTCGATACTAAACAAGGAACCCCTGAGCTAGCAGAGCTCAAGGAGCCTGAGAAACCAGAACCAGTTGAGCGTGCCCAGGAGAAAACTAGTGAGGTTAAATCCCCAGCTCAGGCTCCTGTTGCGGAAGTACCACTTCCTCAGTCACTACCGTATCTTTCAATTGAGACTATCAATTTCCTTTGCGATATATTGCAGATTGATGAAACTTCTGAGAAGCATTCCCTTGAACCTCGTAAAGTGGAAGAGAAACTCAAACGATCCCGAAGAAGCTCTGTCCTACTGCATCGAAGTCCCCGGCCTTCTCCAGCATCGCCTTATCCTCAGTCACTCAAACAGCAATGGCGTGCCTTTATTGAACAGAGTATCTTCGACGTGCTAAGCCGACCAGATTCCTTATTACGATCTTTTAGTAATGAGAAGAAAGTCCTTTTTGATACTCAAACGATCTGGTACCTTATGCTACGTCTGACTAGAGTTGCACCGTCTTTGGTATTCGATAGCCTATGGGTTGTTGCAGAATCGCTATTTAGACCGCCAGAAGCACTAGAAACAGCATATGACTGGGCAAAAGAGCGCCAGCATCATAGTAGTTCATCGAATATACCTTTGTCAAACTCGGATGCCGCGCAGGTTATAAATATTTGCCTCCACGCCCTAGTCGCTGCGGCCCCGCTGGTTGACGACGACCAGTCTCTTGCCAATCTGTCTCGATTCCGCTCATTCGGTAGGAGGGCTGTTGACCCATATGACAGATCAGAGATGAAAATGGGGGCTTGGTCTCTTCAATACCAAGACATTATGTCGGATGAGCTAGCATTGCGATTAGCACGTAGGGTGTTTGCAGCCATACCAACAAGGCGCCATTATGCAGAATTACTTGAGTTGCAGGATGATATTAAGCCCGATTACACCCCTGATGTAGACATATTAGAGGCAATCTTGTCAACATTCAAGTTTCTGGACTTGACTACACCACCGTTACTGAATTTCTCCGACCAAGAAAGAGATCTCTACGAGAAGAAAGCACCAACACTAATCCTTGATTGGGCCAAAACAGTTATGATGGAATGCTGGGATGGAAAGGGAGAAATACCTGCAGATGGACCTTTCGGAGGAGCTTTAGCCGTAATCGCTGCTATATGTGAGCATTTCCACTCTTCTTCAGGCTAAATCTTAGCTAATTATCTTTAGACAAAAACAGAAAGTCCCTGCTGCTTGGGGATATCCTTTTTCGCACAGAGTATTTTGGACAGCGTCTAGATGCCATGACTATGCCACTTGAGTGGCTTTCCTTCGAGCCTAGCAAACGAACGATGCACCTACTTGATCACCCCTATCTCTTCGATCCGTCCACCTTGGTCACTTATTTCCGTGCCATTAACTTCTCTCGCATGAGTAAAGCTTACGAGGCAGCTCGCAACATCATTAGTCTCATGAACTCAACCATATCGGCGAGTAGCCTAATGACAGATGATCGTGACCGCCGGAAGCTACAAGATCGTTTAAAGATAGCGACGTCTACCTATTTAGTGCTCCACATCCGCCGTAACCATGTCCTGCCCGATGCTTTCAATTATCTCTGGAGACGTGAAGAACGGGAGCTTTCAAGACCTTTGAAAATCAGACTTGGTGAAGATAGCGGAGAGGAGGGCTCAGACTCTGGCGGTGTGCAACAAGAATTTTTCCGTCTAGCTATTGCAGAAGCCCTTAACCCTGACTATGGTAAGCTTAAGCCTATAGCTATCATGTCTTTGTATATAGTACTAATAGTAAGCAGGCGCTTTCACGATGGATCCGGTGACGAAGATGTCTTGGTTTCAACCTGGTTCACCTGAGCCTCTCTGGAAGTTTGAACTCATTGGCTTGATCGTGGGGCTAGCAGTGTATAATGGCCTCACTCTACCAGTAACGTTCCCAAAGGCTTTATATCGTAAGCTTCTCGGGCGCGATATCACTGAACTCCACCATATTGTTGATGGCTGGCCTGCGCTCGCAAGTGGTCTCACCAGTCTATTGGAGTGGGATGAGAAGGACGGTTCCGTAGAAGACATCTTCACCAGGACTTATGAGTTCAGCATAGACTACTTCGGCCGACCCGTCAATTACGAAATGGGTCCCCTGGCGCAGCTACCTCAGTTTAATGATATGGAGGTGACGGATCCCATCGATGCCCCTTTAGTAACCAACGAAAATCGCAACAGTTACGTGAGCGACTATATCCGCTGGCTGACAGATATATCTGTGCGACCGCAGTTTGAAGCGTTCAAAGCTGGCTTCTTCACCTGCGTTGACCGCAGATCGGTGAGTCTCTTTGATGAAGATACACTTCAATCAATAGTGGAGGGGGTGCAAGATATTGATGTGTCTGAGCTGCGACGCTACACACGCTACATCGGCTGGGATGATACACACCGCACTGTGCGAGATTTCTGGAGTATTGTGCGAAAATACGATCTCGAACAGAAGAGGAAACTCCTCGAGTTTGTTACAGCAAGCGACAGAGTACCAGTTGGAGGTTTGCGCAATCTGCAATTCATAATGCAGAGGAATGGGGTTGGCGATGGACATTTGCCTACTAGCTATACCTGTTACGGGACCCTACTTTTGCCCGAATACACGAGCAAGGAGGTATTGAAGGAGAAAATGGCAATGGCGTTGGAGAATTCAAAGGGATTTGGGTTTGCTTGATGTTTGATATACTAATGCAATGTTTTGGAGGATGGTGGTCTTTTAAGTTCACGGGTTCCAAAGGATAGAAAAAGAAAGCGAGGGATTGGCATGGTGTAAACGGGGACAGGAGTCAGCTTTGGTCCTTGCACACATCGAGCGGTGTGACATAAAATACTTTCAGGATATGTATTGTATAGTGCAAGCGGTTGTCTTCATACTTGCTCTTCCCCTTTCCTCAATGTTGATATACTCGGCAGACGTGCTACCGCTTGGTTCTTCTATCGCCGAACCTTCTAAATCCGGAAAGAGCAATACAGCGGCCGTATTAACCCTTCCCTATGCACAGAACGCCGATGGACCTTATCCACAGCCCCATCCAAAAATTCAAAGGAATGCCTGTTAACAAAGCCAGATGGGAGGAACTAGACTCGACTGTACAAGTACTATTCAGATATCCTGTGCTGAAGTTCCATGGCTCACTAGTAGTAAGCTTAGAGGCTAACGAGGCAAGTCTGTGTGTAACTGAGCCATGATGGGTAGGCAGCCATCACTTAGCATCGGTACTATAGATCGGGATCCGGCGTGATCAGTCATTATGGGAAAATGTGAGATCCCATGGATAAGTGAATTGAGAGTATAGGAAAGTGTGATGGATGTGTGAGCGAGTAAGTGAATGGATGGCTATATTGAATATGTTATGGTGCCTTGAGTAAAAGGGCAGGTTGTGTTCATCGCTCTTTCCCTTTCTCTCTTCTTTTTCCTAAATCAAGGCACTTGATCCTCGAAGATTCGGGTTGGAGTGTGAGTTTGCTTAACGATGACGCTGCAAGCAATAACTACAATATCTGCTACCTTTTCTAGGCTGTATCTGATTTGTATAGGCACGCCACATCCCCCTTCGGACCTCAGTCCACCCATCAAGAGATGGTGTATCCTCTGATCGACACGAGTCTTCCTGTCCGCCCACCGGGGGCTGCTGTTTCCCAAAACGGATTCCAAGCACAGTGCACCTATTTCCTTTCTCACCTTTCCTTCTACAACCTTTTCCTCTCACAACTATTTCTCCCACAACTGTGAGAGACACAGTTGTTTCCATCACAACTGTCATCATCACAACTGTCGTCATCACAACTGTCGTCATCACAACTACACTAGTTTTTCTATGAGTTTAACTACAAAGAGATGCTGCTATGGACTTGGACTCCAAGTGTAGCAGTACTACTATTCCATTAGTGGAATGTTTCAAAGCTGCTGCAATGTATCTGTCTCAAGGAGCGGAAGAATTGGAGAGTCTTTCCAGACTTAACAAAGATGCAATCCCTGAGCGACGAAATACGAGACCTCAGGGCCAAAGTCCGTGAAGGATTTTTAAGAATGGAGAATAGATTTGACGGTATGTGGGCGTTACTTGCGGGTCGAGCCCCACAACCTGCTTCTTCACAACCTGCTTCTTCACGACCTGTTTCTTCACAACCTGCTCCTCCACAACCTGCTCCTCCATAACTTAATCCTCCACAACTTGATCCTTCTCCTGCAAAAAGACGTCAGTAAGTAATTTATTCTACTGTCACTCCAAATATTCGGATGACCCATTTACTAATGAGGGTATTGCAGGGGTATGATAAATATAAAACGGAACGTGATAAATTTGAAAGGTCGGTTTTTCTTCATTGAGCAAGGTTAGTATAGCTCATATTGACATCAAAATTGCTCGGCAATGCTAGTCAGTGATTCGCATTAATCACGCCGCGATCAATGTCTTAAGACTTCTTTTGCGAACTTATCTCTGAATCGCCCAGTTGCGTCATTAGCTCCGCAAGGAGAAGCAGCCAAGTAGGGAGGGAGCGTTAAGCCTCTCTCCACTACACCCAGATGGGGTGTGTACCTTGCTCACGCCGATTGAAGAAGTAAGTTGCTATCACTTTGACCATGAAATACCTGCTAACACAATCCAGAATGATTCGACGGAAGATAAATTATATTGGGGGTGCGAGCTTTAGTAGTAACGTCTGCTAGTAGAATAAATGAAGTATTTCCCACTTCTACAAGTTCTACTATCTATTCATAGTTAGACTTATCTTCTCTTTTCTACAATAACATTACTCCACACAACTGTGGTATGTTGTCATCCTTTCTTCCTCACCTTCTATCTATTACTGATTGAAGGAAGAAGTGATTTGTCGGAGCAAAAGGAGAACTCCAGTTGCCTGGCTGCTCATATCGCCATACGACTGCGTTCTAACACAATTGGGAACAGAAACCGATCCGGGC
Organism: Xylogone sp. PMI_703; assembly: GCA_021399445.1. Classification (NCBI taxonomy): domain Eukaryota; kingdom Fungi; phylum Ascomycota; class Leotiomycetes; genus Xylogone; species Xylogone sp. PMI_703. Next base: position 3,953,274 of record JAJTUQ010000002.1, on the reverse strand, counting down.
TGGTACAGGAGGTGACCGGCGAAGAAATGGCGGGCTGGTGGAAGAGAAGTCACGGAACCGACCTTCTTTTGATGGAGCAAAATGTGTTCTCGCCAGTAATAATATATGTAGCTGATGATGAGGGGAAAGAAAGGAAAGAAGGGAAAGAAGACCTACTCGTTCAACCAACATGCCCTATAATCATCAAAACTAGGAGTTGTTGGTGTGGGTTGCTTCACCTACTCAACCAACTATATTTCATTAGAGTACTTCTGGTGCAAGCAGTTGTCCTCGTTTGTTCTCCCCCCTTTTCCCAATACTGATATTGAATCATGTGACATTTTAAAAGGAAACTCGGCAAAGATGCCGTCACCTGATTCGTCTCTCGGCACACCTTCCGAATCTTGAAGGAGCACTAGAAGCGGCCGAGCCCCTCCATCTCAGGCACGAACTCGGACTGACCAACATCATTGGATGGCGAAGTTTCTCTTAACATTTTGACGTCTTGCAGTGATAGAGATTCCGGGGCGATATCGCCAATTAGCCAGGTAGAGTGTAAGAGTCATAGGTGCTGGATTTTCTTTTCTCCTTTTCTCATTATTTCTTCTGCTTCTTGTTCCTCCAAGAAATAGACACTATCTATCCTCTCTACATCTCTACACTTCCTTCTCGTCCTAGACATCAGAGAGGAAGGTCTACCTCACCCACTTTTATACACTCTTTCTTTCCTCAATCTCAACTCAAACTCTCAAAATCTCCAATCGATCATCAAATCCATCACCACACAATCCCAATCAACAGAAAGATAGAGAAATAACCCGACCGACAATGCCAAAAACCATCCTCCACCTCGTCCGCCACGCCCAAGGCTACCACAACCTCAACACCGAAAACCATGCCCTCCGCGACCCGCTCCTAACACCCCACGGCCGCTCCCAATGCGAAACCCTCTCCTCCGTCTTCCCCTACCACGCCCAAATCACCGACATCGTCGCCTCCCCTCTCCGTCGAACGATCTACACCGCGCTGCTCTCCTTCCCCGAGGAAGTCTCGTCGCGCGGCATCCCCGTCGTTGCGCTGCCCGAGGTGCAGGAGACGAGTGATCTACCGTGCGACACAGGTAGCGATCCAGAAGTGCTGAAGAATGAGTTCGGTATGGGCGAATGGGATGGGAAAGTCGAGCTCGGGCTCGTGAAGGAAGGGTGGAATGACAAGACGGCGTCGTCGAAGTGGGCGCCTGTCGCGACGAAGATCGATGCGAGAGCGAGAGAGGCACGCGTGTTCCTGAGGGAACTGGGGAGGAAGAGAGCGAAGGAGTTGGTTCGACAGGGCGTCGTGGCGGATGAGAAAGATGCAGAGCCGCATATTGTGGTGGTTACGCATGGGGGGTTCTTGCATTACTTCACGGAGGATTGGGAGGGCCATGATGGGTTCTTGGGCACCGGGTGGCAGAATACGGAGTTCCGGTCGTATAATTTTGTGGTGCAGGATGGAGATGGGGAGGAGGATAAGGGTGCGAGTTTGGTGGAGACAGCTGAGTCGAGGAAGAGGAGGAATGGGAAGGAGATTCCACTTACAAGGGAAGAGCAGATTAACTTGAGGCGGGTAGCTGAGAAGCAATGGAGTGATTTTGGGTTCCAGACTCCTAAAGAGACATTGACGCCAGAAAATGAGAAGCAGGAGTAATTGGGTTTCACTATACCTGTGTGGCTTTGGTTACTCTCGAGATAGATCGCACGGAATTTTCAGACTTAGAAATGCTGGTTCAGATTTAGAATTGATGCATAGCGAACAAAATTTAGAGATATATAGACATAACCTTTTTTTATTTAAACCAGTATATATATAGCGAGAGTAATACAGCCTCCTAAGGAAGCACCGTTCTAAAATATCCCACATCTACTAAGTAGATAAGTATGCAAACGAGATCTCTCTGACACCACAAAACACCGTCTTGCTACTCCAAAATTTTTTGGGATATCTCAAATCCAGACAACCATCACGACAGGGAGGGGGTACTAAATGCTTCCCAGCCCTCAAACAAAAAGCAACACGCACATCTAATTTCGGCAACCCGTCGGAATCTGATATAAGGGATGAGAACTCCGCCAACAAGCAACCATGTTCTGCTCAGAAAAGCAAGAACGTCTAAAACACCACAAAACGCCATCTCTTTTTATGTTCATCTCGTGTAAGGTAAAGTTCCCAAATATGCACTAGATTTGATTTTCAATCCGCGAATCGTCGTCGAAGGTAAAATATGTGAGGTAAAATATGTTGATGAATTATACGCATTATTCGCACTAATATTCGACGGCTTTCTCTCCCGAGGTATCATTATAGGCACCTGGCCCCGCCAACTGCGTTTGTCCCCGCACTCGAACCGGCCCCTCCTCGATTTTCCGACTATTATTTGGTGTATTTCTTAAGCTGGCATGGAATCCACGAACCTTGTCATGAGATATTACACAAACTCCCAGCTGGGTTCATATCGTGAAATTGGGGGCCCGGTCCACTTCTCACCATATGGGTTTTTCCTTCCATCGGAGAAGAAGCCATCTTGCGCTCGCTGAATAACGTTAAGCCAGGATGAGGGTTCGGGGTGCTTGAGCCACTGGTTATGAATGTGGTAGGTCCAGGCACCATTGAAGAAGTTCTCCAATGTCCGGTTCGTGGGTGGGTACTTGTCTTCCTCAATCTTATATTCTGCCTTGGTGAGAGCTTTAATAGTTATCGGGGCTTCGGTGCCAGCACGCTCAACTGCCTGATCTGAGCGCGCATCGATTTCGCCAGCTGAAATTGATCTTTTATCTCCAAAGAAGAGAGACGCCAGGCCACCAGATGATGCATTTTTCAACTGTGGTCCATCATAACTCTCCCACTCATCATGGTGTGGGAATGCATTCTTCCCCTTGAAAGCTTGCCCGTAATCTTTGAAGCAGGGCACCGTGCATCGTCCGAGGCGACCCCAATTGAACTCGGTCCAAATAGGATCAACTGTTGCCGTTTCTAACATGTGGAACTCCTGATTGCGGTGGTCTTTAACAGCCATAACACCAATGATACGAGGATGGAAATTGAGACCCATGCGGACACCACCACGAAGAAGGTATGACGAGAGAGAAGAGTTGGCGGTGAGGGACATTATAGCCGTGTTGTAATCACCAGGAGATGGATGCGCGGCCCAGCGCTCGGCGAAGTTGTGGCCCTCACCAATCAGAAGTGGTCGCATGTCACGAAGCATGAGAACATCCATATCAAAATAGCCACCACCATAAAGATGAAGAACAACAAAACGGACGGCGTCAGAGACAGCGACAGGAAGGAAGGTCATCTGCTTCTCTGTCAAAACAAGCCATTCTTGACCATTTGCGTCACGGATGAGTCCATCGGCAACAAGCACTTCGCCATCGGCGTTTGGCTTTCCAGGATTCTTGTAGTAGCCTACTCCGTCCGTATTGTCCCCTGGTGGCATAGGAATGCGAGAGGGAAACTTCCAAAGTTTGACAGTGATATCTCCTCGCTCAACGAATGGGAGGAATTTAGCAAATAGGGGGTCGTGGTTGAGCATGCGCTCTATGGCATTAGGTTCTCGGTCTCCATCAAGCCAAAGGAAGAGACGCGAGCAGGGAACGTTTTGAGTGTAGAAGTAGGATTTGATGAAGGCCTCAACTCTCCATGTAGCTGGACCAGTCCAGTAAACGTGGTAAGGGACGATTGGACCATTGCACTGCCCCCTCGAGGTTTTTGTGTGAGCTTTGTAAGATGGGTATTTATCCAGGGTATTATCCTTGCCGTCGGCATTGAGATATTCGGCCTCTTTTGGGGACTGTTCGCTGCACCGCTCGCCTGATGGAGGAAGGTAGTAGTACTGCTTCTCGCCTTCAGAGAGATATTTGAGACAGTCAAAGACATAAGGCATCTTCTCTATATGCTCGTATGATCCTCTGCACTCCTCCACCAGCATGGTAAGGTTGGCGATGGTGTCAACGTTAGGCCGTTTTCCCAAATAGTCATCATTAGGGGTAACGAGACTCTCTGGCCTGTTAAACCAATTGGCATGGATATTGATCTTCTCCACCTTGACGTATGATGGGATATCCGTGTCTACAGCATCTGGAGAAGAGACAGGCTGTTTCCCCTTGGGTGTTTTGATCAGATCGGAAGCCGAGTTTGGCAAAGAGCCTCGCTGAATGACAATGGCCGAGAAGTAGAGGATGCCATATACCACAGCAGCCGCAAGCACGCTCTGTAACACCCCAAAGCAATTCCTCATTAAAGACTTCTTGCCCATCTTGTGGTACTGTAGTGATCTTTCGAGCTGAAAATACTAATGGAGGCCAAGAAAGTGGAAGCGACTATATCAGATTCCTCTTTCAAGACACCCTAGCTTCCAGACCTCGAAGAAGACAAGGACGCAGACGTAACAAACAGATTTCATGCAATTGCTAGCGTCTGTGCCATGAAAGTTTGAGATTAGCAGCCGCAAAGCGTCTTTTTTGAAGGATGTCGATTGTTTTAAGAGGGGTGGTAAGTTTTATTTAGCTCAGCTGAAGTGGTGCGTTCTGTAAAATGATAGTTAGCCTTAGAGGATGAGCCTCATTAGGGTGCGGCGCATCGCCACGCTCACTTACGAAAAGGAGGGCAGGAATGGCTGCGCCCAAAGTGGCAATCGGGGACCGATTTAAGAGTATTAGGACAGCAAACAATGCAAAGGAAGGACGTGTAGAAGCGAGCAATCTGCTCCGCGAAGTCAAGAGTTTTGAGGAGAGAAGAAGAAAGATAAGGAGTGACGAAGGAGAAGCAGAACTGAAAAGCAGGAAAATGAAGCGTTGCAAGAGGGTGGTGATCAGTTGGAGCGGCCGAAAGGGGGATGGGCGCAGAAGCTGGGCAGTCTGGAAGTGGACTGGGGGAAGGTCGGCAGCAGGCCAATCAGAGCAGGATCCGCGCGATGAAGGATTCAGGCGATGACTAGCGTCATCGTTTGGGGAAGAGTTAACGAGGCCGATGTTGGCCACACGCAGCAGAACAGCGGGCGGTAGGCGGATCTTGCCCCAGTCGCTAGAGCAGAAAGAGCCTAGTAGCTCTGGGTTTGTCCCGGGCGGTGGACTCGCGTTTCTCGTACCGGTCGTAGTGTCCTCCTCGAAACTGCTCCCCTTCTCCTTATTGATACCGTCCTGCATACTTTCGTAGTCTTGCACTGATGCGGCACTGATGCCACTACTGCAGGCCCGCTTGATCGTCTTCTCTCTAGGGAGTTCATTCTTGTTTGGAGATGTCAAGATGAGAACCACGATAGCATCCTTTCTTCTTCTTCCTATGTCAGATTCCATAGATACCTTCCAAAGAAAGCTACGGTACGATACCATACATCCAGCCAACCTCATTATCCCATTGCAGCATGAATGTATCACGCAGCACACAGGGTATGAGCCACGGCGCTGTGCTTGCATACCTATCCCACCACCATTGGCAGGACCCTACTGGAACAAGCACTGCCTGACGCATGTTTCTGTCCAACACTGATCGTGATCGCATCATGCTAGTCCCACTGGGGACTACTCAATATTCTAACTTCTGCCGTTCAATAGTTGGAGGGACCATTTTAGCTTTTGCTGAGCTCTCTAGGGACCCTCCACTCTCCAAGTTGGAGGCTCTTTTGATACCGTAAGGTCTTTAGCTTTTCTGTTGTACTGTACGAGTCGTACGCCTACGGAGTAGGCCACCCTCGGCTCACACCCTGGATCGGCCGCAGGATTGACTTGTTACAGCTTCCTCCCAGTCTTGACATGAGATGGTCTTTTCATAGATACTCCATTCGGTTGTATCTCAACCACAGTCACCTCACACCTCGTGGCTCGTTCAAACATGCATGGCAGACCCTTCGAGGCCTCTCTTTGGTCAGAATGCTGTTGCCTGACGTTGACCGATCCCTAGAGATTGTCCCCCTGCCGAGCCTGCCCAGCCCCACGTTTGCGTGGACAAGGATTGCAGCATCGAAACGTTGCGCAGATGCAACCCCTCACATTATCTCGCGCAAACCGTATCCATTTATCCAGCCACGCATGCTCTTCCTGCGTTCAAGTGCACCGAGTGAATTGAAAATGTTCTCAAAGGCGTGCCTCTGTACGGAGTAACCCCGGTCATATGCAAATATCCTCTTGGGATCACAACGCCGCGGTCCTACATTCTCTGCGACAGCACTGTGATAACTCATATTATTGATTTAGCCCCTTAATCCAATCAGTTCGCAGCCCCTGATATGTGATCCACCAGCTGAGGTTTCACTGAGCCAAAAGCAAAGAATTGATACCTCGGTACCTCGACTCAGCCCTCGTTTCTTCCAAGGAGAAAGGCCTAGCAGCGAGGCAGGGCATTGACCACTCGCCAGCGTTGCCGTACCGTATTTTAAGCGTCGCTAAGCTTGCCGTCTTTAGCCCAGCATCATGCCTGAGAACCCTTTCTGCATTCAAGTGTATTATTAGTGCCAGTAGGTACCGTAGATGACGTGCTGAGGACGAAGCATTCTCTCGACATCGGGACTATACACGCCGGGCCACGTTATACCAGGAACCAACTGCCCCTCCGATATACTATGTGATGATATGCTGTATTGAATTGAATTGCCACTAAACTCGGAGCGTTGACGCGTCTTCACGGCTCCGGCGAAGTTGCTTGCGTAGTCAGCCGTCGAGAAAAGCCAGCTAATCGGAGATTTCAGTGCCAGGTACCCATTTCCAACCCACAGCATCACAACATCCCGGATTATCGTAAGAACGAGAGTTCAACCCCGCTATCGAATTCTCGTATTTGTCGTGTTATATAATCAATTTCTTCCGTCGGACACCAATCTCCGACCAACCAGGCGTTGCCCGGCTTTCTGAGAAGAGCTTGCTCTAGTAGTCAAGCTGGATCATCCTAATGATCTGAGAACATGCAGGCCGTGAACTGTTTGCGGCCGCATCATGGACAATGCCGGTTACGATATGGATCGAGGTTCTGGAAGTTCTCTAGTGTTATAAGACTATTCTCGACATCGCAGCGCAGTGAGGAAATCACTGAAACACATACCGTGGAATGCGGCTCGTCAGGGACTATTACTGTTGAGTAGGTTTCAATTTCGTTGTATTTAGCTCTTTCTTTCGTCTTTTTCCCAGTTGATCGCATTGGGTGCACTTTGATCTTTGATGGTTTGATTTTTAAAATGTCCAAGCTCGCGTGGAACAGACGAGGACGGTTGGCTCTCCCAAAACTATGCGAAGGGCATGCACTTCTGAAGCTAGTGCCTGCATACATACTACTTCTCCTTGACTGAGATATTGTATGGTTTTTAGATGGCTTCTTAGTTAATGATATAATTGCTCTTTCACGACAGACTTCACTTTCCTTTTTCTTCCCCTAACAGTGATTCCACAGCATCTACAACAACAATAATCTCCCACCAACATCTCCTCTCATCCTGTACCTTCCACCTGGTCCTCCAGAACTCATCCAGCAACTTCCTCCAATACCAGAGATCCTCAAACCTTTTCGAACAGCTCGAATAAATTACCGATGGTTCAACGACTGGACCAAAAAAAGAGATCCTTCCTACTTCAAGCCACTTCCAACCAACCATCCCTTCCCTACACCAGTCCATGACATCCTCCATGCATACACATACTTGATGACGGAGCCTCTCCCATCTTTATTCCCTCCTAGTATCACAGATACATCATTTCCACCACCATCATCAGTACGCAAGTTCTTCATCTACGGTTCTCACCTCAGTGGCGGACTCGCAACATCCCTCGCCTTGACAGAATCGATCTCCGGCCCTCGAAATCCCATTCTCGGTCTCATAGCAAAAGATTCAGTCTTTAATTGGGGTCCAATTGCTACCAATATCCCACTAGAGCCATCACTTCCTACTTCACCATCTGATCAAGCAGAAACCCAGCCTTCTCCACAAATAGATGCAACAATACCATGGACCGCATCCACTCTCCACGCGCTAAGAAGATTCCTCTTTGCCACACCTACCCAATGCTTCGATGTCTTCGCCTCTCCTGTCCTCTTCTTCAAGACACCAAGTATAGAGATCCCTCGGTCATGGACGCAGTCACCAGGGGATGAAGCAGAGAATATCTACCCACAAGATATGGTTACCCTAGAAATAGAAGGAGTAGAAGGAGTAGAAGGAGTAGAAGGACACCAACAGGCCAACCTCTTTGCAAAACCTCGTTATACACACATTCGATTCCCACCTCGAAACTCAAGATTAAAGATTCCACGATCACTGTTCTTCGTCAGCACGCCTCTTCCTCCAGATCTCCCTCCTTCTACACTGATCAATATGCCGAACCCTCGGGAAATACCCGGGACGTTACTTGCAACTGTTGATGATGAAGATGCTGCTGGTGATGAGTCTACGGAAGGCATCACGCCATTATCACAAGCACAAGAAATGGTCAAGCTGATGCAGAGGAGCATTCGCCGTCATGAGCTAGAGGACAGGATGCTATGGGATGAAGATCTCAATATTGACAACGCAGTTAAGAGCAGGGTGAGGTTATTTGGGATAGAACCGAGCAAGGAAGGAGGAGATAACGAGGAAAGGGAGATTCTTCAAGAGTGCATGGATGTCTAGTGGAATGTATTATATGAACCACTTCACAATTTTCACTTATAGTTGCAAGTTTCGCACATGTTTTGGAGTCAATTTATTTATTTTATTCATAAGCTAGTTTGTTAGATGGATTGTCTTTGGGTGGTGCAGGTTGGGAGGAGTTGGAAGCGGAGGAGTGGGAAGCGCGAGGCCAGAGAAAGAAAACATCTTTGCAGGCTGTGATTACCGTAGCAATAGCAAAGGAGGAAGGAGGAACGAGGAAGGAGGAACGAGGAAGGAGCAGTAGGCAGTGGGAAAGTGAATAGAGAATAAATCTCGAAAACATCATGTGGCCCGTGCACACGCCGTGCGTAATGCGGCGATCGCTAAAGCGTTCGATGGATTTGTTGCAGATCTTAGTCTTGGCATTTCTTGGCGCCACGCCCAGAGGCAGTCACGTGACAGTATCCAATATAGTAATGATCGGCAGCGCTCTTGTTATGGAAGTGATTAGAAGGGGTCTTTTCATGAGCGGTATAGAGTCAAGTGAAGTACAGCTACGAATAATTGACTATAGCCCATGACTCATATTGAATTGGGATGACCTACATGGGAAAGTCGATTCACCAGTTGAGATGGGGACTATTCAATATCAAACATCGACCCGTAATTGAATTATACTTGAAGCTTGAAAAGTGTCTTCGATGGAAAATCCAGTGGCATCGCCTCTTTCATTTGATAAAGTACAGTATGATCCGCTCTTGCCTCCGATGTAGCATGAGACTCTGTACGAGCTCAATACAGTCACCAGTAGTGACTCAAAAATTACATCATACAACATTGTCATGCAATCCCGATGGTTCCTAATGTGCCTTCAGATACAGCCCAGAAGTGTTATAGGGCCTTCATTGGATCAGAATACTTAAGAGATAAACTTTGTGTCTTGACAGCGTGATCTGGCCAATAGATTCATAGCTAGGGGGTGGGGAGGAAGATGAAGGATGATGTACTCCATCCTAGCCATTCTATTCTGCTGCCAGAAAGATGTTTGAAAATGACAAGATCCCTTCCTTATCATGTGCATGTGTTCAGGCGTTAGATAAATCAAGATGTTTTACAGTAGCTCGAACCTTTTGGACATGCGTATTTTCGTAGCCCATGTGGACTATCATGCGAAGTATCTCATCAATAGCATACACAGGCGAGTATCCTATAGTAGAGCTTTGGTCAAATCATTGATTACCAAGTTTCAATGGACAATTCTATTCGGCTACATTTGCAGCTTCTTGTCCGATGCAGAAGACGGCCTGATCTTTACTTCTCTCACAGTAGTCTACAAGAAAAAGGAGACAAATAAGTATAACAACACCATGGATTGTAGATAAGCGCATTTATTTTTTGCCTAGAATCTATTTCTAAAGTGCAGACTTGACTTTCTATAAAGTCAGAAAACGCAAACTGATTCCCATGCTACCTAGAACGAATTATCCCAATGAGTACCCCAATATGATGCGGATGCAACTAAATAACGCCAAGAAAAAACCAGGCATTTCGACACAAGGAGCTCCTGCCCCATGTGATATTTCTGTTGATGATATTAGTAAGTTTCCTTCCCTTTTCAATGAAATTTGATTTCTAGAAGGTAATGGTAGGTCAACACATACCAGTCTACCAAGTTACCATGTATATCCCAAATCTCTGATTCCCCAATTTTTTGCTAGATTTTCTGGTACGGGTTCAATATGTACCCTCGGTGGCTCCTTTGTATACCTTTCAGCCCACAACCTGTCTATGTTCTCTTGTATTTCTCTCTCGTATCTTAACCGTCTTTTGTCGTCACAATAACAGGCATTTTCTGGGATCCGTGCGACGAGAAATGTGATGTTGACCAGTCTGCGCAAACGTGCAATTGCCAGATAACACCTCTCTGCTATGCCGATGGCCTTTTGATAAACGAGATCCCGTAGAGGTAATACTAGTCGTTTGACTCTTTTGAAGTGTGAGTGGAAGTGGTTCGACACCATCCAAGGAAGATCCTCGTAGGATTTGTTGCACAGAAATAGGACGCTGGTTGAGAAATTGTAATAGATCGGATTCTTGTTCCTCTCAGTACCGAAGGCTACTTCGTAGTGCTTCAAAGCGACCTGTCTGGAGAGTTGGCAGACTTCTAAGAGAGGGGGTACGGAGTAATCTGAGAGAAGCACAGGATCCTCAGGAATATCGCGATTGATATGTATCTTCACGGCTCTGTTCATGTCATCTCGAACCATATCCCATGCTGCATACTCCCAAATTTCCTTCCGCAACTCATATGGTAGGTCGTTAAATTGAGTAGATGTTTTCGTAAGTTCAGTCGGCTGCTGTTCAGAGCAGAGTTTCTCTTCTGGTTTCTGTGGAATATGTCTAACTATATTTCTGCGTGCCTTTGCATCTATAGCTGCTTGAAGTTTGTACTGCTGTCTGCTAATTTCCCAATAAGGATGACTTTCTGCAGATGATTCTGGTTCCTCGGGGACTTTGAACAATGGGTTTACTGGCCATTCATGAAGCACAGTCCAGGTGTTGGAAGAATCCATCTCTTCAGTGATGTAGGTCTTTTTGGCGTATGGGTTGGGTTTTATGTTTAATCTCGAAGTGTTCCAGCCATATGGATTAGGATTTGGTTGTGCTTTTGAAAGTCTGGGAAACTGGACTAATGCGTCTGTCATAACTGAGTTTTCATCTATAGGTGAAGAGTCGACATCTGCTGGTGAATCATTGCATTTCTTGATATTATTCCTTTTCTTCTTCTTTGACTTGGGCTTTCTTTTGCTGCGTTTAGTCTTGCTCTGATGTTCTGCTGATGGTGCGTTTGGTGACGTTTGGTGCTGCGTTCTGGCTTCATCCAGACTGGTTTGTCTCATTAATAAGTCAAGTGTGGTAGCAGAATCGGCAGCAGGAATGAGAACGCATTTCTCATCAAGGATTGTATCCCAGATATCGATAGGTGAAGTCCAAGGATCAATTTCGGATGAATTTTGGATGGCTTGATGATGATCAGAGTAGATATCTTTCTTCTGCATTGCTGCTTTTGATAAAGCTGATATCGATTTGTCTTTTCTATATGCATTCTGAAACTCCTTATCGTGATGATAGGGACAGTATACTCGTTCGCAGAATCCGCCATAGATAAATGGATAGCAGAGTCGAGGTTTTTTGCTGCTGATGCGCTGGACCCAAATCTGCTTGACGTGATATCCGATATCATGTGAATAGTTACAGCCGGCACATTCTGATCCGTTTAGAAGTTTCTCGCAAAGAGGAACAGGGCGTTTATTTGATAGACGAGGCATTGTTATTCAACTTCCTGATAAAAGAAAACCTGAAGTTGATAGAATTAGTTGTGTATGTGTTTAAAGAAGTTGGAAACGTGAAGAGTTAAGATGCGAGACTGATAGTCAGATATATATTTCTTAGCGCGTTCGACTTGGGATTCCGACCAAGCTAGTGACTCAGAGTGCAGCAAAGCAAGCGGGAAAGATGAAGTCATATAAAAAAGTATTTAGGCAGCACCTATTAAGATCCATTTACAACTAATTTGAGTGTCCTCCAGTTCATGTCACCACAATCCACTGCAAATCTTCATTTCCAAATTTGAATAGTCCATGGCAAACCCCCTTGACTTTCACCACCAGAACCTTAACCACTCCAAACTGCGGGGCCAGGGGGAGTATAGTTCGTAGGCTGTTGTAGAAAATAATCAGTAACTTGCATTGTGAATTCTACTTAGCAGTTCCTTGAGAGCACTTACAACAGGGTAGTAGATGTTGATTAGAATTCCTGGGTCAGTAGCTGAGTACGCCCCTGGGAAAGCAACGAGAGGGCCAGGATTGCCATTGCCACCGCCTGTGACAGTAATCTGACCGCAAGAGATGTAGAACTGAGCACCGCCAACGCTTTGTGCTACGTGGAGTGCAATATGTTCCACACGGATGAGATAGTCCCCATTCGGTGTTGCTTTAGGGATAGTAAAACTGACAGTTGTATCTCCTAGAAAGCGGGTTAGTATCATAACTGAGAAAGACGTTTGCTTATTCGTACCATTAGATGGCCATGTCAAGGCCTGAGTGCCCAGGCCTCCCGGCTGATCCTGATAGATCTTGAACCAATGGGCCCCACTTCCATCCCAGTTCGCTGCTGTAGAACCAGATGGTACCTTTGCCAAGTATGCAAGTAAAGGCCCTGGATGGTATATGTCTGGGTCAACGGTGAAGCCAATAGTCGACCCGGCGGTAACGGATAGGGTTCCTGATGCAAAAGCCGGGCTTACATTGCATCTGATATCGTTGGAGGTAACGCTTGTTACAGGGTCATAGGTATAGTAACCTACCCACTGGCGTACATATTGCCAGGCTGTCGTTGTCTTCCCACCATAAATCAAGGCCGGGAAAGTGTAATGAGCCTGAGCTCCCGCAACTAGAGCAAGGAGCGAAAGAGTGAACTTCATGATTACAAGATGGACCACAAGATCATAAAGTCTGAAGAGGAGAGAGGAAAGTATTTTACAAAGAGCATGTTGACGTTCCTTTATATGCCCCCGACGGGCTACAAATATGCTCGAATAGCTCGTCTTCGGAGAGACGGTCCATCGGAAAAGCGGAATGAAGCCATAAACGCTCGTGTATTTAATAAAGTATATACTCACAACGACGATCTTACCCTATCTGATCATTCGACAATTCCATGGCCACTCAGCAAACCTATGGAATGCTGTGAATAACCCCAGGTTTAACTCCGCAATTGACAGCCACTTATACAGATACCTACATTATGCATTCGATGCAGATCGTTAATCTAATACGTGTGAGCATATGATCCGCACTGATGGCTGTATGGATCGTTTCAGGGGTTAGTTATATACCGGGTTTGTTTCAACATACTCGACAAGCCGGCTAAACAGAATCCAGGCCCGCCTTCCGACTCATCGTTTCTTTACCCACCAAATCACGATCATATTCGAAAAAACATCCTTATGACGGTATTATGGGACAATATGTCGTCGACGTCAGTCGCTGCCTACCCCTCCAGGCGCATTGATGATAGAGTTCTCATGGCCACTGCAACTGTATTGAAAGCTTGTTTCCGGATAATAATAGGCGTGGCTGACAAGTGCCGTAAAGTACCGCAGCCACGTCCTATGCTCAGGTCTGTACTCTTTCTCATACTCCTACTAATACCTTCACGGATGGAAGTTCCGAAACCCTATACCCCTCATCAAATTGCAGAAATTGAAGGCTTGGGGAGATCAGTAAACCAAATTCGGCAAGCGGAGGACCTTTCGCCGTTGGTAGGACTCTCGTTTTCCGGCCTTGCAGAATATTTTACCATATAAATTCATATATATCTCTTTCAAGACTTCTTCGCGCAATAATCACATATTCCTGAAACTATTCCCCGTCCTCAGGGCAATCAGTATTGCGTTTGAATGTCCCGGAGCTCCCTACAGTCGTAGCGACGAAGCAGTAAGTATCCGAAATTTATCGACAGGAATATAACCATCTTCCCAAAAAATATGTGAGCCAGGAACTTAACTCCAAGAAACTTGTTCAGTAGCAGGGTCTTGTCATGCATAAAATGAGCCGAGCAAGAAGAGATTAGGAAATCGCAATTATACTTGGTATTAATTTTAGAGAAAAAGTCGTAGAGTACATAGAACAGAGGTGCCAGTGCACCGTAGTGCGGGGGTTCGTTCGAGATGAAATAGCCCACCTAGTAGTCTAGGTCTCCTACGTCTCAGAAGCCTATTACCACAAATTTTCGGTGATTAAGGAGAGGTATGAGGTGGTCCATAAATTGTGAAATGGCTTCATGCACCCAGGGCAAGTCCTTCCAGGTTTTTCTTTCATTTTTCTTCTTCCTCATCCGCGGGGGAATTTCTTTTGAATACACTAGAGCCCTGTCAGCATTGCAAATATGCTTCTAAGTGGGAGTTACTTACAGGTGACTTTCATAGAATTTCAACATCTATACAAAGCATATTAGTCAAAAATGACATCCTCGTAGAGGGTTGGAGCAGATTTACCTTTTGCGGGCAGCGATGATATACTTGGCTAGCGGGGTGCTGCGTCCTATGCCCTCCCTCCCATGTCAAAAATACGGTAATTTTGCCGTCGTGGCCTTCACATGCATCGATCTCAACAACTTCATCCTCCCAGCTACCGCTGGGAGGTTTGAATGATCCGCTTTTGCTCGAACTTGCTGGAGGCGATGTCGAAGCTGGGTGCCTCTTTCTCCCTCTTTTGCTGCCATTGGCCGACTCCTCTTTAGTATCAGCTCTTGGCCGTCCCCGTTTCTTCGCCGATTTAGCCTTAGCCCTTTTCTCCTCCCATTCCTCGAATAAGTGATCTCTGCCCCCAACCTTCTCAAGATAATCATTCAGTATTTTGGAAGCGGTTTGACTGTAAAAGCGGTCAGTTGGTCCTACGATAGCTTCCTAAGAGTCGCCACAAACAGATTGTCTTCTGGTTCCCAGGTTCTATCCGACTTCTTTTCGTAGCCCTCCCATTTTACCTCAAATGTAAGTTCGCCAGTCTGTGCTGATAGTCAGCAACGTGAATGCAATGGTGTGAGGCTACTTGCCTCATCGTCAATCATGTGGTTAGTTATTGCTTCAACCACGTATCTGAGATCCAGAAACATTAGCAACGAACAATATATGGGAAGAGTTACTGACTCATCATCCCCGACTTCTTCGTCATCCTCCTCTTCATCTTCTGAAGCGACAAATAACTTCTCATTCTCTCCTTCGCCTTCCCCATCAGCTTTAACTTTGTTTCTTCCAATCGCCATTGCCACAGCTTTAGGTGTAGATGTTGTATCGGTTGGGTGTCTAGTCTCTTCACTTTCTGGTTCTACTGCGGTCGGTTCAAATGAGTCTGTAGCAGTTATGGGATCGGGTGTATCTTTATCACTTGGCGCTGAGAAAGAGTAAGTGCCTGCGTTCGGATATATGGATTATAGTGCGCAGCTTCAGAGCGCAGTTTCGTGTCTGCTTCGCATAGAACGGCGCGGACGATTGACTTACGAGTAGCCATGTCGACAGAAAGCGGGCACGAAAGTCAACAGCTTACAATTGGGGGAGGTGATGGCGACAGTACCTATCTTACTAGTTCAAGTGAATATGTATGATTAGGTTCAAGCAAACGCATTAACAACAAATGTTACTGCTGAATTTGGTCCCAATCGCAAGAGATGCAATTATGCACATGGTCTGGACAACTAGGGACGACGCGACCAAGGTAGATCACAGGTAAGCGTGATGGGGTCGCGACGGGACGACCCTGCTTAGTCATGTATATTGTTTCAGGAGACATCAACGTCATATTTGCCTGCATATCAAATTCACCACACCAGAAATGATACTAAATCCTCTACTATAGCTCACTTCTTGGATGATTATCTATCGTTTAAGTTATTACAAGATACATAGACTATATCTCTGTACATCAACCATCTATAGGAGGTGCCATACCCTCCTCACTCATTATCTCTTCTAATTTTCCAGGGGACAAGGAGTATTTTTACAGAGGCGAAAGGTGGGAAGGGAACCCATTAAAGCCTATAACGAGATTTGTTAATATATATTGCTTTCAAAGTATTGTCACCGCTTGAACTCACCTTTCTATGATTCGGTAGGCATCCCTTTTGCGGTCAGGTCCTTCTTTCCAATGGAGACCGGGCTCGAGAGACCGCAGAGGAGGGGGTAGGTAATTCAAAATTGGCGCCGTACTGCGAAATTGGCACATTCGATCTGCAACTTAAGCCAAAGTGAACAAACATGTGATAGTTGAAACTCACCAGCAATCTGTTTATCTGTCAACGGCGGGTATAAGAAGACTAGTGCATCCCGGAGGCTGGTTAATGATTCCGCTTCAGTTACCAGTCGTGACATTCGAACGTGAGCGTTTGCTCTCTTCTGTCGTAGTCTTTGGTATTCTTTCAGACAATCTTCAAGTTTGACATTCGGCGTATTGAGGAATACCCAGACAGCACTAGCCAGAACGGCTGCACTTTCGATAGCTTGATTTCCCCCTTGTCCAAACTGCAGTAAATGTCAGTATCTAATCTCTATGTGTGCAGATCCCTTACATTAGGTGTCATCTTATGAATGGCATCCCCAATACACACAATCCGTTTGTAGGTCCCGGTGTTATGTGTAGCCTCTTCTAGGGGATGGTAGGAATATCTAATGCTGTTTTCACAAAAGGATCTTAAGGTATGACCTTGAGCAAGGTTGAAATCTCCGTGTTTCTCAATCACCTTTTTCATATCAGTTGGTCCAAATCTAGGGATCTCTTTCTCTAAGTATTTCTTGTCCAGCTTTGTGACGAAAAAGAAATATAAAGCTCCTCCTTGTCCAGTAAATACTATACCGGATTTATCAACATCATATGCTATGTAGGAACTCCCTGCCACCGTTTCTGGAAGGGGATTTGTCATTCCGAATATAGCAGAGTATTCGGCAGTTACACCTAGTAGTGGTCTTCTTATCAGCCATGTGAAGTAAAATACTAGCTGATGCAATAAAAAATTTCTGATAAACTTACTGGTTTCATCCTTTTCAAAGAGTGCACCATCACCGTTTTCCACGGCATTTCTCCTCATTTCCTTCCGTACCTTGCTATGGATTCCGTCTGCACCTACGACAATGCTCCCTGTGTAGGAGGCGCCATCCTTACAGAAAACAGCAACTGAATCCGAGAGATTCTCAACTTTAACCACACGTTTGCCGGTGAGGATCCTGGATTTGTCTTTCAGTCGATCATAAAGCATCAACAACAGCTTGCTCCGTGTCGTCACTCCTCCGGGGTAACCCAAACTGACCATCGATCAGTCTCAGAAAGCTATATATCCATATCGACTTACAGCTCATTGACCATTTTCGGCCATTCTAACTCCCTTGTCAACTTGCCATTATCTCCTCGAAGATGAATCGCATAATTCAATGTTTCCAGTTTCGGTTCTATGTGGTCATAGACCCCCAGCTGGTCCAGAATTCTGGCTCCGTTTTGAGCAAGAAATATTGCAGCGCCTTTCTCCGGCGCGATCACATCTTCACCTTCCAAAAGCACATAATCTATGTTGGCTCTATCAAAAGCATGCGCCAAAGTAAGTCCTGCTACCGAACCACCCACAATCACCACTTTGAAATCAGACATCTCCTTGGCCATAGCATCGGCTGTCCCCAGCCTATGTACAAAGGGATGCAAAATCTAGATACAAGAAGATTTTACAAACGGGAAAGGCCTATTAATACACTCCGATAAGCCCCTGAAATAGGTGGAAAGTTCTCATGGTTCTACGACTAATGAAACTATCTTACGTGAGCTCAACCCACTATATGGTCCGAACATTGTTGGGAATTGCGTGAAATGGCCGGCTTTGGCGCCGCAAGTACTTGCCCCCATTGGCAAATTGACAGATAGTGGAGCGGAGCGCGGACTGAATGCGAGGGTCGATCGGAATATTTACAGAGATTCCATGTGAAAGATCTAATCTAATCTAATCTAATCTAATCGAGTAGCAAATAATCTACTAGGTACAGTAGCAAAAAGATGCATAGGAACGAGGAAATAGATTGCAGATAAAAAGCAAATCAATATCATAGAAGACAATTGGCCGTGTTGGCTACAAAGAACGTACCAGACCGGTATAACAGATCCCTGGAATTTTAACAAACTTGTCTGATTATTATCTCGCAGATACTTCCGTAGAAGATGATATTGCTTACGTAGAAACGCAAATTATGTGATCAAGACAGAACGATTGGTCACGAAAGCAGTTCATAGTAACTTGATCTGTTTCCTAGAATGTCATCTTATGTAATTTGGATAAAGCAATTGGTTGGCCGATAATATTACATAATATTTTCATAGCTCATACATCACGTGATACTCTGCATTAGCCATACGGAAAGCTTCTTGCCAATATGAAATGCAGAGTGCAAGAACAACATATGAAGCTTGTTTATTTGGATGGTTATAATAACTAGAAAATTGATATAAATTTTAGAAATAAACAAGAAATAAGCCGATCAACTGATATTGAGACTATGTGTATCAAAGGGCTTCTATTCACCCACATTTTCCAAGCCTAAGGCAAAAATAAAATTATTTGGCGAAATACTAGCTCTTGTGAATTCCAGAACGCGAGGCACGCGTATAGAATTGCAGAGTCAGGACTGTTCCTGCTTGAGTTTGAGTCTCTTTTTTTACCTGGGAGTTATTCCTTGGGTGGTGTATTTCCTAGACCTCCACAGTTCTATTTACAAAATGGCGATGAGTAAGTTCTGGAGCTTGATTCCAAGCTATTCCATCATTGAGCTCTACTAACAAGGCTCTTTTTTTAGATATTGATATGTCACAGGGTACAAGTTCCAACGATCCTCTAATGATCAGATATACTAATAGTTCTATCAATAGCCTCCGTCGTAAAGGACGAGCAGGGCAGACCATTTATTGTGGTCAGAGAGTAAGGATACCCCGCTTTGCTTGGGAGCTTCTGGCTGATGAATGATTTTAGTCAAGGCAAAAAGAAGAGACAGTATGGAAATGATGCGGTGAAATCACATATACTAGCAGCAAGAACTGTTGCAAATATCGTCAAAACATCACTAGGTCCTCGAGGGCTTGATAAGATCCTCATTTCTCCCGATGGCGATATTACGATTACAAATGACGGAGCCACTATTCTGGGCCAGATGGAAATTTCAAACCATGTTGCAAAGCTTTTAGTAGAACTTTCAAAATCACAAGACGACGAAATAGGGGACGGAACAACGGGTGTCGTGGTGCTGGCTGGTGCTTTATTAGAACAGGCCGCAGAGCTTATCGATAGAGGCATCCATCCCATCCGAATAGCTGATGGGTACGACCAAGCCTGTGATATTGCTGTTGCAGAACTGGACAGAATCTCAGATGTGGTTGAATTCACAAAGACCGAGAGACAGAACCTAGTGAAGGTGGCGCGAACAAGTTTGGGAAGCAAGATTGTGTCCAAGGCCCATGATCAGTTTGCTCAGATTGCTGTGGATGCTGTTTTATCTGTTGCTGACCTTGAGAGGAAGGATGTCGACTTCGACTTGATCAAGGTAGATGGCAAGGTCGGAGGCTCTCTCGAGGATTCCCTACTTGTGCAGGGTGTTATAGTGGACAAAGACTTCTCCCACCCCCAGATGCCCTCAGAGGTTCGCGATGCGAAGATTGCGATTTTAACATGTGCCTTCGAACCACCGAAACCAAAGACAAAGCACAAGCTTGACATCACAACCGTTGAGGAGTTTAAGAAGTTACAGACTTACGAAAAAGATAAATTTAACGAAATGATACAACAATTAAAGGACGCTGGAGCCAACCTGGTCATTTGCCAGTGGGGTTTTGATGATGAAGCCAACCATTTGTTACTCCAGAACGACCTACCCGCCGTAAGATGGGTTGGAGGTCCTGAAATTGAGTTGATCGCTATTGCTACCAACGGAAGAATAGTCCCAAGATTTGAAGATTTGGCACCAGAGAAGCTCGGAACAGCAGGTATTGTCCGAGAGTTGACATTTGGTACAACAAGAGAGAAGATGTTAGTGATCGAAGAATGCGCCAATACCAGAGCGGTGACGATCTTTGTTAGAGGTAGCAACAAGATGGTAAGTACATAAATCCTATTTGTAGGTCATTTCGCTGACGATTGTTAGATCATCGACGAGGCCAAGCGATCTCTACACGATGCTCTGTGCGTTGTCCGGAACCTTGTCCGAGACAACCGTGTTGTGTACGGTGGTGGTGCGGCAGAAATTGCCTGCTCACTAGCAGTTGATGAGGCAGCAGTAAAGTCGCCAGGGTTGGAGCAGTATGCCATGCGTGCATTTGCCGATGCGCTTGACGCAGTCCCCATGGCCCTTGCAGAGAACTCTGGTCTATCGCCCATCGAGACCCTTGCAGCCGTCAAGAGTCAACAAGTGAAGGAGATGAATTCTCGACTAGGTGTTGACTGCATGCAGAAAGGTAGCAATGATATGAGGGATGCTTTTGTCATCGATCCATTAATCGGAAAGAAACAGCAATTGCAGCTAGCGACCCAGCTTTGCCGTATGGTGTTAAAGGTCAATAACGTCATCATAGCTGGTAGCGATGAGAATGAATTCTAGATGTCTGCAACAAAACGATGTAGAATTAGATAGACAATAGAATTCTTCTCGTAAAATATCCCTTTACAGTTTCAAAACCCTTGTGTGCTTTGGTGTAGTCAATACTAGGAAATAGACCAGAGGTTTTGTCACCAATATTCCGTAATCTTGGTTGTATTATCCTTTGGCTATTCATATGTACCTTTTCATTATCACATATGTTACGCTGATCAAACTTTATATTGTAAAGATGGCATATCCCTATATACTACATTTAGAGATGACTCCGTAGGGGATCATTCTCGGCTAGTCATTGCCCTTGTAGAAAGGCGCCCCATGTAGCAGACAGAGCATCCCAGCCTGGTGAGGTTTCAAACTGAAGTAAGATATTCCGACGCCTCTTCACCTTTTCATCATCTGTTTCCTGAATTTCGGCCGTGAATCCTTCCTCAGCACTTGGTCCATACATCTTCACAACCGGGTTCTGTCGCTCATACGCCTTCCATGGCGCCTTCCCGTTCATGAAGGTAATGAGATCCTTCGCCATTTCAGTGGAGGTCTGGGCTTGGCCAGAAGGGAGACGGTCGTTATAGTTGAGGAAAAGAGCCTTGATATCCATGATATGGCTAGCTTTTGACTTCCATTGACCGTCCCAAGGATTAGGTTCGTTGTAGTAATACCGATACACTGGCCCAGGGAACCCTCTCGCGAATGATATGCCTCCTCCAATGAAGCCTATATCGGAACCAAATTCTACGATTCGCAGCGTGGCATCATCGTCAGATATTTCTGGAGTAATACCATAAGCCTTCAGAATCTCTTTGGCTTCAGTTGGATATTCAGAGAGTGTCTTGATGACACAGTCCGTAAATGACGCAGCTAAACCATTGGGTCGTGGTCCCCATTGTCCACATAGGATGGTCCCCTGTTCGTAATTTATGTTAGCAGGATGACAGAACGAAGGCGAGTTCAAATCTCACATCCAATGCACACTCTCCAATTATCAACCCCTTGCACCACTTTGCGCCAGGGAGACGTGAGAATCCCTCCTTGGTTGAAAAGGTCTTGTGCTCAGGCGTGAATGTAAGCATTTCCCCATCAAGAGCCGGAATGTATGGCTGACCCGGAGGAACTTTGAATATGATATCATCGATAGGGACCTTGAGCAAGGCATCGACTCTCTCTTTAGCAGTCTCCCCTTTGATATCCAAAGCTTTGAGTACATTGTTATAGGTTGCTTCATGAACAGCAAGAGGTAATGGACGGATCAAAAGTGAGGTTCCAGCTGAGCAGAACGCTCTGTTGAATAGGGGGGTCTCGGAATATAACTGCAGCGTTACTGAGACTGAGCGGGAAAAGTGAAGTTAGCATGTAAACACGCGGCAGGCACTGTAGAATACGGAAAGACAAACCTGATCCAGCACTGTTTCCAATGGCCGTGATGTTGTCTGGGTCTCCTCCAAATCCTGAAATATACTTCTTTACCCAATTGAAGGCAACCTGCTGATCGCGTAGACCATTATTCGTTGGGAATCCTTGACTACGGAGATCTTCGGAAGTAAGAAATCCAGCAGCACCAAGGCGATAGCTATGAACTGATTAGTATGTAATTACCACAGCAGATTTGGCTATTCACTTTATTCCGACTCCGATAATTGGCATTCCCATTTCTACTGATAATTCGATGATTTTAGTAGCATCATATGTTGGGTATGAATTTCCGCCTATGAAAAATCCTCCGCCATGTACAAACACATAAACAGGAAGCTTCTTGGTTGAACCACTGGGGAGCTTGGGAATGGTTATGTTTAGATTCAAGCCATCTGTTTCTGACATTGGGACTTTGGTAGCTGTCAGAGTGTGCTGAATAAAGCTGGCTTCCATGTCGACACCTTGGGGAAGCACAGCAACACTCGGTCTAGACAAGAGATCAGCTCATATAGAGTAATGCTAGACTATGATACTGACCCGAACTTGGTGGCATCAATAACTCCATCGCCTGAGGCTTCATATAACTCCGCAGCTGCGAATCGGCTCTTGGTAGTAGCATATTTAATACCAAAGAATTGTATAGAACCCTTGTTCGACTTCCCATTTATCTTCCCCAGTTGTGGATGAGCAAATTGTTCACTCATGATGGATTGTTATACGAGGTAAGACCGGAATCGTATGAGTTGTATAGTCGTGAAGCTTCGGCGGGGGCTACTCTAATATACTCTGATTCAGCACTGGATATGATCATTCGGGGCTCTAGGGATGATTTGAGGGCCGAACACACCGAAATATTCTTCACTTACATAATGATAGAGCTTCTGCTTACTCGATCGTGAACAATCTCTAGTGTAAGCGGGCTTAGCAAGAGGGAAAACACTTTGAGGAAATACAGCACTAGCTATATACAGTATATTAAATTGGTTTTGGAGTACCGTCCTTGGTGTCAATGTGGGGCCGAAAAGTGCTTCTATAGGGCTGAGAGTTCTCCACGATAGGGCTGTCTGGTGTGCTCTATCCAGCCGGACGCTTCGTAATCTCGAGATGACCTGCCTCCGACATGACAGACATTACATTGCAGGAACAGAGTCTGTTGATATGGAGCCCTCGACGTGGGGATTCTCCGTCTGGAGCTCTGGGCGAGTGTGGAATCTGCGGATGTCGAGCATCGCAGCTTCGGGAACCCCACAGCCCACCAAGAAAGCAGAGCAGGAGCCAGCATGAGCCACGTTTTCAGGGGTTAGGCGCCGTACGTTGGGTCCGCCCCACAGAAGGCTGGGAGCGGACCCCTGCAAGACAGAACAGCACAGCAGTTGCCAACTGGCACAACCCATCACCGCCTAACTCATGCAAGGAGAAAAAATTGTATATAGAGCTTGGATTTATGTAGACGGCCATTTCCTTATTCATTCTTATTCACAGCCTTCATTGTCACTTTGCACCATCGAGCATCACAGCAATTCCTTTTTCTTTTCCTGTTTGCGTTCCCATTGCGCTCCAATTCCAGCCATCATGAGTGCCGCCAGCAGTATGATTCTGAGTGCTCCGCACACGCGATCACACCAAGTCGCAAAGCAGCAGACCTACATCGGTTTATGCATCATCTGCTTTTCTGTCCTCATCTTTCATGCTCTATCGACTTACCGCTCCACATCCAACCTCGAGCTACCCAAGACCATCAAACATGCCGATGTGGGCGTGCTCCTCCGGCGGATAGACGATCTCTCCGACAACTTTGACCGCCTTAAGAAAGAGATCCGAAGCATCATCGCACAAGAGATGGTCACCATTATTTCACCACAACTACCATTCATAGACCAAAAGCGCATACCCAAGAAGACCCAGGAACTCGATCAGCGACGTGTGACGTTCGCTTTAATTGGCACCTGGGGCGGGTTCTTCGGGCTGTACGGCACCTACCTCTACTTCGAGGGTCTCAAGGCCATCTCGCGAGAGATCATGCTGAAGATGGTCTTCTTGTCCTGCCTGGCTGCAAATGCTGGATTGGCCGCTGCCATCCTAGCACCAGGTATCAAGGAGTGGGACACTTACATCTTCTACACGCTATGGCCAGCTTGCGGTAGTCTCGTCCTCGGGACCCTGTTCCTCATGCCCTCGACTCCTTCGCTTCTCTCATCATCTCCTCCATCCCCGCGTATGGAAAACCAGAGTTTCGAAGAGAAGAAGCAGCTGTTTTAGATCGGTCGCATTGCCGATCTCGGCGGAGCTGGGCTACACGTGAGGGAAGGGAGATGGGCGTTTTGCGGGCGGACAATATTCTTAGGGCGGGGGCGGTGGAAGGAGGTATTTGGATCGATATCAAGTTTCATTTTCTAGGCGGCTGGGGTTGCATAATGAGGAGTTATGTCTTGGGTATATTATGATTGAACGACTTTTCCACGGGTTCACGAGTCAACGTTCGTTTCCTTTTTTTTCTTACATGATTACCGAGGTAGCGAGCTATTTCAGGTGCATTTCATGGCCATGACCACAGCATTTAGATGATACCTAGCTATATTTACACCATGAGCTTTATTATACCATTGATTATGATAGTTATATTTTATGTGCATTTTATTTTCTGTGAAACATCATAGTAACATTACACGAAGGCGCAGACCTTACTCCGTACCACTTCCCAAATTGTATAAAGAGTATCAATCTTTTACAAAATGCCTCCAAACTCCTCACAGTGAGGTAATACATTGAACTATACAAATTTTATGAGTAGGAGCTATATAACATGAAAAAAAAAATATCATTATCTACTCGTTACATTGGGCGCAATCATAATATTTCAAGACTGCGACAGGGTATAATCACATCTACTGCAATGGTTGGAAAAGAACGTCACCACTGGGCCAGTTTTCCGTTGGAATCTCTTCGTGGAAAAGGACAAAATCATATGTGAGATCGAAGCCATCATATACCATCGTCGGACCCACAGGTGCAGGGGCATTTGCATACTGCTCGGCGCTCATCTGGTCCGGTGTTGCTGTGATAGGCATTGCTCAGACATTGTAGGTCGGAATTGCAAATGACAACATGAGAGAGGGCGGTAAAGAAGCTATTAATGACTTACATGGGTTTGAATGCTTCCTTCTGCAGTGCTCCCTCATGTTGTCGGATCTAGCAGTGTGGTAGAAGCAGCCCGGCTCTAAGCATTGCTGTTTTGGGCCATGAACTGTGCGCAGGTGCCGCGATAGGTCTGAAAAGCGAGCGAAGTTTGAGCCGCATTGTTTCTTCGGACATCGATGCCGCATTGAAGGTTCCGATTTGGAGTATACCGTTGAGGATGCGGTCGGTTGGCGTTCCATTTCTGTCTGTGGAGATTGTGACCAGGTATAGTATTGGTCTTGTTCACTGCTTGGAGAACTCGAACAATATTCTGAGGGCTGACAGCCATCTTGAGTTTGCCGCTTTAAAATCCACAGCTCATCAACGGCATTTGAAGAAGTAACAGGGTAGGAATTGGCAGAGCTTGCCATTTTTGAGTAGGCTGGCCTCGCAACAAATGCAAATATAACATATGACAAAAAGAATGAAATTGGTTATCTTCAAGAAGAAAAGAGCCGCAATGTGAGGAGAAGACTTGGTATCTTTATAGGCAGAATCACCAGCTCGATGAAGAACGCGAAGCCATTGTGGCAGAGATGAGGAAACGGCCAATAACAGGAATGTATAACACAGTTGATAAGGCAATAGTCCACTCATGCTTATTCAAAGGAGATCCGGTTATCCTACCATCCCTACGTAACTCATCCTCTTCGGTCCTGAAAGTTAAGACTCAGAAGTCAGATGGTTCAGTGCGCGAAAAACCGTTGAAGACGATAGGCGGGCGGGCCGGAGCAGCCCGTGCCGGCCAGGCAGCAGCTAAGCCTAAAGAAGGTGCGCAGGCAGCCGCTAGACCCAAAGCAGAAGACCGCCTTCCTGCCTTGCAGCATGCCATGCCTTGCAGAGCTGAAGGTCACCTTCCCCGATTTATACACCGTGATTCGTCTCCTCGACAGTTCATCATGGCTTTGGACATTTGCCTCATAGCCCCATGATTGGTGGGTATTAAAAGCCTCTCCGACGGATTTCTTGTGTTGCTATTCATTTCTCCGTGCATTTCCTTAGTCGCAAGGCTACCATTCCCAGCCACCAGAGTTGCAGCGCGAATTGAGCCTATTGTAGGATCATTATTCGATATCCAGCAAGATTCAAGGTAGGAATCTCGGGTTTTCTTAGCCGTTATTTCTCTCTTTGATTTGTGCAAATGTTCGTGAAGCTGTGATGTTGGGCATGCCTCCGTACACGTGTATGCTATGCAGCTAGCAGCGTGATGGATTCTCAGGCATTAGTGCCCAATAATTTAACAAAACAGTCTTCAGATTTCTTAGGCAGGCTTATTTCCGATGGATATGAGAGTCGCTCCTCGAATGATGCTCAGGCCTGCTTGAATTATGGCAGCTGACAATCTGAGATACGAGGGATAGGCGGCTCCTCGAAGCCAAGCTCGTAACATATTCATCCTGATATGCAATGTAGCCTCTAGAGGCTCTTCCTGGCATTATACTCTCTCTTGCACGCTGTGGTCATTGTATGATGCAATTAGCTAGTGTTTCAGAGGCCAGTCTATATGTTATTTCACAGATCTTGGCTCCAGCCTACCGCCGGTGTCAGTATTGTCCCATTATCTCAGGTGCTGATCAGATCTATTTTTGATTTAGGACTGGAAAAGTGCTTCGTATCAATGCATGCGACTGATGGATCTGTTGTATCATTCCATAAAGCCCAGTGATGCTAATACAATAAGCACCACAGGAATAGAAATTATGCTACTCAGAAAATCCGTCACCCCCGTGTGATCTCCGGTTGAGTATCAGATGTCAAGCCGGAGCAAGTATTCCGGGATAGCATGCTAGTTTAGGAACATGTTTGATTCCCTATTATTGTCTGATGCAGAACTCTGTGGCTCAGAGAGAAACCCCTCTTTGCTGGGAATCACAATCTATTAGGATAGATACTTGGTAGAAGATAGCAAGAATATAAAAAGTTTTGATACAAGAGCCGCACACACCTGACGACAAAATATCAGACCACACAAAGAAGTGACTTTACTCACTAGATATGAAGCATTTCAACGCAGAAGGAGTAAGCAGGAGCGTAGATGACGTATATATCTGATACCACTCTACAACTGCCCACAGGAGCTTACTTGGTACCCACAGATCGGTTGTTCACAGATGTTGCATCTGTTTAGAGTTGAGATAGGGCTGTGGAGTTACAGGCCCCAGAATCCCCTGAACTCGGGAATCAATGGGATAATTGACAAATCACGGATGCTTCCTTTTAGTTGTAGTATGTATATGGTTGTTCTATCGACGCAGGAGTCCTATCACGCCTTTAACAACAGACCAAGAGTTCCATACTTATAGCAGGTGTCTCTCCACTTATAAAGAGCAAAGTACCAAAGTCGGTATGGTAATATTGCCAGATGGAAGCCCTGTATCTGTGCCTGAATATTGTGTTACTTGGATGGTCTGTAATGATGCAAATATCGGCAGAATAGAGTTATCCGTGAACTGAATTCGGTGTCATCTGTGAAAAGATAGACTTGACCATAAGCTGGTACCGTTCTAATTCTAGCAGAACATTGGAATCAGCAAGATCCATAGGCTTTCTTCTTGTAAAATGAAACTCACCTCCATGGCATATCCCTTGCGGATGCAACCATTCTAATCCCTAAGCAAGCCGGGTTGTATTATTACGGACTAGAGCAGATGGAGGTTGTTTCCAGCAAGATATGATCTACTTCATAGCCAACTTCACAATATCGAATACTAAAACGTGATGAGGTTCATCAGGTCCTTAATTATGAAAACATTTTTGACATTTAATAGTCAAGTTGTGACATGCTATCAAAGGAACACGTGGAATATTAGTTGAGGATGAGGTGGATTCGCAACAAGGACCCTTAATGTATCATCTGTTACTGGGAGTTAGCACAAGAAAATAGTGGTAGGCTCCATAACTTGATTTATGCCTGTCTTTTACATTTTATGTCCAATATTACCACCTTGCTGCACTGGATAATACCATTGAGCCTCCTCAGCATAACCTATGGTTTCAATCCATAGAGCTTGCTATTTCTGAGATATTGTTTTGAAAGCTTTCTATATACTCTCAATTAGGCCACCATTTGGAAATTGAGAGGGCTATCTGATCAGTTTGGTATCTCGATCTGATCGTGCAAAATTGCATAATTCCATGCCCTTTGCTCCGTCCGCCAAAGTGGTAACGATTATCACAATATCAGGACGTATGGAACAACTAACTACATTACGCATCACAGATGCGAATACATTAGCAGATGTGGCATACTTTAATTCTCTTTATCTCACCTTTCTTGCAATACTACTCACATAAGTACGAGATGGTTTAGTGGAGGAAGGGGATGCTAGCAGTGGCACCGAGACTAGGAATCAATTTTGGGAGCAACTTCCTTTTTTTGCACTCCTCGGTTTTCGTCTATATTTCCTTCACGCTGATCCGCTGGACACACCCAAACACACTATAACGAACGGGATTGGCTTTATTAAACAATCCGCAGTTGCTACAGTGGCGGCGGTGATTGGTATTCGTCTTTACATTTCATGACAAGAGCGTGCAAGTAATGAACGCAATAGGCTCACCAACCCATCCTTTAGAAGGCATATAGATACAGATCATCCAGTTTCAGAACATATAAATGGCATTACTCTTAGCGTGTGGCTCCTGTGGCCACTTGCTGTAGCTATAGCAACTGCCCTTATACTTGGTCTGCAGCTAGAGAGCACAAAGAGGTAATGAGTAGTTGGTTCAAGGTCTGTTCTATTTGTTCTATTTCATCTTCACTGAAACTGACTCTAGATAGTCACGATAACGGCCTCACTAAGCCTCATCAAACAAAACAGAGGTCCATCAAGCGTACACAAGTCACTTTTTCAGCCACAAATCCAAACTCGACTCGATGGGAACCTAAAACAATAGCAAAATGCTGCACTCGCTGAAATATGTTCCTAAGGTGTTTTCAATCTACCATATCGCATTTACCATCGCAAACTTACATCCGTTAAGAATCGAATTAGGTAAAACAAAAGAGAGTATAGAGTCTCAAGACAAGACCCATACATAGTACGAAGTTGCTCAGATGGAAGACGATTATAACCCCTCAGCGAAGCCAAATATTATTTTGTATCGTTATAACATTTAAATGCCACATACGATAACACTATTGGTCATGCCCCAGACTTGATGATTCTCTCGAGCTGTAGCCGTTGGTGCAAAATTGGAAAAGCTCTCAATGCGTATCGAGGGGATAATGGTATATCCTCAGCAATTCTAGTCAATGAACTTTCAACTAAATCTAAGTAGAGTATCGATGAACTCAGTCATTGACGATGCAAATAAACACGCCGAAGAAACTCAAAAACGACTAAGGTACAGCCTTTGCTGGTTAACATGTATATTATTGAAGACAATGATTCCAGTATACACAACTCTATCTCATGGACACAAGAAGATACTACACTTTGAAACCCACATACACACCCACAAGATACGTGGATACAACTAGAAGAAAGGGTTCTTTCAAACCGATCATTTCCACCAGAGCCTGAGGTACGATCACACCAGAGTTATACGTGAAACCGATAAGCTACATGAATCATGTATACACAATATTGACCGTCCATCTCAAGTCCAGCAGCTATTGGAATAAGGAACACTTGACAATAATTCAGCCTACTATATTGAATAGCACAATATAATGGATCAAGTCTTCCTGTCAGAAGCTAATTATCTCATAGTTCTACTTATCGAATCCCAAGAGCAGACATGAATCATCTGGTGCAAGTCAAAGGACTCATGGTCTAGGAACCTCGGTGTCATAAGGGCTGTCATCTCCTATGCTGCACAGAGAAACACCCCTGAAACAAAAACACATGCCGAAAACCCAAAGATAATTAAACTTCCCAAATAACAAAAATCGCAATAAAATTGAAATAAATAAAAATAAAATAATAAATGAGAATTCAACATACGCAGCCGAGGTACGTGGAGAGCCAATTGGGCACCAAAAAAGGAGAGCTCCTCGAGAAAGAGCAGAGGAAAAAGGAAACGATCACTATACCCCACACTGAACGCTCCGCATCGCTCCGCACGAGAATACCAGGAAGGAGGAGGCCTAGAGAAGGAAAGAAAAGACCGGTAGGCCCTATGAAGAAGCACCTACGCAGGAGAAAAGAGACATTGTTACAAACCGAAATCTCCCGAGTGGCATCATCATTTGTCCAACATCATTCCAAGTAGCGAGAGCTCTCGGAGAGCGGGTTCCACGTCGGACGCGGGGATTACTGAGTGTTGTGTTGGGAACTTGGGCATGAGGTTGAGATGAGGCGTATGCATTAGGTAACCTGACCCTTATCACTCCGTCTTCGGTGCTGCTGAAAGAGGGGAGTAGTAGTATTCCTGCTTGTTCTGAATTAAAAATAATCAAAAAACGAAAAGGTCTTGTGAGCACGCGGGACAGCAGAGCAAGAGCAGAAAAGACCTCGGCGATGGGTGGTTATGGCTTGGTTCTGTCGTCATTTGGCCTTGAGCAACGTGCCTCAGGGTCCCTTTCGGACAAACCTGGCCTGGCTTCCGGGCCTGTCACCGCACACGATCCCCGAGATTCTAGGTGCCTATCAGCAGACCGCGCGCAGAAGCAGCCCGCTCCCCCATAACAGAAGGGATGTTTGACGTTAAGGAGCAGGAGGAAAGAGAGCACGAAGAAGCGCACAGCCGGTAGAACAGCCGGAGCCGGAGTAGTTGTTGGGGTGCGGGAGACGGGAAGCGTAGAAGGGAGAAAGTGTTCTGGTGACCGCGCAACGCTGTTCTTCCTGCGGCACAGAAACATGAGAGCAGCCGATCTAATCTAGGTGTTCACAAAGGGCAGGAGACATCTGTTGAGGAAAAGCATGATTAGGCTATACGGATAGAACTGATGGAAGTGGTGATGCCACTGCCGCTGTGAAGGAAGCTCGCACAAGTACGGGTGGCATCACAGGATCTTGAGCGCGGGTTACAGGCTGGGGAGTTGGAGCTTCCAGGCTGAGCGGCCCCAGGAATAAGCCCTAGAAATAGCACTCGCGACGCACACACGCACGCTCTCACTGTACTCACGGGCACATGCACACACGCGTACAAGAGAGGACTTGCAGCCTTGCGACCGAAGGCACGGCTCGCACATGGTTGCACGCCAACGCAGAGATTCCGTCCCTCACTCACACGTTGCACCGAGGACCACCGATCGATCTTATCTCGGTCCATTTTCATGTGTGTTGTACAAGCCGTACAGTACTCTGGTATATTTTTAATTTATTATTAATTATTATTTTATCCTGCTTCTTTTTTTAAAAAATGCTGGATCTCCGCTGGATATACCTGGATTCTGGCACTGAAGTTACCCGATTCGGAGAGGGACCGACCAGGAGGAGAGAGACAGACAGCCAGACAGGGCAGCTTCCCTGTGTAACAGGATACAAACTACCCACTGTAAATCCACATGGTGAATTCCTCAAACCAGGAGAAGAGAAAATGACGGAAGGTGCACCAGCAGCCAACAAACAAACGTCCGACTCAGTAGAAGGCCCGTCGGCAAGGAAACCTGACGAGCAGGACTGCGGGACAGTTGATGACGAGTCGAACGCACACAATGGGCGATGCTAATTAGGCCTAGAGGGAGTCAGTTCCCGTGCGGGCCCCGCCGAAGCCCCTCCGAAGCCCCTCTTTCCCTCTGTACGAAGAGAAAAACAAGCCCCTGGTGCAGAGATTTTCAACGCTTTGTCTGGATCTGAATCTGCTGTTGAATCATGGAAGGAGAAGGAGAAGCAGAACAAAAAAAGCCTCATAGTAAAGGGCAGAAATAGGGTTGATTTGAAGCCCTGCATTACAGGTGGAGCAGCACGGCTGTAAGAGAAAGAGTGGAGTTCTGGACATTTTCTAGAAGCGATAGGATGCGACAAGCACGCCTGCAAATCCCGCCCTACAGGCTGCATTATTATTCCCTGTTGCGGACTCAACAGCTACAGGTAGTCTCCGTTCCGTCGGGTCGCTGGCAGGTTGGAGGTTGTTACGCGGATGGCAGAAAAGCCATCTTTTGCATCAGGTGCGAACTGCTGGGACGAACGGCTGCCAAACTCGAGCAGTGGTTCGCGCGGCAAAATGGAATGTGTGCACCTCAGTCCGGCAGAAAGGACCGCGATGAACTGCTGGATGGTGGAAGATGGAAGATGAGATGGACCCTTAATGTCTAAGACATGCATGGCAGTGACAGATGGGAGGAGAGTTCGTAGTAGTTTGGCTACTGGAGGGTGTCAGTAGGTGTGTGATGTGTGGTAGCAGCAGAGTATCCTAAAGGCTGGACCCCTCTCTATCTGTGTCTCTCTCTCTCTCTGTGTGTGTGTGTGTGTGTTCTTCTAGGAAGAGTGGATCTCTCGTTTTCTAGATTGCGGCATGGGTGGGTTCGTTTTTCTGGATCTCGATAAATCTTTTTATTCAAATCGAAAAATCAAATAAATTAAAATTAAAATCGTACCATGAATCGCATGTGAATAGAACCCAGGAATAGAACGCGGAATATCGTCGTTGATTGGAGCTTTTGATAGCACTTCGCCTCCCTCTCCACCGAAGGTAAAAAGGACCCTTAGAAACACCGAAAAAGTACATCCGTACCACAAATCGAGCAAATGAACTCGCCTGTGGCCTGAAACCGAAACTGGAACTGGAACCAAACCAAACCACAAGCAGAACTCGGGGTCCGTTTTTATTTCCAGATCCTTTCTTATTCCCACTCATCTTGCCTGTGCCTCTTGGTTCTTGCATTACTCATTACTTTTTTTGTTTTTTTGAAGGGAAAGAATATGCGAAGCATATTTACATCATTTGGTCTGTTTCATAGAAAAGATTCTCATCTAAATGGAAGCAAGGAAATGTCTCCCCAAATCGGCACATAAAGCCTTCAGCTTCTGCACGGCTTTAATTGGAAGCCGACAAACTTCAGATCGATCGAAGATGAAGCTCGAGCTGAAGACAGACGCAAAAACAGCGAAATCTATAGAAGGAAGTCTACTCTTCAAATATTGAAAGATTGACTGTCCCCGTAGTGGGCAACTCAATGATCAGGAAGGTTTGACTGTACGCTCTAGTGGGTTATTCGATCTACTTATCATCTCACCCGTCCCTGGCCCTGTGCCAATCCACGAGGTCTTGACGCCTACGAAGGACTCAAATGAATTCGATATAGTTGCGGGCATTCTTTGGTAAGTCGTACCAAGTTTTGGCGCCGGTTGTTGGTTTATTCCATCCCCCATTTCTACCTATACAGGCTTGAGCTTGGCTAATCGGCCCAAGTCTGCGGGGAAGGAATCGAATTCTTCTTTCGTCTCTTCATCAATGTATTTCGTGACAATTTTGATTTTTGTGAATGTATCAAGCCACGTCCAGCTGGGTAAGGTTGAGTTTGGTATAGTGATTGATGGCTGTTGAGTACTTGACGACAACAAGATCTAACCAGCCGCAACGACGTGAATGGCCGGTGGTAACTCCAAACTCCAAACTCCCTTCCGATTTCCTGGGGCTTCTTTCCATCTTCATCAAGAAGCTCAGTGGGAAATGGACCGCCTCCAACTCTTGCTGTGTAGGCCTTGACTACACCAATGATGTTGTCAATCTTAGTTGGGTTCAGTGTAAGTCCAGTGAAGATTCCGCCCAGTCCGGTGTCTGAGCTCGTCACATATAGATAAGTGCCAAAATCAAGATCAAGCATCAGTGCATTTGCACCTGGGCTCTTTCAGTGAGAATATCAGCCAACTTGCCCTTTCCCTCACCCCCCCCCCCACAGCGCTCCAAGAACTATAGTAGCCATGTTTCTCTCTAAAAAATAATCGTATCTCAATTCAATGAAAAGAGTATCAGAGCATTACACATTACTTACCTACTACTGCTGTGTCTGTACCTGTCACGTGCCTGTGACCATTCCCACGTCACCTCCCTTTCTCCAGTACTGTAAAGGTTTTATTTTTGTCTTTGTTTTTGTGGAAACGTGGGAGAGTGGAAAGTGGACGTGGTCTTGGAAGGTGTTTACTTAGCAAGGAAAATAAATGTGGATAATTCGTTTCGTGTTTTTGTTTTTATTGTTTTTCGTGCCTTGGGCCTGGATCTTTTGGTGATGTCACGAGTTTGATGGTACTGTAGTTAGGTTGGGTTGCTCGGCTGGTACCAGTAGTTGGGTTGAAGTACCCTGGGTCAAGATTGCATGCAGATGCATGTGACAGAGGAGCGAGTACTGTTACTGTGCTGTGTGGTTATTTGGATAGAGATGGTGGTCTGGATTTAACTGTTAGATAGAGTATTTGCTTGTACTCCGTAGAGATAAAAATGATTACAACTGACATCTTGCCAGTGAAGAGGCATCTTCATCTCATGTAATTCATTACTCATCAATGAAGAGACAATTGGCAGAAACATACTTACCGCCTTCCTATTCCATAGTCACACTCTTAATCACAATTAAGCGCCCGAACCAAAAAATCCTTTCATCCTCTGGGAACTCGCGTGCACAAATAATCCCCCCTTATGCGCGCGCATAAATCTCCCATCACTTCAATCCCGTCCCCATCCCGCCGTAACGGCACACCAGAATAAACCATAAGGCTCTCGAATCACAATATTCCAAATTTATTTAATTCTTTGTTTTAAAATATTTTTTTACATTTCTGGTTCGTACACGTTGTCACTTCTCCCACACACACTCTCTCACACAGTTTCTCTTTCAAACTCAAAACTCAGATCTTACCCGCCCTGGTTCTCCCTCCGTTGTTGGGTTGCAGTGCGGTAGAGCCCGTAATGTCTTGCTGGTTAGGTGGGATGTTTGTGTGTGTGTGATAAGGAACACCGATAACGCGCGCCTGCGAAAGGAGGGGGAGGGGTAGCCGCTCGGTGCTTCTGCGTGTTCTGCCTTATGACTATACCACTGTGCTGAAGCTTTGTTTGAGGTTGGATCATTTGATTCTTTTTTTATTTCTGTCGGCTGTTGCTATTTGTTGGGTTTCTTTATTTTTTTTATTTTTACCATTTGCTGGTTATTCCTTCTCTTTGATCTTTCGGCGCTTGGGATTAGGCTGAGTCGACGTGACTCAGGTACAGCCGCTCGCTGTGCGCTGGAAGGACCCATGGGGTAGGTATTAGGTATGCAGCGTGTGTTTGCGTGGGAGCGGGAGGGTTCCTTCTGGCCCCAGCGGTTTGGTCTTGGGGGTGTTTGCGTTGTTGTTGCTGCTGTTGCTGTGGTGGTGGTGGAGACAAGTTGTGAAGTGGCAGGTCAGTTGATCAGGTTGTATTTTCCTCTCACTGGGGTCGTTGGCGCGCTTTCAGCTGTTTCCTTGGTATGCTCCTAATATTATTTGATAATAGGGAAAAAAGGAAATAGAATTGATAATTCAATTTTTAATTTTTAATTTTCCTTTTTCTTTCCTCGTGGGTGACATCTTGTTGGATTCTTTTGTGCTGTGCTTCACTGCACTGCGTTGTATTGTAATATATTTCGTGCTAAATTTGGAAATGAAGGATGAGGGTACCGTGGGGATCACAACCAGGCAACCCTTTGCAAAGCTGTGATCTGTCGGAGCAAGATCACAAAACAAGACAGCCAGACAACCAGATGGTAATTGCACACGATGCAAATAAGACGAAGGCAAACCTCCTGGAGGAGATAATACTGTAGAGCAGTGTAACAAGAAGAGACTGTAGATAAGGAGGGCACGACAGAGAGATGAGTGAGCCATGTATGCATGCGTGAAGTACTCCAATGAAAGTACACAATACCTCCATCATAATCATAATCATAATCATCATCATCATGACCACCATCTCCCATCTCCAATGCAGTAAAACCCAACCCCCAATCTCGTGCTCCCCAGAGATACAATCCATCCCAGCACCCATCTCCTCGCAAAACCAGGCCAACAAACCCGTCAGCCTCAGATACAACCGTAACCAACTCCCCCCAATTCCCCAATAATCCCCAATAAATCTGCCCTTGCCTCTCAGCCGTTGTCATACCCGAGATACAGTCATTCACGCAACACCACCATCAACCCTCCAACCAACACAACCAACCAATCCGCAAACACCCAAGCAACTCCCGTAATCAATCAAGCAGATTGAAATCAAATGAATCAATCAGATCCCACTACTGCATCCCCAGCACGTGTCGTAAGTCCCTCCATCTGAGGAGCATGATCCCAGATCGGTCATTTTTTACGTAGGGCGTCGCGCGCACGCAGCCGGACGGGAACCACGGGACACGGGATCCGTACCGTTGAACATGTGGGTTTTTCTCATCTGTGGGCTGCAGGTCATCTTGGTGCTCCTGTGAGTTGAGTGGTGTGAAAGTGATAGTGAGTGTTTGCCTGTTAAGGCTGATGCTCGTTGGATCATTGGATAACTTCTCCTTACTACTTTTCTCTCTTACCTTCCTTTTCTTGCTTGACGACGAGGCTTATGGGATACATCCGGGGCGGGAGGTACAGTGTTAGAGTATTATTCATTGTCCCCGGGTTGTAAGCTTGTGGGGTTGGTTGGAGAAATTTACAGTATAGCTTGACGGGATGGCGACATTGGTGATGAGGTGAGCTCTTTAGGGGGTGAAGAGTCACCTGGTGATATGCGTAAGGCACCTTTGTCAGCGGTTGCTATTCTTCTCTTTACATTATTACTGTAACTCGGGAGTCGGGACCGAAAATAGATGCTTAATTGTAATGATATTCCTCGGTGCTACATACTACTCCTTTCAATTCCCATGTGGCGTTGCTTTGCTTTGTCCTCTCTTGATAGTTTGCTTGCTCAAAGAGGCCTCCCGCTCCTCGTTCCATTCTTCTGGATGAGAACTCAAAGAGCCGCTTTGTCTTCTAGAAAGCATGCGGTTGCACTAATCTGGCAAAAGAGGCCTCACAATAAGGGATAGCTCAGCCATGCTGCAGGCGGTGATCCGTTCAAAGAGAGAGCGCTTACTCTTCGCTTTGTTTGCCTCCCGCCTCTTGCGTCTTTGAGCCACACTCTATTGACTGGATGCAAACATCCCCTTCGTAACTCCTGTCTGCTTATCCTTTGTCCCGCATGGATGATCTCTCCAGGTTTATTATTCAATTTAATAATTTCTTCAATTATTTCAAATAAAACTAAAATGAATAATGAATAATGAGAATTTAATGAGGTATTTTATTCCAATATGTCAACAACCTTGGACCTCGGTGAACCCGTTGCACCGTAACATCCATCGCATATCCCAGAGTCCTTGATGTCACCCCCAAGCTCAACCACAATCTCGTTGTCACAAGATATGAGATGAAACAGAGGGCCGATTTTCCTTCCTGAAATAAACTCATTGGAATAGAATTCACTACTAGTAACACGGTTTACGTAGAATCCACCGTCCTTTCCATACGTATCACAAGAGATTCCAAACGCAATACAATCTCGTACTACTGCTACCACCACTATCGCCATCACTGAGACCATAACCCCCATAACCTCCCACAAAACCGTAATCCTCTAGAAAAAGAAAAGAAGAATACAAATTGCAGAGCGTGGGGGGAATTGTCAACCACGGGATGATTACATTCCAGATACTACAGTGACAGAAAGACAGGAGATTAGGGGGGTTACACGGATTGGGTTTCTGCTGATTGATGGGACGTGGTGCAACCTGAGGGAAAGGAAACGCGATCCGTCAAGTGAGAGAGCGGTAGATAAGTGTGTTACCCAGGCAGGGAGGGATGATTGTATGGCTGGAGAGAGGGAGAAGTCCGCATTTAGATACGGGGAACAAAGACAAGAGGAGGTAATGCGATGCAAGGAAGGAGCGTAGAAGAGTGAACAGAAACAAGCAAGCAGAATGCAAGAAAGTGTAAATATACGAGAAGTCCACACAGAAGAACCATCCAAATCACAAAATAGAGAACCAAGCACATACCTCTTCCCAATGACAAAGTACAGTAATTCCGTACATCCCATTCAACCCTGATATCCATATCCATATTCCCTCTCCCCGCGCTCCCCATCCTCCAGACCCCGAACCCCCGATCGTAAAAAGAGCCCACAAATCCCCCATTCCATCCCATCCCATCCCATCCCATCCCAGCACGCATCCTCGCACAGAGATCGTACCTCCATCCATTTCATCTATCCATACATACGTACGTACGTATAATATAAATCCCTACATACATACCTACAAACCTACACAACACCATACAATACAGTACCAGTACAATATATACGTAACACCTCTCCCCATACGCCCTACATGCGAAACACTGCACCGCATACGCACGGCAATATAAAATCTACAGTGATCTTACGTACAAAATGTCTTGTCTCTCGGATATACGAAACCTGGATAAAATACCCTGTTGCTATGTGCTGCGCGGCGCAGCGGTTGCGGTTACGGTTGCGGGTCGGGGAATATATAGCAAGAAGCTTGTTTCTATTTTAGGGCGAGGCGTGGTTTTTGGGGCTAGGGTATGGGATGTTCCAGTTGGTTGGGTCGGGAGTTGTGGATGATAGATTGATAGATTGATAGATTAATTGATGATGATAGTAAGTGGGATATGGGGGATTTATTGATGGTTTTTTGAGATGTGTGGGTTGTGTTGGATAGGTGTTGGCGATGTAGGGCAGGTTACTTCAGACAATCACATATAAATCGTTCTCACATACAAGTCACATGAACCAAGGTTATAAGCTAAACTTTTTGCAATTTTTTCTTCATTATACTAATTTTATGCTGCTCTGTGCTCACATGCTCTGCAATGCCAGCCCGAGTTCCACGAAGAGCCAGCTAGCTAACCTGTAACTAAATATGTGGGCATACACATACCCCCCTTTTTATCTTCCCAATCCCTCCCCCATCTGCCATGTAATAAATCCTCATCTGGCCAATTCGGCGACTGGAGGCAAAACATCAAAAAAAGACAATAACAAGAAAAAGACAAAATACAAGGCAATAAACACTAAGTGCAGACAATAGTAGACAAAAACCAGTAAATATCCATGGTATCGTATCCATCAAACGCCGATAGTTGGCAAACCCTCATACTTCTGGTATGAAAGGGCCGCCACAAAATAAAGATCAGATATAAAACCGCGCTAGGTATCTTCACTTTTCCGTTCCGAGTTATATGATATATGAGAAACAAAAAGGCAAGGCCGGGGCGAAGTTGCCTCTATTCTATCATCAAGCTTCCATGAGGTCGAAGGACGATGAGAGAGAATAATGTATTGCCGAGACCCGATCGATGATGATTCACAAACGCCGCGCCGACGAATGAGCAGTTCAGAGACTGTGGCCACCACCCCCAGCGACGCCAACCTTGGATGCTAAATGTGATATAAGAGAAAACATGTAAAAGAGCAAAAAACCCCGCCGCTAAATGCAAATGCAAGACAAAAACAAAAGCAGAATAAAGCAGAAGACATCAGTGTCATATCCCGCTCGAATGCTCAAGTATAGGGTATAATTTCCCGCCCGGGTCCGAAGTATGCCAGACCGTGTATATGAATTGGTATCGTATAATATTTGGCTGCGGAGCCGATGCATTGTATGTAGAAGTTTTGTACAGGCTTCCGTTGTGTTGGAAGGAGAACTTGCTGTGCAGCGTT
Source organism: Xylogone sp. PMI_703 (assembly GCA_021399445.1). Lineage (NCBI taxonomy): Eukaryota > Fungi > Ascomycota > Leotiomycetes > Xylogone > Xylogone sp. PMI_703. The sequence goes on along the minus strand of JAJTUQ010000002.1, from coordinate 3,913,336 downwards.
GTTGAAGGACGGTAGGAGAGGCGGCTGGATGATTGTGTTCGATGCACAAGAGAGAGTGTGTAAGCTGATTATAGTGTAATAGAAGATTGCATGTGTCGATTGTGGTGAGGTTATTGCGATTGATATCTACCAGCCCTTGGAGTGGTATTCACCCAAGCCAGTGCTGAAGTATTCATTCCAGCTGTTGTTCAATTCCTTGTCGTCGCTCATGTGTACCTTGTCTGGGTACTGCTTCAAGTTTGGGACATCGTGCGATGTGTGTCGTCGCTTGAGGACTGCGTTGGCGGTCTGTGACTTTTGCTTTCGCTCCCAGAGAAGGTGTTGGCGAAGGCTGACGGTCAACTCGGTTGCGAGCATGTTGCGACGAGTGGTGCGAGGAGAGAGAGCGAGGTTGTGCGATGAGGCGCTGCGGGTGTTGATTGCCATTGGTTGTGCGCGTCCATTCTCTGCGATAGACTTAAGGCCCTTCTTCATCATGAGTCCTCCATTGTCATCGGACTCAGGCGATCCAGCTGCCGATGGGCCGTTGGGAGAGGAGGTGCGAGATCGGCGAAGGGCAGGTGTGGATCGTGATGCTCCAGCGGCAGCAGCAAGGGCGCTCTTGCGGTCATTCTGGTGAAGCATTGTTGTGAGGAGAGATCGTCGAGATGGGAGGTGGACTTGAGAGTCTACTCGCTGGAAGAATGTCTTGTCGTCAATGCTGGACCTTCCACTCTCCTCAACCGAGTCTTCCCACTCTGAGGAGTCGTCATCATCGTCAATGGCGCTTTCATCGACCTCTTCATCGTCACTCTCGAAGGGGTCCTCGCTGGATACCTGTTCCTCTTGGATGGTTCGGGTTGCGATCTCATCCTTGAATGAGGTCCTGGTGGGCTTGGTGGGCTTCTTGAGTGCTGCAGTCAACTGGCTCTGAGGTTGCATCCGCTTTGGTAATGAGCTCTCATCCTCGTTGGAAGAAGCACCGCCAAAGCTGAACATGGTCTTCTTCTTTGGTTGAGTGGGCTGCACATTGCTCTCCATGGAGTTGGTCTGCTCGCTGTAGGAGTCATCGCCGGAAGAGCCACCAAGAGCAAAAGTAGGCTGCTTCTTGGCTGCGGGTGCCTTTGCAGCAAGATCGTCGGATGGGATGGATGATGGTGCAGTGAGGAGAGGGATTGATCGATAGGAAGAGGAGACTTGGGATGGGGAGAAGCCACGAACGACGCTGGTGGCGCTTCGTGTTGAGGATTGAGAATCGGTCATGGAGGTCGAATTAACTGAGCTCTGAGATGATTGAGAGCTGGGGGTCTTGCTCTCGGTGGTGATTGTGGATGCTGGTTCTGGGCTGGTCTCCTTTGGCTCTGGGACCTTCTTGTTGTTAAGTGGCGCTAGGTAAGAGTGGTTCTTAAGGGAAAGGGGCTCGAGATCCTTCTTCTCCTTGATGGTGATGACCATCTTCTCTAGGTCATCGGGCGTAATATGCCTCTCACGGCCACGGCTTCGGCTGTGGCTCTGGTGCATCGAGTCTTGTCGTCGTACCTGGGGTCGGCAGATGTCTACTGCTGCTGAGGTGGAGGTGGAGTCTTCGGCATCAAACTCTTCATCGGCTACTGAGTCGAGGCTACCTGAGAGTTCAGGGATGTCTTGAGACTCGGTCGGTCGAGAGATGGAGATTGCTGGAGTGGTGGCGTTGGCTTCTGGTGCTGGCTCGCAGCAGAAGGTTTCTCTGTTCCATAATCTCCAGCTGAGGTTTTCTAATCGTCGACCCTCTTCTAATGATCCTGCGCATCTTGAGAATACTAGAATCACTTGGTTAGTCCACGGCGGTGCCAAACTCGGTCGAAATCCTCGAACTCACCTGTCCACATGCTGAAGAGATTCTCTACATTTCGGGTGTCGACCTTGTGAATCAATCCCACATCTACGGTCAACACCGGGGCGTCCAACTTGGAAGGCATGTCTGCTGCTTCTGCTCGGAAAGTGGACCTATTTTGACGGCTTGAGATACCAACGGTATGATTGTTCGCGTGTGAACCGCGAAATTCGACGAGGGAGGAATTTTTGCGTTGTTGTTGTCGAGTTGACGTTATATCACCTTCGACGGCTGGATTCGTGCCAATGACGATTAGTGCGGGTCGACTCGGAGATACCTTGCTAATCGTAATCGATATCGGCAGCGGTGTGGAGATGACCTCGAAGTGAAGTCTCGTTCACGAGTGTTCCTGTTCAAAGACTGTGAAGTCGAAAGCGTCGACGATGTCCAGGAAAGAAGAGTCTTTCGTCCTTGGTGAGCGAAGTCGAAGGAGAGTAAGGGTATATGGGTCTGGAGGTCTTTCGCGTGGTGGTCGTTGGTAGTAATACTTTCGTGGGTCTATGTCGGTGGAAGCGTGGAGACCGCAAATACTTCCGGGAATGAGTGGGTGGGTGAATTCCTTGCTGTTTGCTCGTGGGACGCTAGAGCTTTAGCGCGCCAACACACGAGCAGGTCTAAGCTGATTCAGGTAGCACCTCCCAACTATTGCCTCATGAGGCAGTATTACTCGTTTGGGCAACAGACCCCAGATACGAACGGGGGTAATTCGGCCAGGGGACGGGGGGCTGGACTTGTGTCGCAGCCACCGGGGGCGCCCCCAGGGGCGCCCCCAGCGAATACCCTTTGCGGCCTTTTGCGGTACCTCAGCGCCTGGGACCTTGGGCTGGGTTTTGCGCTGGTACGAAGTTACAAGAGCCACCGGTCGAGAACTCGTCACTTGGGGCGTGACTCCTCGACGACTGCCTCGCCCAACCCGCACGCAGGAAACGTCAATGGGTCATCAGATGGAATCACAGAGCGGTCGCCCATGCGATGGCACACTATGCGTACGAAGAAAATTTCCATCGCCATTCAGGAGCTGCTCAGCGCACCGTGCCTGTACCACGTCGTGCTGGCACCGCTGGGCCACCCTCTTCTTTTGCACGCTTCTGCCGCTCGATAGCTGTAACGCGCTGTTCCTGTATGAAGGGCTGCGTTTGTGCAGTGCACGTGCTTCTGGCTGCCAAAACTCGGTGAAAGGTGGGTTGGCAGGAGCGGAACACTACTTCTGGGCCCCGAGAACTGCCGGCAGTTGTGATTTGAGCTCTGAGATTGCTACTGTATTAGCTGGACTCGCTGGACAAGTCTTTGGGCGGAGCGGAACCGCGGGGCGACCGAACTGTGCTGGCGATGGCCTGTGGGAGAGAACAGGGCAACAACTGCTGGGCAGCGCTGTGACGGCCCTGTGGCTCAGGCCAGCACACGCTGTCAGCCTGAGTATCACAGTGGATAACAGGCCCCCTGAGCCTGCGGTTTAGTGCTGAGCACTGGGCGCCTGGGCTCTCACACTTTGCCTCTCAGTGCACTCTGGCATTCTGAGAGCCACTGAGGCGGCTCCATTCCGACCGCCCCGTGCTTCGAGATGGCGGCGTGACTCGCAAAGCCCTCTATTGCCTATCGCGCTAGCCCCGATCTGGCATTTCCTCCATCCACTACCGAGCCTCTGTCGGCTTTTCTCAATGGCGCTGTGTCGATAGGCCAATGTGTGCCCTTCCCCCTCCAGACTGCCACCGGGGAGACTCGGGTATCCAACGCCTCTGACAGCTGGAATTGAGACGCTACCGCGTGCTTCGAGTCCCCTCCTGGCTGGCCCTAACGGTCACATTGGGGGATGCTACCCAATGATATTGATCTCCGCGCACCTGTTCGCCAGATCGACTCGTCCACCTATGGAGACGCGAAAGGGGGCCTATGACGAACGTGTTACTAAAGGCTTCTAGGAGAGGACTTGTGCAGTATGGTACAGTGCACGATACTTAAGGGAGTCCCCAGTTGTTATCCAGCGGACTTATGAAAGAGCAAGAACCATGATCCTGTCCCAGTGCTCGTGCTCAGACTCTGAACAGTGAGCATCGTGCGTTTGCTGGTCAGAAACACAGCTGGATTGGGCCTTACGACGAAGATGACTCCCCACAGTCTGGAATCACCCCGTCGCAAAAAGCCCAGTGACCAACAGAGTACCTTCGCGCACAGGAGGAACTCCCGCAGAAGCCAAGTAACCAGCAAGTACACAATACAATACAATAATACGGTACCACAGAATACAGTACAGCCCTCGTAGCACCGTCTAGGCATCGCCAGTCCACGTAGTAGACACGCGACCTCGCTACCGTCGATCGCCAACATCTAATCCACGGTGGCAGCGGCGAACAGTTCATCCATCACATGGCATCTACTGATCTACTCGTAACCCATTTACCCCCCGAAAGAAAGCCTAAAAGCGAGCCAACGGTCGCTACGACCCCATTTCTCCGCAGATCAACGTAGCCGGATGAATTGTCGAGCGTCGCATGTGAGCTTATTCTCCCGAGAATTGGGATGATCGGACACATGGGGAGTCGCTGACAACAGTATTACATGGAACACCTGACATCCCCAGAAAACACCCAGCAAAAACTGCCATCTATCCGGCCCAGGAAAAAAGCAATCCACCGGGGGCGCATACATCACGATCGTCTACGGGTGTGCCAGCCATCAAGCTGAGCGTGATGGTGTTGCGGTCATGGCCATAAGCAAAGAGCCAGCGACGAGAGAACATGAAATTTGATGAAATTTGGCGATGGTTGAGGCGTGTGGTTACTGCGTCACGACGGATGATACTCTGTAGGTGATAGATGATGGCAGGCCGTCTCTCGTTGCTCATACGAAAGTATTCTTAGTCGCGCTGGCCAATACAGTATCATATCCAAGGATCGGAAAGGCTCAAATAACTCTCGTGCATGAGGATCGCCGCCGGAAGGGGTTCCCCAAAATCAAGGTTCAGCGATGGTACGGTACTGGACTCTATCCAGACGCCGGAACGAGACAATCAAGCTTTCCGTGCTTTCTTTCCTCCAAATGCGACAGTAGCAGAGGCTGCATTGGCAATCGTCATAATATTGTACCGGTAGATGAGAGAGCACCTCGGATGAGATCTGAAATCTTGGAGAACGCCAGCTGTGAGTGTTGTAATTGTGGTAGCGCATCAGGCTTTGAGGTTCTCAAAAGGCAAATACACAGTAGACTCGGGCGGGCACATCTGACTGGCTCGCCCGTCTACATCCCGGGGCCGCGATTGAATCAATTGCCCACAACCCGGGTTACGGGATCTGGGCTTATTAAGGCTGCCTCTCGTGAATCTCAGAACCAGCGGCCTGGGAAGTAATCTGGATGATTGTGCAGTTTGCAGGCCCGAATCGTGGTCTCAGGTGAACCAGGGACACACACACACATCACATCGCACAAATAATAAAGCATGCACAAATCTAGCAGCTCTCATACTGGAAACACACAGCCATCCCAGACTCGTGTCTCTCGCGGATGCATCCGCTGGTGTCTCCAACCTCAAACATAATAATTTCGTGATGCTGTGATACTGCGATGCAACGGTGGAGGAACGAATGTCCAGAAGAAATAACCTCTGCAGGGGCAGAAGCACTGCGGCACCGCGATGAGACTGTGGTCGGTAGCATCGCTCAATTGCTCGGACACACATCCGCTGTTCCCCATCGTGATATTCTCAACTACCGCGGACCGGTGCACATTGCGTACGGACTGACGCCGTCCTGCCGCCCTTCTGGAAATGGCACGCAATGGTAATTGTGTCAGCAGGAAAAAAATTTCAACCTCCTTATCGATGCGCCCTCAAACCCCCCCTTTTCCCCTCCAACGCATGGTGTGTTTGCGATACATAACGGAAACTGTTATCCCCCCACGACCACAGTGTGAAAGGCATAAGTACGGTCGAAGGACCAGACGCGGGCTGCATTGAGCGAGAAAGCCACCGCTTTCGGTTTTCCGCATTGGGAGGTCAAGGTACGGAGGTATGGCCGCACAGTAATAACTATCTCCTCACACCGCTGGATCGATTCAGCATAATGAGGCTGTTAAACACTTGCTCGTGATGAATTGTTCCTGCTGAGACGGGGTTGTCCTGGATAGAAAGTTGAACACCTGTCTAGGATCCGGCAGTATGACCGGTAGGCTTGAGATAAAGGAGGGGCAGCAGCAGCAGCAGCTGGCTCCCGTCGGGCAGGAGCTGTGTTGCCGGTGTTTGTGTCGGAAAAGGTTTGCCTGTTGGGGATGGCGGTAAAGGGAAAAGGGATGGTGGTTTGGGTTCAGACCGCCAGAAGGGACAGCGGAGGAAAAGGGCCTAGGCGCACAACAACAAAAAAAACTCTACGATCACGACATCTTATCTCTAGACCCCTCCAAACCTAATTGCTTCCGTATTCCCCACGTCATCCATGGTAAAAAAATCCCACAGAACTGAATTTTCCCAACAATAATTCATTTTCCAAGGAAAGAATGGAATTTCTCATCACGACCCTTTAACTTCCTTTTCCCCAGCTCTTGGCTACCCCAAATCCAAGCAAACTCGTAAAAAGGGAAGCAAAAAAGTTTGGTACGGTCAACCGCCTACCACCACTGTGTCTAGCGCACACCCGGGATCTCCAACCCCCCTGCTTCCGGACCAGCAAAAAAATCAAACGAATAGCATCACCACCACACCAGAATGCTGAATAGGCATGTGTGTGCATGTGTGCCCATCTCATGCATGCGAAATGCACGATTTGGAGAATTTTCCTTTTTTCTTTCTTTTTTATTCTGACTGGTCCATTCTCTATCCACTCTCTCTCAGCCATATCCATGATTCAGAGTGTCAATTGAATCAAAATTTCTCCTTTTCCCCTTCACCCCCATGTTTAATTATACCCTGCGCTGTAACTGCCCTCTTACTTCGTACTTACCACCGCCAATTTAAAACACCATGGGGAATTTTTATCAGATTCTTTTATTTCCACCTTAATGATATATATAGATATAGTATTCTTTCACCGCAAATGACGAAATTCTTTTTCTTCTTATGTGCAGGAATTAGCGGTATGGAGCCTTCTCTTTATCTTAACTGTATTTATCGTCATAGGGTGGTGTTTTCTCTGCTGCGCTGCTTGCTGGCTTGTGGGTTCACTGGCGGTGACGTTATCTTATCTACCGGTAGACAAGAAGTTGATTGTACTGTAGGGCTACGGCAGCACGCGACCCGGTAAACACAGCCAGCTAGCTACTGACCGCTTGAAATTTTCTGATTTCAAGGAACGAGCCGGTTTGTGGTGACTTGCATGATTTATCTTGTTACGGTAACTTAAGCTATCGTGGCATGCAGCAAGAGTACTTTAGATTAAAAATAATATTATTAGATTACAATTACAATTATTTAAATATGTTGAGAAGGCGGGGTGTATTTGTGGATATCTAGAAGCAGCTTCCTCTACGTTGCGAGCCCTATTTCGCTCAAGACCACATAACCACTCTCCACACTTACGGAGTATATCCACCGCCCACCCAAAACTTGTGCATTGCATATGCATTGGGGTTTGTTTCGTTGTTCTTTTCACCTTCTTTTTTGCTTCCTTTTCCTTTCCACTGCTGCAACAGGGCTGGAAGTTTAATAAATGCTCCGTTGGCAAAGGTTCCACTTCTCTCATCTCACCTCCGGCGTTGTGCGTGAGATATGGGACAAGACAAACAAAACAAACGGTATGGTAATTATGGCAGCGTCATGTGAGAAAGAGGGGGGAGAGAGACATCCTGTTGCAAACCAATCTTACCTGTGTCCGTTTGGCTTTTGCTACCCGCACGAGACCTGAGATTGAGGAGTTGAAACACCGCGTGGTCGTCTCTGCGCAGTTGCGGTAGCGAAGAGGGAAAACAAAGCACGATGCAGGAGTGAGGAGGCAAAAAATTGGAGTAATAAAACCTAAAAAAGAATTATACAAGTACACAAGACCTCTATTTTCATAAAAAAATGACTATTTTTAAATTTCATATTTTTAATTCTCATATTTTCTGGGGAGAGACACGCACGATGCTCTCGTAACCCTCCTACTGGATCTCACATCTCGCATCTCGCATCGTGCGCTCGTTAATACCCCAGAGAAGAATAAAAGCGACGTATCAGATCTCACACATCTGGCTTTTGCGCGTCGCACATCAGGGTTCATGGGAAGCGGCAAATCTTAGAAAGGTCTCGGGTGCTTCCCCTTCTTCCCTTCCGTTCGGGAGCTCATCTTAGCTGCATCGAGATGGTGATATGCAAGCCATATTTTGATGAATAGATCTGGAGTGGTCGTTTGAGTACGAGTTTGCCTCTGCGGAGTACCTCCGTAGAGGGAGGGCTAGCCAAGCATCGCCATGCTGCTAATACACGAGCAGGACTGTCTACACAGCAGAAGGAGGAAGCGAAAAAGCAAAGGCGGAGGCAGAAGGAATACCTTAGAAAGTCTCTACTAAACAGACCCCTATGATTGTTTATTCTGGTTGCTTCAGCTTCTGTCTATAGATTCTATCATATATCACAGTGACATCCAGCGAGTTCCAGTGAGTTCCAGCTAGATCGGACGAGCAGCCTTTCCTGAACAAGTAGGTTTAGATGCTGATTACACATGTAACTGGTTATGCTTGCGAGGCTTGCTTTTTGGTTTCGCTTCGCCTCGCCTCCTTCGCCCCGCGTTACACGATCTATCATCTTTGAATAAGATCAATTGAGCGTAAATGAATATATATTGAATGATATATTACAATAATAATAAAAATGGATATTAATATCATATTATTATTTCACAGATTTCGAGTTCAAAAAAACTCAAATCAAGAAGAAGAAAACAGCACATGTGCTATTGCTTATGCTCTCGAACCCCTCGAAGCCGTGACGAGTTGCCCAGGAACCTAGCCGTCCCGACTCACCCTCCCGCAGCGGAGCCGACCTCCGCACCATTCCAAAGCAGGGTAATAAAGCAATGGAAAACAAGGCAAGGCAAGGTAAGGTAAAGCAAAGTAAGTAAACCCAACGCCGTAAGCAAAGAGTAAGCCGGTCGGTAAGAGTAAGTAAAGTACGGCAATAAGATGTAAGCCGCCAAAAAATACAACAGCACTGTACTGTAACTACCCATCCGCCTCAGCTAGGTACTTAACAAGCCAACTCACGGGAAGGGAGGGACTCACCCCACGCTTTTGCAAACAGCCCTCCCGCAACCAACCAGCTCAGCACACCCTCATCTGCAACGAGCCTCTCAGGATAGGTAAAACACCCCACGTTCCGCCAGCGGCCGATGATATGTTGCTGTTGTTGTATGTTATACAGGGTACGGGCTCTCCGTATAGCATCAGAGCAATGATCCCGATCAAGTGAGGGAGAGGTCCAGTACGGGTAATGGCATCAAAGCTCAGGGCGCTTACGACGCCGTTTTCCATGGGTTTCTAGATTTGATACTCCGTATAGTTACAGTATCGATAGTAGATTACTATGTTAACCGTTCCCGTGGCCGAGGGAAAAGAGGGAAGTATCATTCCCTTCCGCGGGATGAGAAATAACTAATCCGTGGCCATATACGATAGGTACGGAGGAGTCAGGAATATATTGCTTTCCTCGCGATGATTAAACTATCATCTCGTGATTTATCTTTCTTTCTTTTTTTCTTCTTCTTTCCCTTGGCTATCACAGTTAAAGTAAAGTACGTGTATATGGCAACTAAGCATTTTCCTTCACTTAATGAAATAATCCAAGCGAAGCGAATCTCGAGACGAGACGAGGCGGAGCGAAGAATACGGAGTCCAAGCTGGGGAACACAGCCTGTGTGATGCGCAACGTGATTCGAGATTGCCGCTTCAGCGCCTCCCCCGACCCCCAAACCCCGTGCCCTCAGCGCAGCCAGTGTGTGTGAAGTTTGGTAGCACGGGAGCGGAAGGGGAGGGCCGGCCGGGGTCGCGTAGGTTAATTTTAGCTTTGCTAAGGAATTGGGGTGAGGGTGAGCACCGTAATCAGGCTTTTTTTCATCGTCTGTTGTGGCACAGCTATACTCGTAACCGTTAACTGTATGTGTACCGCACAACTGCTGATTACAGCGGGCTCGGAGTTTATGTGATGTATAGGATCGGGATAATAATCGGGGGCTTTTTTACTTATTGAAGATGAGATGAGATGAGAAGAAATCGTACGATGTTGAAATGAGGGCAGAGGTGAAAGGGTTCGAAGGGGGGACCATGGACAATCTGGCTATTACGTGTGATGAGTAGATGTGATAGATTAAAATTCGAGGGTTCTTGATATTAAATTGTTCTTTATGGAATTTTTGCTTTTCTTGGTTTATTATTCGAGTTTCATTATTTTATTTTCTTCTACTCGTAGTGCCTTTTCTGATTTAGTTATTTTCTGATTGGTGGTGTCGGATTCTTTTCGTGATGAGAATAATCGGGTGGCAATTATTGTTTTGGATGGGGGCAAATCACGTTCCGGTTAATCGTTCCCCAGGAGGTTGGTGACGCATCAGCTGCAGTGGAATCAAGCAGGATTCGATCAGTCCGAGAAAGTTGCTTGCGCTGTCTCCGAAAGCTGGAACAGTCACTTCTCAGCCGAATTCATCGTCTCCTCCTTGACATAAGTCAATCACATTGATGCATCTGGAAGTTTCGGCGCGAAGATAAGACGACGGAGTTGCGGTGCCTACGTTAGACGGACGTTCGTCTGCTGTATTGGTTGCTGGTGATGGGAGCGGAGCGAATGAAGCTGCTAGGCGCCTAGAGGTATTGGGGCGTGGGATGCGAATAGGGGCCAGTATCTAGGCCACTCTTCATCACAGGAACATTTTGTTGTCCTGCTGGTTAGCTCATTTGGCCTCTCTTTTAGAACCTCCTGAATTTCTCAATAAAATAATAAATAATATATTTTGGAATAAATAAAATTAATGTTGCATCTAAGAGAAACCCGTAAAATAGTTCTGCGTAGGTGCCAATACACACACATAACGGATGTACGATATCACAAGTCGCTTCATTTCTCATCCAGCATGACACTCTTACCATTGTACACATCAGAGCAGATGGAGAGAGTTGGTGATATCAAGATGACATACTCTGGCTAGACGTGCAATCAGCGTCGGCGGTGTGTCTGACAGCGCATAAAACACAACGGTCACGAGTGCACAGGTCGGGCGCCTTATCCCGCGGGCCCTCTCCACAACTAACGATGATGTGTCGCTGGTCCATTATTATATCAGGCCAGCGACCAATGCCGTCAACCTTATCGCCCTTAAATTAGAGTCCAATCAGAATATTCGCGGGAAAATAATCGAGGAACAAGCTTCAATATTTCGATTCGAGGAAGAATTGGGGGCGGAAGGAATTGGATGTGCTTATGAGAGATCAGATTCGAGGTACCGACACAGTCAGAGTAAGAGTCTAGGTACTGTACCCGACGATTGGGAGTCGAGAGATGGGCTGCTCGAGGCTGAGGAGGCAGCAGCGCCCTCTGTACTGGTAGATCAGATACAAGTTCGAGTATCTCTCTTCTGCGCCCCTTGCTGTGGCGAAGCTCCTGCACCAGCCAGCGAGGATGTAACAGGATGAGGAATTAATTACTGGCCATTAAAATTCCCAATCAATAATAATTAACCAATGCTTCAAGGCCTGCGAATCCTTTCAGCTCATGCAGCGTTTCTCGTGATCGCGCGCAGCAACAGGACATTGGACGAGGCCGCGTTCAGGTGTCGACGATACTCAGCCTGTCACGATGATGCCCTCGACTACTGGAGTGCGGGGGAGGCGAATTCTTGACACTTGACGGGTACGAAGGTACGGTACTTGGGCGAGTTGGGGTCGGAAAATCCGCTGCTGAAGCGATGTTGCTGCGATCTGATAAGCTGGTATGCGACGGACCAGGTCTGCTGAGGGCAGCGTGTCTGCCTTGGGTCCAGTGCTGGGAATCGCTGCGATCCACCAGATCCGTAGGCTCCAACGCGCCTAAACTAGGCGTTGAGGAAAGGCCTATGGAGACCCCACGGGCACCTCGTGATAGTTGTTAGAGCCCTGTACGAGCCTGTGGATTCAGGAGCCCGTGAGGTTGCTGGTGGTTTCTGCAGGAGAGGCCAATATTGTGGGCGTGGGCATCCTCTCCACTCACGACAGTTCAACGGCGATGCAGGCGTTGGGAGCACGCGTCCTGCTGCATCAACTTGAGGCAACAGCGTCTGATCGCGGCACTTCTCGTTCTTCCGTGTAATCCATTGTGATTCCTCTTTTCCCCTTTCTCCACGAACCACTGACTCGGATCACGCTCTACGCGTATCGCGATGCAAACCCATGATCCCTTCTGTGATGCCTCCTAGCGAGCCGCCCAGCACCCGCGTTGCAGAGGTGAAAATAGCACAAATGGGGATATGGTAGCGGTTGAAAGAAGTGCCGGTTAGAGAGTCCATCACGAGGCCGGACCTCAAACTCAGCCTTACAACTTGCCCTAGCGGCCTGCACGGCGTGACGCCCGGCTTGCGCAAAACAAGGCTGCACCAAAGCGCATACGCAGCAATGAATGCATACAGCACAGTACCTAATGCAATGCTACAGTAAGAGCGCCTTGCAGACATCAAAAAGGCACCGCTTTGACGAGACAAAATATTGCATCTGTCAAAGCACAAGACTGTGCTGTGGTGGAAATATTCAATGACGATAATTCCTTTTCGGGACGGAAGCATGCACCCGTCTGTTCATCATATCTTGGAGACGGCTTGCCTGGGCCAGAAAACCTTCGTTGCCGAGGCCTGGCCATCTCCAAGCCGAGCTCAAGGCGATCACAAGGAGACGCCAGCATGCCGGGAATTACACCAGAAGGCCTGAAAGTTAACTGCCGTGATATACTGTACCTATGTTCCAAGCAATCATTTACGGGCGTAGGCTCCTCCCGCAACCCGTAACTTGAGGGTTGCGTCAATGGTATTCCTGTATCGAATAGGGTATCTGTCCACGTTTAGGAACGAACACCTTGTGACCGAGGCCACGGTAGAGATCATTATACCGAAATCGCAGAAACTCTCGCAGTTTATCACGAGGATTATTCCGTTCGCAGCCCTAATTCTCCTTCCCCGCATAAGCATCGATCTCGGTAAACTTCAAGCCCATATCCCTTCCTCCGTTCCTTTCTGTGCCTCAGAAGTGCTGGGTCTCCAAATTCGCTGAACAAGGTCGATTTAGGGTATCCGTTGAAAATCGAAAATCCGCAATTAAAACATTGGTAAATCCAAGAAAAAACCAGATTGGCTTCCAGGACGTGCCATTTCATGGGCGTTTTCCCAATCCAGCATCACTCCCGCTATTTTCACATGTTGCTTTCGATAAAGGAAGCCCTACTTACCGCTCCCGTCAAACCCCGTTGGGTTGTTTCGAGACGGGGAACGATGTCTGTTCTCCCCCGGAGGAAGGGGTTTGAACATTGCGGCACCGCTCGTAAGGAGAATTTTCTCTCTCTGCATCCTTTTATTGGCATATTCTGCGTGAACTGCATGAGCTTAGGAAATATAGTTACTTGCACAGTATAGTAGAAAAGAAAAATACTCCATCGAGCAAAGCACCAGACCCTCCTCTACTGTATTATTACCTGCATTGACGCTTATTCACACCCACCATGTTCGAGGTTCTGGTTCAGTTAGGTGTTGGTAGCCGAACATCGGCATTTGAAGTGCAACAAAGATTAATCAACACGCCCTTTTTACAAAAATAATCCAATTTTAATTATTCGAATTATTTTCTTGGTTTTTAGCAGTCAGTAGCGAGCGTAGCGAGAAGCCTTCTCCCCAGAATTCTCTTTGTGCCGTCTCTATATTCCTGATTATTCCGTGTTGAGCAAGGATGGTTCATGTCAAAAAGATGGGGGAATAGAAAGTTGGGGGAGGTTCAGAGTGGGGTTGTGCAGCAGAGCGAAGCAACTCGGGAATTTCTCCCCCTTAGGGCTGCAGTGGTTGGAGAAGCGGTCATTGCTTTGATACAATACCCGAAGAAGAACCATTCCCGAGACTCGGCAATGGAGAGAGGGATATATACTTTGCCCAGTAAGAATGAGGCGGGTGGTCGGCGGGACAGTACTTTACCACGGTGTTGTTGGTTCTTTATGCGAAATTGGATCGTGCACAAAGCGGGTGAACCACGGTAAAGGTAGAAAAATGCCGTTTGGGGAGATTTTGACGGCACAGTAGTTGGAGGTGACGGGAGTTGTCGGACGAGATCGCTGAATGCTTGTGGCTTGAAAGGAGTAAAGGATGGACCCTGAATTCCAATGGGATGATTTCATCCGAGACATAAATGCTGTGGGGATTTGCGGGGTTTGTACCGATCGTTGGGACTGAATTCTGGAGCTCTGCATGACTAGAATTCAAAGTCTTGTGGCTGCAAAACATTGTCAGTAAGTCATTCTAGCTCCATTGCTCCATATCCATACGTCATGTGAGCGAGAGCAGAGAATGAGCAGAAAGTCAATCACATGACCGCACTGACATGCGGCGTAACCATTGCTCAGTCCGAAATTGATCGCCTTCCCAAAACAGAATAAGCTCGCCACACATGCCATCCTTGCCTCCACGATAAAACGTGGCACATGAGCTTAGGATCGCAATTCCCAGTTCCCCGATTGGTAGTGCGCGCCCCATCGTTCAAGCCTAGTGCGACCCGACAACGTGGATGATCCCAACCACAGGGTCCCCCGTCCCATCGATCAAATCATGACCCACTCACACTCGCACAAACTTTTGTGAGCATTTTCCAACCCTGTCATATTTTAAGCGAACAAACGCCCTCTCCAAAAGCCAGCGCCTCCGGTTAAATACCTCAACCGGGGTGTCGCGAGAAAAAATTATGGAGCCCACGTCAAGAAATTGACGCACACACACGCACCCACAAATCAGCACCGCATAATAGCCGGGAAAAGTGCCGGAGCTGACTCGGCGTTCTAGCGGGCAGGCTAGAAGCCCCCTCTCCCTCCTCCTTCCCCCCTTGAAAAGGAAAAGCGAAGAGCGCCGTCGGAAAAAGGTCTTGCGAGAATTTCCCCATTTTCCCCACCCCATAAATGGATTATTTTTTTATTCGCTGGCGCAGGCCTGGATTTTTTGATCGGAGCCGGCGAACACAGCACACTCCCCAATCAACGGCTCAACCGCCGTCGGGGCCGACGCCGAGAGACTGGCCGAAGGACAGGATAATCTTATCCACAACAATTACAGCACTGTATGGGATAGGAAACAAGGTAATTGTCTCGTTTCGGAATTTTTTGATTCCAGTATTGTGCTTTGGTATTTTGGTTTATTTAGGACAACGCTGTCGAATCCGAGAATTGGGGCGAGACGATGATGGCTGGTGCTGATGCTGATGGCGATGGATTAGATAATAACTTTGTTCCCCTTCGTAAAACTCGACCACTTGAATTTTTGGCCGATTGCACGTGATTTTTGGTCCGTTTTCCCGCACTTGCTTTCCTCCGTTGCATGCCTGCGATCTTCAAGAGTGTTTCGGGGACATGGATCACTACCGTTTAAACTCTTTTCTCATTCCGATTTTACGCCTCATTATTTATTTTTGCGTTCGTGTTAATCTGGATACGCGTACGGCTATAGATGCAGTTGTGCGTGGGTGCGAGCTCATCGAGTGGAAGAAAGGGAATTCATGATGATAACCAATTACCTGGGCCCTCGTTAATCGATAATTTGTGACGGGTTTTACGGTTGGGTGGGTGGTGGGGTTCGCTGACAGGCCGAGCTGACGCGTGATGCGAATGAATTTTCCGCTTTGACGAGGGTTGTAGTAAGATAATAGGTTAAACCGTCAGATGTGGTTCGAGACCACATATACGAAAGTAATACAATCAGCATTCTCATCCTACTATTATTACTACTGAGAATATTATTGCAATGAAAACGGGAAACCTAGATACTACTACAACGAGCATTTGCTTTTTCGGTATTTCGGTTTGTCGGTTAGGGACTTTAGTTACGGGCGTATGACTAAAGCTGGATTTCTGGATTTATTGTGTGTCCTCGGTGCCCTACCGGCTGGATGTGGCCTTGTCCCGCGGAACAGCCAACGCTAGATCGGCAGTCATAGCGACGGCAATTGCGAAGGAATCGATCATAAATGATGGCCAGTTAGAGTTACAGCATTGTTGCAATTAGGACTTCCTGGCGTACATCCGGACAAAGTGCGATGGTTACAGTACGGAAGATTAATTTTATAATTGAGCATTGCAGGCAACTTAGGGCGTATTCATTTGGAGACCTGAAGCAATTGCCAATTCAGGTCTTCTAGAAACTTGACGACTGCTTTGGAGATGGAGTCTTTCTATCTCGGTTATGCAACTATCGCTTGGCTCGCCTGCCACTAGGGCAGCCTCACTGTTCGTGCAGCTCCTGAATCGAAACATCCGTTATGCGTAGTGAAACGGCCACATTCTAGACTGCACAAGTGTCTAGCAGAGTTACATTCACGATGGCCAAACACAACTCCGGACAAAGGATTTCCACATGCACAATGCGCAGGAGTCAACCGTTTGCGTTTCGTTTGTGTCGAAGGACGAAGGATGAACCACAGGGCTGAGATATGCAGGAACTAAGTGAGACACAGGAACATTAGCGGAGCCGAAAGTGAGGCTGGTGTTGGCTTCAGAGCCATAGCTGGGACATCTCCGAAATACCAATACATCTGGGCTCTCGTCGCCAATGTATTCTAATAGTGGACTACAGTATATCGTACAAGCCATTCCGATCTCAGCCTCAACAGAAGACATGTCACTTCTCTGATTCCAAAGGTGTGCGTCCCTGCGTCTTCCCCGAGCACAAGACGTTTTGGCGAGCTCAGCACCCGGGAGCCGCCGCCCAGGGTCTCTGCATCCGCGAGCTGGGCCCCTGCATGAACTCCTCCACAGTCCTACTCTCCAGTCTGAGCTCAGCTGTGCTCCATTACAACTGTATGCAACGGCAGTCAACCTCGTGAGGACCGTTAAGGAAAGGGCAGTTGGGCCCATTGCGTGCTCGAGGCGCTGGGGTGATTTCTTAAACAGGAGTGGGAGGTGGGGAAAGAGCGGAGAGCGCAACATTGATTAGGAAAAGCATTTTTGCGGCCTTGGAACGTGGTGACATCGCCTGGACGATAGGGCTTGAGACATTCCGATGCTGTTGCACTGTGGTCGATAGAGGATCGCTCCGGATGGGCCTCCCGAGATTAAGTCCCTCGATGCGTTGGTCGGCAGTTAGACAGTGAACACAGTGGTCGTCGGGTCGAGACGTGAGAAAACAGCATTCCCAAGGCATCAATACAGACTCTGTACTGCTTATTATCCATTTACCTGGGATTTCTCATGGCGCAGCATGAGAGACGTCGGTTAAAATGATGGGGGATGTTATCTTATTGGTACTGGAATAATAAGCACATCGGTAACGTTCCTTCTCGTCTCAACTCGTCGCGTGTGGCGAGAACAGCTGCAGCTTAGGCATAGCAGCGATCGCATATGCACAGGCTATCACTGCGCACACAGCGAGTATTTACTGTATCCGTCTCAAATGCAACGAAGCTGCCCACTGTTGCAATGCGACGCCTTATCGTTATCAGAAGCGCGCGACGGACAATGAAAGCCGCCGGCGCAGGTTGCTTCCAACCTCCCCCGAGCTCCCCAATCAAGCAGGCGTGGCAGGTACCTCTGCCATGTGAGAGGGCGGCCCCACGCTCCCACGTCGCCGTCCCGCACATGGTTAGTTCGCGGGAGCCAGGGTAGTGCATCCCCCGGCGAAGCTTGCACAGGCAAGGGGTAGCAGGCATTGACCTGATATCTGGGAAAGTAACCTTGGATAATTATCCGCGGTATCAAAGGGGACGTGATGACTTCCCAATTGGGATGCAAGGTCCGGGCTGAGGAAAATCAGAACAACCCCCTTAAAAATAAAATATTTAATTTATTATTATTTTTCGAAGAATTTATTTTCGCCGGTCTTATGAGAGACTGTGGGGCGGGCTTTTTGTCTTTGACACTTTCTTACTGTACCCGTTTCTATTCTGTTTCCTGGCTGATGGGTTTTTCTTCTGATGTGGTAATTGCTTACCTTGGTGCTCGATTTGGTGCTGAGGTGGACATCAGATGCAATGTCCCAGGAATTGGGGTTTGGGAAGAAGGAGGGTGGCTAAGTGATGCCTGGTTGCATAATCTCAATGCATAAAGGGTCCTGAAAAATGATTAAATCCATTAGGCTTTTTATGCAATCGCAGTAAGTGTGTGTCTAGACTTTCAGGGACGATAGTAGTGCAGTACAGTACAGCGTTCTAGTTCCTTGATCGTCCAGTATGATTCAGTTGCGCTGCGCTCATCCCCGACGCGCATCATTACCCATATCTACACCTACCTGGTACAGCACTGTACAACACAATCCTCAACGGGCAAACGGCTTCCTTCTTTCCTTCTCTTCAGCTTCGACTCCACAAGGCAGAAGGAAGGGAGCAAAAAACCAACATGCGCATACAGAAAGTACATGCATGCACTCCGCATCCAATCTCGCGGACCCATAACCCGCCATGCGCAACTGCAAAAAATCCTGTATTCTCCTTCCCGTCGCATGCCCAAAAGTCCACTGTCTATCACTGCCCAGCGCGCGCATCTCCGAAGCCTGCCTCGCACTGTACATGAACCCATTATTTACCCACAAAAGGATCCTCTTCCCACATGGCAACGCGCACTCGTGCACTTCCTCCAAAATATCCTCCGTAGAGTAGCAATGTAAAGCAGAGCCAAAAAAAAAATACCAACCCAACGGTCTACGAATACACCTCTCCAAAGTCACATCGCCGTCGCCCATCTCCGTCCTTCGCCGCAGAGACACTCCACCCGCACCAGCCATCCGCCCTCGGCCGCCGTCTCGCCTCGTCTCGTTTCGCTTCGTCTCGAACAAAAGCGCCCCCCACCCACAGTAACACCGCAGCATGCCCACTGGTGGAGAGAGACGGTACCTGCAGCAATCCCTGACAAATGAAGCCCACTTATCCGGAGAGAGCCCCTATTGGTTCGCACATGCGGTTTCTGAGGAAGCTAGAACATGCTTCCATGCATACGTAGGTGGGGAAAAAGAAAACGGGTTCTTCTGCGGCGGTTCTGTGGGCCGGTGGTTTTCTGCTTGTCTTGTCTTTTTTGTCTTGTTCTTCTTGTGAGAGGGTCGTATTTTATTTTTCTGTGACTGGGCGTGGCTGACTCGCGGAAGTAGGGAGAGGTGTCGGATCGTTCTACTTTGTGCAAGGGAGCCAATCATGTGGGGCGATCTTCTTTTTTTCTTTTTCTTTTTTGCTTGTGTTGGAGGTTGTACCTCCGTATTTTTCTTTTTTGATTTGATTCGGTCCTGGATTTGCTTTCGTGCTTTTCGGCTCATTTCCGTGCGAGTAAGGTAGGTAGAGTAAGTACTGTATAGTGACACGTGCGAGGGTGACTTTTGGAGGATGCTTTAGATTGATCTGCGATAGTGAAGATCTTTTATTTTTTCTAACTATTTTCTATTTTATTTTTTTTAATGCTTCAGTTATCTTTAATTTCATTGCTACAGTATCATCCGGAGCGTTCTTTTCCCTCGCCTTTTCCGAATATCTTGAATGCTTCTCCAGGGCGTAGTGTACTGTAAAACACGGCTCCGCTTGAGTTATCTCAGATCATGTATTCCTGAAGTGTTCCGCGGAGGCGTATTCGCCCTACGGTCCGTTTCGGACCGAGGTGTTTCTGTGAGGAGAACGTGGGATAAATTGGTTAAATCACGTGTAAGAGGTGCGCATAACTTGGTTGGAACTTCCCACGTGCCACGTGAAAACCGCGGGGAAATTCAAGTTTGGTCGACACGGGATGAAGGAATTATGCGTTCATGAAATTACCACAACTTGATTTCCCCTCGCTGACATGACGATCGAGTAAGCGCCCATGTGATTGCCTCTATCAAGAGACCATGACACATTATCTGGGGATTTCACAGCTCGGTTTCTTTTTCATGTGAAATCTGTACATCTTGACATGACACATACAATTTATGTCTTCAACATAAGCTACTCGGCCAAATTGTCCAGCTGACAGATCTGGCCCGTGACTCCGCACAAATGCGCTTCTCCGATTACGGAAGGTCTCGACCCGCGGGATCGAGGCCCTCAGCTCCGGACACTCTCACACACAAAAGTGCAAATTAATACTGCACCACCGTTTTCAGTCATCACCAACGCGCCGGCACTCACCCACACTCAATTTATGGCAGAACATCCAGCTGGGACAGCTCGTCTCCGAGGAAATGGTTCTGCCATGAGATCTCGGCCTCGGCGGGTGGATTCCCTTGCTGCATGTCTCTGAATTTTGTGATGAGATATGGGGGAGGCGGGACCCCTTCCCCACGGCCTTGTCGGTCAGGCCTCCGGCGGTTCTTCGAATCTGGCACCGAGAGGACGGTTACAAATCTGGGGAGGGTGGTAAAAACGGGTCAACGGGTAGGAGAGATGCTTGCGAGGACACGCGACAGAAATGCCGATGGATAAATAGATCCAGAAAACTCGAATGGCCATTGTGAATTGCGATCTCCACCGGTTAAAAAGGTGGTTAAGGGTACAAGAGGGTACCAGAAGAGGAAGTCTATGAGTAATGGATACACCTGGATAAGCTACCTTTTCCACCGGTACCAGATTGAGGAGGAAGAGCGTCCCACATTTGAAACCGCCAAAAGAAGAAAAAGGATAAAAGAGAAAATAGAAAAGAAAAAAATAATAAATTCAAAATGGAAATAGAAAATTAAAACCGATTATCCGGAAGCCCAGAGGGTAGCAAGAAAAAGAAAGGAAAACACAACATAATCAAAAGGTCTACTACGGAGGTACCGCGGGGGATAGAATACTGTAGATTCTTCTACCTTCCCCTTCTCACCACGTCTTGTGCTCACTTCCACCCTCTTTACTCCGTAGATTCCCCCCTCTCGCAAGTCACGTACTAGATACACGCATCTTGGTTGGCTGAGCTCATCCAGTGCAGTACGAAAAGCCTCTTCCCAAGTAACCTTCCGGATTGAGTTTATCAACTCGGCTCCCCACCGCCACTACCCACCAATAGCAGCCCCATGACTTCTCGCCAACCACTACCTCCGTATCTATCTACCTGTCTATCTGTGTATCCAGCTAATTAGCAACACAGTAACACAATGAGTAGGCAACTACTCCGTAGGCAAGTAAGTAGGCGTATCGCGTATCCCCACCACTACGGACCGGTCCAGATGCTATTCATCGCTGAACTCCGACGATGGTGCAAATGCACACGTGCATCGTGGGGGAGATGATCGCCTTTGAATTGAAGTGGGTGTGCTGCTGTTGGGGTTTGCACGTGGTGAGGTAGGTTTTTGCCATCCTTTTTCTTTGTCTCTCTGTTTGACGGGGGTATCAATTGCTACTGTGATTCAAGCATGTTACTATGGAGTATGGAGGCCTTGCTATAGCTAACTTCGCGATGAAGCAAATAGAAAAATTAGACATAATAGAAATAAAACAATTTAGAATTAATTAAAAAAGGCCCCATCTCAATCTACTACTTTCCTTTTGAGAGAGAGCAACGGGCTTGATTCGGCATTATGGAGTAATATTTCAAAGTCGCAATCACAGCAGGAGCGTGGGATTATACTCCGTACGAAGAGGGGGAAAAATGAAGAAGCAAGGTACTCGCAGCGAATAACTGAAGGACGTTACGACAATTGTCGCGGGATGTGCTACATCACCGTCGCATTTTCGTGCTGACAGGCGTTTTCGTTGAACCTCTTACCCGTATCCGCGAACGCACCTAAAGGGGGCACAGATGAGATTACGATCACGATACCCGTACCGTCCTTCCGTCCCGGATAACGTGCTTTTTCCTTTTTACAGTAAGAACTAAAGATGTTTTTATTGTCCCTGCAAACAAGCAATCTACGACACAGTCAGATTGTAACGACAATCCGGTACAATGCCTCCGTGTGGGTACGGTAATTATCTTGAATTTTCTAAATTCCAAACGCAGTGAGATGCGAATTGGGAAGTGTCTAGGGCCTAGGGCATGGGGAAGGGGGCTCTCGGGGGAACTCTAAAAAACGTGGGAAAAGATGCGAGTGCGAAAGGCTGGAGAGAGTTCTTCTGGGTTTCAGAGCCCTGGAGTCGATCGTGCTGGTTTAGGCAATTCGGTGGGCTTTTGGTGATGGGGAGGACCGTTTTGGAGTTCTGGATGCAACTTGGACAAGGCGTGACCGGGAAGGGGTCGGCGCTTCCGCTTGATCGCTCGCTCATCGTTGTCACAGACGTCGTGATCTGGACGTGGATTCGTAGGTACCCATGTACCTTTCTTCAAGAACGTTTGTCCGCTGTGATCGACTATTGGAGATACAGTATTCGTAAGTCGATGTGGAATATCATACAACAAGGCAACTGGGTGGTGAGATGAGATGAGACTGTACGGCTGTGGTTGTATTTCTCATCTCATCTCCGCTCACTGCGTCTCATACTCGCATCTATTTGCTGCTTGTGATCATGAATGTACCCTTCCGGTTACGTACGCCATGTACTGCGGCGAGTACGCAGGTACACCCGTCCAGCAGCATTGAAGCTTGAACCCTTTTCTCCATTCTGCTCAGATCCTCCGCAAGGTCCTCTTTGTCCTCATTGTGGTATTGGCACTGACCGAGCCACGTACTCCATTCCCCATACTCATCCAGGCGTTAATGCTCAAGCAGCATGTAACCCGATTAGGCGATGTGCCAGCCTGCACCCCTCATTACTGTACTGTACAGTACAAGCAGTAGAGCTCACGTATTGTGTCCGAGTGATCAATTGGGCGTTTCATAAAGCATTGCTCCTGAACAAAATCACCTATCACTATTCCAACCGTGCATCTCACCCGCACGGCGCCTCACGAAATCTGATCTGGATCTGAGAATTCATGCGCCCATCCCCCAAATTCGGGTCCAGCCGCCCCCTCACTGCTTTTGCCTCAACTGTTGCCTCAAACGCATTTACGCTTATGTGTGCTACAGAATGCTACGTACAGTACGTACTAAGGTATCGTACACCGGGACTATTGCGGTCCAGCTCAGCTCTCCACTATTTCATCGAATACATCACATCTCACTTGCCCTCTAAGCGCAGGTTCTGAAGCACACGTGAACACTTCAATTCGCCACTCAATGGAAGCAAAAACCATTCTAAAATACCATTCGTTCGCAAGAAGCAATAGAAAAAGAAAGGGATAAAGAAAAGGAAAGAAAGAACGTACCCAGGGAGCCTGAGTTGCTTACGGTAATCCCAAAAAGCTCAGCAGTCTACGTGATCAGAAGAGCCGAGCTCGATATTAACTTCGTAATACTCGCCGCATAACTTGATCACATCTCAATTCCTACAGCCCTGCTTCATCGTATGCTTGTACCGTAAACCGTTTATTAATATTTTTTTCGCCACCACCAACAGCCAGAAGAAGGATCAATCAATTTTGATCAAATCAGTCAGATGGCCGCGCTACCATACATACAGCATCCATGGTGAAGCGCAGCGCAGCGGGTGCTTGTTCGTATCTCGTCCAATCTGGGCGTCTTGAGGATATTGAGCCTCGCCCTTTCATCGGCGGCGGGGTATACTACTGTACCTTTATTGTACCCGTACAGGCAGTGTTTTATTTATACAGATCCAATTAATTGATTTATTAATTGAGCCAGCTCCATGCCGAAGATCACTCAGGCTGTGCGTGAGCTTCTGAGATCTACATCTTAACTACTGTACTCTGTACTGATGATACTGTACCACAGTAGATCTCTGGTAAAACTCAACTGATAATTCGAGTAATCTCTAACCCGACAATATCCTCATCCAGGGTTCAATCCAATCCGAATTTAGATTTCTCCTCTCAATAAACCCCTCTTTGAATTTTCTTTATTCAGAAATAACTCAAGACCAATACCAACAAATAGTCACCCCATCAGTCCCATTCCCGCGCAGTACTTTGTCCCGTCTGCGAAGTACCCCGCTCGTAAACGCGTAGCTAGCTAGTGCGGGGAAATTTCGCACTTACAAACAGCACAACATAACAACGCGGTGCAGTACAGTACAGTATCCGATTCGATAGATAGAATAAGAGCTCGGATTATATAACACCGATTACTTGCTTGTACGGTGTCCGATTTGTACGCGTAGAAGAGGTAAACACGGTAAACAAACCTCGTAGGTAGCTGGTTACGGTAGGGAAAGTAAGGACCAGTAAAATGTAGATACCAATGGGATACGATACGATTGTAAACAAGCATATCTCTAGTACTTACTTACCATATATGCAGTTGTTGTATTGTACTTAGAAAATTAGTTTGATACGACTACCTGAATCTCTTCACTCAATTCAATCCAACCCATGTCTCAAGAACTCTCTACTCACCCTTCATAGCTCTTGTTTATTTACCTTTTTCAATTCTGTTAACCTCCTTTCCAATAAAGAACTCTCCTCTTCCAACGCTAGTAGTATCAGTACACAGTACATCCTCCCGTCTCCCATCTCCCGTCTCCCGTCTCTCCACTCCCCAGTATCCTATGATTGCTATCCGTCAGGAAAAGCATCCGATCATTTTTCTTAACCAACCGGGGAGAGCCTGATGCATCAATCCTTCCGGTTCTTCCCGTCCTGTGATTTTCTTCTAAGGTTTGCCTTGATCTTTGGGTTGTTTATATTTATGTTTATGTTTACAGGGTTTTCTTCTCCAATAGTGCATATTTCTCTTTATTATCTTGAAATAAAAAATAAAGTGACGAATGGGAAATTGTTTTCTTGGGGATTTATTTGAAGAGGGGAGAGAATTTTTCGATTGGGTGGTGGCATTGGGCTCCATGTGGATGGTTTTCATTGGGTTCATGATGTTGATGTACATTATGCTGATGTTGATAAACAATCCCTTTTGTTTCTGGTATTTTGTATCAATGGAGTATTGGTTGGATGATGCTTCATCCTGACATTGAAGAACCGGCCTAGTTGGATTGGAACAGCTCCCTAATATGCCATGTTCACGAGAAAGCCTTTATATGGACAACTGGATGAGATGTGTTTGGATTACTCTCTATGCTCTGTACCTCTTTAACAAAAATACTACATCTACAGAGCCTCAGAGAATCATCACTCACCCTGCCTTCGTCTTATCCCCAAGATGAGACTTGTACTTCCTCGGATCCTTCCTACTCATCTTAACCCTATCCCTCGTCCCCTTTCCTCCCTCCCAAAACCCTCCTGTCCCCTTCTTCCCAATCAACCCCCCGTGACAGATACCACAGTCCTCCGGCCGATAATTCTGCTCCCGACTACACCATCCGCAGATCATGCGATTCGCCCACTCGTGGACATGTTCCTCGCTTTCATCGTGACACTTGTCACAAGTATACACCTTATTGCAACAACTAAAGCGGAACCAACGGTAAGATTTGGTGTAGTGTCTGCAGCGGCCACGTTTGGGTAGCTCTGTGCCTGGAGTTAGACCAAGAGTTATTTTCTTGCGGCGAGGACCTGCTGATGGAGGGAGGTGAGACGAGGTGATGCGGAGGAATTTGATGTTTGGGAGCTTAAATGTGAAGCGTTGGTGACACTCGCGGCAGACATTACTAGTTGTCTCTCCACGAACGGAAATAATTCCTGGTGCAGGATAGGCAGTAGAGCATCGAGAACAGGTGGGTATGAAGGCGCTGTCAAGTGTTAGCATCGAGATCAACATTCTCCAGTAGTCTTTTCATGGAAGGCAAAGCTCAAGGGTAAAGGAGTATAGAAAACACAAGACTTACCTTGGTAGCATATCAACGACAAAGCACTGCTCCAAATCCAAGAACCCCGCTCTCACTGCATTGGAATGAATAAATTCCCTCCTAAAGCCAGCACTTAGCATAGTAGCACACTTTCTACAACTCTCGTTCTTGACCACTCCGTCCTTCAGCCCCTTAATCTCGGTAACCTCTTTGCATCTTTCACACTTAACTGTAAGGTTCAAGGTTGCAATCTCGAGTAGCTCAATTCCGTATAATTCGATAAATGGAAAGGAGAGAGATGTGCCCCTTTCGGGATTTGCAGGAGCTGGAGCCGTGGAGGATGCCTCTTTGTCATCTGGCGGAACCTCGACTCCTCCATCTGGAGACTCGTCTCCTGAGTCGTAAGTGTAGGAGTCATCTGATTCGGCACTTGATTCACCATCTGTATTTACAAGAACCCACTCCAGAGGACGAGGAATATGGTGAATATGGGGCTTTTCAGGATCTGCTTCGCTCTCGGCAGCTGTCTCTTTCGACACAGCTGTATCTTCGGCGCCTTCCTGAGGTTGTTCCAGTGAGGCTGGTAGGTTGGTCGTGATTTCCGGTTCTAAAACCGTTGTTGCAAGGACATGCATTTTTGAGGAGAGGAAATTGATGTGGTTCATGAGAGTTAGATACCGCTGTTCCTTTGCCTTTTGTTCGAAGGCCTTCTCAACTATCCTTGCCTGGTCTTGATCTACGCCTTCGAGCTTGATGCGAACATTCTGTAACGGATAGAGCAAGGGTACAAAAAGCTGGATCGACTTGACTGCTCTCAATGGAATGGGAAGATCCTGGGGCCGAGCTGGCGTAATAGGCAGGGTATAAGCAACACCGTCACTGGACTTTTTGTAGAACGGCAGTCGACCCATCCTTGCCTCTAACTGCCTGGTCTCTGCCTCCCTCCTCTTCGACGCTTCCGCTACTTGTGCCTCAGTAAAGATTTCTACGAATTCCTCTGGCTTCGTTTCTACCTTCGCCTCCTTCTCAGTTGCCTCAACGGCATCTTGAACTGAAGAGGCCCCAGTAACAGCATTCAAGGCTCTAGCCGGTGCAGCTGAAAGATGTCGAGTGTCTTTATTTGGCACTATAGTTATAGTCTCTGCCTTCTGTGCTGAGAGAAACGTTTCCAAATTCCTGTCCAGAGCCTTCACCAGCTCCAGCAGGGAAGCCTCTCTCTTCTCCTGTGCTAGGTCATCGAATCCTCTTTCCACATTAACAGCAAATCCTCGGGGAATGTCTCGGTTGCCAACCTTGAGTGTAGGTCTAGACTCTGGGTACCCTGGTGGAACGGAGAGCTGGCATTCCAACATAGAGATCTCAAACGGGAAATCAGGATCGGAAGGCGGTAAGTTGAACTTGAGCAAGGTTGTGCCCTCTTCGATCCCCCATAGCTCATTTGCAGACTGAGTGGTCTCCTTAGGTGAATAACGCCTCCTGATTTGACCCAGCTGGAACTCACGTGGGTCGTCGATCTGGGCTTTCGGGACTGGCTTCGGTACGACACGTGTGGACGAGGGTCTTTTTACGGCCTGTCGGCGATCTTGTACCATGCCATTCTCATCTGGCACAGGCTGTGACGAGGCCTCGCTGTCGACATGAGTATCTCTTATGGTCTCATCTTTTCCAAGTTTCGACCCAGGCAGCCTCGTTGGGTCATGCACAAAGGGGCAATCATTGCCATTTCGACAGTAGCCTAACGTGTTTGGTTAAGTTAGCTGGCATGCTCTGGTATCTTGCTCCCTGGACGAGGTCTCGCCCAGCTCTGCCACACAGGAGCATCACGTGAAGTGCTGATTTGACATTGCATGCAAGGAGGACAGAGGAATCTCATGACAAAGCCACAGCAGGACCAGACGGGATCTATTGCCCAAGGCTGAAATGATGCACAGGGAGGGGAGTCAACAGACTCATCACCACGATAGGAGGCAACCGACCCCCACTCCCAACCAAGCTGTGCAACATGGCACGCAGGCGTACACCTGCATATAATCAATCGCCCCGCGGAAGGCATGAGTGAGACTCCACCGTTCTCGGTAGCTTTTGCCAATGAGAAATATTGAGAGAAAATAAAACATGGAGATGGGTAAAAATAAGCGTTTAAAAAAAATCACATCTAATCCGGGAATGTAGGCAAGGCAGAGAGAAATCAGTAAGCCGGATAACAATGCCCAATATACTTGGTCTCTCCAAGTCCTGAGTCTGCCCTCCTTTCCCAAGGAGATGGATAGACTCCTCGAATCAGGAATTTTAAATAATAAAAGGATAAAAAATAAAAAATAAAGCAAACAATTAAATGAAATGAACATACCACTGCTCCCAAAATACCGACATATCCTACCCGCCTTGGGCTGCTGCTGCTTCTGCTTCTGCTTCTGCGCCTGCGTCTGCGGGCCGACCGCAGGAGGTGGAGGTGCTGTCGTCGTTGCGGCGCGTGAGGCGAGCTCGTCGCCTTCGTGTGCAGCTGCCAACGCATCAGTCAACCGAACATATGACCTCCCCCTCCGTCGTCTATGCCATGCAACGCAACATCAGCAAGTACCGTCTTTCCCACCAGGCAAAGGTGAGGCAAGGCAAGGCAAGTTAAGGTAAGGTGAGCTCCTGCCGGATGGATTTGCGATGCATACGCGGAGCCACTGGACGGGTTGAAGATTTGGTGATGGCGATATCTGAAGCTGCCATTGGTGATGGCGAAGAGGGGAGGAGGAGCGGGAAGAGATTGAGATGCAATTGTATGGAATGAGAGACTGACCTGGTCGGGTTGATGTTGTGATACTGCTGTTTGCGCTCATGCCTCTGGCTTGTGATAGTGTTATGATCTGTTGAGCTTGTACTTTCCGGCTGGTGCTGAGAACTGAGAATGAGATGTTGAGACGGTAACCGGCTGGGCACAAGGACGGCTCGAGGGACGGCAGTGGTGATTGGAGGAATTAGAGACTCGGAAGCAAAGGAAGATAACGAGGTTGAGGATGTTGTGTGTTGCGGCTGTACAGAGATGGAATAGGGTAGGAGGTTCTAGATGGCGAGTTGCGGGTTGCACGGCCTCGTATCGAGATCTGGAGATGATAGGAGTAAAAAAAAAGAGAGCGAAGGAGAAAAAAAAAAGAAATTTGTCAGATAAGTTTTGTGATGAATTTATTGGGATTTTTTGATGGATTATAATAGGCTTCTAGGATTTGAAATTCTCATCCGTGGAGGTTCCTCTTTCCGTTTGGTGGTGCTACATTTCTTCTGCTTGAGCCACTGCTCCTGGAGACTCGCCCCAGTGATTGAGTATGAGTCAAAGAAGATGCGGGCACCGTTACTCTACAGAGATAATTCGATGCCGTGCTTTCTCCAACTGGCCACCAGCACAGACTAGATTACTCGAGAATCAATATGTGCCTTCTCGGAAAGAAGTCCTCGTATGACTCTTCCGATGCAATACGAAGAGGAGCTGGATGAGTTACCATGATGCGGAATTATTCATATCAACGGCAGGAGCTTGGCGTTTGCTTGACTCATCCCGCTGCGTGTGGCGAGAGCGGCTGTCACTCTTGTGGCCTGAGGTTTGAAATAGGCAGAGAGAATGATGTGGCTGGTGTGGCTGGTGTCTGTGGATGGGACCCTAACAGTTGGGTACGGATGGACTTGGACGAGTATTTGGTGCAGGAATGTCACGATACACGTGTAACCATAACAAAGAGAGCATCTAAAGGAAAACATGTAAAATAAATTAAAAAATAATTCCCTGAATAAAAGAATAAAAAATAGAATAAAAAATTAATGACACGAGATCTGATTAACCCGATAAGTCGTCTACTTGCCTGATTGACATTTGCGCTGTTCTCATGTTGATGGGTGTTGTTGCGTGTCGATGCTTCTAGACTCGCGGCGGAATGTCCACTCTTCCCCCTTTCCGCTAGCATGACATCATGATGAGACCAACCGTGCGAGATACCTCTGTAACAAATAATTACTGTAGTAAATAATAATAATAATACCCTGGACTGCCATGAGATGCTCAGCGCCCTTCTTAACCGCGATAGATGGCACTTTGCGATCCCCCCTGAACGAACTCCCCTCCCTTCTGTCTTCTTGGGGTCTCATCGTCTCATCTGCTTCATCTGCTGCATCTCCCTTCCTCGATCCAGCAGCGCTTGTTCCTTCTGACCAGCTCCATTTCATCATGGCCAGCGTCTGCACTTTCCGCTTTCGTCGCGGCTCAAGTCATGCGAGATGCGAGAGATGCGAGATCGCGCTGCCATGCTTCGACAGCCGGGCTGAAGCCTGAAGGTCGAAAACCCGGCGATGTCATCCAAACAGGCGCGTCAATCCAAGACGTCATCCCGAGCCGCATCCCTCTTCCTTCCCCGCGGGCGCAACGTCAACGGGTTTCGCAGAGGGGATGTCGGCTGGCCTTGTTCAAGTGATTCCCTTGCAGCTCTTATTGTACTGTAATTATTTCCCAAAATCTTTTTATTTTTATTTTCTTACTGCATTTTCCCTGTTTACTCGCTCAGGACCTGCTTCCGCCCATCCCTCCACGATGCGGCTGGATGATGCCAGATCCTGCTCCAGCGGGGTGGCCGTTGCAACAAAGTGGCATGCCCTCCACGCAGACAAAAAAAGTCGACCGGCCGATCCATTGACCTATTCGGGCTTTCAGATACGCCAAATTCTCTTTCGGGCCGTCCTCACTTCTACTCCATGGCATGGGCTTCCGGAAGTATTTCGTACTTCGTACATGTACAAAGGTCCCTGCGTAGCTGCAGTGCTCTTCCCGGAGGGGAAATTGCTTGAGCGCTGGGGACGAGTCTTTTAAGTCCAGCCCTTCCTGCTGAGTAACCCGCATGCCTCACATTAGATGCGAGTACCCCAGCCATTTCTCTCTAATAATGTAATCTTGCATTGACAATTCTTCATCTCTAATCGAGCAGAGGAAGGTCCTCTCTGCGGCTACCTATCTATCATATTGCTTTTGTTCCAAGTCGATTGCATTGTTTCTTTTGCCGTTTGACCCTGCAGCTTCATTGCCAGGTTTTTGTTTGTTTACCGTTTTGCCCTTTCAGACCCTCTGTGCTTTGGGTTCTGCTCGTCGAGAAGCTTGGGTCTGGGTCAGCCCTATCCGCAGACCAGGTGTATCTTCTTTCGAGTGATGCGAATACTATTGCTAAAACACTTGGATTAAACCATTCACTCTTTTGATTCTCCCGGTTGTGGTTTTCTTTGTAAAACCAAAGGACGAGAATGTTGTGAAGAATATGGGACAGGATAGTTGAGGGGTATCTGAGCTGGCCAATGGCATAGAGCAGAATCAGTTGATACTTGACTCGAGCCGGTTCATCTCCAACTGAAAATGATCATTGCTCTCGTGTTGAGTCTATTGTGTTCGGACAGGTGTCATCCTCTGCAGTTCTCGTAGTAACCATCTCGTTACGTACTAGAAATCCTTCAAAAGCCTTTGTCAAGTCTTTCATGAGGCATTTTTACCATATCTGGAAGGAAAGTGCGGGTATGATCTTCCCAAAGAGCATCTTGTGTGCTTCAAAGCGTCGGCTCAACGGCAACCTCCAAGCTGCATCTACCGAGAAAAATGTTGACATGACAAAATGACGTGGAGTAAATGATCCCAAATCAACTCTTTAGTGGAGATCAGAGCAGACAGACATGTACGCTCATTATGTGTCCATGGCTGAAAAGTAGGGCCTCGACCTCGAGTCTGCTTGGCGGACGGGCGTTCCTGGCGTACCCGAGCGTACCTGAGAGCAAAGTGGCGGATCCCCTGAACAGTTCATCCACTTTCGAAGTATCAAAGCGCCGACAAGCTTCGTCAACGGGTGGCAAGCTGTGATGGTTGCTGAAGGAAGGACTCGTAACCGTACGATCTCATTGGCAACGAGTTTGTTTCACGAAAGGCGCTGAAGTAGAGTCTGCCTATAAGCGCGACCCGGGCGCTTCAAACAACTTTGTTTCAGGTGCGTTGATTGGCTGAGAGTTGTCGCGGCTGTTTCTCTCGTCGCTTAGCGACCCCCTCTGTATCCGCCAGCGTAACCCATCGTCAAACCTCCGCCATGCACGAGCTATCCACCGTGATGTGCAAAGCACAGTTGCTAACGCGTGTAAATCACTTTCGATGTGATATTCAAAATGGCTGACTGGCTGGAAGTATGTGCCCGATCGCTGGTCCCTAGCCACGGTAGTGTATCTCGCGGGTTTTCTCCTTCAATGAATTGTGGAGGGCTTGGCCGTATCGCGGCCCCCTTTGTTTTGTATTTGGGTCGTCACATTGCAGCTGCATACCTGCGGGGGCCTATCGCTGCGTTTCCCTGAGGAGGCATTGATCAGACTGTGCCGATCTGAAAAGGCTTGTTCTGAAGCCTTGAACAAGGGGTCTCTTTTGAAAGTTATTAAAGACCGTGTGATGGCCGACCTCAGTCATTCTTCAGCAGCACAAGCTTCTTTCCTACTTTTCTTCATTGTATTCTATTGGCACTTGCCACAAAGTATATCAGAGCATTGATTGCTCGTTTTCATCAAACAAAGAAACTCTCTTTTTGCACGACTTTATTGTGTTTGGACCATTGTCTACCGTGCCTTTGTCGTCATTGTCCTCATTCAAGCCACGTCTAGAGCTTTCGAGGCACATATCACTCACTTTCTTGTCTATATATCTTGGCGGGAACTTTCCCCTCGATTCCACATCTCACTTTTACAGACTCAACAGCCTAGTTGACTCTCAAATCATTTACATACCTCAAATCACTATCAAGCATCTCCTGGAGAGAAACATATCTTGAATTTTACGAAACACGATTCAGCCGGATCTGAATTATCAAACATCAAAATGAAGTTTTGCGCAGCAGCCAGTCTCTTGTTGACCTTTGTGTCAACCGCTTCGGCACACATTGCCATCACCTGGCCTCTTCCATTCCGAGCTTCCTACAACCCCAACTCTGACCCCTCAAAGATCGATTACAGTATCACATCCCCTCTGAATGCAGATGGCTCTAACTTCCCCTGCAAAGGCTACCAAGTCGACATGGGCACCCCTGCAGGTGCTAGTGTCGTCACTTGGGAGGCTGGTTCTCAGTACAACTTCTCAACTGGAAGCGGAGCTTTACACGGAGGAGGATCTTGCCAGATCGCATTGTCATACGACCAGGGTAAATCATTCACCGTTATTCATTCCTACATTGGAAGCTGTCCCATCGAGGCCGGTCAACAATTCAACTTCAACGTCCCCTCTGATGCGCCTACCGGAAGTGCCATGTTCGCCTGGGTCTGGTACAACATGATTGGCAACCGTGAGATCTACATGGATTGCGCCTCTGTCACCATCAGCGGTGGATCTTCCAAGAGGGACACACCATCAACTTCCTTTAAAGACCGTCCCTCTCTCTTTGTCGCAAACCTCGGCAACGGCTGCACAACAGTTGAAGGAAAGGAGGTCGAATACCCAAATCCAGGTCCAGATGTGACTACAAAGAAGGCCGCAGCTGATGACAGCAATTCATTCACTGGTACTTGTCAACCTGTTAAAGGGATTGGTGCCGGCGCGGATACCCCTAGCTCTGGCTCTGGCTCTTCTGGTTCTTCTGGTGGTGCTGCCTCTTCTGCAGCTTCTTCGCCTGCTGCCCCTGCTACATCTGCTGCTGGTGCTGCTGGTGCTGCTTCTAGCTCAGCTACTACATCTATGGCAGCCACAACTTCAGCTGCACCTCCTGTTACTATGAGCAGCTCGACCTTTGCTACAGTCTATAAGACAACATCATCCGCCGCTGTAGCGTCAGCCTCTCCCGCGACTGGAGCTGGATCAACCGGTACGTCGTCAAGCTCTGGTAGCTCATCATCTGGTAGCTCATCATCATCCGGCTTGAGCACCACTGAAGATGGCCAATGCAGCGGTGCTCACACTTGTGAAGGCTCAGTTCACGGACCTTGCTGTTCTCAGTGGGGCTGGTGTGGTAGCACTGCTGACTACTGCGGAACTGGATGCCAAGCTGGCTTTGGACAGTGCGGTTCTTTCCTGAACACCACCACACCAGCTGAATCTGGCTCTGCGGCTGGATCTGGATCCAGTCCCGCTGCTTCGTCCATGCCTGTAGCTGTTTCTTCGTCAGCAAGCGTTATAGCGACTCCTGCTCCCGACGCAACTGCTGCTCTTCCTGGTGGCGTATTCGTTACTAATCTAGCATAGATGACCGAGGGACAGAATGGTATATAGGCATTTTCGGGGCGGATAAAGTTTTTTCAATCTTTCTTTATGGGCGGCGGCATCGACCGGAGGCTTTTTACTTTTGTTAGTCACCGACTAACCACTTTTTCACTTTTGTTTTCTGCATAACGTCGTTACGGCTGGGATATTCATTTTATGAGGGATGGGTATAACGGTGTATATAGAGTTCATTTCCCAAGTTTTCCAGAATAAATGGTGGATTGTGCCACTTTGCATGTTCCTGCGTTTCTTAACTGACTTTTTGTGATGCACACCTATACTTTTGATGTATATCTTAGTGGATGGCCATATACTGGACAGGATTATTATTGTTTATTGTATTTTTGATCCAGCATTTAAAGTAGACAAGAATAACAAACATGAAATATACATACAATCCACAGGGAGCCAACAGTGTGCCTGCCCAGGCCACTAGCGCTCCATATATCTTCATTCACCCCCCCTTAGCGAGCTT
This sequence comes from Xylogone sp. PMI_703, assembly GCA_021399445.1. NCBI lineage: Eukaryota > Fungi > Ascomycota > Leotiomycetes > Xylogone > Xylogone sp. PMI_703. The sequence continues at coordinate 3,879,010 of JAJTUQ010000002.1, read as the reverse complement.
CCATCGAACGAAAACATATCACATATAACCTCGATTAAGCAACGTACTGATATCCCAGAGTCGCATATCCAGAAGCTTGGCCGAATGGTAAGTGGTTCACCCAATACCATTCACCTGCCATTGGACTAGATATGTAACCCTGCTGATCGAAAAACTCAGTTCGTCTGGTTTTCCCTAGAGGTCTCTACCCTGACTGCAGCGGGGTTTGACCTGAGGTTTTGCTGTTTTCTACTACTGAACCTTTTTTTTTTTTTGTAATTTTTAACTTGTCCTTTAGTTGTCTTCTTTTTGGATCTCTAATTATATTTAATATTTCAAAGGAAGCGAGATGAAGGCGAAAGGAGGTTTGTACTTGCCATTGTTGGTTGTTGTTGCCTGTTTTGATTGGTGATCTAACTAGGCCCTCTCCCCTTGCCAAGAACACAACACGGTACCTCCCCTACCTTACAATGGAGAAGCAAATCTTGGGACGATTAGTAGTGATGTAGAACATATATCTTTGTCATTCGCTTCATTTTTCTTATTTTCCCATAAAACTCTTTGACTAAATTCCCTATGTGAATTTTGAGACTCAAAAGTAGATTTGGATGTCATTATTCTTTATTCACTGTATCGAGACAAGCTTTAGATGCTTAGAATAGGGAACATTTCACACGCAAAGGATAGCTTTCGAGATTTTTATAAGACACGTCCATTTAAAGATACTGGTTCCGAGACATTATAACGCAAACTATTACAGAGACGGTGTTGCAATAAGAATGTATTCAATTAATGTTAAGCCTGCTGAATAGGTGTCACTTCAATACTATTGTGGTTTTCACACGCCAGAACGAATGCAACTAAACTGACCAGAGATAAAGGGTTAACGATAGGGAGGAAGAACATTTCCACAGATTTTAGCCTCGGTAGAGTGACTACACCACTTTCCTAGAATCTTTATTAGCAAATTCAGTGGCTAGTGTTGGAAAAGATTACCATGTTGGTTCGCCCCTCTCAGCCATAGGTGTCCTAACAGCATTACGGTCCGCGAATGGATCGTTTTCGTCCTCTTCCTCAAAATTATCATCTTCCTCGTCATCCTCAACTGGAGCTCGGGCAGGCCGAGGTGGTTGAGGTGGAGGGACTTCAGGTTTATATGCGGGGGTGCTGATGTGCAGCCCAGCTAGGGCTTGTGTAGTATCAGGTGAAAGTTTTCCTTTTCCGGCCGTTACTGGAAAATATTAGTTTCACTTGGTTATACAGAGACTAATGGAACTGGTACTTCTGTATAGATGCTGTTGTTCCGCCAACTCATCGTCGGAGTCACTATCAGCATCGATGGCCTTGTCCAGCTGTTCAAATGTCAACAACGCCGTAACGAGCTCATCATTTGCATGTAGCAGTGCTCCAAGCCATTGCTCTGATTCCACATGTTGGATCTGTTCATATATTAGAAAAGACTATGATAAGAGCCTGACGGATTACTCACGTAGCGTAGGATTTTCCGTCTCAGTAGTTTACAGTTATCGAAATGCTGCAGAGCCGCCGCATTTTCTGATATCTGCTCTTTCTCTCGGTTGATAAGTCTCAATGCATTCAAAAGATTAGTTGAAGCAACGGATGCTTCTGCAATTGTGCTCTTCATGGTTTCTTTCTCCTCTTCAAGGTTGAATGGCTTCGACTTCCCTTTGCCGCCCTTTTTGTCTTTCTTGGGCTTTGAGCTTGAAAAGAAAGATGAGGAAGTCGAACTCCTAGATGGTTGTGTTGGTGTTGCAGCGAGCGATGACTGACGAGAATGTGAGGCCACTGGTGATGGTACGGATCGTGCCTCTTCCTCTTCATCTCCCTCAAATGGATTCTGTTCTGTTTCTCGCAGAACTTTGGACTGTGCCTGGGTCACTACTTGCTTCCTTTGAGGAAGTTCCTAACTACGATTAGCTGGCGGTAGATATGGGTATCACGTAACTATACCCTGTATAATGCGGCAATTCTCTCAAGGCCCCGAGTCTTGCTATACTGGTTTGCCCAAGATCGAAAGAGCTCCTTGCACTTGTTTCGAACTTGTGGATCGGAAAGGTCAGAGGTCCCACAGACTCGCAGGCGTTCAAGAAGCATCTCGTCCGCAAAGGTGCTCTGAAAGCGTGATCCCGCATTTTGAATGAGGCCATCTAAAATGGTCAGGGCTCGGAGTTGTCTATGGACATTTCCGTACTTGAGTTTCTTTCGAATTGCTCGAGCAGCTTCTGCTGGGCCAGTGGCCTGCAGCTTGATTGCTTCTACAAGGTCTGGAATCCCGCTGAAATCATCTTCTTCGTACTGTTCGCTTGTGAGATTTTCAATGGCAACTGTAACTGCCGTGTACGGTTTTTTCTGTCAAATGAGTTCCAGAATTAGTCTCTCAAGTGACGGGTACTTCTTTGCATCGTATTTAAATGCTATGACTTAGCCAACAGTCATGATACTCAATTGGCCTAACGATATGACGACTTTGATCATGTTTTGGCCCAAATTTTATTTACAATAGAACCTCTTATGAAATCTGGTACCTCACAACAATGTTGTGTTGAAGAAGTCGTCTTGTAGGTAGGTGTAAGAAATTTGAGGAGACGGCAAAATAATTGTGTTCTACAACTCAAACTGGTATTGAAGAAAAGTAACCATAAAGTATACACACTCACCTGAGAGAACATTGTATGTGTTTACGGACTCAGGAGCTCGTAGGAGAACTTAGGCTGCTTTTAACCTTAGGACGTTTCCCAATGGATCTCTGAAGATGAAATACCAATGGTCGCACTAATGAAACTGGTCAAATAGCTGATAGCATTGTCAGTAATACACTCTATTCACTCTAATTGCCTGGAGGATATGAAAGTAGACATGTGTCACAGGCGCCTATTTTAATACATGCGATAAGGATAGCGGGGTACTTAATGGGGGACTGACTACAAGAGTATGAAAATTAAATAAAAAACTGAAGCTTGGCTGCTGTGGATGAAAAATTCTGCTATGAGGCTGATTACAGTTGCGACCGTATGAAACTCCAAATAAAACTGAATGATGTTTACACCTCTGTAGAGTTGAACGTGATCACGCAGCTCTTTGGAATCAGCCCCACCGCTACCGAGCGCCAGTACGGAGATTAGGCGGATCGGGCAGCAAACCAGCTTCCGGGATGATGGTTGTTCCTTCCGAGTTTCAGTTCATGTCGAACAACATCCGTTCCCCTTACAATGCGCCTGCTTGTGCGAGAAGCTTAACTATAGTTTCTACGATGCCTAACGGCGAGCAGCGGGGTGGTAGTGGTGGAGGAGTTCCAGGCTTTAATCAAGGATCAATGGAGTTTGTTACTACCCTTCTAAGACGCTGCAATCATTTACTAAACTTCGTCAATACAGACCTTCGAATTTGAGCTTATATAAAGCATCTTCCTTTACTCCAATAAATAAAAGCTATCAATTATACCAATCCCCTTCTCTTTCAAGAAATGCTTGTGAAATTAGCCGGGACAGTGAGACATTGTACGATATATCTACTCAAGAACTGACGACGTTACCTCGAAAAAGCAACAAACGACAGCTATTGAAGGGGACCAAATACCTTACCGTTGATGAAGAAGCTGTCGAAGTCGAAGACGATACTTATGATGTATTTGAGGTTTGTTCGCCTGAAGAAAACCAAACAGCAACACCTAAACGCCCAAAACCACGACCGTCAAAGCAGCACAGAGTGGCCAGATCCAAAAGTGAACGAGTATTTGATGTAATAAAGGAATCAAAAGCAGAACAAGCTGATGGCTATTCATTGTCGAGCAACTTCGAATTCTTGGAATCAGCTAAACCTTATGGACAAAGTAACACCGTTTTAGTCCCCACAGCTACAGAATCCTTATCCTTCTTAGACAATGAACGTTCGACGCAGAATTGTGATACTGATCAGCAGCAAATTATCACAACAGCTGAGAAAGTTATGGGATTTGATGGTCTGACAAAAACAACTATAGATACCTTATCTAAGTTTCGTTATAACGCAGATGCAACCAATTCATCGATAATCAAACGCACAGGCTCAGTACAGGAACTCTCCGTAACGGAGGAAAATGGATCCCACATATCGAAACCACTGCTTGACTTTAGTGAGGAAAATATCAACCACCTTGCTACTAGCACTCCATCCAATCCTACCGTCATCACCGGATGCCGCGGTATTCATTCTCGCAATCGGCCTGGAGGCAGAAAGATCATGGCCTCGGCACCTAAGGGTATAGAGCCAGATTATAATAATTCAGATCGAAAAGGAAATACCGGGGTCATGAATTCTAAATATATATCTCATACGATGTCAAACCTTTCTAACTATGACGGGTCCTCTCGAAATTGCTTGTCAGACAGGATGCTTTCAAATACCTTCGGAACTAGCGATGACTTGCTAAATGATGATATTGCAGATGTCGATTTATTGTCTCTGGTCAATGGCACTCCCACAGCTCTACGATCAGATTTTGTGTTGCAAGACCAGTCCACAGTCCACGGGGTCAACCCTCATAGTACCAGTCCACCGGCTAAATCGTTTGACACAGGTTTTAAATTTTTGCAGGATAGTTCATGTTCTCAGCATTTCCCTGAATCGCTACATGTGAAGGAATTCAACCTCCTACCGTCATATTTTGATGAGTCGGATAGGCAGTATCACATGGAGTCTGAAGATGAGAAAGAAATGATAAGTATATTAGGGGCTGAGACTCACGGTGATGATAGTCCGATTGGATCTCTCCGCCCTCCCAGCGCCTTTGCAAAGTCTTCAATATTGGAAACACCACCTAGAGCTAATTTCACACATTCTGCGTCCAATCGAATCACTAGAGCCTCTCCGGAGCCGAGTGGCCTACCAACACCAGTTAGCATGAGCAAAAGGGGGGATGCTGATAAGCTGCGTAGAAAAGACGATCGAATCAATCCTAAAATATCAACATGCGATGTTGCGAAATTCAGTTTTGAAAATGAAATATTGAAGCCTTTCGCACGGCCAAACTTTCCTGCTCCTGTCTTCGACCGTTGTCCAGTCATGGGCGTATCGTCACGCACTATCCTGCGCACTTGCTTTCGAATCGGTGAAATGCTTAGAGAAGGTAGGAGATGCAAAGTAACAAATCAGAACGCAATCATTGAGCTTTACGCCCGGGTTATCTCCTCTGCACGAGAATCGTATTCCATGAAACAACATTTCAAATTTGCGGATCTGTTTCACGAGCGTCCACCCTTTCCGACTGGGCTTCTTCTAAATTATAAGACGACGGGCTTGATGGAGATTGAGACCAATAGGTTTCTGCAGACCAGTGAAAGTGTGCTAGCAAGATGTCTGGGAACTATACAGAAAGATGCTAAAGCTGAAACATGGTCTCTACAAATTACTAACATCAGGGAGACTAATTGGAACGAGATTGCTATGACAAGGCGAGTTATATGTGGAACACTATGAGTGATGAACAAATTCTGAATCATTGGCATGATCTGGCTCTAATGTTAATCGCGGGGGGTTGTCAGTGACTTGTTGAACTTTGCTATGTTAAAACTACGCCAACTTGATCTTCTAACAAATCTCACGTATATAGGCTAGTTAAACGATACCTGTGTATTGTAAGCTATCATAATTATAGCTACTCATTGCTTCAGGATATCTAGAGACGCCATATATTAATCTTGTTACATGTGCACAAAACTGCAGTTCCACATAATCCGTCAACTCCATGGTATACTTACTCCTGAAACTCCAGCTTTAAAAGCTCTGAAAACCTCCATAAAACTAAAGCGTCGTAAACTCAAGTGCTATTTTTGCCTACGCCCGCTAGCTTTGACATCGTTGCAATTGCGGTTATCAAAAGAGCAAACATTCCAATAATGATAATAATAGCTAGGGGGTGTGGTTTTCGCTGGTGTGAGCTTGACCTGAATTGTACACAGCAGTTATTGCCTGCCCGTCTCGAGAACGCTTGTTCGAAATCACCAGGAACATCAGTGAATGTCACACAACAATTCGTTCGACCCTCGTGGGGGAGGGATGTGTTAGATTCCTCCTTGTCGAGCTGCAAGGTAGAAAATGTAAGTTAGTTTCCTGATACTCCGATCCTGAAGCTTTGCTTATATATATAGTAGATATTGGCAGTAGTTCTCGAGCGAGAGAAAAAATAAATACGAACCATGAGTCGTCCAATACATTCTTCCAGTCGTTCGACTCGGGCTTTCAAGGCCGCGATTTGCATCTGCGCATCACTTCCTGAGGGCTCTCCGAAAGATTCTCCTATGATGGCGGTTGGCGTGAGATTGTTCCACTCCTGCACGTTTGCATGAGCAGCTTCACGCGGGGTACCTGGGGAGGCATCGATATGGCCGTTTACAGACTGTGAGGAGTGGAAGGAGGGAGGTGGTGAAGAGGGAATTGACGGCGCAGATGGAGCAACTGAATTGGGGAGTGCAGTGTTGTAGTTGTAGGATGCAGTATTGATTGGTGAGAGGATTATAGGTTCCGATGAGTCGTGTTGAGAGACCTTGTGTAAGGTTTGTCAGATTATGATGCAAGGGTTAAGCTTATTTACATTAAGCATGAGCATGAGGACGCTGAGAACTCACTGGTTGATAGCGTGATCGATTCATTATGGATTTTTGGGAGTTTAAGAACTGTTCCTGGATTGCGATAGTTAAGCAAGAAGATGATTTACAAGCTATCAGCTTGATGATATCACGGATAGAACCTAATTTCAACGAAAGAAATAAAATATATCGAGCTTTCCCTACCGTTTCATTGAAGTAATACTCGGACAGACTTCCATGCCGCGTAATCGGGTCTCTCAGCTGGTTTATCTGTATGCGCCGCACAGTGGCAGACGAGGATGCAGAAATCTATTGGCCGCCATACGATGCCGCTGTCTGGACTAACGGATGGTGGTGGCTCTGCCATCTCTTAAGGTTAACCAGTAGCACAACTCACGCCATATATTTCAGGTGTCAAGCGGCCGTGCCATATCACGCACTTGTCCACGTGATTATACGGCGTTTCCGAGATCACCCTCCGGAAAATATTATTATCCGAAACGAGGTACCCCTCCATAAGCCGCCCCACAAGCAGTTTTTCCGGCACAGCCGCATTCTTGGCTGATCGCATGCTGCATCACGTTCGCTGGTTGGATGACCTGCACCAGGCTGACTGTTCCTACTGACTTTCCTACTAACTTTTGCCTTCTGTGTTCTCTTCTCTTCTTCCCTTCTCCGAACTTTCCATTCTTCTCAATAATTGAAACGTATATTTGAGATTATCATCTCTTTGTCGCAGATTTTGATAATCCGAGCTCAACAACTCTTAATTTAATCATAGCAAGTGGTTCCATTTGCCCCTCTATCGACATACTTCGCGGAATACACATCTCAGCCTCACACAGCTTATATCACCATGGTCCTTCTAGGTGGCCTCGAGCTGGTGGCCGCAGGCTACCTCATCAACAGGCATCATAAGAACAAGCAGGAGGAACGGCGCATTCGAGAGGAAGAAGACGCCCTCGAGGAGCAGCGCTACCGAATATACTCCGCTGACGATGCTGGTCCTCGTCGACGGAGAAGCCGATCACGCGATCGCAAACATCGCCGAAGACATTCCTCTGATAGACGAGATTCACGGGATAGAAGAGACGATCACAAGTATACATACGAGAGCCAGCGACCACCTCGAGATCCACGACGGTATTCCAACAGTGTGCCTCCCCCTCCTCATCCACCGCCAGCTGCAGCACCGGTAGCATATGCACCGCCGCCACCTGCCAATCCTCCAGCTCCCGCGCCTACTCCAGGGATTGTAACAGGATGGCCAGCGCACTGGGAACAGAGCCAACGACCAGAGGCACGACCACAATCCCAACCGCAGATGCCATCGAATCTATCTCCATACTATCGCGACCCAAGGAATCCAGACATGAAATATGGGTTTCAAGATTCACAGCCGGAAGGACGACGAGGTCGCTCTGAGTCGAGACGGACAAGAAGCCGGAGCCGGAGCGATACACGTGTGAGATTTGATGTACCGAATAGACCGCAGCCAGGTGATGAGCCGCCACCGGCATATAGACCATAAAAGTTATCTTGGTAAACTTGAGGAGGATGGACTTATGTATCATTAATCAGCTGGCCTGATGTGTGCAAATTTTATAACGGTTTTATGATGGGTCGACCGGGGACTGGGGGTGGGACACACGGGGAAAAGAGGTACGGGTTAGGCGCTTGTTAGCAGTTTATATCACTTTCAGTAGTTGTGTTGGGGAAGGAGGCTATCGGCAGTAAATAACAAGGGAGGGCATTTCGGAGTTTCAGGGCGCATCACAAATATCCAGAGTCACTCCTTGCTGGTCCAAGGATTCTCTCAACAGAACCAAGCAAGCGGATTTCTGGAAAATCTGACTGCGATGGGCTGAAGATGATTAGAAAACCATCTGTGCTCTTGCTAAGAAGGAACAACCGCGAGAGCCGAATGCTAGCATGAAATGTGTAATATTGATGCTTTAAATGAACATAACCCAGAGAAATCGAGTCGTGAAACTTGAATCCACGGACTGACCTTGAACTCAGCTAAAGTGATGACTGTAATTTATAAATTCTCCCCAGCCGTTCTCCTGATAAAAGCAACAAACTCGTCCGGATGTGACAAGAACGGGCTATGCGAAGAAGCGATCCTCTCCGTTTCCATCTCCGCTCCATTATCCTGACACTCCTTGACCATTGCCTCCTGAAGTGGCAATGGAATAGCATTATCATTCTCACACAGGAGGTAACGGGAAGGGATGAACCTCCAAGCACAGCTCTTGGAGCCTATTCCTTTTGTGGCAAACGAATGAGGACGAAGCGTGGACACCCAGTACTTCTGCTGGTCCTCGGGCAGGTCGTTATAGAACATATTTGTCGGGTCTCTTGGGAAAATCCATGGTTCCTGTTAAGAAAAGGAAATTTAGTCATATGAGCTTGGAGATAAAACAATGGGAGAGGAAACAGAAATAAATTGGGGATCCATACATCAATATTCGCAACTTGCTTCATATTCTCAACACCACCAAAGGCATCTAGGAGACTAACCCCTTCCAACGGCACAAAAGCACAGAAGAACGCAATCTTCACCACAGATGTCTTCTTGCCTTCTTTTGCCCTGGAAGCCTTGTCCAGCCCATCGAGTGCCCCTTGGGTGATAATTCCACTCCAGCTGTGAGAGCATACGACGACGTCGCTCTCAGCACCATCTAGTTCCGATAGAATGGCTTCGCGTAGAGCATCTATGTCTGGCTGTAAATCTTTGACAGCTTCCTGTTGCTCTACAGCCTGGAGTGGAAGAGTTCGGGACTTGTATCCCAGCTTGGTGAGTTTCTCTATGATCGTGTCGTAGACTTTGGGAGAGTGCCAGGCTCCGGGGAGGAAAATCAATGTAGGTTTTGAAGCCATGGAGATTGTAGGTTTTAGAATAGAGAAGGTTGGATTGGAAATGTTATTTTATAGAGAAACTTGAGTGCGCAGAATGAATAGCTTTATACTTCTATGGTGCCCAGTGACTTATATATGTACACTTAAGACATGCAATTTGAGCCTGCTTGTTTTAGAGCTAAGACATTTTTATTCTGTTGGACCTGCATTGTTCTAATTTGATACTTAAGTCTATTATACTAAGTGGATACTTACTTATATTTTACGTTAAGGTTGTCGTTATCATGCATAGATCCAATGCCGCTGAGGATGTAGGTGGCTCAGCCCTAGGGTGCAGCTCCAGCAGCCCCTACCCCTGCTCGCTTACATGCGGCCGCACTTGGCCTAAGCTTGGCCAGCCCCTCTTCAACCTCACCTCACGCATCCTTTTCTTACTTTATTTTATTATAAGTACACTACTTATTTTTATATCAATACACTATCCCCTCTGGCCTCAGAGCCATTTTTACAGTCAGTTTTAGCTTGATGCCTAAGGCTGTAACAGATTTTCATTGGTTTGAAACAAGCTGAAATCTTCTTGATTGCTCAATATCTCCCAGAATCTTTACAAATTATTGATACCTGATACAACATCAAAATTTCTGAGACCAGAGGGGATAAACCATTTAATATATTATAAATGTATTATTAATATATTAATAATATATTAAATAGTTTATACGTATAGTCGCTACAGGCTGTACAGTGCAGTCGCTACAGGCTATACAGTGCAGTCGCTACAGGCTATACAGTGCAGTCGCTACAGGCTGTATAGCCAATGACCTTCGGCCATTGGCTTTAAGGATACGAAGCCTGTAGGGCCTGAAGCCTGTAGGGCCTGAAGCCTGTAGGGCCTGAAGCCTGTAGGGCCTGAAGCCTGTAGGGCCTGAAGCCTGTAGGGCCTGAAGCCTGTAGGGCCTGAAGCCTGTAGGGCCTGAAGCCTGTAGGGCCTGAAGCCTGTAGGGCCTGAAGCCTGTAGGGCCTGAAGCCTGTAGGGCCTGAAGCCTGTAGGGCCTGAAGCCTGTAGGGCCTGAAGCCTGTAAGAAAAGTTTATTTAACTGAAGTGTGACTCTATTACACAAAGTCGAAGGTCGCTTACTATCGTGTGACTCACCTGACCCCTTCTCACCAAAAAAAAAAATCGCTTATTATGTCACATGATTTGTGGCTTAGACGGGCTGGGTGAGCTGCACCCTAGGGGGCTGAGCCACCTGTATGCTCATGACGCTTGGCCAACCCTGGAAGAGATTGCTCCAAACAGGGGCGAAGGAGAGATAGAAAAAGGCTCCAGGATGCCAGTACCCACAGTTTTATGGTTAATATACAATAAACATGCTAGTACGATTCGCTGGCTTATGCAGGGGCTCAAGAAAAGGGGAGTTAGCCCAAATGTACCGCCTGGTTGTACATACAGGTGAGCCCGGCTCTTATACGTAAGTAACTGAGCTCGGACTTTTATGGGTAAGTAACTGCGGAATCAGAACAGCTAATTAACTTGTGATAAAAAAATAAGCATTACGTAAGATGTGGCTCCATAGTTCGTTTTTAATTGCTCTTAGCATGCACCAAAAGCGACAGCAAAAGTTTAGGGTTGGCGGTTTACCAGTGACTCTTGACACCGTCTCCAAGTGGATCACATAATCATTATTATACAGCAAAATACCGTATTATTCAATCATTACTCTAGGAGGTGAAACAGAAGAAGAAAGTCTAGTTCTGAATTGATAGTTTGACGTTATGTATGAAGCAAGTGCCGATATCGGCGGACAAGTAGAACTGTGTTTTGAAGAAGAGGGTATTTCCCTCTTGAGGCGGAAATGAGGAGCAATCGAGACATATTTAAGCCAGAGAGAAAGGGAGCTGGCGAGATTGAAGCGTCAGTGGGAATAAACAGTCATATAAGCAGGGTGTATCTTATTCAGAGTTATATCTTGTTCATCATTTGATTAATGTGTGTGTATTTTAGTGTTAACTGGTTTGCCCCAGGTTATAATCTATAGCATCGATATCTCTATGAGCATGTATAATTTGGAAATGACACAAGAGCTCCGAGCCCAACCTTCCGCGTAGATGATTTTTCTATAGAAAGAGTCCTTATAATTGCCAACAACAAAGGGTTTAACTAGCTAATATTTCAGGTAGCTGTTTTTTCAATAATTCTACCATACCATCGGGTCCTATTTTAGCTTGGAGACCCTGTGGAGCGGCCCACGTCTTGATCCCGGGGACGGTTTCTCGAGCAATTTGTTGAATTTTATCACTCTCTTCCTTAGTCCACATTGAGGCACAAAACTGAATGGTGAGTATCTTGACCTGCTTAAAAATACACTGTATCAAGGGACTGGGTGTAGCATACTAAAACATCCGGTCTTTGCCTCTCACATATGGCTTTCACTTCTTCAATTTCTATATCGAATAAGCATAGATACATAATATTGAGCTATTACTTATGGGACGGACTCTCAGCATTTTCAATATGGTCAATTATCCACTCCTCTTTCACTGCCTCGGCCACACGCCCGACTATCAACTTGGCTCTTTCTGGTACTGTATTAACAGTTACTAATCTGAAAGGACCTTTGGGCGCCATGACTAAGACAAGGTCTATAAGACTAATGACTAGTATGCTATTTCCATTTATCAGCAAGAAATACTGTGACTCTCTTATATGGAAGCCGAGAGCGTGGGGAGGCACTTAGCGTAGTTGTGGGGATCGGGGATGTGGGGATGAACCGGACTCGCTGTATGGGGTTGTTCCTGGTGCGAGTAGGTAGCTCAAGGTCCAATTGCGCTATTAACGACAGTATTCTGGACCCTGATATTTGTGCATGCTGTAGGTTAGTAATCACAGTACCGGACCTTTGCGATCTTGGCTGTTGATGCTGTAATCATTAAGCTGTTGCGCAAATGTAATACTGTTGTTTTGCGCCGTTCAAAATCTTCACTATATCAGTGAATCTAGTACTGGATAGGACATTGTCTGGTAAATAGCAACATGGCGACCATCTATGAACCGGTAACAGAATGGAACGCTGGGGAACAAGAGATGCAAAGACGGTTACGCGTCCCCGCAATGGAGAACCCAACACCGCCTATGCTTACCCCTCAAGCAGCATATATGGTAATGAGATCACCACTTGTTGCCATTGGGACGGTTGATGAAGAAGGACATCCTTGGACATCGTTATGGGGCGGGGAAGCCGGTTTTGCAAGACCCGTTGCACAGTCCGTTATAGGATTAAGGACTGTGGTGGATCGAAGCCATGACCCCGTAGCCAAAATATTGCTTGGTGGCTACGCTGATGGAGAAATTGTAAAGTTGGATAGTGAGATCAAATTAGTCAGTGCTCTGGCGATTGACCTCCAGACTAGAAGCAGGATGAAACTGTATGGGAAGATGGCTGCTGGAACTATGTCAGCTACTGAAGAGGGTATTGCTGATGTGCAACTTGTGGTGAAAATTGATGGTAGTCTTGGTAAGAGAGCTCTTAATATCCACAGTAATGTAATATAGAATTGACTGCAATTTAGGAAACTGTCCAAAATATCTCAATAAGAAAGAAATCATCCCACATATCCCACAGCCGAAGCTCCTTTCTCAGGACCTTCCATTACCTCAAACAGCATTGGATTTACTGGCGAAGGCTGATTTATTTTTCATTTCTTCGACCAGTAACTATACTGACATGGACACGAATCATAGAGGTGGACCTCCAGGTTTCGTACGTGTGCTTTCTAATGACAAGGATGATGTAGTCTTGGTATATCCGGAATACTCTGGCAATCGCTTCTACTCTACTCTTGGAAACCTCCTCACAACACCACAGGCGGGGTTGATGGTTCCGGACTTTGATACTGGAGATGCCCTCTATATCACAGGAACCACGGAAGTCCTTACAGGAAACGAGGCTAAAACCTTGATAAGTCATTCTAATCTAGCAGTGAAGATCCGTGTCACCGCGGCCAGATACGTTACCAATGGCCTGTCATTCAGGGGTAAAGAAGGAGAACGCTCGCCATATAATCCCCCAGTCCGATTCTTGAACACCGAAGGTCCAAAATCTGTTGCGAACACAGAAACCCAACAGCACGCAATACTTGTAGACAAGACAACCATAACACCCACAATTGCTCGCTTCCGTTTCAAAATGAATGGCAGCGGGGCAAAATCAAGCGGTGGCTGGAAACCGGGACAGTATGTTGCGTTGAGTTTCCAGCAGGATTTAGATATGGGATATAGTCACATGAATGACGAGGATCCCAAGAGTTTGAATGATGATTTCTTGAGAACGTTCACTGTATCCAACCGGCAGAGTGACTCGGACGAATTTGAGATTACCATTCGTAAGGTTGGAGTGTGTACGCAGCATCTGTTTCGCCAGAATCCTAGAGCCAATCCTGAGCTCCCTCTCCTCGGATTCGGTGGAGAGTTCTTTGTCCAGCAGAGTGAAGGAGAGAATATCTCTTTTATTGCTGGTGGCGTTGGGATCACGCCGCTCCTTGCTCAAGCCGAAGATCTGGATCTGAAACGGTTGCATCTGTATTGGACTGTGAGAGCGGAGGATTTAAACCTTGTTTTGGATACCTTTGAAAGAATACCTGGGCTCGCATCCTCTACCACTGCTTTTGTTACTGGTAAAATTCAAGATAGTATGTCTGCTCAGAGAAAGGACTTGGAAAACTCTGGGGCTCAAGTCAATGAACGGAGGATGGAAAAAGATGATTTAGCTGGTGATGCAGCTTCCAGATATTACTTGTGTACAAGCACGGCTTTTCGCAATAGTCTACTTGGTTGGCTGGCTGGAAAAGCTACTGTTTATGAGGATTTTAATTATTAGATACAAAGGGGTTGTCCAGGGCCATTAATGGCTGTTAGGTTTCTTTGTTCGTGGTAAACTTGCTTATTGGAGCGAGCTGTGAAATGTAGTATTCGCCCGCTCCTTTGTTCATATATTTTTATTCACTGACTTGAACGTTATCTAGCTGTGTATGATCCTTATCTGAGACGCTAGTTGAATACTGAGTATTAATCAAGCTAGATTTAATACCTAGCCCATGGCCATCCGGTATATGCGCTGTGTGAACATAGTTGGATAATATATTCAAGACCTACACTATAACCACTCATCTCCACTGAAAAACCAGCTATGATTCTACGTCCTAGATACGAATTTCGAGATGACTTCAAAGAAGCAGAAGGTGCCTCTTCTATGGAAGTGCTTCGTACGAGCGACAACTTCGTCTTCCTTACCTCCGACTTCAGTACTATTTGTGAGACTCTCCCAAATAAGAATACAGTTCAACTAGCGGGAGCCATTTTACCCAGTATCAGCCAAAGCCTGTCTCAAATTCTTAACCATCCCAATATAATATCTCTCGTGGATATCGTTCATAACACCCTCGAAGAACCTTTCACGGAAAATGCGGGGCCACTTAAGGATTATATGGTTTGGGAGGATATGAACGCTGGCTCCTTGGCACATATTCTTCCACCTACGGACAAGTTTCCCGGTCCAGATGATAGGGCTGGGTGGATCAACCTAGCGAAAGCGAATAATCATCAATCGTCACTCCCAGAGAGTCTGTGCTGGCATGTCTTGAGAAGCATCGCAAAGGCACTGCTATGGTTGCACCATGGTTCTAAAGAAGGCGATGAATGTTTTAAAGATTCGGAAGTTGTGGAGAGACTGAATACCAACTGGCAAACCATTCTCATCCGGGACGTGTCTCCTTCTCAGATTTGGTTCCAACATCCAGTTTCCGATGAGACATATGGGTTTTGTAAACTAGGTGGGTTTAGTTTGGCGAAAGTTGTTAATTTCGTAGATGGAACTGAGCCTGCCGCACTTCGGCCAGAGGATGTGGAGTGGGAGAAAAAGCTCTTCTGGGCACCTGTAAGCATTCTCTGAGTGTCTACTTTCTTGATTGATGAGTATTTGCTAATATTAACAGGAGGTTTGCAGATATCTCACCCCAGTAGAACGTGGTCTATATACCGAAGAGCCAAATCTCACCAACAGCAAAACTGTCAGGTTGCCGTATTGGACACCAACTGCCGAAATATGGTCACTCGGTGCATCAGTCTATATGATGATGACTGGCATACCACCTCCACGATATTGCAATCATGAACTGCAAATATCTCTCATAGATCCTAGGAAATTTTCCTCTAGTTTGAGGGAGATTGTGGAGAGCATGCTCGACCCTGACCCAAAGAAACGACCAAATGGCTTCGATCTGATTGAAAGAATTGACCATGCTTGGATTGAGTGGAGACGCAATACAGGCGAAGGGAGAGAGTTTGTTGATATTGCTGATTATTTGGAGTTGCATAATAGAAGAAGGAGAAAGCTAAGCAGGAACTGATGAAGTTTTTGGAATGATTGATAAAATAGATATTTATATGGGTTTACCCTGATTGGATGTTAAGGGAGTTTTGGGGGATGGATACCAGAAGGTGCCTCAAGCCCGTCCATACTACAGATGATAATTGGCGTAATGGAAACGACTTCATTGAACCCATCTGATTTCAAAATCAATGAAAGACTTCTATCAAGATAGAGAAAATGAAGAACAAATGACAAAGGAGTTCTTGCCCTACAATATTTCAGTTGCAGGCCTTACATCTCCCCTAATTGCATTAAGATATTAGGCTTATTTCCTTCCTTTCTTGGAACAGCAATTTAACCGGACCATTCTAACACAACAGCGCTTTTTGCTGTTCGTTATGAGGCACCTACTAGTTTGGGGTTATATAGAAGATGACGCTTCACATTTGCGGCACCGCCCGATTAGTAATCAGACTGACACTTCGTCACGAGGCTATCTTTCAACAACAACCAACTTGCATATCTCAGCCTCGTCTTTCATCATAATGCAGCTACGCGGATTTTGACATTATTTATTCCTTTCATATCACTCTACATGTTTAGCTATAACACATCTTACTTCTGTAATGGCTGTGCAATCAAGTCCAAGACTTGATCATGACTCTGAAGGTGCAAGAGAGACGACCGCTCGAGAGCATCCTGTACCTATATCTCCCAACGCTCCGTCAAGTGTTACAGGGACACCACGTCTCCCATATCCTTATGTCAACACCGATTTAGATTCACGTTTGACTAATCGTGAGCGTCATCAATTACCTTCGCCATCGCTGACCCCCTCCCCTCGAAGCCCTTCTCCATTAGGTGTTTTCAGCGACACTTCATCACCAGTGCTAGATGAATATGCACCTTCTCTTTCAAATGGATCCATATATTCCGGATCTTTTGACGTGCGCCCCGCACCATCCTTACTAGTCGGCGAGAAAGATGATGCCACGTTAGCTTCACCGCTTCCTATTTCGAAAAGCTTACCCCCTCTCGAACTGCATGACATTCCAGAAGAGAAGCCACGGAAGATCGGAAGACAGCCCGTTGGCAACATGAGTGGAGATGATAAGACGTTAAAACTATCTCCCACAGAGATGCAGAAGCTGACTTCAGATCCCGATTCTTTACCTGTGACTACATCTAGGAGATCATCCGGCTCGGGTCAAAAAGGACTTGAACCATCTCCCTTTTTGGGAAATGGACGACCAGTGTCTAGTCACTCATACTCTGACTTTCAGGATTATGAAGTCCTTCGAAGGCCTTCTTTCACAGGATTCGGGAACACGCTCAGACCAAGAAGGGATTCCATTCGGGAGCGGAGATTAAGTAATGAAGGGGTATCCTCGAATACGTCTGTCAGAAGACCCAACGCGATGTATCGTGCTATATCCAACCCACCGCCATCTACGGATCAAGTGAATCCAATTTCTTCATACATATCAGGTCAAAGCTCGCCTAAAAGAAAAGCTGCTAATGGGCCCCGACCCGATCCATTGGACTTGAATGCATCATCTTTGAAGATTCCCGTTGCTGGCAACCGCTCATCATCTGCGCCTGACCCACCTCCATCACCTATTCCTCAATCTATGCCGCTGCCGCCTATGTCGATGCCGACATACCTACAGCTTGAGCTAGCAGAGTCAAGGCCATCGCCATTGTATATTTACAGATCTCCTACGTGTGACCGACTCTACGAATCATCTGAAGTCAAATTCGAACGTTTATTAAATTTTCTTTTGTTACCACCACAGCTTGAGCAAGTCCTTTATTTCGGGACACTTACTTGTTTAGATGCATGGCTGTATACATTTACAATACTTCCGTTGCGGTTCTTAAAAGCACTAGGAATCTTGATTAAATGGTGGGTCGAGGTGATAGTTCGAGAAGTGCGCTTTATTTCCGGTTTCATCTACCATGGTGCAGGGCGAATGTGGCTTCGACAGCGTGGACGAAGTCTCAACAATGAAAGAGGTCCAGAATCTAGAAGTGTATCCAGGACTGGCAGATCCGCTTCCCGACAGCCAGTTAACCAAGCATATTCTGGCAGACAACCCGAATCAACGAAAGGGGCATTACTCACACCGGAACTTCCGCGACCTGAAGGGGAACGCAGATCTCGGAGGGGATGGGGGCGAAGGCATCGAAGAACGAAGTCTTATCCTTCATCGTTGTCCTCTGGACATAAGGCTGATTTGCTCCAAGGAGCAGTAATAATAGCCAGTTGCATTATCCTGTTAAAGCTTGACGCAAGCAGAATGTATCATAGTATCAGAGGTCAAGCGGCCATCAAGTTGTATGTGATCTATAATCTTCTTGAAGTAAGTAATTTGTCTACTCATCAAATAGTAGCTGCTAACCTTACTAGGTTTGTGATAGGCTGTTTGCAGCTTTAGGTCAAGATATCTTTGAATGCCTTTTCTCTAATGAAACTGTGGGGCGTGACACTGATGGACGAAGTAAGATACTTCGACCGTTGGGCATGTTTGTCCTATCTCTCATCTACAATGTCATCCATGCGACAGCACTATTTTATCAAGTTATAACCTTAAATGTGGCTGTCAATTCATACTCAAACGCATTGTTAACCCTTCTTATGTCAAACCAGTTTGTGGAGATCAAATCGACAGTCTTCAAGAAATTTGAAAAAGACAACCTCTTCCAGCTTACTTGTGCTGACGTTGTTGAACGTTTTCAACTGTGGCTAATGTTACTCATCATCGCTATGAGGAACATAGTAGAAGTCGGGGGGCTAAGTCTTGTTGATAGCTCTAAAGATGCATTTACAGCTGCGGGGAACTCTACTGTGGTCTCTGGATCCCGCTCTATCATACCAAATAGTTTTACTATTCTTCCAAGCTGGTCTGGCGAGGTTCTTACTCCGTTTTTATTTGTGCTAGGAAGCGAAATGCTGGTGGATTGGATAAAACATGCATACATCAGCAAGTTCAACAATGTCAAACCTGCATTATATCAACGCTATTTAGACGTTTTGGCTAAGGATTATTATACTCACGTAAGATGCTATTCAAAACCATGCTGTTGACCGAAGCTGACTCTGAAAGGCATTTGTTGATCAAAACCTCATCAAACGGCTTGGACTCCCTGTCATACCACTGTCATGTCTGTTCATTCGTGCTTCCGTTCAAACATACCACATGTTTCTTGCGACACATTTCCAGCCACCACTTCCCGCAACTACAACGTCAATATCCGTTGATGCAGCAGTAGCCTCACCTGCCACAACAGCGGCTCTAGAACACTTTGACTATATCATTCGGCATGCACTCGGCCGTGCAACCTACGGGATCCCGAACCCAGCTGCTTCACATCCATGGTACCTACCAAGTGCAGATGATGTAATAGCCGCACTAACCATGCTAATCTTCTTCCTCGTCGTGTTTTTCCTTCTTCTTGCCTGCAAACTCTTACTTGGCATGCTTCTTCTCAAGTACGCAAGGAACAGATATCGAGGCATGAAGAAGCGAGAACAGCAAAGTTATGACACAAAAGGCAAGAGGCTTGGAGGCTGGGGAATGGTAGAAGTTGATGATGATAAACGGCGGTGGATATACGACGATGATCCTGAGACGCTAAAGAAATTGAAGGGCAAAGAAAAGGCGGCGAAGGAGAAAGCGGATAAGGAGGACAAGGCTCCTGATAACCTCGAGAAGATCAGTCGATATGAGATGGCTGCTAAAAGAATTTGGTGATCCTCTATCGTTATAATATGGACAAGATAGCTTGTATATATCATATAGAGCAGTATAGGTGTACAAAACAGCATTAGATAGCACGTTAAAGAGATGCACATACATTTCTACTCTCATCTTACATCGATTATAATGGTTTCAATACATTCATGGAGAAAATTCAAAGGCAACGAATACTTGCTATCTATTAAAGAACAAAGCTAATGCCCAATTAACCCTTCCCTGCTATACGGAATAAAGCCTCCTTTTTTGACCCAACAAATGCAGTTTTAATATCACACTTCAACAAACTCCCATTCTGGATGCCGATAACCATAAGTAATTTACAAAAAGCAGTGCTAAAACCTCGAGAGTTTATTTCTTCGGCAATTCACGGAAAACCTTTCGAAAGATCTCTCGGCTCTTATAAAGATTGCTGACCCTCAAGCGCTCATTGTCTAAATGTGCGCTATCACTTGCTTGCCCACAAGGTAGATGTGCAGCAGGGGCTCCGAACTCTTTCTCTAAGAAGCGGATACTGGGAATGGAACCTCCCTCACGGATATATAGTGGTTTTCGCCCCTTTTGCTTTCCTATGGTAGGTAATCGCGCTTCATTATTATTCTTAGGGTCGGCGTCAGAATCTGTAAGCTCTAGAGGCGATTCTGCCAATGAGGTGTGATCACTTCCGTTCGTCAGAGTTGTGGATGTGGCTGGTGTTGGTTTCAAGCTTGGGGAGCTGTTGTTAAGAGTCTGTCTGCGGACAGGCTGTCTAGAGTTCTGGACACTAGAGCGACGTCTCTCACCAATTGGGCCCCATACCTCCATAATGGCTTCTTCTAATGTTTTGAAGATCTCATTATTTGGATCTCCAAGCCATGCGTCAGCTTGATTGTCGATGGTGATAGATAAGCGATTATGGGAATCTAGAGCCGCAAAATTCTCATTAAGGAAAGCCGTCAGGGATTTAATGATGTCGTCTACTTCCTGGTTTGGGACTAAACGAATCGATATCGCAGCACTTGCATGACTTGAAACCAAGGATCCGTCGGGGCCCGAGACTTTATAACGATGGATTGTCAGATTAGGTTCACGCCATCTGGCCATTAAGGAAGCTTTTAGGATTTCAGGTGGACCATTTTCGGGATGTCGACGAATCAATGTTTCAACAATATCATCATATAAGGCATTCTCAGCCTCAGTCAGAGGTAGGACTGAATCATAAAATCCGGGTATTTCAACGCGATTGTGTCGACCCTTGAGCTTCGCCAGGATAGCTGTTAAATCTGACAAAGGTTCATCCATCATATAACTTCCGTCCACTCCACTGTGCACATCCGGGTAATCGCTCTCAACCTTAACCGTAGCGTGAAGCACACCTCTCAAGCCATACGTCAAGCAAGGAACTTCATCATCCAGCCAGTAACTGTTGGCCAAAATAATGTAATCGATGTCTCCAATCAAGTCTTTGTGCCTCCTTACGGTTTCCTTAAACCCTCGAGAACCGGACTCTTCTTCTCCTTCTATAAGGAAGACCACATCGGAATCAAGCTCCTTCTCGAGTACTAGGTCTACAACACCGTAGAGAGCAGCCATTATAGGGCCTTTATTATCTGTGACACCTCGGCCGTATAAATAGCCGTTCATTCCTTTCATTTGGAAGGGATTGGTTATCCACTTGTTCTGTTTGTCATCTGCCGGAACAACATCATCTGTAACAGTAATTAGCCAAGTGATAAACTTTGGAGAGTTTATGGTATGCTTACAATGACCATAAAATAGAATCTTCTTTCGTTCCTTAGAGATTGCAGGATTGCCTTTGAAGCGTGCGTAGACAATTGGATTATGGCTATCCGTGTTTAACATTTCCGTGTGAGCACCATGCTTCTTGAATAAGGTACGAAGAAATGTAGCACCCCGTCGACAATCTTCCGCATGATCAGGCCTCGAAGATATAGTTTTGAACGAGATGAACTCTTGAAGTGACTTAAGTAATTGGTCTTCCTGGCCCTCTGGTTTACGATAAGTGCCGCAATCGCATCCCGTAACATCCCAGATAGAGATGGAATTATCGCTACCTCCAGTAATATAAAATTGCTGGCCGTTGAAGTCTGTGATGGCGGATGCGAGAATACGTCCTGCATGTGCGTTCCATCGATTGACTAACTCGTATTTTTGATTGAAATTAGTCGAAGAACTCATACACTGACCATACTGCACAGTGCTGTATTTCTAGAATGAAGATGAGTATGGGTTAACGTAGTTAGATATAAGAAGACACTCACTCTTGCGTATCCCGTAGAACCTGCACTCCAAAGGTAGCCCCAGCCCATTTGCAATGTCAATACATCCCCTCTGTGGGCTTTGATAACCCTGAGTTTTTGTTTTGTATCAAGATCCCAGAGTTCAATCAATCCTTCCAGCTTGCTGCTGTAGAGAAATGATCCATCAACAGCCAACGACAGGACAGACTCTGCATCATCTTCTCCAAGACATGTAATTTCTTTAATGCCCTTTCCAGGATCCTCGTCAAGCTGCCACATTTTGATTGTGCCATCTCCTCCACCAGATATAAGCAGTTCCTTGTCAGAATCGACTAGACGACTGACACCCTTTACAAGCAGCATACAATACACATATCCAAAGTGGGCATAATGCATCATATGAGCCTTGTCAATCTCAAGAGTATCGCCATCATTCATACCGGTACGAGTAGGAATTTGACGAGGGGTAGAAGTTCCACCAGCGGCAACGGAGTCAAAAAATCGGTGATTTCTTCGGTCGGGGTGTCGTTCTGGGTTGGGCGTTGGCCTTGCAGCAGGATCCTTCAAACTACACCACTGTATACTAGTATTCTGGGCTCCCAGATACACAGTCTCAAACTGTTTGGAATATACCACGCTAAAGACATCTCCGACATCATATGTGCTATATATGTGGTAGAGACGCTTCAAGCTGGTCGGACACCAGGCATTGACTATCGCATCTCCAGCGCTGGAGAAGAGCAACTGCCGATCCTCGGAGAGGAAGAGACACAGGACGGCGCGGGTATGGGCTTGAATCCGCAGGACCAGCTCAAAAGTGGCCAAAGACCATACAACAATCTCACCACTCTGGGTTCCGGCGTAAAGAAAACGATCTCCAACAGCAAGCGTGAGAATCGAGCTTTCGTTCTGAAGGTGGTGTGCTAACTCGGGTCTTTTTGAGCCATTACCCCAGAGGCCCTCATCGCCCGACCGATCTGTAATTTCGTAGGTTTCATCATCGCTACCTGGAGGGTTCAATCTATTAGCATTTGATGCGCCATTGGCTTCAGCATTGCTGGTTCCCCGAGCTGCAAAGATAGTCGCCATAGATGTGTTCTCCGCACTGGCAGATAAGAGCTGGAGATCATGATGGCTTGCTGACTCACTTGAGTAGCGAATCAGAGCAATCGCGGGATTAGAGGGGAGAGCTTCTTTTCAACTTTGTTGCCCACTCGCACACAAAACCATAATCAATGAGCCATAGTCATACCTATGGAATCTATTCTGCGACGGAAATACATTTTAAACGGTGTGGAGTGGAGGAAACTCACCAAGCGTTTCTGATGAGTTACTTTGCCATTCACTCCACTTCAGCTGATGATCGGTACAGTGCTCGCCGTTATTTTTGCACCAGGGGACCCGCGGAACGCACATGATCGCTCCTGCAGCTTGTAGCTTGTGAGGAGTTGAATGGATCTTTCCCAAATCGAAGGGGGTTAGGGGAAAATATGGACTGCCGGCTGCATTGACCGCTCATTATTGCTTCTCTCGTTTGTCGTGCGAGCTGCCGGTCTATAAGGAAATATGGCGTAAGAGATGAGTCTTCTTGCGTCTTTGTCTTGCAAGCGCGAACGGTACCACCGGGCCAAAGTGGACTTCCAAGAGCCACTTTGGAGCTTAATATGTTGAGTCACTATCAGGCTCAGCCTATTTCATATTTACCCACGGATCAACACGCTGCAGTACAGTATCTCAGTAGCATACTTTTATTACCTGCCCTCCAACAACCACGGTTGTAGTAAATTTGTGCCCAACAAAGTGATAAAGGTTAGTATCCTGGAGACTGTTTGATGCGAAGTCGCGATGTTTGACCTGAGCATTTTGCTTTATCATCCGCCACAAAGCATCAGTAATTAACGCTAGCAGATCAAGTGGTGCTCGAGACGACCGACTTGGTGAATACCTAGATTACGAGTCCCACGCGACCATCAATGCTAAGAGTACTACAGACGAGAATTTTGTTGATAAAGCCCACCCGCCTTGCGTCGGAGTCGCTGTCATATTGGCTACATGAGAGCTTGGCGGGACACAACACATGCCTAGTGCCCTTTGATATAGAAAGAGGGACAAATTGTGCTCAGTTGCTCTAGGCACTTTACTACTTCTGGACCAATGAAGAAGATGCGATAGTAGCGAGCCTCGAAGACATTCACATTTCTTTGTCTTAGATGAACAAAGACTTCTGGTCTAAATAGCTTCGCCGTCACAAAGAAGGTCAAATAGCACCAATCATGCTGCAAGTGCCTCGGAACTCCAAAATATGAACCCAATTATAATTCGGGGCTCTGGCTCGCCAGGATACCACCATAGCTCAGCCCTACCCACTCCGCTAATCAAGGCGAGGCGGCATGGACCGTCCCACCACTGCACTATTACTTCAATTCTCCGCATTCATGGCCCGCTTTCCATGTAAGTGTGGAGAAACCCAATTGAAGATGTAAGCAATAGTAGTAGTCGCCACTATCCTGATTTCATAAATAGTAACGACCAATATATATCGTCTCTGTCCTCAAGCTTGCTTTCAGCTGTCGCTATTAACCAAGAAGCCATCCTTCTCAGTTGGGGACGTTTAGAATATCGCCAGTATTTCGGAGAACTGATCTCTGATAGTGGCTGATATGAAACTTCCATTTGATTTACTGAGCCGGATATATGCTGAAGAGCAAGGTTTACAATACTCTATTATGGAAAACGTTTAATAATTCAAATGGTAGATTGTTGGCTTTTAACGCCAGCAGTCGTAGAATCAGAGATTCGGCAACAGGAGAGTTACCAAAAGGCGAGTACAAGGCATGAGAGCAGAATTTCTCGGTTGCAGAATCTTTCTCATTTCACAGCGATCTAATTAATCGGTATCCAATCTGATAGAAGAAACCATGCTCTTCATCGAAACTCGCCTTCGAGGCTAAGCTTCTATTTATTGGCTCCATACCACCGCTTTCATTAGGGCAACAAAATAACATTGGCATTTGACTAAGGTTCTTGAACCTGTATTGCATCACTTGACGTATCCACACCATTTGACTGGCTATACTGGTAACCGCGGGCCGCGGCTACGCTAGCCCGGGTATGCTCGTACCTGTATTTCTAATCACCACATCTCTCATATATTACACTTACAGGAGTTTGTTGCAACCTGTACTCTACCCACTCTTAAAAGAAGTAAACTATACCGTAAAGTTGATAGACTAAACTGGTCTGCGTACTGTACAGACGAGACAGACCAAAGATTCTAGTATTTCCGCTGGACCCGCTGCGCTGGATGGATTTGCTTAATTTGAGTGGTTCCATAACACCGTCTAACCCCGATCCTTGAAATAGTCCTTAGCTCTCCCCATATCAGAGCCTTTATATCTAGGAGAAGAACCACCATAAAGCCTGCGAGAGCGACAACGTATATTTAACATCAAAGCCAGAAAGAGAGAAGTTAAGGAGAATAAATAAATAAAAAATCATGGCAACCCAATACAAACGCCTCATTCTAGCAAAAGAGCCCGTAGGCTTTCCAGTAATAGGTCAAGACCTCGTCCTCGAAACCACCACAATTGACCTCACTACTCCACCTCCAAAGGACCATTTATTAATCCGCAACAACTACTATTCATATGATCCAGCTCAGCGCCGCCGTCTTCAACCCAGTGTGAAGTCCTACTTCCCAGGTTATGATCTCGGCAGCCCTATTTGCAACTACGCCATATCCACTGTCATCCTCTCCTCATCCCCGCTTTTCAAGCCTGGAGATATCATCATAGGAAGCCAACATTTTGAGGAATACTCGATCATCCGTGACACAGGGTCTAGCAGGAGCCCGGGGATAGAAGGTATCAATAAGCTGGACAATCCCCTGGGCCTTGACCCCAAGCTGTTCCTTGGCGCGTTGGGCATGAGCGGTTTGACAGCGTACTCTAGTTTTTACGAGATTTGCAAGCCGAAGAAGGGAGAGACCATATTTATCAGCGCTGCCAGTGGTGCGGTGGGGCAGGTTGTGGGGCAGTTGGCTAAGAGGGAAGGACTGAAGGTCTTGGGCAGCGTGGGGAATGACGAGAAGCTTAAGTTTATCAAAGAGGAACTGGGTTTTGACGATGGGTTTAATTATAAGACAGAGGATGTATATGATGCATTGAAGAGGATGGCGCCAGGTGGGATCGATATTTATTATGATAATGTTGGTGGAGAACAGTTGGATGCTTCGTATCTAGCGCTGAACAATTTTGGAAGGATTGGTAAGTTTTCTCCCTCTCTTCCTTCTAACAAATTCTTCGCATACAAAGTCGTCTATATGCTGATTGAAGTTCTTGAAATGCTCTAGTTTCCTGTGGCAACGTGTCACAGACGAGTTTGAAACCAGAGGATCAGTACAGGTACAAGAACGTGCAAATGATGATTCCTAAACGCCTGACTCAGCGTGGTTTTATTGTAACCGATCCAGAATTCCAGGCATATGCCAAGGAACATCAGGAGAACATGCAAAAGTGGATTAAGAACGGAGAAATTGCCATCAAAATGTCTGTCACCGAAGGGATCGATCATGCAGCTGAGGGATTGCTCGGTATGCTACAGGGAAAGAACTTTGGCAAAGCGATGTTGAAGCTTGCCGATATCTGAAAAGGAAAAGTAGATTAATCGCCTTCAGAAAACCATACTTACCAATGGTTTTCAATCTTAACCCTGCCATCAGGAATATCAATGAAGAAGACAGAGAGGCCGTGCATTTTATTTGTGAATTAAGTTCATTCGTAAAACTCATTACATGCAGAAAAGACCTATGTATACACCGTCCCAGTTATGCAAATATCAGGCAGGACAAGCCCAAAAATTAAAGAATACAAGCTCCTTGCCTTCAATACAGGGATGGAAAGAGTAGAGTAGCTGCGGTTGGTAGCAGTTATAATGTCCGCCCCCAAAAACAAGTGTCGTTCTATGAGTATTATGCTACAGCAGGAAATCCGGTTTGCCCGGACTCCGACGGTGGAGGTTGTGGCACCTGTAGAACATATGTCAGCTAGGAGACGAAAATAAAGGACTGAGCAGCATCCATACGTCTAATCGTGTATTCTCTGCCATCATTCTCTGGAACCCAATGCCTACGCCCTCAATAACAGCCAGTAAGCATGCACAGCCAATGGCCGAATTTCTTGCAGCTTTGAATCCTCCTCTGATAGCCAGCGCACCTCCAGTAAAGAATCCAGCAATAACTTTTGCACAAAATTAGCAAGAAGTAACAGCGTCGAAAAGGGTTTACTACTTACTCGCATTGTACGGATCCTCCTTCTTTCTTATTCCTTTAACGCCACAGTCGAAGGTACCTACAGAATTCCATCAGTATATCTCCCCCGCCATGAACAAATTCCCATGCGACTGGTCATCCGTATTTTGAAAGGCCAAAGGGCTTACTGAAGAGACCTCCCCATACACCGAAGTTTCCTCCTAAGACTGGAGCTCGAGCCTTGATGGCTGTGATCGCACCAATTCGTCGTTCGCCATATGGTGAATTTCGAAATCCCTTCACGCCGTGCCACACCGCACCACCAATTGCCTATAAGAACCAATCAGACATTAGCAGCAGATTCATGCCATCGAATCAGGTAAATCGGAGGGTTCAGGTTTCGAAATATTGCCGGCAATTAATATAAAGAAAAGAGTTACATACTCCCATGCAGAATGCACCTAAAAGATAATTAGCGAATTAATACATATCTCTCCGACAAATATATAACCACCTACCGCCAAAGTCATTCAGCGCCACCCACGGGCAAGGATCTCTCGTGTGGTCCATCTCTTGTTGTACAATGTCCTCGTGAAGTTGAGTTGAGACCACTCTTTTATCGTTATCGTCGGTTCACTGACATCGGCGATGTTGAAAATTACGTTTTCGGAAAATCAATTTTCCGGTACAGAAACTGTTGGATTTTTTTCCTGGCGAATCAGGCCTCGTTGTTATATATGTTCGCGCATCAAGGGGATGCATGCTGAGTAACAATAAGAATGTCTTGTATCATTTCTGAACGATTAAATGAGGATATTTACTTTCAAATCTCATCATTGATGCTGCGATTTGGTACGCCTAACCCATAGATTTGTACGTGTGTACATCCCGACTACAGACACCCTGCCTCAGGAGTTACAGTAATGCGTCGTGTGTGCAGGTACTCAAGAGAAACCAGAAGTTTATGACCCATTGAACCATTCTCTTTGCTTGTAGTTAGAGCAATTGTACTCTGGGATGAAAAGGCCATATCACAGACCTAGATGTAGCCCGATTGACATGTCCTCATGACCTAAGTCCAACTATCCGGAGCCTCTCGTGCTAAATCTAAAGGCATCTATGCGATTAAAGTAATAGTGGTGGCCTTGCCAGCACTAAAGGCCGAGATTGGAGGGCCCTGCATTAGAAGCGTGGGATCTTGGGAGAAGCCAGCTGAACTGGGGTCCAAGGAGATTCGCAGGTGACACCGCGATACCCCGTTGCGCAGTAGCTCTCAGATACTTGTGGCGCCGTGGACGGGGTGATTAAGTCCAGGAACGAATAGTATATCCTCTTCTGCGCGTTTTGCGCCGAGGAGCCTTAGTGTTTCCGAAGAAAGAAGGAGGGAATAAAAGATAGTGAGACATATTTGCCGGATATGGTTTGAATCTGATGATGTGTTCCACTAGATGCTTCGCAGCTAATTCCACGAACTAGTCATATCCAGCAATGGGGAGATAAGAGGACCCTTTGTGAGACAGATTGAAGCATCACAATGTAGACCGGGCAGCGCAGCAGGGTATGATTTGTGATAGTATCTAGGCGCATAGGAGCATCCCATTCAATGACGCCAGGTATGGCTCATGTTGCTGGATATCTCGAGGTGGCTGACTATCCTTCTTCGGCATGGTGCTATGCAGAAACACTCACGCGTCGCTCCGCTAGGAGACCAGGAGGAAAGAAGCAACTCTAGAGCAGTGACGATGGTATAAAGCCTGCCTTTGCTGCCCCTCCGGTACTCTTGGCTTTCCACTTGTTCCGTAACATCGCTCATTCAGGAAAACATAAGCTTTATGTATGTATAACGGCATCCATATCATTTCCTTGGCATCAAAAGGCTATTTCAAAGCATATCACTAAAGAGGTTTCACTAACACCTACCCTGCGATTCTTCTCAGATAACCGCCGCTATCCCACATCCATCATTCACAATGAGTCTCGAGGATTTCATTAAGGAAGCTGAGCAGGTCGCTACTGGCCAGGGTGGGCAAGATGGAGATAACAACGCAAGCAATGGCTCAAATGACAAGACTATTGACACCATGGTCGACTCCGGTAAGTTCGCTCGTCCGTAATTACCTGCCCCATCAATACAGCAACTTAATCTCCCCACCTTTTCCTAAAACTTCTCCTTGATTCCTCGTTGTACCTCAGCAATTAGCTCTGGAGAACAAAAGCATCTACCCCATGAATGAGTGTGTATTGACATTTTGTAGCCCTCGATCAGTTTGCTTCTAAGGAAGGTGTACCAGCCGCCATGGATCCCGAAATTAACAACTTCGTCAACAATGAGATCAACAAATTCATTTAGAGGATGACGAAAAGTAAATATCCGAGACCAGTTATAGAAAATTATATGTAGCAATTAAGAATAGATGAATCAATTTGTTGGCCTGGACCTTTTCCGTCCAAAACTGCTTCACATAGACCTACCAAATTCATTTTTGCCGTAATATCGAGTTGCAACCGTAGATATATGCTTACAACAATTTTGATTCCAATCTTTTAGCACTACCCGGAGCTGGAAATGAAAGGTAGTAGTAGAACCTCCACTGAGCCGGTGTCGGGTGGTGCTTGAGGCCCCGCGAACCCCGTTAGCCCCGCATTAGCTTCTCAAAAGCAATGAAACAGAAGCTCATTCAGACGGACCTATCTATAACTCTTCCTTTGATTTATTAAGAGATCTGTGATAGCATCGTTCCGATTGTCATCTATAGGCAAATTTGGAGTTGGACATCACGTCCAACCGAATATTGTCAACTTCCTGTTGCCTACACACCTTTGCCAACTAATCCATATGCAGGCAGTCGACAACCTGTGAGTGGGCTCCTATTGGATACTTTCTGCTGGTTATCTGCCTCAGAATTCCATCATATTCATCTATTTATTTATCTACACATGTCCTTTCTCCTTCTCTATTTAGAGCGCAGCTTGCTCTAAAATGTTTTTTATTCTGTTCTATTTGATCCTCTTGAGGATTGCAAGTGCAACGTTCGATTTATCTCAGGCTCCATTACTTCCGGACGATAGCACTTTCAGGCCAAATAACTTGAGCGCCGTCAAGAACGCCAACCACATATTCAATGCCATCCACTCTGCAATGAGGCAATGGGGTTCGTCACTCAAGCACAATGGCATGTCGTTTTTCCCGGCGACAGTCCCTAAAGGCGCGTTGTTATATCATGGCACAGGTGAGGTAGAGCGAGTCACGGGAATGGAATGGCTTGCCTTCGAAATTGAGCACGCCCACATGTTCTCCTGGAAAATTATCCATGATCCTGATATCGGAGTGGAACCGGGATATTTTCAGGTCTATCAGACAACTCGTCCACTAAACTTGCTATATATAGACGGTATGGGGGCTGCGAAATCTTACCTAGGCACCCTTGATACTCAAGACAAGGTGCTCCTGGGTACAAATCTTACAGCGATAGACGACTACGCTCGTGGTAAAGAGTTATGCATATTAGGAGAGAAGTGGGCCATTGATGGCTTTATTCGCATGGAAGGAGGGTTTGAAATTATCTACTGCAATTTCTCCGAAGGGTTGGATTTTCTTTCTCATAATCAAGTGTCTCAGTTTGGGGAGCTTAACAGACGCAATAATATAAACCTATTCGAATACATTCGGTCTGTTTCCTCCAGATATAATGGGATTGGTACGTCAAGGGTATCCTTGGATTACTCCTCCATGGTTTCTGCTTTCTTCTTTGATGGAAACTTAACAAACCCGGATCCTGAAATGGATATGCCGAGACTCGAAAATTTATCACCAACAGAGCTATCGTCCATTCGAGCCGAAGTTGCAAAGATCGTTGATCGCCAACAACCCCATCCTGTTATTGACTGGCAAGGAGTGGTTGATCTTGTTGTTAGCCGCTTCTCAGATCGCCTTCAATTCATTGTTGAAGAACCTAAATACGGCGTTCTTTCTGAAGCAGTTGGGAGTCTAGTAGACATATATATTGATCACGCGGTGCCATTTAACGAGACGGCAGCAATCGAAGCTTGCACCTCGCATTATCTACAAGGAGTATCTCCATCGACAAGTCAAGATTTGCTCATATACACTTCCATCTCCACCGTCACAAACAGGATCTGTAACACATTATTCAATGCTAGGAAATTGCTTCTTGCGCATCAAGATGAGGACGAAAAATGCCAGAAGAAGATTATTTCCCAAACTGTG
Source organism: Xylogone sp. PMI_703 (assembly GCA_021399445.1). Lineage (NCBI taxonomy): Eukaryota > Fungi > Ascomycota > Leotiomycetes > Xylogone > Xylogone sp. PMI_703. Next base: position 3,847,743 of record JAJTUQ010000002.1, on the reverse strand, counting down.
AATATAACTAAAGGGCTCATCAACTGGCTTGACTGGAGCACCTGGACACGGTGCGGCCAATGCCAGTATGATGAAGTGTGCTTCATTGCCTTCTTTCCTTTCGGCAGCTCAGAAGATCATTATCATCCAAGATGTCGAAACAACACAGGGCTGATTAATGCAAATCGTTTTGGGAGTTGGTGGAGGTATAAATTCCCTGATAGCGACACGCAGGAAGTGGAGAGTATGTTACGGAACTGGTTTCATTCATAGTTTATGGGAGCAATGGAGCGGTCTAGTACTGTGACGGAACTGAGAGGTCTTGCAACCTAGAAATCTTGTGTTCATATGGAAATAAGGACATGTTTATCAGCTATACTTGCATTGGTTAAACTATACACGGAGCATGCCAGGGTTATTGGAGTTCTATTATGGTAAAAGAAATCAGGGTAGTTTAAGGTCCTTTTGAAAATTTTATATGTCTATATATTGTATTCGTTCAATGGAGTTATTGAGTGGTATATATTATATGAAGCTGACTACGCCTTCACCTCGGCTTTAGCAGCCAGTAAATAATAAAGGAGGCAGGTAAAATACCAGCTACACTCGATCTAAAAATCTATTCTATATCAATATCCCAAATCCTGCCTTCTCATCTACCCAATATCGAACATCATATCCTCGTCCTTCGCCCTCTCTTATATAGGCCTCTAATCCCTCGTACTGTCCTTCCTTCCAAACCCTCATAACAGCCTTCCCATCATTATCGATCTCTGCTCTAAACATTCCACCGCAATTGAAGTCACTATTAACCTCAGCCGTAGAGTACTTAATGAAACCATCTACATCCGTCACTACTGTTGATTCGATACCGATAATTCCACCCTCACCTTCGCCAGTTTTCTTCCATCTATCGCCTGCACTTTTAGCAAGCTCTCCATCTGGCCCAGCAACTTCTGTAAGAGCTTGTTTCAGCGATGTCTTTTGACCTGAGCCGGAGGGCCTGTATCTCGCAATGGCGGATGCAGTCCGAACAGCGTTTATTCGCAGAAATGAGTCTCCGTTCCCAGTTCCAGACATAGCTGTGGAGCGGAAGACTCTATCTCCTTTACTCAGCGAGGTCAATGACCTAGAATTATCATCACTCTGCGAAATCGGCACATAAGTGTTCAAGCTAGGTAAGCAATCCGCCAACAAGCCCTTCAATGATTCCGAAAGGACCAATGAAGGTCCAGCCTGTCTCAAAAAACCTTCCCCTTTCAAAGGTATCTCATCTTCCCATTCCTCGGCCCAGAATCCAGCTCCTAAGGTCGGCGTATCACCTATCCTCCCGGTCAGTTTATTCGTCATGCCACCCGTGCTGGTAGCAACAGCACACACGCCATCTACATCAAGCGCAACGGCACCGCATGTTCCTTGCGATACGAACTCCTCAAGATCCCAAGAGGCAACACCTTGTCGAGACTTTTCTCTCTCAAGCCCCTTGACATGCTCATCCCATCGCGCTTGCACAAAGAAGTAACTAGGATCCACAATCTCCAGTCCCCACTCCGCAGCCAACTTTTCCGCACTGTACTGATGCAACTGAGAGTGTCCCTGAGCGCCGATAGCTCTCATAGTAATACCACTATTATCGTCGTTTTCAATCTGGCTCCTATGTTCCCCATTCCCGCCCTCTAGATCCTGCTCGCCGCGGATTAACATCTCCCGCGCTAGTAATATCGGATTCTTAACATGCCGCAGCCCCATCACGCCAACCCCACGCTTCTTCTTCCCTTTACTAACCATGATACTGGCTTCCAGCTCGTTGATTCCCTCGCGAGTGAACACTGCGCCATGGCCGGAGTTGAAGAGAGGGTTATTCTCTAAAAGGGTAACAGCGTAGGCGACTGTGTCAAGAGCGCTATGCGACTGAGATTGAGGGTTCTGGAAGTAGTAGTGGGTGGTACTGACGATGTGGAGGAGGGAGTCGTGGTAGGCCTTGTATTTTGCGGGAGGGAGGTTGGAGGGAAGAATGTTTCCTGCACCGCCGTGGATTATTAAACGAGGGGTTATTCTTGAGGAGTTTGGATTTGGTTGAGCCTTGTACTCCATTATAACTTTTCTCTCAATAAGATATAGAGGATTTCTTTGGGGAGACTGGAAAGATGGGGGGAATTGAGGAGCGGTGGAAGCTCCTTCAGCTTTATCGTTATCGTTATCGTTATCACCTTCCTTATCGGTTTCCCCTCTGCGCCTTACAGTGTGTGTAGTGCCCCTCATATGTATTGTTCCCTCTGCCCAACCACAGCACGCACAACAGAGATATCGAATTTGCAAGACTGGAATATCATTCATGATGAATATGCACTATGACTTTTGTCTCAAAAATACATCCGCCCCAGTTATCATATCTCAATGACACACCTTCCTTCCAAGGTGCCATCAGGACTTCCTAAACTCCAAAAACCGCCCCCCTCCCAAACTCGCGAATGCAAGCAGGCATCATTGAGTAAACTGTAAATAATACAAGAATAGAAGTGGATGGTAAAATGAAACCTCAACCCAGTTCCGTAGCCGCCTAATACACGTCCTCAAAAATAGAGAACCCTCCATATTACTTCCATTCATAGTGTCAAATGCTAGACATCTCCTGGTCTTCATTGCCATTTGACTCAACACTATCTTGGACATCTTCCCCATCATTATCAACGAACCCGGCGTCTTCAGCTAGCTTTCTTAGTCTACCTGAAAATTGATACAGTCTGCCGAGTTCGTTCTGAAGATCTCTACGACGATAAGCAATATCAGCTCGTTCTTCAAGGAGCATTCGGCACTTCTCTTCACCTGCATTTCAATTAGTTTTCTTTCACTGGATATCGAATGAGCTTAACTTACCATTACCCTCATCCAGTCCAAGTTTAGCTTCAAGAAAATAAGCAATCTTGCGATGAATCCTCTTAAACATCCTCGCATTGATATTAGCGCACACACTGTCAGTAAATCGCACTGTTGCCAGGGCATAATATCCGCGAATATATGCAGCAGTATCGATTTCTCGTTGAAATGGGTCCGGACCGAGTTCCGAGTCTGTGATCTTCTTCTTTTCTGCCTCCTTTGCCTCATCTGTGAGAAGCTTTTTTCCCAGTCTAATTCTTTTATCGACTTCGCATTGCACACGACGGATACGACGCTGTGACATCAAAACATTAAGCTCTTTCGCTTTATATAATTCATGGACCTCGTCATTTATTGTAAAGAGCTGGTGACATTCTGTTTCATAAAACTCTCGAAGGTCTGCCCGCTGTTCTCTTTCTTCCTCATCAATAAGTTCTCTGATAAACTGCTCTGATGACTTGTACAAATCTGTCTCCCGGTACTGGCCTAGTGTCCTTTGAAGGATATCGCTCACATGCGCTCTGAGCATCAAAAGGGTGTGATCAATTAATGTCTCGAGTGGTTTATCCCAGGAATGAACACTCTGTATGGAGTATTCCTCCATAACTTTGAGATTGACAACTGTGGGAGCTCCAGTACGACTATGACGAGCGATACAGGCCCTAATGTCAGCAAGACTCATGGCCCCTTTGCCTGAGCGAAGGTAAGGTTTATCAAACGGATTTATGACACTCGATTGTGGTCGCCTATAAAGTGGCGGTGGACTTGTATACTGTCCTCTATTCTCGTTCTTAACCGCAGCTCCAGGGCCCGGTGTTGCTGATGATCTCATGGGAATTCCCGCGTCGTTTGTTCTGGCTCTCTTTGAAGCTGAATTAGGAGTATCAGCATCAGATTGTCGTTTATTCGGGGACGTGTTGAGAGAATCTCTTCGTCCAGCATCAATATCATCCTCATCATCATCCAAATTGATGATCTCAAATTCAAGATCTGATGGATGACTACAAACACATCCAGGCCGCATCTGTGTAACAGCGTCTCGAAACTGAATGCACAGAGTGTTCCAATCCGATTGGAAACGACCACCGTAGTCCTGAGAAGAGCCGTCTAATAAGCGCTGGATTGAGCTGCTGAACTCGAATAGCTTGCGCCTAACGATATGTTGCACATTATCCACTAAAGGTGCTGGTAGTAGACTGAGTTGCCCCTCCACCTCGTTGATCTTCTCTGCAATTTTCTGAGTTGCGTCCGGAATACTATCATGACTATGTTAGCTATGAGAACGTGGAAGGACGGAATAAATAAATACCTAGCGGCAATTTGTCGAGCAAACTCTTGGGAGAGGTATTTCTGGATTGCTGCAGTACCACAACGCTCTCGGAAAACTGCCCAGTCGCCTGCCCAAAGTTCTGCTGTATCAAAAAACTCCTCTTCCTCCCTCCTCGCGTCAATATGATAAGTTGGACCACTCAATTTAGTATCAGGACCAGGCTGTTTAGTGACGAAATATCCGTGTCCAAAGCAATGGGCATCACCCTTGAGAATTGCCTCAAACTCAGGATGCTTCTGACCCCCTTGCAGTTGGTCGGGCATCGTCAGAACACCAATACATCGTGAATTTGCCTTGAGATCTCCGATAACTGCACTGGTACGAGAGTTGCTTGGATCGGTACGCATTTGTATAGCACATATAATTAGAGCATTGCGTCGCATAATATATCTCGTTGCCAACTGCTCGAATGCTTTTATCAGATATTTCTCTTCTGGTCGGCTAGCAGCCTGGAAGATGCCAGGTAAGTCATAGAAAAGAAGGGATGGTAAACCAGGACCTGCAATTTCAATTCTCACTACGTTTGGGGAGAATCTCTCCTCGGTGCGCTGGTCATCTGCCTGCACTCGTGCTCCAGACATTGGTATGAATTCTTCAAAATTGGCGTTTGGATTCAGCAAAGCAATTTGTGCCCATTTCATTACTACCTCGAGTTCATTTTTGTCACGGATAGTTTTGAAGTCATTAACCTCAACCTGGTTTCGTTCCACCCATGGCGGGAATGGTCTTTCCTTGGTAGGCTTATATTGCCTAAGATCAGGTTGATAAGCAAATTTTTTCTCCAAAGACACTTTGCATGTCCACTCATTAGCAGGTAGAGTTTGGATGCTGGCTGGGCACCGAGTGCATATGCCTTCGCTTTTTGGGAGCTGGATTTCAGCAAGAGCACTCATAAGTGATGATTTACCCGCACTTTGGTCTCCCACTAGGACCAGTTCTGGAAGTGGAACTACATGATCGAGGCCAAAACTTCGAAGCTCATTGATGGCATTCACCAATATATTGGCCTTACGACCAACAATTTGGAGGCCAGATTCCGGTACAGCTTCTGCCACGGAAGGGCGGTGGGTCTTCGTGCTTCGAGTCATTAGCACAGATGATGCAACCGATACTGTTACAACTCGAGTTAGTAATAAGGTTTAGAATGTCCTATTAAAATATCTTACAGGTTGCAGATCGTCGGCGTTGCTCTACAGCCTGAGTTGCATAGCCCTCATCTTGATACGGATCAATATCTAAAGATGGCTGAGACTGAAACGATGTGTTGGCTATTATGCGCGTAAGTTATTTTGCTTAGACTTAGAAAACAATAATACTGACCGCTGCCTAAATCAGATGGAGGGACTTCTGTTATCTCCCTTTTTAACTTATGCGGAGACATTGGGACGCCTCATTCGTCGCTAACCATACAATAGAACCAGAAGGGGACACCTGCGACATACACCAGCGTATTAGCGTACGGAAAGGAGCAATGGACTCTAATGGTGTATGCCCCATGCGTGGAAGCAAAGAAGCATAATAGAGGGATGACACGAACGTCACCTGGGTAGCGAGATGATGGAAAGACGAATTCCACTAAATAAAAACATAGGAAGAGAAGACAAGACAAGATAAGAAAAAAGAAAGCATCGCAGAAGCATGCTGACATCCGTGGCAAATAAGCTACTTACAGCTACTTAAAAGTAACACTACCTCTAACCCCTCCGTTCAAAGGCTTGCGTAAGAAGGATAACTAGTAAGTAACAACCAACTCAGGATTGATTATGAGGGCAGCGACTGAGTGAAAGCGATATAGAGTGCGCCAGAAGACTTGGAGAAAGGAATTGTGGTTTGGGTATGGACTTTGCAAAAGCGAACTATTGAGAATGGCAATTATATGTGCAACAAAGAGGAAGTAGAAGTGAAGAAACAAAATCTCGAGTTTAAATGCTGAAGCTCTTTCTGTCCAGGCACTGAATATATCTTGATACAATCCCTCCAAATTTACTTGGGTTTTGATGAGAATGACCAATAAAAAACTATATCCACTTTAAATCAGACGTTCACGCTGTTGGTGCGGCCTATGTATATATGCTGGACTTCCTCCGAATTAGCCTTGCGGTGCACTTGCCGAGCGCAAGCGGCGTTATATGCTCGCCCATAAACTCCCCATAACCTAGAACAACAATTGCAGACATAAGCAAGAAATCAAACAAATAACACAGTTGCACAGCGATGCGACCAAGCGTGTGAGCGGGGCCTGGGAGTTTCGTGTCTGGGCATTTGGTGCAGGTGCAAAGGGTCACTGAACCCATGCGGACGGTGCACGCAGCTCCCGCCAATTTTAGCTGTGGAAGCGTGAACTTTCAGCAACCTTCAAGTGGCTGCGTTCACACTGCAGTTCACGTCAGACTGGCCGTGAAAGGCACAGATGCAGAGTCCAGCGACTTTCTTCATGTGGGCCCGGAAGCCATCCAGTTAATGAGAGTCTTGATCATCTCTGGCGCTCCAAGGGTTTATGCAAGCACAATGCACACGGTGAGGTACCTTTCGTTTGTCTCTTCGAAAGGTACGATTGATACTGGCACTCCGTGGCGTGCAACCACAAGCACAAAGAAAGTGCTGATAGTGCACGGTCCATGAGGAGGCGCATTTACATAAGCAGACCCCTAGGCAAGCTCAGCTGTCCAACGGTAAGTTCCGTCTACTACATTCATCGTGTTCGTGGCATCTAGAAGTTTGCAGGTTGAATCTCTCAGTTAACCCCAGTACGAGTCTGCAAAGATGTCTCTTGATGTTCCTTTCAGAAACAAGGCCAATGGCGCCGCTGGCGCTCAAACCAAAGCCGTTATATTGGTAATTTTATTTCTCCACGGTCTCCTTTTAATTAGACGTTAGCTAACATAGTGGGTAGGTTGGCGGGCCATCCAGAGGAACGAGGTTTAGGCCTTTGTCCCTGGATCTTCCAAAAGTAGGTGCTTGGGCAACTAAATTATACCTTCCATTTCATTCAATGGCTAACAATCATGAATAGCCTCTCTTCGAGGTCGCCGGCCATCCCATCATCTGGCACTGTCTCACCGCCATCGCCAAGGTCCCCCACATCCAAGAGGTTGATATGATCGGATACTACGATGAATCCGTATTCCGTGACTTCATTAAAGACTCGCAGAAGGAATTTCCTCAGTTGAAGATTGTCTACTTGCGTGAATACCAAGCTCTAGGAACCGCCGGAGGATTGTACCATTTCCGAGATGCGATCCTCAAGGGACGGCCAGAGCGCTTCTTTGTTATCAATGCCGATGTTTGCTGTTCATTCCCATTAAATGACATGCTCAAGCTATTTGAAGAGAAGGATGCCGAGGCTGTCATTCTCGGAACCCGTGTGAACGAAGACGCCGCCACTAACTTCGGTTGCATCGTCTCCGATTCCCACACTCGTCGTGTCCTCCACTACGTCGAGAAACCCGAATCTCATATCTCTAACCTGATCAACTGCGGTGTATATCTCTTCGCTACTGACTGCATCTTCCCCGCGATCCGCAGTGCCATCAAGAAGCGCACAGACCGTCCTCGTCTTGTCTCCTACCCATCTTCCGAAAATCTCGAATCCTCATTCTTCCAAGACGACGATGATGTGCAAAAGAATGAGGTTCTACGTTTGGAGCAAGATATTCTCAGCGATGTGGCAGATAGTAAGCAGTTCTTCGTCTATGAGACTCAAGATTTCTGGAGGCAGATCAAGACCGCGGGCTCAGCTGTTCCTGCCAACGCGCTCTACCTGCAGCAGGCCTGGCAGGGTGGATCAACCGAATTGGCAAAGCCATCAGCAAATATTCTTCCTCCAGTTTTTATCCATCCTACCGCTTCAGTTGATCCCACGGCTAAGCTAGGACCAAATGTTTCCATTGGAGCTAGAGTTACAATTGGTGCTGGCGCCAGAGTGAAAGAGTCCATTGTGCTTGAGGACTCTGAAATCAAGCATGATGCCTGCGTTCTGTACTCGATCATTGGCTGGAACAGCAGAGTTGGTGCTTGGGCTCGTGTAGAAGGCACACCAACCCCTGTGACGAACCATAGCACCAGTATTGTCAAGAATGGTGTCAAAGTCCAGAGTATCACAATCCTTGGTAAAGAGTGTGCAGTTGGTGACGAAGTGAGGGTTCAAAACTGCGTCTGTCTTCCATTCAAGGAGTTGAAGCGGGTATGTACTTTAAGGTCCCATGTCGATTACATTGCCGTGCTAATAATACCTATAGGATGTTGCCAATGAGGTCATCATGTAATTGGTGCACGATGCATCGATCGGTTGGTGTGATACCCCAAACTTGGAGACAATGCATTATTGGAAAGTGGGAGTTAACATTGTTCTCTTCTCATATATCTAAGCTCATTGTGCATTATCCAAGAGCTTATCTGTTTAAAGTGAACGGGACGTAAAAATGGGTTGATAGAAAAAAGTATAAATGCCGGTGTGTAAAGCACTATATGTCTAACCAGTACTGCATGTTTTGTTTTCCAGAGCTCCAATAATATATACCTTGCCAATGCTATGGATGGCTACAGCACAATACTAAGTAGCTCTTTAGTTTATGATCAATGGCAGAGCCATAGTTATAGACAAAATCCAGCTTCAAAGCAAGGAGAGTGTGGTTTGGTATATATTCCATTGGCCAGCGTTGCTCTGACCATATCAATCATCAAATACTTCATATTGGTCCCTCAAAATCCCAGAGACAGATTGGAGCTCAAGTCTCCTCCCGCTCTAGGAAAATGAACGGACTCTGCGAAATATTTCCTATTGACCAGTACTTTCAGAGGTAAATACCGCATTTCAATTGATTTTCAGGCACCATTCCATTTCTGCTTTACGCGGGCGAGGCTCTACCATGGTAGAGATATTAGCCCCAAGGCAATACACCTTGTGAATTTGTGACTTTTTCATTCTATCTTGAAATGAAATCTACACTAGGCCAGCTGAGAAGATACAGATGAAGCATATCGCTAGTTCGATCGAAAAGCTGATGTTAGTCGATGTCCAGTCCATAATCTCAATTTTATATGAGCTGGGCTCTGGAAGATAGCTTCTCTTGGAGGTGAAGCGGAATTCCGCAAGATGCATTTCATATTTTGTTAACAATATCCATGAACTGTCGATCTATACGCCTCAAGTCGAGCTCAAGTCCACAACCAGCGTTGATGTTAAAGATTATTGAGCTTGACATTTATTTCATATTCGCTCCGTCCTTCAGGCTTTTCTTAATCGAATCCATTCGGGTTTAAAAGGTGGTGGTCGGGAACTACTAGCAATGGACCTTGTTGGATGCAGCTGCGCAACCATGACAGATTTATTATCTTTGATTGAAAGCTTCTAAATTAGGCCCCCATGGCATGTTATAAAGACACCTGGCACCGTCTTCTAGAAACCAAAATGTTCCCATTCATCAAACCAATCATATCCTCTCCAGCCATCTTATTCACCTGCTTCAGACGCAAGATGACTGCCATGGATATTGGCCAAACAATTCGCAAGGCACACCATGATGCCCTCGAGGAACTAGCATGCGAGATCGAGGAATGCGAGAATCAGGTCCTTGACGAGACTGACCTTGTCAACTACACGATTCAGGCAGAGAAGATTGAGCTCGATAAGCACGGAAATCCTTCCAAGGATCTTCCTTACTTCGCTCCTTACCATGAAGTTACGGTCCCAACTACGGAACTTGATACATTCATCAAGAGGGGTTTCCCTGAATATGGCCTCTATGTCACCGAGAGTCTTGTGGGAAAACTTTATGACTACTTTGGGGAGTACTTGTCTTGGTGCGAGCACAGCGTCAGACAATCCCGTCATCCACTCTGGACCACAAAAGGGTATGCCTTCAGAATCTTTTGCATGAATATGTATTGTTCTTCTTACTCACATGATTCCAAGAGTCTATGACTATGACTACAAAAAGCTCTTCGGAATCGAGCATTGCCCCGAATGCGAGATCATCCATGTTTCTGATATCCCTGGTTCACAATATCCCCATCTCAGATGCATGATGCTGAACAACATCCCTCATAACAACGATCAGCTCCTTCGTTCCGAAATGCTTGCTTTAACGACTTATATGTATAAGCGTTTGGAATCGAATGAGTTCGCCGAGCATGTTGTAGCTCCTGTAAGCCGATGCCCCTTTACACCTTTACTAGGACTACTCCCATGATAGCAACTGATATTCCTTCTCAGGTGATCTTGATTTCCTTCATGGGATCACGTCAAGCACGTATCTTACAAGCTCATTTTGATGGCGAGAGCGTGATGATCCACTACACCAAGCTTTACGATCTCAAGAATGATGATCTCGGAACCTTGAACCTGTTTGTTCGCTGGGGACTGTGCCATCCCACTGGACTTACCACCTGTCCAAGGGGAATCACGCTACCTTACCGTAGTGGCCCGGCGCATGCTGAACCCTGGTATTGAAAGCAAAAAAGAGAGCATCATCAACTTTAATTCTATAATTAAGGTTTATAGTTGGTTATGCATTACGCGGTCGTTACGTGGTATTTCTCCAGCCTGCGGTATGGATTAAAGGCAGGTATTGAAAGGGGCGGGCGTGGTTGGCGCAGCGCCTTATCTGGTAACTCACCTTAATCACTCCTTCAATAAATATTTCAATCAACTGTGTTCATGTCCATCTTATCCTCATACGCACCCAGATAATCCATATTTTCATGAGAACCAATGCTCTTGAGAATAAATTCCCCTTCTAAATCGTTTCAAATACATACTTAAACTAGGTATCAACATTTTTGTCGCCGTAGAATACAATGGGTACCCATATGGGCCACTTTTCATTACACAACTCCATCTTTCGTTTATGGCCTCCCCACATCCACTCGTATATCTATTTAAGCCAGGGTACCAACCAAACTGCCAATAACCGCCAAGCCAAGCAGGACAGAGAAGTCTCCAAGTCTGGATGCTGCACCTGGACTGCTGGTTGCAGGAGGAGCGGTTCCGGTGTTGGATGGTGTTTGTGATGCAACCGTGGAATTCGAACCTACGGTGGTTACTGCAGTAACAGTTGAGGTTTGGGCAGGAACTGTCGATGTTCCCGGAGCTGCTGTTGAAGGTGCGGCTCCAGCAGTAGTAACAGTTCCACCCTGGACACTGGATGGCGCGCTCACAGAGTCTGCATTCTGAGCTGCGCTCCTGAAAGCGCCAATGGTTTGGTTGGCAGGAGGGTTGACAACGCCTACCATACCGGCAGGACAGTGTCCAGGAGCAGAGCAGTAATACCAGATTGGGTCGGTGCTTGTGACAGTGACAAGGAAAACGTTGTTCTAAACTGATGTTAGTCCGAGAGATAAATAAGCATGCATTGCCATATCCATACCCCGCTGCTATCACCTGGAAGGTTTCCTGAAAAGAAGGCACTCGAAGACGATGGCTGGCATGGATTCGCGAAATCTCCTTGCACGACACTGTGGCCGCCTGGGAAGAAGTGGAATTGAAGACTGCAGCGTTCTAGTTAGTGCTGCATCATTGTATACAGTGGCTCAATTCATTGCTACTCTACTTACACGTCTCCAACCTGAGCTGTGACGGAATTAGGACTGAAGCTGAGACCGGTTTGACCCTTTTAACAGATGTAAGTAACTCGAGAAATTGACCAAAAATTTAGATGGCTCAGAGATAGTCACATACAACATTGATGTCGATCGTGGCAGCATTGACAGCAGCCGCAACAGCGACGAGAGATGCCACAGAGCGATACATTTTATCTCAATGACTCTTTGATATAAGGGTTATAGCAGATAATTTCAGTACGATCGAGACAAACAGAATATCAAAATGATAACAGAAGAAAACAGAAGAAAACACCTTACTGATCCCACACCGAATAGCTGCAACGAAAGCTTTATATACAAAAACTGAGGTACCCACCGCGAGACACGACAGCTCCTTCCATCTCAGCCACGTTCTCCCTCCGCTCATACCTTGAAGCATGGGCGAATAAGCACCAAAATGAATCTTCCACGCGACCGCATCAGATCAGCCCAGCGATCCCACAGCCGCCTCCAAAATTACCTATATCGTACATTGTGTGCTCTGAGCTGCCAGTAAGCTGTTGGGGAGGCTTGCCTGTGTATGCGGACAAGACCGATGATGTGTAGACTTTCCTGTTGGGGAGATCAAACGGAAAAGGACGCGTGTGCATGGCGCCCTTTCTACAGGAGGATACTATATCATACTGTAAGTAACCTATGCATCTCAGCCACGAGATGGAGGAGGAGAGGCGTCCAGTGAAGATGCTCCATTTCCAGCATATCCATCCTTCCGGCGGTAGGTCCAATCGGTTGTGTTGGCGGCCAGTACGGCTTTGCTCACTACCGAGGTCGTGGACGTTGAAGCTCTCTGGTACATGGCAAATTATTGGTCTATATTTATTCATTCATTAACTAGCTTACCAGCCGCTCGCTCAGATTCCGACATCCGCTATTAATGAATGTTTGCTTGCCGCAATGAATGCCTTACACAGTAGGGTGCAGGCTCGCGGATCAGAACCAGAAGTGAAGGTACTAGGGTTGGATTGATGCCAGCATGTTACGGACGCAGGGAGCTGGCTGACAAGTACAGTAAGTAGTGAGGCACGTCAGGTTAGAGAATGCCTTACCGTTCCACTGTGGTTGCCCTTGTGCTGGCACTATTCCCTACTACAAGCTACCCATGCCGAGAAAGGCAGCGCTACAGAAAGTGACGAATCCTTCGGAGGTTTTATCGCCATAAATTGAAACTGTTTGGGGTTGCGTAACCTTATCGGAACCATCCTTCCATGCATATTCCCCAAACATCGGCAGCAGTTGCTTGCTGGAGAATATTTAAATAACTTCTAAACACATAAGCCTCACCGTCGTGCTACTTATAATAGTCAGAATAAGTCCGCGACCAGGTAAGTCCGAGGTATCAATATATATCCTAATCCGGACTATATAGGTAAGGGTTAGGTATCAAAGCGCGAAGATCTATTTGTGTTTATTTTAAGCAATACGTGAGTGTTATTTTAATCTTCTATTAAGGAGACACGATGGGAAAAGTTCGTCACTGCAAGAAGCCATGCAAACCTATCTCTTAATAGCAATCATATATGCTCAGAAGCTGGTTCTGATAACGATTCTGGGGGCATCGTCACAATGGTAAAACGGTGAGATCAAACCGCGAGACGACGGAACATGGAATAAGGAATCTAGATAATGGCGCGCCGAAGCTGAACGGTAGGAAATGCTGGGTCTATGGACCAAGCTATAGGGATCAAGCTCTTTAGTTTCGTTATTTACCTGTAGTTCTTGTTTTATTTTCATCTCTTTTTTACCTCTTTTCTTAAAATCTTCCACAAGTGTACTGGAGAGTTCACACATATCTCGTGTTAAGTGAAGCTGCAATCTGTCCTAGTTCTCTGTCTCTCATTTTGATTTAAGAATGGTCTTCATTTTAAGGCACTCTGGTTCTCGATGCATCATTAAACTCTCTTCAATTTTTCAAAACATCAAGGTCTGATTAAAGTCAGTCAGTCCTTATTCATATCATGACACCCGCAGAGTTGTTAAGCTCAATAATAAGCTCGCCCCGCGAACCGCATCATTCCGGCTCCAACATCAAAAACAGAAACCACATTCTTCAAAAATGTGTCTCCAAGAATATAAGGTCCCGATCCCCCGGTAGTAACTCCACTCACACAGAGAGTCTGGCCAAACTCATCTGTTCCTGCGGGGAATATCATATCTACAGGATTGATCTCCAGCAATGTGCCACTGATATTGATGGACAATTTTGGAGCCGTGGCATTACAGTTGACCACATATATCCCGTACCAGAAGGAGTAATAAGCCGGCGGGCGAAATGCCGCGTTTATTGCTGTGGCGATAATTGTTGGGAGGTAGGCGAGTGTCGTACCGGAATCAACCTGAGCAATGTTTAGTCAGTACCTTATTACATGAGACAAATGGCCTATCCTGATTTTGCACTGGAAAGACAGCGAGCAAAGAAAAGGGAATCCTGACGATATATTGCACATCATCCCCCGACCTAGGCAACTTTATGCCATCCAGATATATACCCTGCGTATTGATGGTATAAAAGTCATATGTCTCGGGATAACGCGGCATATGCGTGATCAATATTGGTGTACTGGTGAAGTTCTGCTTGAATTTAATCGGTGGTAGGCCACCAAAGGAGAGGTACCCAGCGGGACCTTTCTTATTACGCAAGATTACGAGGCTAAAGAGGTCCGCCACGAGTCCTTGATCAACCATTGTCTGGAAGAGTGGACAATAGGGTATTTGGGGTGCTAGATCAGTGCTATCAACAGTTGGATCCGTCCCTGCATATTGATCCGTGCTAGATGGAACTGTTAGCAAATAATCCCATCACACAGCCATTGCAGAACGGCAAGAAGTTGGCCAGTGCTATAAAGCCAACGAGAACTCACAGTGCCGGAAACGCCAATCCAATGATGCCAGATGTCTCCCTATCTCCTTCCCACCCGGCTTGATCAACAATAGCGACCTGCTGTCTGACCTGAAGGCCCGCGATTGACACATTCTCTATCCCGAAAGTCCCAGTGAGAAACTGTCCACCACCATAAGTAATGTTGAAGTTCACATTTGGAACTGGTTCAAAGGTGTCACCAATCGTATATGTCGGTCCAAAGGCGCAATTCGATGCTGGCCAGGGTGTCCCGGTGCCGATTCGTAGGCAGGTAAAGTTATCACCGACTATCCATGTATCGCTAGATCCTGTGTCGACTATTGCAAGGAAGGCTTGTTCACCGAGGGTGATAGCCGTTGCGAATTCTCCGCCTTGGAGGAGCGCAACTAGAGGGGCGGTGTTGTTTGAGATTGGAATTAGGTCAAAGAGATGAGCTGCATTGCGGTAGGTTCTGCCGGCTCTTGAGGAAGAGGACGTGGTATGTTTCATGCGCTTAAGGGATAAGACGTTAGGACTTGTTGGAATGTGATCCAGCGCTTCTCTGGTGGCTTTGAGAGGTGTGACAGTATACTTGGTCTTGGAATAGGACACTGGGATAACACTTGCTTCAATAAGCTGTGGAATAAAGAGGGCTATTGTAAGGATGGTTCTACAAAACAACATCGTGATGATGAGGATAAAGGAGTGAGGCTGCTTCCTGTTTTTCCTTGCAGAGAGAGTGTAATGATATAGCTAACTTATTTCTACACACTCTGAACTTGAAGAGAAAGAGAAAAACGAGGGATATAATTACTATTATACACAGCTCCATTACCCCTCGTATATGTCACTAACCTGGCCGACGGGTGTCCACAGGCTCGAGCACAATGCCAGGTACAAAAGTGTAACATACACATGTATGCCGAGGACTGCCGTTTCTGTGAGAAAATCATAGCAAACAAACGTCACTTGCATTTTGCATGGTTTTTTCTGCAACGACCCAGCACATAAAAGAGAAATATAAATTGCGGGTCGGATATGTTGTTAACTACGCCAAGTTTTGGCCTATATATTTATGCGAAGTTATGTACAACGCTACTTCGCTGACCTGCATTTTGTGCTATATACATGTATTTTTTCAGATGTCTTCTGAGCACGGCATGTTTCGTGTATCAGAAGCAATCCAACAGCGCTGGGCGTTTTGGCTTCTCTGGCAGGATCAATCATCCCGGCGTGGCCATTTTGTCAAAGCTTTCTTGTTCCCTTGAGCCCTCTTTTCTTTCAGTCCCTTTTGATTTCCCTATCGAGGTCGAAGATCCACGTCACTCCCAAGTTTGGCTCTGTTTGTGGTTGACATGGAGACTTTAACCTCTTTCCACCTCGTCAAGAGACACTTTCGTGGTACATCATAGATGTCTCACAAATTGTCCGCGATGCTTGAGGCTTTATAGGGACAACTCCTTAATGGAAAGCTGCCTATTAGCTTCTGTACCTGGTCTTCGGTGGCTTCCACTATTGGATAGCACGAATTCTATAGCTCTCAGAACCTTCAACCGAGTGCTCAACTCTTAATTCCGCTCTTCGCAGCCATTGCAGCCCAAGAAGTCTGTTGAGAAAAGCTTGGATTCTTTAGCGCCTCATTTTTCACTACCGTCTTTTCACTTTTAAAGGATGGTCGGAAACCTGGCTTTTGATGGGATATGGTAGATGGAGACGGCGAGATAGGTGTTGCGGTCGTCGGGCTCTGCAACACAGTTGAGGAGGCGAGCGAACTCATAGAATCCTCGGTCATAGTAGTAGATTGACTAAAGGTTGAATGTACTGAGCTGTCTAACGTGCTGGAACTGCTGGTTGGATCGCGGGTGTATGTAGGTCGAATAGGTGTTGATGGACGGGTAGGAATTGGCACACGACTTGGGCGACGATAGAAAGGGAATTCTTTCTGCTGCAATATGTTTACATTTCCATTGCCATTGGTGGTGTCATGACCGTTCGGCTGTATTGTAACTACATTCTGCCCTTTGGATTTCGCTGGAAGTCGAAGTGGCGGGCGTTTTGTCTGTTGATTATTATGGTGTTTGCGAGTCTCCAATTCCAAGAACCTTAGCCGGGCTTCAAGGTTCTTCCGAGCTTCGATCTCACGGTGGTACTTCTCAAGCAGTGCCTCATATTGCTTGCCAGCATGCTTCCGCTCGTTATCAATACGCTGCTCAAAGGTACCGTTGAAAGATTCTAAGTGAGTAATGCGTTTCTGCAATTCTGCATTTTGCGACTCAAGTCGTGAGGCTTTGGTGTGAGATTGAGCGTTATTCTCATGAATAGCGTTAAATTTGGCATCTGATATGAGTTAGCATGATATGTACTCGGTATTTGATGACCTGCTCCGCAATCATACTTATTATTTCAGAAAGATGAGTATTATTTTTACGGCAACAATGCAAGTGATAAATCTGATCAAGCCCTCCGTATTCGGTGAGCATAATACCAACTTCTTCTGCCGATGGCCTTTCTTCTGGGCTGTAGCTGAGCATACGCTCTGTGAGTGAGCACAGATTCTTTGCTTTGAAATTAGGCTCTTCTCCATCAACCAGTCCTGCAGCGGCAGCTTTCGTTCTTAGCGCCAACATATATTTCGAGATATTATCATATTTTTTTGTCCAGCTGGGCTCTTTCATTACCCTCTCATACTTCTCTAGCGGTTCGCCGTAGATGATATTTGCGACGATTAAGAAAATACAGCCCAAAGAGTAGATGTCCGCAGGTGACATGTGATGATCCATCTCATTTGACACTTCAGGCGCATACCACCATGGAGTCCCACAGCGACCATTGGTGATGGTATCTTCAGGTTTGGCGATCACACGTGCGATGCCAAAGTCAGCCAGGTACACTCTACCTGGGCTGAGAAGGATGTTCTTGGGGTTAAGGTCCCTGTGTCGCACATCTTTCTTGTGAACGAATGCCAATGCCTCTGTTATGCAACCTAGCATTTGCTGTAGAAACCGGACTGCTGTGGAGGTGATACCAGTGGACTGAGGGGAACTCGAGTGGTTTTCAGGTTCTGTGAGGTCGCGAATAGAGCCAATTTGTTTTAACCCCAATAGATGAAGTCGCCTATACGCCTCCTCAAGATCTGGATGTGTCTCTCCCCTTATATCATCAATATCTTCAAGGAGGTGGTGCAAATCGCACACCGCCGCAGGGTATAATAACAGATAAAGATTCCTATCACCATATGTGTACGTCCCTATCAATCTCACGATATGTCGATGAACCAGTCTTTCCATTATGTTCGCCTCTTCGCGGACCTTCTCAAGTGTCGTCCGCCCCCTAAGTTTGACATGTTTCCGGGCCATTGTAACTGCCTTGTATGTGATGCGCTCTACCCTCCCTGATGATCCTTCTCCAAGGTACTTTTCTCGTGAGAGGTGTAATTTCTTATGATCTGTGAAGTTTAGAGGGTGTTTTCCAATTCCAGACCAATGGCCTTTGGATTGCTCCCACTGTTCAATTTGTTTTATCTCTCGTACTTCTGTTGCTGGATGGTTGACGACCAGCTGCCACCCGTCATCATCTTGTGGTATAGCTTCCGCCATTTTGGAGGTAGGATTATTTTGGGATGAATCAAAATGCAGAATGACCCAGCTTGGTCTTTTCTCTTCCGCGTGTATAAATGTTGTTTTAATCCATAGGTCTTCAAAACTTTTGAAGAAAACAGTAAGTGCCTACTATGAAACCTCAAAAGATGTGCGATCATGCACTGCCTCGCGCTGCGGCTGGAAGTCGCTGTGTGTCAACCCCTGCGTTTGTCGATAGCTCTGCAACCCCGCTTATGCGCCGTTTAAGTGCTTGCCCCAATCAAGAACGCAGTTTGTGGGGGAAGAAGATTCTGTGGATTGAATGGGCTAGAAATGCAATACGTAAAAATGAAAATGGAAGTGGAACCTGATATTTGGATATAAGCAAGAGTGAGATTATCATCTAAATGGTTTCCTAAATATTCTTTCAATTGCTCCTCCATTCCTGGTACACTAATTGTGGGTTATAACTGTCTGAGTTACATTCTATGTCCTGTGACATAATACTGGAGATGGTTCGTGTTATCGCCATTTGTGATATACATCAATTCATAAAACGTGGATGTCTTCCACTTTCCACTACCATATACGCCCAAACAAAAATATAAACGAAAAATAAAGAGTAACGAGAGCGGGGTTAATAGATTCTATCCCTCAAACTTCGATTATCGTTGGCTGGTGGTTGTGATGCTTCTTTCGGCGACGACGATGTTCGCCACTTTCGCTTTCCGTATCCTTGACACTTTCTACCTGAGGTTTTTCTGGAATATGAATCCTGTCCTTCTTGAATAGAATGGCCAATGCATTCTTTATTTTGTTCCTGTCCGATATAGGATCAGAGGTCTCCTTCTTGGGTTTCTGTGACCTCTCCGTTCTTTCTGATCTGGCCGATCTCTCCGATCTAACTGATCTCTCCGTTCGACCGCTTTCAGATCGTGCAGCCCTACTCCTCGGCTTGTGGTGTCCCTCTTTCCTGCTTGTGCTTGATCCGATGACACTTGGGTCTACGGTGCTTCTTCTCTCTTCCTTGGCTCGCTCTCGAATCTTTTCTAGCCGCAGCTTTTCTGATTCGGGTGTGATGAATTCCCCGTCTGGACCAGTTGCAACAGATATTGCTTCAACGTCGGCGATACCTCTTCGCCAATATTCAATCGAACTGAGTTCCTCATCGTACGTCACTTCTTCTTCCATGGGTAGAGGTTCTTCGACGCTTCGTCCTCCCATCACAGATTCCTCCGGCACATGCTGTTCCATGACGGGTTGTTCTAACATGGGTTGTTCTGGTCTGAAAGAGCCCTCCATGGCGACGGCTTGCTTCTGAGGAGCAGCACTTCCCTGGATCTTCTTAATGATTTTGAAGCCTCCGAACATAATAATGGTAACACCAAGAGCTACACCCGTTCCAATCAAGAACTGTGGAGAAGCTAGAAGAGCGAATATTGCGGGAGATGAGCCTTTGAGGATTGAAATGAGGCTGGGGCTCACTTTGGTGAGTAAGTTCGATAGTTCGGCTAGTGTGAGAGCCACGGCAGCCATTGCATCTGGCTTGTCCTGCAAGCCAGCCATGATAGCTGTGGCAGAGTGATGGAGACACTGAGCCTCTAAGAGGAGATTCTCGATCTTGAATACCATGGAGTTGAGTTCCTTCTCTTCTTCAACTGGATCGAAAGCAGGATAAAGGTCAGGGGGCAATTCGCCATAAGCAAGGCCCATATCTATCTCTTCACGAGTATCTGGATTCGAGTGACTGCGGTGCAGAGGAGCCGACGGATATTCATCTGCAGGAACCAGCTCGCCGCCTGCTTCAACAAAGTCTGTATGCCGACGCACAAGACCCTGCTGAGGCACATCTTCAATCTCAGCATAAGGGTTGCGATATACAACATCGGCCTCATAAGCGCTTCCTTGGTGGGATTCATGAAGAGATGGAGCATACTGCGAAGGTGCATGATCGCCTTCATCTACCCGTGAAAGATTTGCCTCGCTGAGGGGTGGTAGAGGCTCGGGATATCTGTCCCTGTGATCTCTATGACTCTTGTGAGAAGAGTGAGAGCGTCGAGAATGGCGGGATGATGCTACTGATTGAGTGTCTTCGCGTGACTGTGCTTCGCGTGCTTCGCGCGCTTGCCGGAACTTTTGCTGGTATTTGTGGGCATATTTCTGTCGCAGTCTTTCGCGTTGCTCAGCTTTTAACTCGGCTCTTTTCTCCTGGTAAGCATCCTTGGCGTCTTTGAAGATGTTGACGAGGTGCTTGCCCTAAGCACAAGGTGTAAGTAACTGCTTTTTTATACAAGCAATATAAAGGCAGTACTTACAGTGCTGATTACTTTGCCCGACTTATTTATGACGGTGATTGATTCGACAATAGGGGGAGGCATTTTGTTGGTGAGTGTACGGTATCAGTGTGAAAAAAAAAAAGTGAAGGCCAGCTTCAAGGTACTTATTGACAAGTTGCGGTGAAAGTCCTAGGAGCTAGGACCTTCGCGCTTCTGGGGAAGTTTTGAATCCAGAAACGAACGACGTGAGCAGTGACACTTTATTCAAGATATCTAGGTAAAAAGGAGCAGCATCAATCCAACCCCTCCATCAATCTTAGTCACAGGCGGTGGAGACGATGGGCAGGAATTCAACTGTGTCGTGGTTCCCGGAGACGCTCACTCATGGCGAGGCGAGATCCAAGCAACACGACGCTGGGTGGTGATTGGGCCGGTCTGGACCAGTTCTACCCAAGCAATGCAAACACGATGCGGTGAAGTGGGAACAACAGAAGTACTCGGAGGCTGGGACTATCGTGTCATAGAATTCCAGGTGGAGAGATTGGGATCAAGTGTGGTTATGGGAGCTCCACAGCGTGCGCTGGCGCTTCATGATTGCGCGTTGCGGTCAACCTCTGGACGCCCTCTGCTCTCGGCTGCAGTCCGCTACATCCAGGTGCGGATGAGGCGGGTGTGATTTCTGCTCCATGCGTTGCGCGGTCTGCGTTTCAGCCCCGGAGCTAAAGCTGGTTGGGGCGGTGCAGCTGTGGCTGAACAGGTTCTTGATAACTTATCGCCGGGAGCTTAGCTCGATGAGGGGTGATGTTTCCTCGGATCATTGGTGCCAGAGTTCCAAGGCCACACATAGTGACTCACTCTCTCAAAGCTCCCTGAACTCCCTTCTCTGCGTGGAAGCTCCCCTTGTAGCTAGGCCAATGGCGAGCTGTAGATGGTGCACGAACATACTCTGTAAAACCCGAGCTAGTGAATGTACTGTATTATGATCAAGAGGGTGCTCCTTATATTTTACAATTAGTCGACGTATCTAAAAGAGGAGAGTTCATAACCCGACGCCTTGCTTGAACCGTTAGTGTTCCTACATCCGAATCTCTCAATATCTATCATACAAGATGCAAGACATAACAAGTTTATACATTATGGTATACCCTACTGGGCCTTTATAGTCTTGGTTTTGGCGACTGGCATGGCGGCACCAGCTTGTTTGATTCGGTTCTGCAGGAGTCGCATAGTCCTCGAAGGCACCCAAACCCGGCTTCCTAAAACAAATACTCCAGTTAAAAGCGCCAGGGCGCCTGCTTGGTGGGTAGCCGCTAGGTGGGTAGGGACCAGATAAATCAATGTGCTAATGCCTAGGAGCACCTGCATTGTTGCCAAATGCAACACCCCAGTCATGCCTCTTTTTCCAGCTTTTGGTAAAGCGGCAGCTACCTTGCTAGAATACCTTGAATAGGCCGTCAGCGCAACAATAGAAGTAAACGTTGTCATGGCGAGAATGCGGTGGTCAAGCTGTACGGTACTTGGGTTCTCGAGCATGTTCCTCCACCACAAGTCGGATTTGTCCTCTTTCCTTGAGTAGAAGCTATCAAAGAGTTCGCTTTTGGGCGGTGCAAATCCAGTTCCCATTTTTGGGAATTCATTGTATATTAAACCGGCGTCAAGACCAGCAACAAGTCCTCCTGACATAGCCGTGGTGAAAACTAGTACTGCGAGACCAGCTACAGACTTTCGAAATACGGATAGCTCGGGTACCGAAAGACGAAGCAACTTTTCTTGACCTCTGACTGGCGATGCAAGGAGTCGGTTGTCGCGAAGAATAGAAAGTCCATTCCAGAGCATAGCCGTGTAGCATATGAACGCAGTTCCGAGATGTGCCGTGAGCCTATATTGAGAGACCCGAGGATGACTTCCAGGCGCAAAAAGATCATCGTGTAACCCCGATTTTACCATCCACCATCCAAGCGCGCCTTGAGCTCCGATGAGGCCAGAGATACCCAGCAGATTTACAGCCATTCTTAGCGATACCTTTCTACGTGCGACAAAGTAGGCAGCAGGGATGACAAAGGAGAGACCAACGAATCGACCCCAAATGCGATGAGTCCACTCCATATAGTAGATCTTTTTGAACTCCTCTAAATTCATATGTGAATTGAGCAGTTTGAATTCTGGGGAAGCACGGTATTTTTCGAATTCGGAGTCCCAATCCGCTTGAGACATAGGAGGGAGCGATCCAGTCACAGGTTTCCACTCTGTTATACTTAGACTATAGTTTTTGTTAGAAATGGGCATTACTGAACAATCTACTTAGAATATATACCCAGACTCCGTTAACCTCGTCAATCCTCCAAATACTACAATACCGAAAACACTGGCTGCGCTGCCCAAAAGCCAGTATGCTACGACATTAGAGCTTGTTTCTGGATATCCTTTTTTGCTTGAAGCTTTCTCAGTATTGGATATAGTCTGACTGAGCGAACTTAAAGGTGATCCTTGGTTTAAAGAGGGCGTTTCTTTCGCAATTGACGATGCATCGCTATTGAACCGAATTTGTCTCGAAACAACAAAGTTGCTCGGCTTTTTTAATGTTTGACGAGTCAAGGTTCTAGCTTGCTGCCTAATGCATTGGTTGCAGACAAAGAATCTGTTCCTTAGGCGAGGAACAGACCTCCCCAGTGCTGGGAATATTGATGCCATTGAGGCTTCCAAAGATGGTGAGGAAAGAGGGAAAATGAGGGACCAGAGATGGGCAGATTATTCGGGTATCAAATCATTCGAATCATTGGTCACACACTGCTAGGCTTTCGGACCCCTGTAGCACAACGGGCACGGGCTCGTGCAAGTGCGCGGATCGGAATATTTAGTATGCCGGATCCTTCGACCCATAATCCTACCGCTATTGAAATTCAGCCTACAAGGCACCAGGAATACAGATTCCCCTTCAATCATTTTACAAAGTGTATTCGACTGGGAATTTCGGGCTATACCTCAATAATTTAATTCGTGGCATATGTATCTTCACATCTAATGTTTCTTCCCCCTCGCGCGACTAATACCCCTAGACTTTTCCGTCCCGCCGTCGAATACCTCCTTTCTACAGACTTAGCTCCGCGCTTTCGCAGAGACGACTCCGCAACCATGAGTGCCACGAGTAGGACGAATTTGCAAGCCAATAATATACCCTTAATCTCCATCTCTCGTTCTCCATCGCCTTTTCATCGAAGGCGGTCTGGCTCGAATCCCACTTCAGAGGAAGAAGACGATGATTTCCAATTCCAGTCGACAAGACAGCCGTTCTTAGACCAAGGGATGATCAAATCTGGGAGCTTTAAAGATCTCTTCTACAATGGTGGTCTTGGATATTTCCTATTTCAAACCCACAAGGGATGGAGGGTATACGTTGGATTTCTTATACTTTGGCTTGGGGGGTGTGGAATTGGGCTTATCTGTATGAATAGAATAATATTATTGAGTACGTATATCAAGATAGCTCGGGTGGATTCAGACTCTGTACTAATGGGTTTCTAGCCGGCGTATACAAATTTCCTTACCCTTTGACAACTACACTCCTGGAGATGCTTATCACCCATGGACTTCTCCTTTTATCAGCAACACTTACACGCCTCCTCTCCCCTTGGCTTGTCGCTGCCGGCCTTACTGGTGCGATTGCCCCATCGCAGCCGCTGCAGTCATCGTCATCTCCAAGACAACTAAGGAGTAATGGTCTAATGAGCAAATTGTCCAGATGGTCCTCAACAGGCGGCATTGCGGGCGGTGGACTCTTTGAATTTGATCTTGCCGTGATGCGTCAGGTCTTACCATTATGCATAATATTTGTTGCCAAGGTTATTTTGAGTAACCTCTCCTTTGCATACGCTCAACTCCCCATGTACACCTTGGCGCGGGTTGCAATTGTCCCGCTTTCACTTTTCTTTACGACATACCTCAACCAGATGTCCCACTCAGTGTCGACACTGTCATCCACATTGACAGCAACACTAGCACTCCTGGTAGCAACGTCACGATCGAATATCCGTGTTACCTGGGAAAGTATTGTTGCGGGCGCTTTTTCATCCATATTCGTGGCTCTCTACCCAGTCCAGTTACATCGCACCTACAAATCTCTGGTCTCAAGTCTTGTTCCACAGGGCGATGTTCTTAGTTACAGCAATGCTCCAACGGATGCTTCCGGAAGCCGGGAAGAAGCCCGAGCTACATGGCGCCTCCTTCATTACACATCTCTCGTCTCAATCCTAATTTTCCTCCCCATCGTTGCTCTGTCTGGAGAGATTGGGAATATCGCTCGCAACTGCTACTTCCTGGATGTATTCTTTCACTGGCTAATGATTGCATGTGGAGGTATTGGTAGTTGGGCAGTGTTCTTGGGAACAGTGGTATTGACGAAGACTACAAGCCCACTGACAACAACCTTTTTGTTTATCCCTAGAGCAGCCTTCTTATTGCCAATTTTGGTCAAAACACCTGTTTACAGCTGGGTCGGACTTGCCATGTGTTGGGCTAGTTGTGTTTGGTATATGCATGGACAGCGAAAGGAGGGGAGGTCTCAACGGCTACCATGATACGTTGACCGCCCCGCTTTTGACTTTTTTGGATCTCGACCTTGGTTATTCACGGACGAACGGAGTTTTGGTAAAATATTGAATAGAACTAATATGAAGATATATTGGGGCGGATTGTACGTGGTATTCTGGAGTAATGTTTAGGAAAAGAAATGTTGTTCGGGAGTTTAAAGAAGAGTCTGCATTTGAATAATCTATGAAGTACTTAATATCAAAACATAAATGACATGAAAAATTGAATATCATTTGCGTAGTCGTCTTATATGCAATTGAATAATTGCCTACGAGTTTGAGTGTTTGTCCGACAGGTTTTGAATGTTCTATATATTAAGAGATACCTGTATGTCATGGAACTGAGAGCGAACTACAGAAGTATTGGTAGAGAGGAGCTCTGGTACTGCTTCATACCTAAGGTTATATTTGGTGGAATCTTATCTAGGAGACCCCTCCTGTTGTAGAAATCCCATCTTGTAACCTTGCTCGCAGTATTATGGTTACTGCCAAGCCAAATGCTAAGCATTAGGGAGGCTATTACGCCATCGCCCCATGGAAGACTTTCTAGTCACATGGCTATTTCATCCATCTACACCATGTTCAGCCGGAGACCGTGCCGGTCTGGAGCTTCAACCTGAAATGACATAATGACACGATAAAATAGGATTGTTGAGATAGAATGACCTTACAGCCTGTCAACTGGGAACTGGCAAGGGAAAGGTAGCGGAACTGGCAAACGCTGACGAGGGAAGGTATCTATATGAGATACATTCACACGGCAACTTATGCTTCTAGGGGATTATTCAGTAGGTAAGTGCGAAGACTGCGAGAGTATCACGGCTCCAGATTGATTGGGCTGCGGACTGATGCCTTAATATTGGGTGGATAACATGCGCTTTTGTAGTATGAGAGTCCCAACAATCCAATTGTACTCTGCCATTTCCCCATCAGCGCTGACCTTTGGGCGAAGTGACACAGGTACTCTCGCAACCACGCGGGCGACATCGCCCTTCCCCAGATTTGGCCTCCAGGTCTCGAGTAACGTTGCCACCCCCTTAATCACGTTAGACGCTCGGCACATGGCCCGCTGTCCATGTCAGGAGCAACTTTCGGCCGTTGTGGTGGAAGTCGTCCTGATAAGGTTTCGCCCACGGTCGGCTGACTCGATCGGGTAGGTGGGTTGCATGGCAGGCGTGTGAAACGTCCCGACTCCTTGTTCTCCCCCAATCTCCCCTCCTCTTCTGCACTACTCTCGTCCCAGCATCCACAATTGCCCATTTCCGTGGAAGAGCACGCGCTGACTTTCTGGAAGATAGCACAAACCACGCGGTCCCATGTCTCGGATGCATGATGATTCAGATAGTTAGGCTCAGAGAGATAACGGCGATACGCGATGGCATTCGCAGTTGCTGTAAGTCATTCAGGCATCTCGCACTTGAACGCAACTCTACCGCGTCGGAAGTTAACGCTCTGTGGTAACTCTGTCTTCTTCAAGCCACACTCTAAAATCCGCCGAGAGCGTCAGCATCGGACAATGTTGGGTGATTAGTGGAGGCTACAGAGTCTGACCGAGACCATAGATAGATTGCTATCACTCCGAGCCTAGCCAGGGCCCTGTTTGCGCGGCCTTCCCTGCAATGGAGGCTTTCCTGGAGAAGAAAGAGGTTATTGACAGGCAAGGGCTCATTTTGACACCTTTGGCAGATTTGACCAGACAGCCCTCCGGGGTCAGGGTCACAGGAGATAACCATGCATCTGGTAATTCCAGCCTGATCACTATTGTCTCTCGCGCTCTCTGATGGGATGGGAAAGTGTCGAATGCTCCATCCTGTCTACCTTTGCGTGTTTGCGGACTTGACAGGTTTCATCCGAATAGCGACGAGATGTCGTCCTTGTGTCCTTGCGCCATGCCGATCCTACAAGGGAAAGATCAGACGTAACCTTATGGCTTGCAGAACTGGCCTTCTCCCACTTTATCCCGACCACTCAAAGTCATTTGTTCCTGGTCATCGCGGTCACCATGCCGGTTCTGCATGGCCGGTTATCTCCCTTCTGCCGGGATGACGAGGCTAATTGGGCGGCCAGGCTCAGGGCTCAGGGGAAAGGCGTCTAGAGCCTTGCTCCGAATCTTCTTATCCTTCCCAACATCTGAGCCTATTGCGCTCTCCGCCATCAAAAGCCGGTGGTAAGTGGATCTGTAAACCAATCTCGAGCTCTCAAATAAATTGCCGAGAGGTTTAGATGAGCCATTCCCACTCCAAACGGAAAGCAAAGGTAATGTCAAGGTAACGTTTGTTTCTTGCACTTGATCTTGAGATCCCTACCATGATTGTAATCATTCTGGCATCCTTTCTTTGGAAGGGTGTGGTGTCACAATGGTGTCTTTCTTCAATATATATACCTTCTTTATTTCCTCCAGTATGAAGACCAGGACGACAAAGCTCCCCAGAGGTTGATCTTCTTTTGTATATACATTATATATATATCATACACTCCTTATCTGAACGGCATAATGGTCCGTCATATTTTTTCTTCGGCGCTAGCTTGTATTAGCTGTCTTGTTCCTATCTTAGCAGCCCCGGTTGCAGAGCCAGCCTCTGCACTTGTGGAGCGAGCAGGCTCTTATAAAAATGAGGCTTATTTCGTGAACTGGTGGGTCAAGTCATAACTGGACTTATAGTCCTGCATTGGAAACATTCTCTAACATGATATCAGGGCTATTTATGGCCGCAACTATCAGCCACAGCAGCTTCCTGCTTCTCAGCTAACCCATGTGCTCTATTCCTTTGCAAACATCCAGAGTGATGGCACTGTGTAAGGCCCCCAACCATCTCTTTGTGCTCGCCAATATCGACTACCTCATTTACATTTATGCCATACTGTCAGAAATGCGTACTAATGATTTGTAGGTATCTCTCTGATACCTACGCCGATCTGCAAAAGCATTACGATACAGACTCTTGGAATGATGTAGGCAACAACGTGTATGGCTGCATCAAGCAGCTGTACATCCTCAAGAAGCATAACCGTCATCTCAAGGTCTCTCTTTCCATCGGCGGTTGGACTTACTCAACCAATCTTCCTGCAGCGGCGAGCACTGCTGCAACTCGAGCCAAATTTGCATCAACTGCCGTCCAATTTGTCCAAGATCTCGGTCTTGACGGAATTGACATTGACTACGAGTACCCAGCCACTGATGCTGATGCTGCCAACTTTGTGCTTCTGCTGCAGGCAGTCCGACAAGCTCTTGACTCATACGCCGCAAAGTATGCTCCAGGTTACCACTTCTTGCTTAGCGCAGCTGTTCCCGCTGGGCCAGATAACTACAATGTTATGCACCTCTCGGCAATGGCCCAATACCTTGACATATTCAACCTCATGGCATATGATTATGCTGGTTCCTGGTCCACCGTCTCCGGCCATGATGCAAACATCTACAACTCCACTAGCAACCCGGGTAGCACACCCTTCTCGACCGACAAGGCCGTAACTGACTACATTGCTGCCGGAGTCCCTGCTTCCAAGATTGTGATGGGTATGCCTATCTATGGTCGATCTTTCGAGTCTACAGCTGGTATGGGTAAATCATACAATGGCATTGGTGTTGGTACTTGGGAGGCTGGTGTCTGGGACTACAAAAATCTTCCCAAGGCAGGCGCTACTGAGTCTGTCGACACAAACATTGTTGCATCGTGGAGCTACGACTCCAGTTCGAAGGAGCTGATTTCCTATGATACTCCACAAGTCGTCAGCCTCAAGTCGAGCTACATCAAGAACAAGGGACTTGGTGGAGCCATGTTCTGGGAGAGCAGTGCCGACAAGACCGGATCTGGCAGTTTGATCGGCACAGCCGCAAGCAACTTGGGATCTCTGGATCAGACTCAGAACCAGCTGAGCTACCCAGCAAGCCAGTATGCCAACATGGTTGCTGGCATGCCTAACGAGTAAATACATTTATACTCGCAGGTATCTGCTCAGGCAAAGATGAGAGCTCTTATGAAGCCGCTGGTGGAGAATGCTCCATACTATCTACCCCTGGCAGGGTTATGAAAGTTTCTGGCGAGGCGCAATTGATGGTTATAGCGAGAAGGTACTTTGGAAGGAAATTCTTGTACATACTTTTTCGATATACGGAGGGGATGAAGCCGTATAAGGAGGATTTAAACCTCGGGAGAATTCTTGTATATACTTAACTTTCGTACATACTCATACGCATGCGTTGCTCGCCACCATCTTCCTTTGCTTTTGCCTCTTTGATGCCGTGCTGGAGAGAATGAATATCCGCTTGAGGTTGTATTAAGCTCCTTGTTGGCGGGACCTAGGAGGCAAAACAAGGGGTTGAGGGGCCAGAAGAAAAGCTTTAAAGCACCTCGGCTCGGGCAAGCCGCGACGCTCCTCGGGACATTCTATGCTATGGCATGCAATAACATTTTCGGAACACAGATGCTGCCGTGTGCTTCAAAGCCATCAAGCATAACAAATATATATGCTGTCTTTTTGCCTCCTAACGAATAATAATAATTTACGTACATGAGCACTAGTTCGCGGAAGGAGATATGCATATACGCAACGGGCATCACCCTATTTGAAGCATCCGACTGCTAGCGGCTTGGTTGTGGCTTTGGTATGTTCTCATCTTGTGGAATACAACGGTTGGGAGCTTCTCAGTGACTAAGCACGCTGCATTTTATGCGGCAGCAAGAGCCATAGAAGAGGGGTTTGGCTTTTAGGTGTTGGATGGCATATTTGATCAGGTCATGGTACGGAAGTACCATAAAATCACTTATTAGAGTAGGATAGCTTTCTGTATACTTTTAATTGTAGTCTTGTAGAAGCTGGTGATAGTGTCACGGACTATCCAGATGGAGGCGATACATAGGACTTCTAATTCATAAAGTTCATCTCGGACAGTAGCGGAAAATTTTAACTCTAAAACTCGCAATCGCATTCGCATTATGTTTTGCATGTGCGTTTTGCCATCGAGCTCTATGTCTGGGTGCAGCAGGAGAAACTATTGCCCCGCGTCGGGATGTCGGTGGTTGTGAAGCACGACGCACCCGCCCCTCAGCCCCTTTAAGGATCCCCTGTCCCACCCTACGTCATGCCAACCAAGTCGCCCACAGCACAGCATTCCAGAGCTTCAATCCACGCAACAAGAGCAAAACTCTTTTCATGTCTGTCTCATGCGGTACGGGTACTGGTTGTTAATTAGCATAATGCATACGGCTGAGATCTCTCCACACGGTAGCTAGGCCGATCAGCTATGCCTATTGGTCCTACCGAGTATTGTCAACGACGGGAGACGGAAGACGGAGGATTCTTGGTTGTGAACCGGTGGATAGAACTATACCACTGCTTTTGCCGTCCAGGGCGGGGAATATATATAAATGTCTGAAATATCCAGAAGATGTCTGAACTTTAGTCTTGGTCTTTGTGGCAGTTGACTACTTCCATATTTTGCCTACTTTTAGTACTCATTGCTTCGTGAAGCTTTCGAAAAAAGACCAGGAAGACTTCTTTCTCCAAACTCTCTCACCATGACTGAACCAATTCCTGGACCTCCTGGCCTCCCGTTGCTGGGAAATATGGCCGACCTCAATCCAGCGGACTCTGTCAATAGTCTCATGCGATTTGCGCACATCTATGGTATCATATATCTTCCCCCATCTACATTGGACATGGTGTAGAAAGACCTTGAAAAGAGGCTAATTTCTTAAATCTTTCTCTTTCCAGGCCCAATATTCAAGCTCAATCTTGGGGGCTCAGATAAGATCTTCATTTCCTCCCGGGATCTGCTCAACGAAGTCTGCGACGAGAAGAGGTTCCAGAAGAAGGTAGGCGGCGCATTGGAGCAGATTCGAAACGGCGTGCAAGATGGCCTTTTTACTGCTTACCCTGGTGAGCATAACTGGGAGGTTGCTCATCGAGTTTTGATGCCGGGTACGTGAACACCTGAGAAACCGCAAACCGTTCCCACGTAAAGAAGGCAATTTGAGCAGAGCCCGTACTGATCATTATGAAAACTAGCTTTCGGGCCTCTATCTATTCGTTCCATGTTCGATGAAATGTACGATATCGCAACGCAACTGGTGGCTAAGTGGGCGAGATTTGGCCCCAACGAGGTTATCCATGTCACAGACGACTTTACGAGACTGACCTTGGATTCAATTGCTTTGTGAGCTCCCTATACGAGAATGCCGGTGGCTCTTCTCTAACAGGATGTGATTCTTAGGTGCGCCATGGGTACTCGATTCAATAGCTTTTATCACGAGGAGATGCACCCGTTTGTCACTGCCATGGTCGGTCTTCTCGAGGAGTCTGGCCGGAGAGCAGCCAGGCCACAAATCGCGAACCTGCTCATGAGATCATCGCAAAAGAAATATGATGAAGATATTACACTGCTAAAGAAAGTTGCCTCGGATCTCCTCGCTGATCGCCGACAACACCCAAATGATAAGAAAGATCTCCTGAATGCCATGATCAAGGGCAGAGACCCAAAAACTGGAGAAGGTCTCAATGATGCAACTATTTTGAACAATATGATTACTTTCCTGATTGCCGGTATGGTACTCGGGATCTAACTCGGTTATCCCTATAATTAACTTATATACAGGCCATGAAACTACTAGTGGAATGCTCTCATTCTTATTCTACAACCTCCTTAAGAACCCTTCCGCTTATCAGTCAGCCCAGCGTGAAGTCGATGAGGTGGTTGGCAGAGGTCCAGTAACGCTTGAGCATCTGTCAAAATTGCCATACATTGAGGCCTGCCTTCGGGAGACGCTTCGACTGACACCAACTGCACCACTATTTACTGTAGCGGCTCGTCCTGATATTCCCGAGGACCCTGTTATCATTGGAGGGAAGTATGAAGTTCAAAAAGGCCAACCTATAGGTGTACTTTTGGCAGAGTGCCACCGTGATCCAGCGGTCTATGGTACTGATGCCGACCAGTATAAGCCTGAGCGTATGCTTGAGGACAAATTCGCAAAGCTCCCATCAAATTCATGGAAGCCTTTTGGCAATGGCATGCGTGGCTGTATTGGACGACCATTTGCATGGCAAGAGGCTATTCTTGCAGTTGCGATGCTTCTGCAGAACTTTAATTTTAGGCTTCACGATCCTGCATATCAACTCCAGATCAGGCAGACCTTGACTATAAAGCCCAAAGACTTCTTTATGCATGCTTCGCTGAGAGAACACATTGACCCTTTGAATCTAGAGAAACAGCTTTATGTGCCCACCAAGGAAGATGGCCATGCCACCACAACGGATAAGAATGCTGGCGGTTTAGCAGTTCCTGAAGGGCAAAAGAAACCTATGACTATTCTTTACGGATCTAATGCAGGAACGTGTGAGTCTCTGGCTCACACTTTAGCTAGAACTGCTACAGGAAGAGGATATAAAGTCGTGGTTGATCCATTAGACTCAGCTGTGGATAAGGTTCCTAAGGATCAACCGGTAATTTTGATTTCCTCCAGCTATGAAGGACAACCCCCGGACAATGCTGCTCATTTCGTAGAGTGGCTACAGAAGCTGGAAGACACTTCTAAGCTCAAAGATGTCCAATATGCAGTGTATGGCTGCGGCAATCGTGAGTCGATATGATAGTTTCTACTGCTCTTACTAACTAAAATAGATGATTGGGTTTCGACCTTTCATAGGATCCCTAAACTTCTGGACTCTGAATTTGAGAAATATGGTGCAAAGAGGATCGCTGATATTGGACTCGGGGATGTAGCCAAGGTCGACATTTTCAATGAGTTCGACCAGTGGCAAGATCAGCACCTTTGGGCCGCTCTTGGTGGATCGGCCGATAGCAGTCAAGAATCTGAATTAGAAGTCGAGATTGATACTACTACGCGCCGTTCTCACCTCCGCCAAAGTCTTAGAGAAGCTATTGTTCTAGAGAATGATCTTTTGACAGCGCCAGGGGAACCTGAGAAGCGGCATATCAAGCTGGAATTATCAACTGGAATGACGTACAATACTGGGGACTACCTTGCCGTGCTTCCCATGAATCATCCTAGTGCTGTGAAACGGGTCTTGAAACGCTTTGGACTTCCTTGGGATGCTGTTATTACCATCAAGGAGGGAGCAAACACCACTTTGCCTACAGGGCGTCCCATGGCTGTCATGGATATCTTGAGTTCATACGTT
The DNA here is from genome assembly GCA_021399445.1 of Xylogone sp. PMI_703. NCBI lineage: Eukaryota > Fungi > Ascomycota > Leotiomycetes > Xylogone > Xylogone sp. PMI_703. Next base: position 3,814,537 of record JAJTUQ010000002.1, on the reverse strand, counting down.
GAGCTTGCTCAACCGGCAACTGCAAAGGTAGATATCTCAAACACTTGGAATCGGATCGTTCTCTAACTTAGGCTATAGAATCTAGCCCGTATTGCGGCCAGCACTTCAGACTCAACAACCCAAGCGGAAATTAAAGCCTTTAGTGAAAATTTCGAAAGGGAGATTACTAGCAAACGTCGTTCTCCTCTAGACGTTTTAGAGAAATACCCCTCAGCAGCACTCCCATTTGGTGAATATCTCGCTATGCTGCCACCAATGCGTATAAGACAATACTCCATCTCTTCGTCTCCTCTCTTCTCAGAGACAACAGCGACAATAACTTGGTCTGTGCTAGACACCCCTTCTCTTGCTGAAGGTGACAAACAGCGGTTCTTGGGTGTAGCATCGAATTACCTTTCCGCAGTCGAGAAAGGAGATCGAATCCACGTCACTGTGAAACCGAGCCATGGTATCTTTCATCCTCCAAAGGATATTGATACTACGGCCCTCATCATGATTGGTGCTGGATCGGGGCTTGCCCCTTTCAGAGGATTTGTCCAAGAGCGAGCCTGTCAGAAGGCGGCCGGACGCAAACTCGCACCCGCATACCTGTTTATTGGATGTGGTCACCCGGATAAGGATGCCTTATTTAAAGAAGAGCTTGAAGAGTGGCAGAAAGATGGAGTCGTAGAGCTTTTCTACGCCTATTCTCATGCGCCTGAATTAAGCAAAGGTGCGCGCCATGTCCAAGACCGCTTGTGGGAGGAAAGGGGGCAGATGGCTAAAGCATTCAACGAGGGAGCGAAGTTGTATGTCTGTGGCAGTAACAGAGTTGGCGAAGGCGTGGCGGAGACCACAAAGAAGATCTTTAGGGAATGGTGTAAGGGGATAGGGAAGGATGTTAGTGATGAAGAAGTTGAGAGTTGGTTCCAGCGAATCAAGAGCGATCGCTATGCCAGCGATGTATTTGCTTAAAGGGACGATACAAGTACCAGCAGTTTGGTGGACCAAAGTAATTTCAAGTTTTCTACACATATACTTTCGAAGTAGTAGTTTGGTTGCCTCGCCGTATTGTACACCGCATAAATGTATACGCAAGCACAAAAGCTTGTCTGATGTCGATTACCTTGTAGAGGAAATATGGACATGTTACAGCAGCACCAGTGCACAGCCACTTGCCAATCCCTAGCCAATGACATCAAGCCGCCCAGACCTCCACAGCCAAGTCTTTGTCCAAGATATCTATTTAACTCCTGGAAGTCACTGGCCCTTTCTCCTTTTTATCTGAAAATTGAGAATATCATTCTAGCTTTTTACAAAGAGAAATCCATCGATTTTGGGATCAGAGTACGTGGTTTTCTATTTTTGTATCCTAGCCGTCCCTTTTTCAACCCGCATTGTGACGGGTACCTGTGTCGCAACAACGTCGAGGGATCCACATACCAAGGAGCTTGAGCCACAGACAACTGACGTCACTGCAAGCAGCGAGACTACAGCAACCGCCCATATAAATACCAACCATCTCAGAGCAAGCTATCTAAATTATCCTCCTCGATTTTCTCTAGCTTTTACTCCAGGTCAAAGAAATTTCCAGACCAAAAGACCAAAAAAGAAACCGAACACGCGATCCTCACATCCTCAAATTCAAAAAAGGGGCGCACTTCAGTCAATATATCCCCGAACATAAACAATCATGATCTCCTCATCTAACAGCTTCGTCAACCAAAACGGTGGTCCCGGTTCCTCAGCCGCATCAACAATAAGCTCCATCGTCAAGCCTGAGACTAGCACAATGGGAAAGACAAAGTGCATTGAATGCGACGGCTACGAGTGCTGCTGCATCCCAATCCCTTGCACTGTGATGTGAGGGTTCCATTTTTGAAAGCTATATGTTCGAAAGAGGGGAGCGAGTAGTCGACATTAAGACCAAGCACGAAATTCTATTGCATCAAGTGGATGGGGTAGTGAGAATCCATTCATCAGAGCGTTCTGTTGTACGATTTCAGGAAGGTGTCAGGTGTTGTGAAGGATTAAATATTCATGAGACTGATTTGCAGTATATAATGATTTAATGAGAATTTGAGCTCTATTTTTTCAGCCAGACTGTATTCTTATTAGCATTTCCTGAGGATTCTATAATTGACTCTTGTGAGGCCTTATACTAGTTAACAGCGTTATTATCCTCTTGACGACCTTGTGGCCCATGTCAAAAATGTAGAGCTTTGTTCAAACAGACATATGGAAGATGCTCCACGAAGCTTTGGAGAGTGACTGTAAATGCTGGTAGGAGAAACCACTATATCACGCTTCAATTTCTCCAACTTCGTGTTGCTAACCAGGCTTCGAGAACTTGAATGAATGGACCTCCCCATCTGAATAGGTGCATCGGACTGGTGCGCTTTCGGGTTCGATTGGCACCAAAGTTGACACCCATAATTCGGTATCTCTTGAAGTCTCCTCTGGTAAATGCAAACTCACACCATTGAATAGCCCCATACCTTTAGTTGTATCGAACTAGTCATTGGAGACAAGTGGCGATGTAAATGGGGGAATTCATAGGAGGTAAAATATTTGACCTTGACGCCCTTTCAATTCTCTCCGCAACCAGGCTCAACCAAATTCCTTCTCTAATTCATCCCAAATATCCTTTGCCGGATCTGTTTCGGTATCTTTGGAACCAGAATCCTGGGAAATAGAAGATTCGACAATCTTTGTCTGTGCTAGCCCGTCTAATAACCCCTCGACTCTCCCCTTCATCTTCATGATACCGTCAATCTCCGCCTTTGACCTATCCAGCTGGTCTTGCATCATCAGAATTAATGACTCCCGCGCTTGGTGTGGTCTGTACTCGTTTAAAAGATGATGGAAGTTGATGAAGAGTGTTCTTATATCGTTGACTTTCTCTTGGTACTGCCAGAAATAAAGTGATAAGCAGAGCGAGGCTGAGAAGTGGTCATAGCAAGGGGAATACCTCTTCTGGATTAATGCTCATAATGCCGACCAATTCTAGGAAATTCAGCAATAGTGATTTTGCGATACGTTTCAAGATGAGAGCACGGTCTAGGTGCTTCCCTCCCGTGTCCGAAGGAGATGTGTATAACTGCTGGATGCCCTGCTCTTCTAAGGATGGCAGTTCTTCATTAATCTAGAAGGCGGGGGTTAATGATAGCTATAAACAATGCCACTCAAAAAGATTCGTACATTAAATCTATCTCCAAATACATTGAAGATACCCTCAGCGGGAGGCTCTGGCGGGACAAGAAAGCGGAGCTCGGGCGGAAGATCTCGTGTTTGAGGGGTCGGTCCATTTTCATTCTTTATTTCTGCTATGCGATTGAGGTTCTCTGGCGTAAAGTGCTGCCAGAATGGCGGTGGATTTGGGAATGCTGCTGCCAGCGCGTTGGGTTGCTGTTGCTCTGCCATTGCATACCTCTTATAGAACCAGTATATAAAGAAGGGAGTGTTCAGGTATTCTTAATACTGTCTGAGCTAGCAAAAGCCATTCTCAACCCAAGACCAGCTCGTGGTCCGTTTTCATTAAGGTCCACTAAGAGCAGTTGACGCTACGGAGGTACGAGTCCCCGGAATTATGTCTGCTTAGTAAGCAAGGCTGAAGCCCCTGTGACACCGGTCGCGTGGACATCAATCAAAGAGCTCTGTATGTCTCAATCTCGCCGCCTTCGTTATGTGCTTTGTTGCATTCCCCGGGCACTATACAGCACATATTCATCTATAACCACAGGATCTCTCGATGCTCCATCTGTGATATCATCTTCTTGGAAGCCCAAAATGGAGCGCAATTCTCGTCCAGGTGCAGGGCTGGCAGCTAGCACTGGCTGGTTTGGTTCAGTTGCTAGATTTTACCAGGCATGTCCTTCTTAACCATTGCGTTATTAAAATCCAGGCCAATTCTAACACTCATTCCAGAAATCATATGCTGCAGATTATCTTGGTCTTGCGTTTATGTTTGCTGGATACATGGTGGTAAGCTTCTTAAAAACACGTACGCTTTACTAGCATAATAACTTGAAGAAATTAGACTGAGTATTTTGTGACACCATTTCATCGCATGATATTTATAAATAATATTAATATACAATACCCTCATGCTCTTGTAGAGAGAGTCCCGACTGGTAGGTTGCTCCGGTTACACCTAGACAAGGTATTGAGGCTTATGCCGGCAATAGAAATGAATATCGTATACTGTGGAGCTGTTCCTGCTGTAATCCTGATAGTTTGGCTTGCAATTGCACGAGCTAACTTCCATAAATTCCATGTCACCATTCTCGGACTTGCCATTAGGTAAGAGAAGTGATCTCTTTCCGAACAATTTTTAATTAACATACCTAGTTTGATAATGACGTCGCTACTCACGAATATCATCAAAAATGCAGTCGGACGACCTCGGCCAGATCTGATATCTAGGTGTAAGCCGGCGGTTGATACACCACCAAATACACTAGTCACAATATCTGTCTGCACTGAGACGGACAAGCATAGGCTTCAAGACGGGTGGAGGAGCTTCCCGTCCGGCCACTCATCATTTGCTTTTGCTGGTCTAGGGTTCCTATCCTTATTTCTATGCGGACAACTACACGTTTTCAGACCGCATACCGATATTAGCCGAGCAATATTTGGCTTTATACCTCTAGTGTGTGCTGCCTTAATCGCGATTAGTAGATGCGAGGACTATCGGTATGGTTCTTTGGCTTCCCTCTGGCATTCCTAGCTAAAATCCGAGAACAGACATGATGTTTATGATGTGACGTGCGGTTCGATCTTAGGGTTTGCTATTGCCTATTTCTCATATAGGCGGTACTATCCAAGATTGCGCTCTAGTGGGTGCCATGAGCCTTTTATCTCAAGAGAAGAGAAATTCAGAGAGGGCTTTGGGAAATTGAGAAATGACGAGGAGTCTATGCTACCAAGACGCAGAGAATTTGATCTGGAAGACATGCATGATGACCACGAGGATCATGATGACAACGTATAGTTATTCGTTGCTTTTCTAGATGTTATATGTATTGGGCTGGTGACTTGTGTTATGGGCTCGTTCGGTATAGGAGTATGGCGTAGTATATGGGCAAATGCATATAGGTATCATATATACTGGGGAAATTTGTCTATTATTACATCATTAGCAAGATGTAAAATTCTAACTGATTATTCGGTCCCCGTCAGAGCCGTTCTCTTCCCTGGCTAAACCATGCTCTTTTAATAGAGCAGTAATCTCATCCGCAGTCCATAAATGGTGATAGATTCTGCCATCCTTGGTTTTGCCAACAGTAGCAAATTCAACTAGAGACACAATTAGCCAATTTCCAATAACCTCGTAACAGGCTAGACTTACTCTTCTCGCTACTCAGCTTTGTAGAATCCATGGTCTTGCTCAATACTTTCACTGCCATCCCGCAAGCCTCCTTTAGATCACAGTCTTCTTTATAATCTTGTTTCAATAAACTTTGCGCACTGGCATTGTTTGCTCCTACACTCGTTGCCTTCCATCCACCATAATTTCCACTGGGATTGCTCTGGTAGAGTTGGAATTCTCTCTGAGGGTCGTATCCTGCGTATATAAAGGAAACACCAAAAGGTCGGAGACCACCATGCTGAGTATAACCTTGCTTCAGATCACACAATCTACGCACTAGCTGCTCGCAGGGAATATCTTCGTTGTATGTGAGGAGGTATCGTTGCGCAGCTTGGCGAGCATAATTGATTAAGATATTGGCATCAGCAGTCATACCGGCTACAGCACATATCATATTACTATTAACCAATTAGTATATCTCGGTAGGTTGCTAATATTAAACATACTCATTCAGAATATATAGCTTTTCTGCGGAAGTATCTTGCTCCAACAACTTGCTCGTAACTTTTCTCTCTGCAGCGAGAACAATACCATCTTTTGCTAGTATACCCAAGGCAGTACCAGCATGTGAAATTGCTTCTAAGGCATATTCGACCTGGTAGAGCCGTCCCTCTGGGGAGAAGATAGTTGTCTGCAATAGCATTAGCCTAGCCAGTTCAATGTGGAGCTTATAGAGCTTACTCTTGAATCATATCTTCTGGACATGATGATATTTGTTTACAACTCAAGCACAAGATGTAAGTGGAATTATACTTGAGCTTAAGTTGGAAATTTCCTTCGAGGTGTAGTAAGATTTGGGATTTGTGGCCCTCGTCGTTCCTATGATGAAGCTCAAGCTCCAGGCAAGCGTAGCACGCGTTGCTTGCTGTCTTTACCTGTTTTGTACTAGCGCCAGCCTTGCGGTTTGTGTGCGCCTTGCGATCCCTGTAATAATTTCCCCGGCTCTGATCCATAGAGCGCCGTCAGTATTCTAGTCACCACCAGAGCCTCTTTCCATGTACCGGAGAGGTGAATCTCATACCACATCAAATATTGAGTCGCCATGCTAAAATCAACATATCGTCCCGCCAATTCGCCTCCTCCTTTACCGTCTGGATGGTCTGAGCATAAAGCTCCAAGTGGTATGTCTGCTCATTAAGGTTTATACAACTCCCATAACATCCGTGCAATACTGACAATCAATTACTCTCAGGTCATACATATTATTACAATGCCGAAACGAAACAGTCAACATATAAACGCCCTGTAGACTTAGCTCCTACACCACCTCCAGTCATAGACCCCTCTCAAAGCTTTCTACAATATCAAACTGTCACAAACCCCATAACCGGTGGCGGGACCTTTAATGCTCATCAGTTTGGAGCCAGCAGTAGCAGGGGTGATTTCCCCCATCGAGATAGGGCCCATGAAGAACGCCCGAAGCCTCGAGGGCCACAACCAATTGACAAACCTAAATCGCGGCATCCTATTCCTGGTTGTGAGCCATGGGAGTTAGTCTACACGAAGTACGGAAGGAGATTTGTCTATAATACAGAGAAAAAGCAGAGCTTTTGGCGAATACCTGATAAGTTGAAAGACGGCATCTTGCAGCTTGACCAACAGCGCATCAAAGAAAAGGCAGCTGCTTTAGCAGCAGAAAAAGAGCAGACCAAGGAAGGAGGGAACGCATTAGATGCCCAAAATCACGTGTTGGAGAGAGAAGAGGTCGGTGAAGATGAAGAGGGCAGTGTGGATAGTTCAGAATATGAAGAAGTCGAGGTTACAGATGATGAGGGCGAAGAAGATGGAGAAAATGCATCCAAGAGGCAGCGTACCGAGGAGCCGGAACAGGAAGAGCCAGTAGAATTTAATGAAGATGATATTGCATATCAGTTAGCCGCTATGGGACAAGAATATGGACTTGATCCCGTCGAATACGGCGGTGAGCAAATGGAAGACTGGGAAGAAGGTGCTGAGGGCATGGAGCTGTCACACGAGGATTCTGTTGCGTTATTCAAGGATCTTTTAAATGACTACAACATCAATCCCTATAGCCCTTGGGAGAAACTTGTCGAAGAGGGAAAATTGGTGAACGATTCAAGGTACACCGCCTTGACTACTATGAAGGCTAGGAAAGAGGTATGGGAGGAATGGTCCAGGGAAAAGATCAAGGTCATTAAAGAGATGAGAGCCAAACAAGAAAAGAAGGACCCTAGGATTCCATATATTGCTTTTCTGGAAAAGCACGCGACCCTCAAACTCTACTGGCCCGAATTCAAACGAAAATATAGAAAAGATCTCAAAGATTTTGCTCTTCTTGAAAAGGATCAAGAGAAGTTGTATAGAGAACATACATCCAGGATGAAACTACCCGCATCAACTTTGAAAGCAGACTTGACTGCATTATTGAAGTCTCAGCCTGCTTCGGTATTGAATAACTCTTCGTCGATATCGTCACTCCCTTCGGAAATCTTAAAAGATATCCGATACATCTCCTTGAACTCTCATACAAGAGATGAGTTAATTGAAGCCTATATTTCCACATTACCTCCCCCGCCAGAAGGTGGTATGGAAGAGGAAGACGAGGACAAGATCAAAGAGAGAAAAGAGAAAGAGCGTAGACAGAAAGCGCTAGAGGAAAGAGAGCGTCAGGTTGCGGAACAGAAGCGACGACAGCAGAGGAATCTTGAATTTGGAAAGGGTAGATTAAGAGAGGAAGAGGCTGAAATCGCTCGAGCTATGCAGATTTCAAAGAAGGGTCTTATAGAACACCTAGTAGGCCAAGATAAAGCTGATAAGACTATGGGATCAACATAGGCCTGCAACTGCACGGATTGATACCTGGATACCAAAATTTCATGCCTTTGAGGCTCCAGCATTTAGAGATGGTCCTGTCTAAGATCAACTTAACATTATTATAGGATTACACTTCTTTGGTTGAAAATGCAGGGTACCTTGTTCGACCAATACATGGCCGGTCGGAGAGAAGGACTCTGACTAGTCAGTCAATCTTATCCCTGCCACTTCAGTATCGTTGAGGTCAACACAGCTTATTTCCCAACTATCGTCGGGTATTAATAGGAATATGGAGCAGGGATTTGTTTACCCTCTTTACTTGAATATCAAAGTCAACTTACACCTCTCACATCCTTCACCGACGAGAGAGCATTGAATAACACTGTTCATTTGCCGCTAGGTAATCGCATGATCCCGATCATCTTTCTCGCAGATACTCTTGTGTGGCTTTAGTAGAGCAACTGAATTCCACATATTTAGATATGTATAATATTATTGTAAATCGGGTGTAAATGTTAAATAGCTAAGTGCATACACCACGACACCTCGACAACAATAATTAATTATCACTCTAAGAGCTGCAAAAGAAGATAACCTATAAATAAAAATGATCTGGCTATGCAATCTTACCATTAATTTGACTCTAGTAGCTCAATTTAACTCCAATTTCCTCTATACAGGAACTCCCAATCATAATAGATAGATACTTGTATTACGTACTGTAGGTGAGAAATGCTCGAATAATTGTAAATCTTCTGGGTAGGTAAATTACACATGTATTGATTGATCGATCATTCTATCATGTAGAACCGAAGCCCAAAACCTAGACCTAAACGCCCCATAAAATATATACACCAATGCTTGGATATTATTTTCACCACCCTCCTCTGAATCCCCTTCCTCCCCTCCCTCTGAACCCGCCTCTACCTCCACCACGACCTCCATAACCGCCACCACCTCTCCCACCGTAACCACCATCTCCATATCCACCACCGTCGTAACCGCCACGCGGGGAGTCAAGGTCGTGCTCCACAGGTCTTGGTCGGCCCTTCAGTTCTTTGGGGAAAGCATCATACGTCTTCCTCATCTGAGCATAACCCAGATGCATCTTTCCGTAGAAGTGATCTGCCAATCTTCGATCGTTGTCCAATCGAGAGAGGTACGCGCCGCATACATCGCACACCTGGAGTTTCTGGTGACCCGAAGGACCACTGGTATCTGATAAGGCCTTCAACTCGCGCTCTTTGTCCGCTTTGGTCTGCATGGCTTGTCGGATTCTGAAGAACTCTTCGTAAGCTCGCGATACCTCTGATGATTCACCTAGTACTTGGATTTCAAGTAAACCTGTTTCGATAGACTTTGAGAGATCTGATATTTGTTTCAACTAGAGCATTGGAGTCAGCATATTTTGTCTGGCATGGATAGGATCAGCTGTGGACAAACCAATGCATTCGTCTGCCGTATCTCATCGGGGGTCTTCTCCAGCCTGCGTTGCGCAACATCGATCCTTCGATTGCAGTCATCGATATATTTTTGAAGATCCCTCATGTAGTCATATTCAAAGCCCCATCGCTGTTTCTCTGCAGGAGAGGCAGCTTCGTATTCTGCCTTTAACGGCTCGCTGTGTACTTTCGGACATGGTCCAAGATCTTGTTTCGTGTTTGTGAATAAGTCGTGTGGACAAGTGCCAACAAGAAATGATCGGCATACTTTAGGATCTGTGATGGATAATTGCGCTGCTCGAGAGGAGGCTCCAGCGCCCATAAGTTGCTCTGGGTGATTTGAGTTAGCAAACCGTCTGAAGAGAAATGCAGATCGAACAATTCTAGCTCATCTGGCCTTAAAGATCTAGTTAATTCTAGAGTATTAGCCATGGGACCATACCTAAAAGCTTTCTTTGCTCTGCCGCCATCTTGGTGCTAGTGGCGTGTCAAAGATGTGGTTGGCTTGAGCTTAAGATGTTTGAAGCTTTATCGAAATCCTGGCGCGGCTGCCACACGCCAATTTTCAGCCCTGCGAGCCCAGCCCCGAGGCTCCCGCCTAAAATTATTAGGACACATGCATCATCTTTAAGCATTCCCCAAACACTTCATTCAATGATTGCGCCTTGACACAATTCTGGCACTAGTTGCCAAGCTGCCATGCACCAATTACTGTCCTTACTGGTCTTCTTGAGCACATTCCTCAGTTTCGCATATTGCTCTTCAGATTACCATGAACGACTTCTCCTGAGACCGTTACCTACTTCTCTACTGCTAGCCTCGTTCAGCTTCCAAAGCAACACCAGCTTCTCCGCGTTCGAAAAACAGAATTTCCAGTATTTTCCGAGGTCACTTGGGCAAATTCTCCAGCATGCCAATACACGTGAATTACATCTGAGGTTCAGTCTCGGACGCTGGGATGCAGAGAGGTGGGGAGCCCGGCCTTGGGGAGGCGCAAAGGAAGGAGGCACGGGCGTAGAGTTATGGGCCTGGGTCGAGGCAGAGACGGACGAGGAGTGAGTGGTATTTGGTCCCATGTGAAGGTTAAACTGATCGCATTAGGGCTGATGGCCGATGGCTAACGTTGACAAATGCGTTGTCTGGCCTCTTCTGCGCATCATTAAACTTTATTGATTCCACAAGAACTATTCGACCGGTTATGTCCTTCCAACCTGGCGGGGACCATTCGAATTCTACTTTATCAAATCTACATTTACTTCATGGCACGCTTCCCAGAGAAGTTGTCTGCACAGAAAATCTGACTCCCTTTCTAAAATTGCTTCCTTGTAAGGGCAAGGCTGGGGTATCTAGCCTGCTTGATGGGCATAAGCTGTTCGATGCATCATGGCAAAGTATGTCCATTGATGTGCGGCCTGTGTGCCCTCCAGATAGTAGTGAATGCCAGCTGGAAATAACGCAAACAATTGATATGGTTCTTGACATACATAGGTCAAAGCGCCCACGAGGTATGGGAAATCATAACTATGTTCTAGATGCATGGGCTAATCAATCATAGGTGATCCTATTCCTCGGCCAATCCCAGCAGATCAACTTCACTGCGACGAATCAAAGCCATACAATTCGCATGATACCTGCTATCCAATTGACTCTGAATTGAACGAGGAAGGATGGTCAATTTCCGAGATTTTTGGTCATACCCTCAAGGGATCATGCCCTATAGCAAAGCAGGGCGAAGATCCCGTCTGTATTGCCGTGCCACATTCACGTGCAGTATTTACTTCCGCTGGAGCCCATGAACATAAGGATGACACCGGCTTCATGCGATGTTTCGAGCTTACCCCTGAGGAGGACTTTGAGTTGATATTACCCCATGAAGCGACCAGTGAACGATCGCCATTAGAAGAGCCCCTACTATATGCCGAACGGTCATTTACTGGATACGGGCAAGAGCGTGGAGGCGTTCAAACCATATTAACAAACCCTTCTCCAACTGATGCTGTGGATTTTGTCTACATGGAATCGCTGCCATGGTTTATGAAGCTATATCTCCATACACTGAAGGCTAAGATAAATGGGACAGATGATGGAGATGTAATAGAAGAGATGTACTACCGACCGGCACTAGATCGAAAACGTGGAACTCAACTTGAAATTCGCATGCGAATCCCCGCAAATTCGAGAGTGGTCTTGACCTACGATTTCGAGAAGGCCATCTTGCGATACACTGAGTATCCACCTGATGCGAATCGAGGATTCGACATCGCACCGGCAGTTATCACAATTGGAGACGTGGCAATCCGGACGACATCTCTATTGTTACCATTACCTACTCCAGATTTCAGTATGCCATATAATGTTATTATCCTAACGAGCACAGTCATGGCGCTGGCGTTTGGCATGATTTTCAATTTACTGATCCGCAGGCTTGTAGCTGCCGATGAGACGGATCAGTGGGACGTAAAAGCCGTGCGACTAAGGATTGCGGCCACGATAAGTCGACTGGCGCAGAAGTTCAGCAAAAAGGGAGAGAAGAGTACAAAGAAAGACCAGTAAATGGATAAATATATGCCATGAAGAATGTGTGATATTTTAGGCTTCGATGCAGCATGCGTCTCGTCTTATGTCGACAGATAGATCTATGTAAGGGATAGAATAAAGTTATGACTTAGTACACAAAATATTAAATATGATATCCGGTAGATTTTGGGCGTCTGGGGTTTGATTGATCCCCCCCCCCCCCCTCCCCCCCCCCCGGGTCGTAAGGATAAGTAAATGCTCATGTTCGTCCATCAAATGCAAATTCGATTCTAAATGAACTCATCTCCAATTCCGGGGAATCTAATCTAATCTCAAAATCAAGATGCCACAGCCAGCATCGTGATCCTGCCATCCTTCAAAGGGTCAAAGGGTCCACCCACACTACTCAGCCCTATTCCTGCCCCAGGCTCAACAATCCCCCTCTCGCCCTCCCTACCACGCAGCCACAACGCATCCCTCTTCCCAGGTGGCAGTGGAGCACGAGTCGAGACGAACTCAACTCCCAACTCACCTCCAACTCCAACTCAAGCCCATCTCGTGGCTTCATCCTCCTACGATAACCCAGGAGAACTTCTCAAAAGTGCGGGGCTACAGAAAAGCATTCACTCAATGGCATTGTTCCACGAGCTGGCTCAATTGCAGTCTTATCTTAGCTACATTAGCACTCTCTTCCCGTCTTTGCCTCGAATGCCCCTATTGGTTTTTTCACCCTCCAGCTATTATTTAGTTTCTTACTTTACTTAGTCTCTTTCGTGTTTGCTGACAACTGATTGATACAGTACCGTACAGTAGCCTCGGTTGGATTCTTTTCGTCAACATCCGACCATTGATCCTATTTGTCTGTCTTATGCTGATTTAGACAGGTGAATTCCCGGGCCGGCAATTCGCACACGTTCTCGCAGTCTGTAGCATTAGTTCATTTGCTCATGGTACTCTCCGTACCTTGGACCCTTTGGGTTGGTTCGGTCAGAGTCGGCGCACCGTTCATCGTCATCCAGCGCAACGTGGCATGGCTAATCTGCTAGGAACACTGCCGGTTCTAAAAACATCCCATCTTGCGAGCAGCGGTTTTTTGGGGGATATTTTATTAGTTTCTCTGAGATGGTACGAGGTAAGTTTTCCAGGTTTTATGATTTTAATGTGATTGCACAGTGAAGATGAGTTGTAATGTAGTAGATTCGTTTGATGCAATCTCGTTTTCCCAAATATCATATATATATCCATGTCCAAAACCCAGACTACCCTTGAAAACAAAACATATGGATGCATAAAGTGCCGTCAATATCATCGCCAAACCTAGACTCCCAAGAATTACCCAGACATAAGACATACATTAGTGGTGGCAGATAGTCTCTCTCTCACTCACGGCCCCTGGCCCTCTCGTCCAACCTTCTCCCAGAATCGCTTCAACCCAAGTACTTTCGCCCTGGGTGGATTCTCCTTCTGCTGCAGTTTCCGCCCCCACCTGGGCACTTCGACACTGCTAGCCGCCCCAGTCCTGCTGCTCTCCCTAGCAAAGCGCCTCGCCAGCCGTCTGACATTCGGTCTAGAGTACTCACTGCCGTGCTGCTCGTCGTTCATCTCAGAGCCCTTGCGTCTCCACTCCTCGACCCAGTGCCGAAGCATGTCCTTGACTTTCTCCTTCTCGATGCGCCGCTTGGTCTCGATGAGCGTTGGGGCGACCCACCGCGCGCCTACGCAGGTTCCAGTGCCGTCCTTGCTTGTGCGATAGAGACATTCAGCTGGGAGCACGCCCTTGTCAACGAGAGATTCCGGCGAGGGTCTCTTGAGAAGACTGCGGTTCAGCTTGATCTTGATGAGGTTTCGGCCTAAGTTTCGTGCTGCGAGAGTGGTTCGGGTGATGTAGATCTGGTGGGCCATGAGTTCAGACAGAGGAGGCCGGATGGGTATGTAGTGCTCCAGGAGACAGGAAGCGCGGGCCAGGCGGGAGACATGAAGAAGTGGATCGATAGAGAGTGTACGGATATGATGGTCTGTCTGTGAACAGAGTGAGGTGTTAGAGAGACTTGTACGGGTAGGAATGGGGGCCATAGGACGTGATGGAGAGGAAGCATAAGTATATAATATGAACGCACTCTGGAAGCATTGAGGAGATCAGGGATATCAAGATATGATAAGATGTGGAGTATAAGTTCATCTGGGAAAAGGGAAAGGGATTTAGGAGAAGGAGGAGTAAATGGTGAAGCTGTCATATTGCTCCTGCCGGCGTCCACGGCCGCCTGGAGCTCGGGAACAGCCATTCAAGATGCGCGGCACGCAAGGGACTGTGATATCTGTAATGTGGTATGAATGAAAATTGCAAAAAGGCTTCAAATGTAGATTTAACGTCAATGTAGATGACCTGCGTCCTGGGCCTGCTAAGAACTATTCTAATGCTGGGAGCGAAACAGCTGGTGAAACTCGTGATGAGTAGTATTATGGACTGAGGTCAGTCGGCTGTGTCGCGTGGCGGGGTAATAATAGATAGGTACCTCCGCACAAGGGCGACGCATCAGCCAGGTACAGGTACCAGTACCACCACAGGCAACCGCTACGGTGGTCCACTCCGGTCAATGCGCAAGCTCCCCTGAAACGCGTCTGGAGCGGGCGCATCTTTCCCATCCAAGAGGTAGAAGCGCGCGGTCAAGAGAAATTTACATTTCTGCTTCAACCAAGATGCAACACGCATTCCAAGGTACTGTATGTCCACGGTAGGTCGCAATTCCTGCTTACGCTTCACTCTGATCTCAATTTTCCCCGAGTTCTCTTTTGGCAAAAATCACAGCCATGCAATCCGGCATGCAACTGTCTCTTTCTCCTTGCCCGCCATTGGAAGGAAAGGGGGGCCCGCTGAGCGCTGCGAAACACCAAAATCGCGACCAGCAGCAAGCCAGAAGGACGTACTGCATTGTACGACGATATGCCGGCAGATCACACTGCCAGACCAGAGGCTCGCTCCAGCACGTGAACTACGTGGATTCCAGGGCTGCCTATGATTCCAGCAGCAAGCGCTCCTCTGCGTTTGCCATATCCACTGGGAGCTCGCTGCCACGCCATTGATTCTCCATCTTCCTGATTGGAGAAGGTCCGATGTACTCTCGAGGCCCAGATCCAAGGGCATCCACCGGGGGGCTCTAGGTATCTGCGCGGAATCGTCTGCCCAACAAGGGCCAGACAGCGCCGTTTCCCCGGTCTAGCTCGGCATGATTGGGTGCGTTGAACCCATTCTGGGGCTGTCCTGGCCACGAAGGCCAGCTCATCTGGGCAGGACGTGCCTCGTTGTAGATATGACGGCGATTGCATGGATCGCTGCCGAAAGAATGGCGAACATCTTGGACAACAATTTGCAGGGCCAGGGACCTCGCTAGTGGGTAGGCAAAGGAGGGACGATGCAGCTGCCAGAATAATGTGATAGATGATCGAGGGGCAAAGAACGCACACACGCACACATCCTTGAGTACTCCGTATGCGAGGAGGATTGCGGGTTCTCGAGGCCACACCTGAACTGATTTACTCTTGCTTCGTCTTTCTTTGTGCTCGCTGGAAATGCGACCAAGCCTGCGGTCCTCTGCATCTGCACATCACACATGGGCTTCGCAGGTGCAACTTGGGCTGTGCAGTCCTATGCCGGCATCGATCATCGATATCGACCGATGGGCCCACTGCCAGGCCAGCAATGGGCCACAGCAGACGAGGCCAGAGGGCCAGAGGGCCGGATGCGGAGCGGCGGAAAGTGACAAAGACAATCACGAACGGAGGGAGCAGCGAAAGCAGGACGACGTAGGCCCCCCATTAATCAATGGCCTTGGTAGGCGGCCCACAATATGGCATACATGGCGCATTTCACTGTACGGCCCCAGGCGAGGGGAACTTAGGTACGGTCATTTTCTTCCTTCTGATCCACGCGCCTGTTATGTCTGACAGGCACCTTTTTTCCCGTAGATGCCCAACCCCGGCCGGTGCCAGCAGGACAGAAGAAGAGTGGAAGAAGAGTGGAAGCCGCAGCCTCTTCCGAAGGCGCAAGCGCCAATCACCAGGCTATGGCGGCCCTCTCAATCTCTATGGTGAGGCTGCATCGCACTTAGATGAACGGTACCAGTGGACTTCTGCACGATTATTGGGCCAATTGCTCCAGACTTACTCCCGCTGACCGCAGACACTACTTGACACATGATTTAACGTGACCCGAAGAAAAGGAACCTCAGCCGAGCAAATTTCAACGTCGTTCATAAAACGTCTGGAGATGGGGGAGTAGGTTCGGCGCAGAGTTTGCCAATTCTCCACGGCCCCAGCGCAAGGCACCTGCTCTTTGGGGGCTGCAGAAATGAGGCTGCTCGCTCGCTTGGTCTCTCAGGAGGCCGGCTGTGTGTGTTTACAGAACTTCCCGTCACGCCGCTTGGGAAGGCAGGGACAAGCCAAAAAAAGTGTTAGTAAACATCGGCTACGGCCCACAGTCTTTTTGTCCAACAATTGGCTTTCAAGGATGACAACGAATTGCTTGCATTTCTCGACATCTACGGTACAAAAATTAAGGGGAAAGTTGCAACATGAACCCTCCTTTGTGCACAATTAACGCATAGACCGCTTGACATTTTGCCCCTTACAACCTTGATCCGTGTCAATTGAGTTGTCTCTTTTTCTCTCACTGTTTACTAAAAACCGCCTCAATTCTGGCCCGTCTCTCTTGCAACCCCCTGGGCAGAGCAAAAGGAGGGGAGTGTGTTATGATCCAAGTACAGGGGCTAGTTTTGCCATGCCACTTCCACCTCGCAAAATTCATCATCGTCACCATCTGGGGGTTGCAGAAATTGCCTCGAGCGAATAACACAGGGACAATCGTAATTAGCAGATCCCGAGGGGACTGTAGAGCCTAGAATCATGAGCACAAATCCTGCAGCAGCAGAATATGGCCTTCTCCGTCCGTGCAAAAGCCAACACTCCGTTTCCAACGGAATCCAAGTTTGCTAAATCTCTGCATATTGTGATAGAAAAGTGTGCTACCTAGCTTAAAGTGCGTTGGAGCCCAAGGTCTGAACACATCTCGGCGGACAAAATGAGCCAAACTAAGCTCGCCACGTCAGTGAGACCCCCATTGGAAAGATTAACCAGCCCCTTAGCGGACATAAGATCTTCTTGTAGAATATTGAGGATTCATCTGAGTGGCGATAGGTCCGGAGATCAGCCAGCACTCCTATCATGGTTGTTCATCATCACGAGTGCCTCATGCAGTGTGATGAGCAATTGTCCACTGCCACAAGCCATCAATGACAACACATCGACTCCAAGGGGAGGCGTATAACACGGCTCGACATATTTCCCATCATGTATGTGAGCCCCCCTTGGCCGCAGCGTGAAGAGCCGCTCGTTGTGGTGGCCAGATGTAAGCAGAACGAGTGCCTAATGGCCAGTCAAGAGACCCCCTAATTGCCTTGCTATCACTGATCAAGGCCAGCCCCATTACCACTCCTTGAGACCAGAGTGGTAGTGGCCATAGCGCTATGATTCATGCAAAACATTGTTTGGTAGATCCTCCTATCATGGAATAGACTGAAGAAAAGCGTACCAGCCATGCTTTGGTTTCAGGGGAATCTCTCATCAGCGGGAAAAACGGAAAAGACTCGACATACTCACAAAACGAAAGGCATATTCCTTAGCTTGCAGCAGATCATGAGCCGTCCGGTGCGGGGTTTGGAAGAACGGTTGGACAATACCCCTTCTCCACAAATCCAGAGCATTGGCCCCCTCCCCAATATCGAGCACTTGCTCTCCTGTGTCCATCAATAGATGGAAACAGCATGCCCCTGAATGGCCACGTAGCAGGCCAACGAAATTAGCCAAAAGAAGGTGGCGTTCTTAACAGGAAGAGCATTATAGCAATAACAAACTGTAACGTGATGGAAATATGCATGTGTATGCCGCATATGCAGGAGCCATGGAAACAAACTATCTGGACCTCCTGCCGTGTTCAACTTCACCAACGTTGGGCACCAAGCCCCCCTTCCCGTTGAATGTGAAGGCAAATTTGCACACGTTCGATGACCGATCTTCTGACCCGGAGCCGGCCACGGGGGAAAGATGTCCAAAACACGACGTAATCGCGGAGATTCGATTGGAAGAAGAACGAAGAAACAGGCTGTGATGGTGGCGGCATCAGCATCATGTTTGTTTGCACGGAGATCCTTCTCCATCTTCGGCTGAGACGAAAAGACAACTGCAAGGTCTTGTTGGCAACAATCACCAGACGTGGAAGGAGGGATGGGTTGGAAGCTAATTGGGGGATCGTAAGTTCAATGATGGTTGATGGTGAAGATGTGTTCTCTCCGTCCTGTCCGCAATTGACACTCCGAACGGTATATAAATATGGCTATGGCCACCGTCGACATGAACCTGTCTCAGCATCAGCCATCAAGTCTCCTCATCCAAGCATCAAAGCCTATCCTACATCATCTTCAAACACAAAGTCTTCCTCAATCAAGACCCTTGAACACTATTACCTACCTTCTCGGCACGGCCCGCCAACGCAGCCAGCATACCACATCACAGAGCAACGATATCCAGTAAGTTCCCTGGAACAGGCCATAGTCCGTTTCGGATCGGCACTCCGGGGTATAACCGGCTAACAACCGAAGGGTAGAAATCCCACGAACCATCTCACCATGTGCTTCTTCGACCAATTCCAGTACGAGTGCGGCGACCACAAGTGGGGACACTTCCGCCAGCACTGTGCCAAAGAATACCGAACCGGGGAAACATGCGGCATGAAGCTTGTCATGAACACCATCCTTCATGCGGGTAAGTGTAAGACCTGCGAGAAGATGGAGACAAAGTACAAGCGCATGCGCAACGAGCAAGATCGCATCAAGAGATGGAAGAAGGAGGGAAGCTCCCGCAAGGCGTCAATTGCGGCGTCCGAGGAGACAATTGCCCACCTGGAGCAGGAGATCCGTGAGCTGGAATGGCAGCGCGAGCAAACGAAGTTGAACTTGCGTTGAATTGGCTCGGTAAGTAATGGAACTGCCGAAAAGGAAAGAAAATTTCCAGAACAAGAGATAGCTAACCAGGGTCTCGCACAGGGGGAATTGGGGGCTAAAGCGTCCAAGGGTAGATTTTGTTGGAAGGAGGAATTTCCTATTTGTTTCATAATGTATTCATTCGTTGATCCTAATTCGTTTTTTCCTTGTTGCAGCGTGTCCTTTTCGGGGGTTGCGAAGGATGAGGCTGAATAAGGGGGGAAAGCCGAGTTTTGACTGGTTCGCGAACAAGACGGGAAACTGAAATTTGTAGGTCTTATTCCAGAGATAGCAACAACGACGTAACGATGAAACGATGGAACAGTGCTCAGCCCAACTGTGATTGTTCAAGTGACATGTTGATGAGTGCCGCCATTCACTAACGCTCCAGTGATATTGATGTGCTACGAGAAGCAGAACTTCAGGCGGGAAGCAGCGGGAGTAGCCGGGCGCTTATCGTGTGACGTTGAGCGGCTTTGGGGCGCCTTATCGCTCAGTTCGCCGGGGCGGGCCGTGCGAGGGCGGTGTTAACAAGGGGGTAGCCATTCGCAACAAGCGCCGAGCTGGTGCGGTCTTACCGAGGAAAGAGAGGGATCTTCACACCGGCCATGGTTGTTGCGAGGAGAAGCGCGCGACCCTGATGCGAAGCCGAGAGAATGAGAAAACGGTGAGGAAAAGAAGGAAAGAGAAAGAAAACCGGGCGCAGGAAGGAGCAGGAGGGGTAGTCCTCTGTTTTTGAGCTGTCGCTTGTTTTTGCTGTAGACGGGCGAGACGGGTACTAGCCGACGGCTGCAAACGTCAGGTGAGCGTTTAAGCGCATGCTGGCTGCGCACGCTTCGGGGCTAGGCTCAGGGGCTTTGTGCTGAGATCTACCCAGTACGCGCGTAGCCGTCAGCACTAGGAAACGGGAGTCTGGACTAACGCATCAAGGAGAAAAAGAGTTGACGGGAAACGCGAGGAACGTCGATGGGATTCTTGGGAGCTTTATGAAGATGGAATTGAAGACATATGACGACGCGCAAACTGTGAACGTGGCTGATCCCTAATGGACACCTGCCGCAGAGCCTAACTCTCGGAAATGTGTGCATAGATTCCAGAGCGTATGATAGGCTCTGTCATCTGCCTTCAGCAACCAGTGAACAGGCGATGTGGAAATTTTGAGATGCTTGAATGATACAACGCATACCTGAACTACGCTTAGCTGGTCCAGTCACATGCTGAGAACGATATCCTCCCTTGAAAATGTGCCGCCGCGGCTGGTCTGTCTAGGATGGTGTGGTCCCTGCCCAATTTTTGAACCCCAATAACGCCGAAAAACCCAATTCTGTCTCTGATGCACATGTACCCAGAATCTTCTCCTCGAGGTCCCCATCCTTCTCTATAGTCCACATAGAACATGTTCCAAGGCGTTGGGTAGCATTGTTCGGGCAATTCCTCAGCCCACACGTATCATGCCGCCTTGTAGTATCCACCGTCTAGAAATATTCGGGGGCCGTAAGTGGGATTCGGATCTCAGTTCTCACTTCATTGCTGAGTCAACATCTGCAAAACCGCCCAGCAAAGGACCAATGTCGTCAGACTTGACTCTCTTATAGCTTGAGCTCTCCGTTGTCTCATCCTCTTCCGACATCCAACCATCGTCGACCTTCTGGGGGTTGTCGCTTGTGAGTTGTATTTCGGGCGACGGCTGATGCTGACTATACAGTTTGGCTAAAACATCTTGATATTTCAACAATCGAGGGTCCTGGTCGGGATAAATCGTCGGAGGGCCACGATAGGCGTTCTGCGGGACCATTGCGAAAATATCAACGAGGTGACTAGAAAAATCTGTCAGGACAAGGTCTTGGTGTAGACGGTGGGGCGCTAGGCAATTAAATCTAAGTCTCATACTTCGACGTTTGAGCGACCACTTTCTGCAATGCTTCCGTTTCGCGCTGTACTTCTTGAGGGTCGGCTTGGACTATGCCAACATTTTGGTCCCCGAAGCTGCCATATTGATGGGACTGGTTATCGCCGTAGAGCAATCTCGAGCTTTCATCCTGTGTACATATGATGTCAGATCCCGTCGCACTGTAAGTTGTACGTTCGAGCAACATACCTCATCTATGTCGTCGCTCTTATTCTGGGAGCCGAGACAGGAGGAGACTATGCCCATGGTGAGGATTGAGGGAGAATTAAGTATATAGAAAGGAAGCGCAAGTCGTGCGAGTTGCCTATCGGCGCTGGGCTTTCGGCATGAGAAGGGGAGAGCACTACAGGACGCGCCAATGACTGTAGTGAATAAAGTATCGCAGTGGGAATAAATTAGAGTAAGGAAAGAAGGATACTATGTAAGGAATGCGTAACCATGACTGGAATGTCGAATGGTTGTGGGATGTTTGCAGTTGGGTGAAGGTTGACATGCGAAGCGGCCAGAGCTTTGTTGAGTTTTACGGCCCCTGATTGGACATAAGCGGTAAGGCCAATTAAATTAAGGTCGTCAGCTTCTTCGAATCAAACTTCCAGGAATATTTCTCCCACAACCACCTTCATCTTTGTCGTTTCATAGGAAATAGACTGCTCTACTATATTCAATAGCCAATGTACGCCCGCGCTTGCACTATACTCTTAGTGTCCTTTTTTCATCCCTGAACTACTGGATGATCAATGAGATGCCCAAAGAAGTAGTTATCGCAAGTATGTCACATTAAGTATCTCGGATTCATATCGTTTTTTTTTTTTAAATTTTCAAATTTTCATTCTATTAGTTCTCTTCAACTATGCCAAAGCCGTCAGATAGACCAGCTATCTGTTTGGCCAACACTATAATATAGAACAGTTCTGTATATGAGTCTACTCTTACAGGAAATGCCATAGACCTGGCCCGTAATCCATTCCCCCTTTTACTCCTAGTTACATATTTATACATTAATTTTTTTGTCTTTTTTTCTTCTTTTTTTTGTTGGGGCATTGTTTAGGTGCCCTTCAGGCGTTGGAAGGGTGCAACAACTTTACGATGTCCTGCGACAACATCTCTCCAACTCCACGAACATGAGACTACTTTAAGAACTCTCTTCCCAACCTTCATGGCTATCCTCATAGAATTCCTTGAGTAAGATTTTCGTTGAGCGGTCTGCATTAAAGTCAGTCAATCTCATAGTCGAAGGAGGGGGCATAAGGGGATGGCAACGAACCAGAGACAAACAGCCATCCTTCTCGGAAAAGTCGTTAAACGTGCTGTCATAATCACTCTCTTCAGGAGCGAGACCAGCAACACCACTCCTTCCATAATACCAGAGTAAGCCCTTTTCGGTGCTTTCTAAATCCTCATCACCAACACGGATGCCTGCTCCAATAAGATCTCTTTTCAGAGCCCCACGGCCTTCCATCATAGCGTCAAGTTTGTCGAGGAACTTTCGCACGGCATAGTTCCCTACCATAAACTCGAAGCGGTCAGTCCGAATTCCATCAGGGCCATCATCTCGCTTCATACACTCTAGCGGGTGCTGCTCCATTTCCCACCGCACTTGGATCTCGAATGCATATTCCTCCAGGAACTTGAGGTATTGTGGACCTGGCTCCGAGAGGCTAACGCGGAGTGAGTTGGCATGGTTCCCGGTACATCGAAGACTTCTCCAATCCCCAAATTCCTCCTCGACGCTACTACTGCTTCCACCACCCACCATACTATAGTGCCGCCAGGCCTCGAGCTGCTTTGATTCGTCGGCCATACTTACATACCATAGCCGGCAAGAAGAGCAGTTTCTCGCCTTCCACCGCAGCAATTTCTGTTCCTCACGACGGACACACGGCTGTGAGGGGACCAGCCAGCCATCCTTCCAGATGGTCTGCATCATCTCTGCCTCGCGAGCGAAGCGGAGCTGGATCTGAGTGTTGCAAATATGAGCAGCATGTTGGGCAAAGAAGAGACGGAGTCCCTGGCAGGTTTGAACGAGAGGCAAGTAGCTGGTAGTGGGCAGGTGGGAGATGACACGGAGGAGCAGTTCCGGGGGCAGGTTGGCCAAGTTGGGAGCAGGGTGCGTGGATATGGCCATGGTGGAGGGCTGGAATAGAATAGAGTATAATGGAGGGCTAGAACTCAGGGTTCCTTTTTGTTTTGTTTTGCTTCTTATTTTGAAGAGATGCTCTATCTCTTCTAGAAGTCCCCAAACGTATGGCAACGAGGGGAGGAGGGTCCTTCACGTGATCTGGTCGTAGAAGGACGGGATCGAGGTTGTGGAAAGACAACTCTCGGTATTTCTGGGTCGGACAAAAAGGAAAGAAAGGAAAAAATTAAAGAGTGTAGATCATGATCACTAACAGGAGACTGATGGAAGGATGCAGAGAAGGAGGTCTTTTATGTGCTGGACCCCACCTGGGCCCTAATGTTTACGCAGAAGGCTGAGGGCATCAACATCGGGCAACACACGTGACGTGGCAGTGGTGATGAAAGCTTGGCTGGGCTGCAGGCGCGCCGCATCGCGTTCTGGCGGGCGGATGAGGGGGTCGTTTCATCGCGAGCGCGTCTGGGGCGGGCGGCACGCGTGCGATTGGTCCGGCGGCCTGGTAAGGCAGGAAGCAGTGCATGGCTGGGGAACGCAAACCAGTGACGACTGGCGGCCAGAGAAACAACAACTCGCGCGCCGTATGGAGTGTGAGCACCACCCATTAGCTGACGACTGCTTGAACTGCTTTTGGCCTGCTTTGGCCTGCCTCTTCGTCGTGGTTGCTGCAGTGCTTCTGTGTGCAACCAAGCCTGTAGTATGACTCGTTTTGGCATCACCAGCCGCGCTCAGCAAACCACAACCAACCTCCCGGGCAAGATCAACAACCACACCAAACAAGATCGCAGAGGAGAACTGGAGCCTGTTATGGATTCGTCGACGAAGTACGTTGTCGTACTCGATGCTTGAACTTGAGCAGCTACCGCGAGTTGCAACCACCATCAGATGTTTGTTCAGCAGCAAAAGGTGCAACATGAGACAATTTGTAGTACATGAGGGTGGTACAGTACCTCCGTACGGTAACATGTAATACAGTACTGCAGAGTACCTGATCAAAATAATAGCCCGACTTTTGGGCAGAGATGAGTTGATATGTTTGATGCCATATAAGCAAGGCACACACAATCCAGGCCTTGTCTGTCGACGTTTCAGGCCACGAGGCCACAACACCCCTCGTCAACTTCCCTTTCAAGCCCTTCCAGCAACTGGCCCTCGTAAGCGATGCGATGTTTCAACACGGCGACGGAAATAAGGCTAGCCGACCTTCGCTTAAGAGAGCGGGCCAACCAGCGGCAGTTTCGAGAGATGACAGTGATGCGCTAACCCCATTACACGCAAGCGCGGGTTGCGGCCGAGTCTAATGCCAGGCACAGGCACCAACAGGCACAGTGCGCCGGGGCCGACTGTGCTTGATTACGTGACTCTGGGTACCCTCAAGTATCTCCATGTAGCACAACGCACGGCAAATACCTTTAGATACACGCGAGGTACATACCCAAATGGCTGCGAAATTGGCTCCCGTCTTTTCCCCTCTCGTCCCCTCCAAGGGTCCCTCCCGCCGACGGCGTAAGGGGTTTGGTCCTCCCTCATCAATCAAAGTCGAATCAAATCAAATCTCCAATCTCCCTCCCGTCGTTTCGACTCTTTCTCGCCCTTGCTTTTCCCTCCCATCTCTGCGTGTCCTCTGCTGATTCCTGTATTATCGCTCCCTTTACCACCGTACAGTCGATACACTCGTCCCTCTTTAACTACCGTGCTTTGTCCTGCTGCGATATCGCGCTGTCGAATTCTTCTCACCATCGTTCAGAGTTGTTCTGCCCTGCGACGCACTGTCCTGTAAGCTCCTCTTGGTCTTCCGACAGCAGAGCAGACGATCAAACCTGCGCCAATCCAGCACCGGCAGCATCCAGCGCTTCACTACTGCGTTGTGCGCGCCTGCCGATCCCATCGTTTTTGCAGACCCATTACGGTCCAACAGTATTAGGTTCCTTTGATTTGATTTGGTTTGATTTGGACTGCTGTTGATTGATTTCCTTTTGAGAGAGAATTGCTGCACACGCACATACTTTGATACAATGCGTGGCCGACAATAGCAGCCAAGCGCCCTGCGAACCGCCAACCCTCGAACGCTAGCAGCCAAACATCCCTCCTGCGCTCTCCTGGAGCTCCAACATCATCAGCAGCATCCCCATTCCCTCGTTTTTGAACAACGACACTCATTCCAATCGATTTCCATCGATTGATCGTCGCTCGCTCGCCGATCAGCACAACGTCCAGCTTCCGCAGGCGGAGAACGACATTGTGTCTGGCTTTATCGACTCCACGACCGGCCCCCGATTGTTCTCTTTATCAGCTGGAGAATATCCTCGCCGGGCGTCGCTGAGATCAGATTGTATCTGTTCTAATATTTTCATAATTCTTTGCCAGGTGCAAAGTTCGTCGGGCGGGACTCCCATTTCCACGACACTCTTTTCGTTTAATCGTTCAAGATGGGCTGTACGGGTCGAGTAAAAGCGTCCGAGATCCGGGCGGAACAGAAATGGGACTTCATCGTAAGTGCTAGATGTTTTACTTTCTCATCTCGCCTCAATTATTTCTCGATCATTTCTCGATCGAAATCATCACGCCATGCATCTATGTGGATTTGTTTGCGACAAGGAACTAATGTTTTGCAAAATTAAAGAGTCTCAACGACTTCAAGTCAACATCTTGTTTCACTCCTTTTGCTTATGCTTACCTGTGGGTATCTCTCGCTATCTCGATTGCTGTCTACGCCGTTGATACTTTCACCGCCGTCAATCTCCTCGCCTTCGATCGATGGTCGGGAGATATCAAGCCGTATGCCCTCAACGTCTCCAAATGGATTTTCTCGGCTTGTATTATCGCTTCATGGGTCAATCTGGGTTTCGAGTGGCTTCGAGCCATTCGAGTGATGAGGCGTGGCTCCGTGGTTGAGAGTTATCTTGATTCCTTGGCTGTGCGCGTACAGTGTATTCGATTAGGACAGCGAGGCCGTGGGTGGAAGCGGTTCTTGGTTTTTGCTGAGTTGACCAAGAGTAAGAAGGGCGTCGAGTACATTGCTCTGTTTACTTTCTTCTCCTTTCAAGGTGAATCTTCATCAATCACTCTGCTGTTCGTGATTATTAATAAGTGAAATTTAGCTTGGATTCGTATTATCTTCTGCGCTGGGCCTCGACAAGTCGTCAACGCCATGACCTTATACACTGTGTTTAAGGCACAACTTGATCCGACAGATGCTAACGACGTGGGTTCGAGCCTGGTCGGATTCTTCAAGAATTTGGCTGCCCTTGCCGAAGAGAACCAGCAACAAACTGTCATCCTTTCTGGCATGACCTTCACGCTGGTTATCTGGTTGACTCAAGCTCTCAGTCTGCTGTTGGCTTTGATCCTGTACCTCATGTTCCTGTGGCATTATATCCCAAACGCTGACGGTGGACTCACGGGTTATTGCGAACGCAAGGTTAATGAACGTCTGGGCAAGATTGTCAGTGCCAAGGTCAATAAAGCCCTAGAAGAAGAGGAACGACAGAGGCGCAAAGCTGAAGCAAAGGCTCTCAAAAATGGAGAGAAGCCCCTCGGTCCCCTCAGTCGGCAGGCTACGCTGCCAGTGCTGTTCGACTCAAAGTCTGGTGACAGTCTCCCTGCAATGCCAATGTTGAATAGGAACGACACCACGGCTACGCTCCCGCAATATACCTCCAGACCTGCTAGTCCAGGCGGCCAGCCAACTCTTCCCGGCTTGGAGATGGATCGTCTTGAGAAGAAGCCGTTCACTCGAACCAATACTGGATCCTCAAGCTACGCCCCAAGTGCCTCGCTTCTTAATAATGCATCTGATATGGGTTACGGAAGAAGCGGCTCGCCGACCCCCTCTCTGCCACACTTGGATACCAGTGGTCCGATGAATGGCCCTCAACGATCAATGACAGGAAATACAAATAGCAGTAGTCCATGGCAACGAGGCCCGCCGAACAGGGTGCTAACAGGCGGTCTTGATCGTGGCTTTACCCAGAGCCCCATGTCTTACAGTAATGATCGTGGTCAGCCAGGTATGTCACCAATGAATGGTAATGGCCCTTACAGAGGGCCCACGCGTCAAAATACATTTGATAGCTATGGACGTCCTATGGATGGCCAATCTCCTGTACAGGGAGGTCCATCATCTATCAACCCGCGAGACAATAGGCCTCTTCCTCCAGCTGTCAGCGAGTTAAGTGGCCGATCGATTACTCCTGGAGCACAGCAATCAATGAGCAGTCGCGGTCCATTTGATACAACCAATCCGAGCGCTCGACAAACTCCAGCACCGGGACCTGGATTTGACTTCGAGCGAACATCGTCACCTGCACCGAACCAGATGGGTCGGGCTAGTCCAGGCCCCAACCAAATGGGTTCGGGTCCAAACCGATCGTTCTCGCCAGTTCCGAGCAATGCACCCCCAAGCCGATATCAGCCATACCAGCCAAACTCTAATCTTCGCAATGTCTCCTCGGCCTCTCCTGCCCCATATCCAGCGTCCCCTCCACAACAATCTTCACAGCAATATCGCAATATGACTGATCCTGGATCACGTCCTCAGCCTGATGGGGGTGATTACTTTGGAAATCCTGCCGTGCCACCACCGGCGAGAACGAACACTGCCCAAAGACGTTATACTCCTCCTGGACTACTCGATGGTCCACCAGCAAGGGTTGCAAGTCCGGCGGTGCCATATAACAATTCAACTGGTAGACAAAGTCCTGCTCCCTTTGGTAGCCCACCACGACAAGGGCAACTACCGCCACAACGAGATTATGACCCGTACCGGGCCTAATTTTCTACTGTAATGATAGAGAACAATGGAGACTATAGCCCCTAATCCCTGGCGGAAAAGACGGAAGGAGTTTCAGGAGTGGAGGATAGAAATCAGCCTCGATTTCTCTTTTCTTTTAGAAAAAGAAGGCTAAACTTACGATCATTTGACCCCTTTCACCTTATTTAGTGTTTTACGGTTGGACTTTTATACCCCCAAGGTTCAACGTGTGCGTGGCCTTTTTTACATATATCTTCTGAGAATCATGTGGGAAGCGAAAAAAGGGGCGGAGTGAGTTTGAGCGACCCAGGCGTTCTTTATGGAAACTCGATATGAAATGGATTGGCTTGACCTTTTTTCCTTTTTTTTTCTAGAGAGATTTAATCCTTTTCTCGTTGCTAGAAATATGAACGCTCTTTTTACAACAAACTTTGTTTTGATGTAATGTGCAGTAGAGTGATTTTTATATTTATTGATTTGTCCCATTAAAATTCTCTATGAGATTGAAATATTCTTGAATCCTTAAAAGGTACAAGTTTTTATGATTAATGCCTGCTGTATAGAAGCAATGGCGCAGTTATTATGTTTACTATGCTTTTGCCTTTGTATCTACTCTTTTAACAATGATAACTCTTCAGCCCCTGAATAATCATGCGTACTAATGTTACAAAAAACCTAACATGCCCGCCCCATACATAGTCAGGCTGAACCTCCTCCCTTAAACTGCAGACACTATCGTAGTCTGAATCCATCCCAATCATCCTCGCCTTCATCATCGTCGTCATCATCCATATCCTCATCTTCATCACCAACCCCATCCTTTTCATTCGCAGCACTACCCATATTATCAGCGTTATTACCCTTCAAAACTCCCTCCTCCCTAATTCTTAACGCCTCCCTCTTCTCTCGTAACCGCCTAACCCTCTCTTCAAGTCCCTCCATCTCCTCGAACTCCTCTTCTAACTTCCGCACTGCATCTTCCTTCTCCCCTTCCAACTCCGCTTCTCGCGCCTCACGCCTCCGCGCAGCTTCTTCCTCGGCTGATTTAGCTGCAACCTCTGCGGCACTGAGTGCAGGCGCGGATATCACTGCATCCGCAGATAACGAGGGTTGTGTTTGCCCCTGTTCCTGCTCTTCGGCGGCTGCAATGTCGGCTTCGAAGGCTGCCCATTCGGATTCGTCAATTTCTGCTTCCGGTTGTGCTGAGGGAGGTGAAGGGGCGTTTGATTTCTTTTGTAAGGGAGTTGATTGCTGGGAGTGTGGGTTTTTGGTTGTAGAAGGTACGTGAGGGGATGCTGTGGGAGTTGGTTTCAGGGGCGTGGCGGGGCGAGAGGGGATGGTTGTTTCTTTTCCAGAGAGCACAGGACCTGATTCTGGGCGTTTGGGGTCTCTGGATTTATCTTCTGCGGACTCTTCCTGCTCTTGCTCCTCTTCTTGCGCTGCTTCGGTTTCTCCGTTACCCGGTTCCATGCCATCGTCGAAGAATCCCTCGGGGATAAAACCTGCCAGTCCGGCGCCAGCTTTGATCTTCTTCCTATCGTCTCCAATGGGGCTATCACTGTTTGCTTTTCGCTTCTTTTTATTCAGTGTACTTGATTCAGAGTCCACGGCTGGCGCCATCCCGGCATCTTTCATCTTCTGCAACTTCATCGCGTGTTGTGTGCCTCGTAGATGTGCGTCCCAGAGCGACTCGCTCTTCAACTGAGTGTTGCACACTCGACATATTAATGTGCCTGTCGTGGAATATGTCGCGTAGGGATGTTGGATTCTACGAGCTGCTCGCTCGGAGCGCAGCAGGGAGCGGACGTCTGCCATTGACTTGTAATCAATTCGATCAAAGTAAATATACGTGAGGTGACTTGTTGCTGTGGACTGAGCGGGCGGCTAGAAAAGTGATGATGTGAGGCTGCGAGGCTTCAGCTCCCTTGGAGAAAGTTGGCCCAAGCTTCTACGCCCGATCACGTGCTGCCCCGCAAATTCGCCAAGTTGGAAGGAAATAATTAAGGAAATCCGCGATCAGCAGCTGCCCGTTTCCATGTTTGCCTCAGAATCATCGCGCATCATCAGTCCGGAGGTGTTTTCCACCTCCTGAGCGACTCATATCACGACTGTATTCAACTGCTATTGATCGCGGTGGTGCAGTGTTGACCGTGTCGGTTCTACTGTCGGCGATTGTGCTCCACGCGATCGAGAATTATCATCATCTTCCCTTCCGTTCATCGGTTGTCGCCACTACACACAATCACCACCATAAACTTTACAGAGATCTCGCACAACCGCTGGGAAGTTGAGCGAACGGCTGGAAAAGAAAGGCTCTTGATCGGTGATCTGGATAGTGCTTTTGATACTGGCTTCTTTCCTTGTTCTTCTCATTTTCACATAGTTTTCTCTGCTACTGTAGAATCACTGCTTGGGGATCGCGTGAGGATTTCTCTCTACGCGTATTTTTGATGATTCAAACCACCACTGCCCATCCTGTAGACCCACAACTTCATCTGGGAGGCCTCTGTATCCCTTGATCTGTACACTGCGAGATTATGGCCGGTAAGCAATAACTTCGTCTCCTGAGCCGCCGTGCGGGCTGAGCTTGCCCCGTGTGGCGGACGTTGTCAGTCTGCATCGCCCTCACTGTGACGATGGCATCAGTCTTAACCACCTTTGAAAAGTATCGAATAGCTAACAGTATCGTCCTCCAGATGAACCAAGGCGCTCGGTCCGAGCGACGAAAGGACAGCATACAAAGAGTCTGGATGCTCTAGACCAGCCTATTGAAGCTCCCAAGAAGCGCGGCAAAAAGGCTTCGAAGAAAGCTGCGGCCGAGGAAGCAGAAGTTGAAGTCATCCGTTGTGTCTGCGGTGCCACTGAAACCGGCGATGACGACGGTGAAGCCTGGATCGCATGCGACAACTGTGGAGTGTGGCAGCATAATATCTGCGTAGGGGTCAGTCCCTTCGAGGAAGATACCCCTGAACACTATCTTTGTGAGCAATGCGCACCAGAGGCTCATAAAGAGCTGCTGAGCGCTACTGCTCGCGGCGAGAAGCTCTGGGAGGAACGACGCAAGACCTTTGAGCGAGAGCAAGCTGAGGAGAAAGCATCCAAGAAAGCAGGGAAGAAAGGTAAAAAGAGAACCAGCGATTCGAAATTGGACATCAACGCTACGAATGGAAAGATAGCTTCACCTGCACCATCAACTCCAGTAGATACTAAGAAGGAGAAAAAGGAACCTGCGAGTCGCGCTGGGAGTGCGAAACGGAAATCGCGAGATGATGATTCCCACGAGAAGGAGCCTGCCAAGGTAAAAGCCTCACCCTTTTTATTTTCATTATTGTGTGCGCAACATGCTGATTGCTATATAGGCACCGCAGTCTAAGATTCGTAAAGTCTCTGCTGTACACAGTGCTTCACAGCAGCCATCTCCTCAGGATTTGCCCGCCAAAATTCAGGATCTAGAGAAGGCGCGTCAAGGCCCGGCGATACTAATCCAGAAATCATTGCTCCACGCCATCCCTATCTCTATCAAGGCTGGGATATATACATTGGGTGATAATGAAACCGTCCAATCTACGGCTGAACGACTTGCTATTCAGATCGAAGATGCCGTGTACAAAACTCATCCGGATAAGGATGCGTATGTTAAACAGACTCGCTCTGTTAGCTTCAACCTGAAACAGAACCAAGAACTGTCGAACAGGATATTAACTAAGAGCCTTCGGCCTGATGCTCTTGCGGTTATGACCACAGATGAGATGGCCACTAAGGAATTACAACGAGAGAAGGCTGAGATGCAGGCTCGCGTAGACAAGCAATCCATATTGATCACTGACGATGCCCCACGGGTTAGACGCACTCATAAGGGAGAGGAATTGGTCGAGTCAGAAGTGTACGAAGATCCAGCTGAATACAAAACCCCGGCACCACGTCGTCGTAGCATGCTGGACCCCAATGCAGATATGGCCGGCCGATCTAGAGAAACTTCTCCTATTGGTGGTGACGAAGTTGAACTACCTGCAAACATCAATGACTACAAGTCTACTGACAATATCCGTGCGAATGCAACACCCAAACCACCTCTCAACATCGATACCAAACCAGCACCACCAATGCGGAAGCCATCTACACCCAATGATTTCGATATTAATAAGGTTTTCTCAAGTGTCCAATCTCCGAGCGCTGGACAACATCCTCGACGACCGTCCACTATCCAACAATCAACGGGTCCAGGAGTCGATCCAGAAATCGATAAGATGCTTCAGGATGACAATGAATCTCCTCCCTACTCTCCTGCAGAATACAACTCCGATCCAGACATAATTTGGCAAGGAACTGTGACTATGGACTCAATCGCTAAATTCCCTGCTATTGCTAAACATGTTGGTGGTGCTGATCTTAGTCGCAACGGCAGTCCACCTGTCTCCTGGAGTGATCTGTTACAAAAGGATCTCAGAGTCGCTGGCCGTATCGACCAGGATAAAGCAAATGAGTATCTCTGCAGCCTTCGGTATAGCCAACCTACCGATCTTGTCGTTATTGCGGTAACTCCAGTCGGCGAGGCTGCCACCCAAGGCTGGCGGGACACGATCAATTATTTCCATAGCAAGCATCGCTATGGTGTCTTTGCAAATAAAGGTCCCAGTAATATCCGTGATACTTATCTTGTTCCCGTACCCGCCAGTCCAGTCTCACTACCCGATTTCATTACCAATCTGGAAGGCCACAAGCTGTCACCAGAACGGACTGAACCAATGATGCTCTTCGCTCTCATCATACGCAACGAATATCACCCGGAGGGGAGCAAATCGTCTGATGGAACACCAGTCATGGGTCATCCACAGCGACAGATGTCGATAAGCAGTCAGGGACCATATATGTCCCCAATAAATCAACAAGGTGCTTTTCAGCCTCCGCCTCCTGGTTCCCAAAATCAGCAAACTCCATCGCAAGGGTTCAATAACAATGATTCCATGCATCGTTACCAGCAAGAAGAGCAACGGCGTACTCAACAGCAACGAGAAGGGGAAGCAGTTGCGGCCAAGATCCTCGGTCCACTTATTACTGCTCCAACAGTTCACTTCCTCTTACCACAAGCGTATCAAATGAGACCGGTTGAATGGCAAGTCATCAAGGATATTTTTGAGAGGGAGCCGAAAGCGCAGCAAGATTTAGCTTACTTAAGCCAACTGTTGGAGAATAAGAAGCCTGGTGAATAGAACCGCGACCTCTTCTGGATCAATCTTCTAGCTGGAAGTACAGTTCTATTTGAGGTCCGAGTCTGAGACTCTCCTTTTGTATATGTAGAATGGGAGAGGGACTAAAGCTACTTTTGTGTTTGGGCTTGGGAGGACATACCTTGCTGAGGGCTTTTCATGCGTTTCTGTCGACGAATTGCTTCACTGTTCTGTTTTATGATACCAATTACGAAATTCACGGGTCCTTTTTCTTCATATTCAAAAAGAATAGAAATCAGGAATCAAAAGGAACCTTGGTTTGGTGGGGTCGGAGGCTGTTACTTAGGGACCTTTATGTCAAAATTACTTCCTATTGGAATTGGTTTGTTCTGTAATGTATGGGTAGCTATGTTCTGTAGTAAATGTCATTACATCTTCCCTGTAAATGGGGAAGTGGAAAGGCACAAGTGTTTCAAATAAACAATCAACAAGATAACGTTCTTCAATGATGATTCCTTGTGTCAAATTTATCTCTTTCAGATTTCATTTCCTCATGTGCCAAGATATACTGCTCCAGTCCGTAGACGAGCAAAGAATTTAAAGTCAGACAAAACAGAAGACGCCAATGTGACATAACACTCAAGCCAAAAGGCAATGCTTGCGCAAGTATAATCATGCAGAATACCACACCAGACCTGAAACCAATTAAGAAACCTCCCTAGCCTTCCCCCTTTTCATATGTGCTGGTGTTATTCAACCGTCCGTGAGTAGATCCTCTCATCTTCATGCCAACTGTTTATCATCAATTGGAGTTGCCATCTCTTCGGCCCAGTCTCCAGCAGCAGCCACTAGGTCACCCCCTGGGCCGGTTGGAGGTCCAGAGCTTGCAACTCCAGGATGTGAAGCCGCTGATTTGGACCCTGGGAGTGCCGGGAAATCCTCAGTACTCTGGAGCACTGGTAGCGTCTGAGGATTGGTTTTATGATTTCCATTACCATGATGATGTCCATTCCCGTTTCCATTATCGACTCCTCTTCCACGACCTCGGCCGCGCCCGCGCATACCACCACGCCCTCTATGGTACTCAGAGGATCGGTTGTCTTGTACAAGGGAGCTTTCAGCGCCATCATCTCCTCCAAACCTACTACTAGTCAATCCACCTCCGCCCCTGATAACACCTCCATGTCCGCCCCTCACATACATAGAACTTCGTCCTCTGCTCTTTCCATCCACGACATCGTTCTCAGTCTTCTCACTGTCCCACTCGCGCCCACCTTGCGCTGCAAGTTTTCTTTGCCTGTTCTTCGCGCGCTCCATATCCATCGCTCGCGCATTCTTCTGTTCCTCTGCCCGCTTCTTCGCCATCTCTTTCTCCATATGCTGGAATGCTGCGCTGTCTGCCTCTGATAGTCTATGCCGTTCGGCTTTTTGCGCGTTGAGGATTGCCATTGCGGCCATTTTGGCCTCAAGTTCTTCCTCCGTCAGCTTCTTCGGCATGATACCTCCTGTTGTAGAGCGGTCGCCACGGACAGCTGGTGTACGGGCAGCTTGAGGAGACTTTGCTGTGCTTTCTGTGGGCTCTGTGGGCTGTGTTGGTGGTTGCGCATCCGGTGCGCTCTCCGTTGCGGTAGCCTCACTGGAGGAGGTCTGCGAGGGCTCGTCAGAGGGTTTAATTGCTTCTGTAGTACCCTCTGGTGTAGTCGCCGTGTCATTATTTGCAAAGCGGGAGGTTTTTAAGCCTTGATTTCCTCCTCTTCCACCTCTACCTAATCCTCCTCGCCTTGGGCCTCTTCCCCGCTCATGATTTCCTCTGCCCCGCGAATTGGAGACTGCGGGTTCTGGATCCGGAGCTGGCGCACGTACAGGTGCTATGGCTTCTTGAACAACAGTGGGTTCATCGGCTGGTTCAAAATCGTCGGCGAAGAGATCGTCATCTTCTCTCGATTGGGCGAACTCATCCATGATAGTAGAGCCTGTGTTAGTTTAGGTGGGGGCGGGGATATGTATGCGATTGAGGGAGCTTACGTCTTTCTGAGTCCTCTCACAATCTGATACAATATTACTATTGTATAAAAAATAGACGCGCAATTGAATGATAGATCTGACGTATAAAGATACCGTAGGAAAGCTGTATGCCGGGTTTATTGCGACTGAAGGTTTCGATCCTGGAGTCTAGGTGGGGAGCGGAGGATATATGATCCGTCTTCCGTTCATCCCTCCTTCTCCTTTCAGCTAATTCACTGTTGAAGGTGACACAACTTGTTTTGTTAATCACTTGGAACTGTTATTCACAGTAAGATCACATTTATCATACGATTCTTTGAAGATTCAATGAATCTATCAAAGACTGCACACATATGATAACGAAAACTCAATTTTGAGGTGCTGTAATTAATGAATGCTCAGGAAAGCGTTATAATGAGTGAAATAAGCCGTCATGACTCGGTAAGGCTCAAATCAATGGTCACAAAATTCAATCTTTCGGTATATAAATTATGTACAAACTTTATTATTCTTTAGTTTCTTTTACTGCAGGACTGAGCAATTAACATCATATATATATTGTAACTCAGCCTTTCAAGCCAGCAGATCCAATGGATATCCCAGGACTGCACACTGCTGTTCATCTCTGAATGGTGCCATGAAGCTATTCCACTGTAGCTCCATCATTTTAGGGTGCTTCCAATTTACTGGATCCCACTTTCCTGAAACTTTGATCTGGTTGATCGTGTTCCAGTATCCCCGGACCTTGAGATACTCCAGGTCTGGATTCGGGTTGAGATTTCTGCCAAATGCTGTCCAGTAATCAACTACTACTTGCGCAAATGGCATATCATTTCCGTCTCGTTCTGGGAAGCCAACACGTGCTACATTACCAAATGTATTTGCGAGATCACCGGCGTGGCACTTAAAGTACTCTGCTGAAGGATCACCAAATGGATGAGTCTTTGTAACTGGCGCGCCACAGACCCCATTTACGTTGTAGGCTGGATCCTGGTATGTGCGGTTGAACTCATAAAACCAGATATGAGGCAGAACACCTGATTTTACGCCAGCGTAGGCCGTGAATTGGTTAGCACAGCGGAATGAGTTATCCGTATAGATACGAGTGGTGGTATTGAAGACATCGAGGGTGAGATTGCTAGGATTTGGTCCGTTCCCAAGAGAGAAAGCCTTAGAGGCAAGAATAGCAGTTGAATTGAGTCCTTGAGAGGCTGACACATCTTCTATGCCAGTAGTGAGATCATCAGTCTGGTAGAGTGTGCTCAACACGCCACCTTCGTCGCGATTGACACCCATAAGCACTGGAACAGAATTGGTAGGAGAGTGGCGGTCGTGGCCATCTAACTTAATGTAAGAAGACGTCAGGTATTTGCCATCCATGACTGGGTAGCTGCTAATTGTTAGCGTTATGAGCAGAAAATAAGGATAACATGTCATACTTGAAGTTTGTCTTCAGATTTATCAACTCGGTAGCGTTGTATGCTCGTAGGCACGCGATTTGGTCACGAGCATCAATACAACCAGTCTCTTGAAGAATTGGAAGAGTTGAGCGATTATAAGATGAGGCGATTGGGGCATAAGGCTGGTAATAGTTGGATTGCATAATTGCCCCACGAAAAAGGCCCTTCGCCATTGGAGATGCTAGGAGAGCTTGCACCGTCTCAGCACCGGCGGACTCGCCGTAGATTGTGACACGAGAGGGATCTCCACCAAAATTCTCAATATATTTCTGGACCCACTGTAAACCAGCAATGCAGTCCGAAATCCAGTAGTTGCCATTGTGGACACCGTCTTTGAACGCAAGAAACCCAAGAGTTCCGAGACGGTACGCAATATCAACCACAACAACGTCACCACGAGCGGCGGTATTCCCTCCATCGTTGGTTGGGTTAGAGGCTGACCCAGTGGTGAAACCTCCACCGTAAATGTATACCATGACAGGCTTGAGGTCCTTCTTTGCTGGGCGTTTGGCAGCGGGAAGAAGAGTGGTCCAGATATTGAGGAACAAACAGTCCGTGCTACCAGCGTTTGGTGGCTGTAGACACTCCGGTGCCGGGTTAAGGGCATAATTTGTCCCTTTGCTATCATAGAGGCTGGAATAAGTAAATCTCTCTGGCTCTTTTGCGAACCGCACACCAATGAATCGAAACGTCAGGAAGTCTCTGTATCCGATCAGTGTCTGCGACCCAACTTTCTGCGCAACCTGAAATGCAGGAGCGGTGTTTGCAAAGGTAATATTTGATGCTGGTGCATTCTGGGTACATAGAGCTGGAAGCTTATTGGCACAGCTAACTTGATGGACCTTTGCTTTTACATCCATGGCCGGACACAGGGGTGCGCCGTGTGATGGAGTGCCGCCTTGTTCTCCGATCCAGAAGAGTTGGCTACTCTCGAATCTTCCACTATATACCTCATATGCAAGTGAGTTGTTCAACCCAGCATTGAAGTTCTGGTGCTTAGGGGACCATAGTGCCTCACTCAATGCCTCACAAGAGGATTGGGCGGAGAACCAGTTGCCAGGTGAGTTCAACAAGACGGCACCGGTTGTTTTAGGTATGTTGGTAGCTATACAGCAAGAGTCAGTAATTATGAGGCTGCAAATGTCGAGTGGATAAAAACATACTGATGAGGTCGTCAGCAGCCAGGATGCTCACATCGCCGAGGTGTGCTGGACTTGGAATTTTTGTGCTATGAGCCGAGACAACGTCTGTAGCCAAGGCCAAGAGTAAGTAAGCTGCAATCGAATGGGAAGGCATTGTGCCTGTTAGCACTTGTAAGCTTCAGACGAACCCTTGCTAGAGGAACCAGAGAAGAGGCAAGTATTGCCATTTTATACTGTGAGTGACTTTCCGACATTTTTGCCTGCATTGCAGTTAGCAACTGAAGCTATATTTGCCGGACTTCTATGTCATAATCCCCACTGTAAGCTTCTGAGCTTTCCCCGCGCTCTATTAGGGCTGCTGGGGATCCCACCCTTGGGGGAATTGAACTGTAGGTCGTACCTTGCAAAATGATCACATCTACCAATCAGGCCAATCAGGCATGTAGTCTTTTAATCTCCGTCAAGGATGGGAGCGGTGTAGACGATACACCTTAGTGTCAGCACTTGGAAGAAATGCCGTGCGTATCTCTAGGATGAAAGAAAGGGTTGATGTATTAGGCTAAATACTCGGAAGCCCTGAAACTTCACGACCGGCTAATTCCTGAAGCTTAATACCTACTCAAAAGAGTGTTGTTATTCCTCAAGAGATGAATGGGCTACTCAAGAACTACGAC
This sequence comes from Xylogone sp. PMI_703, assembly GCA_021399445.1. Classification (NCBI taxonomy): domain Eukaryota; kingdom Fungi; phylum Ascomycota; class Leotiomycetes; genus Xylogone; species Xylogone sp. PMI_703. The sequence continues at coordinate 3,776,178 of JAJTUQ010000002.1, read as the reverse complement.
CATGCCGTTACCGTCGCAGGTTTATATCCCAACAGCCAGGCGGCTGTCGAAGTTTAGCCGGATGAAATGACTAAGTACAAGGATTGCCTACACTTGAGTTATTGATTTATAATAAAGAGACTACCTTATACTTTGTAGATTTAGATCTCAGATCCCGCGGGTGAATGTAGTTGAATCAAAATTCTGTTCAAGATTGTAGCTAGAGAAAGTGAAGCTTACCTCGGAAAATTTCCAGCCATCGAAATGGCGTTTGGATATCTTATATTTTATAGAGTTTATAGCCAACATTTCGCTTTCTTGATCTAAAGGTTAACTAGAGTATACTGTGAATCGTTATCTCAATAGATAGTCCACTTACATATAAAATGTTGGCTAGATTAGTATGCCCTGCTAGGCCACGTTGCTACTGCTTGGCATTGCGACGTAACGAGGTATCTTTGAGTGAGTCTGCAGCCGTTAGGTTGATATACCCTGGCACGCATTGCGCTATAAGCTGATCTGCTCTGGGGTGGGATGTACAGCATAGAACAGGGGCTAATCTAGCCCTGGTATGATGGAGATTAGACAAGGGCTCTACATAAAGTAACCTAAAGAGATGAACTTATTAAATATGAATTGTATCATTCAGATGTTCTTAAATGTGGTTGTTTTGTTACGTGAGGTACAACTCCTTATGAGAGACTGGTTACATTTTCTATACAAGATTACTAGAAAATGGCTCCTTAGTTGCTTTCCGTTACTAAGACCTGGTCGATATATAAATTGATGTCTCCTAAGGCTTGGCAGTAAATCGAATATTTTAGCTCAGACCACGTTTTACCCTCTTTCATTATCCACCACGGCAAGACCTTATGGGGTCTGGGAAAGATTGAAAGGGCGGTGTTAGTATTGATATAAACCAACTTTGTCCTCTACCTGCCTGGAATGTGTAGCATCCTGGATAAAGCTCTAGCGTGCCGTCGAGTGCCACGTTCACGGTTCTACGCATCTACATTTTGCCCTCCAGTGTTTTTACCCGGTTGGTTTCGGGCTCGGGAATCTGCCGCTGAGCTGAGTTAAGATTATGCCTATGTTCATTGTAACTAAGTATGCAGCCTTGGAAATTTTCTTAGAGAAGGATGGTGCACATATTGATATTAAAATTGGTCTGACAATAACGTGGGATCCTCTTGTATATCCTGAGACCCCTACCGAGTGCTAGGACATAGTCCGATTCGCTGGTGTCATTCCCACGATCCCTGATATTGATGGCTTCTTATATCTGGCAAGGCAATCAAAAGCAAGTTAATACCGGATCAGGTGAGGCATGTTGTTTCATGGTTCAAACTCTAGCTATGCTTGGTAGAGTTCCAATTCATAAAAAGTAGAATGGGTGCCTCAGTAATGCTAAGCTGATGAAGCTACCATTGCTACTGTACAGCTTGCTGGAGCTTGTGGAGCTCTAGGTAAAATTAGGCTTAAGCTAGTAGCAAACCCTGCCTTAAACTGAATTGGGACTTTTTTTATCAACAAGACCACACCTCCATCTTTGCGGGGCTCCTTTACTACCCTAGCCAATAGGGGCTGTATTCACAAGACATTATCTGGCGATAGTTGCACAATTGCAATGTAAGATGATGCAGTAGTGGCCGTTGAAAATTACTTTCAGATAGACCACTCTCTGGAGCATCTTTAGGACCAGTACTAGAATCTCTGCACCGGTGTTCACACCCAGGTTTTAAGAAGATGCCCACTTGCCCTTCAAAGGAAAAGTATACTAAACTATTAATATACACCACGGTTGGTCAATATGCACTACCGCAACTACGGTACATAACACATTGATATAGATGATCTGCCAAGAAATCTTGGCTTCGGCCCGTTGTTCTCCTATTGTGGGGCGCATTGAATCGATACTCCTATTCCTGGCCAAGTCTCGGGGGAACATGCTCTGTTTCAAAAACAAGGAACATGATTTCATCGAGCTGAAGATGGAAGCTTTCTAGTTCTTCAAGCTGAATCTTGGCTATGCCTAACCCCATTATATTCTGGACATGTGTCAGTTAAGTTCTCGCCTGTTTGCTAGTAATCATAACGAGTTGTTTCAATGTAGGTTAACACCTCGGGGGATATTCATGAAGTTCGTTAACGATATCCTACCGTTCTGATACACCTATTTTCCATATACCACTTTTTACACTTCATTGGCGTACCATTAAGCCGCCCCTATACTCAATCTCCAAACCATCTATTGAAGAGCGCGCTCGGGGGTATAATCTATAGCGCCTGGGTGACCTGGGACTAGTCTTGCCTGAGTGGCGATAGCCATAAGATTAGTTTATAGAAAGCTGCAGTATTGTTCATTAGGTACACAGTGAATAGAATTAATTTACCACTCCAGGGCTAGACTATCTAATTTAAGATAATAAGACGAAGTATGAGGATTAGAAAGCCTTGAAACAAACTGACTCCAGTTTAGAAATATTACACTTGAACTGCACTTACAATATAACTTTGGTCGACGAGATAGGCTGTATATAAGTTATTAGAGTAATCAATTTGACTTTATCAACTTCCACTAAATAATTAATGCGGCCACTAAGTTCTAATATGCCTCACATATCCGTATTTTATTGACTGTTCCACAGAGGTTTCCCGACATCTCGGAAATGCACTTCCTGACACGTAACGTTTGGCGCAAGAAACAACCCGGTGGCTGTAAATTTGCTTATCTGGATGTATTCTGCCGTCTCGAACGGCTAAGCTAAACTAGTTATATTTTCAAGACTCTGGGTCCTTACGTGAGAGCCGACTTATCTGACAGGTACACTGTTCTATTAGAGGCGTAGAAGGTCTATTTTGACGTCAAGGCTTGCCTGGAAGTGGCTATGATAGTTAGGTACGGCGATTATGTCATGCCGTTATATGGCAGGTAGCTATACTGAGCTTTGGTATACATCGTTGATATCTGCATAGGGTTTAAACTTGAAATCGTAGTAAAGTCTAGTGAATTTCAGGCTCTTATTCTGTGCGCTTAACAGCCCCTAAGAATAATGTCGATTTAATAAACTTAGTCCCTTCTGAATTCTGTACATGAGATATGGAAAACATAGCCATGGAGATATTATGAGCTTGTTTCTGCTGTTGCGGCTAATCCAACTAATATGAAGGGGAAAAAAATTTGATGTGTACTGGCAAGAATGTTCCTAGCAAAAAATACTGTATTCTCCACGTTGGAAGCTCTGGATAAGTTACCAGTACATTAAACCGATGATCGATCGAAAAATTGATTGATATGCTAGTTTAAACTTGCGAATCTCACCTGAAATGAGCCTGCGGTGGATAAAAACCTTCATAATTATTTCATAAAGCTAACATCCAAAGAATGTGGCCGATCCATGGTATCCTCAAAGTCAAGAATGTATATGCAAGATTTTCTTAACCCGGTTTAAATCTTCTCATGTTTATTGCATAGCTCGGCGGCTATACGCCTTTTCTCGTCATTTACTTCGTTGAACACCCCGTTCTCGTTTCCCAGTACCTGGAAGCCGAATGTCATTCCGCTTGCTTGGTGCCACATAACATGGCAGTGCATCATCCACAGACCCTCGTTGTCTGCCCGGAAACGTAATACGGCGTAGCCTCTACGTGGGATATACACTGTGTCTTTTCTTAAGGGATTCAACAAGTTAAAGGGACCAGCAGGTGGTTCATCCATTTCATAAGGGTTATATGAGCCCCAGTTGTAGCTGGAGCGGTAGATTGAGATGATGTAGAAGTCGAAGCCATGCTGCAAGAATTTAGAATTGTGTTTTGATGGACTTAACTCCAATAAACACTGCCTAGGAAAGGGTGTGACGTACCAAGTGGAAAGGATGACCGTATTCATCCAGATTATTGACGACTACATCGACCCAGACAGGATCCGGTCCAGTCCAAGGCACGAGCTGGTTTTTATCCCACTCTGTACGATCTAGTAAAAACAATGGTTTTTGCGGTTTAGACTGTGGTTGCCATGAAGTACGATTTACGATACCCATGGGAATATTATCGTGGATAGTGAGAATTACAACGGTAGTATAGATTACGAATGTCTTGTCTGCCTTCTCTGGAAAACCAACTGTAGAAGATAGGTCCATACCAATGACAGTGGAGAGGTTAAAGTACGATAAAGAGGTTGATTTTGGTTCGATAGCGAGGGCTGGCTGTGGGGATAAGGAGTCGGATATGCGAAAAGACCGAGTTGGTGTGAGCGCGAGGTTGTGTGCTCGAAAATTTCTAGCTCTGTCAGGGTTCAGGATTAATGGAGAGGAGGGTTGTTTAGACTCACTCAGGATCTAAAGTTATTATGAGGAATGAATCGTTTTTTTGTTCGCCATCTACCCATTCAACAAGAACATCCATTCTCTCTCCGGGATAGAGAATCCCTATTGAGTCGGAGGCTTCAGCGCCGATAATACGCTCTCCTCCATCCACCTGCAAAACAGTCATTTTAGCTCCTGAGATGGAGATACTGATCCCTGCTAATGCTCTAGATGTAAATTATTAGTCATAATTGTGCTTTAGAGAAAACGAAACTCACCCTACATTGACCACTCGAAATCTGTATTTATTGGTCTTGTCGAGCTGCAACCAGGGCATATTGCCCTCTTTACACTGAACAGGATATGCGGGCATGATCAAGGAGCAGTTGAATCGACCTAAACCATTGACAAGAAATGAGTCGGGGACTGGCTATTTTATTCAAGTTAATATATGGCTGACTTATTCGTGTCCAATAATTGAGATAGAGTGGATGTAATAAAATGACAGTTAAGTAAACCTTGCCAACTTACTTCAAAACCTAGGCTCCGTACATTCATAAACCTTCCCAGAATCTCACTTCCAGGAGGATGGTACCAATCTCCTACTAAGAATAGTCGTTCATCGTCGTAGCCATATTCCGCAAGTTCACTGATAATGTTACCATCCTCGGCAGTGGTTGGTTTGTGGATAATTAATCCACCATAGAGTCCATCAGCGCGATGAGCTCCCGAATGAGCATGATACCTTGTGTTGTTAGAAGAGTGATAGAACTTTGCTATTAGAAGATAGGATAGAAAGATAGACTAACCAAAAGCTTCCAAACTGATCATCATCAATTCTGAATTGATAGGTGAAGTTATGGCCTGGAGGTATACCGCACTGTGTGTAGGTAACGACTCCATCCATATGATTTGCGCCTTTGGGATGGTTAGTAAAGTAAGGCTCTGTGTAAATGGAGTTTAAAAGACAAACCTGTCATGTGTAATCCATGCCAGTGAATTGAGATAGACTCATTGTTTCGGTGATGATTGTGAACGTTGATAATGAGTGTATCTCCTGGGCGACCCTCAATTGTAGGCCCAGGGAATTCATCTATGTCTAACTATGAGTATCAAGCATCAAATTTGAGATAGTTAAGCAATAGCAATGAAATAACGTCCACGTGCGAGAAAATGCAGTTAAGGAAAATGATCCTAGCGAAGAAAGAGCTAGAGATGATGAGAAATGGGGGTCAGAGGGGCAGCTGCAGCCAACCCACCATTGATTAGGAATACATTTTTCAGCACGCCGTCGGGAGTCCTTGGTGCTAACTTGATATCCCAATCAAGATAGATCGAGGTAGCTGGACGAGAAACGTGGTCTGCAGGATGCAAAGCCCTTGTAAGCTCGAGGGAAGTCTTTGTTAACAGCGGTGTGGATGAAGTTGAGGTGTCTTGTAGTTGCCCATCAGCTTGCTCATGGCTATTGCTGGCGTCGGTACTGCTCTGAAGCAACTGTAAAATATTACCCGGGGACTTCTGATTTAGCAGACGGTAGAGACTTTCTTGCTGGCGATACAGGAACAGGACGAGGAGCACGCTGATGACCGACAGCACGGAAATCAATACCGTCTTGCGCTTGCGTCTCACTGGTAGTATTGCCATTGTTCCCTGCATACTTCCACGCCAGGAACTGGTTCTGCGGCTTTCCGGCTTTTACATACTGACTCGAGTTCGATGTCGGGAGAGTCGGGGAGGCTGGCCTGTTGAACCATGCAGAAGAGGTGGAAAAATCGAAAAAGGTGGCTTGCATAACAAGATGTTCTGGATATATTCTCTGGGTTCTCCGAACATTCTCTGCATCTTCAACGCTCCAAGCGCTGGCGTGTGCCTTGCAGCAGCCACACTGTGTGTTTTAGCTGCTGGGCGGGGCTACTGATAAATCTAGGCGCCTTGAAGACCGGGAGGCCAGAAGTTATACGAGCTGGAGCATAGCAGTAATGCATGGTATCAAATGAATGTACGCACGTGGTACTGAAAGTAACATTGCCATAATGTGGTATCTCCCCAAGCATTCCGCAATCCTCGACCGTTTCCACCTCCGTGCCTGTTTCCGTCCGACGTTGTCTAGGCTGGTTAGGGAAACGGCCACTATGGCCGCCGTTATTGCAGGCTCGCCGTTTATCCACGAAACAAATGCACATCGACGGCTGAAAGAGTTCGATGGTTTGGTTTACAGGTTTCTGCGTAAGACGTAATCCGAGAAACTCTCTGTTGTTGAAGAGCAGAAGCAGGTCCTAGAATTAATACCCTTCAACTAGTAACTTTCTTCAACTCAAGGACAAGAACATCACTACTACTGGTACCCAGAAAAGGAAGCGTCAAGCTTCGTAGGCCTGCAGGCGACAAAAAAGCTTATTCGTCGGCGGTGGAACTGGTGGAGCTGCTTCAGGCTGACTGATAACTGTTCAAGTTAGCCCGGTGGTCAGACAAGAGTGGGGGAGTACTGTGGAATCTGTGGAATTGGTGGAGAAGCCGTTCCTATGGAGCATCGGGTCGCATGTCGCAAATAATTACCAGTCAATTGTTTGGTGGCCATCAGTGACTGCAGCTGCTTATTGTTAACCTTATTCGGAAATTATGGAAGTTGGTACGGATGTGATGCTAGAGCTGGAAATCACCCCGGGATTCAGCACGCGGGCAAGAAACGTAACATTCCAGAACTTGGTGCTTCATATCCAATCCGTCTTTTGTCTATGGGGACAATATGCAGCTAGTGTTCAGGGTTAAGGTTATGGAGAAAGAGAAGGAGAAGGACCCTGGCAGGAAAGTATATAGAGTACATTGAGTCCGCATCCATGGATTCTGGAGGCAGTGATCAACAGGTTCCCTCAATCCCTTGTCCAGGTGCCATCTAGCCAGGATGAAGTCTGTCACCTCCTACCTTTCTGTAGCTGCCCTGGCCTCCTTGGCACGGGCAGGCTCCATCAAAGACATCAAGCATGTCGTTCTCTTCATGCAGGAGAACAGAGCCTTTAACCACGTGAGACCAATCTTGCCCTCTGGAATATCCAAGTTCCCAAGAAGAACTGGATAATGTCCTCAATCCCTCTAGTTATGCATCTCGAGCCGTAAAGCTGACTGGTATGGACATATAGTATTTCGGTACTATGGCTGGTGTCCGTGGGTTTTCTGATCCCAACGCTCAGATAAACCCTGATGGAAAATCAGTCTTTTACCAGTAAGTTGAATCTGTGCCGATGATGGGGTTTCGAACAGCGAAATTTTGACTGGCTGCCCACAGAGAGGTTATTCCAGAAATGTCTCCTCTTACAGACCATCTCTTGCCCTTTTACCTCAACGCCGAGGGTGGTTACTACCTCAATGCCACCCAGTGTATGCAGGCTGGTAGCAACTTGTGGGCACCAAACCATGCTGCTCTCAATGGTGGACTTAACAACCACTGGCCCATGAACAACAGCCAATGGAGCTGGGGATACTTCAAGAAGGAGGACATTCCGGTGCATTTCGGCATTGCTGAATCCTGGACTGTTGCAGACATGTACCAGGTAAGTAAATTGGGAGGTGACATGATACGAGATCAAAATATTAATATATCATAGGAGGGTGTGATGTCCTGTACTGACCCCAACAGGGTTACCTGGATGTCTGGTTCTGTTAATGTTCCAGGTGGTAAGCAAAACGCCAGCCAGGGTGGCCCAGTTTTCGATAATAACAGAACCCCGGGATGTGAGATCAATGCCCAAGGCGAACCATTCAACTGCTACCCATTCGACTGGAAGACTGTCCCTGAGTTCTATGAAGATGCCGGTGTTTCTTGGCAAGTTTATCAGGATACCGACAACTACGTTGATGACCCATTAGTCTTCTTCAAGCTCTTCCAGAATCTCAAGGCCGACACCTCTCTATACAACCACGGTGTAGCGTTCAATGCCAATAGCAGTTTGGATGCTTTCTATGCCGATGCTGCTGCAGGCACTCTTCCTCTGGTTAGCTATATTGTTGGACCCGGAGAGTTGAGTGAACATCAGCCAAACAGGCCAATTGACGGAGGCTGGTTACAGAAGAAGATTGTTGAGGCCATTGTCAATGGAAAAGGCTACAACAACACGGTTTTAATGATCAGTTATGACGGTAAGTTTTGAATCATGATATATTGCAGAATTACGACTAATTGATTTCTTAGAGACTGGCGGATGGGGTGACCATGTCGTGCCTTACCACTCGCCTGAAGGGACCCCAGGAGAGTGGCTTGAGGATCCATACGGAGAAGTTGGATATACCTACTCTGGACCCGGTAAGTATCAGCACGGGGAGTTTAAAGTCTCTTTGCTAATTCATCAGGTTTTCGTCTGCCATTCTATATCATTTCTCCATGGACTCGTGGTGGTCACGTTTTTACCGAACATGCCGACCATAACTCCCAGATTATGTTTGTTGGTAGGTTAAGGCCCTCAAAGGAAAGAAAATTGTCTCTAATATACGTTTAGAGGAGTGGCTCTCTGAGCTTGGGTATAATGTCACTACTGATCAGATGAATGACTGGCGTAGGGAGCACATGTCTAACTTGTTGAACGCATTTGACTTTGACCACGTAAGTGTCCTATCAGTCAGTAATTATATGTTAAAAACTAAATCGTAAAGCCTGACTACTCTGTTCCAACTCTCCCTTACGCTCCGGATCCTCTAACCGATTCTAACGGTAACCTCCTTGGCCCAGGCCCTTGCCAGGCTCAATATCCGAACCAAAACCCGCCAATTCCATATGGTGACCAAACAGAGGAAGATTCCCTTGTTTCTGAGAATGGATATAAGGCTGTGCGCGGTTACCTGACTGAGGGTCGATACCTCGTCTTCGAGTTCGGTGGCTATGCTCTCACCAACCCGGGTTCTTCGGCCACTAGCTTTACTGCAACAGAGGCGACTGCTGCACACGATAGTATTAATCAGCGTTGGGTTGTGCACGCGTTCACGGAGGATGGAAATACTTTCACCATTACCAGTGCTTTGGATGGTAGATACATTGGATCTCATACTTCTCTTGTTGATCACAACACTGGTGCTGAGACCTACACCATCACATTTTTGGCTGGCTCAGGCTATGCTCTTCAGAAGGAGAATGGCAAATACCTTACCATCGACAGCAAGGGAAATGTACAAATCGCTAGCGATGCGACTTACTTTCAAGCATATAGTGTTACCTATTCCTCTTAAGGGGGTAGTATCTTAGTAATAGGGGTGGATGAGAGATCTTGATTTGGCATACATATATTATATACATGCTACACTAAGGGAAGGTGATCTCGAAGTTATTAAAAAGTTCAGATAGCGCTGCTCAACTGAGGAGCTTTGGAATAGACTTCTGATTCAAAATCATCTGCAGAATATAGTTTGGTTACTGTGGCTTTAGCAGATAGTACATTATTAGAGTGTTTTAACTCTGGAGGCTTAAGTGAAGAGGTAATGCTTGTATGACACCTCGCCTCCTCCTATACCATTATACGATGGGCATGTCTAGAATATATTTATGAGAGAATGACTTTGAACTAATAAGAAACAGGGAACTCTTGGATGATTGTTGGTACGGTTGACCAAAACGACACTCGCTCGGAACATTAGTATTGGTAATTCACGCGCTGTTTGACAGGTATTTGAGGTATAATTAGTATATTCAAGCGACGTGCCAAATGTATGGTTCATTATTTGCTTTTTTGGGATCATGATCCATCTTCAACTGATTATAAATAATCAATCCATCTCCGCTATCACTAGTAAGTAAGGTCAAATTATGCTGGGTAGTTATGGGACGATGCAAGCTACCCAGCTATCAGTGCCAGTTCATGCTTCTCGGAAGGGCTTCTGTGTTTAGATGTACTAGGGCTTCATAATTATGCTCGTAGATACACCGCTATTCTATGTATACTACGCTTAGTTTTAACCCAGTTTTATGATTAGTGCAATTGCTGTCTATGTCTATTACAACCTATGGATCATGTGTAGACCGGTTGTGGAATCACTGTATTCGTATTCCAACCTATTGATATTTCTCGGCCTCACCGTTCCACCACTTGTGGGATGTACTGTGAAAGCTAGTCGTGCAGCTGACATTTGCGTACCGAGTTTGAGGTTTTATGGTACCTGCTGAACAAGCGGATTTGATACATCAGCAAAGCCTTATCTCGACACGCATGGTTAGTGTGAAGGGGATGCGACACTGTCTAGTTACCTATGCATGTTGATTTTCTGGTCGCACTTGTCATAGGCCACGATGTCTTACTATAGCCTTGTTTGTGTCTCAAAGTTCCCTCCGCTGTGCACTTGTGAATAGATACCGTATGCTGTGTGATGCAAAGATTATACTGTATGCATATTGGAGAAACGGAAAGTAATACTACATGCCACAGATGCATGCATTAATGCATGCACAAATGGGCGGTGTAGTAGATGGACCTCCTTTCTGCAAATGACATGCGGGTGATGGCAATCTTGAGTAGAAGTGGGCAGGCTGACAAGGGATATGGCAAGTGCCCTAAAAATTTTGAAATTAATATATAATTTCAGCCCTATGGACTGGGTGTAGCGGTACCTACTTCTACTGGTATAGAGTCCGACGAATAGGTTTTATAGCAGATTTTCTTTGCTGCATTTTTAATCAAGATAATGCTCTCGAGTACGCAAATGCGTAACAATCGTTCTGCCCTCTGGGCCGTCGGCATCTTCTCCCTGTTACAAACTGTTGGAGTTGTATTAGTTAGAGTCCCCCATTTACGCCTCCAGGAAGTCAAAATCTGCACCGAATACTTTCTTCGAATAGATCCATCCATAATAGACAAGGATGTTGTAGTTCCGGAACATGTGTGTAAAATATCGGAAGTGCAGACTGAGATGGCTGTTATAAATGGGTCACTGGCTTTGTTCGATAATATCTTTGGTAATATGTCATTTGAGTAATTCAAGGATACGTATTTTAAGGTCATGGAATCGGTCATGCTAACTTGAATTACTCACTCAGGTCTCCTTGCAACACTTGTTTATATGTGCTATGAGAACGGAATTGACCGAAGAATTCTCATTGCGATTGAATTAATCTCCTGGACAGTGCGAACTGCTTGGATCTACCTGATTTGTATTATCTTTCTCTCTGAGTTTTATCTGTAGAGCTCTTAACTAATCATCACTTTAGTTCATGAAATTGAGACGTTGAACATTCGTTTAGTGTTGCTTTCCTCTGTTTTAGTCTTAGCTGGTGGAGGCAAAACTACCACGAGGTCTTGCGTAAATGCGATACTCGCGGAGAGTGTCTCAGCAGATTCATTGTATGTCTTCTTTAACACCTTTTTCCAGGCTATCGAGAAAGCTTTAGACGTTGATTCGTTCACAGAAGTAGTGTTCTTTTCCGAATTCGGACTTTAGAATTTATCGGAGCTGTCTTTGGCCAATTTCTTGCGGCATACATAATGCAACACTCTCTTTGGGGATCTTTCTGGCTTGGTATGGGAATCTACGTATTTTCAGCACCGCTTCTGGTTCTAGTGCCAGAGCCTCGCAATGATCGAATAAAATACCCACCCCTTGTTGCTGGTTCAGGAGCACAGGGGCACAGATCCTCGCCTTCTAACTTCACTAATATATCCATGGACAAGAAATCAAAGGACGCTATAAACTTACTCGGAGAGACGATAAGGGAAAAAGTACAACATATCAAGTATATGCTACTTGTTTCGAGATCAGCGCGGATTGGTCTTACCGTGCTTTCTACGTATTATTTGGGAGTGAGTGTAACATCGATTTTCTCTCAATGGGGGTCTATAAGATTCGGTTGGACCTTGGCTGAGATGAACTATATATATTCATATAGCACTCTCCTAAGCGGCTTGACAGTATATTTACTATCCTTTCTCTCTAGTTTCATTCAAAGAAAAGGGGCTTCTGGGCCACGAGGAGATTTTCTTGTTGCATTTTGGAGCTTTGGACTTCTTGTTCTAGGAACTTTGCTTTTAGGGATCACTATAAGCAAAGCATTCTACATCATCGGGATTACTGTATACAGTCTCCACGGCGGTTTTCACGATGCGTTGTTAGCATTCATAACATGGGGGTTGCCTAAGGAGCATGTGACGAAGTTTTACTTTGCAATATCGGCTGCTGCGCAAATTTGTGAAATGGTTTCGGGACCATTTTGGGCAAGTATGCTTAGTCTTACATTTAGAGGTGGTAAGGCATTCATTTCACTCCCTTTTTGGGTCAGCGCAATAGTCCTTGGTTTTGGCCAGGCGTTGTTAGTGGTACTTGGTTTGATTAGAAATAGCGAAATTGAGCCGGATACCGTCTGATAAACAATACTTCTTTATAGTAGATTTTCGAAGCATATAGTAGATTGCCCTGATCTAGCGCTATACTTAATTATGATGGCTATGACGACAATGACCTATAAAATCTCGTCTCATCATGCAGTTACAGTTTCAGAGAAATGGATTTTCTCTTGAAATCTTTTAATATGAGCATCCATACCTCATCTTGCTTTGCTGGATCCAAGCTTAACCCAGATGATTTGCTCTCATCGTCAAGGATGAAATACTTCCCGGCAGTATCTGCATTATCCAAGAAAAATTTGCTAATAGCTTGTGCGGGAACTTCAGGAGGATTGATAGCGGATTTCGAAGCGAGTCTAACAATAGGTCTTAGTCCAATAAGCACTATGCGTAAAGCTCTCAAAAACCAGTGAGGATCCGTCGATAATCGCGAGCCTCCGGACATGCCACCTGGGTCCGATGCTACAAGTTTGACTCTGCCTAGCAATTTACGCTGGATGATATATCCAGACATGATGAGGAGTAACTTGCTGGAGCCATATTTCGTCAAACTTTCTGTGAGAGATAGTTTCCCTCCGGCACTTTCATTAAGATTTTCAAAGTAATCAACCCTTCCAAGATTATGGGCAGCGCTTGCTACGTTTACTACAACGCTACCCACTGGCAGGCAATCGACAAGATTCGAAATCAGCAGTATTGGTGAAAGCACATTGGTTTGATATGTGACATCAAATCCGTCCGCAGTTATGTTTTTCGTCGCATTACTTGAAACTGCTGCTGAATTAATTAATCCGTGGAGCTTAGGAATAGAGCCATCGGAAACCGTCTTCTTGATAATATCCGTGAATGCGTTGACTGACTTGAAAGAGGCCAAGTCACAGGATTCCCAAGAAAAGGAGCTATTCTGGGCGCGTAATTCAGCAGATATCTGTCGAATAATCTCACTCTCTGTATTCCTTGCAGTCAGAACAAGGTGATAGAAGCCAGGAAAGTCCTTGGTTAACTTGAGAGCAATCTTGGATCCCAAGGAACCATTCCCCCCGGTGATTATAATTGTACTGGTAGGAGACATTCGAGCTGTAAGTGGTTAAAGATGAGATTCGGAGTACGAGCGCCAGTCAGTTTGAAGAAAGAATAGTTCCATCAGATTTGAATTACCTCTGTATTTCGCTTTATATATACTTATCAACTTTGATTTGCTTACGAATAGCCCGTACACTGGTCATTACAGAGGGAGTTTCCTACTGCGTGAACATAGATGTTTTAGGAATAGTGTGGAAACACTTTAATGTTCCACTACGCTAACGGTAATCCGGCCGTTAGCGTACAGTTTAAATCCGAGCTAAACTGTATTGTAACAGTAATATGCCTCTTCTCGAGTGGACGCCGAACGCCGAACGCTGGAAATCATCACGAGCATCACCCATATTGTTAACCTCGCCTTCCTCAGTGAGACAATCATCAGAAAATTTCTAACTTTAGTATACAGTGGAACTGGTGATTGGACGAATGACTTTGTTTTTATCAAGTCTATGAACATGGAGTTACGACGATCGGAACGTAAAGTGGCTGTCCAAGTCTGTCTATCCTGTAAAAGTCAAAAACGAAAATGCGACAAGACCCTACCGCAATGCCAGCCATGTGCTCGGATGAATCGGCTATGTGTCTATACCAATGTGGATCCAGCCGTCTCTGATATCAAAAATGGGTACCAGGAATTGTCACAGCGGATCCAGGAGCTAGAAGGGAGGCTTGATAGGCCTCAGTACAATGGTAAAGAGCTCACACCTAAGGTTGTGTGAGTTGACAATAACACGTTTATGTAGTGACAAGTAGTAGCAATGTTTCGCACACTACATCATTTCCCTTTGCCTTCTTTTTAGATGCCGAGGCAAGCAATTGTTCCAACTATCCTCCTTTAGGTACTATCTAACATTTTATAGGTATTCCAATATCGGAAACAAGCCATCCCAGTTCCACTTCCTCCAGTGCCCGAAGAAGTCAGTATCCAATACCTCTCATCAAGGATCTTCCGGAAGATATGCCCCAGTGTTCTCATTATTTTCGCAGGTTTTCAAGAATATTTTCAACCAAGATATGAATGCTTATCAAATAGTAAGCACCTACTTCTCTACCATTCATACTTGGATGCCATTTATCTCGAATATGAGGGTACGGGCCGGGATAGAGCAGCAAGAATGGAAGGCGGATTTCATATTACTTCTTCTCTGTATGAAAGTTCTTGTAACCGAACCAGCCGTGGGTATAGATACTGTAAAAACCAGTTTGTATCATCTCGCGAAGCAATTCTACTCCTTCCTCGAAGATTCAGAGGTGATTACGCTACGAATGCTTCAGTCTTTAATACTATTAAGCCTTTATGAAGTTGGTCATGGAATTCTTCCTACGGCCTTCTTTACCATTAGTAAAGCTTCTAGAATGGCTCAAATGATGGGAGTTCGGCATAAAGATCAGAGCAAGGAAGTTTTGGGCTACTCTTCAACCTTTAGTGAAGCAGAAGAGAGGACAAGGTCTTGGTGGGCCATCCTTATACTAGATCGGTGAGCTCCTGTTGGTAAACTTTATTCGAAGATATACTAAGTTTAATAGCTTTGTATTGCTGGGACGACCAGGTCAGCCTTGCATCATAAAAAATCCTTCTGGAAGTGATGCGCTTCCCGGTGATACTTCTCATTGGGATATCGGCCAAATGACCGGAAATTCAGCCGTCTTTGTTTCCTCTGATGTCGAAATTGTTGCGTCGCCTTTTGCCAGGACATGCCAGGCGGCAAATCTTATGGGTCGCATTTTGAGCCATCTCGAAAACGAGACAACAGAGTCGGCTTTTCGTACAGTAGAAGCAACTCAACTATCCAAGACAACGCAAGCGCTTGCAAAATGGCTGGAATATAGTATATCGGCTGCCAGTGTCGAAGGTGTCTATGATTTTAAGAATTTTGTTGATCTTTCATCTGCGCTAGCGCTTTGCTACTCGTCGTTGTTTGCATTATACAGAGCCTATAATTGTACTGGAATTTTCCTTGCCAGCTCCCCCGATGAGATAGCTTTGCAAGAGCAGGCTATCAATGGCAGTGAAGAGACTGCGAGACAAACACTTGTATTATCTAGCCAGATCCTGGCAGTAATCTCTTCAGAAGACACAGCGAATAATATTAGTCCATTAATGGCTGACTGCCTTTATCAAGCTGGGGTTGCTTACGCTCGATTATTTCGAGAAAAGCAAGATGTCGAATCACATGAAGGACTGAGTACGGTTAGGACGTGTCTTTTGGGACTTAGCAGACGGTGGAGTGTGGCTAGTAGATATCTAGATCTACTGGAAAACCAAGATAGAATACCCCCTTTTTAGAGACTTAGTAGTATTATTAATGTCATTTCTTGCCTCGATATATTTGTTTTCTGTCCATATGGTTATGAAATCGAGACCGTTATATAGCTGTACATAGAAGAGGGAAGTTTTAACCTGTATTAGCATCGGTGGCTCGGTCAGAATGGGTGTTGCGTTAGTAGCAGCTGATGCACTTACCAAAGCCGCTTAGTCAATCGGGTTTGAAAGTTATTACACCAACCAAGAAAAATGATAGTATAGAGGAGAGAAGGTCATATTTGACTGTAGGAGTGATATGTTTGTGCACAACCATACGCTATTGTCAGAGGTGTGCGTGGCCGATAGGGCTTAGCGGCAGTAGGCCTACAGCTATATAAAGGTAGCTCGCCCTATAGATTGAGAGGTACAGCGATCAATTTGTATAGTATTTAGAGATACAACCATAGAGAGTCAGTCCTACGGCATACCCAGCCTTCTTTTACCCTGTGCTACAAACACTTCTGATAGCTATGCTCTTTGAGAAAACAGGTAACGGATGGGCACTGTCAGTATATCCCAAGACGTTGATATTAGACATTATCTCCAGCTGCAGCATACTTCACCAAAACTATACATAGGCGGATGTTCGAAGGAAGCAAGAGCCGTGCTTTGTGCTAATTCCGCCAATTACCTCTATCTCTGTAGGCCATGAGCCATTACAGAACGGAGTCTGAATAATAAGCTATCTTACACTTGCTGCCCCAAATTGTCTATCTTTAAGTAGTATATCTCTTTTTCTTTAATAACAGATATAAGATCAATTGAGCCTTTTTCGGTGCTGCCAAACTACATTCTAGTAGCTAACTCACAGTTTAAATTTATTCAAGATGGACTTAGGAATGTTATTCATTCGAAATCAGATTTAATGGTCTATTGCCTATATACGTTTATGGTCGGCCTAGTACCTTGTACAATGCTTCATAAGTGGCATATTAAAACATAAAGCATCCTGGAAACTAGATCAAGCCGTAATGTAAACTGGCTCTAGTACTATAAATAGCCCAGTTCAGTTAGTAGTATTGTACCTCTCGCAGTGCTAGGTTGATGGGCATGGAAACAGGAAGGAAGTAAATATCATACGCAGTCAATCTCGAGAGGCTGTAAAATTATTAGTAAGCTGCTTAGACACAAAAAATATTTACTCAATACTCACAGTTAAATTAGAATCAAATATGCCGGTACACCCATCAATACACGAAGTGCTGTTGCCACACCGCTCACTAAACCCATCAACACCGTTTGTGAAGGCACAGACGTAGGGGGCCACCTCAATACAAAAGCCTTTCATCGTTTCACCATGACAGTATGTGACGAGGAAGAATAAGAGACTGGCTCTTTGAAAACGCATGTTTGATATAGTGAAAGACTTCAATATGTTAAGAAGGATGGCAAGATTGCTTAGAAAGGCCGCAAGAGGTATAATGCTAGATCAGAGGAAGAAACTTGTATATGTATTTAACTTGCTCGAGGCAGCAGAACCTATGTAACGTTTCAATTTGCTCTCGTTAATTGCCGGCGAAATGAGCGATAGTTGATTTCAGAAGCGGAAACAGGATAAAATCGTATGCAGCAACATCTTTTTGTGGCTTGTTTATTATCCGAAGGAGGATCCTTGACTTGAATAGATACATGTACATCTGCAGCTAGCCCCCTTCGGATAGTAGTGGCAGGTGGAGTGGTATGAAGCTCCGATAATACTACTCCGTGGTGGCATCAGATCTTACTAACGTGTTTATACGTTGAGATACACGACTAAATAGCGTAGGTCTCTTCACCTCCTGCAATTCGGTCGATGTGTTGATCAAGTTTAGTAAGTTCAGCTTCGACAGATGAAATCTTAGAGAAACTGGTAGTGATGACCTTAACTGGAAATCTTCACGATACTTGGACTGATCTGATGTTAGAAACTAATCGAAGAAACGGATTCGGGAAAAGCGAGCCAAAGAGAGACGGGCGAGGGAGAAACCGATATAGCCATATTCTCAAAAAGCGTAGATGAGACGTTAATGCTTGACACATTGGCTGCAGCTGCTGTGTGGTGGGTGTCGGACCGAACAATATAGTATGCCCTTGCTACCAGGATGCGGTCGAGAGACGATGCTTCACTTCGGATATACATAGAATGCCATAAAAGGCTCAAAAGCCGGTCAATGTCTAAAAGTGGTAAATATTAAGCGTATTGGAGTCCATTCAAGATATACGTGTATAGTAGAGGACAAATTACAAAAAAAAATATTTGTAACAATCTGCGGGAGCCGTACTTATGTGATAATCCTACGTAGTCCCCCTGTAGATAGTGTTCGTAGTATATATGTAAGGTGGAAAAGGCAGAGACAAAGGGTTTCAGAAGATTAAATTAGAAGTCAAAGAATCTTGTCTTATAGTTATATGATTGTTCGATTCGAAATGTTTCCAGTAATAGTAGATTGTATTCATCCAAGAACCGTCGGACTTCCAAATTTCGATAATACTATATAGCTATGCCCGACCCGGTTTGCTTACGCGTCAGTCTTTGTCAGGCTATCTTCATTAAGCCTCGACAAAGGGACGTTAGAATATCCCTGTGCAATCCTTCTGTTCCATCGATGGGCCCTTGGTAGTCTCGATCTTTTCTCCTTCCCATTCATGGAAGAGTGAGTCTAGACCACGTTTCTTAGATCCGCTAATATTTCAGAGGCTCCTTCATTCCATACCTACCGTGGACAGTATCCAATGGTTCTCTTTGTTTCTGGTTGCAGCTCTCGAGAGACTCAAGGACGAGCCACGCCAATTTGCTTCCATGGATATTACTGCCTGCTTTTCTAGTGACTTCGGGTCACCAGACATCCGAAAAGTCATCACGAACCTGATAATCTTCGCCTATAGAGAGCACCATTTTCTGCACTACCTTGAGATCTGTTAGCGTTGCAAGCTAGGGATAGATACAGTAAACGGAAAAATCACTGGTGTGTAGCAAGTATAGTATGTGGGTTTATCCTAACTAGTAATTTTATACTTGTCTCTCGTGTTCGGATTCAATCCTCCGTAGTGACTTGGGGTCATGGGTAGATAGTATGATTGTCCCATTTCAATCTGCAGCGAAGTGTCTCGAAAGACGTCGACGGACTCGTAAAATGTTGGTAGTGGATGCTCCTTAAATGGTAGATACTAATCTGTTGTAATGATACACGAAGCTGATCTAAGCCAAGGCCATCTTTCCCGAAACATACAAGCACATAAATCACCATAACGACTTTCTTCCGATGCCATCCAGCCACGGTATTAAAGTCTTTAGATTTGAAACACGTAATTAGGGCGAGGAGTGTCAATAGGATCCCCAAAAGCGCTCCGATAAGTCACCACATGGGCATGTTGGAAAGGCTATGGTCTCTGTTGGATGGAACAACCGCATTATCAACTGGGAAGGTGGAACTTCTTTTTTATATTCTTTTTTCTTATAATAGGTTACTTTTTATTTACTTTTTCCTCTGCCAACTTTGCTTTTCCCATTATCGTGCCCGCTCCATAATCTGGTGCTGGCACCTTTTGTTGGCATAGTATATAGTCAACAGCAAAGTACTAGAGTGCCAAAGCCTATGGACTCACGGAATTTCTTGCTTATATGAGTAGTTCAAGTTACCATAGATAAGACTTATGTGTTAATCTAATATATACAAGTGAGTACACAAACGGCCCTCTTCATAACGCGTACTTTCTTTCAATGGTCTGCGCAATAGGATGGATTGCAAGTGGCCACGCAAATCATCAAATCTGTCACTTGCCACTGACGTCCCACTGAATCTTGACATGATGATGGAGAGTTATTCAAAGTACAAGTACCTTGGGTCCCAGACGAGTCGCGAAAGCCTGTAATATATAGTCAATACTTTATACATACTGATTAATAGCACTGAAAAAAAGAAGAAAACATACCAAAACTGCCAGGACCATTTGTAGCAAATGTACTGAAAAAGGTGAGTCTAAAATCACTCGGACTTGTTACACCACAAAGTGGTCCTTCTTTATTGTTATCATCTATAATACCCTTCTCGAGCAGGTAAAACTCGGGCGTTGAGGCATTGACATAATTCGGGAACATGAGGTCGACTACAAGGCCCTCACCATCGCTGCCATCACCCAGAAAGCCATAGGCGCCGTACTTATCCAAGTTATTAGCTACGGTAGTGCATACGTCATTGGCGGAGCCCACGACGGCAAGCGAGACGTGCCGTACTGAAGAATCTTGCACTGTTGTACCAACAATGTGGAAACCTGCTCCCGGGGGGAGGTGGCGGAGGAGGAGGACTAGAGGACGAACCCGCAGAACTAGAGGTCACACTGGCGGAACTAGAGCTCGAGCCCGAAAAAGAACTGAATCTTGTAGCGTCTCTCGCATTTTCGAGGGAAACAATCGCACTGGCAGTCGATAAAAGAACACCTGGAGCTGCTGAGGCACGTGTGGTGTCTACAGCCGTAAATGTAATTGTTGACTCCTTAGGAGTGCCTGATATGGTAGTGGTTATTGTATGTGAATCGTCTTCACATTGGGTGACCGTGAAACAATCAGTCTATAAAACCATTAGAACAGTATCCATGTGGTACTTAGAAGTGTTGAAAAGAACTTGCCGCCGTTGTTGTTGTTAACGATGTCTGCCTAGCCACGGTAGTCGTGAAGATATGAACGAATTCTGTGCAGATCTCAACCTCTTGCGGCGTATCACAATCATCTACACCAGAAAGGGGGCCACCTGGAGGATTGGACCCAGGGCCGGATGCAGGAGGGGCGCCGGGATCGGGATCTTCAACGGAATCATCTGGCAAAGCGAGGAGAGGGGGAATATGTAGAGCATCAGGAAATTCAAACCCAGTGGGAACCAATATGGCTTCCGGAATCGGAACATTTGCCTCAATACTTACTGGTCCGATGGTAAATGCGAACGGAAATACAAACGCGCCGGGGAATACCGCTTCCCAAGGCAAGGGGATATGGGCTGGAATAAGCAGAGGATTGAGCAAGAATCCCCCAATACCACAACACGTGCCTGTAATCCTACGGAAGAAGGAGCAATTGTGTTTACAGTTAGACGGACCGGGCGGTTGGTTCTTTTGTGTCTCCGCCGGTAAGCTAGCAATCCCCGGAGTGCACTCTGCAAGCATGGTAAATGTGGCACTAGGTGCCACAGTAGTGCAGGGCAATGGGAGAATGGTAACATTCCCTGTGTCATGCTCAAGGGGCTCTACTTCGAACGGATTCGGAAGAGGCTCTTCAGCTGGAATGAGAAAGGGTTGAGGGAATTCCGTACCACCGTCAATAGTAGTGGGTGCAGAAAGGGGCACACCAGCTGGATGTTCGTTCCCATCATGGTCAGTGAATGGAGCTGTAGGTGTAAAGCCAGTGGGAAGAGTTAACTGGGCAGGTAGAGGCACGTTGGGTGGGATAAGAACTGTAACATCAATTTAGTGAACGCAGGAACAATTCTCTATTCGTTGATACATACTAGGATTTCGATCGTCCCTCCCGAACCACAACATGTAGAAGTTAGTAGACGTAATAAATCGCAACCGCCTTATTTCGTTCAAGACCAATTAGTAGGTAATCGCTATCTATCCGTGAGGAAGACCTCCTGCGCAGGTAACTGGCCCTGGAGGGAAATTATCCAGTCCACTAAAGGGCAGCTGAGCAATTGGTGTAGCACATGCGTCTGTTAGAGTAAATGTCGCTGAAGGAGAAACTGTTGTACAGCCCGGTATTGGGATGATAGGGGCATCCTGTGGGGATTGAAAGTCTGAGCCGCTGCTTCCCAACCCTCCCTGATTTGCTCCATCAACAGCAAGTGCGAGGTACGCAATGATCACCGTGGTAAAGAAGTACTGAGTATCTTTCTGTTTAGTCAGAACTCCTCCCTCAGGAGACACTGCTTCTTGCGCACCGATTGTGGCGATATCGTATATAAAAACCCGTTCAGAGAAAGAAATATCGATAAGTGCGTCCTGACAGTTTTGAAGTCCGGAGTTTACACATGTCTGATCATAATTTTGGAAAAATGAATAAAATCCCGCTCTATGTATATAAACATCGGTGCTATTTAATATTCTCAACGCCCAAGCTTTAGCGCACGTGTTTGATCCTGGAAGGCAGTTAGTATACGGTGGATCGGTAGACACCACAGAATCTGTGAATGGCGCTGGCGCAAGTGGTGATGGTTGGTAATATGGTGTTTCCGTTTGCATAAATCCCAAGAAGACGTTTTGAGCATTGTTAAGTTCATATTGATACATCACGGAATGCTCTGACGCGGTTCCATAGAGCCAGGTTGGGCTGAGTTGATTCAATTAAGATTCCACGTCCCGTGTAGACATCTACTTGAGTTTGCGCAGTAATATCGATATCGTGTTCCAGGCCCAGATATTCTCCAAATATGCTGACGCTCCTGGGGTAATATGCAGTAATTGTGATGCTCCGATACAGTCAGTATTAACTGATCCTGTTAATGTTGGGCAATTTGCAGCTTGGAGATTGGATCCTACAGCTCCACCAACGCGAAAGTGCGCATCCCACATAGCTGCACTTCCTTGGGAATTTGCTTGGATATTCCACTCCATCAATACAGTACCAGCGGATGGTGGCCGAACAGTAAAAAGCATATCGGATATCTCAACGCTCCCGACATCCCCTAGTTTACCAACTTGAATCATTGGAGTAGGATTGAGCAGTTCTGTGAAACTTCCGCCAGAAGCCATAATTTGAGGCCAAGATTCCCCTACAATATTTGCACCGGAAAGGACAAAAATTGTGTTTGTGACAATATATATGCCCATAGGAAAGTAGCACACTTGTCCATTGGACGCAGCTTGTTGAATGCAGTTGTTTATAGTTGTTGTACTATCAGTGTTACCGTCGCCCACTGCACCCAAATCCGTAACTACCACAAAGCTACCAAGACCAAGGTTTTCGTATTGCGGTTTCGAGATGGTAAACCACTTCCCGGAACCATCTAGCAGCCCGGTTGACTTATTAGGCGCGGGGGAAAGTGGCCCAGATGTTGCAAAATTTGTAGCAGTTCCATTGTCTGTTATACTGAGGTACTGCTTCCCCCTTGCCCATAACTGAATTGTGCCACCCCCAGAAAAAATCAACTGCCCACCTGCCGTTTCAACGACATTGGCTGTGCCTCCGACATTGACATTATCAATAAGTATTTGAGGCAGTTGTGCATTAGGATCTGAGCCTCCCAAAAAGATGATAATAGGGCAAGCACTAAAAGTAGAGTCAATTAAAGAGAGCGAGGCCCAGGGCTGGTCATCTGGTCCTGTGTTTGATCCCCCTCGAGTATCAATTGCGATGCCTATCGCATTCATCTGGAGATTTTGAAAAGTGAATCCCCAGTCCCAGATAGTTTGAATTCCAGTCAACGCACAGTTATTGAACACTAAGTTACGCATTGTGAACCTGATATAATTAACCAAAGTTGGAGACGAAGCACCAAAGCTGGAACTTACTGCTGTGACCCAATTTTTATACCGATAGCACCAAATTGGAAGTTTAGATCGGAAACAAATCCTCCAGAACCATTTTCAATGAAGACGCCAATTTGATTACCCCCTTGTGTCGTATTGAAGACAATATTCTGCAAGCTGGTAGCTTGTGCTACTTGCCAATGTATACCAATTGGAACTCCTAGATCAGAGGAACCAGTAGTCATTGCTGTTAAATCAAGGTTGAAGTTCCTGATTTGACGGTAAAAGTTGTTTTGATTCTGGTACCATTCCTCACCATTTGCATTTGGAATATAAACGTCGGTATCAAAGAGAGCAATTCCGTTAAAGCCAGCGGTGCCTTTAATGGTAGGTACATCGGTTGGCTGAAAGAAAATCATCAGCTTGCTAATTTGGAAAACGGATGATTAATTACTCACATCGCCAACAGCTTGAGTATAAAAATCTAGGATAATCGGTTCCGAAATTGCATATGTTCCTAGTGGGAAATATAATAAGGCTCCAAGGACACTAGTAGTATTGCATCCGTTCTGGTCAAGGGTACAGCGCGGACCAGCACTAGCAGCTGCGTTGATTGCAGCGGTATCGTCCGTAGAACCATCTCCTAAAATGCATATATCGAGCTTACTGTGATAAATTTTGGTCATATGATATATAAATGCCTAAATGAGAAGTGCTGGTTTGTAGATACAATTGTGATTGGATCTAGTTGAAGAGAATGTTTAAATGAGTTCCGAGGTCACATAGTTCTTTAATGGTTAAACCTGCGTTATTCGCATTATTCTATCCATGATGAACAGGGCATGAACTTATATTGACATGTTCCGAGATAAAGCCAGCTAATAACTTATATAATTATTATTTTCTTCATTCGGAAGCTTTATAACATGCATCAGGATTGACTTATATCTAACGTAATTCTTGTTTATCATTCCTTGATACGTAACTAATGTAATATTAGTCGAAAACATAGTTGTGATAGTTAAACCGCAACCTAGCAGCCATTTAGCCAGTTACAGCAATTATTCAGAGTCCACCGATCTCTGATTATCTACTGCAATTGTTAACACTAATATAAAGTCGTTTATACTAGAGTGGTGGACAAGTAGACCATCCTCTCTTTGTTCACTCAGTGAACAGTTGACATGGATCACATCTATTTCTGGAAAAAAAAAAAGCTCTGTACGTTTTGGTATTGGTTTTTTTTTTGGTTTGAGCCATATGTGTTCTAGCCTATAGGTAAAATGAGTCGCATTTACGTATAGCTAGAATATATATAAGAACTTAAGAAATCAATATGCTTTATGATATAAAAGAAGAATTGTAAAGTTTTATACGTAAACTCCTAAATTGTTCAATACAAAGGTATTTTCCACTCTAACAATATCAGTGTCTTCAGGTTCCAATTCTATGGATCGAGACTCTACCCCAGTAGAAGCTACTATTTTCAGGTAATCAATTTTATGCCCAAGGCGTTCATAAGATGTCTTCATTCCGCGAGCGAAAGCCTGATACCATTCTTTTCTCGCCTCTTTACTCTTCCATGACAGAACACCTGTAAAACGCACCACCTCTTGATCTTGGAGAGATATACTCTGCCCTTGCCGGCCGCCTAGGTTTGATTTACTTGCTGTTAATATGCCTGCAGGAACGACAGAAAGTATGAAAGTACTGAAAGAAAACATGGAATGTCAACACGTAACTCGTGATAAAAGTTTTAAGATGTTATTTAGCATACTTATGAAAGCATTGATAAGCTCTTTCAAATAGCGTTTTATCCAATTTGTGAAAGGGCATGAAGAATGATACCAATTCTATACTGCTTTCGAATTTCAGATTACTCAGACAAGGAAATGTAGGTATCTCGGGAGGTATAAGACGCGAGAACGACTTGGCAAATAGATCTAGAGACTGGAGAAATTGACATGGTGAAGCATCTCGACCCATTTTGTCTCGCCAGACTGAAATTAGTTAGACTTTCTCAGGTTTAAGTTGTATAGTATACGAAATGATAGTAGTGACTGACATAAACTTACAAACTAACATAGCGAAAGTATCCCTCCTTTCCTCTTCACGGGCCCATAGGGCTGTTTCGCAGTGTGCATCACTTGCAATTCGGCAGCAAAGTTCTAAGAATTCCCTCCTGACATTCGTATCTTCATTCTGTTGAAATCCAAGACTGAAATGAAGCCAGCAGATATCCGGGTCCCAGTTCAACGCGGGTTATAATCAGCTCAACGCGGGTAAGTCGCGTAACGTTCGGCAAAACGTCGGCGGGGGTCGGAGAAACTTTTGCGCAAGCTCAGGAAGGGTAAATGAGGTTAATCCGGTATGCTCAGCATATGCTTCAGTATATGCTTGTTCTATGGGCTCTATGAGCTCTATACTGTAGGCTCTGTATCGTTGTAGGCTCTGTAGGCTCTGTAGGCTCTAGAGACTCTGTAGGCTCTAGAGGCTCTAGAAGCTCTATATACGTTGAGCATATGCTGAACATATACTCAGTATATACTGATAATTTATAAAGTTTATAAAGCTAACAGAGCTTATATAAGTTTACAACAATATAGAGCTAATGTTTATAAAACCTATAAGGTCTTTAGAGCTTATAAAACTTTTACGCTTTATACATTATAGATTTTCAGCATATGCTCAGCATACCGGATTAATTATTCATTAACCCCTCCTGAACTTGAAAATTTTTACCCCTGGTGATGTCGCGTTGCACTATATCACTTACCCGCGTTGAGCTGATTATAACCCGCGTTGGACTGGAACCCCGCAGATATCGACTACAAATTCCTTACGAAAGTATGACGGGACATCTGCTTCCAGCGCATGCCTTTGGATTTGTTTATCTGCGAAGTTTCCCATCGCCAAAGGCCAGAAGCCACCACATGGCTCTGTAAATATGTTTTGCTCACTTCCAATGGAGCTCATTACCTTGTGAGCGATCAGGTCGAACGTTCTCATATGTGGCTCTGTTTTGATTATACCGCCGTGATATTAGTATGGTGAACAAAGATGCTGCACTGTTGCGTGTCGAGATTGGGTTATTTTCAGTCCTGTTGGCGCTGTCTTCTTTGAATTCTTTGCAAATCCAGACGGTTACCTTGGTCATATTTTGAGCTTGAGAAAGAAGCTCTCCCACGAGAGCATCAAAGTTAGATTCGTGTTCACTAGATATTTTCGAAACGTAATAGTCTATTTTATCTCATTCTCAAAGCCCAATGAAGAGTTGAAGTTGGCTAGCAGCACTTGCTTGCGCAGACTCTCCTGTTTTGACAGGAATGTCGGGTTCTACCCAAGTACCAACTACAGTTAAGCCTATCTGATCTTTTGCACGCTCGATGAGTGTTTTCCACTTACTCTCAAAGCGTTCCTTAGCCTCGAGAGATATATCAGGGTCGAAAGAGAATAACACCACCTCTAATATCTCTTTCGTACTCCAAAAGGCTTCTGAACGCAGTCGAGTCGAGCATTTCGCACGGTCCGAGGTGAGCAGGGCATCCATTAATTTTAAACCTCTAGAGTGTTGGAAGATCTTCCAAGCTACTGCTGTTCGCCCGCTGAATGAGTAGTAAAGCTGCGCCTGTTTTATGCGCAACGTCCCCCCAATATACAATCTCGTAGCCAGGAATAGTTTGCAGGAACTCTAACGTTGCGGCCCATAACCTTACAGCTGGCTCATCAATGTTGTGTATATTATGTTGAGGTAAGACTACGAGTTCGATAATGCTCAGGATTGGCGTTTGGGGCAATCCATCATCAGTGTGTGCTCACCAGTGAACGCCACCAATGCCTGGAGTAAGCAAATTGGGGGCGAGAATGCCTACTATCGAAGACATATAAATGGCCTTACCACCGAGACCCGACAGCCATAGCTTTCAGAGGCGGAATAACTGCTTGGAGGTAACAAAAGTTGTCTCGCTTTAAAGTTTAACACGTCTCATCACATCTAATCACCCACAAAACACCACCTAACTCTGACTCAGGATAAGTCTAACGCGTGTCTCACAACTACTAAGGTTACGATTTCCTATATGTTTAGTATGATCAAAATAGCCATACTTACTGCAGAAGCTACAACTGGGCTGATCGCTACAAGGAAACTTGTCCATTATGCTTGTGACGAGACCTTGAAGGGATCTCTAGGACCGAGAGCGCAGAACAGCATGAGCGGATTAACTTTCCACTAAATCTATCCAGCAGAGCTCTAGCGTGACTGTCCATTTTCAGAAGAGCTTAATTTTGAACCTAGTTACCAAGTATTTAGTAAATATTCAGTTATACTATTAAAGATGCGATAGTTATAATACCGTAATTTCTGGTCTACCAGGCCACTTGCCTCATGATTTATCAAGTGGTCATATGTGAGGCCGCGTACGTGTACAGAGCTGCTCCAAAAGCCTCTCCACACGGTGTGTGGCCCGACCCTATAGGTGTTGACGTAAGCTTCATCCCTGACCTAACTTGGCTAACTGGAACGTCTTACACATCCTCACAATCCTCGCAAGGTTCTGCCTGTTCTGTCATCTTGCCCGTTCACACCTTTAGATCAACTTCGGCCCGAACCTCAGCCTGAATCCGAGCCCTAAAATTAGGTGATCTTACCACATCAGATTGCATAATGTTACACAGCAAAAAATAGTATTCTTTATGGACGGTATACCATGACCCAAATAAGAATGCTTCCACCACACTTCCCATTATGGCTGAATAACTGGTTACATAACTATACTAGAGGCTCGCCCTTAAGAGTCTGCCATTAAAAATAAATGAGTACATGCAATTACAATTAATAGTTCACTTGAGAACGTTTCGCCTTACCCTAAAGTTAAGATAGTCTATCGTGTTTTCTAACTTACGGTGTTCTCGAGTTGTACAACAATACGAGGCCATTATGGTGCCTCCTAAGTTTCCATTAGAGATCTGCAAAAACTGCAAGAAGACCTTGTTCAACTGGGAAAACTCTATGGATAACTTGTACAGAACTGATGATGTTGACTTCGCTCCCTTCAAGATAACATGGACCTCCGACTCAATATCTCCAAACTGTGCTTTCTGTACCTTTGCCTTGTATGCCTCCCAAGCCGAGCCGGAATATCCTGGTAAAAATTCCGAGAATTCGAGGCATAGGAAACTTAAAATCGAAGATTTAATCGGAAAGACTGTTGAGTTTCAGAACGAGAGCGATGGTGTGAAAAACTGGGAGAATATAGATTTCAATCGGTTAAGAACCACAGCAGCGAAGACAATGAGGTGGAGTGTATATGCTAAGAAAGGTACGTAGTGAGCGTCTCTGAGCCAACCTCATTCCGGCCACATGTGTTGACTTGGGTACAGACGATCCTGCTGCGGAATTTATCTATCACCGGCCGATAGACCGCGATATCGGATCCTGCAATAATATGGATCTGCTTCGAGAAAAAATCTCGTTTTGCGAGCGAAAACATGCCGCTTGCCCGAAGAAAGGCACCACTGAGGTGCCAACTCGTGTCCTAGATGTCACCCCGGATGAGAAGCCACTGGGATATGCATTACGGCTTCATGAATTTGAGCAGGGTGCTACAGCTGCTTGGGCTACGCTGAGCTACGTCTGGGGTCGATCTCAGCCGTTCATGACAGTTACTAAGAGCATAGATGAGTACCGGAAAGGTATCGACGAAGCTAATCTAGGTCAGACGATTCGCGATGCTATCACAGTAACACGCGAACTAGGTCTGCGGTATCTCTGGGTTGACAGTCTATGCATCATCCAGGACTCGGATGACGATAAGGCCAAGGAGATTGCTAACATGCAACGCAACTACCAGTCTGCATTCATCACCATTGCGGCTATTTCATCACGGAGCGCATATGAAGGATTTTTGAATACTAAAGACTTGCCTGTTCCAAACTCCTTCAAATTGCCACTATTATTGGCCGGTAGGAACAGGAAACCACGTCCAGAAGATATAGGAATTATATATCTCAGCCCTTGCGTTCCAGAAGAGATACAGCCTATCAATCAGCGCGCATGGTGCATGGTGGAACGAGTCTTAAGCCCACGGTATCTGATGTTTGACAGGGCACAGAGAGTCGTGCAGCTTCACTGCCAGTGTGCAGAGTGGTCTAACGGTGGAGCAAATAGTGTTAATCGACCTATGCAAAGCTATTTGCAGAGACAAACTGCTAGAGTAGAGCATGGAGAGGTAGTTGAAGACAATTATGATAGCTTAGACGGCTCTGAAAATGAGAGCGGCTCGGATAGCATCAGCTCAGATTCACATCTTTCATCTAGGGTGAGTTCTGAGCAGGAGAAAACAGCTAAAGGCTGGGCAAAGGCGAAATTCAATCGGCTATCCCGTAGCTTCAAATCGCGCGGGTCTGAAAGAAACAGGAAGAGAGGTGAATGCGAGCAATTTGATTCTGCTTCCGATTCCAATTCCACCTGGACAGAGAGTTCAGCAAGAAGCAGAACTGGTTCTGAAGTCCCGTCACATTATTTCAATGACGACAAAACTTTTGGCAAGTATCTCCCACCGGGTTCATTGGAGCAATTCTGGTACAACATTGTCAAGGACTATTCAGCACGGCAACTCACTGATGCTCGCGACAAGCTGCCTGCCCTCTCCGGTATATCGAGGGCGTATCAAAACATCTCCGATAGCCGGTTTGCTGCAGGGAACTGGGAGGCGCATTTCCCACGCTTCCTGCTATGGCGCATTGCGTGTAACCAGCATCCAGCTCCCGATATGCGATTTGGAAAGGTGTGGGGAGACACAATGCTCTATGATATGAGCAGGCAGGGAGCATATGAGATTGGCCGAAGACCAACGTATGCTATTGATGGTGAGCAACCGAAGCAGTTTTATCGAGCGCCAAGCTGGAGTTGGGTTAGCGTTGATGGCCCAGTGGTCTATCTCTTCGAGCACGATTTGCGGATCAAGCTCGGGGACGAAGAAGATGGCCCAACGAGGAAGGAGGACGAGGCACTATTACCTGAATTGGTCAGCTTCGATATCATGCCTAAATATAAGTCCAATAGCTTCTCTCGCGTTGAGGGGGGAGATATGCGTCAAAGGAATAATAACGTCGCTACCCTCAAAATTTTCGTGGTTCGATCCGTACTCCGAAAAGAAAAGGCTTGCCAAGCCATCAACCAGACGAGAGAAGGAGAAGGCCAATTCACCATCTTCGGATGAGGATGTTACGCCAGAGCATAATATCAAGGTGAAGGCTGGTCGTTTCAGCAAACTCAAAGACAGCGTCAAGGGAGTTGCCAAACGAGCTTCTGGAAATGAGGCTTCTAGATTAACCTCAGATATCTACGTTACCTCCAGCCAGGAGTCTATACCCAAAACTACTAGGCGTGGTGATGGGTGGTTGCCGATGGGGTATCTTGACGTGCCAGAGGAAAAGCCTGAAGAGAGTACTAAGGTTATGTGTCTGATTGTGGATCTGCCATCCACAGTAATTGAGACTGTTGGGTTATTACTAGTCAGAGATAATGAGGATTCTTCACGCTGGAGACGGATCGGTCATTTTGAAGATATTCCGAGGTCACGGTTTGAGGGGAAGAAGAAACGGTTAATCACAATAATCTAATTATCATATTTATTGTAGATCCCATTTCTCTAGTTAAGTTTACTCTCCCGGAGCGTGGGGTGTTGGTATTCGATTTGAAAAGCTGAATTGTCATGACATAAGGATCTATTCGAATTTATCCTCTGCTGCAGGATCAATGAATTCCTTGAATCCGAGGAGTAAGAGGATAGAGATACGACACTAGATATTGTTCCAAGCTAAAGCGGGAAAGGTAGTGAGTTCTGGGAACTCTCGATTAAGACAAGGGTCCCCAGCATGAGGATGTAGGTGGCTCAGCCCCTACCCCTGCTCGCTTACATGCGGCCGCACTTGGCCTAAGCTCAGCCAGTCCCCCTTCAACCTTACGTATCCCCTTCTCACCTTATTTTATTACAACTACACTATTTATTTTTATATTAGTATACCATAAACCATTTAATATATTATAAATGTATTGTTAATATATTAATAATATATTAAAAATATATTATACGTACAGTCGCTACAGGCTGTACAGTGCAGTCGCTACAGGCTGTACAGTGCAGTCGCTACAGGCTGTACAGTGCAGTCGCTACAGGCTGTACAGTGCAGTCGCTACAGGCTGTACAGTGCAGTCGCTACAGGCTGTACAGTGCAGTCGCTACAGGCTGTACAGTGCAGTCGCTACAGGCTGTACAGTGCAGTCGCTACAGGCTGTACAGTGCAGTCGCTACAGGCTGTACAGTGCAGTCGCTACAGGCTGTACAGTGCAGTCGCTACAGGCTGTACAGTGCAGTCGCTACAGGCTGTACAGTGCAGTCGCTACAGGCTGTACAGTGCAGTCGCTACAGGCTGTACAGCCAATGACCTTCGGCCATTGGCTTTAAGGATACGAAGCCTGTAGGGCCTGTAGCCTGTAGGGCCTGTAGCCTGTAGGGCCTGTAGCCTGTAGGGCCTGTAGCCTGTAGGGCCTGTAGCCTGTAGGGCCTGTAAGGAAAATTTATTTAAGTGTGACTCTATTACACGAAGCCGAAGGTCGCTTATTACTGTGTGGCTCACCTGACTCCTTCTCACTAAAAAAAAATTCGCTTATTATGTCACATGATTTGTGGCTTAGACGGGCTGGGTGAGCTGCACCCTAGGGGGCTGAGCCACCTGTATGCTCGAGAGGAAGGCTTAGTGCAGATCTCACTGTATGCGGCTTACGGTAGGCTTTGCTAACACAAGCACTCCCAAATAGGGGGGGAGGCTGCATTATACGATTTTACAAATAACCTTAACCCAATGTAATGCGAAAAATCAGATTTCACCAAAACTTGATCTCAGTACAATAACTATAGCCGACATCATTTATTACAGCATCGATAATTTTCTATCCTCTGTCATGGAGATCCATTTGACCAAAAATTATCAGAGCTTGGCTACCAATTTGACGTCAAATCATCACGTAAAAAGCCGCCAGAGAGAATGCCTAACGGCCGTTACCATGCAACATGTTCATTTGCAGATACCTGCGCGCGCAAATTCTTCTGCAGTAATGGCGATCCCACAACCGAGGTGTGACGTTCTATTAGCTGGGGCTATAATTAAAGTCTTGGCCAACATGTGGCACAGTACATCCTGAAACTCAGGAGATAGGATGTGGACATACCTCAGTTCTGATCCATCTGGTTCGAGAAGTTAATTCAAAAGCAGCACGGCAAATCGATGCGAACAGGATCTTAAATCAAACACTAAAATTTGTACCCAATCTGCATTGAGCCACGTGGAGTCCAGCCACAGTTCAAGCAGGTAGATATATCTACGTCCCATCAACCGCATACGGAATCGCGACAGATAATGAGATACCATGAACTTTCAAGAAGTGGATAATGGAATACCTCTCTTAGAGCAGGTAATCGCAAGTCATCCTTTCCATCTCATATATCCACTGATTTGAACATAGCAGGAACAGGGGAGGAAAAAAGCGGAGAATCCTACTCAAAGAGAGCATCGGAGAAGCTCCATGACAGACTCGATATTTTCATCAAAACCCGGCGGAAAATTAAAACTGCTCCAAGCTGCCAAGAAGCGAACAGGAGCTCTCACGAGATGTCTCATCCACATCCCATCAATAGCGATCAGTCTAGGTGTTTTGACTCTCACGTTTCGTCGCATATTCTGGGAACCCCCTTCAGACAACACGAATGCCGTGCTCAATAGCCTGCAATTTGCCGCTCAACTACATGCAAGCTTGATTGCAGCCTCTCTCGCAGCTATACTCCTTAGTTACATGCATCGTTGCCTGAGTAGCGAGCGAGGCGTTCCGCTTGGTTTCCTGAGCTCGAATTTTCAGCTGCATCAAGTGACCTATCTATTCAGTAGTGAGTTCAGATCTATAGGTTATCGATATGTGGGCATATTCCTCCCCTTTTTCACACTTGCGATCCTGGCTGGCCCCTCGTCGGCTATCACGATGCTTCCAAGATTACAGTTCTGGTCAATCAACAACCTGTGGGTTACGAAAGGAAATATGGACTTCCATGTTTATATTGGAGCAAATGAGACTATGGTATATCCTAGTGTTCTCACTTCAGAAAATGTTCCTCCCGAGTGCCTAGGCGCCAATGCATCGATCCTGAGTAAATGTCCTAGTGCTGGACTTCGATACTGGATGCAAAATGATCTGTTTGCTATTGATCAGAGTCCACCACAGATTAACAAATCGGTTGAGGAAACAACACCCTACGGCATTCCATTCCGTCGATACATGGTTGGACAGACTTCATCCGTCAATCAAGGCGATCAGAGCGTGTATTTGACCTCTACGCTTTCTAAATTCCTTGCAAGTGCGCTTGTTGCTTATGATACAGTCACGTCTCAAGTGGGAAACCAATACCAGGTTTTTGGTGTCAGCGATGAGAGCACTATTCAAGCAGCAGATAGTTCTCTTTTAGCTCGATACGGCTTATCTCTTGCTGCTGGAGGAAAACAAGTCACCACGAGGAAACCTCTGGTAGAAGTAGAATGTGCTGGATACTCTGCAAACACAACCTTTCTAACTCTTCAACACTCAAGTATGGTTTGGCCACCATGGACCACCGATCCTATTGCATCAGCCAATTGGGAAGTTCAAGCATCAGATTATGCCTCTCTTTCATCCAACCTCAACTCTACACTGGTGAACTCGACTTTTATAGACATCTCACAGTTTGGATCCGTCGCACCATCTCTCGCCGCTCTGTTCTCAACTCCAGCAATCATTAGTGGAAGGACGAATAGCTCGTTGTTTACATGCACTATCGACGCGCGTTGGATGCCTACAACTGCATTCTGGGATTCGAGTTCTGGGACAGCGGCTGTTTATGATTCGAATCCCAACCCCAACGCAGCCATCAACGTGGACGCAGATCTCGATGGACTTCATCCTTACGCCCTAGACACAATTTCAATCACCAGATCATTCGCCAGCATTCTTAACGTGCCTTGGATTGACTCCATTCTCGATCCCGTGCCCACCAATCGCACCATACTGGACATTATTGGGCAGAAATGCATCGACAGTAACACTTATCTTAATATAACATCCGGCAACTACATAGGTGACAAATTCGCCATACTCTCATGCCTTCAAGTCGCGCTTTCAATCTACATTGCAGACGCCCTGTCTCGCATCCAAGATAGTCTACCCTACTACTTCGTCGCAGAGGGCAACGTCAAACCTGACTTAGAAACATATCCTAGCAATGTATTCTATGTCCAAGATCTATTCGCTTCTAGACCGGGAAGCACGAGCATGTATCTGAATGAGACAACTGGGCAAATGCAGTTGGCTCAACCGGGTAGACAGGTGACTAACATCTCAAAACAGGATTTTGAAGATGCGGCAAGGTTTGTAGAAATGAGGTTTAAAACAGCGAGATGGGGCTATGGATATGGATTTGAGGAGTCGAAATTAATTTATGTTGGTGTGGTGATATTGTTGATTCATGTGCTGCTTTGTATTGTGTTTATCGGGTGGATGGTGGTTGCGGGCGAGGATGGGAGAAGAGCATGGGAGACAATTGGGGAGTTAGTATTTGCAGCAATGAGGTCGGGTGCTTTGGGTAATAGAGATGAGGTGTATGAAGAGGGGGGGAAGAAGAGATGGAAAGACAGCTATATTATCGGAGATGTGATAGACCAAGGGTGGAGCAATGGCAAGGGGGAACCTAGTAAGTTAATTTTGAAAAAGGTGAACTAGTATTAAGGAGAAGAGGATTTTACGGATACGGAAATACAGAAATACAGACAAGGGATATATAACTCTTGACGACCAACTATAATTTTGGCAAGAAGAAATCGTAATGACTCATGAGCAGAGACAGGGAGTAGAGCATCAAATACTTAGAATAAGAAACTATACGTCAAAAAATAGAACTTCAAATAATCTTGCATTTCTTTTTGTTTTAATGTTATGAGACACTGAACTTAAATTAACCCTTATCATTGTTATAATTTATGGCCGCCGATTATAATAAGCTGAGGCTGTGCAACTGAACTTATTAGAATAAACTTCATATAGTGTACAAGTACCTGCTTGTGTGCCTACTCAGCTACGATGCAGAATAAGGTCAAACAGATTAGTACTGCTTATCACTATCAAGCTACACTTTCTACTCGCTACACTTATATGAGAAGCTTCACGCCCCTCAGGGTTAGGTGCCAAGCTAATTTAAGCGCATCCTTTATAATTCGAGCTTCATACATGCCAGAATCAATGTTATCGAATGAGATTGAATACGATGACTCACATGCTTCCCAGGCTTGTTCAACAAAAACTATAAGTTATTTATGATTCACGTGATATAATAAGAGAAATTAGGGCTGCCAGGGGTTATAGCGCAATGGTTGGGCAAGCACGCGTACAGTTACTATAGGATTCGTACTCTATTCATTTCTCAGATGGAATACCTCCACTACCGCTGGGTAACCCATAATATATGGGTAAATACTCCGTATGAAACGCGTATATCACGTGCGTGTGCCTCCTTATTCTCGTTTACGTAAGCATATTCTAATACGAGCCGTGCTACGACTCCATTACAGCTATAACAACCTCACAATGGCGTTACATCAACAACAGATAATATTGATCTGAGGAGCCCATTACCGTAGAATTGATACTAACTTTTGTCCTAAGAGTGTCGTATACCAACTGGTATCCAAATGAAGCTGACGTCCATACGACTCACGCGACAGAGATTGCCCGGTCCAGTCTTGATGTAGCCTATGCAGACAATTTGTATCGAGCAGGTGATATGACTAGTATGACGAAAGTTGGACGAAATTTCCAATCCAAACTCGTCGGCAAATGGAGTTAAACGACGTCGTCATTCGCACGACCCGAGGAAGATAGCACTTCAAAATTCCGCTGGCATCCCTTCCACAAACGGAGACGAAGCATTTAGCAAGCCTGCATGCCAGTCTGCATTAGGTCCTGAGCACTCACAATCGGACATCGAAATTATTCAGACGATTGGTTTCAGGCTTCGATCTGTGATATTCAAAGCCACGGTCACGGTGTGTGGCAAGCCCTGCTTCCTCGAAATAGTGCGTGCTTTGTGCATCCAATTTTTATCGATACGTAACCACTAACCCAGTAGATAGTTTAAATTTGGTGCTGAATCGATAGGGTCCGATGGGCAGCCTGGACCAAATGCCGCATTTATTGCGACTCTAACTGCTCAGGAGCGACTGCACTCCATTACAGAGAGAGAGAATGATAGGCAAGTGGTTCGATATTTCGGGACTGCCAAACTTTGGGAACTTCTTTATGACAAGTATACTCCGTCCTCAGCTGGATGATGCTTCTCGTATAAGGACTTCCTCTATGGTCTCGATAATGGTGACGTTCCGCGGAAAGCGTTATGGAGGCAATACTTCAAGAACGGATCGAAGTCACGGCCTATTTTGCAAGGCTTGATTATGAATGATATGACTGGTTTCAAACCATTAGTGGGTTCAGAGTTCTGGAGTCAAGGGACAGGTTGGTGGAGGATTCCACCGGGAGAGGCTGGGCCTAAGGCTGTGGCCGAGGCAATTTACGAATACGTTAAGTTCCTTCATAGTATAGGGATTTTTTACGGCTCTTCCGAGGATCTGGAAAGCATACAAATCAAAAGGAGCGAAATGTCTGAAATGCCAGTAATTGCTCTGATTGATTTTAGTATCTCCAAAACTGCTAATTCACCTAATGAAAAGCTCCAGAGAAAGTTCTTACGGGAGTTCAGTCGAAAACATCGGAACGAATTAAAGTGGCGGGAAGAGCAAGTAAAAGTGTTAAGTAGAGGCTAGCTATGGGAGAATGTATATTAGACGTATTACCGCATTCGAGCTATTGGTTGGTGGTACTTCCGAATGCATGAGAACAACGATAGGAAAGAGTTCGAATGCATATTATACCCCAGATTATCTCACTCTACGGAGCCATAGAACCGTCGAACTACCATAGCTTGTTCCGCTTAGAAAATAGCATGAGGAGCTTTGACAGACGACAAAAATGATAGATAGCCCCGGTTTGTGAGGGCCGATATACTTTATTTTTTTTAAACTATTCATTGATAACCGCTACAGGGAAGTTCCACAGCTATATACATATAAGCATCTAAAATGGACGACAACTTACATTCGGTGTGATATCATGTTTCCTTGTAGTAAACTTCCACTGTATTTGTTTTATTTGTGGGCCTTCCCTGGGTCTTATTAACGAGCCATGCTGAAGAAACAATGAGCTTAGCGGACTTGCCTGCTTCCTTACTCATTTGCTCATCCCCGGCGCGATGCTGTGCGGATAATCTCTGCGTCCCAGAAGTACGTCTTGGGGACTGAGGCGCCCAGCGAACCAGAGCAAAGACTACGAACCCGTCCCGCCAGCTAGCAGGGATCGGGGAAGCCGGAGCCGAGGCGAGCCCCTTTCTGGCCAGGGCAGGAGCGTCTCCCAACCGCAGAGATAACCTTCTCAGGCCCGGCCAGACTTGCGCTCCAATGATACCCCAGTGATACTCCAAAGTCACTACCCCGCAGTGTTCATCCGCCGGGAGATATGCCGGTCGTCGATGCGGGGGAACTGGCTGGCGCATGGATATCTTGAACTCCCCTGAGCTAGTGGCGGAATTTGCTCTTCTTGGCGGCATGACTTTCGTGCTCGGGGTGCTACATAAAGAAGACTCCCGCTCTCTGCCATCAGCCATGAAATATCAATCAAAGATTGTTTCTGTCCTTTGATTACCCCTTCAGCACGAACAAATCATTCCAAGAAGCTCGCTCAAATTGCTGTACTATGGCGGGCAAGACAGCCGAGGTGGAGGATGTCACTGATGTTTCGCCTGACGATATTGGCACTGCCATCCAACTAGCCCAAGAAGTCGAGGAAGCTAGCTATTCGCCATGGACTTGGAGAATGTGTCGTCTATACCTTGTCCTAGCTTGCGCCTACCTCTGTGGGTGTCTGAATGGCTATGACGGCTCTCTGATGGGTGGCCTGAATGGAATGAAGTCTTATCAGAGATATTTCCATATGTAGGTGTAATAACTGCGTATACTGCTCCGTATATCTTCCGATGATCCCACTAACTCTGCTAAAGGACTGTCGCTGGCTCCAGCACTGGCCTCGTCTTTGCCATGTACAACATTGGTTCAGTAGCTGCAGTATTCTTTACGGGCCCTACCAACGACTACCTTGGCCGTCGCGCCGGGATGTTCATTGGCTCGGCCCTTGTAATTCTCGGAACTTGTATTCAAGCACCAGCGACTAGTCATGGCATGTTTCTGGGCGGCAGATTTGTCTTGGGGTTTGGCGTGGCCTTTTGCTGTGTCTCTGCCCCTACGTTCGTTGCAGAACTAGCTCACCCTAAGTGGCGCGGCACTCTAACAGGATTTTATAACTGTACTTGGTATGTTGCTCTGCCAAGTCCGCGGACCTGATGATGTAGATTTGTTTGCTAACTGTAACGCAGGTATATAGGTTCTATCATTGCGAGCTGGGTCGTTTATGGATGCTCATATCTAGATACACCTGGGGCTTGGAGGATTCCTGTGTGGTGTCAATTGATAACCTCAGGAATTGTATGCATGGGTGTTTGGTTCCTACCCGAGTCTCCTCGGTGGTTGATGGCCCAGGATAGAATTGAAGAAGCTTGTGCGGTGCTAGCCAAATACCATGGCGAGGGATCCACATCTCACCCCATTGTACAGTTACAGTTACGGGAGATGTTAAGCCAAGTTGGGACTAAAGACTCTGATAAAAAATGGTGGGATTATCACGAACTATGGAACACACATTCTGCGCGCCGCCGGCTTATCTGTGTAATTGGCATGGCTTGCTTTGGTCAAATCTCAGGAAATAGCCTGTCCTCATATTACCTTCCGGCCATGCTCACTTCTGCTGGTATCACTTCTGAGCGCATCATATTGATGCTGAACGGTATAAATCCCGCTTTGAGCTTCCTTGGCGCTATACTAGGTGCTCGCCTGACAGACAAGGTTGGTCGTAGACCACTCCTAATTTACACGACAATATTCTCCTCATTTTGCTTTGCTATCATTACTGGCACATCCAAACTTGCAACCGACGACCCAAGTCAAACTGCGGCGGCAAACACGACTATCGCTTTCATCTTCATTTTTGGGGTGGTATTTAGCATAGGCTGGACACCATTGCAAAGTATGTATATTGCCGAAACTCTGCCAACGGCAACTCGTGCCAAAGGTACAGCGATCGGCAACTTCTCTTCCTCAGTGGCCTCAACCATTATCGCCTATAGTTCCGGGCCTGCATTCCAGAACATACATTATTACTTCTACCTTGTTTTTGTATTCTGGGATCTCATCGAGGTTGTCATCATGTACTTCTACTTCCCAGAGACAAAGGACCGGACGCTGGAAGAGCTAGCTGAGGTATTTGAAGCTCCCAACCCTGTGAAAAAGAGTTTGGAAAAGAGAAGTGCTGTAACAGTAATGAAAACATTGAACGTGGATGAAATAGGTGAAAAAGCCGTGGTGTAAGAAAAAAGACGCAGTGCAATTGCTCATGGAATTAGTATACTTCTGCATCCAGATATCTTTTTCGTTAAGGTTCTACAGAGCTAAACTGCACATCAACTTGCTATACATAGTTAATTTTGCGTACTCAGTAAGCCTGATAGCCAAAACAGACCACTTACTTTTTAGTTAAAATACGAAAACTGATTGGCTTTATTAATAACCGCCCAATGTGTCAAAATTAAGGTCACCTTGAGTTACCATTCCGAACAGATCGGTGTCAAAACTCAAGAAGTTGCTATAAAAGGGGTCCGTATTTTGCGGACCCACTACTCCCATTCCAGGAACACCGGAGATACTGTTAAGAGAGACATCATGAAAATCATCGTCCACCGCTGTATCTCTTGCCCGCCTATCCGAATTGGCGTTTTCAGTATCTCTATCAATTGATGCCGGCTTCAATACTTTTTGCGCCGGATGACGATACCTAGGAAATTTTAGGCTTCTTAAAAGTTTACTATATCGCACTCCGATATGTTGGCTATCAGTTGATGCCATTTCCAAAGCCGATATGAAGTCTTGCACTAATAAGATAATCTCATCATGTTCCTCTTTCATCGTTAACGCTCCATATACATCTGTCCTATACAGAAATACGGCGGAGTATACACCATATCTGTAGGCAAGCATTAGCAACGTTCATTATGATAGATGCACGACATACAAATAGAATCGATATGGCATGAAGCGGAGAATCGTAGTTGGGTTGATTTCAGCCATTAGTTTCAGGGTGGTTTTGGCTGCCCGGATTCCCTCAAAAATATAGCGACCATCTGCAGATGCTGTAACACCTCTGGAGAACAAAGACGAAAATTGGCCATGATTCGATAATGTTGGTAAGAGTGTAGATCCTCGAGAGGAAGCTCTGGATATGACAGATTGAAAAGAGAACGCATTTATGTAGAGACAGAGATACTCGCTCATGAGACGTAAGCTATATTTCAGCTTCGGAGATACGTTGAGTCCTTCCCACGCCTCATTCCATGCTAGAAGTGACTTGGAGAAATCATCCAAGTATCGACTGTAATCACCAGTGAGCATTATTTCTAGAGTCCTACGCTTTGAAGAATAGAGAACATCATGGGCATTATGTATCAATTGTGTGAGTTCCAAGGTGGCATGTAAGACTGCAGCATAATCATCCTCTCCATCCGAAGAGGGTTTTAACGTTGGAAAATCATTTGCAGTAAGCCTCGAAGATAATGATGGGCCTCTTGACCAGAATGACTGCCCCATACGGACAGATATCTGCCGATCTGCAAAGTAAACAACTATGAAGTAATTAGTAGATGGTATCTTTTTAACGTTAAGACAATACGAACATGTCCAAGCCAGCCTTTTCCTGTTAACCTGATCTTTTGATTCAGCGGAGAATTTTTCATGGAATGACATTCGATCTAATCGAAGTAAGTATGCTTGTCGGATAGCCTGGCCCACAAGTGTCCAAGCGGTACTATCTTCGATGTTGGCGACTTCACCTCTCGGCGAATTGGTAGGAAGCGGTCTATTTGGCGGTATATATGGAACCCAATCCGATAAAAGCAAGAGACCTTCCACGGAGCCTACACTCTGAGTTGAGGATGATCCGAGAAGAAGATCCAGTAAAAGCTGCTTCATATAGTCCCAGCAACATTTGTGCACTCTTTCCCACGTCGAATCATGCTTAGATGCGATAGTCAGGATCGCTGTTAGAAGGAAAGGTTCGTCTTCGGCTAGCTCTTCCGTATTAGACGGCGCGAGAACATGTCTCGGTGCCACTGGGACAAAGGGATGGTAATTCTGTTCGAAGCTATGGTCCATCAGTAAGTACTAGAAATGGAATTGGATTGCTAGGCTTATACCGTTTAAGTAGCATATTTATAGTCTCAGTATCAAGGCTCCCATTCGTTAGTAGTGGATATTTCCTGCGATCCAGTTCAACTCTCGTATTCCTATCAAGTGAATTAGAGCGGCTTGGAATATAACAACCTATATCTTACTTATTTTGTTCCTCATCATACCTTGAGGACTTTTGAGAATCATAAGTCTTGATATTCTCCGGTTCGGCATTCTCAACCGCGGCTTTAGCGAGAATCTGCAGAGCATCAAAAGGATTTTTGAGTTCTGCACAGACTGGCTCTCTGCTCAGGCCATTGCTTAAACTGTCCGTTCTGCTACTACTATCTTCGAGGTCTGCATCGAGGGACAGCTCAGCCTCGAGAGCTGGCCCGCTGATTGCTGTCTTCCTAGTCATTGAGGCCTCATTTTGTTTCCTTAGATGAGTGTAATTTCCTCCTCGGCGAGAACTTGCAAGCGTACAAGTGGTGCCAATGCGAAAACATTCAAAGCAGGGAGGTCTCCCAAGCTCTCCAATACCATTTCTATTTATCGTCAATAATCTATCTGCGGCGAACTATTTCAAGGCGTTTACCTACAAATCACACTTTAATTTTCGCTGGCGGCAGCGTTGACAGGCTCGATAAAGTCGCTTCCCAGTCCCACGAGTCATTGCCTATGTTATCTACAACGAGAGAACTTCACCCAGAAGAGTAGATAAATGTAATTTCTTTTCCAGATAACGTTAACAGTTGAAGTAAATCTGGGGTGAT
Source organism: Xylogone sp. PMI_703 (assembly GCA_021399445.1). Taxonomy (NCBI): domain Eukaryota; kingdom Fungi; phylum Ascomycota; class Leotiomycetes; genus Xylogone; species Xylogone sp. PMI_703. The sequence goes on along the minus strand of JAJTUQ010000002.1, from coordinate 3,733,526 downwards.
TAGCTGAGATATTCTGGACGACGGCTATAGACGGGGCAACTGAGATCTATTGTGGTGTCGGCTAAAGACGGAGAACCGGCACTGATATTCTGCGTTTGGCTTTGAGCAATAATATCCTTACTGCTACATGCCCCATACAGTTTAGGTAGTTTGATGGCTATAGCTTTGGATAGATGCATGTCCCATTCTATGTTCGAAATTGTCAAGTATCTGTTACTGGAATTTTGGCAATCAAATTGCTAAACTGCCCGTCTTACAGTTAAGGTTAATGACATCCTTCTCCGGGGAACTACCCCGGAAAACAAGAAGAGACCCAACTTCTTGATTACTTAATCTAAACAAGTACTGCTTATCGAGTAACTTTCTTATGCCAAGCCCTTGTACCGAGTACAGGCATTTCCAGCACATCCTAGATATGTCATAATCCAGAATGCATCCAACAGTCTCGGAGGAGTTGATACAGCGTGATCTTCACAATCTTACCCCGCCTTTGATCACGGTGCCGGCACGTACTGCTATTATACCTCAAGAGAATATGCTGCGCATTCAGCTATTTCGTACGTGGATTAAGGTAATCAAGCATAGCTCGTAACGCTTCATTACAAGTTTAGCGCAACCAAAAAAATCAACTTGACTTGTTGAGTTAATGCAAGACATTAATGGCAGTCTAATCTGAGGCCGATGCAGTTATGTGAGGACATGACCACGTAACTAATCAAAATCAAAATCAAAACAAAGGCGTTGTGGAAGACTATATGATAACCCTTTGATAGAGTCCGGATATGGAAATACGCCGTACGCCACCTGCACACGTCTAGTCCATATGACTGGAGTACATGTATTTACAACCCCCAATCTGGTCATAAAGTGGCCAATCGGGTAAAGCTCCGTAAAGTCCGCAGCGTAGAAACTTAGCTTCAGGATTTTGCTGAAGTCCGCTGTACTATGTCCGACCAACAACCGTCACCTGGGATGACGTTCTATTGAAAGGGGTGAAATAAATAGAAAGCTGATAGCCAGGTAGCGTACCCTTCCAATCCGTCATTTCCGAGCTTGTGAAACTTTTTGTTCAGAGGTATTCCTCATCTGGCTACTCTCGTTGGGTATATCTGTCGAATTTCGCAGCTATGTCGGAAGTATTAACAGGCAAGACTGCGGTCGTTACAGGTGCAGCTAGGGGAATTGGCCGCGCATGTGCCCTTGCGTTGGCAAGGAAAGGGGCAAATGTAGTAATCAACTACCTCTCCAGTGCCCAGCCGGCAGAAGAAGTCGTCAATGAGATAGGAGTCAATCGAGCAATTGCTGTCCAGGCCGATGTGTCTACTATATCTGGAGTGAAGGAATTAGTTAACCAAACAGTGCAGAAGTTTGGCAAAATTGATATCCTTCTTCTGAATGCAGCGCTTCTGGTACAAAATGGATCATTAGCAGATACGGATGAAGAGCTCTTTGATCGTGTATACACCACAAATGTTAAAGGTCCCTACTTCCTGGTGAAGGTATTTAGAGAATTGATTCTGTCACTAAAAAACTATGCTAATTAGAGAGTAATCTAGGAAGCAGTCGATCATATTCCTGAGGGTGGCCGGATTATATTCTTCTCGACATCAATAACGGCTCTTAGTGCTGTTGCTCCAAATTATCTCCTTTACTCATCTACCAAAGGGGCTATAGAGCAGATGAGTCGTGTTTTGGCGAAAGATCTAGGACGGAGAAAAATCACCGTTAATACCATTTCACCAGGCCCCACAGGCACAGATGCTTTCTATGAAGGCAAAAATGAGGCCTTGGTAAAAATGATCGCTTCATGGAATCCTTCAAACCGAATCGGAACAGCTGAAGAAATAGCCAATGTTGTTTCATTTGTGGCAAGTCCGGATGGGAGCTGGCTAAATGGCCAAAACATTCGGGTTAATGGTGGAATGACTGTAGGATAAAATCAGGAAAGATCATACATAATCAATTAATTGTAGTAGCGGATCTCACAAACCAGCTGAGGATAAGTTAGGGGAATAAAAAAGTAAGCCTTACGATGAGGGACAAAACAGTCTCATGCGATACTAGACTTGCTTCTCCAGAAACAGTTATTGTGCCGCTTATTTCTCCCTATGCTCAGGCTCTACCGACTCCATATCTATGTTAGGATTTGTCACAAAATCAACAAACAAGGGGTTTTGCAAGTGGGTTATGAAGGCACTGGCATCTGATGACATCCCCATAGGCCAGTCGTTCAGGCTGTTGTTCATGCTGCTTTCCATGTCATCAAATCCAAAATATTGTTCTGGATATGCCCAAGCTTTCAGATCATTCAGCACAGTATAGTCCGGATCTGTAACAGAGACCACAGAATCAAGTAGTGCTACGCTTGCTGTCTCGGGGATTGAAATTGAGTTTTCACTCGCAAGTTGGTTGGCCTGAAGCTGCTGGACACTTCCACATACAGTATTGGACATATTGGAAGATGAGCTATGCTGGTCTGATATTTGGCTGAAAGCATTCTGGCCGGGATTTTCCGGTGTTATTACATATCTCCATTTTCAAACAAGGAGAAGGGTATATTACTTACAGGCATTTCTTTACCAACTACCAAACTATCTTTATCGGCTGTTTTACCAGCCTGCTGATTGATTTGCATATCTACAGCTGGCGAGGGCCAATATTTAGTGTCGCCTGTGGCCGCTTCATTATCGAATGACCCTGCAAGGCTAGTCAGACGCTCAATCACCGGCTATGATTATGGTTTAGCTCCAGGCTCAAAAAATCGTATTTAAGGATATGTGTCAGGTACCTTTAATGTCTCCAAGCATCTATCTGCCCATAGACTGTGTCTTGATAATGATTCAAGAATTTGATGCCCTAAAAGTGCATCTCTAGTGATATCTTTAATTTGGAGATGGTCCTTATTTCTTAAAATGAAGTACGAAAGAGCCATAATTGCGGAAAATGTAGCATGGCAAGGAAACCAAGCCTCACCATCTAACAACTTCCTATTATACATAATATCAGCAACAGAAATCACATTACGACTGATAGTAATGCAAGTGTAGCCATATTCATAGCATTTACTATATAATCCGCTTTGCTGCTCTGGTGAGAGATAGTAGAGGAATGGTCTGTATAAATTGAATCGAATGTAGGAGAACCCTATATGTAGATAGTATTGCATTCTGTCGGGTTAGCCCCTTATCGCAAGTAGTAGGTGGTGTATCAACATACCTTTGAATTGTGGGGCTCGCATCATGTGGGCCAGCCCGTAGACTTTGCGGGAGCGTCTCTTTCCATTCCTCCAATTGCTGCTCCAGGATAACTACATTTTTACTAGACAATACCAATCTCTCTCGTCGAGCACTCGTGTGAATTGATTGGACCGGCTGAATAACTTCTAGAATCTTTGTAAAAATCATGAACATCCTAGTGTGTGCGTTGGCTGCTAGCATGGGGTACACTTTGCTATCGGTGGCCATTGGATATATGGCTTGCTCCGTGATATGATGATCCTCTGCATCAGCTGGTAATTCTTGGTCTATATCGTCGCTACTGAGCCTGTTTGGCAGTCCAAGCATAGATCCTACGTAAGCTTCAAGCTTCCTTATTACCCAAAAAGTCCTCTTCCTAGCTTCTGATTCTATTAGGTCAGTTTTGATGGGAAGATTTCGATGCAGACCCATTTGAAGCGCCGAAGTTAATGCAATCGAGATGATTGAATATGACTTCATCATCTGGCCGGTGCATTGGTAGAAAAGAAACATGAACACAAGAGTCTGCAACGAATATAGCGTGCGACAATTGGCGAGATCAACCAATTGCCGGCTGGTAATGAAATATCTCGTCCTTTACACTATTAGATTAACAAATTTGTGTGTAGCTTGCTACCTCATACCCGTCTTGAAAGGCTTTGTCTTTAGCAGGTGATCCAATGGGATCATTCTTGAATACAAATCCCACTGCTATGGCAGCATAAAGGGCTGGGAGAAAGGCTCGCTCTTTGCTAGAGTACGAGTCGGCCGGTACACTATAAATACGATGAATCATATCAAAAAAAGAAGGTGCATGGACGAAAATCATAATACCGCAGGCATCATAAACCGCGAGAGATACCAGTTCCTCTGCCAAAGCTCTCGGAGGTAGTGCAACTGCAGTTCGCCATCCCTGGTCAATTGAGGCATCTATGGCGCGTCGAATCGGTAGGTTGAGCACCTTAATATCTTTACCAGCTTCGTCGTTTATAAATGGTCCCAACTGTTGACGCATGCTCCGAAGGAAATACCTATATTTAAAAATAGTCAGATAGTACCACAGAGAACGATGGGCATTGTATATGCACGTACTGGCCAGAAGTATATCCTTGGTAAGACCAATTACCTTGATCATCAATTTCTGCAGCTTCCAGCATACGTTCGATCAAAGGCATCGGATCATTCTCATCAGTATTGCCAGACTGCGTGGCAGCACATCCCTCCTGGTTCAATGTACTTGTCTCATTCAACTGTGGGTTTGGAGCGCGCTGGGGCACAGCTTGATTGCTGGGAGTTCCAGTTTCTTCCGCTGGGCTTATTAGAAGTTTAAGAAGACTTTCAAGCCTGTCTACTCGATTTCTCAGCTCTTGCTGGTTCTGTTCAGAGCCACGCTCGCGACTATCGTTACCGCCACTGGCTGTCGCATAGATACAGCCTCCAGTAAAGTTAATGCAACCTAAATTATTGTAGAAGTGGAGGAGCAGCTTACTATCATCTCGCAAGGCACAGTTATTGCATGGCCGCTTGCCATCACACTTGATCTTTCTTCTGCGGCAATGAGAGCATGACACGGGAACGCGCAAACGTTTGCGTATGGGCGCGGCGGCTTTATCAGATCTAGGAGACATCTTCATCTAAATCCTACACTTTGCTACAGGCAATTTCGCCATTAAACTCATAGGGCCACTGACTGGAGTTGTGGAGTTTGGTCACGTACATGAATACAACCGGACACTAGCTGTTTCATGAAAGTGTATGCTCTTCGGTAATTCTTAGCTAATACGGTTGAGAAAAGTTACGGTTGGTAACCTATATCTCCGGGTTAAAGTTACCCCGCCGGATCGTGGCTGATGTTAGTTTCACTGTCTCACGGGCATATAGTAAAATCAAGCTCATAGAACTAAATAAAATTTAATCACAGGCATAAAGCATATCATTCATGATAGTAACTTCGATGATAATGTCACAAAGTGGTATTTCTTTGGCAAACTAACCCACGTCCAAAACATCCTAACCGGGTAACTTATAACCGCTTAGTTATCTAAATCGATAGCCAATGATTCAACCTTGGGCATATGATTGGCTAGGAAAGTATATCTAGTGCTTGATTCGCCAATTTCTATCCAGCGGCGACCACAACAAGAAGTTGTTGAGTTTTACCTCAGCCACTGGAATACTCGAACAACTCTAACACTCCAGTCGGATATGCACAAATCCTTAACCATCAGACAGTTTAATTCAATGAGGGGCGGAGTGTGAGCCACCGCTAGTGACCCAAGAACTAGATAGACAGTATAGGGCGAGGCGGGACTCCATCGATAATCAGGAACGTATTGAACTTGTGGCTTCTTTCATTTTCTATGATCAACCACTGTTGGTCCCTTCATCATTTGATATATTCTAGAATATTGGTGTAAAATACCCTATAGTGTAGCCCCCTCGGCTTTCTACGAGCGCCATTTAGGATTGGCTGAATATAGAGTATGATTCCAAAAAAAAGTTGATACGTTAACGTTTCAGCGTAAACGTCCAGTTAAGGTAGTAAGTTCTAAAGGCTTACTTATCTCTATGTTCATTTCCAGTATAAACTGGAAGGTATAAAATAGACTACTATAGATTCTCAGCAATCAAATTTAGTGATACAGGATTCTGTACCATAGTTATCATCATCCGTCGTAACAAGAAACAAGCTGCGATGAAAAGCGGTTATGGTGAATGAAAACACAATATTTCGAGACTTTCCCATCAATCTTGGAGGTTTGAGCTAAGACTCTCGACAATTCATTTATTTACGTGCCATAATCTAGTCATACTGAGGCGCACTTTCTCCCGCAACCCAACGATATTGTCTTCCTGGATGATCTTGAAGCAACCATGGAGATCCTAAGAAAGTCTCTCGCGTGGTAGCGCCCTCTTTCTCGACCTGCTTCCTGAAAATCCCTCGAGCCTGCATTTCAGGTAAGACAAACTCTATTATATCTTCGAAGGAACCGGGATTTGTGACATGTGCAAGATTGAATCCGTCTATATCTGCGACCTCCACCCAGCGTTCTAACTCGTCTACTACGGTTTTGGGGCTACCGACTAGCTTAGCACCCATTCCACCAAGGATAAGGTACTCTGCAATTCTGGATTTATTCCATTTTAGGTCTTTACTTCCAGGGACTGTCTCGCTCCACCCATTAACAATTGAATGAATAGCGGGAAGCTTTGAGAAACGGAAGTCCTCATCGTCGGTATGCGAGGAAAGATCGATTCCCGTCCACCCTCCAAAGAGCGCCAGCGCACCTTCCTTATTTCCGTAAGATAGAAGTTCATCACGTTTGGCTTGCGCGGCTTCGTCTGTTTCCGCAACTATGATAGTGATCCCAGCAATAATCTTGATATGGCTGGGATCACGCCCGTATTTCTCCTTGGCAAGGTTTCTCAGTGCATCAACAGATGGCCGAAGTTTCTCTGGGGTTTGGCCTCCTATGAAGATCGCTTCTGCGTGCTTTGCACCGAAATCCCTTCCGGCTTTTGATGTACCGGCTTGAAAGAGGAAAGGAGTGCGTTGTGGAGAAGGTTCACACAGATGAGGTCCCGGGACATTGAAATGCTTGCCTTTGTGATGGATCTTTCGCACTCGATCCGGGCGCGCATATAGGTCGTTTGCACGATCTTCGACAACAGCGTCATCGCTCCAGCTACCTTCCCAGAGCTTGTACAGCACCTCCATATATTCCTCTGCAATGCGGTAGCGCTCATCATGCTCAACCTGCGTATCTAATCCAAAGTTGCGTGCTGCACTGTCTAGATACGAGGTGACGATATTCCAGGCGACACGGCCTTCTGAATAATGATCAACTGTAGAAAACCGTCTTGCGTGCCCGTAAGGCGCATCGTAAGTGGTACTCGCAGTTATACCAAATGCTATATTTTTTGTAACAGCGGCCAATGCTGGAACCAGGAATAACGGATCATTAACTGGAAATTGTGCGCCAGATATGAGAGCTGGCCCTTCATTCGCGGGCCCTTTGTAGACGTCGTAGCTAGTATATGTTAAGTCAGCCTCCGTATCTTTGAATACAAATACGTCCCGATTTAAGTCTAAAGAATTACTAAATTCGCTGCTAGAGATGGGAGACTTTCGCAATGATCAATGAGCGCTAGAGATTAAATGAGAACCTACGGGCCGAGCACGTCTGCAACAAACATCGCGTGGAAGTTAGCTTTATCTAACAGCTGGGCCAAGTTGGTCCAGAACTTGAGTCTCTTATAATCGGCGGTTTGATTTCTTGGATGTTTCCATAACCCGGGGGAGAGGTGGCCTGGTGTATTCATAACAAAGGCATTCAGAATAAGCTGTTTCTTATTTTTTCTACCATTGTCACCACCATTGGCTTCGCCAGCAGTATCATTCCCGGTAGCCATAGCATGTGTCGATTATATCAAGACGCCTCATACCAGAATCACCTCTCTATAGCGAAGACGTCCACAGTGTTTTAAAAGTGTTCTCTTCCAATTCCTTGTCATTTGTAGTTATACATTTGCATTCTTCAAGGGAAGCATCATGAATCTTAGCTATTAAAGAGCACGCTATCACCCTCTAAAATTGTGATATCCTTTACTACTGCGGGCCCTTTCTCCGTTATCGCATTTTGGTGCGGATGCAGTAATGGTGAGTTTGTTGGCTAGAGGTGATTAGCAGCACCTATGAAAGTGGTGTGCCGATAACCGCTCCCGTCCCAATAATGAGCACGTCAGCTTGGGAGCAAATTGCACAACATAAGCTGTGGCTCTCTCGAAAATCAGAACAATTGTTGATATCTCCCTTAATCAGGGGTAATTCGAAGATGGGGAAGGAAGACTGTTACAGTAAACGAAAACAGAACCTATTCTGAACCTATTTTCGATACTTTTATCGAATCCTAATAATAATTTCATCAATTCGTCATAACCAGTATTATCACTTTAGAAACCGTATATTTAGCTCCTGGTCCCATAGAACTATACTTACTCACGATGCCAGTCACAGTTTTCGGCTCATGTCAATGAAAGACAAGTTTCATTAGTCGTTATAGTATTACTAAAACCTTCTATGCTATATTTATGTGCTCTACTTTCCCTAGACTCGCCTGGACTCAATGAGGACCTCTCCCACTCTTCGAAACAATCATTTGGGTCATGGAATAAGATAGCAGCCGGTGAATAAATTTTGAGAACATAATCACAGGGTGAAAGATGGGCTAAAATCGCCTTGTCCATCAAAGAAGAGCCCCTGATCAATATCCATTTCTTCAAACAAACCATAACCCCACTGCCAACTGTCTAGATAGCGATCCGTTAATAGTTCTTCAAGCCCTTCAGGTCGTTCTTCAGCTCTGCTACTACTATCGATTGCTTCATCCTCATCAAGTATTCCATATTTTCGAAGCAATAATATCCCCTCACCTCCCACCATTGAGATGACCTCACTCCATTTCTCAAGCCGCGATCTTGCAATCTTGATTTTCCGTGCGGCAACATTCATCGCCTCATTCTTCCACGTCTTGCCTTGTATCCTGCTAATCTCCTTCGCTGCATTTTCTAATCGCGTCTCTAGAGCATCCAGGATACCGCCCATATCAATTGGAAGATCTAGCTGTGCTGTATTCTCCCCTGTAGATATATCCGGGGCAGTTGAAGAGTCCTGCAGTCCATTGCTTACCAGGCGGATCTGGTCTATTGGCCGAGGTCTAGAAGTGCTACAAGAGCCATTGCTTGGGAAACTATTATCCGGAGCTTTTACATGAGTAAACTTAGACCAGCGTGAGATTACTGTAACTGCATAAATCAACTGGCCGTACAATGGCTGAGATATATAAAAGTAGTCACTCGCGGGTATGGCGAGCCAGTTTGAAAACCAGGATTGGAGTATAGCATTAGAATGATGTAATAAGCCAGATTTTGACTGTTCGGAGAGAGATAACGAAGAGAATGAGAGAGATAGGCTATCTAAAATATTTGACTCAATCATCATCGAGTCGTAAAGTCGTAATTTTGCTGTCAGCAAATGGCTCATCAGAAGATCTAAGAGTTGAGTCAACAGCTTTCTTATACAGCCTGGAGTGCAGCTTCTTACAGTTTAACTTCAAGTCAGATGGTATTGATACCTCTAGATTTTCCAGCTCCTGCCGAGAAGCACTATGGTAAATTGTTATCGGAATCTTTGGAACGCCCGGGAAATTATCGGAGGTGTGTTGTCTGGAAGAATTAATATTGAAAATTCTCTCTGTCAAATATTGGATCCGAGCCATATATATGAGTAGGCTATCTGACTTGTACTCAGCACCTTCAGCGAGCTCAATTAAACACTGGTCGATATAAGCCGTATATCTTGCGGAATCCAATTTATGGAACGTCAAAGCAGCACTATTAGGCTGTTAACTAAGAATCCTTTTTCCTTGCAGTTATCTAATACTTACCTGGAGCTGATATACCAGACACCAATCAGCGCTCTTCTTTCATCATTCGTTCTTGGCCTAAAATGCTCCATAGCTCTGGGTGGCAATTTCTTGTTGTCTGTCGATCTTGGACTTCTATTCAATCCCATATCCGAAATGAGACCCGTTGCCAATTGTACGAGACTAGCAAACTGGGTATGAAGCAAGCAATGATAATGATAAAATCCCAAGAGAACCAGAATACCTTGTAAGAAATCTAGCGAACGCTCGGCGCGCATGACAACACTTTCGCAAATCCGCTGAGCTATCAGGAACTTTTGTCCCCACATTGACCGCAGATCTCGAACTGAGGATACCATTCTAATAACCTGTAGGAGAAATGGACGGGTTTTCTCTAGTTGTGCTGGAGTTGTTCCCGGCGGAATGGGGACAAACGGGAACCAAAGGCATAATTGGTTCACATAGATTGATAACAACTCATCGTCTGACTCTTTGGGGTGGAGATCCTCCTCGTTCACTGGTGCCCGGCCTAAACATGTTGGTGGTGCGAATACATTATAAGTAGGTGGCAAAAAATTTAATACATCACCGTGTGGTTTAAAGGCAGAGGTTGTGTTAGATTCACCGATAGATGATGGAGTTTGGTAGTTGGCGGTATCTTCCAATTTGCCAGATAGAGTTGCATGATTGCGCGGAATCTCTCCTTGTGCTTTCAATACATCAATAAGGCTATTCAGCCTCTCTTCCAGCTGCGCAGTTCTTCTATAATAATTCACACTAGTTAGCTTAGATCTAGGATGCAATCGATGCACACATAGATGCCAGGGCGTGAAATCAGCCACAGTTCTTGGGCAGTGTCACAAAACTAAAGGGTTGCTCTATGTCCTCAATTTCCAAAAAATACTGTTATCTTCTGACGAAATCCAAACAATAAAACTTACGAAGGCTTTGACTGTCTCTTTTTCCTTGGTTTGGGAGTTTGCTTCAAGCAATCCTTGTCTAGATTTTGGCATCTATAGATGTTAGCACATGGGCGCATAGGTGGCTGAAAAATAGACAAAAAATTAGTGTCGGGCATGGCAGTCATCGAATATGTACATCGTCTGAGTGCTAAACCGTACGTATCTGAATACCTAATCACTATATGAACGGTACTTACCTATCGCATTTAGCCCCAGGAGTCTGGTTGGATCGAATGCATTTTGCCTTTGCTACTGAGCAGGGTGAGCAAGCACTTCCCCACCTCGCAGTGGCAGTCGTAGCCTTGGCATTTTCCATTATGGAATAATAAAATTATCACCTAAAATGTATACATCGGTCCGGGTTTTGTAAAACAACCCCGAAAGATATTGGGTGAAGCAGGAGATGGAGCTTGGGCGCCGGAGTTTATAGGAAAATGCCGTCTCCTATTTTGTGGGCTCATGCTTTGCCGTTTTTGGAGTGGCAAGTGCGGTAGCTGGGGACGGGGAGTTCAACCGGTGATTTTGATAAACTCCGAATTCTCCAGTTCAACAAAGTGGCCCGTTTACACGTAAAAAATAATCTTATTTCTCCTATATCGTTTTTACTAAGGTTATTTACATTTATATATATTTCGCTATGGAGAATAGAGTCCTTTACTTCACTATCCAACAGTATTTTTCTACCATCCGCTATTTATGATGGCAGCCTTAGACAACGTCAAAGGTCCTCCGGGGGACCTGGAGAGCCATACCGTTATTTCTTCTACTGCCGTCAATGGAGAGAACGTTGATGATATTCCTACTCCTCAGAGTTCGGATAGAGAGATATCCCCAAGATCTAAACAGCCCACAGATGTCCCCGATGAGGCTCTTCTTCGTGGTGCTCCTTTCTACTTGATGTTTGCTTCTACAATAGCTGCTGTCTTTTTAGTAGCTCTCAATGCAACCGTCCTGGGAACTGTATGAAAGCACCGGTTCCTTTCATCATCATGGGTTTTGACATATGTACAGGCCACACCTGCAATCACATCAGAATTTCACACAGTACAAGATGTTGGTTGGTACGCAGCTGCATATCTCATTACAAAGTAAGACCAAGCATGCATTCCTTTCCCCCTTGATTTGCTGATACTGAAACGAATAGTTGCGGAATGGCACCATTTACTGGGACACTTTACCGAATGTTTCACCTAAAGTTTGTATTCATGACATTCATTGGCATTTTTGAAATCGGCTGTCTCGTAGCAGCTACAGCACAGTCTTCGAAGGTGCTTGTCATAGCAAGAGCTATCTGCGGGATTGGAGGATCCGGGATTGTCACAGGAACAGTGACAATTATTGCCGCAACTGTACCGTTGGACAGAAGAGCATTCCTGATCGGTGTTGGGATGGGATTTCTTGCAATAGGTAAGCTTCATATGCTCGTGAATATCTTGATGGGAGTCGCCAACTTAGGCTACAGGTCAAACCATTGGTCCTATAATTGGTGGGCTGCTCACAACCTATGCATCTTGGAGATGGTGTTTTTACATGTAAGGAACTTCGCTACGGCTAACGTAAGCTGAAAACAAATACTAAAATTCTACAGAAACTTACCCATAGGCGGTGCGGTTATTATTCCTCTCAGCTTGTTTGTGAAGTTTCCGGTAACCAGATTGACCACGTCAAATCTCACTGTCATCCAAAGAATACTGAGTATTGATCTAATCGGGTTCTTTACTTTTGCAGTTTCCTGTGTCATGTTCCTCCTTGGCCTTGAATGGGGAGGCGATACATATCCATGGAAGTCCAGCACAGTTATCGGATTATTATGTGGTGGTATCTTGGGATTCATTTGTCTTGGCGGATGGTTTGTCTACAAAGGAGACGCAGCATTGATTCCTCCACGCCTGATGAAAGACAGAATCAACTTAGCTCTTTCCTTCACAGCATTTCTACAAAGTGGTGGCGTACTCATCGCATCATATTGGCTACCTATTTGGTTCCAAGGAGTAAAAGGTGCATCTCCATTATCAAGTGGAATCAGGATATTGCCGATGGTAATATCTCAGTTTGTGGCCTCAATAGTATGTGGAGGGCTAGTTCAGAAAACCGGATACTATCTTCCTGAAGTCGTAGGAGGGAATGCAATAGTTGCAGTGGGAGCGGCTCTATTGTCAACGATGAAGCCGGACACGACCGAGGGACAGTGGATTGGCTACCAGATACTACTCGGAACTGGACGGGGATTCGTCATGCAACTGGCAAGCTATATACAAATACCATTTTTAGAACCATTTAGAGCTAACAGTTGATTTACTTATAGCTGGTTACTGCTATCCAGACTAACCTCCCGCCAGAGGATTCATCAATTGGAGCGAGCCTCGTAATGTTCTCCCAGTATCTAGGAGGGGCCATCTTCACCTCAGCAGCCAAAACGGTCTTTACTGCTTCTATCGGACCCGCCGTTGCGAAGCATGCGCCTAGCATTGACCCTAGTCTTTTAATCGACAGTGGTATTACTAATCTACGAAATGTGATTCCACCTAGAGAACTTGCTGGAGCATTACTAGCCTATAATGAAGCAATAGACCACGTGTTTGTAAGAGATTCGTGAACAAATGTCGGACAATCACTAATAGATAGATACAGGATGTCCAACTCGCAACCGCATCCGCTGCTCTTATAGCCGGTTTTTTCGTAGGCTGGAGGAAGGTTAATAAGAAAAAGAAGGTAAAAAAGGATATCGAAGCTAGTGAGTCCGACGACCTGGACTCAGGCAAGACTATGAAGGCCTAAGTATATTTCCGGGACAATACATAGAAATAATAAGTTTAACTTTGTTTTGAAAGTGATGTAATATTAGATATAGGGACGGGGAATCTATGTCAATGAGGCTTTAGTTATTCACTTAATAGAAGTTATTTTCTATTTCTTCTTCTCTTTTTGATTTTAAGAATGATACCGAGTATTCTATGAGTGTTTGTCAACCTAAACCCTAATCGCATGCATTGTGTAAGAGCCAACGTTTAACAGTCAAAGGTATAGTTAAGTATTACAATACCGAGTAATGCAAGAGTCCTACAAAAACTGCAATTCCTGTAATCTCGTGAACACTTACACGAGGCTTCACTGCGCTATTCCTCTGTATCGTGGAACTCGCTGGCGACACGGTCCTGACCGCAGTCGACGTACTACCTCCAGGAGCTGAGGTAGGATCCAGAGTAGACGGGGCTTTTGTGGGAATTGCAATACCTTTCGTTACAACTCCAGCCGTAGTAAATACCAGCCCGAAGATTTCCACCAGCTTCGATTTTGCCCCAGCAACTAATGTCTCTGTAGACACTTGCCTTCCTATCAGGTCAGCCCTCCTGACGTCAGGCGACTCAGTTGAAGTAAAGCAGAATAGCTCTGAATTCAACGGCGTGGTCGCCCACCCGTTGGGGCAGCATACGCTACTTGTCCCACTGACTGAAAAAGTTGAATAGCCACTTTCGTGACATACTCCGTCTCTATTTGGAGGAGGTGCAGATGTGGTGGGAGCTGTATTACATGCTACCAAGGAGAAAATTGTGGTAGCTCCGCCAACTGTGATTCCCGTTTGACTGGGAGTGACGGGGTTTGAACACTGGAGTGCTTGGGCGTAGACGCCAGTCGCAAATGCAGTATTGATGGTTGGCGTTGGTATAGGTGTCGGAGGTGTCGGTGGCGCCTGAGGAGCGCTGCCGTAAAAGATAGAGCTAAGTGATGCGGGAACTATGGGATAAATGGTCTCAACTCGCCCCGACATGGTGACAGTACATGGAGGCTGGTAACCAGTGTATGTATAGTCTGGCAACGGGGGTAATCCGCATCCCTGGTAAGTTGGAGGAGGTACGTTGGTGGAAGAAGCAGGAGGAGGAGGCACGAAAGTGGAATCTATCACGAAGATATCCGTGGTATCTGAGAGCTGCAAGGGATTGTATCCTATACTAAAGGAGTGGCGTCCTCCGGAAATATCAACTGGTACATAATAAGTCCATGAACCATTATTAGGAGCATTCGCTAGATGTTGCATAAATTGTCAGGGCACGAGAAGATCAAAAAAGATACGGCGCATGTGATGGAACTTACAGAGAATGTCCGTTCTTGTGTATATAATATTCTGACTCACAGAGTCCGGAAAGTAGCCGTTTAGAACAATGTAAACAACCTCCGTGGGCTCTCCCCCTGTCCAGGTGAGCTTGAAGGGCTGACCGGGCACAGGCGCTGGAGAGGTGACGCTCATAGTGAAGTGGTACTCCAGATCTGCCACAGCGGCCCCTAAGTAACCCAGCACCCACAAGACGGACCCGACACGGGCCCTTGCAGCGCTCGTCAGCATTGTTTTCGCGACAGCCAAGAAGACTGTACGTATATGATTGGTGCACAGCGGAGAAGGGGAGAAATAATAAACGAGAAATCAGCAGATGCGGGTGCGAAAGTAGGAATGAGAACTACGGTATGGAGCTTAAAAATACTAAACGCCCCCTCCGAAGCAATCTTAGAGCGCTTCCGGCATTTCGGAAAATTAACACTCGGCGACGCGGTTTCGATAGGTAAATCACAGCAACCACAGCGCTTTGTCGATGTGAATTATGCCGGAATAGGTAGCCATTAGGAGCACGTGATCAATCCTTATGCTATGCTATGGTGAATGAAGCCAAAAGTGCTTGGGGTCTGCATGTAATTTCATTGTTTGGTTAGAATCGCCCGAAAGCATATTCTCAGTATTTGATTATTTCGTACGCGTGGTAGAACAAGGAACAAGGGCATGCTCTCTGTGCAGTTATCATCACTGTACTGGCTTGTCAAGATCGCCTATCACATATTTAGGCTGTGGATTGCGGAGAGACCCGGGGGTACGGGGTCTCCGCATGTACGGCTAGAAGAATCGTAGGGTAGGTCTAAACCATGTACATCTTAATGTTAGTTACTTATGCTGCGAGATCGGGCTTGGTTTAGCCTGTACATGTAGTCTAAACATCTGTAGTGGTATACACTATGAATCATCTAAAGTGTTCAACGGCTCCCCTAGTCCGGGTCTTACAGAGCTTTCTACTTATATGCTTGTACTAAGGTGAGGGATGAATGATGGATGAGATTATGTAATGTGAGATTCAGAATAATGATGGATTTTGACATGACAAAGCAGGTGCTATTGACATCGCTGAAGCTGGGGTGGAGCTCAAATGATCCACGTTATGCAGACCTACAGTTTCATCCCAAAGCTCGACTTTAGGAGACGATAGTAGATACGTTAGGCTCATTCTTTTCCTCTTCGGGTGGACTGCCGGAGACCACTGCCTGACTAGTATCCTGGCTATTTTCAGCCTTCTTATTATACACGAATGGGAACTTAGCGTCGTTCCATCTCTTCTGAAAGCCGCGGCCGGGATGCAGGATCGTCAGACAAAAACATGCGATGATGACCATGACTCCATCTAAGATCATAAACTCGACTTCGTTATTCGCTAATTTCCCTTTAAAGCCTCCGCTGAGCTCGACAGCCCGGAAAACGGTTCTTACGAACAGACAGCCGGTGGCGATGAAAAGGGCTGTGTGCATTATCAGCCAGGCTCAACACTGATATGTGGGCTTGAATACGTACAGATCAGGAACCGTCTGAATTTCTTAGTATTGTATAGGTCGGCGAACTTAGGATTGCGCATGTCTTTGTGTTTCTTTACTCGCCACAAGTATTCTAGACTGCAGACGGAAAAGGCGAACAAGCTTGCGACTTGGAAAGACAGACCCGCAACAAGAACGTGTGTCCCAGCATCGATCTGCAGGAGTGCATTAGCCAGGCCATTATCTAGATATAAGGAGAATGCATCATACCATGGGTTGATTAGTTATAGGGGCCGATGCAGCGATTCCTCCTCCAACAGCTTGAACAACGAGACTGATAACATCACATCCCATGAAGAAAAGGGTGTACGATCGTGGTTTTATCCGACTGATCTCTTCACCGTATACGACTACAATCCGACCGAGACAGAGGTAGATGGCTGCTGCGATGAACACAGGACCAATGGTTAGGCAGATGAGATACCACAGAAAGTAGGCCCTGTTGAAGGGATCGAAATGGAGCAGGATTCGTGCGACGTAACCGAGAGACTCGGACAGCATGCCCGTGACCATCGATATGCCCACAAGGCCAACAGAGTAGTATCCCCACATTATCAGTTGGGCGAGTCCCAGAGCGTCGATGATGACGAGGAAGATCACATTCCCTGGTATGCTCGGCTGATAGTGAACGAAGCCCCATTCTGTTATATTACAGGTCCCCAGATGGCAAACAAAGCCGGGGACGTAATCTGGGGGTAAGACCATTTTGACGTGCGAAGTTGATCTTTGATCTTCTCTGTTCTAACGATGAAAGAAAAAGATGGCGAGCACGGTGGAATGTGCTCCTAGATATCGACGTCCTCAAGAACCCAACGGTCCCGACAAAGTTGGATATCTGAGCACTGGAAGCTTGAGATATTGGAGCATTATTAGACCACAAGACTGCAGGGCCCAAGGGTTGAATTTGGGGTCTCTCGCGGGTGAGCTGGCTCCCCATTGATTCATTCAGACGAGCGGAGATCTGATTCCGCCGATCCATCTCCCAAACAGTGCTTACAGGCGCCTCATGTAAGTCTGGGGACTCTGGCATACCCATCTACTGGCACAGTAAAGGTAGACGAGACAAAGTATCGCCTGCACAAGCGCGGCGTGGAGACGAGGCCATGGGGGTTTATAGTGGTATGGGGTGACTGCACGGGGCGGGCGATGGATCCGAACCGCAGTAATGTGAGTGATTTGGACAACGATGTTGGGGTCACTGCTTAGCCTGAATCCACTTCCACGTAAAAAGGGCAATTCCAGCGTCCCCAGATCCATCGCGCATTGGTTGTGCGGTGGATGGCCTTTCATAAGTGGTGTAACTAGTGCTGAGGCGTCCAACCCCCTTTTCACGTCGTCGGGTCGGGTCTTCGTCCCGGATCATCGTCCCGCCTGCGCCTCGCCTCGATGCTTGTGCTCCAGCTCTGGCTTGTCTTCTAACACACCATCTACGCAACTTCCTAGACGCGTTCAATCTCACCCCAGATCTAGATGGAGGTTGTCAACCTTATCCAAGTGCCAAGCGCTAATGCTTTCAGCAGCTTGCATTTCTTTTTGCCCCTCAGTAGCAGACGTGCGACAGAATGAGCTTACCACAGCCCTGTTTCGCGCATGTTTCCATTGGCGGGCAACGCGTTGGAGGGGCCCATCCGACGACTCTCGACTTCCTATACGTCTGCTAAATGGAAGAACGCCCCTGAGTGCATGCTTGCTGCAGAAGCGATGCTGAGGTGAGTAGATTCTATTTTTCATAAGCTTCAACTTCATGCTTGCAATCGCGTGCTGTGTACCCCATCTCTGTTTTCAATGCCTCTTCGGGCTACTCGAGACCCAAGCCTTATCTCCAATATCTATAGCTGCGCCGCCGGATTCCATATCCTTTGCGGCCGATGATGGCTTCACAGGAGCAGAAAACCTAACTGATTGAGGGCTGAGGTTTTTCTGTGGAAAAAGATATTGGGAACGGCGCAGCGCGCCAGTCAGCAGCCTCTAGCCCTCCTAGTATTCTCTCATGTCCTCGTAAAGGTTACTCTATATGGATCTAGTAAGGCTTTCTGCCATGTCGTTGTTACCATGATCCCTTGGTTTCATGGAGGGTCAATTGCACCTGCCTATTATTGATCTGGTTACAGTGAAGTGAAGGATATATATTATATCGTATCAAAAGACCAGGTCCCCTTCCCTATAGCTCTGTCAGTTCCCGCAACTCCATCTTTGTATGATAGAGAGTCAATTTAAATATCAATACTTGTCGATCCTTATCCTTATTCACATTCTTTCAAGATTTTAGAGCCCTTGGCTTCAACCATAGCGGTTTCCTCGGCATCAATTTAGATATGGCTGAGCAAGCTCCAATTCCAATTGCTGTGATTGGCATGGCATGTCGCCTTCCAGGCGGCTCTGATAGTCCGGAGAAGCTCTGGGACATGTTAGTAGAGGGACGAAGCGGATGGTGTGAGATTCCTGAGGATCGATGGAATAAGGAATCCTTCTACCATCCGGACCCTGAAGCAAAAGAAGCTATCAACGTGAAAGGGCTTTACTTTCTGAAGCAAGACATTGCTGCTTTTGATGCACGCTTCTTTGGCATCCACCCCCATGAAGCGCATTGTCTTGATCCCCAACAACGCATCTTGATGGAGACGACATATGAGGCACTTGAGAATGCGGGAATAACTCTACAGAAGATTAAAGGTTCCGATACGTCTGTCCATGTCGGAGCTTATGCCACTGAGTAAGTCATCTTTGAGCCAGTCGGTGTCTTAGTTGAATTCTCATCTCAATCATGCACACGTACTGACGGTTTAACAGTTTTGAGCGTATGGGCTACAAAGATATTTCTCGAGTTCCAAAACTTCACATGATTGGTTCTGGACTCGCAATCCTTTCTAATAGGATCTCTTATCTTTTTGATCTCAAGGGCGCGTCGAGCACCATTGATACGGGGTGTTCAGGGAGTATGGTTGCACTGCACCAGGCATGTCTTGGGCTTAGAGCAGGGGAATCTCAAATGGCAATTGTGGCAGGCACTCAATTGCTATTAGCTCCTGATCAGATCATTCCTATGAGTATGGTGGGGTAAGTTATTGCTGCATATCCTCTTTTAATTTATATGGACTAATAAATTTTAATGCTTTAGCATGACTAATCCAGATGGAAGATGTTATGTCTTTGATCACCGTGGTTCTGGATACGCAAGAGGAGAGGGCGTTGTCAGCTTTATCCTGAAGCGACTGGATGACGCGGTCAGGGATGGCGATAATGTACATGCTATCATCAGAAACTCAGGCTTGAATCAGGATGGCAAGACTGCAGGCATTTCACTTCCGAATCCTGTTGCTCAAGCTAACCTTATGCGATACGTGTACAAAAATGCTGGTCTTGACCCTAAAGATACTGCATATGTGGAAGCGCACGGTACCGGAACACAGGCTGGTATGCAGATTCTACATTACTATTAGTTATCCCATCTGACGCGAACATAGGTGACAGTGCAGAGATTTCATCTATTGGGGAAGTATTCTGTTTAGAAAATCAGCGTCAAGACAATGTTTATGTTGGTTCGATTAAATCGAATATCGGACATTTAGAAGCTGCCAGTGGAGTTGCCGGTTTGATGAAAGCGATTTTGATCCTGAAACATGGAATGATCCCACCAAATATCGATTTTGAAAAACCAAAACCCACATTACATTTAGAGGAACGTCGTATTAAGGTATATATCCTAACTCTATCTTCTCTCATTTTAGTTAACACAGATCATAGATCGCAACGGAAATGGTCCCTCTCCCATCAACTGGCCCACGAAGAGTTTCTGTGAATTCTTTTGGGTATGGCGGAACTAATGCCCATGTCATTCTGGAAGCTCCATATACTACTGCAAGTCTCTCAGAATCCAAAGCGGCAGGCGAGGCCAATGGCAATTATAACGGTAACGGTAGCATCTCTTTGTCTGATGGGTCCTATCATAATGGTCTCGATACTTCAAAATCAAATGGCCATTCCGAAGTGGATACATATGAAGCACTATCATTTCATTTGGCTACAAATGGCACAAATGGAACAAATGGTGCGAATGGCACAAACGGTATTTATAATCATGCCGAGGCTACAATTGATCTTGGTGCAACCTCTAATGGTGTGAAATCTAAGCCAATCAACGACACAAACGGGTATAGAGCTATTAATGGCAAAATGAAGAATAATTCCGATACTTCTTACAGCCCCCAGCTTTTCGTCTTGTCAGCTCGATCGGAGAGCTCGCTACAGGCAATGGTCGAGAACCTGGACAGATGGGTTTCAACACGCGGCAGAGATGGTTACTACCTTCGTGACCTTGCTTACACTCTTGCCAGTAGACGAACAGCTATGCAGTTTCGTTTTAGTACCGCAGCCGCTACCCATCCCGACCTCCTCACTTCGCTTGGCCAGAAACCTCGTGTTACTAAAATAGCTAATGACTTGCACTCCGTCTTTCTCTTCACTGGCCAAGGAGCACAATGGCACGCTATGGGCAAAGAGTTGATGGCATCACGTCACATATTCAGGAACTCGATTCTCAAGTCGGACCAACTATTAAAGGACCTCGGAAGTACCTGGAGCTTAATCGATGAATTATCTAAAGATGTACAAACCTCACGAGTTGGGCAGGCGGAGATCTCTCAACCTTCTACTACTGCTATTCAGATAGCACTTGTAGATTTGCTTCAAAGCATCGGAGTCCTACCAGACAATGTTCTGGGTCATAGCAGCGGCGAAATAGCTGCCGCATATGCCGCCGGGATCCTTGATCAAAAGACCGCGCTAGAGATATCTTACCACCGTGGATTTATGTCCCAGGCTTCCAAGCGTGTTATTAGCAGCAAAGGTGCAATGATGGCTGTTGGCTTGGGAGAAGTTGAAATAGCGCAATACATCGAACAGACTAGATCAGGTCTGGTTTCCGTTGCCTGTGTTAACTCCCCAGTTAGCACAACGATCTCCGGCGACGAATCTGCAATTGACGAGTTAAAAGGGATTCTAGATGAAGCATCTATCTTCAATCGCAAATTAAAGGTTGATACAGCATACCATTCTCATCACATGAAAAAGGTCGCTGCCGAGTATCTCCAGTCAATCGCTCATATAAAAGCCGGAACACCAAAGCCATTAGTCAAATTTTATTCCTCAGTGACTTCAACGCAAAAGTTTGATGGATTTGATGCTCAATATTGGGTCGACAATCTAGTGTCCAAAGTTCGTTTTAGCAATGCCCTAGAGCTTATGTGCCGCAAGGATCTTGCAAGCTCTGGGGAAGCAAATACAGCCCCACTCAATCTGTTCCTAGAGATTGGCCCACACAGTGCCCTAGCTGGTCCTGTTAGACAGGTTATTCAAAACCTGAATATAACTACTTTCAAATCCAGTTATATTCCTACATTAGTCCGTGATCGAAACGCGACTGTCGCATTGCTAGAAACTACTGGTAAACTTTTTGAGGTAGGGTATCCTGTGTCGTTAGAGGTAGCGATGGCCAGCGATGACCAGGCTGGGGAACCTACAACAATAGCCGATCTCGATCCATATCCTTGGGATCATTCCACGAGCTACTGGATGGAATCGAATCTTAGTAAGTTACATCGTTTCCGGGCACATCCTCCCCATGATCTCCTGGGGCTCCGAGTAACAGGCACTACAAACCATGAACCCACCTGGCGAAATCTTCTTTGTATTGATACGCTTCCATGGTTAAGAGATCATGTGGTGGATGGTTTTATCATCTTCCCTGGAGCTGCGTATCTCTGCATGGTTATTGAGGCAGTTCGTCAGATTAGCACTGATCGACAGATTTCCGGAGTCATGTCTCAGATTCTGTTCAAGAATGTTTCATTTTCTAAAGCTATTGTTATCCCTGAACGGCGGCCTGATGGACTAACTCCCGATGTTGAAGTGCAGCTGACTTTAAGGCCCGAGAGGAACTTAAATGACCGCACGTGGGAGAGCTTTCGTATTATGGCTCTTTCGGCTGATGACATCTGGAGCGAGCATTGTTCTGGCTCTGTCATGGTTGAGTGGACCCCTAAGCCGGACGAGGTGGAAGGTATCCGCGAAGAAGAAATGACAGCAGTAAATCAGTTGCAGAAACTACAAAGTATGAAAGATGCATGTGACAGCTACTACAGTGGAGAAGAGCTTTACAAAAGCTTTGCCGCAAATGGGAATGTGTTTGGTCCCATGTTTTCCAACGTTCAAGATGCAGATATTGGCCCACATGTTGGTGTTTCCGAAGTCATCATACCGGACATCTCATCGGTCATGCCAAGAAAATATATGCAGCCTCATTTGATACACCCTGCCACCTTTGATGCAATTTCACATCTTGGTATGCCTCTGTATAGGAGGAGCAGTGGAAACGGTCCTGTTATGCCAACAGGAATGGATGAAGTAACGATAAACTGCAAAAACATCAGCAACAAACCTGGCACCAAATGGGTCGTGGCTACAGCCATGCACTCAGAGGGGCCCCGGTCTGCAATTATGAATACTATGGTTTTTGAAGAAACTGAAGCAGGATCCTTAGTTCTAGCTATGAACATTCAGGGCGGAACTTTGCGTGGAATTGGCGAAGCTCCCTCGGACGAGACATCGCTGCCATTTCATCGTAAAATGAGCTACCAGATTAAATGGCAGCCAGATGTTGATTTCATTCCGAAAATTCAAAGTGGAACTCTTAGTGAGGACGTCAAGAATCATGTTGTTGAACATTCCAAAGTCTTAACTCAAATCAAGGAGTGCGACCAATCGTTCCCATCCCTTTCGGCGAAGGACGAAATGGCCTTATATGAACTGGCTGCTTCAATCTATATTCGCTCCTGCCTTGAAAAGAGTGAGTCAATAGACGAAGCAAATATGAAACCTCATCTTCGAAAGCTATTAATTTGGATGAGAAAATACGCCGGTTTAGGTGCTACTAAAGGGTCTCTGGCGAATCTGACCGAGCAGGAAATCAAACTTTGTCTTCAGCGCACACCTGAGGCGGGGGTTGAAGGTCAAATGCTTGCTCGAATTGGTGAGCACTTACCAGCTATACTATCAGGTGAAGCAGATCCGCTCTCTGTTATGTTAGAAGATGACTTACTGGCTCGTTTTTATTCGATGGGCCTCATTGTTCCAAATTATCATCAGATGGTTGAATATCTCAAACTCCTAACTTTCAAGCACCCGCATATGAACATTTTGGAGATTGGAGCCGGTACTGGTGGGGCCACGCTGCCTCTAATCCAGTCACTAAATCGAGAAGAAGGTGTCTTGTTTGATCGATATCATTACACTGATATTTCAGCCGGCTTTTTTGAACAAGGTAAAGCGCTACTTCAGAAGTGGATTGAGCGCATTGATTTCAAGACACTCGACATTTCAAAAGACCCAGTCCAACAGGGTTTCCAAGCAGGTTCCTATGACCTTATAATTGCGTCAAACGTCTTACATGCCACAAGTTTCCTCAATGAAACCGTAGCAAACTCCCGCAAACTATTGAAACCTGGTGGCCGACTTATTCTTATCGAATTGACTAGACTCACTGCGCATATAAATGTCATTTTTGGCACGTTGGCGGGGTGGTGGGCCTCGGAAGATGGCCGTGAAGACTGTCCACTCCTCTCCAAGGATAAGTGGGACACATTGTTGAAGCAACAAGGATTCGATGGGCTTGAGATTGCTGAGCCTGATCATGAAGGGCCTACTGCTCGGTCTTCCATGATGGTCTCGAGAGCCACTGTGCCACAAGCCGCTCTACAACCAGAATTCCCTTCCATTGAAGTCATTTGTCAGTCTAAATCTCTTGGTTTCCAAACCTTTGCTTCAGATATATCGACTTATTTTATAGAGAAAGGGTTTCCTTGCTCAGTAGTTGACTGGTCGTTCAAAACCATCAACCTGAAAACGATTTATATTGTGCTTGATGATGTAGTTCAGCCTGTTTTGGTAGAACCATCTGAGGAAAGGTTTGCCCAGGTTGTTCAACTTGTTACAAAAGTAAAGAATGTGCTCTGGCTCAGTGGCCAATATAATGCCACAGAATTGAGGGAGCCCGTCAAGGGATTAGTAACGGGACTCGCTCGAGTAGTGCGGCGAGAAAATGAGGGCATGAGATTTGTTACACTCGATGTCCAACAAGACGTTGGCTCTCCAGGGATTCTCGTTTCTGTTCTCTACGATATTATATCGAAGTCATTTTCGACCCCCATCAATACAATCGCGTCTGATGAAGATGAGTATACATTCAGAGATAATCAACTTCTTATCCCGAGGATTTCAGCTGATCAAAAGTTTGAAGATTGGGTAAAGAAGACTATTTATACCCAAGGCTTAGAGACGGGCTTATTTCAGCAACCCGATCGTCCATTAAAGTTAGAAGTTGAAACCCCAGGCCTTTTAAGCAGTCTCCGATTCGTGGACGATGACTTGCCTTCAAAGGAGATGGGACCTTGGGATCTAGAGCTTGAAGCTAAAGCACATGGGATCAACTTCAAGGACGTCTTCATTGCCATGGGCCAGATGGTACCTGGTGTTACTATGGCTGGCGAATGTTCTGGAGTTGTTCGCCGTGTTGGTAGTGCTTTAGCTGATCAATTTGCTGTCGGAGACCGGGTTTGTGGTATCGGAGCGGAGCCATTCTCGAGCTGCCCACGAGTCAATGGATATTTTAGCTATCAGATGCCTGATTCAATGTCTTACTCTACAGGGGCATCTATTCCTGTTATTTTCACCACAGCATACTACTGTATTGTGGAGGTGGCGCGTCTACAACCAGGACAAACTATCCTTATTCACGCAGCTTCCGGTGGGGTTGGGCAAGCAGCTATCCAATTAGCTCAGAACATCGGAGCGGAGATCTTCTGTACGGTAGGAAGTAATGCAAAACGGCAGTTGCTTATTGACACCTTCAATATCCCACCAAGTCATATTTTCTCATCCAGATTACGGACATTCAAACAAGGTGTTCTTCGCCTCACCAATAACAAAGGAGTTGATTGTGTCTTGAACTCTTTATCTGGCGAATGGCTGCATGATTCGTTCGCAGTTCTAGCTCCACTAGGAACTTTTGTTGAGATTGGAAAGACCGATATCTACCGAAAGAATCAAATAAGCATGATACCATTTGACAGAAATGTCACATTCGCCGCTGTTGACCTAACGGTCTTGGGGAGACTCAAGCCGGTAGAAATGAGAGAGCGGCTAGGAAAAGTACTTTCTATGTTCGAAGAGGGTATTCTGAAACCAGTTGAGCCTATAACTGCTGTTCCTATGACCGATATTGAGGAAGCTTTCCGTTTGATCCAATCCAGGAAGCACACTGGAAAGGTGGTTGTGGTTTGTGATGACCAAACTCCCGTGAAGTTGACTAGTGCACGTCCCAGTCCACTAAGACTTCGTCGAGATGCTACCTACATAATTGCGGGTGGCCTTGGAGACCTCGGCCGAAGGAGTGCCAGATTCTTAGCCGCTCACGGAGCAGGACATGTGGTCACTTTATCCCGTCGAAGACTAAAGGAGGAGGACAAGATAGCATTTGAGAAAGAAATGCGCAACTTAGGAGCAAAGTTGCATATTATGGCATGTGATATTACCAACCCAGAGATGGTACAGGAGGCTGCCGTGAAATGCTCCATAGCCCTACCTCCTGTCAGAGGCATAATTCATGGAGGCATGGTACTTCGGGTAAGTTGTGCGAATTCATGCGCATGCTAGGTATAGCTAACAACGACAGGATCATCCTTTCGAACAAATGTCCCTCATAGACTATATGACGGCCGTGAAACCTAAAGTCCATGGCACTCAAAACTTAGAAAGAAGCTTTGGGAGCTTCGCTTCGCTCGATTTCTTCATTATGCTTTCGTCAATTACATCCATCCTCGGGAAGACGGGGCAATCCAACTACTCCGTGGGTAATGCATACCAAGATGCATTTGCTCAGAGTAGGATTTCATCAAAGTGCAAATATATCTCTCTCAACTTAGGTGCAGTCGATGGCTCGGAAGCCATCACTTCGCTTTCCAGTGCACAGCAAGAATTCATGAAGCAGGGATCCGTCCTCATGTCATTTGACGAGGTCTTTAAAGTTATGGAGTATTCCATGAGCCCCCAGGCAAATATCGACGGATTAACTCAATTGATCCTTGGTTTTGACAGAAAGTCAATGGAGGCAGTGCACGATGAATATGCCCTTGCTAATCCTATTTTTGGTCAGATTCCGTATCTGAATGAAAAGGAGGCTACAACAGAACAAGCTACGATGGACGTGGAGAAATTATTGCAACAAGCTACTTCAGTTGAGGAAGTCCAGCGAATTGTTATCAACGCCATATGTGAAAGGTTTGCATTATTCACCGCTCGCTCTGTTGATGAAATCAGCTCCACTGTTTCTCTTGAAGAATTCGGAATTGACTCACTTGTCGCTATCGAATTGAAGAACTGGCTCGTAAGGACTTTCCAGGTATCTGTTCAGACATCCGAAGTAGTGGATGCTCCGAGTATTGCGAGCTTAGGGAAATTGATAGCATCTAGATCTAAGATTGTGTCCGCGGATATTGGAGGTAACAATGAGGTAGTTGGCAGCATCGAGCAAGATGCGGTTACTGTGGAGAGCGCGACATTGGCACTAAACCATCACTTTCATTGTTGCAGAGCAGCAAAAGTTCTTCCAAAACTTCCTCTCGTAGATTTCGATACACTATTCGAAGACTATCTTAAAAATACCCGGATGTTTCTCACAGATGAAGAATTTGAGAGTCTTTCGAAGGATGTGGAAGAATTCAAGAAGCCTGGCGGTATTGGTCGAACATTCTATAATCGTCTTTTTGAGCAGGCACATAATCCAGAGATTGAAAATTGGCAAGATAAGTATTTCCTTGAGAGCATATATCTAGGCCGACGGATGCCTCTTGCTCCATTCTCTAGCTTTATGGCTTTCCATCCACTCTCGAAAATAGAGCATTCCCAAGCGCAGAGGGCAGCCTTGATTGCCAGTATTGCTTTCAAGTGCAAGCAGGATCTAGAAGCTGATCGATGGGAACCGATGGAATACTTAGGGACACCAAACTGTACGGATCTCTGGAATTACATCTTTAATACTGCTCGTTTGCCCGGTGTACCTCTTGACACAATGGCAAAGTTCCCCGGAAATGACTACGTGGCAGTGCTTCACCGCGGACATATTTTCAAAATCATGCTTAAGAGTGGAGATGAGGCGGTCTCCTTCGAACAGCTCGTCAAGATCTTCCAGGCAATTCTGGATCGTGACGATACAAGCGAGAATTGGACAAGCATTTTGACTGCTGACAATCGTACCAAGTGGGCTGAGGTAAGGCTTTACGCTCTAAGAGTAAACAGTAGCTAATGGGATAAGATTCGGGACGCTTTAACTGAACAAAACGAAGCTAATCGAGAATGCATCCATATGGTCGAAGCTGCTGCTTTCTTAGTTTGCCTTGATGATACTTCCCCAGCCGATCCCGAAGGGCGAATAGAAGATATGATGATGCGCGAAGGATTCAATCGATGGGTTGATAAATCTGTCTCCTTCGTTATCTGCAAGAATGCAATATCGGGAACATACGTTGAACATACAATGATTGATGTAAGCTGTTCAATAACAATCCTTCACTTGCTAGTTTGAGATCGAATAAGCCCAATATCTATACCATTTTTGAAGATACAAAACTAACAATATCAAGGCGATGACCCTTACCAAAATGCAGACAGCGATCTGCGATGGAATAATGTCGTATGAGCCACCATTACAAATTAACGGGCATTCTAATGGCTATACCAACGGTCAGATCCAAGTGCCAAAGGAGTTCAGCATTCATACAACACCAGAAATTGATAGTCGAATCCTCGAAATTCGGCAAAAGTTCAAGGAAGACCTCTCAAAATTCGGTTATAGAGATCTTATCATTCCTCAGTTTGGTAAAAATATCCTTCTTGAGCGCGGTCTTCCCATCAAGGGAATATTTGATCTCATGTGCCAACTGGCGAACTACTACTTCTATGGAAGATGCGTCCAATCATGGGAGGCAATTTCCATGTCTCACTACCACAAAGGCCGACCTGATATTGTTCAGGTCGTAACTCCTATTATTGCAGAATTCTGCTCAACTGTAGACGATGATAACCTGCCTTTAAGCACCAGATTCCAACGCATGGTTGATGCAGCTCATGACCACAATCAGACTATTAAAGATGCTCTTACCGGCCACTGTTACCAACGTACTCTCAGAGCACTTGAATTATGCGCTGAAAAAGGTGAAGAGCTACCTTCGCTTTTCAAGAATCCATTATATGAAGGAACTGTTGAGCCAGAGCAAATGTTTTCAAATACTGATGGGCTATCTCCTCAATCCTGCTTTATAATGCAAGATCCAAAGAAATATTGGATGACGTATTATGTGTCTGATGAATGGTAAGTCAGTTAGATTCTACCTATAAGTATATGTACTAAGATTTTTAGGGCACATTTCTCTGTGGTCACCGGGAAAGAGCAAGTCATTGAGTGGAGCAAGTGCCTAGAACGAGCTGCTTCCATAATGAAAGTTCTCCTAGATGTAGCGTAAAGCTCACCTTTAACCACATAGTTGATCGTAATGGATTATGTAAAACACTTCCAACTAGCCAACTCGGCCTGCAATACCTGTGGTAAAGCTTCATAGAGAAATATAGCATTTTGTTCTGCTTAAATGATGAACGCATATACCATATTACCTATCTAAAATTCCGACCATTCTCAATATATTTAACCAACGATAGACACTAATAGTTCTTAGCTATGTAGATAACAGAATTGTATCATTTCGCATATTCTACGGATCGTGCTCCTCATCTTGAATCCTTATCCTCTCCATTCCAAAACTGAGGCAAAGGGACATTCCGGCAACGACTATCGGCATTATAAACGTCGTAACAATAGCATAATTGAACGCCTCTCTCACCAAACGGAGCAGGGAGTCCGGAACAGCAGCCGTGAGCTCCGAAATGCCTACGGTTAATATGGTACTTACGTCCACTCCTTGTATATGAGTGAGTCTGGGCAGCAGTGCCTGGGAAAAGATGTTCTCGGCAACACTGAGGCCAATGGCGCCACCAAAGCAGCGGGAGAACACAACCAATGCACATGCAGTAGGCATGTCTTCATCAGGAAGGACAACCTGGACCGCAATGAAGGGTATTTGTTCCGTGAGGCCCAGGCCTAGACCGCTGATTATTTGATATCCTATCCACTGAGCGGTTGTGGAGTTCGCGTCCAATATGCGGAGTAAGTTGCATCCAACAATAAATATACTAGTTCCAAGCCACATGAATGGAACGTAATAACCCTTTGAACTAATAGATGCCCCTGTGACAATAATAGCAATACTTCCAGTAATACCATAGGCAAGGCTGCGTACACCAGAAGTAGATGCATTTGTCCCCAGCACAGCCTGGAAATAGATGGACAAATAATAGTTGTGGGTATTATATGCCATAGACATGAGGATATTGAAGATGCAGCTGATTGCTACCGTTCTCTGTGAAATAATACGTATAGGAATAGTAGCTCTGTGATTCTTGTTAGCCATTTTCGAACACTTAAACCTTTCAAAAATACCTACTCTTCCTTCTTTACTGCTTGCAAAATAGCAAAAGATATAGACAGGACTGCAAATATTATGAGATTTGCATAAACCTCTGGATCCGACCATTTGTATCTACTTCCTCCCCACTGCAAGGCAAAAAATAAAGCCACAAGTCCCCCCGTAAGCAGGAGGCCACCGAGGAGGTCCAATCTTCTCAATTTTTGAAGAAAAGAGAGGTGGTCATGAAGCGGTGGCTTCGTTTTGAAGGTCCAATATGCGATTGCAAATGTCACAGCACCAGCAGCTGCTAAACGGTAAGCCATGGTATCTGAACAATAAGATCCTACTCACGAAGATTCATCCTATCATGTTTAGTACCTGACTCAAAGATCAAAGGCTGAACCTACCAGAAACAGAAGCGCCAAGTAAGTCTAGGAGTATCCGTAATTACTCCCCCAAGAGTAGGTCCAAGCACACCAGCAACGCCGTACATGCTAGTAACTAGTGCCATTCCAAATGGCCTCTTCTTTAGTGGAACTGATCTTCCAAATATTGCTAGGCTTCCACATAGTAATCCAGCAGCGCCTACCCCAGATATAGTTCTTCCAACAATCAGCGCTGCTGAATTCGGAGCAGCAGCACACAAAATGGAGCCCACCTCGACTAGGTGGTTGTTAGACAAACTCCTTAAGCGTAATATTGAATCTTACATATGACAATCGACACTAAGTAGGTAGTTCTAGCATCAAAAGAGCTATAAATTCTGCCGAATGTTGGCTGAAACGACATCTCTGTGAGCAGGTATGCGCTTCCATACCATGAGATGTCATCGAGCTGATGAAAATCGCTTGTAATTCGGGGTATCGCCGTAGCTATATGGATTAGTTTGGTATTTAAAAAAAGAAGATATGTATATATACAGAGAATACTGCCATCCAGAGCTATCATAAATGTTGCGATTGTGAAAGCCGTTGATAGAAGGCCGAGTTCCTTTGGGCTAATGGTCTCATACAAAGGGGCATGTTTTTCATTGTCTCCAGAAATCACCGCTTCATGATCTCTAGGTGCCTTTTCAGGCTCAAGGTCATTGACTTCCTGGTAACTACTCTCAACTGAGTTTTCTGGCTTAGAAGTAGAGATCTGGTAGTCTTTGGGAGAGGCTTCTGAGATATCACCATTTGGAACCATAGTGGGTAGTCGGTATCAAAAGTCTTTTGAATATATGAGAACGACGATGAATTAGGATTATCAGGATTAATTATGAGCAAGTCCTGGTAGCATTATGCGGCTTTCTAGATCATGTCGCAATGTGTCAGACCAGGTGGTTTTCATTATCGAATACGGTATTTCGGATCGTGGACCGAAGCACCTCGCCTCTCGACTACATAAAAAGACTCGAAATTATTTGTGGCGTATCGATTTGGGAGGTCTGTGGTCAGCCCGCATTTCATGGCGAGATACAGTCACAGTTCCGTGGGTATTCTTGCGGATTAAAGTGTTCCCCTCTCGCAGGCGTGTCGTTACCACTATAAGTTCGTTGAGTCTATTAACATATTGCCATTCATCTGCAGCATTATCACTAACGGCTATCTTATCTAAATTCATACTCTGTAACTAAGAATTCAATATGATCGCTAAAACGTCAAACTTTCCAGACTCTATTACTGTGTCTGGAAATATATTAAGAGTAGGAATCATTGGACTTGGAGAAGTTGCTCAGGTTTGCATCATTGATGAGACTTTCTAACGTAAATTAACACTATTGACGGCAGGTTAGCCATATATCTGTCCTCAACAACCTCTCCGATTATTACAAAATCACCTATCTCTGCCATGCTTCTCAGGAATCTCTGAAACACTGCAGCGTAAAAGTCGCTGGCGGACTTCCTAAAACGACTTTGAAACCAGAAGAACTCATTGCTTCTCCCGACGTTGATGTTGTTGTACTATGTAATGTGAATGCATTCCATCATACGTATGCAATCCTAGCCCTACAGTACAACAAATATGTCTTTGTAGAGAAACCACTCGCGCTGAATTATAGGGATATCGATGCTATAATTGCTGCTGAGAAGACTTCTGAAGCAAGGGTGTTTGTCGGATATCAGAGACGGTATGCTGAAGCATTCATAGATGCTATAGAAGAAGTCGGAGGAATGGAAAGGATACAGTATGCCAGAGTCAGAGGTAATTTATCTCCCCAATAATCTGAAACCTATATATCCTAACCATAACAGATATCATTGGGCCAAATAGTGCTTTCGTAACACAATCTGGTACCTACCCCAAGCGATTCACTGACTTCGCTACCGAAGATTCAGTTGAAATGCATGCCACGGAAGAAGAAATGGTTAAGGAAGCCCTAATTCATGATTGTGGAGTAGAGGTGACATCAGAATCTATGGATATGTTTAGAATCCTCACAGGGTGAGTCAAAGTATGACTATTATATTGACAAGAACGTCACTGAGGTTCACAGGCTTGGAACACACGATCTTTCTGCCATGCGCGAGATTATTGGAATGCCAAAACGAGTCCTTGGCGCTTCTATCGCGATGCCCATTTGGGGTGTAATTTTTGAATACGAAGATTTCCCGGTCATTTATGAGTCTGGGATCAATAATATACCCATCTTCGATGCCCACATTGAAGTATACTCGCAAGAAAAAACCGTACGTGTCAATTATGACTCCCCCTATGTTAAAGGTCTTCCAGTCACTGTAACTATCAGAGAAAGAATAGACGGTGTCAAGGGTGATGGATTTCAGGAACGCACCATTAGGAAGACCTATGAGGACCCTTTCACGCTGGAGTTTTTGGAGTTTCACGCTTGTGTATTTGGTAAAAAGTCCCCAAAGACATCATCGGTAGATGCAAGGAAAGATTTGGATCTCATCAAGATGATTATGCAGGCGGGAAGTAAAAGCTTAAAGCCTCACGAAGTATCAATCTAAGCTAGAATGAAGGGGGTTCCGTGATAGTATTAAAGACTTGTTTGCTTTTTATATTGAGGAGGGATTTTTATTTAATCTTGACATATAGAGTAACTCAATCAACAAAAATAGAATATATATTCTTAATGTTGAGTGTACTCGATGACTTAGGGAGGTATTGCGTGGGTCCAGTAGATATTATCACTATACTGAAACATGACATTTCTCAGCAACTTCTTGCATTTTGGTGCTTGACCACACACGACAATTATCTGTACCCCCATATCCCATCATCTCTCAATAGTAGCTCACAAATTAAACATAAACCAACCAATAGCCACCTGGAACATCATGATTCCGACCCATAATTTTCTCTCAACGCCCAGACCACTTGCAGTATTGGTGAATGGAGGACTACTTATGGTGGTGGAGTTGGAGGGTGGGAGATTCCCGGTAGCGTTATCTTCGCGAGCTAGACCTAGACAGTTAGCTATGTTGAAGAAGATGTCGATGTTGTTATAAACACCGCCAAAGAGCTCTTGACATGGGCCCAAAGCAAAAACAGGGACATCAGTCAACGAGTGGACTCCTTCGGCAGCTGAAGTTGGCAGAGTACCATTGATTATAAAACCATCAACAGCATCTTCTGGATTTACATAGAAGTCGGTGAAACTGTGTCCAGTAATGTTTGTAGCTGGAAGGCGAGGTGCATCCTTATGAACCCTAAAGTCCTCACGATGGTCAGGGTTAGCGCCAAGCCCTTGAGCTAGGGTATAACGCGGGTCCCAGTTAACAGGAAAGTTAACGCCTGTGTTATAGGAGATAGAGGAATTTTCAATAGTATACTGGCTCAAGCCGGAGTTGACGTAGTATCCAATTGCATTGCGCTTCTCTCGGTCGTCAGACTTAGATTTGAGATACTCTGTATCTGCAGAACCGAACACATCAAAGCCATGGCCATGATCGGCAGTAACAAGAATGAGGGTGTTGTTGAGCTCTCCAAGCGCCGTAAGTTTCTCAATTGTCGCCTTAAGGGTGTCGTCCAATTCCAAAAGATCACCCAGTGCACGGTCATAGTCTAGAGTGTGCATTTGCTTATCAATAGAGGCGGCTTCAGACATCATGAAAAAGCCTTTGTCTCCGCCTCGCTCATGGAGAATATCAATAGCTTTGAGCGTCATCTCCTTAAGACCGGGAAGATCCAATGCTGGCTGCTTATTACCGGATGGGTCATTTTTGAAGTTTCTCAAGACATCCGTATAAACATTGCGATCAAGCCAAACGGGGAGATTAGAGGTGCAGAAAATGCCAAGAGCCTTAGAATTGTTGGACACAGTTTGGAGGGCGGTATTATTTAGAGATACTGTATATCCAGCGTTGGCAAACTCTGCATAGTAATCTTTGCCTTGCCACGAACCAGATCCAGGAAGAAACTGCTCCGCACCAGCACCAAAGAATACATCGGGTCCGCTCCACTTTGTCCAGGTATAGTTGCTCACTCCTCGAAGTGCTTGATCAATAAGAGCACCATATTGTGATCTAAGACGAGTATGTCCAGTGAGAGCAATAGGGGTAGCATCGGCAATAAATGCAGTTGATACAACTCCAATGGCACTGCCCCAGATACGGGAGAGAATTTCAACAATTGTCTCCACCTTCGGGTCATCGAAGGGATCTTTGCTAGAATCTGCATACACTCCCATAGCATTGACGCTACTTTTGTGTCCAGAGTACAAAGCACTGGCGCTGTTAGCGCTATCCGTGATATAGCTGTCGAGAGAATGAGTCTGGAAACGCAAGTCAGCTTTACCAGATCCAATAATTTCAGAGGTAATATGTCTATTATACCATTTGGTGACCTAGCACTGGGAATTTATCCATCTGCATTGTAGTCTGGTATCTTCCATTGATACTTTTGTGGCCGATCAATCGTGCAGCAGTGATCATATTTGTTGTCATACCATCGCCAATGAATAGAATAACATTTTTTGCCTTTTTTTGAGTTGATAGTGGGCGTACAAGCCAATTGGCAGTAGTTTTAGTGCCGTTGTAATAAGTAAGTGTAGCAACATACTCGCCCGGTTCATACAAAGCTACTCGGCGGTATGCCTTTGAAGTAACGCGAACAACTGATGGCGACTTCTTATCTTGAGCAAACAGATCTTCATACCAGGTGAAATTCCATCTTTCCAGGGCAGGCTCCTGAACATTAAAGAACGACGCGGCGGAAACAGCAGCTTCGCCGGATCTTGCGATCGTGAATGAGAAATTCTCATCAGGAACACCACCATTAGCTTCGGAGCCATTGACAGGTGCATGTACTTCCAGTCGGATATCGAAGTATTGGCCGGCAAGGAAATCAGTTCTATGAATTTATGAGCTTTTCAGCCACACGCTCAGGATCAATCTACTTACTGGTCTGGAGGAAGGACGCATCCTAGATCTAGAGGGGTAAAAGCTCAGTATTAGCAAATCACGTTATGAAGCTCAACCCACCCG
Organism: Xylogone sp. PMI_703; assembly: GCA_021399445.1. NCBI lineage: Eukaryota > Fungi > Ascomycota > Leotiomycetes > Xylogone > Xylogone sp. PMI_703. Next base: position 3,698,272 of record JAJTUQ010000002.1, on the reverse strand, counting down.
GGCATCCTCCTAATCTTTGAAATGTTTGAGCTGCAGCCAACGTTAGCACGGTGGCCGCGATCAGAATGTGCTTCACAGAAGCCATTGGAACCCGAGATTTATAAACCACTAGATGCAGGAACCTTAATTGACAAGATTGAAGGAAGAAGTCGTCCCAGACTTTGACCTTTTATAATATTCGGGTTACAGCTGGTACCCCTGGAACGATCAATCCTACATCCATAGCTCAATAGCTCTACCCTAGTACAATGCATGCGAGCGTGTACCTGCTACGTGAATCATTGAAAGATACTGATGCACGTGTATCCAATGGATTCCTTGGCAATAGACTTGGCTCTTACTTTTCTGGTGTATTTCAAGGATAATGAAGCATTGCGTTGCGCCATTATCGTGTAAAGAGGGGAACGGAAGCTCCCTAGCCCTCGGCCTGCAGAGCACGAATAGTATCGCACAACCTTTCAGGAACAATGGCAGCTTCCAATAGATAGCTGAAACGGGATGAGGAAAGACTTGGCAGATGAAGGTGCGTGTTGCTGGCCATGAGTGCGATTCGTAATCTGGGCGAGATTCCAAGAATGCACAAGAACGCCAAGTAAACAATTGTCTTGGAAGTTCGGCGACATCTGTTTGATGAGCCTCGCGAGCCAAGAAAACATTCTAGAACAGAATTACTTGTTCGGAGACACGTGCCTCATTAATTCTAGGTTCTTTTTCTAGCATGCTAAGTAATTTAGATATAACAGCCATAAGCATACCTAATGGGCGATGTTTCCACGGGATAATAAGCTGATTTAGTGATGAGCGACAATTTCATTACTCAGCGAGGGTAGGTGCTCTTTCCTATTATATACGGAAAACTAATACTCAGATATCCAAAATTTCCGGGGAGCTTTCAATACTATGACTTAGGGCTAAAGATACTATCGAGCTAATTCAAATTTCACTCTACCCTCTTCATAATCACTCTGCTCTCTTGAAGATCAACAATGCTATTGGGGTTCCTCCTTTCAGCTTTGTCGTTCCTACGACCTGTCGCACTTTGCTAACGGTCTCTTTCACGCAATCTTTATCCGTACCAGCCAGCTCAGGGTGTGCCTCACGCCATCGTGTTACCGCACTTACAGTGTTGAGAGTGTGCTCATAGACTCCAACAGGGAACTCAATAGAGCCGCCAAAAAAGTCTTTGCCGTCAGAGAGTCCATGGCGGTCCCACTCAAAGCGTTGAAACTTATCTTTTGGAAAGGCTGTTTGAGTAGGATCGGCAACCCAGGGAAGCTCTAGGTCGTCATACAAGTCATGTGCGATTTTATTCCCCTTTTGCATGTACGGCTCGACTGTCTTCCTAAACTCTTCCTGGATCTCTTTCAACTCGGCAGCAAAAGGCATATCTGGGCCTGAGGACAGTCAGGTAAAATCACCTTTGTTGAGAGAGGAAGATGACAAGTTAACATACGTGTGTAGCCAAATCCCCTGATCCAGATGGCTACTGTGCCGCCAGGACGTAGAACTTGTGCTGCTTGCGCCCAAAACTTTTTCATATCAAACCAGTGTGCCTTGAAAATGAGTTAGTGAGTAATCAGGGAGCGAACAATTTGTCTAGATATCCGTCGCATTTTCTACCAAAGATAGTGTATCGCTATGCTCCTCCTCTATCTTCCATGTATCAGACTGGGAATAAGGAAAACTTGACTCACTGATGTTGCACAAGTGATCATATCAACTCCACGCTGCGGTATTCCAGGCACGCTGGCAATATGCTCAGCCTCGCAAACCCCATAACGAATCTTCTCTCCTGTCTTGGTCTCCCCACCCCGTTCGCGCGCGACATCAATCATTGCTTCCCCGGGGTCGAGACCGACCGCGTGGTCGAAAGCTGATGCAATGACATTTGTGGCAATGCCTGGCCCACAACCAACGTCGAGTACTAGGCCAAAGGCTCCACCAGTGGCAGCGTGCTCGGCCAGGATATGCTCGTACAGCGCGGGAGGATATCCTCGGCGAGCATCCGCATATTGATGGGCCTGAGCCGGCTTATAGTAGCGAAAGGTAGGATCAGATGCCATCATTCGCCAAGGGGTTTCTATTTTACTTTTCTAAACTACAAAAGCGGAGGAGGGAGACTATAGCTCTCAAATGTCACAGAGTGCCAGTTGCGAGTCGGGAAAAGAGATCGAGGGAGGAGGCTTTGCTGAGGTCTCATATAGGTCTTTTCTTTCCGCTAGCGGGCTGTAGGCATCTAATTTTAACCAAACGGAGAGCAAAGATTGAAGAATGTGGCTGGTTCCTCCATAGAACGGGAATTTGGGTTAATCCGTTTACTCCGTGTCGCATGCGCATTAAATAAAGAATTGCAGACATAACTTGACTAGGTAACCGATATCAATTCATTGTGGGGCTGAAGGGTGCGTGTGGGGTGCTAGGATAGCTTAGGGAGTTGCCTGGTAGGAGAACACAAAAGGCACGTCCGTCATAGTATCAGAAAATGGGCGTGTCTGCATTGTGACAGTCCACTGCAGGTATTCAATCAGCTCATAAAGAAAGAGGAAAAGCCGTTAAAATGCATGTGCTAGGTTCTAGTAGTCCACCTAATATAGATAAGCATGATCTATATTGTAACATACCAAACATAGCTAATATTAGACACCTACGCTATTAAACCGTTTTATGGAGGTATATCTAATATACTGTATGCCGATGAAAGTCTTGCCGCAGATATATATGATGGCATACTTTGATCCCTTGAACTCTACAATCCTAAGAGCTTCACTGATTCCTCCCACAATCTGGCCTCTGCAGCTGGATCATACGCGTGTTCCGCATATCCTGAGTCGTGTTGAAAGTCGCCTTTAAATGGAGTAGCAATCTCACATTCGTCAAGATAAACACCTCCAACGTTGTTAAAATCAGGGCTAACAGCTGCCACGACGGTTGTTGCAGCACCCTGTTCAACGCTCATAAGGAGATCCACTACCCTAGAATCTTGCGCTATGGCATTCTTTTCTAAATCTGGCTGATGTCGTTGCAGCGGAGACGTGAAATTTCCAGGCATGAGAGATAATCCGTGGAGGCCTTGAGATCCATAACGCCTTTCAATTTCATTAGCCATGTAGATATTTGCTGTCTTAGTGTGTCCGTATGCGGTCCACGGGTTGTACTCCTTCTCTAAGTTCAAGTCATCAAATTGGACTCTGGACATTCTATGCCCCGATGATGAAACCGTTACCACTCGAGAGGGGAAGTCTTTAGTGGCCGAAGATAGCAGCGTATCCCGCAAAAGGTGAAATAGTAAGAAATGTGACAAATGGTTGACCCCAAGATGCATTTCAAACCCATCTGCCGTTACTTGGCGTGTTGGAATTGCCATAACTCCAGCATTGCAGATCAAGACATTCAATTGTTTCGACATGGTCAAGAATTTGGCTGCTGCCTCCCGCACAGACTGTAAGGAGGACTGGTCCATATGAAGAATCTCCAGGCGCCCTGTTTCTAAAACATCCTTCAAAGCTGCTTGGGCTTTGGAAACATCGCGTGCTGTAACATAAAGTTGTGCTCCTGTGGCAGCTATTGCACGAGCGGCCTCAACCCCACTCCCTGAGGAACAACCGGTTATGAAGAAGACCTTTCCAACAAGCTTTCCTTTCAAGCCTTCATCCTCAATTATCTGTATTGCTGTTGGCCTGCTATCTCCAGGTCCGGCTCTATTAGCATATGCTTCAGCGTAACGCGATTTTGTTGCCATTGTTGGAAGGGCGAAATGAATCAAAGTTCGGATTTTTAGGATTCTATCGGGTGTGGAGTAATGTCTTATTTGAAGGGGAATACCGGATACTAGACCTACATTTCACATCTATCTATATACTTATCGATCTCTGCAGGTCGGTAATAAATTCATCTTAAATCCGTTTATCACCTAGTTCTGCTCCTGAGATACTTTACCTTCCCTAAAGAGGAATACTGTTTCATTTCCGCAAGACTGAAATAAGCTCATGGAGAATATGTTACTCTGCATGCCACTGCCAAGCTTGATACTGCAAGGATACCATCAGGTACATTCAATCCAGGCTTTCTTGCTCATGCCTACAACTTGACGAATTCGTTGTTTACTACCCTTATTGCTACAGTTCCTCGAATCCTTCATATGTCAATATGTGTCTTGATCCGGCGTTGATTATCAAATCTGTTGATATTAATCGTTCTTTTTTACACACTACTTCCTTTTCTACTCGATTTGTTCCGTCATATGTATCATAAGTCGTGGCCGGATGATGCTTTGCTAGCTCCGGACGATACGAAGGCTCAGAATATGATACGAAGAATGCGACTAACCAGGAACGTCATACGAAAAGCCCCACCTTGACGTTAACAAATTGGGTTGGCCAATAGGAGAATATCTTACCTACAACCATGGTCAATCCGTCGTTACGTGTATTTGAAAGTTTATGGTATGCAGCGGTGGAGAGACCCATTATGGATGGTGAAATTACGGGGTTCATCCTTTTGATCTTGCCAGCAGGAATGAGAGAGAAAATGCGGTCATATATTTTTGCTACTCAGCTCCGGCCATCGATTTCTATTCGAGGACATTGCGGCCTGTCCCACGGGGCTCCGTGTTAGGGTATCACACTACCAGGCTCACAGGCTTAAACTATCGCCTTACACGAACAGTTGGGCGAGCGAGCTTTTTCCCATCATGCACTTCTCTACTAGCATGTAAATTTTCAGAATCTATATCTCTAAGTGAGTAATATTATTTAATGCCCATTATTCTCGCCACCAGCGTCTCTCGTCATCTCTTTCTTCGCTCTTGCAATCACATCAACCCAGATCGGACTTCTGCATTGCCTCTCAGTGCCCAACTCCTCAGCATCAAATCCCCATTCCAGAAGGGTATCCTCACTACACCACTCTCCGCATCCCATTAGGCCGACGGGAATCTTGCCCTTAATATCTTCACTGGCTACTTCACCAGCATTTTTTTGACCTTCTGGGACTACGAATCCTGCGGGGACGCTCATTGCGGGCAATCCGAGATAATTCGCCATCCAGACATACTCCATTGTTTTGAGCGTGTGGTCGCCATCACTCACACCGTAATTCATCTCTGCCGACCTGTGTTTTATTTGCCATCCCGCACAGCTTGTTGTCGGAGTAATAATGATCATTCCAGGGTACTCTTCCCATAAGTAAGCCAGATGCTGCATAAGTAAGGTCCGTAATTTCTGTGCCAGAAGATAGTCGCTGGCTGGAGTCACCGTGCCAAGAGCTAGCATAACTTTATTAGCCGCAGTGAGATTTTTGGTGACAGGCAACATAGTAGTTGCGTCAGTTAACACGGTCATGGCATGTGCTAGCTGTCCTTCGACGAGGAACGGGATTTCAATCGGGACCACCGTGTAGCCTTTTTGCTCAACCAACTTGGTTATAAGAGAGCGGCAAAGTTGTTGAATTGCTGGGGTCGATCTCGAGAACCATGCTTCCGGAACTCCGAGTACTTTCGGCCGTGATGGCTGGTAGACGAAAGGAGTTGGAGGAGGAAATGATGAGGTAGGGTCAGGAACACCAATGACCTCAAAAAATACAGCAAGGGATTGAACATCTGCTGCGAGTGGACCGTTGACGGCACAGGTATTGGAATAGTTCATTCCTGGGTAGTGAGAAACTCGGTGGTGCGTCGGTTTCAAGCCAAAGACTGAGCAGAAGGAGGAAGGGATACGAATACTTCCTCCGCCGTCGCTCCCCAATGCCACCGGCACTAAACCAGCTGCGACAGCATAAGCACTACCCGAAGAACTACCTCCAGTATAATAATCCGGATTGTAGGGATTTGGTGGTGTCCCATAGACAGGGTTATTGCCAGAGGTATCTATAACGAAAGTGTAAGTACTATTCTTGGACAAGTAGCACAAAATCTAGCAAACAACGACACAGTGCCAATGCAAATATTAAATACTTACCAAGCCCAAATTCATGCATGGATAGCTTGCCCAAATTTATCATACCCGCTTCGTCAATCTTGCGTACACACCAGCTAACACCGGACTTGCTGCCATCGGCGGCGTATGTGTAGTCGTTAGCGGAACCAAGACAGGTTTTATATCCGTCCATATCATATTCGTCCTTGACGGCTGTGGGTACGCCGTCCAACCGACCAAGGGGACACTTTCTCTGATAGCGTAAAGTAGAAGCCTTGGCTGCCGCAAGTACCTGCTCTTCCTTGGTATCGAACCAAGCAACAGAATGCTCCCCCTTCGGCGTAATGTCACGTCTAATCAAAGGAAGAATAGCTTTAGCTACGGCCAGTGGAGTTAATTCGCCAGATAAGTACATAGCGTGGTAGTCAGCCACCGAGTAGTATTTCGCTTGGGGATTTCCAGGGAGATATTCCACTGAAGTGGAATCGGGAGCATCTTCACTTGATACGAACGGGTTTTCAATTGGAATTACTGTGGGATCATGACGAGGCTCATAAACTTCGAGATATTTCCTGATTGGGCGCAATCCCGAAAATCCGGTATTACGCCAGATGTATGCCCTGACGAACTCGAAGGTCTCTAATCTGGAGAACAAATTTAGCTTATGGGGTTATGGGACACTGGGGAACTAACAACCAAGCTGATATCAGAAGCGTAAGCCCACTCAAGGCTGGGTTTCTCTTGCGCTTAACTATGTATGGAACATTGGGCCTGAACAGGTTATCACGAGCTCAGACGCGTCACCGCACAAGTACCATACCCTTGTCGTGGCTCCGGATAGTTAAGATATTCCTTTCTGATGCTTGGATCCTTCATTGTTACCTAGATATTAGTTCTAGTTAAACAAAATTATTTCGATAAGGTCAAAACATGAATGCTATGATATTTATGGGGAACATTGATGTTGAGAGAGGTTGCGTTGGCATGAGCCGAGAAAAGGACAACGATGGTGCCGAAGTAGAAAGCACCATCCAATCATAGCCGACGTTCCTGCAGTAGGCAATGCGCTAGGATTTCTATTGGCTCTTGCTCTTCGGCCCCAGGAAACAAGCGATCCCATGATACAACAGAGACCGAAGGAGAACGAAGACCGAAGTACCTGTAGAGCGCCGAAGTCCTCACAGCACGCAGGCGTATAGACAGGTGCGATGCAATTATTAGTTAATCTTCAATCGATAAACCACAAATTGATTTTTAAATTCATATATCATATGCCAAATACAAGCTACCTTCCAATAACAAAACTAACACCTTACATTATGCACCACATTATATCCTTGGCTTTGATCACAGTGTACAACGCGAGGTAACCAAGGTTGTAGCACTCGATTTAAGGTTAAATCATTTTGTGCGCTTATGATTATTTTCTCGCAGCTTATTGATTGGTCTCTGTTATTATAAGCATGATCGTGGCTTATTTCCAGTGTGTCATTTCACACGATTTTATCAGGGTTTATTTTAGTATCGAATAATATTGGGATTTTGGCACTTGGGAGCTGAGAAATAGATTCCATTGAATCGAGATCAAAGACTATCCAGTCGGCGGTAGTTGATATGCCGTCCCATTTGAGAATGGCTCGATGGAGAAGGTTGATAAGTCAACGTGCTGTACGGTCCAAGCGGCATAGTTGGATAAAACGCACACTACCACTGACAGACAACCTGTAGCATTCCCCTGCCAAGCAATATTTGGAATCAATCATCCCTTGCACTGTATGGTGGAGTGTGCCTTCTGGTCCACAGCTCGTGTAAGAGTAAACGACGGAATTTCGCTTTATACTACAGAAGCCAGAGCGGTCGTCACTGCAGTGGAGAGATTGGTTAGTCTCAGCTACCCTCACATAAGAGGACTGAACAGGAGAGGAGTCAGATTTCGATTTGACTATTATCCATATATGCTACCATTGATCCTATTGCCCTGAGAGCGACCTATATGCTTCTGAGAACATAGATATGCGGATTACCGCAACTAGTACTGTACAGTTCTCAACCGCTATGGAGCCCCGTTGTAGCTAGTCATGCCAAAGCTAAATGTCGAGCACATGCATCTGATGCAGGCGCTTTTACGTCAAACATTGCTTTATTGTAAGTCGATCAGCTTGCCGCTAACGGAGATAGCGGGCTTCGACGGCGCTTTGGCCGAAATGGCAAGACCTTTGTGGATGGTGCCTGTTGCCACGGTGAACGTGACATATGAGATGTAGAGTACTCTATGGCTTTGCGTTCAGTATTCAGGAAGCGTGATGGAACTTCTTATCTTTGTATGTAAGAAACTACGTCAATTCAAATAGCACGACATTGATAAATAATAATAACTAATGTTGTATTCCATGCCTTTCTATTTGCAGAGTCTGCTTTGAGTTATCCTATCACCATATCACCATACCAAGTATGATGTGCATGATTTGGGAAAGACCAATCATGCTTCAACACTTGTAACCAGTATATAATCGCTGGCACAAGCCACACGATGAATGTCCGCCTGTTCAAGATATTCTTTATCCTCAACCAGAGTTCTGAACACTTTCCAACTGGGGTATGTCACAACGGCAACTGCATCCCACTCCTCTCCTGGTTTGGACACCACCACGCTTCCACAGGGCATTACATGGAGGGCAACTAAAATGGAATCCTGTAATCCCATTTTCTGGACAATGCTGTAGAAGGCCGGAATGTAGCGTTGTAGGTAAGCTTCTTTCCCAGATATTGGCGGACTATTCAACTCGGGATTGTTCTCGTACTTAGCGTATTCCCGAAATCGAACGAGGTTGATATTATGTACCCGAGTATCATTCGGAACTCGACTTTCCGCGGAATCCAGCTGTGATGCATTGAATGGAATAAAAGAAGCCATTATTTATGAAGCTCTAAGGTAGGTATGTTTAGATTTGTGTGTCTTGGAAACTCATAGGCCATAAAGTCTGCTTATATAGCCTGATACATGCCTATTCTTGATATTGTTTGGATATGTTGCTATCTCAAAGGGAGTAACCTGGTCGACTTAGGTAGAAATGATTCCTCATACCTATGACTCAAAGGTTTTACCCACATGATTGAGGCACAGCGTTTCAGAAGATCATGTCCTGTAGCCCTTGAGAACCACTCAAAGTCATGTTGTTTGTGCAGACGCTAACTACATACGGGTCTGCTTTCGACAATTAAGTTCTATCAGATGATTATAGGAGTAGTGCCGTAAGTCCCTGAGTTATCAATACGACACTATCCATACTTGAATGATTAATCTTCTCAAGGTTTCCGAGAGGAGTCGGTGAGCTCCTATCCTCACTCACATTATTGTACCAACCATACACTAACTGGAAGCTAACAAGGCAAAATCTTCAGTGCGGAACCGTCTTGCATGCATTGCAATGCGTCGATTCACAACATTCATCAGGGACGCTAGTAACATGGCCCGAGCTACTTGGTAATAGTCAAAGTTTTGAGACTCTTGAGTTTAACGATGATCCAATTCTTACATACTCAAAGCTTGAAATATAACGAAGTGACACCCTCACGCCGATCTTATCTGACAACGGAGTCCCCTCTTACGCATTCCAAGTCGTAGTATGCTAGTGAAAACAAAAAGAGCAATTGGAGAAGATGTCCGTACTAACTCTTGGGCTGCCGAAATCGCAATGAATCTCGCACTGTAGTGGAACATCAAAGGCCGGAGGCCTCGGACTATGACACGAATGCGGAATCAAACGTTACCTTAAATTTTGAGAAATGCACAGCTAAGGAAACACTCGGATAATTTAAATGTAATAACTTAGATAAACCAGGTCGAGATCCATCTACTGGTGCTCTGGCAGACCGATCTTGCAGATTTATATACAATGCCTGTATATAAAATGTAGCATGCATCGGAATACGGCTATACATACCTCTTTAATTCTTAAAATATCCATGCTTGCTTTTCTTCGTCATTATATTCATGTTACTGGGCTCACCGCAAAGTCAGGGCTCATAGCAGGCACGTCAATAAAATCATGAAGTATTTTGAATCAGTCAATATGAAACTTTTAAGTTATTTACTATTTATTTCTGAATCTCAAAAGATTTAATTGTCCCCATCATCTCCTACGACAATCCTACTTCGTACTCCGCAGAGCCACTGCCTACTAGAAGACTCATGTTAGGTATTCTCGAAGCCTGTGCACAATTGTCTGGTTCTCCGGCACCGGCTTTTCAGCAGCAGCCACTGTATCTAGATCAGTGATAATATCGACGTTCTCAGGTGCAAACATCCAGGGTTCATTCCAGAACCATATTCGATGTCCAAAATAGATGACGAGGAAGGCTGGTATGCCAACATAAGCCGTCATAAAACTGGATACTGACCAGCGACTAGGAAAGAAGACGTCGAATCCGTTGATTAACAGCAGGATGGTGAAACCAACGATGGAAACGTAGGAACCCCAGGGCTGCAAGACAGAATGGTATGGCAGGTCTGTTTGACCCTGGGTTTGGCAAGCTTTTCTGAACCGTAAATAAACGATACAGCAACAGATCCATGATATAAATCCGGAGGTGTTTGTCAGATTGACAAACCAGTTGAAAACAGTAGCGCCAGAATTTGAGCAATTCAAATAGGCCAGTGAACAGAAGAGCGAAGATGCAATTACCGCCATATAAGGAACTCCTCTTTTCGTACAACGTTTGAAAATTGCGGGCGCGTTATCAGCAACTGCCAGTGAGTATAAAGACCTCGACGACATATACAAAAATGAATTCCCAGAAGACCAAGCAGATGTGATGACGGCAGCATTAACTACACTTCCTAGATTTTTTATCCCAGCATTGTCGATACCAACAACGAACGCTGAGCTCTGCTGATATATTAACGCTAGACATGGCACTAATGGATTCCAGATAACTTACAGCAGCACCAACACCTCCATCTGTAAGACGAGACTCGTTGAAAGGGCATATGATCCCGATTGCCAAGACACAACCAATGTAAAAGAAGACCAGACGGAAGAAGTATCGATTTGATGCTTTGGGTAGATTCCGCCTAGGAGATTTCATTTCGCCTCCGGTGGTGACAAGTAACTCTGGAGCGAATGTGAAGGGGAATGCCGAAGCAACAATAGTACCAATGAAGGCAATAAATGTACCAGTTCCTCCAGTCTTAATCCATGTATTGGTCGCGCCAGGGTCCTTCCAATAATGAAAGCCTAGGATCCCATGCTGTTCAGGTCCACCTCCCCAGAATAAGATAAAACTGAGAATCAGGAGTCCTAGCTATCACCGCAAGGTCAGCAAGTTTTCACATTATAGATTGGACTGTTTTAATTGACCTACCATCAAGAACACCTTCAGGGATGCGAACCAGAATTCCGTCTCTCCATAAAATGAAACTGGAAGTAGATTTAATCCGACAATAACAACAATGAAGATTGTTATCCAAACGGCGATCTACGAAGGTCAGCTTAGCTGCAAAGTGATGGTGACAGAGCTTTTCGTACATTGACTGAATTTGGCCAGTAACCGATGACAATACCGGCAGCCGTTATTTCGAACGGAACCAATATCCCAAGAGAATACCAGTATAACCATCTATAAGTTGTCATCAGCATACGTTATCAATTTATACATAGATTTGCAGTACCCCATAGCAAATCCCAAGCTCTTGGAGACATTTCGGTTTCCATAATAGGACATTGTACCTCCAGGAACCGGGAGATAGGCGGCAACCTCAGTGATTGCGGTCACGACAAAGTAGACAAGGGCAGCCAGGATGCTGTAACCCAGCAGGATGAATAATGGACCACCTTTGGCCAGCGTAGCCCCAGATCCAACGAAGAGACCGGTCCCAATCGTTCCCCCCAACGCAATCATCTGCGAATGGCGAGCCTTGAGTCCTCGATGCGTGGTCTCGTAGGTTTGCTGAATCTCCCCGGCACCAAGCTCTGCATCAACGGATGCCTCCTCAGCGGCAACCTTTTTCTCGTCCATTGCTCCCGAAGAATTGTTCTGCTTGACGTCGTGATCCATGATCGAACAAGGTAGGCCGTATTAGACCTTGGATGACACGAGAGTCACTTACAATCGAGAGCAGCAGGCCATGAAAGACCGCTCACGCAACTGGAGTTGCCTCTAGTCATATGGAAAAGGCGAGCTGATAACGATTGAGATAGCGGACGGTCCGACATCCTTGGCACGCAGACAAGGAAAGAATAGTGGCCATTGCCATCGCCATCGCCCATCAGCAGCAACAGCATGACAAGGTGCGGCAGTTGTCCACACGTATGGAGTCGTCCCGCGAGCTGCAAGCTCCAAGCTCCACGGCGGTGGACCGCCGGCAGACTGCAGGCGATTAGACTTCTTGGAGGCGGCACAATTGGCTGGCTACACTGTGCTTGATGCCTTGGAGGCCGGAAAGTAGTTCTCTTGCGGTTAGGATCCGTCAGACGCTCTGTGCAAGTCTTACTCGGCCAAACGCAGTTCGAGATAGGAAGGCTCGAAGGTATCCCGGGGTCGCGATAAGGAAAATAGAGGATAGCGGCGCCCCGGTTGGGGTCTTACTTGCCGCCGCCATGTGGCGATGATAAGCCCCCAGCTCTGCCGTCCACACAGGAGCAAAGGGGGCAGAACGGTTAGGGTTCAGGGTTCAGCAGCATGTTGATTATGGCCTGGGGTCTTGGATTATTCCGTGCATCTTCTAGAGCCTTTTGTTTGATCATGTTATCTAATGCGATTGCCTAATCATTTGATTGTCGGGGACAGAAAGAGACCTCTCCGATCTGGCTGCTTATACCCTTTTATATTGTTCTAATACTAATCTACGGCAACTAACTCCCCCGGCACGAGCATAGATAGATAGCTTGATAGAATATATTGTATGTCAGCAGTCAGAGCCACCGCTGTACCTACGGTCTCGAACTGTTGGGGTCTGACAAGTCAATACTAGAATACGGTAGATGTTATTCCTCTATCTGTGGCCCTGCATAAATGATGCATGCGACCAGCGAGGGTTAATCTTGATCCAATCTGCCGGATATGTTTCATTACCAGTAACAAGGGCTTGGTTCCACGACTGCTGGAAGCCTTACATGGAACAATCGCAGCAATTAGTCAACTTGTGGAAGGGCAACATCAGTGTCATTTATCTGAATATGCTGGTGTGTACGCTGTAGTGAGACTGCGGAATACCATATCCAATATCTGTTAATTCATCCACGTGAATTACCAGAGCTACGCAATGTCCCTTATCTTCAGCTACGCCGTGCCCCCACACATTACTTTCCTATACTTACCTACGGCATATGACACCCAGAGGCGAATCCATCCAACTACTCTATTAGTTTTGATATATGTTTCTTTCCTTGACTTGGGATCTTCAGGAAGATTGCTCCATCCATTCCCTAACATTACAGGGGACTCTTGGTGTCCACTCGAATCTCCAGCAGTACTAAAGATAGAGTAAACTCAAGAGAGTCACTCCAGGGCTTGGCAATCCAGGTATCCATGACCATACCAGTAGGCAGGGAACTTAAGCAACATGTAACTCCGGCATACAGATAAAGCCCTTCAATTAATTCACCAATCCCACTAAATTCCCCGTATACTTTCAAATCATAGTCTAATCAAAGCCGGGCATAGCAGATGAGAGAGTAGCTCTGCTATAGTTCCATATCTGATATTATTTAATTCAAATCGGTTTAGCACTCTTTCGTGAATAAATACCTCTTTAACGACAGCTCATCGATTAGACCAATACAATATCCGACCACGTTAAATCTCCATGAACGGATTCCAGACCTTTACTGTCCGCTGATACCTTCCATAGCTCTCCATCCATAATCCCATGAACGTAAGCATCACCAACGAACTTAAATTCGCCAGGATTTTCGTCCGGTCGGAGAATAAAAGGGACGTCACCCCCAATCAAATCATAGATCATATCTCCTCTCTCAATATTTCTCGGACCAATGCCAATATACCCCTTCTCAGTGGTGAAAAATGCCCTCGTTCGAATCATCATACTAATCTTCTTAAGTATTTCACTACTAAGTGTGCAGTAGATATCTTCAATATAACTTCTCCAACGATCTACGCCAAGTGGCCACACGGTGAAAGTGCCACGGGCGAAGAGAGCGTCGTAAACCTCTTTGACAGGAGCGCCCTTGAAATACTGACGCGTTGAGGCGGAAATAGCTTCTAAACTCGAGGCTTCTGGGAAGATGGCTTCTTCCCATGTTGCATTACGCAGGTCATGATACCATGGGAAGGACTCCTTGATTGTTGATTCAGTACCTCGGGTTGAAGTAGGGAGGTCATCTGCTGCTAGAGTTCTGATAGCAGCTGAAAGCAAAGTCTCTTCTGTTCGGCTATAAGTCTCTGGAAGAAAGTCCAGTTGGTCGAGAAATGCTTTAGGGCTAGTAAGTAGACTTTTGTATGTCTCAGGAAAGCCATTGGCGCGATCTATTTGGTCAACAAGTGGCTCCAATTGTACAAATTCCGCGATCCTATCAATGAAACTTCCATTCAACTGCAATCTTCTCGGATCTGTGCCCTCTGGAATACTCAATTGTGTTTGGAATCCTTTGTGTAAATTATATTTCAAAGGGAAGTTTCTTATTCTTTCTTCGAATTTTTGTTGGGCCACGACCTTAGTCCAATATGGGACCCATGATGGGAAGGTTGAATTATTGGATGTTGCTCCGCTTGCATCGGATAATATCTGCAAGTGACCATCGTCCTGGAGCATTAACCTAGCAAACCTAATATATGCTTCCTCAACTGTCATGTTATAGTCGGCTACATATTCTACACCATTTCTAGGTTCAACCATGGCGAGCAAGCCAAATAACTTATCTCTCGGATCCGATGCCATATGGGTACGTGTAGAACGAACTAGGTTTGACAATCGGATCGTCTGCTCCTCCGGCCGAACGCCCTCAAATTCCATCTCTTTATGCCATTGATAGGTAGCAATCACCGTAATGGCACTATTATGTGCCTCTGTATAATCGCGAATGCCAATTGTATCAAGTATATGCCATGCAAAGGAGAACAGGATCCAAGGATACGTGTATTGACCACATTGTACCTCCGCTTCTCGTGATAGATAGACTTCTTGAAATGTCCAAACTCGCCGGAACCATTCATTTTCCAAAAACTTTAGTGCATTCCGTCTGGTATTTATGAATGTCTTCTGTTGATACAAAGAATCCCGCAATCTCCTCCTCCCAGGAGGATCCAGTGTGGAGAGGTTTGGGTATGCTCGTCTTATGCTAAGCGTGAGCTGGCACATTTCATATCCTGCCCGCGCATCTTCTACATTCTCTCCAACCCATATAACTACCTTTTTTGCTTGGGAATATATGAATTTCATATGACCCACCTGTTGATTCCTCTCTGAGATATTATCTTGGTGGATGCAGATTGCATCAATCCACAGTGCTCTTGATTGCCTTTCTTTTCTAAGAAACTTCAGAGCACGGTAAAGGTTCTTCGTAACATGGAATGACTTGTTATTGCATAAAATTTGGTACTTCTCACTCGGATCACCCCAAACATAAGAAAGGGCTTCGAATCCGACTGTCTCATCATGTAAACTAGCCTGCTCTAGAGTGATTTCGATAACATCGTGGAAGGCGCCCGGCTCCAAATACGCTATCCTGATCTTGTTCCCGTCTTCCAGCGAATCATGCTCAAAATGATCCATGGTGGTATTGAAGCATACAAGAAGTGGGAATCAACGAGCAATAGCTTGCAGTACAGCCCGTTTAAGAAAGGTCAAACACTCTCTTGAGGCGGTCCCCGCGCCATTCCGCTTTCATCCATATTTAGCACTGCCCCAGCCACGTTGTACATTCTTGCATCTCAGGCGCACTCAATGCGCCTTACGAGACAGTATGAGTTGAAAGAAGCCTGTAGAAACCACATCAATTGTTTTTAATTACAATAAACAATGTGTAGTATAAAATATATAGCAACTCTTTCAGGCATTGATAATATTCGATTTCTTCTTTTTTGAACAGAATTGTCTCACATGTTTATCATCATCGTGATATCAGTAGAGACCTACTGCCACTGGTAAGTTAGGTATAAAATGGTGTGTTTTTCGATTCAATTTAAATACATAGTCAATTGTAGAACATCCCAGGACTTTTTATATCCAGCTCCATAAAAGAGTGGTTGTTAGCGGTTCCTATCTAGCTGCCTATTTACATATACGTGTATCACTAGCAAGTTGAACGTCAACAGCAAATATACTGGTAGGTTGGTCAGAGGAGTTTAGGTTCTGCTGAACCAACAGGCCTTTCCTTTTTCAGAGCTTAGGAAAAGAACTCCAGCCAAAGCTGCTCCCAGCTCACAGGAAGGAATTCGAGAATATTTCCCCAAGGGTCTTAGACATATGTAACGTCTATACCACTCACTGGCTGTGACGGCCCACCGCAAAAGTTTCCCACCAAGTCTAACAGCATTGTCGGTCGTGACTGTTACATCTGGCACAGTGAAGCAGACGTGGAAAAAGCCGCCTCGAGCGTAGATGCCAGGACCAAATTTGGCGGGTTCATGGGGGCCATTGTAAGGCGGGTTTATGAATTCAAAGATCTCCACCCCCACGCCGTTTCCTGTCGACAGGAGCGCGAGCTTCATTTCCTCAAGCTCAAGGCCATAGACTACTACGGTCAGCTTGCTAATCTTTCGCAAACCGTCACGATTTAACATGGCGTACTCTGCTTCAGTGTGGATCCACTCTGGGGACCTGACGCATATACAGTTGTTAAGGCGACAATTTCGCGAAGCCCTAGGACCTCCTTATACCACTTCACCGCTGCTTCTGCATCGCTGACGGAGATGGCGATGTGGTTGGCAAGGGCATTAGTTAATGCAGGCATGCTGTACGTTAGATCTCCACAGCTACTGAAGTTTCCGCGCTTTGCTCGTGTGTATAACAATGGTATGATAAACGATACGACAAATCATTTCATTCTTCTGTACCGGTTCGCATGAATCCATCTCTTATGGCGCGGCTTGTCTAATACTTAATATTGCGAGACTCCGGAGGTGCCCGCAGTCTTGAAAAGAGGCTGCCGGACTGTACGTCGCGGGAGGAATGAGGATTGAGGTATCCAAGAATAGGTCCTGCTATCAGTTGTGCGAGTCTCCTCGGAAGCGAGCGCAGCTGCTGGAAGAGGCCTAGAGGACCGAGTTCGGTACAAGAAGCAGTTTGCACCTGTGCCCTTGTCACTACCGGGTAAACTTTATTATCCTAGTGGCGCGTTTGCGCTGCGCGCACCAATGGTGAACTGTTCCGCGGGATAAGAATTACCCGGGCTTCACACCTTACCCAGTAATTCTAAGTAGTTCTTTTCTCCGGAGCACACAAAAAACGCGATCAGACGCCTACTAATCGTCGGCTATTCCCACTATGGCTAGTGCGGCCGACTTTTAAAACTGCGGTCCCCTTGTAGTCGGTGGAAGCAGCTGACACACGGAAGCAAATGACAAAATCAAAAATTGTATATAATATCATGAAATCAAAGAGTAAACATAATAAATATAATCTCAAATGAATTGTTATATTGTGATTTCATCATCTCTAGGTTATTTAATTCAAAAATAATAGTTGCATGTTGATAAATTTAATGATTTGTTTGAGGTGTAATTCAACACTCAGTTTCTAAGCGAAAGTTTTGGTGAGGATGAACTTTTTTGAAAATTTGGCCATAAAATCAGTTTTGTGGTGTCACTTGCTTCCGTGTGTCAGCTGCTTCCACCGACTACAAGGGGACCGCAGTTTTAAAAGTCGGCCGCACTAGCCATAGTGGGAATAGCCGACGATTACGCAAGACCTCCCCCGCAGCGATTCTCCTGTGTACACCAGGAGCACCAAGCAAGCTGCCAATCGAATCCTCGTCCGAAAGTGAATCGACGACTTAGTCTTCAGGCCGTAGACCATCTACTAAGCTGAGCGTGATAGCTCCTCGTCCTTTTGTATTTTGGCATGTCGTTTTCGTGTAGCAATGGAGCCATAGATTGTCGCTAGTGAGGAAATCAAGGGTAACGTAATGAACAGCCCAATAAGCGCAGCGCATAAAATCATGGCGAATAGCGCGAATCCGTATGCTGCCTGTTGAAGATCAAGATCTGGACTTTTAGAGTGCGCTGACAATGATAGATTGAAAGCCGACAGGATAATAACAATGACACCAAACGCTGACACTGCGTTATTGTATTGGTCCATGTAAGGTACATAGCTTTCGGTCAAGGCATGGGGGAAGCCTTGAAGGATGCTGGATACGGAAAACTTGTAAGGCGAATATCGGTAAATGGTGTCGAGCCGATTTAACCGCAGCTCGCCATATTGGAATCGTGTGTCCATGGTATTAAGGTCCTTGGGGTTGAGATTTGGTAGTACTGTACGAGCAAATTCCGTCCAAGCTCGATAGTCCAAGTTCACATTGACCAGATGACATTCTTGTGCCACCTGTAAATCATGACCAAAGCGAATGAGGCCGCAATAAGAGTACAGAAGCCCGCACGCTGCTCGGTGTAATTGAGGTTCGCAGGATATATAGGCCTCCCAGAAATCGTAATTAAGCAGAAAGTCCGGGAGTGGTTTGATAAATATTCTCGATTTCGCCCAAACGAGATGAAGATCCAGTTCTTCTGCAATTACAATTTCACGGCGCAGGAACTTCTGGTAGTACAAGGAGCGTGGAGCCCCATGGACGGCGATTAGCCACAGTATCTTGCGTATGGCATTGAATCGAGAAAGATCGAAGAAAGCACAAAGAAATCTGTGCACCTCATTTCTATGCTCAAATCTCAGTGGCTGCAGTTCCCTCGCTAGAGGAGATGAATCGTTGAAGGCCGCAGGGAGGACTAGGTCCTCCTGAGCAATCAAGGAAGAAGTCGGTGGGAACGGGGGCTTGTATGCTGGCGACGCGATCTCCTTCCCGAATTTGTCCATAGAGAATATAGTACGACGACGGTTGCGGGGGAAAAGATTGGAGTTACAATAAGATTGGTCCGTTAAAAGCTCTTTCGAGGAGTTTAGAGTGGAGATATTTTATGCAGATTTTGAATTTGATCAGTAAATGATGTCAGGGACCACTCCAATCTAGCGCCGCTCGGAAGCTAGAAGAATACCGTGAACGACGTGGACTCTTTGAGAGATGTCGCAATTTATCGTTCATGGACTCGCAGAGGTCAGTATAGCTGACGACATTATGACTCAATAATTTTTAACCAAATATTTCTCGGCAATGATTGCATCTTTTGTCATCTACATAACCTTTTTAACGATTAGGAGATGTTAAATGAGAGGAGAGTGTGTGTATGTCGCAATTGTGACATAATTCCTGAAGTTGAACATGGGTGTATCCTGTTCGTTCTGGCCGTAAAGCTTTACTTAACGGGCAACATTTCACTTAGACTGGCGATATCAGCAACCGCAAGCATCCTCCGGCGAATGACTACATCATAGACTTAACACGGGGGCGCAACGGTCGAGCTTCGGTAGGTGCCGAATCCGGTTGAGGGCAGGTTTGAGTGATTTTCTTGCGGTTGCTCTAATTTGCGGGTTCGAAATTCTCTCTCAACGAAACCAATGCATCAACGAGTTTAGTGCGATTATCCTGTTCCTATGGCCTTTATTCCATCGAAGCTATTCCAGAAGAGCTAGCACCTCCTCTTCCCGCATTTGCACGAGCATATTCAAAATGAGTATACAGCTTTCGATCTGTTTGTTATGAACCTAAGTCTTTACCTAGGTCTTATAGAGTGTATAGGTATATACTAAGGTCGTAAAGGAGTTAGGGAAAGCTCGGGGATTAGTATAATAATATATGATCATAACTATAATTGTATGAGTAACAATCTGTATTGTAAGTTGAGCATGAGGTTTTTATTTACTTAGTAAATACATGAACTTATATAAACTATGAATTTCCTTGGATTATCTGGATCTTTTGGATTATCGTAATAATCTTAATGATCTGAATAATCTATGTTATATGACCTTGGTCCGTACGTCAAGTTCTCTGTGTAAGGCTTTGTTTACCGAGCTTTAGACTTTTTGTGTTCTTAGTTAGTTTATGACATTATCCTTCTTTTAGCTTAACTTTATCCTGAAGCTTAAAGTTAAGATAAGAATAATCTTATTATTCTTTAAATTCTTTTTCCTTTTTATTATGTTATTTAAACGTTTTATAATATAAGAATATCAAGAATTAGTAAGAGAAAGAAAGAGAAGAAATAAAATAAAATTATTAAAGTAAATAAAATTTAAAGATATAGAAATATTTTAGTATAATTATTATAAGTGTTTAAATAAGAAATGTATTATTATTCTTTATTCTTTGTATTATTCTGAGTATATTATTATAAACAACAATATAAAGTATACTGTTTATAAGTCTTTCCTTGAAAAGTAAAAGAAACTGAAAACCAAGGAAGTTTGCCTAAAGATTAAAGAAAAAGTTATAACTTTAGTCAAGCAAGAGGTTTTTGTTCGTTGAATGTGTTTATGAAAGCTATCATGACCCAGGGTTGACAAACGAAGTCTACCAGTAGAAATTGTACTACCACCGGCTGACACAGATTTTATAACAGTATAAGTTAAGACGGCTATCAGGGACCTGGTTATGGTATCGCTAGTACTATCGCATTATTAGTACTAGCGAAAGGATAGTACAAATTCAACACTAGTACTATAAAAAGGGTTGTATTAGCTGGGTGATAGTACTATCGGAAAAATAGTACTACTTTTCTGTTTGTCCTAGCTATTTATTTGTACGTGCCAAAGGCTAGTACTAGCAATTAAGCGAGTACCTGGATGTTGGTTCATACCAGCAAGTGCCTATCACGTGCATGTAAGCTAAACCTATTCCGGAGGAGAGCCGTAGCCGTAAGCTATATAACCCCTCCGGCCATACGTAGTAAAAACAAGAACCTCTCTCAATATAACGCAATTAGCATACCGTAATTACAGTATTACGTCGTGCCACGCGTTATGGGAGTGTACCGACACTGGATTATATAAGCGGATCCCATGGATCCCATGAATCCCCAGAAGGATCGATGGGACTCGAAGGAAATTCACTCTCTATATAAGTAGATAAATTCACAGTAGATAGGAGCCTCGTGCTTAACTCAATTGATTTACAGTATACTTGCATTTCATAGTAACTATCCTAAAGCCTTGTGAAGTTATTCTCCTGCCCTTTACCTTCATCTATCATTTGAGTGATAGATAACCCCATATCTTAGTAGGAATGTTACACAGAGAACAGAAAATACTAAAACTAATACTTTCAGCAAACGACCAAACTATATAAAAAGAAGTTCGAAACAAGAACTCACTATGTTTAAGAAAGAAAATAATACCTTATGCTTTAACCATATACAAATATTAACGATTACATAAATTATTGACGAAAAATGACTAGAAAGAATAAAAACTATTACTAAGGAAGAGAAAGAAATCACTAAGGATCCCGAGGCCAGATAGCTCGAGGATCAGGAATTTCTAAGTATTTGGCTAAAAAATAAAAAGATATTCATGACCCTAAACTCGTAGAAAATTAATGAGACTATAACTAATACAGGTACCACTTTTCAGTTAGCTCCTCGTTCTGATATTAAATTAGCGCTTTCTTTGCCGGCTTCAGGCTAAACCTCAGCAAAGCACTAGCAATCATGCTCCCAGGCCAACTAAACCAAGCTTTGCTCACGCAGTCTCCTGTATCGCAATCTACAGCTTCCGGGAAGAGTCCATCCCAAAACATGGAGCCTTGAATCTTCCTCCATGCGTCATCTCGTAGTTTAACGTTTCCACTTAGGTTACCGTATATAAATTCTTGTGCATAACCCAGTGGCCATGGGCCCCTGGTATGAATGCTCCCCAACCCACCAAACTTACCATCAGGGTAAAAGCCGCCTTCATTTACTGGAGAAAGACCAAACATCATGGTCTGGTTCCATATGACCTCAAGTTCGGGAGTATCAATAAAGTTCCAATCTGGAGCGAAGAGAGTTGGAACATCATTGGCATCATGATAAAACGTGTGTTTTCCATGGCCGTCCGTTAGATACGCGAAGACCATATTTCCTGTCTGCGGTTGCTTGCTAATGAAATGTCTGAGGGTTGCAGTTTTTATACGGCTTCCTATATGCTCTAATCTGGAGATACTAATCTCTTCCATTTCTGGAAAGCAGCTGTATAACATTGAGAGCCTTGTAATAGTGTACCATAGCAAGATGTGGCTTGAAAAGTGAAACGGGTATTCTACCATATCATCAGCTGGCGTTTCATCTGTTCTGTAAAGACCTGTAACGGAGTCACGATGATTTTCTAACATCCTGAGAACGGAAGAAATCGTGTCTCCTTTGAGAATCTTTTGAACAAAGGTCAGCTCAGCTGGAAATTGCTGAAAGAAATCGCAGAGTTCCAATAGAGGGTAGCATTGCTGATCCAACTGGAAAACTGGTCCATCTTTGGGGGCACCATTAGCAAGGTAAGAGCGGTGCCAGTAACCGTGTGGCCTTTTGGCTTTATTAAAAACCCAAGTAAGGTGGCCTTTGACGTAGTAGCGGATTTTATTAGAATAACCTTCAAGAGACTTGAGATGAACAAGATCATCAAGATTTTGGTTTACATCTAGAAAAAATCTAATTTGCCAGCTAGCCTATGTTAGATGTGTCATCTAAATTGCTGCGGGCGTACATACTAATTATCTCTATTCCATCCCAGGGGTAATGCTACATGGTCCGTAATGAAGCAAATGGCATCATCTCCAATGGGAAATGTACAGCTGTGCAAAATATATCCAAAGTTCCTTCGAATGATAAGGCTCAATACACTCTCATTCAGTTTCCATTCTTCACCACTGCTGGAAGGATAGGCGGATAGGCGAAGCGAATTTAACGATGGGGTCGTCCCAGGTCTTAAACAGAAGCTTGCTGTCAAAGTGCAAGGCTGCCCAGGAGTGAGACGCAATCTTCCGTGAAATATCCCACGGGCAGGGCTACCGACGACAACGTCTTCTCCAATTGCTCCTCCAATACTCACTGGTCGACCATTCTGGAATAAGGCACCCTCAATCATAGCGTTCAGATTTTTGTTAACTACTGCCCATCCATATCCCGAAGAAGATATCTTAGTCTCATTTCTGCACTCCGGAATAGGTATAGGACCACCCTCCGTTAACTGCCCATATGAAGCACGATTCACACTCAGTCCTATAGATAAATCATAACTTAGCTCTAGGCTCGGAGAATCCGAGGCAACGGATACTGATTGTATCACCTCTCCATTTTCACCTATCCAGAGCTTTGTTAAGATCTTTGCTTCTCCAATGGCGTAGGTTATCATGATCCACTGGTCCTCAAGAAAAGCAATGTTTAAGTCTGTAGCCGTGCCATTGATTCGTAAACCATAGCCCAAAATTCCACCCCGCACATAATCTAGTAATTTTGTCCGATATGCACGAACATAGTCGGGGCAGTGGAAATGATTACCATCAAACTGCTCAAATGGGGAAACCACAACAACCCCGTGTACCGGATGATAGCAGCTGATCTGAAGAATCTGAAGGGAATTTAGTTTAGCTATAAACTATCGTGACTTATTGACTAACATCTCCTGATGGGCCACATGATATAGCATAGCCATTACGACCAGTATCAATTGTTTTGGAGTGGTGATTGAGCGGCAGATTGAGTTGGTTGATTTTTGAGTCGGTAGACTCCATTGGAACTGATACGAGTGCCATATTGATTTTCTTGTCAAGAAAGCGAAGTCAAGTGGAAATGAACAGACTAAGAGTATACATCATATGTATGCAAATTTCTATCTTCTTAGCCTGATGAAAAGAAAGAGAAATCTTAGATGTAATCAACGGTGCAAATCTCCCAGGCAAGAATGTAGTGAGTCTCTATGAATATTTCTCGCACAGCCCAAGTCGGATCATGTACCCGTTCTAGCAGCACTTCCAAGTGGAATTGCCACGGGCGATTCCATACCTTAGGAAATGAATTCTGGGTACCATACCCGCTAATTAATACGCACATCCATCTGATCTGTTAAATTGACTAATCTTATGGGACATTTACAAAGGTGGCGTTTCTAGTAGTCCCGGTTTTTATACTAGTACTTCGGGTACCGTACCCGGGCTAAGCAAAGGGTACTGTACCCGGACTCGCAATTTTTGATTCAAGCAATAGTTACTGTCTGATATCTCTCCACAAACAAGTCTCCTTAGCAGAGCGGAGTGCGGGTTTGTGGTGTCGGGGACGAGGTTCGCGCGGAGAAGTACCTTGCGAAGATCTATAAAGCTGATGATCATGACCACCATTTTATCATCGTGCTCTCTTATTCTACCTCATCGAAAGAAGTAAGGTAGCAAAAATGGCATCATCTCATAAACGTATTATGAAAACGGAAGATGCGATACATTTAGAAAAGTCAGATGATGATGTGCCTGCAACTGAACCAGGTGGTAGTGGTGATATCCCGCTGGGATACTTCCCCGTGACCACCGAGGAGAAAGCTATGAGTAGAGCTCTCAATAGAAAACTCGACATATTCCTTCTTCCATTCCTATCACTGCTCTACCTTTTCAATGGCCTTGATAGAGGGAATGTTGGAAATGCTCAAACTCAAGGTTGACAATACACAATTTCCCACGCTCCTCAACTCATAACTAAGTCAATACTCTAGGATTTACCAACGATATTGGGACAGCTGCCTCAGATTTAAACCTCGCCGTTTCTCTATTTTTCATTACGTTCGTTATATTTCAACCGATATCAGCTGCTATTGGCCGCCGTGTTGGCGCAAAGAACTGGATTCCGTTTATAATGGTATGTCTACCTCGCAGCTCCCAATATTAAGTATCAATCGAAGTAATATTGAAGTAGCTTTCCTGGGGTGCTATCACTATTTCACATGCATTCATACATGGGCGCGGTAAAAAATCATGATATTCTCAGATCTGTATATGTTGAGCTCACAGTTATTAGCCCAGCTCATTGCACTGCGTCTCTTGATAGGGGCATTTGAGGCAGGATTTTACCCAACAGCTCTATTCTACCTGTCAAATTTCTATACCAGATTTGATCTGGCCGTTCGTATTGCTCTCTTCTACGGGCAGTACGCAATCGCTGGTGCCTTTTCCGGGGCAATAGGTACGTACATGTCGAACTACAGAGTCGTCGCCGCTAAATATCTCCAGCATATGGTGTCTTTCACATCAATGGCTCCTTAAATAATTGGCAATACCTGTTTATAATTGAAGGTGCCTTAACAAGTGGGCTAGCTATTATTTCTTGGTTTTGGATGCCTGCAGGACCTGGCTCTGCTTGGTTTCTAACGAAGGAGGAGCAAAACTACGCGGTTACTAGGATTCAGATTGATGTAGCTCGATACGTACAGCATACATATGGAGCAGATGGTATCGAAAAAGCAGATGAACGACTCTCAAAGCGAGATATGATTGAGACTATGAAAGACTGGAAGTTGTGGTATGTTCTTTTCTTCAATATTTGCGCCAGTATTCCCGGACAAGCATTTTCGGTCTTCTTGCCATTAGTCGTAAAAGGGCTAGGGTATACGTCTATAGAAGCCAATTTGGTATGTATGACTCTTCAATAAATGATCCGCCACTTAATGTATATAGATGTCTGTACCGCCATACGTTTGCGGCGCGGTGGGCTTGTACTTGTTCGCTCTGAGCTCCGATAGAGTGTAAGTTATTCCCATCATACAAAATGGTGTAGATTCTGATAATAAGTAGCAAAGAGCGCGGTTTTCATATATTAGTCGGTTTGTCTATTTGTCTAATCGGATTGATAATTACTGTCACCACCGTAAAACATAATCCAAGTCGATATGCCGGTCTATGCATCATGACGTTTGGAAGTTATGTATCCGCCCCGTTAACTGCGGCATGGCTAAGCGGCAATACTCCCGGTATGCTTTCTACAAAGATTCTCTCCTGTTGTTATTGCTAAGGGATTCTAGAACCTGGCAAACGCTCCCTC
The DNA here is from genome assembly GCA_021399445.1 of Xylogone sp. PMI_703. Classification (NCBI taxonomy): domain Eukaryota; kingdom Fungi; phylum Ascomycota; class Leotiomycetes; genus Xylogone; species Xylogone sp. PMI_703. The sequence goes on along the minus strand of JAJTUQ010000002.1, from coordinate 3,672,296 downwards.
GTTCTCGGCTTTAACGGGTTTGGAAATCTGGCTGGTATCATCGGATCGGAGCTCTTCCAGCCAAAATACGCACCTCGCTATTTGATACCCTTTTACGTGACCCTGGGTTTTATTGCCACTTCTATGATGGGCTACCTTGCATACAGGTATTCGTTGCTTGCTGTAAACAAATGGCGACAAAAAAAGATGGAAGGATGGACTCAGGAAGGTAAAGAGGCCGAATATACCTCTAACAATCGTTATGGAGATAAGAAGTATACATTCGTATATGGGCTCTAGTCAGCAGCTGCTTCTATTTGATATGAATATGGACAGAAAGATACCTCACTACCTGACTTGAAACCAGTCTATTTTTTTTTTTAGCTCTCCATGAATACTACAAATGTAGAAAATCACATCAGTGTATATCCATGTCTTACAGCATACAATTTTTTCATCCGTTTACACTTCATTTGAGACTCCCACAACTAAACCTCATAATAGAGATCTTCCCTAAAATCCAATATCTTACAATAAGTACCACTAAGCTAACATTGACCAAACGAGATCATTCGCTGGAATTGGTGTATGAGGTCTTAGCTTCGACGCCACTCCTACTAATTCCAAGCTATAGTAGCCACTGCCCAGCTTGCATCTCATCCCCTCTTTTTTCCACGAATTCCGGATTCAATCCAATTAATCCATCACTACTCCAGCAGCACCAATCATTCTATTATCGCCTCAATCCAGCTCACTGATATGAATAAATAGTTGACGAGAGCTGCTGGTGTTAAGTGGCGATGATTCGCTACGAATCTTTGCTAATAACGTACGATCTTCGCAAGTACGACTTGATGTGTCTAATGACTATAGGAAGGCTAGACGTTACTTTTCTTAAAGCAATACACTATATCTACAACCGCGATGACATCACAAAGTGCCGCTTTACCTGGAACTTCTGCGACTTCAGCTAAAAGACTTCCGCCCAATCCAAGAAGACGGAAGATACCCCCAGAACAACGGAAAAGGGTTGCAAGAGCGTGCGCGTGTCCCATATTTCAGCTTACACTTATATTACTTACCGCTATTACAGATGTAATGCTTGTAACGTGAGGAGAATCAAATGCTCTGGAACTTTGCCATGCTTCCAGTGTGCGTCTGGAAGCAGAATCTGCGAATATCCCTCAGAAAAGCGAAAGCTGACAATACCGGAAGAAACTTATGTCGAGCTCCAGGAACGTTGTATGACTCTTCAAAGATGCTTAGAAGATGCAGTTCCTTCAGAAACAAAACGCAATGAGTTGTTGTCTAAATGGACAAATGCTCCGGGTATTCCCGCTGATTCGCCAGTTACAACTGCATCTCAAGACTACGAAGATCAGGAAACGGCTTGGAAAGGGCGAATCCTTCAAGATCCTGATGGATATGTAAGGTACATGGGCGAACCATCAGGTGCTGCATTTATGGATCGCCTTCGCGAATTCGTGTCTACGATTTTCCCCTTGTTGTCAGATAGAACTGGAATCCCTACTGTTGAGAATATGTTCACGTCTCTTCTCGGAAGATACCATACCCATGATTCGAAGCCACTAATACTGCCAGATGTGGATCTATTTTACTTGCCGCCTCACGATGAACTAGCCAGGTTATTTTCTGTCTTTCAATTCTATGCTCAGAATGAAGCAGCGTCTGCAAGTGGAGGGATCTATTATTGGAGCGATCTATCAGAACTGGAAAGCTATGCTCTAAGATATGAACAAATATCCGAGCTAAATAGCAACGACTCCCGTATGCTAGCGAATCTCAATATAATTATGGCTCTTGCTTGTCAATTCGATCCCACATTGGCTCCCAGCTGGGAAGCTCATCCAGGCTTAACCTATTTTGCTCGTGCAAAATTGTTACTGATTAGTCCTATAGAAGACTCGAATTTGATTAATATGAGAATTCTGGGATTGATGGGACAGTATCTACTTGGTATATATCGCAGGGATGCAGCTTACCTATACATTGGACTGGCTGGAAGGACAGCAATTATTTACGGACTCCATAAAGGTTACATGATTGATGACCAAGGAGAAACTGGGGAAAAGAATAAGAGACAGTTTTGGAATACCTACATCATTGACCGGTAAGCCATTTCCAAGCCGGACATGAGCTGTTCACATTAAACATACAATATGTCCAGGTGGCTCAGCTGTCTAATGGGAAGGCCTCCCATGATACCAGAAGAGGCTGTTGATGTGAGGATGCCAACAGATTTTGTAGGCCCCATACTTCACTAATACTATATCTCGCCTCTGACTTTGTAGCCCGGGTCCAATGTCCCACCCGCCTCTGGACTTCGAGCTCATATAGAATTATCGAGAATTATGGATGAAATTGTCAACAAAGTGTATGGAGATGAAAGAGCACGAGTTATATCTGAAATGGTTCCACGGATACACAATTTGATGCAGAAGCTATCCGCCTGGCTTGATAAACTTCCTCCTTCCTTACAATTTCACGGAAATACCAATCCAGATAGAGCATGTCTAATGCTCCATATGATGTACAACCAGGTAAATACTTATTTTCAGCCCTAGTACACAGTACAGTATCAAAACTAACCTCGCGAATAGCTCAAAATACTCTGTACTCGACCGTTATTATTCATAGCAGCTAAGCGGGCAGTGGCCACCAAATATATTGCCGTTGAAAATGATCGGTCTCCCGATCTATACTCCGTAGAAGCCAAATACTGCACCGAGGCTGCTCGACAAAATTCCATCCTAAATCGTCAACTCCTGACGAGCAATCAGACAACAGTGTTTGCTACACTAGACTACCACTATGCTTTCACCGCTGCTATTATTCTCCAACTTACGAGACTTATTTCCTACACCGGTATAACAGGTGACTCTGATATAACTAGGTCTCTAGAAGATTATCTGCATAGAGTCGGGGATGGGGGAAATGAGTCCGCGAAAGACTGTTACAGAATGGTTGTGCAATTAGGCGCGGTTGTTTCAAGACTGCTCTCTAGCGAGAAGATGCAGATAACTGCCAGTGAAAGGCTAACCGATCCCTCAACAGACAGGTTGGCCACCAGTATACAAGAAAGGTCGATATATCCGCCGATACAAGGACGTCCGACGTATACCGAAGATGTACGAGGTATTGCTCCATCTGTTAGTTCAAATATTCCGCTTCAAGATCAACCAACAGTATACCAGGAGTTATTTTCGTGGTTTGAAGAAGCTACCTTTTAACCCGGTCATAGATTTTCCCTTTCTCTTCTTCTATGTGGACTAGGTCCTGTTTTGAGGTGGAGGAGGATTGAGCACAATGTCCACGGTAATGAAACGCGTCAGTCTACTCCACATCATATGATTTGGTGGTGATATTCGAAATAATCTCGCGACACGTACTCCATAGTAGTTGAATCCCTCTAATGTGGGGGTGACAGGCAAACAGGGTACAGTACACTTTCTATAGAGAGCTTAGAGAGCTAAGCCTTCGCTAATAACACTTCCCTCTCTCAACTGCGCCCTGGCTTTTCCTTACTAATAGAGCCGAATGCAACCCGTGGGTGGCAGTCAATATATTCTCATACCAGTAATACTGCGTACAAACTCGGCGTGCCAGACGGCCAGCATCTACGGTGGGTCTCCTCTATCCCACAACCTGTCTACCTCACGCAAGCATGTCCCAAAAAGTAGTGAGCAGGCAACTAATATGGCAACTACCGTTGGATCTAGCTAACGTTACCACACCATTCCGGTCACCGATAACACCTAAATTTAGTCTGGAGTCTACTAATCCGGCTCATTATTATTACCTTAGGGTGCTTATGTATAATTCGTAATCCTGCATAGTTAACGGAGAAATACTCCTAGCCCATTGCAATTTACGCTCAATTGCTTCAGTTAAGCTTTTGCCCGGCAATATACTATACCATAGTTGCAACGTTGATGGTGGGTCTAGGCGCTAAATCGCCGGTCAGCCCGGTAGGCGTGTCGTATTCACAGCAGAAGGTAGATTCCTAACCCTCTACTCCAATTACTTTGCTCCGTATGGTCTAGATATATTAAAAATCCAAGCTTCAGGCCCGTTTCTGGGTTTTTACACACATAATGCGTTTGAATAGCGTAATCTTCCCGATGTCATAGCATGATCAGTTCATTCGTCGTGCAATTCAAGTGCTAGCAGTTGTCATCGAACCGTTCAATATCCATGTCCACTAGCCGTAAGACCGCTTCAAGGTTCGATCCTATTCCGTCACATTCAGGCCCAGCAATCCTTGTGTAACTATTCCCAGTCAAAATCTGCCGCCCAGGAATGAGAAATTCCATCAATAATATCATCCGGCCGGATGCTCACTAATGCCTTCTTTTCCTTTTTCGCGCATGCTAGAGAAGTGTTCAACACTAAAAATGGCACGTTCGTCCGAACTGGAGTTTGAGCTCGTGCATATTGCGGCGGTTTGGATCCAGGGCTCACTAGCTCTTTGGGCGTAATTCGATCTAGCTCCCTTGCATGCCGGCGATCCCGACTACACAGGGTTACAGCTCCTAAATTTCAATCTCAGTGTCAGAAAAGGCAACCAGCTTCGCTACCAATTCCTCGTGCGTAATACAGTAACTACTTTTAAATTTTACAGGAGCACGCACGCCGCCAGCGCTCTAGGATTGGTTGAATCCAGCACACAACGTTGCAAATGGTGCTATCATTCACTGGAATCACCAGTAGTTTTCTCAATATTAGCATACTAAGCATATCCAGGATGTTTTACCTGATTGCATATCAGCAGGTTGGAGCGAGGGCCTCGTTCATAAACGGGCATGGAATAGAGGGTAACCTTAGGTAGATGTTCCATAAGATTCTTCGGGCAGTTAAGGACCAATCTAGGAGATGTTTTTTAGAGCTAAAATTTTTCCCTCGTCAGTCAAGGATTGTTTAATATATGCACTACTACTCCAAAGATACATCCGGAGTGGCATGTAACGGGTTAATGAATGATTAGCCCACTCCCACATCCCAAATATTGTACACGAAGAATAAGCTGCTTAACCAATATTCAAACTTGCTCAAGATGAGGCATCAAACGGTTGGAAGACGTGGGGTCTTTACTTCTTCCGTATGTCACCATAGGACATCCTAGACTCAAATACCACATAAATCCTTCATCTGAGATGTATAAATACATAGAGTCTTTCGCTGTCCATCTGTCCATTCTCCAGATAAACAGTTATCAATATCGAGAAACTTAAAGCTTTCCAAACTCTTTCACCAGCATTAAAGACATATAACCAGCATCCACAACACCGCAACCAGTAAACATCAGAATGCTTGCCAAGTACTCTGTCCTCGCCCTTACGGCCATTGCTAGCTTAGCAAGCGCTGTACCCTCAGCTGAGCTGGAGAGACGTATAACGTGAGTAATTCCTAATGTCCACACTTTGTCCACACTTTGTCCACATGGACACCTGCCTTATACTAAGCTATATCCTATAGCCACAACGGTGAAGCAACTGTAAACCCCAACCCAACTGGCGCCCTTGGCTCTTGCGGCATCGACAGTCCCGATTCATCTTATACCGTTGCTATCAGCAACTACTGGATGAAAAATGAGTCTCCAGGTCCGTACTGCGGCCGAAAGATCAGACTTACAAACACTGGGCCAACCACCGACAACTCCATCGGAGGAAAAGGCAACCAAGTCGTAGTTACCGTCGAGGATACCTGCCCAGGCTGCGATGAGAACCACCTCGACCTCTCCGTTGCTGCTTGGGAAGCTTTAACCAACGGTGCCGCTTACAGCGTTGTCGGCATCTCATGGTATGCAATCTTACTCAATGGTATCATCTGCTTATCGGGAGAGTCAATATTGACCATTTTTATAGGAACTTCTGCAACGTTGATGGCCAGTGTTAAACTGAAATAAACCAGAAGTGGGTGGCAGTCAGTAGCAAGACGTCGTGGATTTGCTTTGGATTTGTTCATAAATTTTGATATTTTCAATGTATATATTTATCTAGATATGACCCAATTGTTTATAGTTTTGCCAGTAAACTCAGTCATCGCAATCATTGTGTGTAAGCCCAGAGTCAAAGGCGCCTACTTAACCAATTCCAAAAGTAGAACTAGCTTTTCTTAGATATATTTGACTATAAGTAGCTAGAATTTCTGCCAGCAAATCAACAATTTATCTCTCCAAGGCTGCTCAAACCCCGGACCAAACGATACCATACATTCCTAATACGCCATCGAATCGCCTAGCAGCTACACGACTGAAAAGAACCGAGTAAAGGAGCTGGGGTGATTGGATTGGGCTTCGGCTCCTTTCAATTAAAACTCGAAAACAAACCAACGACTTGGGGCACTTGAGAACTAAAAAAAAGGATTCAAAAAAAGAAAAAAAAGAAGCGACTATCCAAGTTTTCTTGGATGGTTCTGGAATATATTCCGAACCGGGGAGTCGAACCCCGCGCAACCGCGGACTGAGACCATCAAGTTAGCCTTGAGAGGCGGATATGTTACCGATACACCAGTTCGGATGTTGTTGATGCGATGTGCGTTAAACCACTCTATCCGCCCATCAGCCTGGCAAAAACTCCTTACGAGGTACGTAAACAGTAATCGCCAATTTCTATCCCTTTGATTCGTTATAGGCGCATTCTACTGGACTACCTCTACCATTTAGATTGCGGTGCAATACGTAACTAGCCCTCTCAATCACGTTGGTCCTATTCCCCTTGAAAGAATTTAGGCATCCCAAATGCTACGTATAGAAAGTATAGCTAGCATTTCTAATCAAACTGGTTTTCTTGATTCGTTAGCTTTTACATATAATTATATTCAGCTGAGCTTGGCGCAATTCCAAAGGTATAATATCCCCCTCTTCTCGTCGCTCAATAGATAATTATGAATTCGTAAAATAAACAATTACAATGGTTCTGAAGGCGATACACAGCTGGTATACACAATGGTTCCCCCCTCACCAACATTCACCGAGAAAGACCTCATCAAATCTAGTCGGCAGAGTCTTCTTGGTAACAGGTGGAAACAGTGGAGTTGGGTTTGAACTTATCAAGATCCTGTATCCCACAGGCGCAAAGATATACATGGCGGGTCGCTCCCGAGAACGTTGTGAAGAGGCCATTAAACTTATCACCGCAAACGATCCTTCAAAAGCCGCAAACCTAAGGTACCTCTTTCTCGATCTCGATGATCTAACGACAATCAAAGCTTCTGCTGCTGCATTTCGGGAGCAGGAATCCCGGCTGGATATATTATGGAACAACGCCGGTGTAGGTGGCGTCCCACCTGGTTGGAAGACCAAACAAGGTATCGAGAAGCAGTTGGGAACCAATTGTGTGGGACCACTACTATTCACCACGGAGCTAATCCCACTGCTGCAAAATACTGCGAAGAATGCGCCAAAAGATAGTGTTAGGATCGTCTGGACAAGTAGCTGGTTAGCAGAGTCAATGTCGCCTAAGGGCGGCATTGATTTCAAGGAGTTAGAGCTGAGCGCAGAAGCCAGGAAAGACAGTAACTTCTATTATGCTACGTCCAAAGTTGGGAACTGGATGCTTGCTCATGAGTGTGCCCGACGCTATGGAAATGACGGAATCATCAGTATCGTGCAAAATCCCGGGAATCTCAATTCACTCATTTACAAACACGTGCCGCGGTATACGATGGCGCTTCTGAAACTAGTACTGCATGACTCTAAGCTAGGTGCATACACATAGCTATATGCTGGTCTCTCAGGAGATATCGGAGCGGAGGAGAATGGTGGGTTGGTGATTCCGTGGGGAAGATTCCTAAAGCGACATTTCAGGGAAGATATATACAAAGCCCTGGACGAAGGGAAAGGAAGGGAATTCTGGAGCTGGTGCGAGGACCAATGGCAGCCATATATCCAATAGAGATGCTATGAGAGGAATAACGGCGGCTAACTGATCAACTCAATCAAAGCCTTAGAGGGTTAAAACAGATATTTATTTCTCATTTAACGAATATAAGTGGTATAAAGCCTCACATGACTCTTCTACAGATTACCCCCTGGATATCCATTTAGAAACCACGTCATCGTTCTGATCATTTCAGGCAACTACCAAACATCCTGTAAAATAGCAGCAAGAAAACAGCCACGTATCCATATTTCAAAAGTATAATAACAGAACATACGTATAGTAAAGATATCTACTTCATCGAAAGTATTAACCAAGTAAGCAATGCGCATAACCGCACAAGAACAACGAGACAATTTTGTCTACGAAGTCGCCACAGATTTCAAGGGACCAGACGGTAACCCCGCAACATGGGCATCAAATCAACCAGCGACTTGGGGCCAAGAAGACAAAAATATCGATCTTAAACTGGATGCTAAAGACCTCGAACATAATAATATATCCATAGCCCTAAGCCCAGATGAGGCCCTCCTTGCTGTGGTAGTAGGAACTACCATAAGAATATATGCGGTTCCTTCAAGAGAGCTGGTTGAGACACTATCCGGGCATCATCAGAAAGTTGGAACTATATCATTTCGACCTGTCATAGGCCCCGATGGTGTGCCTGAAACTAGTGTTGAAAATGCCAAGTACACGCTCCTTTCAAACGCTCATCTCCCGAACGGCCGGGACCAGGTGTGTATCTTCTGGTACCTTTCATCCACAGGCAAAGACCTCCAGCCACCAAGACAGCTACCAGATCCGAACCTTTTCACACAAAAGGTGAAAAGCTTTATAAGTGATGAGCTCTCAGCTCAAGATTGGGAGTTAGGCCATGAAATATCGCAAGAGCTAGATTCGAACCTAAACAACGCTGTCTCAACTATGATTGATAGACTCACAGTCGCCCATCGCCCAGTCATATATGGAGGCTTGTGCCACTTCAACTCCTCATCCTGGAACCACTCTGGCTCATACATTTTCTATTCAACGCATAATGACACTACTCAATCCAAGATGCGCCTTCCAGAAGATCTTCCCACCATAAACGTCTTCGACATTGCCACTTCCAAGGTCAAATGGGAGTTTAGAGGACACACCGATGCCATTATGTGGGTTGGATGCAGCCCAAATGACAAATATCTGGCTTCTGCAGCCTGGGATGGAACCGTAAGAGTCTGGGATATACACGAAGGAAAAGAGAAGTGGGAATTCGGAAATTTCGGAGGACAGATGTGGGCAGGAGCATGGTCTCTGGATTCGCGATATCTGGCCTTCAGCGTGGGGAGCCCCAAGACAAAAGTTTTCGTGTATGATGTCGTTGAAGGAAAAGAAAAGTATGCGCCCTTCGAAGAGGTTACTAGATGGGCGCGATACATGTCCTTCAGTCCTGATAACAATCTGCTCGCTGCGGGTAGCCAGGTAGGCGAAGTCGGTATTTGGGACCTATCTTCTCCGTCAGAAGGGCCTATATTTCGTAAATGGGAGTTAAAGCGTGAGGGATTTAGTCTCACCTCTGTGATGGACGTCCAATTTTTTGACAATGGAACAAAGTTAGCATGGAAGACTACCCTGGGGACACTCGATGTGTATGATCTAGTGAAGAATAAGAAATGGTGCTTCTGGAAAGAGAAGGATAGGAAAGGTATAGGCCACTGCAGTTCAGATAGTTTAGTTTGGGCTGGAACGATGAGTCGATTGGTCAGCGCAGACCCTGATGGTTTCATCAGGTTTTGGAAATTGGATGAATGAGATTGGTATTACCATACATGATAAATAGCGATGCAGTACGGAGTATATCTGAGGGATATGTTGTAGCTAGTGGGCTTTAGATATATTTACTTAACGTATATACTGCATTGACTATGGATGTGTCAAACCTGGAGTAAGATCTTTCCCGACATAGCTCCTTCAAATCTTTTCTGCATGGCTAACCTCCTCACTAGAAATTCCATCCGCTGTTTTCTCATTTTGCTGTTCCCGAAAGACCTTTCCTGCATGACCATGGGACACTGAATCAGGATATAAAAGAGCAATCAACCCTACATCATTCTGTGCGTCTGCGAGAAGCTTTGCATCTTCTTCGCCAGTGTGAGAGTTGAACACCCGGTCCATCTCTTCAAGGGTCTTGTTTTTGGTCTCAGGTAGGAAAAACCAGACCCAAAATATACCTACAAAAAGGAAGACCGCGAAGAATATGTAGGTTCCCCAGGCCCAGGCATTGAACATTGGTGGCACAAAGAAGGCAATAGCAAAGTTGTTCACCCAGTTACTCGATGCCCCGAATGCAGCACCCTTGGCCCGGATAGAGAGTGGGAAAATTTCTGAAACTAGGGTCCATGAGGCGGGACCCCAGGTCGCACCGAAGCCAGCAATATAGACCCATATGAAAGCTGGAAAGTAAATGTTTAGCCGAGGAGAAAGAGATAAATATAAAGGTAGTACACTTACCTACTGCTACCCAGCCTGCGGTCGCATGGCCAGGCCAGTCGTGCCGATCTTTTGCCACTATTATGCCTACAATAACCATTGATACGAACATCACCACGGACCCGACGAGAAGCATGGGCTTGCGACCGACATGATCAATAATTGCCTACAGTGGAATGTTAGATTGCCCGAAGATAGTAAAGGAAAGCAGATCAGGAGATATATAACGACAAAACTTACCATGGCAGGTAATGTTGAAGCAAAGAATACGCAGCCAGTAACACCAGTGGCCAACAGTGCTTGTGTTCCACCGGACAAACCCAGGCTGATGAACACGTTTGAGGCATAATAGATAATAGAGTCAATCCCACTCCACTGCTGAAAGAACATGACCAGCCACGCCGTGGCAACTCTCCTAAAATTATCTCTTGTCCTTACACAATTTGCGTATTGTGCGAATTCGTGGATCCAGACACTTTTTGTTTCCCTCTCTCGTTCCGCAAGCTTTGGAAACGCTCTCTCAAATGCTCTCTGTTGAAACAAGGCCTCAGCTTTGATCTCCAGATATTCGATTTGAATGAGCTCGTGCTCAACAGGCAGCTTTCTTAAACTGGCTAGTGTTCGTTTTGCCTCTTCATCACGACCTTCCTTCACTAACCACCTAGGAGAGAACGGCATCCACCAGATTCCGAGGGCAAGACAGACCGCTGGGATTCCCTGAATAATAGCAGGGAGGCGCCAAGCAAGATTGGATTGCGACTCCCCCGTTCCACCGATATAGTTACTACCATAACCGACCCAGAAACTACCCATGATTCCTAAAATAGTGCAAAATTGATAGAAAGAAACAAGGGTCCCACGCGACTCAGGCGCCGAGAGTTCGGCGTTATATAGAGGGCTTCTCCGGTATCAGCACTGCTACCAGAGGCATCACATAAGTCCAAGACTTACCCGACACCGCTAAAAGTTCCAACACCAAGACCAGTGAAGAATCTCCCTGCATAAAGCAATTGGGGATGTCCAGCCGTGGCACCACAGTACAAGTAGCTACCCAAAATGACCCAACAGCAAGCCATGAACATGGTATACTTTCGTGAGAACACTTCCCCTAACACACCAGCCGCCAATGAGCCAACTATGCCTCCAAGCTGTAAGACCGACGTAAGCCAGCCAGTAGCACTGCTAGAGGCAACGACTGAAGGGAAGTTGGCTTTATAGCGTGTCATAACCAGAGACTGGCCAAGAATGCCTTGCTGGTAGCCATACTCGAAACCGCCGAATCTGTTCAGCAGATATCAGAAGCTATGAAAGATTGAATAGCAGAGTCACTTGAGAGAATTTGGGCTAGAGAATAGGAAGGACGTACGACGCAAAGAAGGCGATAACGAATATCTTTGGATTCGAGAACATAGTTGCCCACTTTCCCCTTTGCAAGAGCTGAGCGCGCCGTTTGGCACTTGCGCCTTCGAGATCGAAGGGCGTATCTTCTGCCATTCTGCAGATTTACACTTGAATGTCTGGAAGAACCTTGAATAGCAAGTGATCTGGAAGACCAACAAACGACTGAGCTCGGAGGGAAGGTGTACGATACAAGTAAACAATGAAGCACTAGAATTTTAGAAGAAAAAAAGATGCCATCCTACTTATGCGCCATGCTTGCAGAGGATCGCGAAGCCCAAATGAGCAACTCGTACCACTTACCAATTGTACACCAGCCAACCAACTTTTCTACTTGGCTACCTACCTGGTCATGATAGTCTATCGCGGGGAGCTGCCCATGGGGAAACGAGTAGAGGGAGCCCCGCGAGAATACAGAACAGAACACGTGAGAGTCGTGAATTTTCCTCTCGAGCGAGCGATGTTGCACCGAGATCCATCGCCGTGAGAGCAAACCGGAGGCTCCACCTACTTGTTCCAGACATCTTCCGCGATGATCGTCATGGGTGCGAAGCGGGGTGCAGCCCTGGATGCAAGTCCGGCGTGCTCTCAATGCCCTCGCAGCCTCTTGCTGGGACGCTGTGATGCAGCTGGAGACGCAGCCAAATGGATCCGCCAGTCACGAAATGATCCAGTTGCGAGTCAGGCCTCGCCCGAATCCAGCAGGTTGATTATATGCGACTTCATTCTCTTAAGTAACAAGCGTTTAAAGTGGGTTCTAGACCTAGGTGCAAGCCAAGATGAGGAACGAAGGCGGTAACGAAGAAAAAGATGCTAGCTCAGGTGTTCGTGGAGCTCGACGGCGAACGGCGATGGCCTACAACATCCTGAAGGCGTAACTATGCGGCGCCATTTCCGCAGGTGCAGAACTCCGACGCAGGAGACCAGAAGAGTAGCTTCACCCGACAGCTAGACAGAAAGAGATGAAGGAATGAAGAGGATAGTTTGAAAGGTCACTCTTCCTACGCAAGTGGTAACCAGAGGACAAATACGCCTTTCTTTGGGTAAAGGAAACTCTTGAATCACGTCTACAGAGCTTTAGGTGTCAGAGGAACTTGTCGTTCTGTTGCATCTGTCGCTCGTCGCGTCGAGAGTTCTGGCAGCCACTGAAAACTTCAGCTCCCAGGTACCAGTTACCATATGGAGAACGACCTTTAGCGTCAGGGCTCGGTTTCTGAACGGATGTGCTTCAAAGCGCAGCGCGGCAAAGCGAAATCCTCGTAGGGGGTTATTCAGCTATTGTGTAGCTGAGAGTCATCAGGAATGACACTTGGGAGGCCCAAGTGAAGACAGTAGTTAAAATAAACTCATGGTCGAGGCTTAGGTAGATACATACACCAAAGACCACTGGGCAACGGTTTCCGTAAGATCCGGGCTGCGGCTTTCCCGCCACGCGCGAATATGGCTGGGTCTTCATCCTACATCTTCGTAACCCGATAAAAACACCTCAGGCTTTCACTCATGTGTTTCTTGTTAAGAAGTTATTCTGGAGAACAGAAAGCTATAAGCCCGGGTATATTTGTTTTTCGAGCAAAGCTTTGCGCAGTCCCTATGTATTGCTGAATATTACTGCATTGGAACTTCACGCGATCCCATACTCCGTACATTAACTACCACCGTAAGGGCAGGTAGCAATGGAAACGGGACACTACATGTATGGCTTCAAGGATTTCGGGGATACTTCAATTTTCCAGCCGGATTCGCCCAAGGGGCTAAGCAACTAATCAATTATCTACTTCGGGGCTGTCAATGGGGGATATTTCATTCAGTAAGGTACGCAGAGTTCGTATATTCTCTCCAATGATCGTAAGTGGTGCTTGAAGATTACCGTAGCAATGCCTAGCGGATTTAGGCCCAGAATCCCGGTGCCAAAGATCACGTGCTCGGCATCACGCTAACTAAATTCGGTCTCAGACCACTGATAGCGGGGTTATCGCTTGATTACTGTATCTGGACAGAGCATCATCAACCTCATCTGATATCCCAACCACGTATTAATGCGAATAGGGGGAAGGCTTATTTACAGTCGAGTATGATATGATTGTATTATTTCAACAGTCTACTCCCTCTTTTTAATCATTCTCTTACTTATTCACTATGAGGCCTCTACCTGGTGACGACGCGCTTGAGCGGTCGCGAAGGGCGAGCTTCGCTGATAACGACCCAACCCCTATTCGAGCTCCGTTTCAGCACGCAAGTTCGCAGATGACATATTTTGTTGCGGATGAAAAGACTATGGAAGAATCACAGTCCGCTATGCCGAACATGCACAACGTACCCAGTCTGCACAAGTACCGCGAATCGCCGAAGGGAAGCACTTACGGTGTAGAGAGTATAGGGAGTATCGGAACCACCATATCATCATCGATGACCCAAGCTAGTGACGACCTTGAGGAGAGGCACAACTGGAGAAAGAACAACACGTCTACTTCCGGAATGGCAACTGAAGATAGAAGAGCCGGTACTAGGTGCATGTCCCCAAAATCGTCCACCGTATCCAGCAGAAATGCTTCTCCTTCCCTGCCACGTCAGCGCCGCATGTCTCAACAGTCCACTTCACGACCGTTAACACCACTTTATTATGGATCTACTGCCCCTGGCTCAATAATCAGCAGCCCGGGTTCCAGGAGAGATTCCATCGCAGGCTCATCGTATCTGGACGATCTGGAAAGTCAGGCTGTTGCCTCAAGCGAGGACGACTTGGATCGAGACGTACCAACAAATGCGGCTGATGGTGGAAGTCCCCCACAGCTAGTAATGCCGAGTATTCAGATGCCCAGTCGGCGCCCCTTTACAGAAAACGGCAAGAATTTGGGCAGACTAAAGGTCCTAGTCGCTGGAGATTCTGGTACGTTTACTTCAGGACTTTCTCTAATCATTTGAAGCTATACTAACACCAAACAGGAGTCGGTAAAACATCCCTAATAAAAGCCATTGTCCAAATATGTGAAGATATCGTTCATGTTGATCCCATACCCACGACATCGAGTTCCCACTTGGATCTCCGTCGCAGAAATTCAAGGGCGAAGTCAAAGAATGGAGTATCTGAGATTCCCACTACCTCCCAAGTCACGGAGGTGTTTGCTAGTACGCGGGCATACCCATGCTGGTGGTCAGATCTCGACGAGAGTCAAATCCTTCGAAGGAGGAAGAGCATGGGCGGTTCCGTTCTGGAACGGAACCTCTGCTTTGTTGACACCCCAGGATATGGAAATACGACATCGGTAAGTACCCTCTAAACCTTCCTGAACGTTTAGAGTCTATTTTCTAACCAAGTCTAGTGTCTCGATGCAATCACACCTGTAATTAATTATGTAGAATCAAGCTTATCTCGAATAGCATCACCCGAGCAGCTCAGCGATTCGGACACTATAAGCATGCTGAGTGGAAACGGTGGTTTCCAGGTTGATGTAGTATTCTATGTCATAATGCAAAGTAAGGTTGCCCTTGAGCTGCTATTATATCCAGCCTAACTATTTGCAGGACTTAAACCAGTTGATCTGGAATACCTCAGTCGATTAGCGCCCCTAACCAACGTGATCCCGCTGATTGCACAATCAGACACCCTCACCTCTGAACAGATATCATCGCTGAAAGTCCAAATCAGAAGCGAACTAGAGTCAGCTGGCATACGTCCATTCAACTTATCTCAATTTGCAACGCTGGATTCGCAGCAGTTTCCAACGTATATCCCTTCCCCGTATGCGATATCCACTGCCACGACAACCGACCATGAAACCATGGACGCAAGTCTCCTCATGAGTCCAGACTACATCCAACCACTTGCACAATCGGAGCTACAGCCCCTTATTGCTCAAATCTTCCAGCAGGATACCATCTCCTGGCTACGGCACTCCGCAGCAAAAAAATACATAGACTGGCGAGATAATAGCAGCGCGGTCTCAAAACCACAATCATTATATAGGCCTCTCATGGCGCCGCCATCGGCCGGCCTCACTGGCCCAGTCGGGGCAACAACCTCATACGCCCTTGCTCGAATAACGGACCACACTCAGCGTGAAGAGCGCCTTGCACAGATCCGCCTCGCTAATTGGGCGGCCGACCTCCAGCGCAGTCTTCAAAACGAGCGCCTCCGATACGAAGAGCTAGCACGCAACGAACGTGCCGTTTGGCTCACAGAACGACTAGGCGAATGTGTAGCAGACGGAACCATCGTCCCAATATCTAAATCGCAGAATTATACACAAAACTCTCACTCTCGTCGAAAGAACGGTTCATCTTCGAAAGC
This sequence comes from Xylogone sp. PMI_703, assembly GCA_021399445.1. Taxonomy (NCBI): domain Eukaryota; kingdom Fungi; phylum Ascomycota; class Leotiomycetes; genus Xylogone; species Xylogone sp. PMI_703. The sequence goes on along the minus strand of JAJTUQ010000002.1, from coordinate 3,656,261 downwards.
TATGGTGCGTCGTGGTTACTGTGGTAGAAGCGGACGAGCTAGCGGTATCATGAGTAGCCCGCTAAACCCACACGATCCACTAGGACTCGTCCAACTGAACGAGGATATCAAGAGACGAGGATGGATTGCTTTCCAAGTTGTCAGCAGTGTGGGAATTATCGGCGGGCTGGCAATTTGGCTCTCTAGGGGTTGGAAATCTACAGATAGTGATGCTTGGCTATTGGGTAACATTGGGCTACTACAATGGGGATAAAAGGTTAGGAGCGAAGTAATATGCCGATATGCGTTACGCGATATGTCGTCTGGTTGTGAGATGGAGTTGTATGGGATTTTCTCACTTCCTCCTATATTGTTGGAGGATTCTTTCTATTCTAATCTGGTCCTAACCATTTTGAGTGAGGACCTTTGTTTTTCTACTGGAGTTGGAACTTTGGAGGCGTTCGACTTACTTTCTCCACACTCCTCACCACTTCGTTCTCTATATCATTGTATTCCCTTTCTCTCTTCTCTTTTCATCCCTTTTCCCCTACTACAAGCTGTTATCAATGGAGTACGTCATATGAAAGAGATAGAAGCATGATCACTAGGCGCAATGCTGAATATTTATATACTATACCACATTCCAATGCAATTTTGAAAATCCGCTTAAACGGTTTACAGTATTTACGAACACCGCCAAGGCGAAGCGCAGAACAAGTATATAAAAGATTAAGGCCGCCAATAAGTACAATACATACAAATAGTACACGCTTATATATCCTTCAGCTATCCGTTTCCTCCCCATACCTTCGTTGCCAGTCCCTATTATTTTGTCCATACTTATCCATCCCACTTACATTTTCAAGATGAACAAATCATACAGCACAAGGGTATGCAAACGTGTACATTTTGAACGAAATCATTCCGCTTTCATCCATTTCATTTTGCATTTTTCCACTAACACGCTGCATAACCTTTTCCTTCCGCATATATTTTTCATAAAGGGATGTGTGCTGTGATGGCAGAAAAGAGCTATCAAACAGTGCATGCTAAACCAATGCCAGCTTTTTTTCCTTCCTTTTGAAAAGAACTCAGCAGAAGAAGACGACGGAGTAAGTACAAGCAACACGCAATGCACACAATATCCATATACCTGAGAAATATGTGCCGTGAAATTGATGACTTTTAACGGAAACACGCAAATCAAATAATTAAGAGATCTTTTTTGGTGCAGCGTAGAAAAATTTCATGAACCATGAAACCCGAAACCCTGAAAACCTTTTGAGACCGTTAAAAATGAAACGCTAAAAAGCAAATCATGTAACACTAGAAGATCGTTGCCCTCATAAAGGCGAGAGATGGCCGGACCGGAAGAGTTCAACCTGTGGCCAAGATATAGGTGGCACTGATAATGCGGAATCAAGATAGGGAGTACATAACTTCGAGGGGACAGGGCGAAGTGAGGGGACCACGAACGACCGAGTATGGTACATCGTCGAGGGTGAGGAAATCAATATTGGGCTCGACGTTCAGATTGAGGAGGCAGGGGGGGGAAATGCTGGAATGCTTCAAGCATTGGCAGGTTGGCTAGCTGTTCGTCCCCCTCGAGCAGCGCTACCACCGCGTCCACGATTTTGTTGGAAGTTGCCACGACCACCCTGACCACCACCACGACCTTGTTCAAATCCGCCTCGACCACGCTGGTTCATGCCACCGCGTGTAGGATTGAAGTTGCCACCGTAACCACTTGCCTTAGGTCTCCGTGGTTCAACATAAATTGATTCCCCAGAAACCTGATGAGGGTTGGCGGCAGCGGCAGCTTGGTATCCAGCAGGAGTAGCATATTCAACGAATGCACAGTTCTATTTGGTATTAGTAAACGGTTTCCAATGATACTTTAAAAGAAACTTTACCTTTGAGCGATTGATATCAAAGTAGACTAACTCGCCAAATGAAGCAAGTGCAGAACGTAACTCCTCAGCAACGACCTTTTCGGTGACATACTTCACATAACCCATTGTTCCCTCCTTCTCAGGAGGTTGGGAAATAGATTGTGGTCGATTCTGTCTCTTGGAATGGTCGCCTCCAGCGGTCTGCCATCCCGCTCCTTGTGCGCCATCATCCTTCTTTTCCTTCTCTTTCTCAACTGGTGGAGTTGTAGTGACAGGCTGGGCAGCTTTTGGAGCCTGAGCGGCAGGAGCTGGGCGAGATTGGGCAGGAGGAGTGGAGCTTTTTGGTACGGGGATTGTAGCTGGAACTGCTGGCTTGGGAGCTGAAACGACTGCTGCTGCTGCACGGCTAGCCCAACTCATTGGTTTGGTGGGAGCAGCCGGTTTCTCAGCAGCAGGCTGAGCATCGGTTACTTGTGGAGTGGATGTGGGTTCCTTTGGAGTCTCAACTTCCCTGATGGCTTCTTGCTCAACCTCCTGCTCCACTACCTCTGGTGCAGGGGCCTCTGTAGGAGTTGCTGGTTCTTCTACTGCCGGTGCTGGTGCCGCTTCCCCGGCTCCATTTGTGGTTGGAGCTTCAACCGCAGCAGGTTCTTCGTCTGCGACTGGCTCTGATTTCTCAACCTTATCAGCAGTTGCTGATTCTTCAGCTTCAGTCTCAGGCTTAGGTGCCTCAACTTCCTCCGTCTGTACCTCACTTGTAGCTGCTGGAGCCGCGGTCTCTTCGGCAGCTTCACCTTCGACAGCTTCCTCCTCGCCTTCCTCATTGATATATCGGAATATGTCATTGAGAACAAAGTATCCAGTTGGTTGCTGAGCAAGGACAAAGGTCTGAACGAATTTTTTAAGCTCGGCAGACTTATTGGACGTCTCACCAATAACTTGGATCACGATGTTATCAAATGATGCTTGAGAGTCAACGTTGGAGACACGGACTTTGCAGTCCTGAAAATCAAGCTCGCGGATGCGCTCTTGGATAGCCTAGGAGCAATAAGCTTGAATGCCTTCAGAACAATTTGGCGCAGAAAACTTACACTTCGACCAACAGAAACAGGAACCACCTCGGCCTCAGCACCAGACACAAATTGAGATCGTTTGCCATAGAACAGCTGGATAATAGCTTAGTCGCTAGGTCTAGTGCATAGGAGCTTGGGGAACACCTACATGAAGCTTCTCTGGGGATTTACTCAGAGTGGTATAATATTGCTCGACAAAATACCAGCCAACCTCATCCTTGGACAGGTCGCCATTGCCCGAAGCGTTAGTATTTGTCTCTGCGGGGCCAGAGGTTGCGGGGTACTGTTCGGTGGTGTTCTTGTATTGATCCTGCTGCGAAAAGCTGCCGTTGGTAGACATCTTGCCAACTAGAGGGTAAGGGCAAAAAACCTCACAAACACCGTATTACAAAGAAAAGAAAAATCGATTTGGAGGACTGTGATTTTGTTTTGATTCAGATCTACTACAGGAAAAGTAGTAGAACACGCGGATATGGTATCAAAGAGTGTGGTAGCAAAGAAGAACTTCAAATCAGTCGAGTCCTGTTACGGTTATCGACGATTTATCGAAGCAAGAAGGTATGTGTGATACCGCGACGTCAAAGGTTTCCTCTTCTGGTGGGGCTTGAAAGAAGACGGGCACAAAGGTCGATGGGAGGTAAGATATGAAAGATTGTTGATAAATATCAAACGTAGTTTAGAGGAGAGAGGTCGAATCTAGAGACTATGAAGGTTTTGAAAACACTGTAAGTGATGTTGTCAATTCGTGGATGTTGTGATGAGGGCCTTGCGAAATTGTCAAAAGTGGCGCTAGTAAATTAAACTCCAGATGCCGGGTGCATTAAGCGAACCATGCTCTTACGAGATCAACCTACGTCAGTCCCTCATTTTTCAGGCACTGGAGAAATCAAAACCAATAAGAGGGAAGGGATACGCTAAACCAAACTTTTAATTCAAACCTAGGCCTATATTATTTTCTTTGAAGACTTTAGCCAGCAATATCTATTCAAAGATTTAGAACAGGTTACTGCCACTCCTATGTGACCTTCTCAGGCAATGTTCAATCGTTCTTTTATATCATACAGTGTCAATAACCCATCATCAAGACATTGCTCTAGAATTGCCTGGGTTGCGCTACCATTGGATACCATTAAGCTTTGCAATGATGATGGATTGCCCCCTAGACCCTCTACTACTAACCCCTTCACACGCGCTTCCGTGTTCTCTTGAGATAGACCCGAGCTATCTGCTTCTCTTTGGGCTCCGCGATAATATGTTGCGGCATTTTTCAGGAGCGTTGCTGCATTCGATGCCGCAGCAGGATAGTTTAGTGGCGGCTGACCAAGTTGATAGCGTAGAAGCTCCACATCGCCACGGAGCAGATGTATCGTAGCCAGATTCTTCACATCAGGAAGTTTCGTAGCTGCAGTTAGCGACTGGACAGCTACCGTCAATGTATTCCACCGAGATATTAAATGATGAGCCTGATCTTTATGGCGACGGACTGAGTTGTTGTATGTTATCCAGGCCTCAGCTCTATCACATAAGGCTCTTGGATCCGTGCCAATGCTTTCGTATGATGCAAAAGCAGTCCGGATGCTTTCTTCATATTCCTGTGCATTATATCTGCCTGAACGAAAGAATGCATCGGAGATCGCACAGAGGAAGTTGATACCTGCCAATCGAGCTTCGGCATCCCGGCCCGTACCTTGCAAATAAAATGGCAATTTATCATCTATTAGTTCCTTAGAATAGGCCGTCAACCAGTCAAGGATGTGCAGTGTTTGGGGCGTCATGAGACCACAGAGCGTTGTACTAGTCTCAAGCTGTGCAAGCATAGTGTCTACTAACGTATCATTGGTGACCGGCTCTGAAACACTTGCCCATACCTCCTCTTCTTCCTGCATCATAGAATCATCTTCTATCTCTGCCTGGCCCAATTGCGTTGCTTCCGTCCTCTCAGAAGGATTCTCCCTGGGTTGGTCGGGCATCTGATTTTCTATCTGGCATTGTTGTAAGCTAAGGCATCGCTGGAATAACTCCATGGCCTCTTGAAGTAGAGGAACAGCGTCATCTAATCCAATATTTTCCGACACTAAGGCTTGTGCTAAACTCGTGAGTGCTTGCCCGGTATTGCTGTAACAATTAGCGGTGGTCATAATATGATGCTAAAACAGAATAACAGCGGAGTTACATGTGAATAAAAGGAAGGGTAAATTCACTACACCTACAATAAAACATCTGGACTATCTTGCCGTAGCTGTAAAGCAAAGCGGCTTGACTCTAGTGCGGTATGCAAGAGCTCGATCAAGCTACTCGGCAACTGCTCTGCCAGTTTGGGATGCTGTGTAAGTTCATACTGCACACGTGCCCTAATGAAAATGAATTAGAGAATTTTTGAATCATTTCACGAGGTGAAATAATACCAGATAGATGGAAATAGGAATGCTTACTTATTATATGCTAAATCAAATGAATTGGGAAACTTCCTCAATCCTTCATCATAGGCGTCAATGGCTCGTATAAAAAATCGCGTTGACTTTTAATTTCGAAGGGTTAGATTGGAGACTGCAATGATGCCGGAAAACATACTTTGGCAGCGTCACCGGCCCTCCATTTCTCCCCAGCTTCTTCAAAATCCACACCAACTGTTGCCGCGTAAGTATGAGCTTTGCTGTGCCAAAAGGAACATTGATTTCAATTGGATACGAGATTTGGGGGGTAGGGGGGATTTACCTTCTAGATACTCATCTGCGGAGGTTGGAGCCTAATTGAGACAAATCTTGTGTGTGAACGGCTGGATCCTTCCCACACCAGGATGAAGGGCACACCTGCTGAGACCTTTTTACTTTCTTCTTGGTATCCTTCAGAAATAGCTTCTGCTTAGGCATACTGTAGATTCCGATAGTAGACGCTCGTTTCAGATTAGCAAGGGATTACTCTGTCCGTTTGCTCACGAGGCTTGCCCTGTGCTGAATCGATAATGTTTCCAAGGGACTGGCTGCTACGGAGGCAGGGAAGCACCGCCATCTGAGATTTGGAATGCGGCTTGGTCCGCCATGCCTACTGAGGCGGGGCTTGTTGCCCAAGGCCACCATAATTAATAGGTTTGATATGACGACGATACCGATGCAAAGCGAGAGCGTGCATACGGAGCCCAACCTGAAACGGATACTTGCTGCAAAGATGATGGATTACTGTATTGGCCATACGGTACCCCGTGCCGCAAGCAAACAATTGGCCAAGGGAACGATTTCTAGCAATAATAAGCAAAAAAGAGAGCTCGAGGTTCCCATCCTCTCCATTACAGCAGCTTGGGTGGCTCTGGATCCAAGTGGTACCGATACGGGCCTCTGTACACGCACAGTGGAGAGAGACTCGAGGGAGAGCAAGTACCGTGCAGTACAGTACGGTAATTAGGCGCACGACCAGATTTGCACGAATACAACTCTACAATAAACCGGTACCTCAGGGTACAATTGGCGATTGCTACGACGCGCTGCTACGGTACACAGGAACTAACTACAGCAAGGTTAAAAAAGAAATGCGATCGGAAGGCAGAGATTGAAGAATCATGCAAGGAAAAGCAAGCAGCAGCAATGAGATGGAGATCCTCAGTGGCTTTGCTTGGCTGGTCGTCTCAGCGTGTCGCCCGTGACTCGTCCACAGGGCCCAAGGATTGGGGACGGAGCTCTGAGGGCCCTGAAAGGCGACCCAAGCACCGCCTAAAAGAGCAGTGCCCTGGGCTCTTCTGTGCGTCTTGCCACGTGTGAACCCGTTCTCCTTGCACCACATCCTCCTGCTCCCACCTTCAGCACGCGGTCCTCGTGCGAAATCCCACGCCACGCGCCATGGGCACCTTCCACAGTGGGGATCCGGGCCAACTGTTACCAAGGCGAGCAAGGCCATCACAATACGGTGTTACCGATTGTACTGTACTTAAATCGTCGCACATCAGCCCGTTTCTCATCTGCCATCGCGGCCGTTGAGATAATCGTCCGGGCCCATCTTCTCATGCGTACGAAACGTACGGGGCCTTTGTGTGTCATTCAAGGCACTTCCACTCTACCTACCGCTGTACTGTGACAGTCCGGCGGATAACAAAGACGCGTTGCGTCAGGCTACTGCGGTTAAGGTGCTCAGAGCTTGGAGAGTGAAGGAAGATCACCAAGGGCCCACCCCTGAGCCTCGTGGCAAAGACGAAACAAAACCTACTGGGGCCCTGGCTTGCGCACTGCTCAGCAAACTGTGCGTCGCCTCTGGAGGGCTGTTGTTCGGTCCAGCCAACGGCCCAGAGGCGCATGAGGGGAGCAGAGAGTTGCATTCAGAAAGCTTCAGAATGCCACCATCTCCCACTTCATAACTACTGTGGTGGTGCTGTCCCCTTTTCCCATGTTATGCAGTCGCGATTCTTTGCTCTGCAGTACCGCGGTGGAGAGTTCCTGTGCCTGGCCAGGGAGCCGACGAATTGACCACTCGTATCCTTTGCTTTTCCTTCTCCGGACTACACCATCCCCCTTTCATATACGCAGTGCACAGTTGGGTTGCGGCCAAAAAGATTGAACCCATATCCATGTAGAGTACCGTAATCCTGTGGTGGTGTGTTCCCAAAGCGCGCCGTCATCCTAGGCAAAGGTCTTCCTTGACTCCTGGCTCAGGAGACAGACGAGAGGGACACGGTGCTCAGTGCTCGAGTGCCCGTTGCAGGATCAGCATGTCATAGCCAGCAGAAGCAGCAGATCTACAGTCGTTGCGCAGAGGCACCAGTAGAGTAGCATTGGGAGCAGATGATGCAAATCGCTGGATGTCGTACAGTATAAATACAAAGGCTAGATCTACAGTAAATGTGATGGGATAAAAAGCCGAACAGGAGCGCGTCCTTGCAGCAGAACCAGGCGAGAGGAAAAGACTCCATTCGAACCCTTCCAGCCGCTTTCGCCGTTCCCCACCGCCCTCGTCCGTGCACCACCACTATCTCAACCACGCCCGTCACCCTTCACTGCGCCATCCAGAACCAAACTCCTGTTTGAGCCATCCGACCAGCCTGGTTCTTATTATTGAAACACGAAGGCTCCAGGCCTTTTCTCCCCTTCTCTGCTCCGTTCCTCTTCCTGCAAGCTGCAAGCTACACGCCCCCATTATTCCGCCGGAACGAACTCCATCTTCAAAGTGTGCTTCCCCTCGCACGACCCATTTCTCATCCCAGCCCCGATAGAATACCATTCCTCACCAAGAGATCCCCAGCACCGAGGCACCCGCCCGCGTTAACCCGGTGATCAGCAAGCTTTTTTTGCGACGGCCTGAAACAGAAACATCATGCCCGTCTCCCTGGAGTCTTCCCGGCCCATAATGGCCCCTAGTGTGAGTATCACTGCGAATCCTTTCTCTTTTGTCTCCTCTCTTATTGCATCATAAACTATATTCCTGCCTCTCCTTCCTCAAAACCTCTTCACCATGTCATATTCTCTCTATCCTACTCCAACACTGGTCCCTCCTCCTACCATACCCACTCCGAAGTCCCCAAATCTACGGAGTCCACCCCCATTCCCACCTCCGAACATACCCTTACCTCCTCTTCCAAACTCCCCCAACTTAAGAAGTCCTCCACCAAACCTAATAACACCACCGATCCCTCCAATTCCACCAATTCCTCCCGATCTACCCGATCTCGAGGCCCTATCAGACATACCAGAAGAGGAAGAAGACTGGGAGAGCTCACAAACGCTGACGATGCAACCACAGCTCGCCTCCAAACGGGCCTCTACCCGCTTCAGCACCTACAGCATGGCGCCCTCTCTCGCTGCCACCGTCAAGACATCTCTTACATCCGAATCCGCACACCAGGAGATCTACAACATTGAGGAGGGCTTGGAGAAGCTGGAAAACAAGAAACTCGCAAATCAGCGATTCGTCCCATCGAAGGAGAAGACCGACACCCTTGGAAAATTGGCGCTGGGCGCAAAGCTGGAGCGCGCACTTGACAGACGGCTAGATAGCCAGGATGCCGTCATGCGCAAGAAGAGCACAAGCATCAGTGAGAAGTCTCGCAAGGAATTCAGCGAGAAGCAGTAGAGTGTGGGGTCAGTAGACGTGCGAAGTCGAGACAGGCAGATAGGCGAGGTCTGCGGAGATTATTCACGAGGAACGATTGTGATACCGTGGGTCTTAATGACGAAGACCATCTGAGCATGTAAATGGGCGTTTTTTGTTCTCTTTGTCGGATTGTTTGTTGCGCTGTGCGTTGGAATTACGCATATCACTTGTTTATACCACATCACCATATATTACATGACTCCTACAACAGCCCTTCGACATTGGTTTTTTGGCGACTTCTTTTTGTTTGGTCGGATATATCTCTTTTCATTTTACTAATATTGGTTTTGACTAACTGATGGCAATTCTACATACGGGAATCCAAGGGCTGGACGTAATGAAGATAACGTCTTTTCAGAAGTAGATATAAGTCAAGATATAGATCCCGAGCTTTAGGGCAAATATAGGAGTATGATCAGAGAGAATATCTGTAGTGCACTTACACTGGTCGAATTATGAGAATCAAGCTCTTAATTGGTGACCCAGTTAAGTGGCGTGAAAAGAAGAATAATTAACTGTACAACTTTGGCATAAATCAAGCGTGATTTCTGTCCAGCTTCTTTTACTACCTTCATAGCTCTGTTCGCTAAATTTCGGTCTCACGATACGGGTACGTCGCCTGGTCGCGAAAGCTCCATCTACGCGACTTTTTGATAGAGCAAAACCGCCTCCGACCCTCTTAAGCCGCATCTGAAGCCATCCATTCCATACCTTTCAACAAATTTAGAATTGACACCATGGCGCTGTAAGTTATATAAATCCTATTAATAACAACCACTATGCTACACTATTCATTCATCTAAAAGTATTGGAAAGAGCCATTCCCAAGAGGACGCACCGCTAACTTGCATTTGTCTCCTAGAGAGAGCTTCGATAACATCTATCTCGATTTATCTAAGGAGCCTGGGAAGTGCCGATTCGCAGAGACGGGATTTGGATGGAAGCCAGCTGCTGGTGGTGATACTTTCACATTAGATCATACCAATATCGGCGGTGCGCAATGGAGTAAAGCCTCGAGAGGGTACGAGGTCAAGATCCTGCTAAGAAATTCGGGAGTTGTGCAGCTTGATGGGTTTTCTCAGGAGGTCAGTCACTTTAGGGACCATACAAAACATAGCTCTTGCTTGGAATTGCTGGCTTTCTTAAAATTCGGTGTACTAACTTCGCCCTTTACTAGGACTTCGAGCGCCTCGGAAAGATCTTCAAGAATTGGTACAGCACTAACCTGGAACACAAAGAGCATGCTCTTCGAGGTTGGAACTGGGGTAAAGGAGAATTTAGCAAGGCGGAATTGACTTTCAACGTGCAGAATCGTCCGGCCTTTGAGATCCCTTACTCTGAGATATCGAATACCAATCTTGCTGGCAAGAACGAGGTCGCCATCGAATTTTCGCTGCCTCAGAACGGTGATGACACCGGTACTAATGGATCGCTGGGTGGTGCCCGGGGACGTGGCAAAAAGGCTGGTGCTGGCAAGGATCAACTGGTTGAGATGAGATTTTACATTCCGGGAACAACCACTAAAAAGGAGACATTGGAAGGAGAAGATGCCCCTAGTGATGCTGAGAACGACGAAGAGGAGCAGAATGCAGCAAATCTCTTTTATGATACCCTTATGGAGAAGGCAGAGATCGGAGAGGTTGCTGGTGATACCCTAGCCACTTTCCTCGATGTGCTTCACCTTACACCTCGGTATGGCTCCTGTGATGCTATCCTTGGTAATTACAAGTTTACTAACGTATCTGCTCAGAGGTCGTTTCGATATCGATATGTACGAAAAGTCATTCCGGTTACGTGGTAAGACGTACGACTACAAGATCCAGTACGAGGCCATTAAGAAGTTTATGATATTGCCAAAACCAGACGAAATGCACTTCATGATTACTATTGGTCTGGATCCCCCCCTGCGTCAGGGTCAGACGAGATATCCTTTCCTAGTTATGCAATTCAAGAAAGATGAAGAGGTGACAATTGATCTCAACATGACAGAGGAGCTGCTCAAGGAGAAATATGAGGGGAAATTATTACCGCATTACGAACAGCCTCTCCATCAAGTAGTTACCCAGGTGTTCCGAGGTCTTGCCGGAAAGAAGGTCAACCAGCCAGCAAAGGACTTCCTAAGGTATATTTTTACCTACCCCTTTTCTTTTGACTAGCCTTCCTTTTTTTACTAATGATTTACTTCATAGTCATCATGGCCAATTTGGTATCAAATGTTCCATAAAAGCCAGTGAAGGTTTTCTTTACTGCCTCGAGAAAGCTTTTATGTTCGTTCCAAAACCTGCAACTTATATCGCTTATGAGCAAACCGCATCCATTACTTTCTCTCGGGTCGGTGGCGCTATTTCCGCCTCCCGTACCTTTGATATCACAGTCCACCTCAAGGGCGGCGCCGGTGAATCCCAATTCAGCAACATTAACCGTGAAGAGCAGAAGCCTCTGGAAGAGTTCTTCAAGCTTAAGGGCCTACGTGTGAAGAATGAGATGGATGAGGATAATTCGGCTCTTTTGGCTGCTGCACTCAGAGACCCCGATATGGCTAGCAGTGACGAGGAAGTCGTTGCTTCAAGAGCAGACCGTGGCAGTGCAGACGAGGACGATGAGAGTATTGATGAAGACTTCCAGGCTGAATCGGAAAGTGATGTTGCGGAAGAATACGACTCGGCTCATGAGAGCTCAGGTTCTGGATCTGGTTCCGACGCAGGCAGCGGAGATGATGAAAGCGAGGCAGAGGAGGAAGCAAGACCAAAGAAGAAATCCAAGCATACCTAAAAGAACGGCAATGAGTGTGTCTTCGTTATTTGCTAGGACTTGGATCTTGGGAATGCTTTTCGATACAAACATTCAAAATTAGGAAGCATTATCTACTGGCGTTTATAGGAGCTTTATGACTAGGCTAGTTGGGACTCACTCCACCTGTTAGGAATATCCATCTAGATAATCGGAGGAACAAATAGTAAAAGTACATGTTTAATTCTCAGAGGCTGTGCCAAAACGAATAGTTTTATTTTATGACAGTTGCAGTCAGAAATCTGGTTGATAAATCATATCCATACATGAGGCGTCGGGCACACCGTTCAACATTACTTCCTCGAATTAGAGAAGAAGAGATTGTATCGAGATCATTGGGAAATTATCAAGCAACTACTGTACTGCAAAAATATGGGCTCGTGCTGTGGTGCTGTCATCATAGCATGGAGAAGTTCTGGAGGAAGATCTTGTAAATCCTATCTTGTTGTCACTGTACTGTGCTGAGAATATCTCCATATATGACCAAATTGCAGACGAGCGGTGGATGTAAAAAAGGAAGGATTGGATATAATTAGAATCATCAATCCCAAGATCGGACTCCTACCGCTCCTCGCAGCGATTACGTTTGCAGTTGCGCACGACCACTCATAATCGCGATGATAAACTCGGGACCCATTTGCACGTGCAAAGCGGTAGCAACCGCAAGGACCCATAGCAGAACCCAAACCCTATCGGCAAAAACCTAACCCATTTGCAACGAGTTCATGCTTGAATGCTTGAGTGATAGATCAATAAGAGAGCAAAGCGAGCACTGCAAGAGCAAAAGACGAAAGTTCCCCCGATGGAGTTGAGATTGCAGAACTGGCCCACTGGGTGCCCCAGGCTGACGGTCGTTGGCCGGCCACCGCGCCCAATCAGCCAATGTCAACACACCACGCAAAGAAAGCAGCCCAGCCGTGTCTCCACAGCCCAAAATGTGCTCGTCACCCCCGCAACCAGAAGATCCCTGGCTGCACAACGCAGAACATCCAACTCGATTGCACACTCGCAAACCTACGGCGGACATCTACCCACAACCAGATTCCTCGTGGTACATTTTTGTTATCCCAATCTTCTGTGAGATGCTTCATCCTCTCACTTCCTCCGTTTGATGCGGCTGAATTGAAGCATTCCTTCTCCGCGAAACGGTGCTGAGCTTCCCCCAGCCATCTATTTACTTAGATCTGGCGGGGCGCCCGCCAAACAGCTTCCCTGTCACCAAACCCGTCATCACCGACTTTTCGTTGAGTTTTCTAGTCGCTCGTTCCAGTTTCTGGATTTCCCGTAGAATAACGCTTCTTTCCATCTCTCTGGATCCCGGCTGTATTTGGCCCAATTCTATCTCCCATTCAGCTTGTGCTCTGGAATAGATTCTCTTGAATACCGACTCGTCGCAAGTCTCTTGATAGTTGCTGCTGCCGTTGTTGCTGCTGCTGCACCGGCGGCTTCGCCGTCATGGCGCCTCTAGATAACCTGGCGCCGCCAGGAACCAGCACATACTCGTCCAATACAATGACTGTGGGAGATGGCACCTGGGATGCTTCAAGAAATGACTTTCTTCTTCCGAATCTTGTGGGGTTGAATTTCGCTACAATGCGATACAATGGTCCGTATTTACCTCTCCAAGTTGCATTTCGTAATGGCCTCGTTCTAACATGTTTCTTCTCTAAAGGAATGGGAAATCGGTTCGCCAGCATGCCTCAATATCATAGCTTGATCAAGGGACATGGAATCGTAGCTGCAATTACCTTTCTTTTCTTTGTGCCATTTGCGATTTTCTTTGCTCGCTTTCCCTCAAGACGCCCGGGCCGCAGTATGAGATTTCATATCTACTTCCAGGTTATGACGCTGCTCCTCTCCACCGTGGTATTCATTCTCGGATTCCAGGCTGTCGGGCCAAAGCGCGCATTAACCAACCCACACCATGGCATTGGCGTTGCAATATATGTCATGATCTTGGTCCAAGCTCTCTATGGTAGTTGGGTCTATGGAAGAGAGAAGGGGAGAAGTCGAATGAGACAGCCGCTGAAGATTGTATTGCACCAGTGGTTCGGAAGAGCCATTGCGTTGCTTGGCTTTGCGCAGATTCCGCTAGGCCTTACCTTGTATGGCTCTCCAAAGTCACTATTCGTCCTTTATGCGTTGTGGATGGCGTTCCTTTTGTTGTTATACTTCATCTTAGATTTCCGGAACAGAGGCCCCATCAGGCCTGATCTAATTAGTGGACGACGTAGCTCTCGCGGAGGGACTGTGATTACAGAGTCTACAGAAAAGCGCGGTCGATTTGGCAGCTTAATTGCACCACTGGCTGCCGGCGCTGGAATTGCTGCACTTTTGGGTAGGAGACGCCATAGCAGGAGCAGAAGTCGCAGCCAGAGCCGCCGCGATGAGGTGCTTCCTTCTAGACGAGGCTCTGATAGCTATTTCGAAGAGGAGAAGATTGAACACCGAAAGAAAGATAACGATGGAATGATGGACAGGCTTTTCAAAGGTGCTGCTATCCTCGGTGCAGGTGCATTGGCTAAAAGCTGGTATGATCGACGAAAGCAAAAGAATGAGGAAGAACGCTATTCTTCAGTTGCCCCTGATACTCCAAGCCGTCATAGATATCATGAAGAGAGCGTATTCAGCGATGAGACCATGGATACTCACCACGTTGATGGACGGCGACCGACTAATCCAGCTGCAGCAACAACAACAGCTACCGGTACGGTGCTTAGCACAACAGATACTCGCCCAATGACCCCAAGACCCGCCAGAACTAGTCGTAGAGACAGTTATGATTCTCTTGATTACAGTGAATATACCTACACTAGTCCTTCAAGGCGGCAACAAGAAGAAAGCGGCGGTTTGGGTAAGGGCCTACTCGCCGGCTTGGGCCTCGGATGGTTCGCAAAAAGGATGAAAGACCGCCGTGATAAGAAGGAGGAGCAAAGACTCCAACAGGAGCAGGATGAACGCATGGAAGAAGAAAGGCAAGCCAGACTAGGAAATCGAAGTAGGCTAACCGGTGACGGATTTCCTTCGCCACATCGTCAAAACCGCAGACAGTCACGTATAGTGACTGAGTCCGATTTATCCTCTATCACGGACGATCCACATACTATCGGTCCGGGGTCATCAATCCCACCAGTCCCCCCACCGGCTATGGGAGGCCGTCCGGTTGATCCTAGACCTTCCGCTGGAGGATCAAGACCTGTTGCAATGCCAGCAATGCCTCCGGATCCACACGGTATTCTTCATGCAGACTCAGGTAGTGAGGCATACTATTCGGGACAGGGTAGAACCCGCCGGAGTGCCTCGAGGCGGAGACGAGAGAGAACAGGTGCTCCATCCACTATTGTTCCTGGATCAGCTCTCACACCTGGATCAGTACCTGCAGCTGAATCAGCCATCACGGCAGGATCAGCACTGGCAGGTGGAGAAGAAGCTGCTCGCCGACGAGAGGACTCACGATCGCGAGTTCCTTCTCAAGTTGCAAGCCCACCAGTCAGTGTCAAGGTCAGGGTGGACCATGATCGTGATCGAAACGTCACCTTACGCCGACTTACAGAGCAAGAGGCAGCTGCTGAAAGAGAGGCACGTCGCGCAGAACGAAGAAGGCGTGCAGATTCCGCAAGTAGCATTTCTGGTACAGAGTCAGGACGGAGGCGATATCGCCGAGATCCCAGTGCCTCTGGCTCCAGACGTACTGATGCATCAGTGCCTCCGCCACTGCGGCCAGCAGTTCAGCCCATACCACCACCACCCATACCCACAATACCCCAAGTTATAATACCTGATGCCTCAGTAACAAGTGACGAGAAGACGCCAACATACTATCCACCTGCAAGACCAGGTACTGCTGGGAGACCTAGCACCGCGGGAAGACCTGACACCGCGAATACACAGGGGACAAGCGTTGCTAGTCGTGAAAGTCATGGCACGTGGAGTGGAATAACCGGGACCATGTTGAGTGCTGACCGGAGCACAACCGATGTTGATGAAAGAAGGAGACGAAGACGACTAGAAAGACAGCAGAGAGATGGGATGGGGTCGGTAAATTACGAGTGATGACCTCAGTGACAGTTTAACTTAACGCCTTTTCTTGACATGTATGTTTCCTGTGATATATGGGCTTTGACTTCTGGGTGGGCTTCTTTGGGGCAGGAGTTGCAGACCATTTTACTCTGTTAGCACTCTACTGCCGGTGTTTTTGTTGGGATTCTGTTGTGCAATCCTTGGGATATGAAAACTTAAAGGTGTACATTGTTGTGTGGCATGAAAATTTTCATTTGAGATGAATCATGATACGATGTTATGATCATCCTCCTTTTATTTATAAGCATTACCGAGAGCGAGATTCAATTATGAAGCCAACAGGATAAATTGTTGAATAATATGTATTGTTTGAGTTTTGAGTTTAGATCTTAATTTTAGAGAATGAGAGAAGGACCAGTTGTGTTCAGTTTACGTTGAGTTAAAGATGTCAAGGTTATATAAGCTTAATGCTACGGTAGTATTGGACATCTAAAGATCCACAGTAGAGCAACAACTCTGAACCTCGCTCTCGAAGAAAACTGGCCTTCACTCGTGAGATGATACCCTTTTCGTTTGGAGCGAATGTCGTTAGTTACCATATACGTATTAAATCAGTCGGCCGTTCGGCAAGTGGTTATGGTCCAGCGCTACGCAAATGCATAAAGTGTTCGAAATCATGCATTTTAATTGGTATTAGTGATTCCTAAATATACATAAGCGGATGAATCGAGAATAGACAGCGATTATATGAGGCTGTACAGGCCCGTACAGTTAGGCCCGTATACCGTACAGTAGCCTCCGATAAGGGCTGTTTATATGGGGAGGCGTGCTGTCCCACATCACATAACCTCATGAACAAAAGACTCACAAGCCAGGAGCTGAATACTACCGTATAGGCAACTGACGCCGAATCCGAAACACTTTTTGAATTGAGTTAGATAGCCAACTTATGGCCCAGTCCATATTATAGATATGAACCCGTTTTCAGATTGACCGACTAATGGCGGATTGGGTCGGTGACTCGGTGCCGTCCTCCGTAAGCATGAGATTCAACACATTGCGTCTTATGCAGTAGCTATACATATGCTTTTCTTCTTACCGCCTCTCTAGCGCCCTTAATGATTTATGTATCTTAATTATAATATAAAGGTGTTCTAACCATTCCATAATTGCCAAGCTGAAGATCCAGATACTTTTGTCCTTTTCAAATACCACGCAACGCAGATTCCAAGATGGTCACGTCGGAGCTCCCGGCACCAACCGGATCTGTTGATTTACATCTACTAGATGGAGGAAACATGCTGCCTCCGGAATGGTACTTCTATGCTGGTGGAGGACAAAAGCACTTTCGCATGTAGTAAGTGGTTTCTATGGAAGAGGTGATGTGGGGGAATGAGTTAATTAAGTTCTATAAGTGACTGGGTTTTCTATATTCATCACCCTAAGTTAAACCGGCACATATTCTGGGACGTGGGATTAGATCGTGTAAGCTTCGCCATGTTGAATATAATAGCTGAATTTGCCGCTTCTTAAAAGATTCGAGAGAACGATATACTGACAAAGAGGTCATCACTAAGAACCAAGATATCGCCCCTCCTGTCATTAGCAAGCTCTTTTTCGAAGGCTTTAAACCTCTAGGTCCACGTCGATCGCTTCCGGAACAGCTGGACAACCTGGGTGTTAGTGCTTCCAGTGTAGATGCAGTTATTTTCAGGTTAGTCAAGTAGGATGGCCTCTTCAATAAAGATCAACAAGCTCATCGTTACTAAAGTCATGCACACTACGATCATTGTCACCCAATCCGATCCATCTTTCCCAATGCTTATGGATATTTCGGACCTGGCACGAAGAAGCACTGCTCTCCCGGCCACTTCAAGGATCCTCGTTTGCCGTGGGATGGGGCATTCTTTGACCCAGAACAGGCTACTGAACAATGGAGCGAACTTGAAGGCCCTTGGGTGCCATTCGGTCCCTTCGATAAAGCAATGGACTTTTTCGGGGACGGTAGCGTTTGGCTTGTCCAAGCTCCTGGACATATGCCAGGTAACTTATTTGCTGCAGTCCACACCGGAGATGGACAGTGGGTGATTTTGGGAGGTGATTGTTGTCATTCGAGGTAAACAAAAAGATGTCTTTCGTGGGCACTTTATACAGTGAAGAAGCTAAATTGTTACAGATCTATTCTTAACGGTGAAGTGGAGATTGCGGAATTTGATTACCCAGGCCGCGGTAGGATGAGCGCGCATGATGATCTCGGAGAAGCTAAACAGACCATCAAGAAGCTGCGCGATCTAGAAATTGAGAATTATAATGTACATATAGCCCTGTGCCATGACGACAAGTGGATGAGAGAGGGAAAGGACGCTGTGCTTATGGCAATGCTGGACGCGGACATGAAATCCTTCGTAGCGGAGAAGTTACCTAGTGATGAAGTGCCGTGATATACTCATAGCTAGTCTCCAATTATATTATCAAGCTCCCGGTCTCCAATTTGTAGACTTGTACTTAGTTTCTCAGGTCTTGCAGTAGTTGAACATTAATTGATGGGCTTATTGAGGAAGTTAAAAGCGATCGTCCCTGATAAGACAAGGCTGAATCTCCAACCAATCAGAAGTCAGCCTATGTTCAGCCTTGTGTACGCCGCGTCTCAAATCGTAAACAAAATTCCCATAACTCACACCCCGCGCGACCAACCCAGCGCCCAGCAGTTATAGCCCCGCTATCCGAATGTGAATAGTAACCAAGAGACAATTTCAATTACAATCCCCGCAATAACTAGACAAGAAAAGAGAAAAGGGGAACGAAAATAATGCCTTCATCCACTATTCCTTCCGAACAGCAACCTCCACCATCACCTTCACAAGCAGAGCGTACCGCCCCTTCCCCTCCACCACAACAGCCAACGCCAGTTACACCAGGCCCTCGTGCGACGGCCTTCATAAAACTATACGACAACGCTCTCTCACATACCCTCCGTGCCATAAGTTACGACAGCTTCGCAGCATGCTTCCCGAGCATCGCGCGGACCGCGCCAGAGAGTCTGAAGGCTATGCATCAAGGACTTGTAGGCAGGTTGGAGGGGTTCGCAAAGGTGGGTTCTTTTTTACTCTCTCAATGACTTTGAGGCAATAATACATCGATTGTTATGAAAATAAAATGTTAGAGGGAGTTGATAGTTGGATAGTTGGATAAGGATACACTATGAGAAGCTATGGAGGCTGATGAATTTCCCGGGCATTAGGACGAATTCGAAACTATTCTCATGGAGCGGAACGTTATTCAGAACCTTAACGCTTTGGAAGACCTCATTGCCGATGCGAAGAGGAGGAAGGCGAGGGCTAGGGGCGATGAAGAAGTTATTGCGTATGTATCATCTTACTTTCTACAAACTCATATGTGGATGCTCTTATATGCGGTCTCTGCTCCTTACTTATTTGGCCCAGTGTCTTATCTTCTATTTCCAGTATTATTCTTGTCCCCTGCACTCCTTCAACTAACATCTGCACCATACCAGACCGCACCTCCTACCAGCTCCAGCAATCCTCAACGCGCACTTATCACCGCTCCTCGTAAGTCAACAATCACAACTGAATGCAAAGCTCCAGACAGTGCAGAGTCAGAATGCGAGCCTTGCCGAAAAGCTTGTGTCACAGAGAAAGGAAATTGAAACGTTGCTCTCCAACGTGGAAAATGTGGTGAGAGATTTGGATGGTGCTGTTGAGTTACTCGAACGGGAAGGAGTACAGCTAGCAAAAGATGCCGTTGGTGCTGAGCAGACCATGGAGGGTATATAATAGAATTTGATTAAGTTGTTCGTTTATGTTTTCTTTTGTCCCTTTCCGTTATAGGAGTTTGGAAATAGATAACTATCGTAGGACATCTACGTGGAGTTGGGTGTTTTGGATATGGGTGAGATGGCTATGGATAGTCACCAGGGTTTGTGCTGGTGTTAGGAAGGCATCAATAGTCATGGGCTGAGACGTCATGGGTTGACATGTAGATGATCATCAGGACAGTTCCTCTTAGAGGCGCTTGAGTATTACAGCACATCACATCAGGAGATCTGTGCGCGGTCACAATCTTAGTATGTCAATCATTGTAGAAAACGTCATATTCCTAGTAGATAATACAACTGTAAGCAAAGCCAGTTAACCTTGGCGTATATCAGCAGATCAGTAATACTATTGTTACATTGTGGCCCCCAGTCCCGATCTCACGAGATTCTCCCTAATCCGTATCCCGCACACTACCTCACATACTAGCCCGTCCCTTCCGACAGATCCAAACAGCCTTAGAATCCCCCTGAACAAAATGGTATCGAACAACTGGGTATGACCCCGAGTCAAAGCTAAATCACAAACACAAAAGGAACAATAGAACAAGACAATTTTTTGACGCACCAGCACCAATGCGTTGGCATATTCAAACAATTTGGAAACGAGCGTGATAAATTGAATGCATGAAAGCGAATGTAGATGCCGAAAGGGGGGCGCGATTCCTCCCTTCGACAACAAAACTGTTCAAGGTAAAAAGCAGTGAACCGATTCTGATCAATGACAATAATCGGTCCAACTGCAATCGACGAATATTACGAATAAAAAGAATATGATCTGTGATCTCCGTACACTTGTATCTGTCGACAGACATTTGTGTCCCCTTTAACGATCCTAGAACGCCTTCGCTTGATCAGAAAATCACCATCCCTTAACCCAGGGCCTTGTCCTTTGCCTGTGGTTCGTCCAACCGGGAATACAGCAGGCCATATACTAAACGTGTGCCTGGCCCGGAGGCGCGCATTAGAACAGAAGAAGCGACATGTCATTAAAAAGGAAAAATTATGGTCATCGCAGGTACAGTTGAGTGTGGCATGTAGCATAATATTATCTCATTGAGTTGGGTTTGCTGTACTAGGATGAGTCGCTAGTTCGGTCATGCTTTCCGAGCTCTCCAGGCTCTGTCGTCCGCGTCGACTCTGCAGCCTCTGCCCTTTTGTGTCTCCAAATACATCTCCGATGGGTGTGCGAGGGTGCCTGCTGGAGCTTCGCTTGTGCCCACCCACCAGCTGTCTCCACGCTGCTTTGCATGCAGGTAGACTGGTGGAGATGTAGATAACCGCATTCCAAAACCCCTGAAGAGGGAGCACGAAGGCGGACATGTATAGCAGAGGAAGAGAGACTTGGCCTGGATGCATGACGGAGTAGACACGGTTGGCCGAAGAAGGGATCCAGGTGACCATCATGGCAACAAAGAAGAGCATGGCGACCTTGGTGTATGACCAGGCGGCACGGTTGATGTCGATAGCATTGCTGCGTGGAGTTCGGGTTGGCAATTCGGTGTTAGGGATACCAGGGGTAATAGGGGTCGAAACATCGCCGATTGTTGGTGACATGACCTCCGTTTTCTCTCCTGCTTGCTGAGGGCTGGTCGAGATGCTGACGCTGTAGTTGTTGTTTCCCTTGGGTTCCAGGTTGGATCGTCCGGGATATGCTCGAGTGGTTGAGCGGCCGAGTTTCTGGAGGTCGATAGTATCAGAGGAATCACTATCGATCTGTTCCGTGGTTACGGTGATCTCGGTCGTCTTCATGGAAGTGAAAGGGTCCTGGATCTGCGTGGCGAGAGACACATCTGGTGGGCCAGAGCTGAAGGTTTGTAGCTGTCTTCTTCGCTTATAGATCTCACTACCAGTTCGAACATAAATGAGAATGGTGAGGAGAATGACAACCCTGCTTGCGTATTAGCAGCCATTGCGCATACAGAAGATTTAAAAGGAGATAACGTGACTTACCAGACCGGGCCGTAGAAAGTTAAGATTCTCCAGACGTCCCAGTTGTCAGCAACCCAGCACCAGAGCGTGGCGTTCCCATAGAAGCGTCCTTTGGCCCTTGTCTTTATCCAGATGTAGACAAAAGCTGGAACGAAAGGGATTCCATAGCAGCAGATGATGTATGGAATTTCTAGGCTGCGCAGTTTATGTGCGTCGTACTTCCAGTAGAACGTCAGATAGACGTTCATGGCCATGGCAAAGGTCCAGTAAGCGTCTGCTGGCATAAACCTATAGATAGTCTGGTGAGCATATTCTTTACAGCGGGTATTTTGAATTTCGCTTACATCTGAATCAGAAAACTTTGGAACTGGCATAGGAAGCCACTCTCGTGATCTAGAGCTGCTCTTGCAACAAGGGTGGCAACATTGGTCAAGACATTTCCGGCTGAGGCGTAAAAGACGAGTCTATTGATTGGTTTGTGAAAAGCTCGGAAACTCAGGAAGGTGACGATGATAAAGCAGCAACCCAAGAGCGAGAGTGCAGAACACACCCGTTCGATGGTGCTCATGGCATTGAGCTCGGAGAGCTCGAGTTGACCGTCACGCATGGTGTCCACGAATCGATATATTAGTGCAGGGCGGATAAAGTTGGGTAGATTGAAGGAGAGGACGATATCAATATCATAAAAGGAGCGTTACAGAGATATTCGATCTCCAAGAGGGCAAAGGTGAAGTTCTACACCAAGGGACCACGATTGAATACCAACACCCTGGACGATGTTGTTGGACTCGGGTAGAGCTTAAAAGAAGAGAAGAGTTCCAAGCGGCCAAGCAACGGTCCTCATATATATTGCGGGGTGTGTAACGGGGCTGATGAGTGGCTTGGGATGGGGGAGAAAAGTGAGGATGACTGTGTAGAAGCCCTCACCGTGCTTAAGCACCGGACTATCCAGCCCTGTGTGAGATCGAAGACGATCTGGTCTCACAAAAGGGAGGTGACAGTGAAGGTCGCCAAGGAAGCGAGCCCCAGTTCGAAGTCGAGATCAACCAGGCGGACAATTGTAGGGTTCGAGCACGCTCTCGTCAAGGAGCTTGTATCTGCATCTGCCCAGGAGTGACTGGACTGAGCTTAACCCTTCGAGCCTGCTGCGTGGTGACGGGGAACTTTCCTACGCAAGGCCATCGTAGCAGGCCCAGCACCGAGCCTTTACTTGCATCTCTACGTACGGGATATGCCAGGGTTGAGCGTCCCTGTCCCGTCTCTTGCGTATCCTTTCGTACTCTTTTTTGCTTGTTGCTTCCTCTGCTGCTCCACCTCACGGGGCAGCCAGGCCAGGAGGGAAAGGATCTGTCTGGTTACACCAGAAACAGTGGAGCAAGGCGTTCGAGGGCAGGCATGGAGCGCGTGCCGCCATCTCTTTCCTGTCCGCCGCCTGCCGAGGAGAGAGCCAAAGGACGTAAGAGATGCTCATGGTGTGTCCAAGCCCCGATCCAGGGGAGGCAAAATGGATGTTTGGAAGCACATGGGCGCCCCGAGGTCTTGCCTGGGGGAGGGTTGGATAGGGCCAGCCCCAGTCAGCGCCAAGGGTGGATGTTGGGCTGTGATGGGGTCCCAGTGATCTCCAGCGGGGAGGAAAGGGATGCAGAGGGCGACTCCGCGAGGCCCGAAAAGGCGACAGCAGACCAGCGAGGCCAGCAGCTACTACTGTAGCACTGAAAGGCAAAAGGAGCCGTAGGAACCCACTAAGAAAGTCAGAGCGCTCGCAGCTGGTGGCAGGGAAAACTAGCAGACGTTGAAATGCGCACGCACGAAAAACGCCTGCCAGAGATGCTGTGCAGGTCGGAAGTTTGCGAGCTGAACTACCACATACTCACCTACGCCTACCGGTACGTACCTCACCACGCTCATCTCGACTATGCTCGAAACTGTTGTGTTCTGCGAGTTCTGCTCATCACTACAGTTCACACGGCACGGCACGGCGGCCTATTGCTTATTGCGATCATCGAGGGCTGTCTTCAGCGGGGTACGCTCACCTTCAGCAATCGGCTGCACTTCTTGCCATTATTGCCGTGCCCGATACCGATCTCTGCTTCCAGTGCCGTGGGTTCACACATGATATGGATGGTGAGATCACTGCTCACAGTCAGCAAACCCTTACCACTCAAGCCCCTAGGTGGATCAACGCCCTGCTGCAGTGGTTGCAGCACATTCAGCATTGTACATGAGCACTGTGAATGTTGGTTTAGGGGTGAGCACGAGGGCATGGCTTGCTTTTTCACTGCCTCAGGCATAAACAGTGACATACTGTGGTACTCTAATTCCCTCATTACCTGTCTGCATGGATACATCCTTGAACAACCACGATGTTCTGTCCTACTCTGTTAATTATTCCACTTTTCTCTGCTTCCTTTTTGCAAACTTCGCCCCCAAAGGCAGACGACGGACACGCCAATTTTACTGATGACCTTCCTGCCTTCTTTCGTCCTTTTTTCCCTAACAGGCGATGCGAGACATCCCTGTGCCAATCAATTTAACAAATACAACCTCGAGAACCGCAGCTCCTCGTGATTCGGCCCATCGTCCAACTCAGAGGACCCTCCATATTTTCCAACCAACAATGCTCAGGAACAGTGAGTCCCATCAGCCTCCGGATAATTGCTGTCTCATAGTGCAAGGAAGCAAGAAGACGGGGTACAGCAGCAGCTCCAGCGTGGCGTCAAGCCACCTCCAGAGCTATGGGTGCACCTAGACATATGGTCACGCTCCTGCCAGATGATGAGCATCTACGAACTACATGAGAACTTTCAACCACGAAAATTCGAGGTTGCTTTTGCTGGTGCGCTTTGCAGAGAGAAGCTTTTTCCCAGATCGGATTTCCAACGGCCCTTGCTGTGCCCCCTCGGTTCGAGCTTCGCTATGACGCGCTGCACCGTTATCGATTCTGGTCCAAACACGCTGCTATGCAGTACGAGCCTCAAAGCAAATCTCCTTCTGGGCGAAGATCGACACTCGGTCTTTCTTGAGTTTCGTGTTCTGGCTACTGCGCCAAGTCGCATCTCCGATACAGTACTGTAAAGCCAACAGCCAGAAGTGTTTGTGCGTTGACGGGTTCAACATGGGCAATGCCAGACGACGCAACGGATATTTCCATAATTTGTCTCACCTAAGTGCTGGTGGGTTGGTGGGCTGGTGGGCGGTGGGTGAGTTAATGGACGGTACCTGTCAAACTGGGGACGGGCATGCGGTCCCCGTCCCTAGTCCTGCTAGTCCTGCGTCCTGCTGTGGTGCCCTCCAGCTAATGGCAGCTTAGGCATGTTCCGTACCCTGCGTCGGCCAGCAACTTCTGGTGCGGGAATAAATTTCGTGCTGGCCTAGGCCCCTCATCGTCCCCCCTCCATCGTCAACACATGATGCATATAAGAAGGCAAGATCCTCATAAATAGTGATCAGTGCTATCGACGACGCAAGATGCAGATCGTCCAGGGCCGAACGGCAAACAATGGCATTCATAAACAAGAATAAGACCGTACGCCTTCGCCAATCTTGTTGATGGCCCGAGGTGTGATTATCAGAACCAAATGAGGACGGTGCTCTTGATCGAATTTTCGACCATCGAAGGTCATTTCCTAATCCATGCCCTCGGTATCACGGTGTTACACAGTACAGTACCGGTACAATGCTCGCAATCCACTTTCGCCGTTTGCATTCAACCACGGTCCCCTCGATATTGGTGGCAGCTCATCTCGCCCATCAAGCGGAAATGCTTCGCAGATACTCTACACAGTACACCAACTACCGTGCACTTCGTATGGCCTCTGATGCTTTGAGTCTAGGGCGTACGTAATTCAAACATCTCGCACCACATGGCTCTTTAGGCAAAATTCGTCTTCGAACCCCACCGGCCTGCCATGGCTTTAGAATTACCCATCCGCGTAGCCGTACTTGTATACAGCCGGTGATTCCCAAACGGCGAAGTCTTTTCCAAAGCTGACATATCATTTGGCATGTGCTTGATGTTGACCGCCAAAGCAGGTACGGGAAAGGGCTCTATTGGGTGTGCTCTACGTCCGTACGAAGTGCAACGACCCTTAAAGGTTGCCACTCCCCAGATTGAGGCATCGCCCTGTCAATCGCTGTCTGTGCGGCAGGTCGGCTCCTCCACCCATTCCAGCTGGTGCACCGAGGGATGTGCAAGCAACCACCGACAACCTCAAAGCTTGACAGGCAAGACATAACGCCAGGTACCGGTATTCCCCACATTCCAGTTGTCCTATTAATCGATCGCCAGCACCATTGAATGCATTATTCATTTATTGCTGCAAGACAGCGCTATTCTAGGATTGTTCATGCGTTCTAGAACTGGGAGGCACCAAGTAACCCAGCACGCGCAACATTTATTCGAACATGGCCACTACCGTGACCGAACTGGTCTGTTCTTCTCACCTGGTGAAAATACGATTTAAGCCCTACCGCCCATGTTTCCTGTCAGAACTTTGCGCCTTTCCAAATCCAGTAGTACGCGACATGTGCTCATCCACTTCTGGCCAAGGTTCAGTCTGCAGCAGGGTCAGATATCTGGGCCGTGGTTGTTTCGGGAGTTTCTCAGCGCTACATCGCGCCCCTGACTCTCCTAAAAGTGGGCCGCTTTCGAACCAGCCTCTCCAGCTTGCGACCCTTCTCCCGCTGCCTCTGCCCTCTGAAACATGGTCGGCGATACTGCACCGAACCGCTAGAACAGCAAGAGAGGGATCGTCTGGTTCTCCTTCCATCTACGACTAAAACTAGAGAGCCCTCTTTCCGCATTCATGCTGGCAAACGTTCCTCACGGGGATTTCCTGCACCGTTGAGGAACGTTCTACCGCAAAATTTTCATGCTTGAGATCTGAACATGGATAGCCCAAGGGGGCATTATATGTTGCACAAGCTACCATACGCCCCACCAATGCTTCTTCAAACGTCCTCTCAACCAGTAGAGCACGAGACAATCACTTGTTCGAGTGCCCTAGGGCTGTGCTTTCTCGGTCTCTTTGTGGGTGCTGTCTGGGCTTTGGAAGGCTAGACATTGTCATCAGGTTTTTCTGTGCATTTGAGTATGATATTGAGACATCAACAGTTTGTATTATCTTAGAACTCAACAACCCCTTTCTTTCTAATCTGTTGATGCCAATGAATGCTAGGCAATCTGCGAATTCGCAATCCAGCATAATAGTAATCTTATGAATCTGACGAGATAGAGCATTTACTAATCAATGTTCACCTCAAGCACACGAGGTCCTATCAGCTTCACAGCCAACCTGAAGATAAAAAATGCACCGGCGGTCCATTACTAAGAATCTTTGTAAGGCAGGGGGGTTTTTAGCAAACTAAAAAAGAGAACAAACCTCAAGTCTCCTACGGTATCTCAGGTGGAACCCTCGCCATCATGGATGGGATCGCGCGAGTGTTTTCCCGTACGGATAGCATACGGTACGATAGAAGAGGGGTGTGAGATTTTCGTGCTGACAGGCACCAGGCACGCGTAGCAACCCACCACGTCACTGAGTACGGGATGAACATGCTAGGTACTGCTACTGTAACTCACCCAAGGTCAGCCTTACAGTAATTACACGGACGGTACCATACCAGTAGTCACCAAGGATTAGTTATCATGCTGCTATCCGAATAATCGAGCTGAGCCACCCTGAGATGATTTGACTTCCACGTGTATTTTATTACTTTGCATCATGCGAGCAGTAAGTCAATGCATCTTGACATGAGGAGGAAGTGACTTTTCCCTGGGAAGTCCTGGGTACCACTGCAAAAGCAAGGGGAGACGGCAGGCATGGAGGTACCAGGCACATACTAAAATTTCCGTGCCGTTTCACGACACTGCCGGAAACCCGCCCCTGAAGCCGACCCGACAGAGCATCACCCGTCACCCGTGACAGCGGCAATAACGCATGGCAGCATTGTATTCCGTGGCACACCTCCGATCCGGGTTGCACTTGCCTCCGTGTGCAGTTGCCTTTGGAGGGTTGGTTCACTGCATCTGGCCTTCAAGTTTTAGTGGTATCACAATTCACAAACGTCTCAGGTTAAGAAACAATGCCCTTATCAGTACCAGATTGAGGAAGTTTTGGCCGGATTCAACTTAATCAGACAACTTCTAATGCAGATTGAAAGACTACTGGTCCCGGTCTTACCGATTGCACACTTGGGGGGAAAAGAGGGGTGATATGGCCAAGGAACTTGTATTTTCAAGCTTTGATGGCTATCCATACGCGTTTGGTGTAAGAGCTTGAGAGTTCTGACCGCGTAAAGCTGCAAGCATAGTATCACGGCCAATCTGTCACCATCACGGCCAACAAGACCGATTTGTTTCCTTAACAGGAATATAAGACCTCACTACCAATATGTCGTCTCGACAGCACGAATTGCATGCCGTTATCTGCGAATGATGGGCATCAGGAGGCAATATTGACGCATCAGCCTACTAGTGCTGTTTATTCCGTCTTCCGCGACAGGAACAGAGCGGCAGGGTGGACTCACCATTGGAGGTGTGTGTGCTGCGCAATTGGTGTGGTTCATTCTTAGGACAATGCCTCCGTGAATGTGTTGGATTGCGAGACCCTGCATAAAATGCATGCAGGACATAAGGAGTTCTGCTCTAATAACGGCGTACTGCACCGTACCATGCAATCCAACATCTGGTTCATACGACTGTGATGGCTGCGAGGTAGTTAAATGTGATGAGTAAATTTAGGGGTCTCTGGTAGGTAAGTTTCATCTATTACCTACCCAAAAAGCAGGTAGATGTTGGTGTTGGGGTTGGTGTTGTTGGTGTTGGACTCGAAAGCTCGGAAATACTTCGCAGTGTGGCAGGTAACTTCAAGCCTCAAATTTTCACTTCCCCGCAACCATACTACTACATAGGCGCAATGTTACTGAAATCAGGCCATACATACCGGTACAATAGCAACTAAAAACCTCATACAACCAGTATGTCTGGATCTTTGCGGTAGCAGAATATTCGTCTGCGTGAGTTGACTCAAGTGAGCCACGGTCTCGGTGCCCACAGCAGAAGCCAATCCCACAGTTCCTGAAAACCACTGGCGCTTCATGTCATGGCGCTGCATCGTCTAATATGCTGCGAACAGATGTTTATATTGCTTTTATTTATCGCGATCAAATCGCATCCTTTTGGCCGCTTGCGCCATACGACTTTGCTTTTTTGTTTCCATTTCGCCCTTCCATCTTTCCATGAGGCGTTCTTTTCTCGCTTTCACAAGAAATATGCTTTCTTTTACAAACCCGTTGAAACAGGGCTTAAAGGCGTTCTTACGAGTCAGTTATGTCTCGCTTTAAGACATCTACTGTAGAAAAATGAACAGTACAAATTTCCGCTTTCTATATGCCTCTTTGTTTTTTTGTTAACCATACTAGAACATACATGATTTTGTTACGTGTCTAGTAGCCCCTGAGTGTTTCTCTCAGGACCATGGATTTCTGCTGTTTTCTGGCTGCTTCCATATTCCGAGTAATACTCTCGTAGCACGATGTTTAAATATCACCTTCCGCTCATCCGAGCCCCTCCTTTTACAGGAAAGATTATAGCTCTCAAACAAGACGCCACCTCAGCCCACTTTTACAGCAGAATGAGTATGTGGAAATATATCCAGGATCTTGAGGAAGAGAACCAGAGACTTAACAAGCAGTTGACGGGGATTCTGAAGCAAAAAAATATGAACGAGAATTTGGCGGGGAACACACGAGCAATGATGGATTCTCTCCATACACAAGTTGGAGAACTTGCCGAGAACCAGCTGCTTCGAATGAAAGCAGAAGAGAAGATGCAAAACACAGACCAACTGAGTATCATTTCTGCGAAAAACGAGGAGCTCTGTAAAATCCTCGAGGAAAACCGAACGCAAATAAATGCTTTGAAAGAGGATCATGCATCCTATAAAGCAATGTCTATAATAACTGATGCAGAAATCGCACAAGAGCTCGAGAGGCTCGAGAAGATCATAGCCAGAGATGAAGCACAAGCCAAAATTAGGGCTTATGGAAAGTAGTGAGACGGGCCTCATGGATGAGATTACTGGAAACAAGCCAGAAGTATGAAGACTTGAAGACACCTAGTTTTAGCCCTAAAGAATGCCACAGAAGAATTGTTCTATTGCATATCCTTATTTTCCCAAACTCTGATAATATGAGAGCTAAGTAGCCATTGCACATTTTAAAGGGCTGACCTTTTGCAGTATCACTATTCTGCCTACTCTCGTATAATAATTCTCTCTACGTTATTATATCTATTTCTGAACTCGCAGAAATTAATTCAATCATGGCAGTCCCAGTGATTTCATTACACTTATGTTATGATTTGTGTCTAAGCTAATTCATAGTTCTCCGTAATTCTCATCAGTTAGATACGCTTTAATTCACTTTGTTGTATTCTCATCCGTGTTATGGATCCTCAATTGAACTATATTTTCCACTCCGATATACTTTACTCAATTCACCAAGCATTATAAAAAGAATGATTTCCTTCTTATTCACCGTACTTGTGCTCTCTGTGGGCGTATTATACTCACTTATTGGTGAATGGTATCTATCCTCATATAGCTACAGATATTCACCTGCTAAATTTTATTCAATGTGATTGGAATATATATAGTCGATCTAATATCCCTAAATAGGTAGCTATGTTCCCCATAGTGAATAGGGGCCAGTGGTGAATTCAACCAAGACACGCATATATAAAGGGTCGTTGCAAACCCCAACCTCCATCTTCTCAGCCGTCACTCCAATACAAACTAGTTCTTCAGCACTTGTAGGGCAATATACCTTAGCCTAGCTGAATCGAAGTCCAGTAGTCACATTGATTCCTAAAAGATATATACAATGGAATATCATGGCTGGGTCAACAATACCATTCGTCGTCTGGCCCCGGGGATACCACGAAATGAAACGTGAGCGTCCAAGACTACTTGAGACCAGCTCCCCTATCTTCAAGTGCTGTTCAAGTCGGAACCATGAGGGCATCTGAACTTGAGTGACTATGGCTTGGACAGCAGTACCTCGGCAATAATTTCCAAGGGCTGCATCGAACACCAGTTCAAGATATACGTAGGCATAACCATCATTTTATCGAGTGAATGAGTCAGGCACGTTCAGAGCGGGGTTCCTAGCTCATATGGCCCTAGTCCTTATCTCGTAGCTGGCTGCTTAATATTGTCTTTGCTATCTGGCTGGATCTCTGTCCTGGCCTGACTCTTGGAGAATATTGGGCGGCCGATGACGATTGTCCTTTGGGATGAACGAATCTTACATCATTTTGGGATGCCTGTACGTCCCAATAATCCTCCTGGCATAACGCATATTATCTTCATGGCAGACCATGGATCGAGGAATGGACCTCATGCTAGTCTTGCCTAAATAACTCCGTCAGACAAAACTGCGTGGGAACGCTGCACGATGGACTGGCCCATCAGTAGTACCGCAACCATGTGTCTCTATGGGCCAGGGGTGATACAATTGAATACCAATGGGGTAAAGCTAATGAGAGTGAAGTTATTACCACTGTTACGCATGACTTCGAGAAGCTCACACAGCAACAGTGGTTCTTTTTGAGACTAACTGATTGGATTCTCCGAGTCAAAGGTTCTCTCACAATCTTCATTTCCCCAACTCACATGGGATCCTGTCCGGTAAACTTGAAATGAGTGAACCATCCACAATTTCTCCGTTAGAGAAGATGGCTTACATCGCAGGTTCTGCAGATAAGGTATGCCCGCTGATTCACACATCTAACGTTTGAGGACTTGCTCTGTTTATCTTCTACAAGTATGTTTCTAGTGCCAGTTGCGCTTTGCTATGTGATAGAACAGAGCAATTCTCATAGTTTATGAACACTCTTCCGTGATGGAAATTGCTCTTCCAAACAAAGATCGTACTAGGTTCTCCCTGGAATCTCAGCCCGCTATGTCCAGAATGCAGAATATACCGAGTTCCTTGGCTGGATCTGTAGCGATGAATCACCATTGGATAGAGCAGTTGGCCAGTAAGTTATATCATCAGGCATTCCTTGAGGATATACATCTAACTGAGAGAAAAGCTAGGCACTCGTCACGCAGGATAAAAACCAGGTGGTCTGTGATAAAAGCTATTGAGCTTCACCTGAACACGCAATAAGAGACTGGGATCATCAACACAACAGTCACAGACGCAAGCCAGGATGTTTGAAAGACATCTTCTGATGTATAATGAAATCTGGAGGGGTTGACAATCCACGACAGGCAAAGATCTTCTTCTTCTTCTTCTTCTTCTTCTTCTTCTTCTGCCAAAGCTCAGCAAATCTACTAACCGTATGTAGCTGATTGTATACTTAAACTGACATCCTCTAATGTGACAAATAGATGTCGTCCATGGACTTGGATTCCAAGAGTGGCAGTGCTACTATTCCGTTAGTGGAGTGCTTCAACACTGCCGCAGTGCATCTATCTCAAGTTGCGGAAGAGCTGGAGTAGCTATGTTAAAATATTTAATAACTCGATATTAGCCAGATATATCCATGGTATGTTTAACTTCAACTAGTCTAGCTAGCCGCATCAAGACCGAAAATGCAAATCGGTCGTGTCGCCAGCATTAGTCGGCACAAAAAAGGAGCCATCCCGTGCGTTCAGGGGCTTTATATGCTCAAAAACACAACGGCGAGAGATATGATATGCACGGAGTTAGTTGCTACATGCTAATTACAGTCACGAACTACCTCTTCTACCCGTAAGTGAGTACATTGAATGCCTGAAATGTCTTCCAGATAGATTTATGCATACAAACTCACTAATCACGTTCTTTATGGACTGCGTGAGCCTGGAAGAGGGCATGTGCGTCTCCAGATATCAAAACGGAAACTCCAGATGGCCAGTAAGACGATTCCGACTACGTTGCAGTGGACTGTAAATTTCAGCCTGGGCCCATGCTGTGCGATGCTACAACGGGTAGCGTGATTTCAGTAGGCGTTTTACTTGAGAAAGGCAGTGCTCTGCTCAAGATTGAAAGGGATGGAGGAGACCCGGGATCATCTCTTTCTCTGTACTTCTAATACTCTGAGGTACCACTAGAACCGATCGCGCATAAACATGTAACTGCTCTCTGCTGTCAGGATTGACAGTTCGATCTGTTTGAAAGCAATTGATAATGGCAGGGCAATTCAAGAGAATGTAGATATGTGGGAAAGTTGAAACTAGAATTCTGAGGAAGAGCACACGATGCGGGATTACTAGAGCCCAGCAAGCAGGCGAAAAGAGATTATAGATCCATGAAGATCTGCTAGAGCAAGCACTTGGATGTTTCCTAAGGGTTTCATGTCCTGAAAGTCTATTGCACCGCTATATCATGTCGTCTGGCGATGCAAGTTTGCGAGTTCGGAAGGAGATTATCACTAACAGGGGAGTTAGCTTACATCAGGGGCTATGTCCAAGAGAGTTAGTGACCATATGGAAGTAAATATTGCTTACTCCTACAGATTGCTGTGATGACCTAGTGTCAGGTGGATGAGACGGGAATAAAACAATCAAGCAGGATCCCTGCTTCGACTTTTTGTCTATTATTGGATCTAACGTAAAATTCCGTTTAAAGACATTCCGTGTCGTGTTGAGTGTGTCTGGATATCCCGATGCATAGAGGTTGTCTAGAAAGGAGAATAATATACTATCACTTCAAGCCAATAACAACTCATTCTCCAGTCATATCTTCTATCAAGCGTTGGTGAGCCTTCTGATTCATGCAGCTTATTGTAGAGACCCAATACGCCATGAGCTTTCCCCCAGACGGTACGTATCCGGCTCAGGTCTAAAAACAGGTCCAAATTCACAGTTCTGTAAATGATGGACCTGTCATCTATTGACCATCTTTTCATGCCCCGTAGCACTATTCCTGCAATCAGGATGGTTTCGAACATTGGTTGGTATTGCTTACTCTTTCCCGGTTGCCAAAAAGAGGCTGAGTAGTAAGTAGATGTTTGGCATATCTTGTATAATATTTCGTGCAAAGTCTTTATTTTCTCAAGTAAATCTCTTCCTTCCTCCGGGTCTATCAGATCCAACGATCAAGAAGATTACTGGCTGTTTGACAGGTCATACATAGCATCGATTTGATGCGAGGAGAATGGCTATTGTCCTATGAGATGCCCGGATACCATCTCTCAACGTTCATTTGCAGACGGAAAGGAAGAGCCACGTATCCAGGAATTTCCCTAACCCCTGTTGCGCAAGCACTTCTTACTTTGTCACTATTTTCAAGATAACGCGGGCTCATTAGGAGGCGTCAACCTCGTCTTAAGTGGACTGGATACCGAGAAAAAGCGCCCATGTTCACTGGATAGATTATCTTTCAACCCTCGATTCCGGCAATACAGTCGCCTCTGAAGAAACGAAGTCGACTTGTAGCCACACCACAGAATAAGAAAATCTGTAAAGCAATGATCTGCGCCAGTATCCATGATAAGAAACATTGAAGTTCGAGAGGCGCGATTGAACATATTTCGTTGTATGGTACTAGTATACAGAAGTGATTTGGGCGCAGCCGTTAAAAAAGATTATGCAAATTATATTTTCCTCTCGTAAAATCATGCATCGTGTCCTCAAGCGACAGCAAACCTCTTTGCACGCGCTTCTGCCTTCGCTTTCTCGGATGGATCATCTGTAATTTTACTTAGGGGCTTCTTAACCGGCTTCGAGTCCTTTTTCGCTGGCTCCGCCTTGCGATCTGGTGTTTGTCTCTTTGCATCTCTACCCCCCTGCCTGCCCTCTCTGCCACGCTTTGGTCTCCGTTCTGGAAGTGCAGCATCCAATCCCTTGACAATGGTCTCCTTGGAATCCAGTCCGAATTTCTTGGCCCGCTCTTCCCGCTTCTTTGTCTCATCATCAGTAACTATGCCAAACCGCTTGGCTCTTTCCTCGCGTTTCCTTGCCTCTTTCTCAGCATCCGTCTCCCCAAGACCAATACTGAAATCTTGCTTTGGTGCTTCTGGAGCCGCTTCCTTGGCGGGTTTAGAAGCATCCTCAGCACTGCTGGCAGCCTCGGCAGGCTCAGTGGCTGGTGCACCTTTCTCAGCGACCTTAAGGTCATTTGTCTTTGCAGGATCTTCATCAAGCTTCTGGTTAGGGACTGCAACAGGGTTGGCAACACGTCCCTGACCTCCAGCTGCGACTGCTGCAGCAGCGGGAGCCGTCGTCGCTTTGTTATCCTCTTCGTCCCAATCTATCTCATCTTCACCAGCCCCTACATGCCATGAAATAGAGTCAATTAGCATCAATCTTTCGATTATGATGGCCTGATAATGAATGAAGACTTACCAGCACTGTCTGCCGGTTTCTTGTCGTTCTCTTGTAGCCGTGCGATGAGGTCCGCCTTGTTCCCCGAAGTTGGTAACGACCGTTCCTGCAGTAGTTTCTTAAGATCGGGAACTTTGAGTTGTGTATAGTCGGTCATTTTGACGAGTTCTAATCAGCGCAGAGAGGTGAAAAAGGCTGGGCTGGTCGAGGATGGAATTTGGAGCGATTGTTTTTCTTTCAATGTCGCGGTCTGGCCGATTCGCGGTGCTGACTCTCGACGCCCCCTGTCAAGGTAAGTTGGGAGCCTTGCTAAATATGGTTAGATCAATAACATCACTGTGGGGCCTTGGAGCTTGGGCCTCATAAATAACGACGATTGAAGTTGGCGGGTTCCATATATACCCAAAGAAGTCATTTTCTCACAATGGAGCAGCAAAAAGCGCCGTTATGGTATAACAGTCAGGTCAAAATTTTCGCTTCTGGAGGATAAGAGGAGCTAATCCTAATAGTGCATAGCCAAAATATATTAGGAGAGATGTAGGACACACTGAATCGTGAAAGCGGTAGCTGTTGTGGCCCGAACTCTTTTCTCATTTGCACGGCACAGCGACCTCAATTTCGTGCAGAGATCCATGTTGCACTAATAGCTGGTAATGAAAGACTTCCTAAGCAATTTATGATATTTCTTTTATATTAATTCTAATTCTAAATTTATTGATGGCATATAAGCGCCTGAATTTATCAAAATTGATCCTCTAAGACATTCCTACCTACTGCGTCACAGTAACGTCTAACACAACCCAATCATTCTCTAAAACCCATTCTTAGCTAGCCAGTTATGCGCAACACCAAAAGTGTCCCACGCGTCATAATGCAATTGCCAGCAATGACCTGAATCGGGAGGCGCATACCACTCATAGTCCGCGCTATTTGGATACAGCGCCTTCGTCTGTGCGAGCATGCCCGTGTCGTGCGCACCACAATCCGGAGGAAGAGTAAAGTCATCCTTGTTACTACACATAAGTGCGTCGTGTTGACCTGTGATCACCATGATAGGAGCAGTATACTCAGGCGCTTCAGCAATAGATGTGAAGAGGGTCACGACCTCGCCTGTCGAGACGGTGCCTCGACTAGAGTAATCCAGGTCGAAGAGGCTGGGATCGAAGCCTCCGGGGTAAAAGAATGCTAGCTCCGTTACATTCTTGACTGTGAACTCTAAGTATCCTGGAGCCAGATTCGAATAGCGAGATGGTTGAGCCTTGGCGGCTGGAAGAGGCTCTGTGGCTAACACGCCTTGTGAAATGCTAGGAGAGAGTTGGCTTGAGTATCCAGTGAGGATAGTAGCATCCACTTCGGTGGGATACTTGACATTATATTGGTTGCCGACAATAGATCCCACGCTATGGCCCACGTAGATGATGGTTGGGAAGCTGTGTGGAAATGGTGCACTGCCAGCTCTAGCTGCGAGAACTATCTCGTGGATTGTCTCGACGTGAAGAGGTATCTGAACAACCTGAGCTGGATCAGGGTGATCGCTATCGCCATTTCCAAGTCTATCTATTGCAAGAGTTGCATGGCCTTGTGATAAGGCATAAGCTACCCAGCTATACGTGGTTCCATTGTATCCGTCTATAGGTCCACCGTCGCCAGCCCCTGAATCCAAATCTCAGAATTAGAGATCAACATTTCTAACAACTAAGAAGCAGAAAGATAACTCACAGTAAGAACGGGTATAAGTACCCCCGTGGACAAGAATCTGAAGAGTAGTCGCTGCAACCGACCAAGCAGGTTCGCAGTACGTAGCAGCGATATTCCAGGTACCAGATACCGGTACGGTAAATGAAATATCATTGATGGCATCCAAAAGAGCCGTAAGATTGAGAATGTCGAGACCTGGGAGGACAGCCGTGTTCTCAGCGTTGAGGGAGACGGGAATAGTAAGATCAGTGCAACTAGACTGAGAAGCTGTAGGAAGAGCAGATACGGATAGGGAGCCCAGTATCTGTGCTAACGGAAAGAAGAAATGAACGAGAGAATTAGAAGAGAGAGTCATGATTAGGCTTTAAAGCAGTTCACCGAGGAAAGTCTAAAACTTGAAGCTACGAAGAGTCTGAAGACGCTTGAAATATTGGACAGTCCTTAACCATAAGGGTGTATCTCTCCAATATATAGGAAAGGCTACCACTGGTTGCCTATGGCGAAGGTAAGAAAGTTGGTTTTCTCTCCTGTTAGGAGACCAACAGTTGGCCGTCATCACTGACAATGAGGGCGGTTATCTCTCAGCCCATTGCCAACTGTGTAACGTCGGAATGCCAAAATAGCAATGAAGATTCCATTCAACCACTCACTTCGAAGCTCAATATAAAACCCATGAACCAATTACGAAACGAGCATAGAAGGTCGCTTACTGTAAGCACAAAGTCACGGCACAGCGAGGCCACCCACCCATCATATACGTAAAAGGAGAGCAAAGAACCAACATGCAGGGCACCCATTATGCGGAAACTGATGCCTTAGGAACTCCTAAGGATGAATGAACTCCAAATTCCTATCAGCCCAAAGGGTACCGCATCTTTGGTTCCATTTTGCAGCCTCACCGACAACTGGAAGGATTATTGATATCAGCAGCAACAGAGTTATATCTCGAGCCCAGAACAAAGAAAAATAGGTAGCATACGAGATCATGCACCTCGTCTGCGAACTATTGAAACAACCAACACGTCAGGGGGAGATGTTATGCGGGCCTCCCCGAGCGGCACGGACCTGAGATCGATACTACCCTGTGATGCGTAAGACCAACAAGCAACAAACCA
Organism: Xylogone sp. PMI_703; assembly: GCA_021399445.1. NCBI lineage: Eukaryota > Fungi > Ascomycota > Leotiomycetes > Xylogone > Xylogone sp. PMI_703. The sequence goes on along the minus strand of JAJTUQ010000002.1, from coordinate 3,618,542 downwards.
GCTGGAAAGCAACTCGCAGCCTGAGTTGGTGGTTTCTTACTGTGTCAACTTGCACTTTCCTCCTCATCCGCTTTTTCACTAATTTTTTCACAGACGCAGGAATGAAACTCTGTGAAATCGGAAAATTGTCATGTATGGAGATAAAAAGTCTGTTGCATACCTCGGAAGTCTATATTAACAAAATCATCGAACCTGAAATCTCTTCTCTAAACGCCAATGCTAAGAAAAAATTAAGACATGTGTGTAGATGAAACTCTAAAACCAGAGAAACAACTCCGTCGGATAGAAAATGATGCCTGTAGTTCTAAGAAAGGAAATAACCCGCCGAAATATATGCACCTGTAACCCCACCGCTAACACCTTGGAAGAATCAAATCACTTAAGACTTCAGAACCTACAGAATAAAGACCTCATCAAGCCAATGGCGGAGAACTACTCTGCCTTCACTCAACATTTCCTTGTCCGATCGAACGATTATCGCAGCATGGCTGTGAGTCGCCTTGTGGATATGTACCGGGAATTTTAGCCATCCCAAGCTATCCAAGGTTTTGATCATCCTGAACTGATACGGAGCAAGAGCCAACGTTGGCAGGTCGGACTGACCATCACTGGCCTCGGCATCTTTCTCTGAGAGTGTTGACTGAGAGCGTAGTCGGGATGATTCCGGTTCGTTCAGGGGAGATTCCGATATTTTAGAAATGAGCTGTGACATCTCGCCCTCGTCTTCGTCGCTGCCCTCGTTGAGATAATCCTGATTTTGCGAACTGTTGAGATTCTCGTAAGCGTCCTCAACAGCTTCCCGCATGCCTTGAATGAGAAGGGGGACTCGATAGCTGCTTGGTTCAATACCAGCCAAGCCCCTCTCATGTAGTTGAATCCTCTTATTGCTTCTGATGGACTGCACCACAGAGTTGCACAGGAATGCTACGACACCTACTGGCAGGAAGAACAGGAACACCCAGAAAACCGCGGGAGGTCCGGCGGTAACCTGTCGAGGCGGAATGACCTTCGATTCTACTCTGTCGAAAGGATGTTCGGGATCTAACAAGACATCTTCGTAGCCATCCATGTAGTTGAGCCTCACCTTCTTCAAATCCGTGTAAGGGTCAGTCTTCGTTATCCCGGTGGTGTAGTATACCGCACTTCTATCGTTGACGATGTTCGTGTACAGTGCACGCCTCTTGAATCTCGCGAGTCCTTTAATGAAAATGGAATTGGGATCAGCGAGAATCTCCAGAAGAGGTTTGCCGGTGTCCCTGAAATTGTCGATTGTGAACAATTGTCGGCCAGACTGCGATAACGTCCGGGCACCCAGTACATTCCAGATATGATTTGGCCATCCGCGAAGAGGCGTTCGTACGCCGAGATGGGGGCTCGCGAAAGTGGTAAAGTTCTGGCTTTAGTGAGCAAGCATTCCCCAGACGCTACGGCCGGAAGCAAGTGAAGATAACCATAAATGAAGCTAGGGACTTACCACCGGCTCAACCTTGTCGAAAAACCCACTGCTCTCCAACAATCCGACCGTGTAACGGGCAACAAGTCCACCTAGAGAATACCCCACAATGGATAGCTTCTTGATCTCCTGCCCCTCTCGAGCCAGTCTCTCAACTTCCTCCTCGATCTCTCGACATACGCGCTCGCCTCCTAACTCAATGCCATCGTAGGTAAAGCTACCACTATTGCGCTTCGCCACGAGTATATGCACGATATCCTCAGGGTGCTTCTGGCGAAGGGCGAGAGCCACATTCTTCATATGAACTGGGTTTCCCCATAGTCTAGATCACGAATAAGAAATTTCCCGTTAGCTACAATGTTTTACTCAATTTGCGCATAGTTTTTGCACATGAAAAGATGTAGATATGCATGGTATCCTAAAGGGAAAGGGGTGAACGAATGAAAGGAAACCGGGGCAAACTTTACCCGTGAACGAGGACACACAGGTGCTGTGCCTCGCGGCTGGTACCGTTAAATTCCATCTCCATCTCGCCAGGGATCAGGAATGCGCGGTCCAGAGAAGAGAAAGAAAAGGGGAGCAATGCGAAGGGGGGTTTGTATAAGTAGTGGTCGAGAAGGAAGTCGCCCCGATGATCTCGAGACAACTCCTTCCTGACCACTACCGTTTGACGTCGCCTCCGGAGCCTACTACGGAGCGTAATCAGGCCCAGAGATCCGGGGGCTTTGCAGTGGATATTTCGCTTTCGCTTTGCGCAACTGACGCAAGTCACAGCAGGGTTTCACCGGACAAGCAATCGTTCCGGCGTCCGTACACGTGCTGCCGCGCCTGAGACGTGAGCAGGCAAGTACCCAAGAGAATTCCGCGCTGCTACAACGTGCGCCTGCAGCTCTGCTCGTGATCGGGGCGTGTGTACACAAGTGTAGCTTCCTGAAGTAAATCTTGAGGGTCTCAGCAGGTATATGTTATATGTTACACCCTTGGCCCATATTTTTCTGGGCCTGCTTCACAAGGTTGAAAGAAATCCACCGAAGCAGGAGGAAGTCCTCTGCTCTTTATCTCAACAGCACCCAGCGATAAGGACGGAGGTGGGTTCTAACTAGATATCGCAGTTCTGCGCTCAACTCTAAACCCACCAAAGATACAACTGCGCCTGATGGTCGTGTGCCTCCTGGCAGAATCCAGTCTAGTTGCACCAAGAACTTCCTTCGGCGACCACTCTCCTGCAGTGAATCGTGCAGTGCTATGCGATGGGGTCCCATTCACACTCTCTTGGCGGGGCAAGGCTGCATGATAGCGAAATTACATGATGTCAACGAATCCCCCGCGCAAAACGAATTAAAAAATCATAGCGGCTTTATATACAAGAATTTCCAATTAGACATCATGGATTTTACTACATGGAATCTCTAGTTATTCACATCAGGTTTGGTTTTGATTTGTGACACAGTACTACCTCATCTTTCGTTTCATTCTCGAACCAAATATGGCCAAGATGGGAGATACCAATTCACTAGTTTGAAAAAGCAATTTGCCTGTCTTCGTCTTAGGAAATAAAATAAGCTCCCGTTCCTTTCTTGAACAGTTTGCAGTACGTAACTGATTCAGTCGGCATGATTCATAGGGAGAAGATATTGAAGGGTTTCCTCTCGACTGTTTCGGGTTACACCAACTGGAACGTCGTGTAAAAGAGGTCGTCGCCGAGTGGGTGTGAATGTTGGGCACAAAACCCAATATGACAGGTCAGACTCCCCTACAAGCCTACTTGTATATCCTCAAGAGCGCTTAACCATTACCGGGTTCGGTATCCTCAAACTCCTCGAATCAACGTCTAAAGTGCTCACATCAAGGGATTGCGGGTAGGCGTCCTCGGCTGTACTCTTCTCTTTGGACTCTTTGGACCGATTGCTAGCATGCCGCCATCCCGAAGCATGAGCCTCTAGACTTTGCTGATCGTTGCTAGTCGTAGCTTCCTTGACTTTGGACTCTGGGGAATGCATCAGCGGCTCTGGAAAACTGACTTCGGATTCGGGCTGCCATTCCATCTCGCCATCGCTTGAGCAGTGACTGGCAAATCGTCTACTGATTTGGCGACCCTGTACGGCACCGGTTCCCTTTGCATATCTCTTCCAGAATCTGGACTTGGACATAAAGTTCTTAAAGCCATGCGTTTTATTTGATCTGATAGGAGTCTTAGATTTTCGACGGTTCCTAGGCAAGGGTGGCCCTGAGTCTCTGCTAGCTTGCGACTTGCTTTTCTTCTTCGTGACAGGATGATTTCCAAGATGATCAACTTCTCTGCGAACCATGTTTCCCCCCCTCAGAAGCAAAATCTTTGGTGCCGCTGCTGCAAAACTGGGTTGCAGTATTCAGTTTTCAGTTGTATGCCGCCTGATTTCCATATTACGCCGCACAAATTGATAACGTATGTGGTTTGTGTTCGGTACATTTATGGAAAGTCTTCCATATATGTGTGTAAGTGTATGGACAAGGAAGCATATGCTGGAATCTAGTAGATATAGCATATCAGATCCATTCCTTTCAGCTCGGCTCTGCATTCCATTCCCACTCTTTCAGCAATTGCCTGACGCGATAATCAGTCGCCCAACCCAAATCTTCTTCTATGCCACGAAGCAAATCTAGCACAATCTGGCGCTCGCGGCTGTCGTTAAGAATCTGCCCCGCAACAAAGAGCGCCTGCACTTGATTGATCCGCACAGAAGCTTCTGGCCTCCCAAGCGCAATTCCGCAGATTTCATGGCTATGATGTCGTGCTTCTGCTTCAATTGTCCGGTAGGAGTTGAGCCTATCTGAGACGGTAGATCGGCGCACTGTAGACTCGTGGGGCTTGTTAATAAGGAGCAGGCTACGGGCCATATGATATGATTGCATGGTAGATGCACACATTGGTATGCTATACCAGATCTCTGGAAATATCGCTCTTGGAGAGTCACTCGGTATAGAGCCATCGGTAATGGGCGGTAATCTCGCAACAGGTTTGAAAGTATCCGGTAGGCCATCATACCATACCTGAAGTTCGTTTTCCAACTCCCGCCATCGTTCCAAGAGAGTCATCTGATTGATGCCCACCACTCCTAGAGGGCTAGAGCGATCTTGTGGGAAAACATGGTCAATTGAGTCTCCCGACGCCATGTAATTGACAATCTTCGCTATCAACCATATTAGGGCGTTAGATATCATATCCTCACGCATAGCCGGTTGCCCTTCAGGATATTCTGATTCCTCCCTGTTACTAGGTACGACGAAACCTTGTTCATCAATAAGCAGGCCAGCAGCTCTCCAGAGGTCTAATTCGTACGGATTTAGCCTCGTCAGAGTTTCATTAATGACTGTGTCATGTCGTAAGTATGTGATCAAGATTAAACCGAAGTATGCAATGAGCTGCATAGAATGATGGATGTAAAATCAGAACGTAGTTTTGATCAACTTACAAGCTGCTAAAACATCCTGACGAGCGAAATTCCAAAAAGTAGCTTTTCGAGCTCTTGATGGCTTCATTCGATGCGGGTAACTCAATGAATGGATTGGTCTTCCAGAAATCGTATACTCATTATTGGCCATATCGAACAGGGATTTGGTCCCACTGAGGTGTCTTCCCCACGCTGTATTAGTGTTATCCAAAAACTCGTACACAGAAAGGATAGCCACTGCAGCAAGTGTCTCATCGGGATTACTAGTTGAAGATGGCCTCGAAAGACGACGTCTCTTATTCTGATGCTGCTGATCTGGGATGCCACTGGGAGATTGGACGCCAGACTCTGAATCCAGCATGTCCTGACGCATCGTCGTTTGCGAGACCTCTTCCATCAGTAGGTTAATTGCTTTATCATAGTACTTCGCTCCGATGTAAGCCCAGTCCACGGTTTCTGCGGAAGGGTACACTTCCATAGCCGCCTGCTTGCTCACAATCCCTCCAACGATTGCCTTTCGACCCTGGACTCTTCCCAGTTGCTTTGCTGCATAGGCGCATGCAGAATACCTCATTAAAGAATTCGAGATGGCTGTAACCGGAACCTGATGTGCAAAGTAACATCCTAGATCAAATAAATCCATCCACTGACCTGCGACCTCTGAGAAGTGCCGCATAAGGAATGAAACTTCGTGATCGGTAATAGACTCTCGTTGCCTCCTCCAAGCAGGCGTCTTTGATGATGATCTCAGTATAGGGTCGATTGGAGTATTAGAGCCTATAGCACAGTCCATATTTAGCAATGAGACCAGAAACGCTCTGTATATTCCACATACCAAACAAGTCAGTCCTCGAGGATGGATTAAGTAAGAAATCAAGGGTATTGGCGGGGGGTGGTGGTGGGGGTGATAAATTCGACTCAGCACCCGAAGACTGAACTGAGACGGATAGCGGACGGTATTGAAAATTGCTACTACTTGTAGCCACTTCAGACAGCGCCTCCAACCCGGGTGCTTCATCAAAGGTAACCGGGAAGTATGTAGTATCCTCCTGCTGTCGATCATGTGCCTGAGGAGCTTCAATAGAAGTAGCCAAGTCCTGCGGTTCCTCCTGCGGACGGTCATCGGGATCTGGAGAAGTCTCCATATTGAAAGGATCGGAAATATTATAGAAGGTTACTAATCCAAGGCCCAATTGTTAGCTAAACCACTTCATACCAAGCTCACGGCGCATCAATTGCATCAATTAAGCGCTGCACTTGCGAGCCGTACTCCAAGAGAGAAAGGGAGATCTTACCAGTCTTGGGAACATCAACCCAGACACTATTTTCATCAAACGTATCCCTATACGCATAGAATGAACCTAAATGCTCTACGCCATCTCCAGCACCAATGCCTCCACCGCCATTACCACTTGAACCATCCTGTCCCGCTCCCGCTCCTCCTAGTCTATTATTCATCGAAGCATTCTGCTGATGGCGAAAGACGATCCCATCGCTGAGCAGACACGTCCGGGACGCTTTGCGGCATTGGCCACAGGTAGGCTTGACTTCGTCGCATTTGAGTTTTCGTTGGCGACATGTTTGGCTGCGAGTGCGGTGGTCAGCGCGAGCTCGTAAGACCTCTTAAAGAATAAAATCACGGGTGTTCTGGCAGCACTGGAGTTCAATCCATTGGAAAGAGTGGAGGGGTACACAGGGAAATGAAATGACGGAACATGGGCTAAATTACAGCAATAATCACCATACGCAATACAACAAATGTAGAACCCAAAAGAACAGAGACAAGAAAATCCATCCAACAAAAAATAAGCCTCAAACCGCTCAGAACAAAACGCCGCCCACTGCAAAAGAACTACTGTAAACTCACCACCCCGTACGAGACCTCATCGCAAGAACCTCCTCATCTCAGCTCATTTCATTGCATGATCCCCTCCTTCCTTTCTTTCCACGGCAGAGAACCAAAAAAAGATGCAAGAAGGAAAAAAAGAGTCGAGGAAATTGGAACCCAAATTGGCTTTTTCAACGCCGTAAAATACGACACATGACTCCACCAGCTGAGCTGAGCGGTACGGCAGCGCGCGCGCGTTGCTAGAGGGGAAAGGATAAAAAAAAGGTCTAGAATGTCTAGGCGGTGGTAGGTGCAGGCTGCAGGTTGAGAACAGTACCGATAATGTACTGTGCTGTAGCTAGCTTACTGCGATATCGTAGCTTAATTTACTGTACCGGTACCGGTACTAACTCAGGTCACAGGTCACAATCACAGCTGCAGTCGCGAAAATAAAGTAACTGGGGGAGTTTTCTCACTAAAGGACCTTCGCATAATTGATTTTACCGTATTGGTTTGAGTTTACGAGCAAAGGGCTCTATGCCATCCAATTCGTTCCCACCTTTCAATTATGCTAATTATTCTATGTAAGAGATCATGAGCTCGAGTTAAGTTTTCTTCTCCCATGCGGCTGCTGCTGTTGCTGCTGCTGCAATCAGCATCCCCCCGAACTACCGGTAATTATAGCTCTGCTACCCAAGCTATGCAAGGCTTACCTACCTGTCCTATTCTGGTATTCCCTAAGTTCGTGAGAGGTTCCGGAGTTACCTGATTAGGGTGATGTTGATGGTCACTTTTCGGGACATGTTTTTCAACTTGCAGCTACGGTATTGCCTTACGGACTTTATTTTGCAGGTCTCTATCACTCAGAATAAAGCCTTTTCTATGGAGTCGGAGAAAGAGAGTGATGGGTATTAATTTCTTCAATTGTATTTAATTGCTAACTTGCCAGACTATGTACTTTGATGCTAACGGTTTAAATATGATGATATATACGATGCTAAACTCTGGCGCTTTTGCCCTGCTAGCTGCTATAGTTGAAGCAATGCGCCTACCCTTATAGCTCCCTAAGCCCAAAACACCACAGGTGATTTTCAAATGACTCTGATTTATTGCGCCTGCCACCTTTCCGTTCGCTGGATAAATTTGATCTGATAAATACATAAAACAAAGGGAAATGACGTATATAATGTGAGGTATGACGTGTCGTTATGCTGCGGTTTCGAGGTCGGCCTATACAAGTCTCGATGGAATGACTTCCATTTGCAGCTGAGGATGGCCGTTATACAGTATTTGCGGCTGCCTATCCTTATAGGGAGCAAAGGCAGGCTGAAGTAAGCCCGCATCGATCATTATCCAGGCCGGTGCTGGAATTTCAGTAGGAGCTGGCGTTATTCTCTTGAGAGCACGACAGAGCAGATCGATTGATCTGCGAGCGTGTTCACCTATAGTTTGACATGTCCACGCCTCCTACTTGCATCCCGAGCCCTAGGCCATCTGTATTCGCTCTTTGCAGAGGGTGAGGGTGGTACTCGGCCATTGTCCTAGGAATGTTAGGAATGTTGTAGCCCACTGTGGTATTTGTCCTCATGGGAGGTCTCTGTCGCCCAGCCATGACCAAAGACTTGTAGTCTCCGCCTCCCATGCCTGAGTTCTCGTTCATGGGGAGACCGTGTGCTTGCATCATTGGGTTGTTCAGCTCCGGATGGAAGCTGCCATACTCATTCATACCAGGAAACTCAGATCCGTTGGACATGATCCCGGGGCTCATAAATGATGAATGGTTGTCGCTTGACTCGGCACCTGGCGAACTCAAATCCTCAATTCGCTTGTCGTAGGGAGCAAGATTTTGCTCCATCTTGAACTCGTTCAGAGCATTTTGAACACCCATGTGCTGAGAAGGAAGCTGGGCTGGGACACCCATTCCGGCATTGCCGAAGCCATCGAAGATATCGATATTGGCGCATGCACTGTTGTCCGGCACAGTCTGCAGCATTGGGTTGGCGAGACGTGGGAGGACGTCGTGCACCTTCTGGAGAAGGAGAGGGAGGAATCGGTGGTCGCCGTTACGGAGAACTGAGAGGAGGGTCATGAATTGTTGAAGGTAATCACGAGGCCCGAGGGTGAATGGGTCGCTATTTTGGGGGAGGAGAGAAAGCACATCGGTAAGAGAGCAAGCCACATCAAAGAGCTTCTCGATCTGTATGAGCCATATTAGCCATGTGTTACATATATCAAAAAGTGAGGAAGAGGATTGCGTACCAAACCAAGACCATGGACCTCCATACTCTGATGGGAGAATTGGGAGGTCATGGAAATGAGATCCCGCGAGATCTCCACTGGATACTGGAAGGTCATGGTTGGATCTTCGTTATTCGAGCTTAGATATCCATTCTGCATGCTCAACTGCCACACCATTGTGCGTAGCCATTGTTGGCTTGTGCGTAGGTCGGCGGCCTGGTTTTCTGTTGAGTTGAGGTAAGTTGGGAGGGCATCGCTCAACTGCTTCTGGAGGGCCGAGAGATATGCTGGGGAGCAGTCGGATCTAGTCTTGTTCCACAGAGCGACAAAGCTCTCATCAAAGGGTCTGAAAAGAGTGATCAGGTGGATAAAGCCATGCAGGTGATGAGCAGCGGCATCTGTAGGATCATCATTCAAAGTGGGAAGGGAGATGGTCGCCTGGAGAGAGAGAGGTCGATGGCGTTGGAGAGCATAGGCTCTAAAATTCGCAGAAATCAGTAAAAACACTCGTGGCACGGAAATATGAACCTCTTACCTTTCAGTAACGAACAGAAGCCAGTACAACCTCCGTCTCCTCGACGACTCAATCTGATCGAATTGTAAATAGGTCTCCTCCTTTTGCATGTTCAAGATATGCGCAAGCGTCGTTGCCTCCCGTAGATGGAACCAGGCCTTGTTGTGCATATCCAACCCATAGTAACATCCAAACAAAAAGAAGCTGGTTACGAGACTGTTCAAGGTAGGCGATTCCAGATGATCGTATCCCTTGCGCACCCGCAGAGTCTCTTCCATCAGCATGGTTCCCGAGACAAGATTTGCACCTGGAAGAGCATCGAGGCCGAGAGGATCACCTGGGATCCCCATTCCGGGCTGGATCATCATGAAGGCACATAACGAGGTCAAGAGACAGTAGGTATCGATGTTCTGCTCAGCATACACAGCCTGCTGTTCCAAGCGTCCACGGTGCAAGATGGGCAAGGTCGGGTACATGTTGGCAAAGAAAAACTCGATACACTCCTTGATCATTTCCTGCGTCAGGAGACCGGGCGAAGGAGCCAGCGTCGGGCTGCACGGCGGGCTGGCGATGCCATTGAGACGGTTCGCAACCTTGGAAGAGAGTGTGGTCTGTCGCTGGGTCTCACGAAGTTCGCTGATCACCTTGGCCCGCGAGCCCTTGGGGCCCTTCTTCTGGGGAATGGCATGGTAGGTACACGACAGCTGGGCCGACGAGCAGTTCCGACACGGATTGATGCCATCGCACTTGACCTTGCGACGATGGCAGGCGTCGCAGGCCCTCTTCACCGAGGTCGACATCGTGCTGGCGGTGCACAATCCACGGTGTGGAGAGTGAGAGAGGGAGAGAGGAAGGGTGAGGAGGAAGGGCGAAGAAGATTTTGAGCGCGAAGTGGACTCGAGGTGCCGGCGACGGTTGCACACAACGGGGCTCGAGCGAGGATGGGTAGGATAGGGTATTATGGGGTCGAGAATGCGGAGAAGGACTTGCGACTTCTTGGAGACGAGCAAGCGGAGAGCAGGAACGCTGGAAATTGCTGTGATGTGGTAGGAGAATGGTGTTTGCTGGAAGTACTTATTCGGTCCGTCGCTTGCACGGCGCAGACGGCAGGCTCATGTGAGGAATGCGGGGGGGTTAAGGTGCTGAGGAGTTGTGGCCGGCGGTCTTATTGGGCCAGTTCGCTCAGGGCAACCGCGCCTGTACGGAGTACGGTAGCAGCAGAAAGGCTTGGTCGCTGAACCCGGGGCAGAGGCGAGGTTTTGGGGGGAAAGTCTGGGCGAGGACTGAGGGCGAGCGACACCGGGTCGTTGCTGGCTTTTGCGATGAGGTTGAAGCAGAAAGGAGGATGTGCACACGAGGAGGAACGAGGAGGAAGAACGAGGAAAAGAAGAACGAGAGCAGGCACGAGAGAAAGACGGCAAAAGCGAGAGTAATAGGGGGCCAGAGGGTTTGTTGATGAGGATGAGACAGGCGGCGCAGGCTGGTCTTGGTGCTTAGTCCTGCCTCTGTCGCGCGCTCCCTGCTTTTTCCTTGGAGCCGGACTGCGGGTGTGAAATTGGGGCGCAAAAGAGGAGCCCTCTCGCCTGTCTGGGGAAAAGAAGGTAACGTAGCAGGCGCACCACCCAACCCCCGTACAGCAGCAGCAGTGCCGTACCGTTGTACCACGCCCGCCGTGCTCACCATGCTCACCATGCTCACCATGCTCACGCTCCCTTGCACGCGCTTTTGCGTCAACTTTCCCGTTCCCGGGGTCGAAGAAGCCCTGATCATCACCACCACCACACACCACCCAGCATCTGCACGCACGAAAAAAAGATCCAAACTGAAAGAAAAAAATACGGCAGCCCACCAGCTACGGCTGACTGGGACAGTTCAGTTCCCTGGCAGCTGGCAGAGCAAGCAATACAGCACAGCAGTTCAAACAGCCCTCGAGACAAGGCCTGCGAGGTGCCACTGGGTGCAGCTGCGCGTGTCAGCAGCGATGGAATGCGGTCGCCGCCTGTCATTGGGCTGGTCTCGCTCCAAATTACGGACCAGTGAGGGCAAGTCACAGAAATACAGCGTGTGGTCAGACTGGCGTCCCTCCCCTTCCCTGCCACTGCCATCTCCGGGGGCAAAGGACAAGGGCATGATCGGGGTCAGCCAAAAGAATCGACCTACTCCGGTTTCAGTCTAGCATCTCTTTTCTTGCGCGCCCTCATTCGCGGATTTTTTGCTAGACGCAGGAAGGTCCTGAGGGCAGCAGGATCGAGGGATGGAAGGCCCTGGAGGGATTTCGTGCACTACGGTTACGGGTTCAGCAGTGGCAAGAAAGTCCCGAAAAGTAAATGTCAAAAAGAGTATCTCCCCGTCACAGCTGCGGCTAACTACTGGTACAGTACGGAGTACGGTACTGCTCTAGCCACTAGCACGTTTAGGAGCATTTGTGCGAGAATACCCTCGATATACTGTACTGTATTTGTTGTACAGTTGAACCAATAATCCATGGCTTTCATGCGTTCGGTCTATGGAGTCTGCTTCCCAGCACGTTGTTCCATCCTCACTACCTCGTCCTTGATCCTCGTTAAGTCCATTCCACGAGGACTCCGAGGAACGAGTCGTCGGGAACCGACCTGACGGGCTTTGTCTGGATGCTTGCTTGACTGGTACGATGGGGAAGAAAGCATTGGGCCTCGCTGGACTGGGTCGACACTTGCAGCATCTGTAGGATGCCACGGCTGCATGTCCTCTTCCCTTTGGTACACTCGGTATAGTAAAGTACTGTGGTCCTCGACTCTTTTCCGTACCTTAAAACCGTACAACCGTCACACATCATGGTCATGACAGAAAGGTTTCTGAGCGATTCCTGTCATCCTGACATTCTCACGCCCCTTACCGCATCATCCAGCTCGTGGCTGCTGGGCAGCGGAAACCAGTCGCGCGGAAATGCTCTGGGTTGGCCAGAATTCAACGCCATGATGCGATCGCTCGCTGCCGATTTCAGGATCTCAGTTTAGAACTTTTCCCGAATCTTGTATTTTCTGCCGTATCATAAAATAGATCAATCCCAGTTTTGCAGCATCTAGGATTCCGGATAGCCGTGCAGTACTGCGTCTATTTTAGTTGGACTTAAAGGTGCTGTACGGTACCGCGGTGCAGAGTGCGCAAAAATACTACAGTGACTGAGAAACGCCATGCGCAGAAAAATCGACAATCCCGCAAATCAGGGGCAGTCGAACATTTGCCAAGGCTTCTGGAGTCTTCATCTCCACAGCCCCTCCGCGTCCGGCTCCAGCACCAGAGGAAGAACTTTTCTGCGTTCAGACCCACCTGCGCATTCCGAGAGGGTCATCACATGACGATAATTTCTAGCTTCTTTGTCCGGTTGACGGCGTGCCACGCTTATGTTATCAGACTCAGCGAGTCATAGATCCGGCAGTCTCACCCAGCACCTCGCACGTGCTCAACAGAAGTTTGCCGGTTTCCCTCTTGAGCGACTTGAGCGTTCTTGAGCATACTTTAATAACTCCAAATATTATCGAACATCAATGCTAGAATAAATCTTTAGAACCACGTGCTTTCTGCGCCCAATACTTGGGACCACAACTGCAGTATCGAGACCATGGGATGATTGGGGTGATGCTCTTTGCAGCAATGCCGTGTTCCACCAGCCCCAGCAGCTGCGTGTCGTCCGATGCCTCAAACAAGTGCTCACCACGGTCAAGCCAGCTGCATGAAGAGCAGTCTGGCACCTCGACAGACATCTCGACACCTATTGACAGCGCTACCCCGGCATGGCTAATATGTATCAATTAATTAACCTGCCAGGTCTCGAACGGACAACTGCAACGAGATAGATTAAAAAGTACCGTGCGAAAATGCATCAGTGGGCATCGTCTCTATGCTGGGAAGGGCACCACCACTGCGCCAGTCAACGGTAGTCCTGGCCTGTCACAGTAGCAAGCTGACCTTTCCAGTTCTGGCGTCCACATCCGGGGCCCCCGACTCACTCGCATTCCATTCTTCCAATCAGTGATACGGCTGGGTGGGAATAGATCTAACTGCTTGCGCAACTAGTGGATTCTAACTTTCCTACTCCGTAATTGCTGCTTGTAGCTGCTTCTGCGGAAAGCCGGCACTTGGATGAGGAAAAGAGCTCCCTCATAGCTTGTGCGATACCTCGATACCTAGTAACTGCACGTTCTAGACACCACGTTCCTGTCACTTTTCAATTAATAGGCCCCAGGTACCTGCCTATCTCATGGCAAGTGTCTAACGTCTAACACCCGTATTTAGCTATGATTAGCACTCTTGCCTTCATCCTCCTGTGCTTTCTTCTGCTTTTGGTTCTTCTCTCACGAAGCCTCCGAAGGGTACGGAGATGCTCGTCAGTCATCACTTCCAGTCTTCGATCACTTTCTACTGCAAGTGCAATGCGCAGTGCCGTAGTGCGGTAGCTTGACCAAGGAAGAAGAAAGCCCTTTCCTAAGTGGACCTGGGGCGTGAGCAGTTCTTCGCACGAAAAGCCGTTAAGCCACCACGGCAGAGAAGCAGCACGCAGAAGCCAAAGGCCCAGTTGCTGATGGGGAATTGACGGATGGCGCTCTCCGGCAATTGCGGAATGTTTTTTTCTTACTGTACTGCTTACGGTCCCTGAGAAGCACACTCTCGTATTAAATACAGTTAAATCCAATCGCATTCTCCTTTGCAACCCTCCTTGATACATCCTCTTCTTTGCACATGGTACTTGCTCTGTTCGTAAGTAATGTTCTATTTCTCCAAGGAAGGAAAATGACATGGCGTTATGGAAGCAGCACAAGTCATGTGACTGGCTACCACGTCAGACCCAATGGGCTTGATGCCAGTCCCCAAACGGTCAAGCGGCCGTGTGGAGGTGAGGGAAAAGGACCGATATGGCCTCATCTGGGGGTATCTCTGGGCAAGAGACTTGGGGCAGGCGCGCCGTGTGGAGATGATGAGCTCTTCTGCGGGGTGAAAGCGCGTCTACAAGGTGTCGACGGGCGATGGCTTGACAGATCAAAGGCTTCTTGGCTTCACCGGATCTCAACAAGACGGTGTGAGTTGTGAGGGAGCTTTGGTCCTCAATGGAGCAAGCAAGCTACCAGTACACCGTGCACGCGCGGAGATCCGCATGGGGAACAATTAATGTGCAACAATGGCGGCAAGGGAGTGATGGGGCTGGGTTGGCGGCTCTCATGGAGTTGGCGAATCGCACGGAGTCCTTGGTACATGGTCTGGGGAGCAGGCTGCGTTGCCCGGAGTGGTTCTCGGTACCTTTGCCTGCGAGAATCCATGCTGAGCATTCTCCTATGTCCGGACAGCCTCCTGTTTTTCTGTCCCATCACATTCCTTTAGGGTTGCATTACTAGGGCTTCGGATCTCTTTCCTATCGAGTGATGGTATCGGGCCCTTGTGGCCGGATGTAAGTTTGAGATCGCGGATGTTTGCCCCGACTATTCAACAATACATGCCGATGCCGAAGGGCATCCGTGATGGCACTACCATATGGCTCAGAAGTATCTATTCATGACATTCTGTGCTTATTGGTGCTCTTGCTTCGATTCCAGTAATCACAGAAGTTTGAGATTACCTTCACATATTTTGCATCTAATTAATGTTTGATATGGTTGTGAGTACGATGCTATCTCAGCCTCCCCCTTTCCGCAATGTACCTAAACATTCTAGACCTGCAGGGAAAGAACCGATAGTCTCGGGCTGGATCATTAGCTCAGTAGCAAATCCAGCTCTTCTCAGAAGATATGCACTGGCTGATCGACGTCTCCCAGATCGGAGCTTTCTCTCCTTCTCTTTTAACGTTGCCAATCTGGAGCCCCTCATGCCTCAAACAGGTGTCGATCCAGATACTAATCCAAAGACGTATAAGTCAAAAGCCATGCCATTAAGGCTACATATCCAGCCCCGGGTTACCCAACGTTGATGCCCTGTCGAAAAGGACCGATATAGTGCATCTTACAGCTAAACGCCAACGCAGCCAGAACACCAGCGCAGCCCTCATAACCATTAGTGGCCTTTGACTACACATACTCATCCGATCAACATACCAACGATATACATTTGGTACCTATCTTTATGCAGAAAGGCGTTAGCCTACTGTATTGTGACCCTGTGCTTAGCTCCTCATGCTATTGGTGTTCGAGAAGGGCCGCTCCGAAGCTTGAGCCTAAGCATGAAGCTCTTTAATTCCAGATTCAGAGCTGGTACCACAAGTTGGAGAATCCTTTACTGTTCTGCTCCTTGCGTGTTAATTCACTCAGTATACGGGATCTTTGATGAAGATCTTCTATGCAGGTGTATCAGAAAAGGAGAACTGTCCGAGACATTGCAGAGTTGAAGTCCCATCTTAAAAGGAATCCTTGATTCTTATGGTTTGAGCCTTGGCTTCAATATTCAATTGGGATTCTTGCATTTGCTGTTGTGGAGGCTTCACCCCTGACAGCAAGTTCTTGAGGTATTTTCAGACGAAAATTGGCTTTTACCATTCCATCTCGCTCAGTTTTCCCACTACTTCAAATAAATGTGTCTGGGAGCTCCTTTCATTTTCTTTTTTGGGCAATGCCACCCCCCTTTTTATTTCTCTACATACTGTACAGCTGAGAACAAATTCCAAACACTAGATCTGTGCATCGGAAATTGCATATCATGCTTCTAGGGTGGTGGAAGAAACTTGTTTTATCAGAAGACAGATTCCATTGATTCTGCATGAAGTTTCAGGGGGCGTGTTTTGATGATTATTGGTTAATCATGTTTCAAGTTGGACCGCGAAGTTAATGCTTAATAGAAATGCTTGTTTGCTTGACTCTTGACATGTGACCCTTGATTAGATATATGTTACTGGATATCATAATAGATCTGGATTAACAGGTTTCTCTATGCATGCCTGAGCTGCTCGATTAGGATTATAGTGGATCCTAAACGCAGGATTATGGAAGCTGAGAGCAATTTGGGTAATTATTCCACAGTTTCGAAATCCATGATAGCAGTATTCCAGACTTTAGATGGAAATACTACTGGTGGAGACATAGTCGTCAATCTTCAGTATCCAGCCAGATAGCTGGTTACATGTAGCACACCTCTCTCCGATACCTGTACGGTCCTCGATCACGTTTCTCAAGTCCCAGTCCCTTTTCCCTTACATGAAACCTATGCCTCCGCTAATAACTCGGAATCTTTTCTCTCTATGATTTTTTTCATTTCTACGGTATTCTGCGTCTGTTATTGAGCAGCCCAGGTAGCACATGTCCTGGCACCCCATATCAAACGATGCTGACATTTGCAGCATACTTGGTCTATAATAATGATGCTCAATTCACCTCTCAGGTGTATGTGCCCTTTTTTCTCCTAATACAATAGAATCCAATGATATCGAGAGGTAAACAGGAGAAGTAACTGCACGAGTAGTGAGTGTTGTAAATGGTCCGTGCGCATTAAACCGCCCCCCTTTTTGAACCCTCGTACAAAGGAGTTGGGTTTAAGCAACGTGAAAGTGGCATATAGCTCGTATTGAGACAATTCGTATAGATATAGACCGTTGCACAAGTTCTAGAAGAGACTCAGTTACATAGATATCGGCATTTCCATATCACATTTCTTAACTATACATTGCATAAAATTGATCTATTACAGTCCGATCCATCAAGGACCTACGTGACCCATAAACTTCATGATATTCATACCCCGTGAACTGCAATGACAATGCAATACAACTCTACAACGCCTTCGCATACGATATTTAAGAGCTATTTAGGCTTGCTCACTCCTCCATTTTTACATCCCCTTCGCTCTTACCCATATTCTTGAGTAGGTAACTACGCTTGAAGTATTCATTTGGATGGACAATTGTCTCGAGCTGAGCTGCCGACCACGTGCCATCATCCTTGACCTTCTTGATCTCCTGCCTGTGGACATAGTCAAATACCCTAGGAGAGTAGAATCAGCATCCTAGATAACGAGAGCTAAAAATGTACGGGGGAAATCTTACCTGTTACAAGCTAAATGATATTTCTGTTTCTCCTTATCTTCCTTCACACCTTTCAGCACATCTCGATCTTGCACTCCGACCGCCTGTAGTAAAGACATCAGATTGTCGACACTGAAATGTCGATATGGACATCCATGTGCTTCTCCGGGTCCAGGAGGATGATCTGTCAGGATTTTCTGGCATGAAAATGGCGAGTATCCATTCCCTCTGCGATTACTGTCTCCACCAACGTCACCGTAGGCGTGTCGAACATTGTATCTGTACTCTTTATTGAATACATCATCTGTGATCTTACTGAACGAACTTCGCCAGAAGACCAGACACTCCTCGAGATTCAGTCCGATACCTTTCAAAAAGAGTGTATATTGTAACCGTCCAAAGTGCTTGAGATGGGCGTCACGACGCAGAGAACGGTGGAGATGCTGCATGCAGAGAGGAAACGAGCTAGAAAGAGTGTCGATGTTGCGGGCTGAGATGTCTGCACCTGGGAGAGAAGAAGATGATGAGTAGTTCGCATCTGGAGTGGTAAAGTTCTGGGAAAGATGGTTCAGAATCGGGGTCAGCCGATCGTCTTCATCCAGCCGGGGAAGAGCGCGAGCAGTGAGCTGTAAATAAATCAGTACTTTATTGCTGCATTATCACGAAAAGTCGCACCTCGAGAGCTTTTTCCAGACGAGTGGTGAATTCCGTGACCACGAGAGATAGTTGGTCTCTCCCAGGCACATAGGCTTTCCCGGCCTTCAGGAAGACTTTCCGTCCTTCAACTAACTCCGGTACCCTCTCCCAATCTACCTTGAACCAACTTTCTTCGTCGATTCTCTTGAGAAACCCACCAGCAGCAGCCTTCAACTGCTCCCAGCATTCCCTCTTCTCTTCTTCCGTGACGGGCTCCCAGTCTAGATTCAGAGATGCCACAAATGCTTGGCGGTCTCTCACATCATCATCCTGAAACCGAAGTCGGAATAGCATACTCTCCACACGGGAGAATCGTCGACGCAGGTCCTCTGTAGAGGCGAAAGCAAGTCGCAGGATGAAGTGACTATAGTGGTCCTTTTGTCTTTCTGCCTGAAGCAAGGCTATGTTGGAAGATGTAAAGGTAAGAGGCATGTATTTATCGAGAATTGGCTTCATATGGGTGGCCGTTTCCTGCATGGTTTTATTTCTGAAAGAGCATGCCTCCAGTTCAGCGAGGACTATATATGACAGTCATACGTTAGTGGAGTTCTCAATATACATGAAAAGGTATAACGTACCTCGTAGACGGTCAATGGCCCATTGTTCGAATTGCTCTAGGGTGATATCCGCCGTGGGAGGCTCTGTGTAGAAGTTCAAGCGGTGGGAATAAGTAAGCTCTTTGTATGCCGGAGAGGCAAATTGCTTCTGTCTATGATCAAGAGTTGCTCGCCGTTTGGCGTCAACCCTCGAGAAGTCTTGCCGAATCATTGTTGGTGATAGTCGAAACAGTATCTTTCAGCTTCAAACCCTCTTTAACTTTGCGAGCTCAGGACGCGATCTGGTATATTGGCTCGATGGGGAGACGCGACGCGCGAATCTGGGGACGCGTTCTGATTGATCCGCTTGCTCTGCAATTTTCTGGAATAAAATGTTGATGCCTGAGTGCCTATCGCGTCTCAACCGTTACGTCCTCAGGCTACAATAAGTTTGCGACGCAACAACGGCATCATCGCCATTAATGTTCTGCGCTGCTTGGGGGCCAAAAGACCAGACACGCAACAAAACTCTAGGGCCCTGTAGAATGCTGGAATAGAGGCCAATCATGTTAACCAGCCCTATGAACGATGCACAACCGCTTGCTTGCGTTAACAGACTCCAAATCGGGCATTTGGGGGCCGTTGGGGGCGGTTTTGTGCTGAGCCCGCTACGACCCCTCGTTCGCTAGAGGGGCATAAATACCGAGTATCAAAAACATCTAAAGACATCAGACATCACATGTAATATAGTTTATGTGCTTTGGTTACCATCCTACTGACCTAGTTATATACTATTGTCGAATGATTTCTGATATGGCCTCCCTTCCAGGCGCATACGAGCGAACCAATGAGGTTACATTTGCCCGAAAGTCGTTGATAGCCCATGCCAGAGTACGATTTATCATGTTTGTAACTACTATATGAGATGAAGGTGTTAGATAAGTTCCTTCCACGATTCGTTATTCAGTACAGGTAGGTGTCTCGGCTCCTAGCTCCTAGCTCTCTCCTCTCATCGATCCTTCCTTCTCTCCTTCCTCAAAACAAAGTTCGTTTATTCCATTATACTCGATGTTGCATGGTACAATGATACACATTATTGGTATCCGAAGCCTAGGCGTCATCAGCAGTCCTTGAGCAGACGCTTAAGTATATATTCATCAAACAATCATTTCCATATTTCTAGTCCGCCAGGTATTACTTTTCGTGGTACCGCAAATGGCCCCACTGCCATCGTTCAAGAGCAGCTCCCTACCAAGCCATACTTATCTTCTTCAAGCCTTTGACGGGAATCCAGGAACAGTCGTCCGTATTAAAGCAGATGAGATTGTCTACTTGAGCTGCAATGCAGCTGCCCCAAACATTTTATGTATAACTTACGCCACAGCGACCAGCAGTCTGAATACAAGTGCTGCAGAAGCTTCCCGTTCTGGCTATATCATTCCCCGCGGCTTCGATGGGGATACAAATTCAACCACTAGTCATTACGCAGGCAGCGCTATAATCCCTGTGCTTGTAATACTACCTGTGATGATTACCGTCCTCGGTGTTTATATTTACATCCGGAAATTTTTGGGTCGCCGGCGATCTCTACAGCGCACAAACCAAGACGATACAAACTCAAATAAAGTCACAGAAGAAGCGAGGATAAGGAACCGGCCCGTTGAACAGCATAATGATACCGAGGTCAGCCTGAGTCACTGGATAGATT
The DNA here is from genome assembly GCA_021399445.1 of Xylogone sp. PMI_703. NCBI lineage: Eukaryota > Fungi > Ascomycota > Leotiomycetes > Xylogone > Xylogone sp. PMI_703. The sequence continues at coordinate 3,598,160 of JAJTUQ010000002.1, read as the reverse complement.
CCGCAAGCAACCAAAATGATGATGAGGGACTCAAATGTGGCAACGGAAGAGCCGTGATAGTAGAACAAGACTCTATGAAAGTACAGCGAGGTGGTCTTGCAGAAGAATATGTTGGTAGCATGCTACGGCATTCCAGATGCAAGGCCAGTAATGCACTAAAGAACGGTTCCGGTTTGGACGGTAGTTCCGATGACATATTTGATGAATCAATACACGAAGATGGAGATGATGATGCGGATGGAAGACTAAAATACAACCTCAAGATCACGACACAGGTGTCTCAACAAAACCATCAGGATCTCTCCATCAATGTGCAATCTCAAGAGCTCCCGCTTATAGTTGTTACGCCGCCTTCTCCATCTACTTTCCATCCCATTATCAGCTCTGAAACCCCTAGCTTTACAGGGGACTGTCAATTTCTCACAGTCCCAGAGAGTGACGAAGAGCCCGATGTAAGAGAACCGTGCATTTCAGAATCATTGTGAAAGTGAAGTCTCCAAAACAGTTGTTGACTGCATCTATAGGAACCAGATACAGTGAATTTAGTGGCCGATAGGACTGACCCACTAGCCAATATCTCGAAATCGAATATTGCTACAGCAGACACGGCTCTTCTCCCCGATTCGTTAGATGACACCTTGGCAGCAAATTTGAATATGGTTTCCATAATAGGACTCAAAACATTTTTGAACGATGTGGTTGACAAATTCCGCCGTTTGAAAGCAAAGTCGTCCCTGAAAACCACCTCTGCTGACGAAGAGTATCAATGGACGGGGCTGAACACAAATCCCTGGTCAGATAATATGGATTCACCAGCAGATATCAATCCCTGGCTTAGTGAATCAGATCAAGTTGGAGGTGTACATGGTCAGTGGACAGATGACCCAGCGGATCAAACGTTGGAAATCGAGACAGAAGCAGAATGGTTAGCAAAGACCAGGGCGCAACAGAAACAGCAACAATTGGAGGCGTATGTCCGTGATCACCCCCGAGGAAGAGACAGTCCTCCACAACTAGCTAGGGCAGAAGTTTTGCATCACCGATCAGGTGCCGTACTGAAGCTAGAATGCATCAATGAGATCGATAATGGTAGCGAGGTGATAAATTTGTCAAAAAGGGATATCTATGCTTCGGAGGAGACATTTGGGACTGCTAATAGATCTGGATCCGGGTATGAGGGCGGAAGTGAAGATAGTGCAGACGACGGAGTTTTAGGGCTTTCAGCTGGATAGATGCATGGTTCAGGATCACTTTCATGAATACAAAGTTGCTTATGGCTTCAAATACATACATAATGCATGGGGAGTTTATGGGGCAAGGAAACGCAGTATTGATAGGTTTTAGGGGTATTCATAGGGCTTAACTCCATTAGAAATCAAAGGACAACAAATATCACGTAGAGAACAAATGCTCATCCACCGAACACAGCATAGAGGACGAATCAACATCATATTTTTGTCTAAACAGATAAGCAACATAAGAGCGTCCCGGTTTCTTTTCTCGTTTTGTCCTTTTTACTTTATACAGAACTAAAGAAAAGCACAATCCAAGACAGGACCAGGTCAAGTCAAGAGTAGTAAGCTAAGCCTTGTTTTTACCGGCGAACGAATGCAGTGAACCCTTTACTTCTCCCAAGTAGATGCCGTACTAGCTGGCTTTCCGATGGGGCTCTTAGGGTCGCTGATGCTTCCACTACCGCTTCCGCTTCCACTACCAAGACCGATCCCACTACCGCTGGCACTGCTACTCTCGTCACTGCGCTGTTTGGATCTCTCATTCATCTTTAGATGGGCGAGTGGACCGCCGCCGAGAAGAGAAGGCTGGTCCTCGTTGCTAGACTGAGTAAAACCACTAACATTGCTAAGCATACTGCTGCTTCTACCACGTGTACGACGGCCGGGGGTAGAAGTGGAAACCTGCATTGGAACGTATGCGTGGACGGGAGGGTTCCATGGGTAAGCGGACATAGCCATGGCATTGGCTGCAGCGACGCCATCGGCAGAGATGTCGTAGGGGTTCGGAATGTTAGACATGGAAGTTGTTGGTGAGGGTTGAGCTTGAACTTGTTGAGCTTGCTGAGCGGCAAAGAATTCGGCCTGTTGGAGAGCGTCAATGGTGGCAAGGACAGCTTGGAGATTGCTTGATGTTTCCTGGATCTGGGCCGTAATAGCATGAAGACGTTCTAGATAAAGCGTTTCAATTTTGGCTCTTTCCGACTCTCTAGCTTGTCTTTGTGTAGCCCTTAACTGTGCTTCATCCAGACCCCGAGCATTCGCATCTGCAATGCGGTCATGCTCGCCATTGAGTTTGGCTATGCGACTCTGCATACGCTCATGCTTCTGTTGTAAAGCAGCTAGCTCATTGCTGAGGACCTGGATCTCTTTCTCCATGGCTTGCTTGGCGTTGTTGTACTCCTGTCGATACTGCTTGTGAACGTCTCTTTCCGCCTGGAAGGCTTCCTTTGCTGATTTCCATTCTCCTGACTCGTCGGTTGGAATTGACTCGAGGGACTGGATCTGTGTTGTCAAGGTGACGAGGGCTTCCTCAGCTTGCCTCATGTGGAGGTTACTCTGCTGGACCTTTTGACGTAGACGATCGTCATTTCCGCCTGAAGAAGCAATATTATTGCTAAGCTTTTCGATCTCCTTCCTAGCGGTATTGAGCTTGGCCCTTTGCTCTTTACGTTCCCTCTTTTGACGATTCCTTTCCTCGGTAAGCTTGACCTCTGACGATGCAATGGAAGTTTTCAAAGTCGTGATTGGCGAGCCAGGACGTCCTGCACTTGGTCCATTTGGCGTGAGTCCAGCCGCTGCTGCCATATCCGCTGTCGGTGCCGGCGAGGTCCTTACGCTCGTTGAGAATATGATAGAGCCATCAATGGTGCTGACAAAGTCGAACTGGTAACTAGACATCGGCGCAAGTCCGAAGATCTCTCCACTCCATCGTATGTCACGGCCAGGCACTGTATCTGCCATAGCATTGATTCGTGTTGGTTGCCAAGGGGCATTGTTTACCTTGACAAAGAACGGCTTGGTCTTATCTATCCCGACAGCGGCAGGGAATTGCTTTCCTTCATCTCCTGAAATATTTGGTGGCGGCGAATACGCTGGGAAAAAACTTGTGTTGAAATAGACTTCGTCAAACCCAACATAGGTTATCCAGATTCGATCCGATTCGGAATCAAACGGTGCGTTTCCGAGATTGTTGACATCTGTAGCATTTGTTCCAGCAGACTCTGCTGCTGCATGTGAAGATTCGTACTCTTTTATCATGACGATTTTCGTGCTGGCCAGGGCTGCCCATAGCGGCTGCCGCGTGCGAACCAGAGCACTCTGTTTTCGTTTCTTTTTAGTCGTTATAGGGTTACTGGTAGGTAAAGGAATGGACGATTCAGTCTCTGCAGACTGCCCATGCGGCGTCGATGATTCGTTGCCAACATCAAAGAGAGACCCCTTGCCCGCTTCAGGATCGCCTAAAGTGGACGAGGAAGTATCCCGCTTTTCTCTCCTTACGTACCAATCCCTAATATACCTTACCACTCCCTGAGTCAGTATGTGAATAGCAAGAATGCTTCGAATCCAACTGTGAGCACCCTTTCCCTTCCCACTATGCGGTACAACTTCTAATGGATCATCTGGATCTGGTGATCCTAGCAAGCCACCAGATGAAGAAAGCAGTGCCCGGAGGCCCGATTGCTTGATACTCCCACTTCGCAAAAACCGCGAAATCGCAACAATACTAAAACAAACGAGTACGTTGTTCGCACCGGCTTCTCGCCCACTGGTGCCACCTCCAAGGGTTAGGGCAATTACTGTCTGTGCCAGGTCCAGAGCAATATCCTGGAGCGGACTCCACAGAAACAGCCACACCAGCAGCACAATCAGATCAACCACGACTATGGTAGCCACAGACGGAGTACCCAACGTGCCCTCAAACACATCAGTAAAGCTGAACCCCACATTGGTGGTGGCTGATGGCGGGACAAAGGTTAGAGTAGCAAAAAGTAGATGGACAATGGAGAGAAAGGTTGGAGGTATCTGGAGCAAGACAATCAGAATGGCAATCGTGTCATAGAGCGGACATGACTTCAGAACCGTGAATGCCAGGCCTAGAGCGCCGGTATCACGATGTACAGCGGGGTTTTTGGCATTGTTGACATCGATCTGACGGTGGTTTGGGTGATGGGAGACGGAGATGGTGGGGATGTTGTGGTAGGACTCTGAGGACGAGGACTCGTCGTAGCCAGTGACCGAGGACCGGCGAAGAGAGTCGAGAGAGGCCATCTTGGAGTCAGAGTCTGTGATGCTACCAGCATGTTGTCGAGCATGGCCGTTGGAGAGCGGAGGCGTCGCCGGGAGCGGTGGTGTTGGCGGGATGCTCTCGGTGGACCTGGCCTGCCCGTTGAGATGGCCGTTGCTCTTCTGCTTCTGTACCCGTCTGCCCGGTCCTACGAGACCATTCTCATGGCGAGTATCACGTTGGTTTCCAGCACCCTGCGGTCGCTTGGTCGCCGGAGAAGCACGAGGCATGCGGCTCTGCTGACCCAGAGCGACGGAGCCAGGCCAGCCGCGAAGGAGAGACGCTGGGGAGAGCCGCAGCCACGGGAGCTGGTCGGAGGACGACAACGTTGTGGTGGAGGAGGCAATGCAGAACGTGCTCGAAGGCGCGACTGCAAAGGTCTATCGAGAATCCAGGAGTAGGCCGTTAAGGAGCCGGCATCATCCAGCGCGGAATCGCAGTGGTGATGGTGCTGGCGAAGGCGTGGTAGACTGGGTATGGCGGTGGTGGTGATGGTGGTTAGGAGGGGAAGGAATTTTGAAACAGAGAGGTTTTAAGTCGAGTTGATCTTTTAGTTGGAGGCGTATTATCCTTAGCGGCGCTGGCTTGTGTTAGTGGTGGTTTTGCCTGGGTTCAGCGAGCAGCGTCTGGGCTACTTGGGAGCGTTTAACGAGAGGGTGCTGGGTGCCTTGGGAGGGACCTGCGGGTGCCTGGGGCTGCCAACTTTTTTTGGGCCTCCAGTGTTGACTTGTGTACTCCGTACAGTAATGCTGTATTACGGGTATTACTACGGGTCGTGGTTGTTGTGCAGGGCTTTCCATTGAATTATTCCCAGGACACTTCTGCTTTTCTCTCACTTCTGCACTCCTGCTGGGGCCAGCGGCAACCAGCCCAGATCCCTCTGATCCCACTGATCCCACTGCTGCCACTGCTCCCCTATCCACCTTTCCCTTTTCCCACCTCCACTCTCCAGCCCTTTCCCTAACGCGGCACTCGCACCAAGCCACCCGCAGCGTTCACCAGCCGATGACGACGGGCCCAGGCACCAGATGGCTCAGGATAGCTCGGGATGGCTCAGGATGGATCGGAATCGCGAGCCCTAAACGTCTGGCTCGATCAGCCTGCTGCTGTGACGCCCGTGATGCCTGTGATGGGACCCTGCGTGTGAGCTGTGAGCCCCGTCGAGGCTGCGAATGCAGAGTGCAGCACGAGGTCGAAGCGCAGGTCCAATGGCCATGGCATTTCAGTTCCCGTCATATGGCATGGCAAGATGATACTGGTTATACACCATCCAGCGCACAACGGACGCGATACAGTCATCATTCATCGCACGCCATTAAAGACACAACAAATACACGATATAGTACATACACCTGACACGCCTCTTGTGTTCACAAATTCAGCATTTACCGGCCCAGGCTCAGCTATGCCGGTAAACCGCGCCTGTCCGAACAACGGAAAATATACAACCGCCACTTCGTTCATCTCGCAGCCCCCAAGCGATGCTGTATCCCACCAGTCACCAGTCAACCAGCGCAATCGGATTCCCCCGCGCAAAGAAAATGCTATGAATTGGAGAGCAGCACCATCACAAATTTGGTGCAAGTGATGAGCTAGAGCAGCAGCATTAACCAAGGACGGTGCTGGACAGCGCAAAGCACCAGCACAGTACAGCACAACAGCACCGTAATGCCGTAATCATTCAATCCTTCATCTCGCTCGGCCCCGCTATGGAGCACTGCGCAGACGCGCAGGCCAATCAATCCGCCTCATGGTCCAGGAATATCCGGGGCATCAGAGGCATCGGAGGGGGCTAGAGCCAAGCCCAGCAGCGAAACCAAGCATTGGCTTCGCAAATACCCATCGCTCAATGGGCCCCTGGAGGCACGAGCACCCACCGCACTTCCCGGCACCCTTGGAATGCCCACACACAGCTTTGGTGCTTATCACTGCAGTTAATGATCGACGGCGAACCTTATTATTGCGAACAAGCACGAAGAGAGATACGCCTAGACATAACCGCTTTAGGCATGACTTGGTGCGGAGAGAGTCACGGCCATGCCCCTGCCCACCTGGCCCTTCGAGCAACTAACTGCAGCGCAACTTCCGCCCACTCCTCTGCTTGTTCCCTCCAGGCGGCGCGTTGCTGTCGGCACTTGGGTTCAAGAATGGAACATCCAGTCACTTCCGACTAGGCTATTGGAGTGAGATGGGAGTCTCGGGTGGGTGGCTGCGGGACGTCATAGGATGAAGCAGAGGGCCTACAGGAGCCCCAGGCCTGTACTGTGCAAGTCTCCTGCCTAAGAGCTTGTTCGTTGGTATGCGGAGAGCTCCAGACGCCCTCAGCTAACGCCTCTTCTTACGTGATGGTGCGATTCTTCATCTTTTCCTAGCAAGCCAACCCTGGAAGCCGTTTCTTAGCAGATAAGAAAACGGTTACCGTATGCTTGGTGCGGGCGGTGGAGCACAATCCCGTCGCGATCGTGATGCGATTGCTGCAATTTTAATTGCAGTAGTACGGAGGAGTCAAAAGATAAAAATGTTTTTTTTTCCTTTCTCCATCCAAAGAAAAATTCTCCTTCGTCTGCCCCTCCTTCACTGGCCCACTAAAACCGAGTTATGAGTCGTGACATCGTTGCCATCAGTAATGCCAATTTCATTTACCGCAATCGGATAGACCTGCTACTCTCGTTTGTCAATACCCTTGGTCGGATCTGAGGCTAAAGTTGGGGTGTAATAACACTGCACTTGCCCATCGGAAAATTCTGAGGATGGTTCATGTCCTCGCTGGTTGGTCGAACGGATGATCAGTCCGCAAAAATGCTGAAAAGATAACCCCTCACCGCAAGAGATGGCATCCCAGTCCGAGATGTCGACTGTTTTTACTTCAATCCACGCGACCACAAGTAGTTAGGTTCCGTCATCCAATGGTCGAGGCTCCTGAAAGGAGGAAGATTTTCATGTAAACGACTCCTTGGTACATGCAGATTCGACAGCGGAGGCTTTGGCTACAATGCCTGTCTATACGGAAGTAGGGGCACAGTGCATGCAGGGTAATCACCGTTGTCGGCGCTGATTCGCTATCCGCCTACACAATTCATTTATATTGACCACTCCCAACCTCCCATTCCTCCCTCAGCCATGCAGTAGCTTCTGTTCGTGCTCGAGATATCGTTCGATGTGACCTAAAAGGACGTTTCCAGCATGGAATGGCCTGGACTAGCGGGTACTCCGTCACATGACTGGCTCTCCCATAAAAATTATCCACAAAAGACGGATTCTTTTAATCGATTAGAGTATGGTATCAAACTGTTGTGGAGGCTCTGCAAGGTGCGCCAGACTAATAAGCGCTGGATAGGCGTAGATACGAGTGAACATAGAAAAGACCGCGGCTAACTGGCATGTGAACAAGCAAGTTTTTTACTTTTTCTTCCAGGTCGAGGTAGTATGAGTAATCTCGCCTTTCTTCTAGTTCTTGTTGCTGTTATGTCTGGGCATTCATAATAAGCTCAATGCATGAATCTGTAATCCCCAAGTGTGGCTTCTTTTCCGCATCTAGCAAAGACTTATGCTTACTGATGCATTATCTGCCATGCACCAAAAGTGATCAGGGCCCCTTTCACCGGAACTGGGGAAACAAAGGAGGCTCGAGAGAATATGGCGGGTTGTATTATCTAGGTCGGTGTGGTGGACGCAACCCGTGGATTTTGTGTGTTGCCTCGAGAAATCATAGGCTTATGGCAAGTCTCGAGCAAGCCACAACTCGTTCTTCTTTGAAAAGTCACTTTCCAGTCCATGGAGGGGTACTGACTGGATCGGGCGCATCCAAGCTCAGTGGCCGAATGATGAAGGGTGAACTGGCTGCCGTGGGGTAAACACCTCCATTTCGTCATTGCCTTGTCCTTGTCGCATCTGCAAATCTTCTCACGCTCTTATGCCTTTGGCTTCAGAAAGGGGAGTTGTAGAGGGATAAAATTTTAGGGTAGCACCCATCTTCCACTCTCACCACGGTACCATACGATTTACTGTGTATGGCTATCCGTGCTTAGTCTCATAGACCCTAGCTGGTCTTTGCGATGTTTCGCCCGAGGGGATCTTTGATCGTCGGTTTCCACTTTTCGAAGTGACCAATGTTGCCATGCGTCTATTGTAGCGCCGGCTGTAGGTAACGCTGCTAACGGGAATTATGGCCACAGGTGATCAGAGTCAGTGGTTGGTACTGTAACTCTGCTATGCGCTTCCAAGCGCTTGTTAGTCAAGCCTCGACTTTTATCTCCTCGGACACACAGTCGAGGCTTTGCTCTCAAGAGAACGTACCATCATAGCTAAGGTATCAATATTTATCCAGGATAGCTCATTTCCTGTCGTAATAATTTGAGATATAACAGAATATTGCAGCCATGAACTCAGAAACTTCGGAGCAGGGTCAAACTCCATACTGCGAATACAGATCAGATCAGCGCGGAGTAATTGATCCTAGTTTGGTGATCTCCAGCACCATTCAAACTAGTGATATCGAGTAGGTATCTTCAACTTAGATAGGAGATAAGACTACCCCTCGCGGGGTCGATGAAACGCTGTAAATCAGTCTTGTGACTCCAACCTCTCTATGTACGGTCGAGTTTTCTCTGTGACTGCATCTCGGATCATACGCATTGAGAAGCATATCTCGTCCTTGCCAGATTTGTACCAAGAGAAGGGACAGAAGTACAAATCAGTATAGTTTTTAATGGTAAAGCAGCAGTTGGTTAGGCGAGGAAGAAAACAGGAAGCTAGCAGGTTAGACATGTGTTTGCTCTTTCTGAAAAGCACCCGTGCACAAAGAAAATCAACCTTCCTAAAGAGGGAAGAAATAAGTGAAAGCTTGAGCTGCTAATTGAATGTAAGTGACAACAGAAAGCAGTTCATGATTGGGAAGGAAACAATAGGAGAAAAAGAGATGATTTTTATTGCGCGGCTGATTTCCATTAATTGATTCGAAGCCTGAAATCTTTCATTAATATCCAAAACTGGAGATTGAGGATTATGATATACTGGCGCTCTAACGGGCATGTCTGCTGAGAAAATGCGCCGAATAAATAGCACAGTAGTTTGAGTGATGGAAACAGGGAAAAATACTTACACGGCTTCTCAAGAAGATATCATATGCCCATAACATCCCTCTTAAGCATAATGCTCTGGCAATCTTGCTCTAAATCTAAGGTGTTATGCATATCTAGTGAATCTATAATGACTTGGAGAGCTTCGAAGCATATCCGGTAAGCTCCAAGTTCCGGATTGCATTATCACTACGCTCATGCTGCACTACCAAGGTCTTCCACAGCACCTTCCCTGTCCCAGCTTTCCGTCTCCAACTTCCTCACTTCCTTTTCTACCTCTCCAATCCTCTTCAAGCTGTTTTCCCTCGCTTCCTCTTGTTCTTCCCACGTCCTTTGAAATCCATTCATCACGAAGGGCGGTATAACCATTTTCTTACCTTTGCGGTAGTCATATACGACTATATCCTCAACACAGCGGGCCGCAGGCCGCTGATGCAGTTCGGAGAGAATCATCACATCTAAGATGAATGATGTGTCAAACGGCTTAGGCAGATGCCGTAGTTTGTGGAAGACGGAAATGTGATCTGGCCAGGTCATAGGCTGCGAAGAGATTAGCCAGATAACTTTCTTAAGAGGGCAACAAGACAGGAAGGACAAATGGACTAACAAATTTATAATCAGTCCGCATACTCCTTAATATTAGTCCATCACCCTGATTTGTCCATAACTCGCTCCATTTGTCTTGATTTTTAGGATCTATATGCACAGCATAGTTATATGCCCAGTTTATCCGCGCACTTTCAGCGTACCGCACGTATGTAACGTTGTTAATATGAGCCTAATGGAATTCTGTTAGTCTCATCTCTTGTATAATAATGTTCCAAATTGGTCTCTGAATGGCATGAAGAAGTACAATATCTCTGACACTCCAGTCCGATTATCGTCTATAGCTAAGACAACGGCTTGCCCTCTATAATCCTCAATGGAAAAGAAACAGCCAATGATGAAGAGAGGAAAATATAAGAAAACAACCAACTAATCTGAAAATTTTAAATAAAAGAAAATTAAACACAAACCATTCTATCCATCTCACCCCAAACCACCTTATGCCTTAGCAGCCCAGCCCGCTTCCTACTTGTCAGGAACCCTTCCTGCCCAGCAACCAACTCTCTCCATTCTTCACCCAGTATCTTCAACACAGCCGCAGCTCGCCTCGTCTGCTCCTGGTCTAGGCCCCAGAGTATACATTTCCCAATTCGGGATTTCGTGGTGGACAGCCACCGGGACTGTGAGGGAGTAGGTTCGGTGAGGGAGGCTTCTGCTCCAGTGGTAGAATTAGACGGAGGGTGTGAATGGGAATGGGACTGGGAAAGAGCAGAAGTGTAGTATTGGTATCGCCGCGGGGCTCTTGTGGCCGTCGTAGGGAGTAGAGAGTTGAGATGTGACTGAGAGAAGAATGGAGGGGCTATTCGTAAATGATTTGTTGCTTGTGAAAGTCGTGGTAATGACTGTATAGAGGAAGCCATACCGGTCTTTGACTCACTACCGTCTGTTATCTCGCCGTCAGAAGAGACGGGGCGCGAGGTCTACTCTTCAATTGCGATTGAAACTGTCCCGAGGTTATCCAATTCATGCAATAAACAGCTTACTGGCCCCCGCAGTTCGGAAGCGGCATCCGCATGATCCTAAACGGAGCTTCCAGAGTGCGATGACGGAACCAGGCACATTACGTATCTTTTAGTCCCCACAACCAATGGCATTGATATGGGTTCATTACTCCCCGATCTCCGTTGATAAAAGTTTCAACTACAATGCAAGAGCAGCTTCTACGCAATTGAGCTGTTGATTTGCCATAACGTCGACACGTCCAACTGAGCTCCACAGGAGATTCACCATCAACATGACCAACCCAGGCCTACGGAGAGAGGTGATAAATATTTATAAAGGTATGGTGTTCTGCATGCCCTCTTCTATTGAATTCAAATGATGCAATAGCTGGAAAGTTGATGGCTCTCTGTTCACACTTCAATAGAACTCCTGTTTCTGGGGAGAGATTACCCTCTGGGATATAGTTACTTTCGACCACGGTTACACAAGGCATTCGCGAGTAAAGCACATCTAACAGATGAGAATGAAATAAGGGAAGCTATCAAGCGTGCTGAGTTCGTTAAGAAAGGTACTGCTATTTTTCTTCTTCAGATCTAGGACAAGTTTGCAGCAACTTTACAGAATGGATACATAGGCAAATTCACTGACACTGGCGTTTCTCACAGAAATAGAAGCATTGTAGGTAATCGTCTTTCATTAAGATCCCGATATATATTTCTTGATTCCGAGTCGCCATAAATAATAAACAACAAATATGCTCGTGGACATGGTAAAAAGAACTAAACCCATTCTCCATTGAAATAATGCGATGCGTATGCCTGGCCTCCTTGTGGAATTGGAAACTAATGCAATTCGGTCGGGGTATATCTAGATACTATTTGAAAAGATATCGAGCGCTCCGTCAACGGTACGATAAGATATGAAAATGCGGGAGCGATTGAAGCATGTATGGTGAAAGAAAATATCGCCGTGGATTGATGCTGGACAGCTTAGTACCGCTTTCTAGACACCAGGCCTAGAGTTCCGCAGCTCCGGGGTCTGCAGATTGAGGTGACTTCAGGCGATTCTGAGGAGTGGGAATTCAAGATGGAAAAGGTTTCAGACCCCTACGTGATAATGGGCAGCCACAATGGCATAAGCTACTCGGTAAAATAGGATAGCTTGGCTTGCAGTATGCGGTGCAATCCAATAAATGCATGCATCTCGGCAGGAGAGAAGAAGGAATGTTAACCCATGAATCTGGTCAGTCGATGAAGGACCTTCCTATTTCCCGCAGCTGTCATCTTCGTATATATTCTCCACCGTAGACGGGTTATAACCAGCTAGGGAAAAGCCACAGTAGCTCAAGAGGACGATTTTTTCTTTTTCTGAGCCCACCAGGCTCCAACCTCAAGACACTCTCCCCACGAAGTCCCGTTTTGCTTTAATAGATCATTCATCATGCTCCCATACCACCGGTCCCATTCATCTTGACCTTTACCGCTAGCTTCCCGCAGTAATGGCTCTAAACTATCGATCAGCTGTACAACAGTCTGAAGAGCAGTGGATCGCAAAGCTGCTTGGCTCGCTGTTAAATGCTTGCGTTGCTGTCGGCCAGGCTCTTTACTTTTTCCTTTTGAGGGTGCATGTGCTCCAATGCTGGTACTACCAGTACTCACACCTTCTTTCTCCCATCTTACTTCTTCTCCAAGAGGGATCGCAAAGCGGCGGTCACCAATATCAGTTAAGTCAGGTTCCTGAACGAGCACTGGTCGGATTGAGGTACATGGCATAGCGGTAAGTCTCTTTGGTTCGAGAGCTTTGGTCAGCCACCCGTTGTAGTCAGCCAAAAATTGGTTTTGCGGCGGCCCCAAGGGTGTTTGTCGCGTTAGAGCGTACACTCCCAATTCTTCTGCACGGGTGTGTTCCTCATCCTGGCTATTACTGTTGTGGCTGCTATTATCTTCTGTAGACTGCGAGGGCGGCGGGAGAAGCATGCGTATTGCGTAATCGCCATCCCAAAACTCGATCGTTCCACCGGGTTTCAGAATCCGCAAATATTCATCCATTAATTCTTGCTGCTGCAAGCTACCGGAGATAGCTGAGTACAGACTCATATCTTTGATCATGATGAGATCGAACTCATCATCCTGGAACTGTAAGGGGGACTTTCGTAAATCATGCTGGATGAATCGCCAGTTCATGTCGGCGTCCATCTCTGCAACTGGTGCAAGTGGAGCGATATCAACGCCTGTAAATGATATTGATGAATATCCCCTCTTGGAAAAATGGCGGTGGCACATCACGCTCCAGAAGCCTGTACCGCAGCCAACATCGAGGACACGTTTCGGGGGCTTATGTGCAAAAACAGGAGAACAAATGGGACCACCAAACACCTGGACTAAAAGCATGGTGCGTAAGGTCTGTCGATGGATCTCTGGGAGATCGCAGGGAAGGGGATAGGGGAGAGTTGGGTCTCGTAGATATCGCCGGCCATTGCGTTCCACAAAGGGGTGTTTGTTGTGCAACGAGACTTGAGATGCGGATAGATCGCTGGATGTTATCGCCGTGAGACCACTTGAACCGCCAGTGCTGCCAGACACGCTGCTGGAGCGGCCAGCAACATCAGCTCTGGTTGTTCCCATCGAGTCCGCCGCCGCCGACGCGTTGGCGACATGTTTGTTACGTTCGGAGCTAGTCGCAGAGACTGATGATGATTTTCGGTTGGCAGCGTGCGACGCTGCGGCCGCCCTTGCCCTGTTCGATTGATTCGCAGCTCGTTTGTAGTCGGGGAGTGGAGTAGAAAGCATGCGATCGGACCCAACGTGATGAGCACTCGACAACTTTTTTGCGGATAAGGACGAATTGGTCTCAGCTGGGTTGGAGTTGGAGTTGGAATTCGAACTCGTAATAGAGATGGAGTCGGATCTCTTCTGGTCGTCCCTGGACCAAATACTGCCTTCGGGGGTGATCTGGCTGGTTGAGTGCGCGGACGCTGACTGCGAGCCTGGCCTAGAACTGGAGCCCGCCTTCTTAAATGGATATTTGGATTGCGTCTGCGGAGAAGCCAAGTCCTTGGTATTTGTGGAAGGGCGTCGTTTTTTAGCATCACGCTGAGCAGCCATGTTATAGAAAAGAGCAGCTTCCGCCATCCTTCTCTGTGCTGTTGCTGCGTTGCAGAAGCCACCGGGCCTGCCAGAGAGAGCTTGCTCCTGCGTACAGAAACGCGGCCACGGCTGCTTCTGCCCTTGCTGATTTTGCCTAATGCAGATCTGACCGCGGGGCAAAGTACGCGGCTTCCAACAGTGGCTTCACCAAAAACTACATTTGACCCATTGCACGGCGTGCAAGAAGGGTGTATCAATAATGGTTGTGAGTAAAGATGCGCTACGCGACCCTGGGAGGGGCTGGTGGCAGTTTGGATGTTGGTGGATTATTGGATAGCAAGCAACCCAGAGGAAGCAATCTGGGGACCCAAAAGCATGGGGTAATTGCACATGCGACACTCGCGGGCTACGGGAGACCTAAGCGATTAATAGACGACCGATCGTCGATGAGGTTACGGCGTCACGGGCGTTAAGGGATATCCAGAAGATCTACGGAGTACTTCCATGAATACCCACCGCCAGTGTTGCTCACTGCTACCGTACTGGAGAGTTTTGTGGTAGACAACGACGCTGACACCCACAGGGAGAGAGGAGAAACGTGCCTCATGTAAGTTCGAGCGAGCTCTCAATGTTGGTAAAGTTTGCCAGCACGCGTACCGTATGGGGCCAGCGTGGCCGAACAGCCCAGCTGCTGGCGGCATGGTACGGGCCTGGGTTCCTCTTACGGGGTCCCTCGACAGTTCCTGTGCAGCTTTTGTCCCTTCCCTACGGTACAGTCCCGCAGACAGCGCCTCCTTCTCGCGCGATGTGTCTCCGTGCCGTTGTCTTGATGGCTCGTGGATTAGGAAGTGCCACCGAAGTGCAACTCTATCCGATTTTCCGGCCTCCATGGAAATCCAAGATGAAGGTCCCAAAGATGGGTGTTCCGAAAAGCCACCTGCCGTTCCTCTTGTGCATTCGTGATACGGCGTGTCTTATTGGCGGTTCCCGACCCTCCCCGCGATCTGTTCAATAAAAAGCAAAATTCTCACATTCTGCAAAGGGTCCTCCATCCTCAAGCAAGCGAGGAGTTATTGTTCCAGTAGTCTGGCACGATGGTAATTGGCCACAGTTCTAGTCCTTTTTGTAGTCCTGGTTCGAAGGCTCCAAGCTCTCGCTGCATCTTTTTTTTTACCCCATCATGTTGAAGAGCAGTGCGGGTAGATCGGTCACTAATACAACGTAAAGTATATTGCTGTCACAAGCTAGATGAGCTAGAGCACCGGTGTCCTGGGGCTGGAAGGTTGGCCGTCGCACTGGGACCGTTGATACCGTCGGCTAAAGACAATATGATATTGAGGATGGCAAAATAAGCGCTGCCATATTAAATATTCCAGTAATCCTGGCCTTCCACCATAATAAAATGCTTGCTATCCACCTATGTGGAGTGATGTGGTTTCATCACCTTCCGCTCCTGGGACCATATTGTACCCAGAATGATGGTTTGTAAATTTGGGAGCTGCCCTCCGTTTGCGGCAGCAAAGAATCCAAGAGACGCTTTCACACGCGAGCTTGATGTAATAGCGATATCCAAGTCGACTGTTAGTGATTCCGGCCTAGTGATTGTAGAATACTGTGCGGAACACCAATTTTCTAGCTCATATTTATTTATCCAACAATATTGTATAACCAATCACTGCAGAATTTCCTAGGCTCCTCTCAACTCAGCCTCGAAAGTCACGATGTCTCGTCTAAATTCTTCAACCTCTCAAAGTTCGCCACGATCACGTGACTTTTGCACTAGCTTCTCCGGTTCAGCACCAGTTACCTCGTTGCATCTGAAGCTCAACCTGGACACTACAGTCGCAATCAAGCTCCATATCGCGAAACGGAAGCCGAGTTTAAACCGTTAAGATCTCATTCACCTATCAGTCCTGGGATCCGCCTCCAGCTAGCGTTGAGGTACCAATCTTCCCAATTCTCTTCCAAGTCTTGCAGCATGGCATACATCGTGTAGTATATTTGCTGATATTGCTCTATAGCCAAGAGAAAAGATCATATATTCGACCGAATTCAAGAAAGGGCAAAGGAGTGTTACCGAGTGAATCTGGTAAGGGGTAGCGGGCCCCTTCGTTCAAGCCATTTATCAGCAATCCCTACCACCATTCCCAGTCACATACCAGATATACAACCACAATATAAGTTCGCCTAGAGATAAAAGCCCCCGGCGCCTACTGCGCTGCCATTTGGAATTGTGGTCCATGCGGAGAAGGGAAGCACAGCAGACCTATGTACCGACACAAAAGGCTCCGATCTTCGCTCTCCCAGTTGCCAACCTAAGCAATCTACCATATCTCCAAACCATCGAGGCCTGTGCTCAACATTGCGAGCCAAAGCCTTGGTCAGAAGTAGCTGTGGGGGGTTTAGATGGCTGATGCTTATAGATTCCCACAGAGCGCTGGGAATTACTACTACCCACAACATACGCAACTGCCGCCTCAACGTCATCCACTCCGGAGCAGTACCCCGCCGAATAACTTAAGATCAGCCTTCGGATCAGACGCTCCTTCTCCCTCTCGATCTCCCGATTCTCATTCTCCAGCACGGTCTCTATACGGCATGTTCCCTCAGAGCCACCAACAGGGCCAACACTCCCGTGTAAATGGAGGTCCCGGTGGGCGGGGCATGTCCCTAATGTATAACTTTCAAAACCATACAACCCATCAACAACAACAGCAGCAGCATGCCCAACACCATACCGGAATCCAACAGGATCACAATGGCCACAATGCGAACGGAACAGTCCTAACCCATCACACAACGTATTCGTCTACCGTACTCTCGAACACCACTCCTAGCTTTACACCTACAAATCTTCACAATGGACAGGTTACGGCTTCACGGGGGGCGCAACAACAGCAGGTTACTGAGCACTGGGCAGAACAACTGAGATTGTATAAGGAGTCGGAAAAGGCTCATTCTGCTATGATAGAACAGCATGCCCCGCACCATTATGCTAGAATGAAAGCCGGAGAAAACAGGGGCATCTCTTCGGCTCCGACAGCTCCTGTAAATACGGAAAATGAAACTCCAGCGATTGATCAAGGTAGACCCTCCAACATGGATGTAGGGGTGAAACGTCAGGATTGGCACAATATGGATCTTAGTGGGCAAGGTCTCCGAGTTTTGGCTCCTACGTTATTCAACTACACATTTCTAAATGAATTATACGTGGCATCCAACAAAATCACATATCTTCCACCTAGTATCGGACAACTGAGGTTATTAAGACATCTAGACGCATCACATAATATGCTGACAGAACTACCACCGGAGCTGGGAATGTGCGTATACTTGAAGAACCTCATGCTATTTGACAATAACATACGCACGCTGCCCAACGAACTGGGATCGTTATACTGCTTGGAGATGTTGGGTATTGAGGGCAATCCTTTAAATAGTGGCATGAAACAGGAGCTGATGGAGAAGGGAACAAAATCTCTAATCCATCATCTCCTTGAGCAAGCACCTGGTAAGTTTTGGATGCTAACTTTCGAATGCCGCTTCTAATGAGCTATAGTTCCTCTTCCACCTGCTAGTAGAACTATGCTCGACCTCATGGATGGAGCTCCAATTCCAGCAAATCAGGAACGGCTCAAGGTCTTCTCCCACAACATACTCTGCGACAATTATGTAACTACACAGCAATATGGATACACTCCTTCTACTGCACTAGCTTGGGATTATCGGAAAGAGCTTATATTGCAAGAGATTCAAGCGTCCGATGCTGATATTATTTGCCTTCAGGAGGTGGATACAGACAATTTCAAAGAATTCTTTAGCGTGAAGCTTGCGTATTCCGACTATAAGGGCGTATTCTGGCCCAAGGGAAGAGCCAGAACAATGTCGGAGAAAGACGCTAAGATTGTGGATGGATGCGCGACGTTCTACAGGGCAAACAAATACATTCTCCTGGACAAGCAGCTGATCGATTTTGCCAATATAGCCATTAACAGACCCGATATGAAGAAACAGCACGATATCTTCAATCGTGTTATGCCGAGAGATAATATCGCCATCGTAACATTCTTCGAGAATCGGCAGACAGGCTCACGGATAATAGTGGTAAATTCGCATCTTCACTGGGACCCCAACACTCCGGATGTAAAATTAATTCAGATAGCCATTCTGATGGAAAATGTCACTAAACTGGCAGACAAATACGCAAGATGGCCTCCGTGCAAGGACAAGAAACCTTATGCAATATCAGAAGAGAACACCGAGTCGGATACTCCACCAGAACCGCAGCCAGAACCAGCACCATCTATGGAGTACACCAGCACTCAGCTACCATTATTGGTTTGTGGTGATCTGAATTCGACTGCAGATTCCAGTGTGTATGAACTATTATCTACCGGCCATGTTTCACCTGATCATAGCGAACTAGCCAACTATAAATATGGCGATTTCACAAGAGATGGTATCCAGCATCCGTTCTCATTACGCTCGGCATATAGTAACCTGAATGGAACGCCTGACGAACTTACCTTCACAAACTATACTCCAGGATTCCGCGGAGCCATCGATCACATATGGTATTCTACCAATTCGCTCGAAAACACGCAACTGCTTGGACCAGTAGATCCTGAATACATGAAGCGTGTGCCTGGTTTCCCCAACTATCATTTCCCTAGTGATCACCTGTCTCTTCTTGCAGAATTCTCGGTCAAGAGTAGGAAGGAAAAGAAGAATCATCCGGAGCCAGACTTTGGGCCTTCAAAGAGCGAGAGAAGGAACTAGGAATCTGAAACCCACAACCTTTTGTTCTAATTCTGCGCTTCTCCCAAGCTTTTTTGTTTTCCATTGTGGCGACATTCCATCCGATTTTGAACTTTTCTCGCTATCTCATCATGGTTTTGGAAGGAAACATAGGAAAAAGGAAAGGCAAAGGTGTTGGTTTCGGTCGACGGGATTCTATTATTCTCCGACTTTGGATGATAGGGAAAGGGATATAAGTCATTCTGGAGCTGTTCAAGATAGGCAGCGAGGCGTACGTGTAGTGTGTAGTTTAAGGCGGTCGAGGGTCGAGTTGTCACTTTTTCGAAACTCCTTTCTGCGCTTGTTTTTATAGGAGGTGCGCTAGGGGGCGTTGTGTTTGCGCGTTTTTGCTTGCGGTGTTTTTGTCTTCTCTTCTTTGCGTCTAGTTAGACAAACTTTCCCCAGGGATAGCGTCCAAATGAAACGCGGATCTCTGTGTTGTACGAAGAATTATATGCCCAATGATGTGATATGAGATTGTGAAGTGTGAAGAAGTGCTGCTGGACTGCAAGAATATGGGCAAATCGAGATACGACTCAAGCTCTATTTGAGTAGCTGACCTCCCATTACAAGAAAATGCATACAGAACAGAAAGAGTATTATTTCCGGCATTACCTTCAAGACGAGCTAATTTTAGGACATGGGGATCTTGGTGCAGTGTTATTTTCACTAAACATGAGTTCTGGGACAATAGACATCAATCAAGTAATGGGAGCTATGTGAATGCTTCTAAAGTCGGAAAATTCCAGTTGAATAGGTAGGAAAGATAGCAATGAAAGCCTTGAATTACGTGTGTAGTACCAACCACACAAATGTCTGGTTAATTAGGGCCACCATTGTTTAACTTCTCCAAGCCATTACCTGTTCCACAACCTAGAAATTGTGTTGTATTGAGCTTCGGGATATGGCTGCGTTTTCTGAACGCCATCATGAAGACGCCATGCGTTTGCTTTGATATAAAGTCGTGAAAACTTGAACCCTCTTCCGACTCAGAGAGCTCATTCTCAACACTTGTGGTAGAAAGTCTAAAAAATTTATGATGAAAATGCCAGAAAAGGATGAAGAGCATGTAGAACGAAGGAACACGGCTACTGAAACTACACCTACCCGACATTCCCCGTCTCCGAAAATGGAGGTGACATCTCACGACAGTATTCCAAAACAAGAAGACCCTGAAGAAGTAAGATGGGATTAATCAGCTGCTTACTTGCCGGCATTAATCATAAAACATGCAGATCCATCTTCTACAACGTCTACTTTGTCACCCTGTCTCACCAAGTCTAGACGGTGTAGGGAAAACGGTAGTCTACAGCGAAAAAGGCCTAGAAGAGATAGAGATAGAAAGGAAAGGGGAGAGATGCATGTCATATGATACCGGGCCGAGATAGACACATCATCAATCATCATCAACAGTCATCATCCGGAAAAGAAATGGAAAGGATATTGCCGTCGGTGAGAAAAGGTATGTTGATTACATGTCCGGAAAAGAATCCAAAATGTGATGGATTTAGAACGGAGAAATAAAAGATGAGGGAGAAAAAGAAAATAATACTACCCTACCATGTGGGAAGTAGGAGGTTCGGAGGCTGGATGTGCACGTGGGAAGTGGTTGATGCACGTAGGGTAGAGCACAGTAAGCTCGATAACGTAAGTCCAGCAGATCTAACTACTGTACAGTAATCAAAGCAAAAAGACCGTTGGTACTGTAATCTTTGTTGATGGCCGGTGCGAAGCTTTTGAATCCCACAGTTCCTGCAATACTACAGTAGCGCTTAGCACTTTGGGGCTGGGTGCTTGTTCTGTATGTCAAGATATGCCATCCCCCACGTGTGTGGGCGTACCTACCTATTCGTCCCAAGAGTGGTTCACGTACGCAACGAGCTTGCGTGTAAACTCATGTCAAAGCCGATGGTATGCTTGAAGAATGAAACAGCAAGTTGGTGTGGATCTGAATCTGGGAATAGATGGAGGCGTGCATGCCAGGCTGCCGGATTACAGTACATCCCGTATCAAGTTGTTGCTGTTTCTGTATCTCGGTATTTGCTTCGGGCTTCCTAAACCTGCGTACGGTCACGTTCTGGCTAGCCGGATCTGGAGTTTGGTTGTTTCTGCTCCGGGAAATAGTTGAAGGCGGTGCTCAATAATCAAACAAGTCCCAACACTTGATATCTACACCCTCAAGCTCCCCTCCCCCACGGAGAAACACAGTACACAACCAGTTGCTTGCAGCAACTGCGGAGTAATCACAAGCATGCAACAAAACCACCCTTACATTGAACAACACACTTGCAGAGCATCTATACTACGCAGATGCGGCATTTACCATCTCAAAAATGGCACATGCTTATTGCTGTTTATTACAACCAGTCACGCTGTCGTAGATCCCACATCGTTCTGGTCTTGGCCAGCCTTGCGGTGAAACGTAGGCGTTGAAGCAGTTAAGGAGCGAGGCTGGCAGCACTGCATCTGTCCCCCATCTAAATATAGCCCTCACTGTTCTAACCCACAGGAAAATACGCCAACCTCCTCACTGTAATATGCAATACCACCTCCAGGCACATCTCCGCAAAGAACACGACTCAGTTATCTATTCAAACCCCGCCTCGTGCTATATTGTAATACTCGCAGCATCCACGCTCCCCAACTACAGCAAGTAGCTGTATACTAATCCCCAATAGGATTGTTGACACCTTTTGACAAGAAATATGACCAGAGTGCTATACGCTAAGAGAGGTGGAAACATAACGCAATGTAATGTAACCCTGCCAAGAACGCATCCTCGAGGCCTTGTTTTCCACTCAGTTTTACCTCTTTCTGTCTGCGCCCTGGCATGGCTTGCAGGATCGCAGGACTGCATTAGTGGAAAACCCCTACTTTTCTTGTACCACAGCAAAAATCCGGAGATGGTCACAGTTGAAAACTCTACTGTAAAAGACCCCTTGAAAAAAGATGAAAGAATAGCCGGATCCTCCCACCCTCCATGGAAAACTTAAAGCTCTAGTGAGTAGATTTCACATGAGAAGCAAACCTTGATCCCCTCCACTCCTTCCTGCTCAACACACATATGTACATACATACATATGTATATGCATATATACACACATATAGCGCTGTGCAATGCAGTTCTGTGTTATGCCGTGCCATGCCGTACTGTAACCTCCTTAGAATTCCCAGTACGTACATACACACATACAACACATACGCAAGCACCTCCATACATAGAAATGTAATCCTCATTCACCGCAGCCAAAAACGCAAACAAAAAGCACTGCAGTCATCAATATCGAGGCTTAATCCCGCAGCTTACAGCCCATCCCGTGTGTACTGCAATGCGTTATGTGCGCGTGCGCCCGCTGTTCCCGTACCCGTACGGCCCGAACGGAAGAAGGCGCCCAGCGAAGGCCAGTAGCAGAGCAAGCCGCAGCAGCAATACGGTACTGTAGCAATTGTAAACAAAAACGGACGACGGCCATCACCGTCTTACTGTGCTGCGCTGCCAAACCGCGCAAATAATACTGTAAATTGATTAACAGCCGTTACCTCCGTACCGTGCTGCTGCTGTACCGTAAAGATGACTGTACCCGTAAAACCGTTGAAAATACGGGGTTTGCCTGTACCGTACCGTTACAGTAAAACTTGGAAGTAGTCAAGTACCGTAAGCCCACTCCACCATAGTTAACTTAGTGAATACAACGGTGAGGTTTATGTAAGGTGAAGGAACCAAGGGGGTACGGAGTAAAGCAGGCCAAACCTCCGGGGAGGAGGACGAACCTCCTTTATTAGATAATACGGGTTTAAGGGCACTGTACGGGAATGAAGAGGGCCTGGATCCTTGAGGAGGAGCTCAATAGTAAGTAATGGCACGGTACAGGATTCAGGGGGAGGCGGAAAGGAGAAGGAGGAAAGGGGGGAGTTACAATAGGTACAGTACCGTACCTAGCTAGGAATACCGGTGTAGCTGTAGCTGTAGCCGTAGCATAGCAATAATAAAACAATAGCATCAGGCACAACAGTGGATTAGTTCTCATTCCATCCTGATAGAAGGACCACTTCTATTTCTATTATTCGCTGCTGTTACAGTACAGCACAGCACTGTTTTGCACTGTACTTATGCGCGTCGTCAGATGGAGATGTTTTGCGGAGGAACGATCTTCGACCAACCATCCCTTTCCAGCACAGTATTCTGCACGTTGGTGTTGGGGGTGGGAATGGCAGACAGGGAAGTTGACATGAGGCGATTAGGGCTATTTTCCTCTGAAGGGCTGAGATCATCGATGGAGCCATCTCCGTAGCCGCCTCAGGCGCGATCATGTTCAGGGTCCTTTTTTCAACCGCACTTGTTACTGTAACTACTAGTTTTACAGTAGTAGCTGGAAGCGGAAGCAAGGCACTAGGGCAAGAGGCTGGTGGTGATGTTGGGTGCTGGTGCTGTAGGGTTACTGGTACCCACCTTCTTTAATCTACCAGTATACGGGCTAGGCCCCAAGAGAAAAAGGGGTCCCCAGGGTTCACTGTAGGTTAGGAGAGGGACAACAAGTGAATTCAATCAAGATAAGAATTATAGTCTTGGAAGAAACTGATATCTTGTAAATTCCGGCTTCTCGCCTCAAGGATATGTATGATACATGGAAAGCAAATAAAAACCACAAGCCAGCTGCAGTTTTGTCGGCTGCCCGGATTCCCTTGTGCTAACAAAAACAGCCAACTCCATATCTCCATGCAAAAATCATCCGACATTGTATGTGCATGCACACGAAAAGGGAAACTATGCTCCATGCAAACCGAGTGTAACCAGCAAATATGCACACAATCCCGCTCAAATAAACAACCCCTGTTACGCCGAAAGCAGAAACTGACATCACAGTTGCCTCAAAAACTCGCTCAGAACGCGCTTAACAGAATGGTATAATGAAAAGATAACAATCTTATGAAACAATGACGAGGTAAAATACATGACAGGAAGAGTACAGCTCTAAACATGCACATCGACGTAAAGGCCTAGACCGGTGCTCCTTTTTTTCCTCTTTTCTTTTGTCTGGGACCCATTTCCCCCGGCTCGAAACTTCCCAATCCAGTGCCGATCCAATCGCCGAGTCTAGACGGCTAGGTCCGATTGTCGCGATAGTGAAAATGCCATCTCGTTGCCATGGCAGACCGGGAAATTACCCTCCTCCTGCCGTCACCGTATTCTCTCCAGGAGGATGATGCTTGTGTGCATAGACCAAGATGCAACAGGTGCAGCAAACCGGTATCTGCGCGGATGAGATGCAGCACGAAAGAGACGCAGGTCGCAGGAGTGCCCTGGATCGTGGGGCGGTCCAATGGGTCGAGAACGCTGACGATGGGGTTGGAGGCCATGAGCGAGGAGGTGAGCCCACCCTTTGTGCAGCCCAATGCCGGCGTCTCACTGGCTGGGCGGAACCACCTCCTCCCTCGAGGCCATCCATTCGCGGCGCCGGCCCAACCCACCGCATCATGACATCATCGTTGGGTGTTGCGGCCCTGATCTGACTGCGGCACCGGCAAGCCATCGCATGCGAGTTCCCCTCCAACGAGACCGGCGACGAAAGAGATAAGTTCAGCCCACAACAACCGGTGCAGGGGCAGGAGCATAACCCCCTCCAATCATAATTGCCGCTTGTGGCTAGCGTGGCCCATCTCCGGCCAATCGCCTCGTGAGGCTTCGTGCATGCTGACCAGCGCTAAGCCTGGCTCGCTTCTTCTGCTCCAACCTTAGAGCAGGCGACCGTGGTGGAAGGAGTGCGGTGCGTTTGTCGGGTACGCAGAGGCCGCGTAAAGTGTGCACGCGGCTGTGCGGGAGGATAGGACTCGATGAAAAGGTGAAGTTGTGACAATCTCGATGGTTGAGGCAGTGGGTGCGCCCAATATGTTGAATGGGGGAAATTGTTGCCCAACGATTTCCAAGTGGATGAACTTGGGGCCAGGCGGTAGAGGTGGCGGTGGATCATCGCGGCATATCGCGCGAGATTAGATATGGAGAAGAGGGGTCGAGAAGAGGACTGACAGCGCCAGTAATCGCATGGTAAAGTGACTTGGGTACTTGAAGCCCCATTGAAGCGGATGTGCCGTGGTGATAAAATGTGAATAGTGCGTTCTCGCGCATGTGTGCTCTCTTGTGGTTGCCATTGCTGTTGCCAGCCCTGAGGTGTAGGAGACCCCAACTTTTGTGTATCCTCTTGGTGAAAAGAAAAATCTAAATCCGTTGCACTGAAGGGTTGCCACCGATGGTTGAATCGATCCAGGTGCTCCTTGGCCATCATATTTGTTCTGGTTTTCATCTCGTTCGTCTGGTGTTAGAGAAATCCCATTGCAGTTTGTTCATGTGTATCCAACCATTCGGGCACATCGATCACAGTAGTATAGATTGTGGCCAAAGCGAACCATGCCACTGGCCCGGGCATCGTCACTGCTCACTCGTCGCCCATCGCTGGTGGAATAGGAGATGGTCTCAACGCTCTTTGCGCATCGCGAGCACCGCATGATCTCGACATGTGGTCGTGTAGACTCGGCTGAGTAGCGGACACTTCCCGAGCCCGAAGAGCCTGAAGAGCTGGAGGCAGCTGAGGAGCGGCCATGGACAGTCGCTGAGTGAGACATGGTAGAATCGTAGGAGGAGGATAGGTAGCTGTCTTGTGTCGAAGCCAGATTGACTGCTTTTGAGAGAGTCGAGTTTGTTGGTATATATGTGTGGATGTGGGTGCCTTGGATGAGTATCCGTTCAAGAGACTCGCTCCGGCTGAGTGTATATCGAATGCCCTTTCCTTTGACAGTCGAGTAGAGAGGGAGAAGGATGAGAAGGGTCTTGGAGATGTGGTATAAAAGAAGGGTTCAAAGTGTTCAAGCTGGGGAGAGGTGGAAGTAATAAATTACCAGCACGGGTATGAAACCAAGCGATGTGGGCTGGGTGAAACGGCGAGGGATGGTTATCTTGAAAAGCCGATTCACCAGAAGCGCAGTGACGCAGGCGTCGTGTCGATCAATGTGACTACGGTCAAAGGCTTGGCGCCAGCACAAAAGAGTTGACGAGGGAAGAGTTGGCGAGGGGCTTGGATCGGGCCAACGGGCAGCGGAGGTTGCTTTGGATGGGGTGACGCTCCCCAAGGAAATAACTCGGTGCGGTAATAATAATAGCACAGTCCGATGCGACCAGGGACCAGCTGCTTGCTTGGGGGTCTTGTCGTCGTTGGCTACGAACAGCGTAATAATGCGTCTTGCTTGGATAGCAGTATCCGGACGGTACCTAACTGCGGCTCGGGGCACAGCGCTGCGATTTAGGAGTATGAGTAAGATCAGCAGAGTCGTGCTCGAGCGAAGACTGCTGTTAAATAAAGATGGCCCGGGTCCAAGAGGTATTTACGGAGTAAGGGATACCAAAACGAACTGGACCCAGAGGCTGAGGCCCTTTGATATATGTATCGACTGGAGTCCTGGAGTCCCAGCACGCATCCACTCTTTCCAGCCCTTCAAGGTTGCGCAGCGTTGTCCTCGCGACTTAGCCGGGCACATGCGCGAAGGGCAGCGCGGCACCAAAACGGATTCGGGATCCTGGGGGCGCAGTCTGAGCAGCAACCTCCTTGGGTCCTTTCTTGGGGGCCTTTCGCTGTAGACTGTGTAGTCAGCACCTCGCACGCATTCTCTTTCACCTTCGTTCCACACTTTGTGATTACGGGCATCGACCAGCAGAGTACATCCGTACAGCATGGTTGGTGAAAGGCCGCGCGAGGCAATATGCCATGCCAGCCCAATCCACTGAGTGGCACGATCCAGGAAAGTGCTCAGCTCATGCGAACATCGTTCGTGTTCAACCTCCGTCCGATTTCTTTGCTGTGTTTCGTGTGCGCAGGTTCATGCAGCACCTCCGAGCATTTACTTTGGAGCTCCTTCTCCGGCGTATCCAGGAGCACTTGTCACTCGGACATCTGCATTTCCTTGGGGCATGCAAGCGGCCGATTCACTCAACGCACGCCGGTGCACCATAATTCACAGTTCACAACTTCAAAGAACGGTAACTGACTGTACCTCGAAGAAGACCCGGGGATGGGGGGTAATCCTTCTTTTGTTGATACTCTTCTAACCTAGCTTGTAAATTGTAATTTCTACCACCTGCAAATCCTCCTTTTCCTGCGTCTCCTTTTCTGTCTTGGCCCATCGAGGTCCAGATCAGGAGTTCGTCCTCAAATACCGCCAACAGCTGCCCCGTGCCACACAGTAATCACTGGATGGATGATTATTTACTGTCCTTTTTGACGTTCTAGGATAGCTCTCACATTACGTTTACATCTGCGCCCTCTTGTAGGCACCTTCTAACCGCCGGCTCCATCAAAGGGGTCTCGGGACCTGGAGACATGCTGTTGACGGACAGATCCTCGCATCATGCGAATCCCGCGGATGATCTTCGATGAGGACCCAGTAGGGAACTTCCTCGTAGCGAGCCTAGCGAGTTTCCCCTCGCCCGCTCTGGGAGCACTGGAACTCCCGTATGGGCAAAGGCTCTTCACGTAACGTGTGTCCAGCGACCATATTCTAGATCCAGTCCAACAGATCGGATAGCTGCTTTGTTGCAGAGCTGCTATTTCGAGCTGTTCCAGCTCAACAAACACCCATGCTTGTTCTAGGAAGAATTCTCCGATTGCAGCCATACGCAAACACTGCGCCAGGCTGCCAACTCCGAATCCTACCAGCAGTCCTGAGGCCACACATCCACAGTAATCTTGGGATTGATTACTTGGGGATGAGTAAGAACCCGAAACAGACTGGCCTGAGCCTAACCAATGATCGCCCAGTTGATGCTCGCATACACGAAACAACCTATCTCGGTGGACGATAAGCTGGTCTCCACGTGAAATTGTTTTGAATCACAGCTGAGTAGGGCACGCAAAGCCTCAGTCTGACTCGTAATCTCTGTGCAGCGTGACGAGGCCCCAGAGGCGCCTTTAAAGGTACCGCAGAATACGGCGCGCTGCTGCCGGACCCTCGGTGAGCACCGAAGTTCCCTTCGATGGTGCTTCCAGAATATTGGCACTGGCCAGCAGGTAGTCTGGTGCCAATGTCCCTTTCCAGCTTCTCCATCCAGCAATCCATGAGGCCCGCTGTTGCATATTGCGTTTCCATAGCATCCGGCCAACGACGAAATCGCGGGAGCAGACATGGTCACTTGCCCCTTTGTTAACCGGAGAAACGCAAAATTCACTCAAAACTCTGGGAATGATCAGCTGGATATTCTAGCGGGTGCCTGGAGAAGCATCTCGATCTCTCTTCCCTTGATTTTTGCGGGCTTGAAATCCACCAAACAACAGCTCCATCTCCTGCATAGGGCAAAGGCATTGCAGCAGTACATAGCATAGCAAGCCCTCACCGCACACAAGACCATGCGCAAAGGGGAATAAGCTTCTGACGAATGGCGCACTACCGTGTTCTTCCGACCTTCTAAAGCCTCTGGAATCCTTCCATGCAGCTCGTTAATGCGTAAGCGCTCAGGTAATCGGTGCCGCTTTTCCTTCCACCTCGCCAGCCTTACCAAACACCCACCCATCTGACTACTGAATCCACAGTCATCCAACATCACAAAGGAGCAATCCTACTCTGTAGCCCGCCCGCTGGATTCCGGAATGGGCCCGCTTGTCGGAGTTCGCACAAAGAAAATATAAGGCGTCCAATACGAGAGGAAAGGGGAAATGCTTCATCCTGTTCCGTTCAGGCGGAGGCGCCCATCCATTGAAATGTTGGGGGCTTGCTCGATCTGAGCGCTGTGAGTCAGCTTCTTGCCGGGAGGACAAGTTAAAAGTACAGTACGGAACCCACAATGTCAGCCAGGTTGAGAGTCAAATTGGTATGGGTGTAAATTTTTACTGTACGACGGTAAGCACGCGGTAAGCAACACCTTCCAATTGCTCTCTGTTGGGACAATGGCTGGCCCTGATAACTGTCTAATTTGGAAGTCTTAAAAACGGAAAGACTCACTCCGTAGCAGCAACCTACACGCACAGCGGAGATTATTCTATGCTTTCTACATGTTACATAACACAGATAGGCTTTGCAGTGGATCCTTGTGGCTTGCAACCACTGCGCGTGGCCTCCCTGTCGCACAGGAAGAAAACTTTTCATCCATCTCCGATTTCTTTCTTTGGAAGATATTATTCCAATCATGCATACCAAGGAAAAAAATTTTTTATGCAACCTCTCCGATTATTCTCCGCCGAAAGAGACTCATCAGCATGCAGTAATGGAAGGGGTGAAGATGTTGTTGGATTACCCCGCCAATGATTGGCTTTCACTCGGCATCTCTTACCCGACTGTTGTCCGAAATAGTCGACGTCAATCAAAAGACTGTTCTGGGCTTTGCAAGCTCTCAAAAGTCATTACTTCACAATGATGAAGAGGAAAATCGCGCAACTCCCCAAGATCTAGATTCATACCGTTCTTTTAGTGAAGGACTGCCATTCGCCAATCGCAGCTTGTCGTACGATCTCGAGACTAAGGAGGTTCTGCCGCTGTTGTTCCTGTCCACCTGAGCCGTTTGAGCTCTTGAATTCGCCTCATCCTTCCCAGAGTCGTGGTGCCACAGACCCAAGCACAGCCACAGACCAACCTACCAACCTTCTCGGCCCAGGCCGAAGTGTTAGTTAACTCTCGCAAATCTTGTTCCAAGATCGCAACTTTAACACGCTTTTGCCTCCCAGTTCTTGGAGCACTCCCACAGCTTTGGTCAAAACGTTACATGTAGATCCGGGGGTGGCAAACCAGGATCGTACGCTGATCTACGCGATCCACGAGCTCTCGAACTTTGGTAAGAATCGCCGGTTTGAGGCGAATACTGTATCTCTAGATGCGCAGATGCGGTCCGGATTTCCCAGTGCCACAGGGTCTCGACTCCAAGCTAAGTCTTGCTCATCTTTTCCCACTTTGACTTCATTGAAGACCGTCGGTCAGCTGGACAAGGGTGAACCATCCTTGGGGGCCATAACAGATCTTGGGAGAGGCGGTTTGACCTCCATCTGAGCAAGAGTAAGGACTCTGCAATTCTGGGCACCTAACCCTATCCTTATTTCATGATAGATGGTCCTCTACTGCTATCCAGGAACAAGGAACAGAGTCAAGTGACTTCTTGTGAGGCGGTTTACTGTACTTATACAGTACCTTCAGACCTATGTTACTCTTCCATTTCTACTGTCTTCTTAATATTCACGTGTCCACACAGCCACGGAATCTAGTCTCGATTATACCTAGATCTAGATCTTGTAGTCAAAACCAAGAGACCGGTATGAGACATGCAGGACTACTGGCAAACAGCTCGCAAGTATGGTACGCAACGGTGCATGGAGCGAGCTCACTCCACGGGATGGCGCCACCGAAAGGCCTCGCACACCAAGATCTAAAGCGGGGGTGTTTTGGCCAACTCTTCCGCAGTTGCGGCTCCGTCCAGCTTCTCGGTCGAACGAACCTCTGTCCAGTTATCAGTGTGAGTTTCAGATTCCAGCCTGAGTCATAACCGTACATTTCCAACCCAATTGCCTTCTCTGCGAAGAAAGGATGCTACATTCCGACATAGCGAATCGTCCATGGTATTGGTTATAAGTATATGCACAGGAACTGCGTGTACACCATTAAAGGCCCTCTAAAGGTATATAAGGTATTGTTGGAGGGGAGAAAGGTTCAAAGAAATAATGCCTGTTCAAGTACCGTATCTCCTGATCTATTATAATAAGGCGGTCTTCCCAGTACGAAACTACTTTGGTTTCCCTCGAACAGGCATCTATAGACATCCTCACCCACCTGATATCTTGAAAATGAACCAAAAAAAACATCTGGTTTCGAAACTGGACAATAAAAAGGAAAATTCCACCAAAAATTCCGTACCAGGGAGTCGAACCCTGCGCAACTGCGGACTGAGGACTTAAGTTGACCTTGAAAGGCGGATATGTTACCGATACACCAGTACGGATGTTGCGTGACGGTGCGGCCTGCTAAGTAACTCTATTAAAACGTCTGTTGCCATGGATATGGGTATTGAAAAAATTCTTTGAAAATGTGTACCCACTTTGTCTCTTGTGTGCTAGACTTATATGGCTCTAGGGTGGTGGGGATAGGGCTCCACTGTTGTCATGGAAGATGGAGGGCGTGCTGGAGTGAGGAAGAGAGCTATGATAAGCAGTTGAGCTAGTAGAGTAGCATATATATCGTATTAAGTTGCAATATCTCAACTCTTATATGAGAAGCTGAATATAATACGACGTCCTGATCCAGGGTGTAGTATTCTCCATATAGATCTCTAAGTGTAATGCCATGTAAAGTCATTACTGGGTGTAGTCCGTTAACTATCAATAAGATAGTATCAGAGGTAACTACACTTAAGAGGAAACAGGTACATTCTGGCGGTCTCATTGCAAGCAGCAGTGATGTCAAAGTTAAGCCTTCAGATACCTATCCAGGAACCACTTGGCTGGCTGCACTTACAGCTTTGATGTATCAGACCAATGCGTAGCAATTTCAAATTAGGGAAAGAGTATAAGCTCAATATCTGATTAGCAAGACACCAGGTTCATATCTGTTTGATATGTGCTCCTTATACGGTTGTAGATATAGTAAACTGGGGATTTGTGTATGGCATCAGACAATCAATTTACCTCAAATTGTAGTTTCGCCTCTCTGGCCTCAGGTATTATACAACTTATGTTCTAATCAATCTTCTGTGATATATCAACTAAGTCGTTAAGTATTAAGTGGGGGTAGTTGGATGTAGTTAACACACTTTGTCATTCAATGCCCAAGGCTTATTGCTCGGGATTACTTGGGTAGTAATATCTATCACCAGCTGCGTAATGGATTCTAGGAGAGTAATCTAGGCAAGATAGAGGCTTTATTGGTGCAAATCCAGTGGAGAAGTGAGAGGCCATCGATGGAATATGTGCAAGCATTGGACTGTTACTGCAGAGCCTAGCTTCATTACAACTAATTCTGCACGGTACCCCAAAGACTTATATGTACTTATAATCCACTGAGGCACGCTGAGCACTCTATCTAGGGCAAATAAATTAGAGTTTTGTGGGAGACCCATTACTTTGGGGGGTTGTGAATTGTGGCTAGGTATCAGACTTATGTATGTCTGTTGAGTATATCGTATAAGTCAGCAGCTAGAGTATCCTCATTCTTAAACGGCAGGTCTCTTTGATACTCTGTTGAGACTAAACAGATAGCATAAGAAAACCGTCCTTCATTTCGAATGATGTCAGAGTGGGGTTGGCATCAGGTACATGAGGCTGTCATAACTCAATAGCAGCCACAAGGCGCATATGAGATGACCTGCTAGCCTCAGGCGACTTATTTCTCATGTATAACTAACCCACTTTCATTTTCACTGGTCATCGAATTGCTAACTACTGCTGGGACAGGATTTCAGTTCTACTTATATAAGGCTGATGTGCAATAGAAACCTCGGTAGCTTAGATCACTGAGGCTTCCGTTCTCCTTTCCAATTCCAGGAACTAAAATACGTCTGACTAATTTAGAAACTAGAACTGTGCTAAGCTCTGCTCGTATCGAGCTTTTTAGATAACACAGACATGCAACAAAAAGAACAAGGCTCGTCACAATGACGACTAGAAAGCTTGAAAGTTCTAGGCAGAAGCCTCTGTAACTTTCACTTTAGATCCTATTCCCTTTTATTGGCTATTAAATTACTAGCTCTTGCTAGTGGAAGCCATTAGCTTTACTTATAAGACTCTGATGTGCAACAAAACTTTGGATTGTGTAACCATCAGCATGCAAGGGCTGTATTTCTTCTTGGCATAAGAATATCGCTACAGTGAAAGAAGACAAAATGCGGATTATCGAGCTCCAATGACCAAGCATCTCCAAGAAGTTGTAACTAGCGAGCTAATTTATGAGGAATAGTTAGACATTAAAGCACTTACTTCCGGGCTTACCTAAGGGGAACGAGGGATGAGTGGCAGCGCTAATTGCCTCTTTACCTGGAAGAGTTCCATAGCCATTACGGAGTCCTACACGAAGAACTGGACGTCAGATCCACCAATTATATGCATCTACTTTCCTCCATTGCTGCATATTGAGCGAGAGAAAGCTTGCTCAACCTGCATGTCGTTAAGATAGAGGTAGCTCACGGGAAGCTGCGCCACAACGTCTACCTTTCCGCTTTCACGAACATCCAGCATGCCCGATTCGGAAAGCACTGCGATTCAATACCTGATTGGCTGCCTCTACGTATCCTCTCAACTCTAAGACTGTTTCGATGGATACAATCAACATTGCGCGTCCCCTGCGCCACGACGCCTTTTAAGCATAAAATTCGAAGAGATGATTGAGAATCAGCTCGGACCAATGAGTAAGGAAATATTGATTAAGTCTATTACTCCATCTCTCTGGGATAGGTAACTATGACGAAAAGGCACGGGGAAATTGAGTGCTTAGCCTCAATACTCGTGCAAAAGCTTCTGTCTCCTGTAAGGTAAGAGACACAATGTGTGAGGCTGGCTGCAATGAGCCTCACAGATGGCCATATTCTGCCTTCGCCATGCTTTCCTTTTCTATCGTGAATAGATGCTTTGTTGTTTTGCATCTGGATATATATACTTCTTTCTTTTCATCCTACTGTTATCCACTACCTCGACTCAGAACACAACTCGGACCACTATCTATTTGATTATCCCGGAATATAAAACCTACTTTACTCTTCGTTACACCAGGACATACTCTCTTGTGTCCCAGCATTCAGATATGGGACAGGTTACTTATCGAGATGGTGTTGCCATCATCCAAATCTTCTTTTTCTCAATCTCTCTGGTCCTAGATATCATACTGGCCGTCCGTCGAGGATTTGGTAGATTGGCTTATCTGATCGGTGCACTTTGCTTACTCCGGTTGATTGGAGCAAGCTGTCAGCTTGTCGCGATATCGCATCCATCTGTAGGGGTTTACACCACCTCTATAGTTTGTACATCCATAGGTCTCTCGCCGCTCACTTTGGTCTTGTTGGGAATGCTAGCAAGAGTGTAGGTTCCTGTCTCTTTTATCAGTTCATGTCATAAGGGACAGTGTTGACGAAGGACTATAGAAATGATTATCTACCTCGAAAACTAAATAAACGCATCTGGTTCCTCATTTCCATCCTAACTATTACTGGGGTTGCTCTTGGTATTAGCGGCGCCGTCGATGCAGCATCGTCCTCTCACTCGAATTACTTCCATCCCAATACTCAAACCAAAGCCGCAATACTTATTTTCACCGGCGCTTTCGCCATCGTTGTCCTCGTATTTCTCTACTTCTGCACTCAGATGTCCTCTCTTGACCAGGGCGAGAAACAACTACTTTACGTTGTGGGATTCTGTATCCCATTCCTCGCCGTGCGACTAGTGTATCCCATCATTGGAGATTTTGCAAACAGTGCACAGTTTAATGCTCTTACCGGGAACGTGACGATTTATCTGTTTATGGATGTGTTAGAGGAGATCATTGTGACGATGATATGCGTGACAACATTGTTGAGATTGACATTTTATAGAAAGAATGTGGATGAGAGGGACGTAGAAGGCGCAAGAGGCACAACATTGTCGAATGACCCGACTTTGAATGATGGTAATAAGTTGAGAAAGCCCAGCAGGTATTGACTTTTGACGAAGTATGCTCATTAGAAATGGAGGATGAGCTGTGACAAGAATAGATGGATGAGATTTTGTGTATAGACATCTATGATCTTGGGTTGTACCGCATATAAAGTCGGAGTTGGGGAGCATTTTTATATTTGCTAGAGTTTATTTTCACTATACCAAAAAAGTTAGATTTCCTTGTTGAACAATAATGAGCCATGGAAGAAGCCATAGAAGGTTCTAATTTCCTAGAATAGGCAAATCTATGGAGGTAAGTTATTATTCCTTACCTGCCTAAGATACAAGGTCGGGAAAGATTCTGTACTCTATTTCGAATACAGTGCTCTAGTCATAAACTTGCATGGACAAAAAGGCACAATGACTCCACTTGAGATCTGTATTTGAGAACGCCCCTTAAGTAGCAAACTACGGATAATCTACTAATATCTAGCTATACAATAACAAGAATAGAGATTTAATTGCAAATAGGAAGGTTATCATTTGTACCCCCGCACCTCCACACTCCCCGTACCCCCTGACATACCCAGGCTCAGCACTCCTCACTCGCCACTCTCCCTTTTATCTCTCAGCAAACGCGTCCCAGGATCGCTCCTGGACACAGAATAACAGCACGAACCATAAATCTTTTTTTCTTCAAGAACGAAACCGCAATTAAGAGAATAGGAAAAACTAGCTAACACCCAGCGACCAAGTATTTCTGGTATCATAAAACAATAGAAAGAAGACAACTGGGGTTATGGTACCAAATATGAGAGTCATAATTTCGTCAAGGAAAAAAGACCAGAACGACTGAATAAGCACAAATGGAACGGTGGACCTGGAGTTGCAGGCTAACAAAAACGCTAATTAAACCACACGAGAGCCGCAAACCTCCCTCCAAAACAAAATACTAGCTCCGTTTTTACAATATAAAAAGAGTAGCTTGATAAACTATTATCACGCAACGCTCACGCCTGTAGAAAGAGCCTCTCGCCAACTTCTCCAAAACGCCAGAAACAGAGGATTGAATACAATGGATAGAGGGATTGGTAAAAGATCCTTTTGGGAGATCACACTAAATTTTAGGATTTACATAATTGTGCAGCAACCACAACCATCTTTCTCGGAGTCTTGTGGTGGTTCTTGGGTTCTTTGAATTGTCGTTGTTTGTGCTGGAACTGGGCTAGACATTCCTTGAGGGACCCCAGTAATCTTGGGCATGGTACTATACGTCCCGCCAGTGGAAGTTCCAGGGCGTCCAGAGGGAAGTGGTGCAGTTTTGGGGTCTTTAAGCGGCCATTCTGCGCCATGTTCCTCCTTTGTCGGCTGTTCTGCAGATTGAGGCATGATCTCTGGAGGTGGTTGAAATGGTTCATCATTAAGGGGCCTGAATTCTCTGTCGTAAGTGTTTCCAAACTTTCCTTCCTTTTCCCATTGTTCCTGTTGCAGCCTTTTAGCTACGGTAGGAAGTAGTTGCTGGTCTGGAGGTAGTCGAGGATCAGGCTTATACATTGTTGCAAGCCACGGTGGATCTCCTTCTGGGCGTTTATTTGTAGAAGTTGGACCATCGCCAGATCTGGTGGGTGGTCGAGCTGAAGCTGAGTTGTTCGAGCCTGATCTTGTTTTTGGTCTTTGGTTTGTACCTCCACGGTTTGCAGAACTTTTTCTTGATGTAGCGGGCTTTTTCGATGGAGACATCTCTGTAGTTTTCTTTGCTGGCGGGGGCGTTGCAATTGGGTCGTCTAGGGCTTTTACGCTTTCACTTCGACCCCTTGGTTTGCTAGAAATCGATTCGTCGTCACCTGTTCCAGTTTGCTTTCTTATCATTGGTGTATCACGCTCCAGGTAATCGATTGGTATAGGCAGAGGGCTCGCTTTATTGACAGGAATCCTTGAAAGCCCTTTTATACTCCCGTTCAGATGGCGATATGGGTCGTTCGCATCCTCGGCAGCTTCTTCCGGTGTTCGTAAATCCCATCCTGCATTCTCAGAAATTTCCTGTTCCTCAGTTGGTAGAGATCCCACTCGCGGACGTTTCTGGTCACGATTGTGGTCTCTTTTACCCGACCTACTAGTTGCTCTTGTGCGAGGGAGGATGATCCCGGCCGCTTGCAGCTCTTCGTTCTCAATGCGGGCAAGTTTGTCTCTATGTATCCATCTGGAACTCTCCGGGTCTTCCTCATCGTACGCATCCGCATTATAATCCTTTGCCTCGCTGGGGCCAGCACTACTAGTACCACTTCGATCCTTGCTATAGAGATCCAATAAGCTGTCTGGAGCACTACCTGATTCACTAATATTACTATCTTTCCTGCCCAACGCAGCTACACGTGCAGGAGCCAGATGATCTCCTGCTCTCATCGAGTGGCTGGTATCCGCACGTCGTTGTGACAAGTCTGGTCGTGACAACGAGTCTAGTGAAGTTTTGCCATTTGCTTTCGGTGCTATGGATGATTGATCGCCATCGTCGCTCTCCATCTTCGACTGCTGAGGGCTCTGTATGAGATACAAGTTAGTACGAGCTCAAAAGGATATTATATCTAGGTGAATGCAAACATACATCGGACAGAACGGGTACGGAGTAATCCCAGGAATTCTGGCCTCCGTGAGAACTGCTAGGGGGAGTCAAGGCAGTCTGGGCATGCGGTCCGGCCACCGCGGCCATGTTCCCTTATGGAGTGTTCTATTCCTCTGCTGCTTTTGAACCTAATATTCGCACCCCGAGCGTTTGATTTTGATGTCTCCACCTCTTGTTTGCCTTGAGCACTTATGTGACCTGCACCGATTTTTTTTCTCTCTAGAACTCTTTAGAGGGTAGTTGGACAGCTTCGCGTCAAATTCTACACGGTATAACGAGCGATTAATGCGAAAGGATCTTGATCATCTAGGGAGCGTATAAATGAATCAACAGAGCTTCAGGGTCGCGTTCGTATTACGGGCACGTCAAGCAGACACGGGGTAGGACAAACAGGGAATGGAGACGGCGTCAATTGAGTTTTTGAGTCAAAAACAAGTGAAAGAGACACCAGCTCCTGACCTTCAGTTTCCCTACCGTCAGTCGCTGTCCGCGAAAAGAGCTGGTGAGACAGTCACAGATTGTTTGTTGGTATGTGAAATCCAGACAGTAAGGGGCTGAGGGATTGTAGCTGCCGGAAACTCTAAGCGAGAGGAACTAATTCAAATGGGAGCCCAGAGCCGATCTGACCGTTTATCTCACAAAGGGATTCTCGTATCGACCAATGCTAGGACGATTTTGTTACGAAATCATCTATGACACCGTTGCAACTCTCATCAAGAGATACAGAAACAGCACTTTGCCGTACTTCTAGATCGTTCTTCACTATTTTATCTTGTTGGATTTCTCATAATGGGCGTTTCATCTTGGCCATAGATCGCGAAGCCTAGGAGGGCTCGCTCACGGACCCCGTTTTTAAATTATATCATGCAGCTGTCAACATGGTTCGGATGCACCAACATACGTGTAAAGTGCGCGTTGTCTGTTTATCCGACACCCATAACGCAGTCCCAGGTTCATTCAAGCTTCCTAAAGGCGATGTTCTCATCCATGCTGGAGACTTGACAAACCAAGGAAGCTTATCAGAGCTACAGAAAGCCGTGAGATGGATCGAGGCAGCAGATTTTCAAGTGAAAATCGTTGTTGCCGGTACAGTACTACTCTGAATATATCCGGATACCAACCGGCTAATATCCTCAATAGGAAATCACGACATTACTCTAGATTCTGACTTTTACGCACAACATGGCTCATCCTTTCACAACCAGAACCCGCAAGACTCTATTTCTTGCCAGAAACTACTCGATGAGTCTTCCTCTATCGTGTGGCTGAAGCACGAATCTAGGATTATTGATCTGGTCTCCTCTTCTGGACAACAAGTATCATTCAAGATATTTGGATCTCCATTTTCTCCAGCGAAAGGGCGGTGGGCATTTGGATACGAGATTGGTGAAGCATATAAGATGTGGAATGATGTTCCGCCTGACACAGATATCGTGGTCACCCATACACCTCCGAAATACATCTGTGATGCAAAGGAAGGTGAATATATGGGCTGTGAAGCTCTGAGAGAGGCACTACAGAAGATCCGGCCGCAGCTGGCAGTATGTGGCCACGTCCACGAAGGTAGGGGAGTAGAGATCATTGATTGGGATGCTGCTCTGTCCAGCTTAAAGATGGATCAACTTCCGATATACAGGTGGACAGATCCCGGAAAGGATAATAAGAAGACGTCCTTGGTAGACCTTACAGAAAGGCCGAACATTACCGTAAGGCCAAAAGATGAGGTGCGTCTACATGTACTCTTTCCTTTGGTCATCAAGTCTCCTTACCCAGCTACTTGAAACAGGGTAGCTTCCATTCATCCTCTCAAACATCCCAGTCAGAGACTTGCGTGGTAAATTGTGCCATCATGGCATCAAGCTGGCCACACAGAGGTGGCATAAAGTACAACAAACCCATTGTTGTAGATATCGCCCTGCCCATATGAGAGCTCTATATTTATACTGGCCGTAGTCCTCAGCCTTGGCTGTGAGCATTCCACGTTATGAAGAATTCGTAAGGAGCGCAGCCTTCGTTCCAAGTAAACACTTGTAGCAGTAGTCTCCATTAATCCTATTGAATCAGCTGTTCTCCCGACTCGCCCATCAAGGGAAGACACGTAGGGATTGTCTGAGCAAAGTATCAGGACTAACGCTGGCGTCATCCCTCCTGTCTCGTGATGAGCCAAACCATGATGTGTATTCAACCCTTCTACAGCTATATCTGGTAAAGGTAAAAGTAGTAGTGTATTTTTATAACCGGTATCAATACACATCTTACTGTGTAGTAGGGTAAATGAGCACGGGATGACTCTGTTTTAATGGGGTTGATTCTCAACGTGTACGAATAGCCACTCTTGGGATAGGATTGCTGGTTTTCGTTGCATAATATAGATGAATCAGGAGGACTTAGTATTCTCCGGGTGGAGTGGAGAAAAATAAGTTTGAGTGGGATAGCAACAGCCCAGCGAGTTGTGGGGAGATGTGGAGGTTATCTCTAGGAGCAGCGCAGATGATCTCGCGGTGAGATCTAGTGAGGATTTTTGGTAGGGTAGGACCCGTAGTAGTGAATGTAACGGGGAATCCTACGGCGAACGGTGTACCGCATCTGGATCTGTATCTAGCATTTCGAGAGGATTGCCATATCTAGTATCTGGGACCCGTTTCACAGCAACAGCAATGCTACATAAATACGGTACCGTACGGTAGTCTTCACAGGATCCATTCCTTCGCAGGGAATCTCTCGTCATCTTGGATTGGGGGTTTGTAGTTAGCTTCGCTGCTCTCACCTCCCTGGTCAGGTGGTCGAGTGAGCGAGCCCAAAGTATTGATACGGACTTTGTGCTGTACGTGTAAGGCCAAACCTTCATAGGAAAGCGGAAAGACATCCACATCTGGGATCCGTACCTTACCGCACTTAATCATGCAAAAGCAATAGCAGATGTATGCAACGTGCGTTATTTAAATATCCGAATCATTTTCATCCAGCAATTCCCAGTGTTCATGTGCTTGCGCACGAATGTAGAGCTCCAGCGTTCCTGGGGGAAGCTTACTGTGCTCTGCTCCTGCATGGGGGGCAGACCCCTAAAAGTTACGGGTATCTGGGCGATTTGTGGAAGCCTGGTGGCCTCATTCAAGCCACAGGCAACCCCGCAATAGTGTGTGAACTGGCTGGCATAGGCGCTGTGGGTCCCTTACTATCGGCGATCCTATCGATAGCTACAAGCCCAGGTGCTCTGCGTGATCACGAAGCAGTTTGTACAGTAGCTGGCCAACGCCCGGTCAAACTGAGGAACGATCTGTGGAGCCAGCTCAAGGAGCATGCATGACACTGGTGCCAGGAAAAGAAGACAGTCGAGGGTTTTGGGGGAAAGGCACATGGTACGGTACTGTGGTTTGTTTTGCTCTGCTGCTGCTCTCTCTGCTTTGGCTTACAGGACTCATCCCAGGCTTGGATCTGTCGATGAGCATAGATGAGCACAGATGGGCAATGACGGAAGAGAGTCCAAAGGCGTCTGGAACGAGCGGATTTGCGCCCAGGAAAGCTGCCACTGGATGCGTGAGCGCAGTGCGACATCAGAGGCAGCAACTGAGCGCGCTCATAACCACTCAAGTGCTGTTGCTGCTATGGTGGTGAGCTCGCCGCCCTGGTTTGGCGGGTGGACGGCCAGTTAGAGGGTCTCTCCGCCACTACCGACAGACAAACTCTCCCCCACCACCACTCGCTGCTGCAGTACCTGTACCTCACGCTACTGTGTCCTCCTCCGGCCCTTATCGTCACCGGTTACGTTGAGTGGCCAACATGCACTCCAGGGCCAACCAATACTGGGAAGGGAGAACGAGAAGGTTGAGTGGATACGCGCAACAGCTTGGTGCTCGTCCAGGTTTAGGGAAGGAAGAGAGAAGAGTAGAGTTCAGAGCAGGACGAGCCCCAGGTGAAACAGGACCCCATCGACGATGCTGCAGGGAGCGACGATAGGCTGGGTGATGGCGGGGTCCTTCACGCAACGGCACGAGGCTCGCCTCACGGGTACAAAACCTCCCGCAGTCTTGCACGCATCAGTGCTAGAGCGGGCCGCTCTCCTTACCAAAATCCTGCGATGTACCGGCAAACTGCTGCTCCTACGAGGCAGACTGGGGGTTGATCTCTCGCCCATAAGCCGGAGCCAGAATTGATCCTCTCGTCGGACCAGAGGCCTGGGAAAGTCGTGTTGGAGCAGCTAGCTCTTACCGTTTGTTTTTGCTGCAGTCCTACGTGATGCATGGAAGCTGAAGGGGAGAATCGAAGTTCTGCTCACCAAGCTCGGTGCCCAGCCATTCCCTGCCTTCCCTCTCGATCGACAGCAGCCGGCCGGCGCGGGCAGCTAGGGAGGTACGCAAGTACGCTTACTGGCAGTCGTCCACCCACTGAGATCCACGATTCTGCCGATTGGCTCAGGAACCAAAACTTAACGCTGGGCCAGAAACGTCGAGCCACGCATCCGACTCCAAGCTGAGTGGCCAGGAATTACCGCAAGTGTCGTGAAGTGAGTGTGAGTTGAAGAGCCAATTGCTCGGACCTGTCGCGCATTTGGGCAGAGCTGCAGCATCCTGGCCGGCGTGCCTCTGGCAAGGCGAGAAGAGTGGTGGCCTACTTCTTGAGGGGGTTCCTACATCCATGGAGGGGTGCTGACAATGGTGTTGTACGGTATCGTCGAAGCTGCTGAGTGGTGGTGGTGTGCTGGAGGTGTGCTGGAGAACCTGGTTCCTGCTCCTGCCTTTCACAATAATCACATACATGCTGTAGGACATCCGCCCTTCCCAGACACCGGGGCATGAGGGCATGAGGACATAAGGGCATGGCACGGAATGGCATGGCTCTTGATATATCACGCTCCCATGGGGATCCACGGGCGGCAAGAAACACCAGAGGCATGACGGCGACTGGTGTGCTTGCGTGAAGGGGTGAGTGCCACACCGGCTTGCTGCACCGTACTGTATTTGCAAAGCAGTGAGTCCGAGGTCGAAGTCTTCTTTGAGATTCTTCCCGCGGGCCCATGATGGGCTGTGCACGATGGGATAATGCTGCATGAGGCAAAGTGGATGTCTGGTCTGCTTCTCTGGAGTCGCTTCCATGCACACCGAGACACCTACTTTCTGGGCTTCACCTTCCTTCTGACTGGTCCCACATCACCAATAAAGCACGCTGGTCTCCCGGCACGCGTCCTACTTTACCATATCTACAGTAGTATCCATGGTGTGAAAAAGCACCCCATAATAATAGACCACAAGAGACTCGACCTCAGAGCAGGCTAGGCTGGAGAGGTTCGTTGCTGCTCGCCCTAAACGAGTATTCCTATCGAATGGACACACATAAGACTGCATAGTCGCGGTCCTCCTCCAGCAGTCCCCAGGCAAATCGGCTTGCTATCCATACGTTACCTGAATCTCTTGCGGCATTAGGAGAGTGAGCGCTGAAAAGCATTACCATCCAGCTGCTGAAAGTGAGGCGGCCATTCCGTACCACAGTTCGCATCCAGCACTTCCCTTACAGTACTCTATTCTCTCAACCTTAGTCACGGCCGGGCAGCGCCCCCAATATTCTTCTCCCAAGCGTGAGAGTTCGAGAGCTCGAATCCGTCCTTCCCATTCAGATTTTGCAGCCTCTCTTCACCAGCGCCCTATATTCACACTTCCGGAGCAGGGCTCCCCGTTCGCCCAGTGTGCGGCACGATAATAAGATCCCCTATACAGGCATCCGAACCATTATCCCCCGAAACGTTCGAGGAAGGAGACCGCCAGGCCTCTGTTTATATCTATTCTCTGCCGGCGAGCTTGGTCTGGTTGATCCCTCAAGGCTGGTCGACAACAGGCCTCTGGAACGCGAGTATCCCGGTTTCGTCATTCTACCCACCTTCTGGGCCCCTAAACGCACCTCACCGCCTCGTTGTCTGGCCATCACCAAGCAGACCTCAGAGTCCTGTCCCTCAGTGCAAAACAACACTACGGACTGGAATCATCTTTTTATTTCTACCCACGACCGTTCTGCGAAGATTCCTCATTGATTTCAAAGGCAAATATTTGCCACTGCTTACGAGTTATCGCCAGCCTCTTTGTCAGAGCTAAGCGAAAAAGCCCCGTGACCTCAACCTGTCGAATCGACTCTTCCAACAGTACAACTCGTCGGACTTGCATTTGCGCGATAAAACAGCTCGTCTGTCCTTCACTTTCGAACTTTTTGCCTCCTTGACATTCCTTATAATCGCCGCGTCGTTCCTTCTTACATCACAATCAACATCAATCGAACATCTTCGATTAACTCCCCGCTTCCGTCACCGTTAATATGCGATAGACCCCACTGATTGCCTCTCGCCGTCGAGGAGCAGAACCTCGGCATTTTTGCTGGCTTTTAAAGACAGCAAAAACCACAAAACCTCTTCAATATGAGTTCGCCACTCCCCCCCGATCCTTATAGAGCACTCGGTGTCGACAAATCTGCCACATCAGCTGAGATCCGGAGCGCATACCGGAAGCTGGTGCTCAAATGTCATCCAGATAAAGTAAAGGAACCCACCTTGAAAGCAATTAAGCAGGAGGAATTTCAGAAGGTCCAGCAGGCTTACGAACTACTCAACGATGATAACAAGCGTGTGCAATATGACGAACAGGTCAAGTTGTTCGAGCTGAGAAGGGAGATGGGTCGAGGGAACCCAACCTCGAGGAGCAACGCTTACGAGTATGATGTCAGGACGGCGGAACCCCGTTCAGCCCCATATTCATCTCCAAGACCAAAGGATTCACCAAATGCTTACGCTCGGCCCATGCCTAGATCTTATGAGGATCCTTCATATGCTGAGCCGCGATCCGCGAGGAAATCAGCTAGCTATGAATCAGCAAGGGATGAAGAGTTGAGAAGAGAGAGAAAAGCCCAAGCAGCGGCGGAGGAGGAGAGGTACAGGGCGAAGTTGGAGAAGGAAGCCAAGCGTGCTGCCCACAGCAAACGAGAGAAGACGCGGGACAAGGAGAAGAAGCGGGGTACAGAGGAGAAATTTCGCAATCCTTATGCTGAGGATGCTGATTCGGATGAGTACTCCCACACTCCACCTAAAGCCGACAAGAAGTCTACTCGTCGTATGGAGGAAGAGATCAGGATGCGAAATGAGGAAGCTAGAGAGCGGGACCGGGAACGGGAACGGGAACGAGATCACGAACCAATTCTCACGGCGAAATGGGATGATCACAAGGAATACGCTG
This sequence comes from Xylogone sp. PMI_703, assembly GCA_021399445.1. Taxonomy (NCBI): domain Eukaryota; kingdom Fungi; phylum Ascomycota; class Leotiomycetes; genus Xylogone; species Xylogone sp. PMI_703. The sequence goes on along the minus strand of JAJTUQ010000002.1, from coordinate 3,553,943 downwards.
CGCAATACATGCAGGCCGCACGTGCAAAGGGGATGGAGAAGTCAAAAGAAGGCTTCCCATCAATGCGAAGAGCGGAAACTTTCACTGCATCGCCAAGTTATAGTGTTCGGTACGCATCCCACTCCGCGGTGCCTCCACCAGCTCCTTCCCCATATCCAGCCAGCGACGATGATACGCCAAGACGGTCATCTGCTCGCTCTTCATCTCGAAGACCATCGGAGACACCAGGCCGAAGCCGTGAGAAGTCACGAGCAAAATCGGACAAACATCCGCGAGATCCTTACATCGTCGAACCGCCTTCCCCTCCACCAAGTATGAAGAAGCCCGGTCTTCATTCTTACTCTTCGGCACCTCCCAATGTATTCACTGCTACACCATCGCGGTCTCAATCCATGCAATCTCAATATTCAAGAAAGGATGCAGCACCACCTATGGCTCGTGCTGCGACATTTAATGTGGGCGATGGCTCCAGAGGTAGCAGGATGAAGAAATCTATGGAGTTTGAATCCGAATCAGACACCGAGACACCACCTGTCTATGCTGCCCACCGAACCTCCAGTCCTGGGCCGCGAGAGAAAAGATATCATGTCTCTGGTGGTCGCACTATTCCCATACCTCGACCGGATCACCGGGATGATGAATATGTACGTGCTCGCACACCATCACCATCACCACGCTCAAGGCTTGCGCCTGAACGGGGCTCCGGCCGTAGTCAGCGACAGTACCACGCTGACGATCGTGAACCGGTCGTGATACCAATTCATCCCAAGATGTCACCACGTGAAACTGGGCATCGATCCTATGATCAGGTGAAATGGTCACCAAATTATACCCCCGCAGACGTTGTTTATACGTCTGTCCCCCCAAACTATAGAAGGGATAGCGATACGAATCATCGAGATTACAGCTACCCATCGCGAAGTAGGGAAACCGCCTACGCATAGTATATTTACTTTGCAAAGCACCCTGCACGCAAGGCCTCACATTGTATAGAGAGAGCTATCAGATTCTGCTCCGGTATGAGTCATGCTATTTTTGGGCGTAGACGCCTCAATTGTATCAAAGACATGATGATGACGACGGAACGTCCCTAGGTGTTTAACGTGTTTTAACGAAACCTTCATGTTTACTCATTTTTATTATGCATTTCCATTTCCTATGGATCACAGGGAATTGAGAAAGTCGACAGGGGTGATGGGCATGTTTATTCCTCCCTCCCCCATCCTATATATACTTATGCTTTTGGTTCATTCTCGTTCTTCCATTCTTTTTCATTGTCTGTAATTTACATGTCACACTCATTTGTTATTATACATACTACAGGGAATCAAGGGAGCCAAGCATCGAGTCGCAGAGCAAGAGAGAGCTATTTACAGATGGAATTGGGATTATTTTTGGACAGGCGTGGATAAGGGTTGGTTAAACTCGCTTTTTGGTCTCTCTCTTGTCTCTTTGGGATCGGGAACATTTATGCATGCATGCGAGGAACGACAGATATAGCGTACAGACACTTCCTGATCGATATAGATCGGAATGAATTAGTCAGTGCTTTGATGAGATGAATCATGAATGAACGCATTTCGCGGAGTTTTGCCTCTCCTGATTTACCTTGTTACTGCTCTATTCGTGCTGCCTTTTGTCTCTTCGACCGTGTGCAACGTGCCAGAGTGACTTCCGTCTCACAGTATGACATGAGTATGATATATAATATACGATCTTTCTCTAGATCGATTCTCATTGTTTATGTATTATCTACGGCCTGAGCAGGCCATCATCTACTTTGGCTTTATATTGCTGATGCCGTTTCTAGAGTTACACGCTTCTAGCTCCCATGGATGGAAAATTCTTTGATATATAAAGAATTTCGAGGAGTTAGTTGCATATTAATTGATAATGAGGGCCCTTTATCTTTTTCCTTTCTTTCTTTAACTCTTAAACCTTGTGGAAAACTGCTATTACTGATGAAGCCCTTAGTTTCTAGTTTCTGGAATCAACCGATAGGTTAGGTCTAACCTGGCCACACGCATATGATGAGTCTGGGTGATGGAGGGAGATTTCGTCTTGTCTATTCTGGACTGCTAGCTAGGTTTCTTTGTTACAGAGACGGGTTTGATTGGGATAAAGAGCTCGTACATTAATGTACTGATAGACTGTTTCAGGTTTTTTATCGAATACTATTACTTGTAAAATAAATTATTTAGCGGTATTCATATTCATTATATAGTTTGATTGAATTACATTTGTGCGATGCCATATACTTATTTTATACTTGTAGTGCCCATACATTCCCAGGCAATTTTATTGGATATCATAATGCACCAAGCTGTTTACGACCCATCAGCAAGTCGCAGGCCCCTGATGACCAGTCGATAGAGCAATACGTAGAGTAGCCTAGCCTGTACAAAAATATCCCGTTATATTTATCTATTTGAGCAAACTACGCCGAAAACCATTTAAAAATACAAAGACCCGAGGCCTGTTGAACGACCAACACGGTAAGGGAGAGAAGGAGATGGGTATCTAGTTAGATCTATAGGGTATATCCGAGTCCGAGGATCAAGCCGGGAGGCGATCTTTTATGTAAAGAGACTTAGCAAAGAACATACAGGGAACAAATCTGTAAAGTATCACTCGGTTAGCTTCAAATTTCAATATAGACTCCTCGGAACTATGAACGTACCATGCTCAAACCAAGAATCATGGAGCACCAAAAACACACATTGTTGAGTATTCTCTTGCTCTTGACCCATTTGGTCCTTTGAATCATGACAATCGGCAACTGGCTCATCTGAGCCAGGAAGCCATATCCACGGATTTTCTTGGTGATACAGGCCATAACTATTTCATGACCAATAGCACTGATAAGGAAGGTAATCAGAGTAGCCATTGGACGACCGATGTGTGGCCTGGATGCCGAGTATACATGACGACGGAAGAAATGATGGACAGGAATGTTCCACTCCCTGGAAAACTCAAGCCAATCTGTGGAGTTCCACCAATCGTCGTAGAAATGTCGATCCGAGAAGCGGGTGATTTCCGCAAACGCACCAAGGACATACTCAAAGATAACAAGAAACACAAGAAGAAACGTCACCATAAATGGCCATAACAAGAGAGATATGGATTCGGCTAGGATTAGTGCCATTTCTCCACCTGAGCGAGCCGTCTCGAGACGCAGAGCTGATTGCGACAAGACTGGTAGAATGAACTCTTCCGAAATGACAGTCAAGAGAAAGATCACGCCAAAGGTGGCAAGTATTTTGGATGCAAGTGCTGACCAGACAATCTGCTCTGTTCTTGGGTATTCTATTTCGTAGCACAACGTGGGACAACAAAGATAATCAGCGTAGTTTGACCAGGTCAAATTTGTCGGATATGTAACTGGAGCGTCTTAGTTAGAAACTATGATTCAATTTTTTCAAAAGAGAAATTACCTGATCCCATAGGAGATGTAAGTTCAATCGCAAGGTCTTCACGCAGGCAAGAGAGTTCGGATTTTTGCCTTTTGACAGCTTCTTTCTCAGCAAGCGCGGACTGGTATCCATTGCTATTTGGGTATTGGTACGCAGGGGTTTTATCAGCGGTTGACGGGTCGTCGAGGGCTTTTAATCTAGTTTCGGTTTCACTCAGGTGTCCATTGTAGAATGCGTAGGAGTGCATCTTCATAAGCAAGACCATGGTATGAAGTAAGAGAAAGACTTGTGCCGTCCATGTCCAATCTCGCAAGAATGGAATGCTTAACAACTGGTATTAGCTACAGACGATAGTAGAAGGTGTAGAACACTTACGCCACCCAGAAAGCAAGCCAGACGACCTGATATACGCTTTGGATGAACATACCACCCCCAAACCAGCGGAGGCCGATGCTTTTACCAAAACTGCTCCTGAACAGCTTTTGCAGAGGCAAGCTTATAGCAGTACTTGCGACCATGAGCGCATCTGCTACTCCAAGCTCCCAGACTTTAACCGTGAACAAATGCCAAATCTGGACTCTCATTGGGTATCCAGTATCCTTGATGTTTCTCAGCATTGTGGTAATGGCCATGATAGTGAGCGCTATCCAAAATAAGACAAAGAATCCTTGAAAATCATGGTAGTCACTCTTGGGATCAAAGTGCGACACTCTTGAAGCATATTCGATGGTGGGAAACAATCGCCGCCGATGCTCTGCGCGAATCTGCTTTCTTGCAGATGAAAGTGAATGCGCAGATGGCGGCGCATCTGCTGGAACTGGAGTTGAGCGCCCGCTGATTGTGTTAGTACCAAATGTAAAGCCTGGTTATGATCAAACCATACCTCGTCTGAGATGTAACACTTCCCGTCTCCAGGGAGTCTTTGCCATTGGGAACTGGTCTTAGACTATCTTCGCTAACTTTCCGTATTATAACTGGATTGATAGGTCTAGGGCGAAGAATATGGTCATGGTGGCCATAGCCATTCGAGTGTACGTCCGCAGACGTAGAAGTTGTTGATGTTGACATGTTTGTTGAGTAGAACTGATACAGGGGAAGAAAGGAGAGTTCCGAGATATCGAGACCAGCTACCACTCGTATATATAATTGATGGAGTCTGAAGATCTAAAAAGGAAATATATATCAATGAAAAGGAGAAACAGATGTAATGATGATAGCGCCTTGGAAGGAATCCGTCTTACGCATCATTGTGTCCGACGTTCCGAGGTGAAAGGCATCCATTGCGCTTCGACGTCATGTTTAGGGCCCTCCTTTGCGACTCATCAGCCACACGTGCCACAGTGGTGGGACGTTGACAGCCCCCTAAATGCCTAAGGCAACAAAGCAATGCTTGACCGTCTTAGCTGGTCTTAATTGATATGCATCTAGAATGGGATACAGAAGCGAACAAATGTAGAGGACTATCATTACATCGCAATAGATACCTCTAAGGCTGCCTTGAGAATATAGGGATTCCGCACTTTCAACATCACATTACACCCCACAGCTCAAATTGGGCTGCACATCAAGTTTGGCCCATTGCGGGCCTTGAGACCGCTAGAATGAGTTCCTGTAGGACTTCCGCCAATGCTTCTAATTCACGGATCTGGCTGACAGCTTGCAGTGAAGCAGTTCATTCGCAATGTGCGAGCGGCAAAAACGATAGCAGATGAACGAGCAGTAGTTCAGAAAGAGAGCGCAGCAATCCGAGCTAGCTTCAGGGAGGAGAGCGGAGATTCAAACGTCAGGTATTAGGCAAATAGCAGCAAACACTATTTATCAACAGCAGCTGATATTTTATTCAATAGGCGGAATAATGTTGCCAAATTACTATATCTATTTACGCTGGGAGAGCGGACCCATTTTGGCCAGATAGAATGTTTAAAACTTCTAGCATCACCCCGCTTTGCGGATAAGAGGCTGGGTTACCTTGGGACAATGTTACTGTTGGATGAGAATCAGGAGGTGTTAACGCTGGTAACGAACTCTCTCAAAAAGTGAGTACAATAAAATCAGCCCTGATTTGGAGTAGTCCGCATGCTCATTGCACAGTGATCTCAATCATTCCAATCAATACATTGTCGGCTTGGCTCTCTGCACCCTTGGAAATATAGCATCCGTTGAAATGTCTCGAGACCTCTTTCCCGAGATCGAAACGCTGGTGTCTACAGCGAATCCTTATATCCGACGCAAAGCCGCGCTATGCGCTATGCGGATTTGCAGGAAGGTGCCTGATCTTCAGGAGCATTTCTTGGACAAAGCAGCGGCACTTCTATCGGATCGAAATCACGGTGTCCTCCTCTGTGGTTTAACATTAGTGACAAGTTTATGTGAAGCTGATGAAGCTGAAGGCGGAGAGGAAGGAGTTATAGAGAAGTTTAGACCGTTTACAGGTAGCCTAGTTCGAACCTTGAAAGGATTGGCTAGTTCTGGATACTCCCCGGAACACGACGTTACGGGCATAACGGATCCATTTCTCCAAGTCAAGATTTTACGACTTCTGCGAGTCCTTGGCCGTGGAGATCCTGAGACCAGCGAACAAATCAATGATATTCTCGCTCAGGTCGCTACGAACACAGACTCATCAAAGAATGTGGGCAACTCGATTCTGTACGAAGCTGTCTTAACTATCTTGGATATTGAAGCGGATTCTGGCCTACGAGTTCTCGGCGTCAACATTCTCGGCAAGTTCCTTAGCAACAGGGACAACAATATTCGTTATGTGGCACTCAATACCCTTATCAAAGTGGTTGCGATTGAGCCGAATGCTGTGCAAAGACATCGGAATACAATCTTGGAATGTTTGCGGGATCCAGATATCAGCATTAGGAGGCGTGCTCTTGATCTCAGCTTTACCCTCATAAATGAGAGCAATGTTCGTGTCTTAGTACGCGAGCTGCTTGCCTTCCTGGAGGTTGCTGACACTGAGTTTAAACCTATCATGACAAGCCAAATTGGGATCGCAGCTGACCGGTTCTCCCCGAACAAGCGCTGGCATGTAGACACCATATTACGGGTTTTAACACTGGCCGGCAATTATGTAAAAGAACAGATTCTCTCTTCTTTTATCCGACTCGTTGCAACTACACCTGAGCTGCAAACGTATGCGGTGCAGAAATTATATTCCAATCTTAAAAAAGATATTACTCAAGAAAGCCTGACTCTGGCAGGCGCGTGGTGTATAGGGGAGTACGCCGATGCCCTTCTACGAGGTGGTCAGTATGAAGAAGAGGAGCTGGTGCAGGAAGTCAAAGAGAGCGACATTATTGATCTCTTTTCAACAATTCTGAACAGTAGCTACGCGACACAGACAGTAACTGAGTATATCATAACATCACTAATGAAGCTTACTACTCGACTTTCAGACCCAGCACAAATTGAAAGAATCAGGAGGCTATTGGCATCGAACTCGGCGAACCTTGATGTAGAGGTCCAACAGCGAGCTGTTGAATATGGCAACTTGTTTAATTACGACTCGATACGAAAAGGTGTGTTGGAGAAGATGCCTCCTCCGCAAATCAAGGAGGAATCAAGAGTTCTTGGAGAAGCTCCGAAGAAATCTACGAAGGCAAATCGCAAGTCTAAGATTATTAAGCCTTCGGAGCAGGATTTATTGTTCGATATTATGGGCGATGGTGCCGCGTCTAGCACTGATATTAACGCTACAAATGGATCCCAGAATAACGCAGACCTGCTAGCAGATATCCTTGGAGGTGGCCCTACATCGGTAGCCACATCCCCCCAGCCACAGAAGCCCAACGTCAGCTCTATCATGGATCTCTTTGATTCTCCGTCTTCGCAGACTCCTACAAATGCCCCTGCCCCAGCGGCCAACGCCTTTGCGGGCATGGCATCACCTCCACCACAACCTACTCAGCCAGCTATCCCATCATTTCCATGTTATGACAAAAATGGCCTCAATATTACACTACAGCTCCAGAGGAATGCAGAAGGACTTGTCCAGGTATTGGCTCGCTTCAAGAACTCGTCCATGCAATCGTTGTCAGCTGTCAATCTCCAAGCGGCAGTTCCAAAAACACAAAAGCTCCAATTAAACGCAATAACGAGTTCAGAACTTGGACCAGGTGCCGAAGCAACACAGTCTATGCGGATTACTGGAAGTAAAGGAGTAAGTAGTCTCTGTGGGCCAATATTCGCTACTATGCTGACAAAATTCTCTAGCCACCATTAAGATTGCGGTTGAAAATCTCATACGCAGCACCTGGTACTGGCCCTATTACCGATCAGGTGGATTGGTCAGAGCCAAAATAATGGAATCATGTTAAGGGCATAGGATAGCAAATGTTAAAATCAACGAAGATTGTGTCATGAAAACTTTTGAATAAGATATCTTAATAGTGTTTTATTGATAGCAAATGTGACTTCATTTAGAGGAGCAGCAATTCCAGCAGCCACTAGCATTAACCTTCCACACCCATCAGGCGTTGCCTAAATATTCTTTAACTTGAATCTCACTTATGTCTCTCCCCCCTTCCCCCCAGCAAGTCGGTAATAGAGCTTTGAGCGAATATTTTGATAGCTTTGAGTAATGTTAAATCACATTCGTTCAACAGAGTACTGCTGTCATGTACAGTATGGCGATAGCACCAAAATAAACTCCCACTGGTAACAGTTGTAAGAGAAGTGATCTCATAGCACAGAGTTCAACTATATTGGTAGAAAAGGCTCTACATAGATAATCAGTGACCAAGTCTATTTATTTTACAAAAGTAAACTTAATCGGTCTAATAACCATATATATAGTATAGAAGCGGCTGATGATACGCAAGCTCAGAGCATAAGGTTTAACGACTCGAAATGTTTCGATCCAAATGGAATGCTACCAGCCATTAGAAGGTGTTTTGAGACACTCATGTATATGTTGTTCTGGGAGCACGTTATCATACTATTGAATGATAATCTGAATTACCAATAATATCAAGTTCAACAAACCAAATCACTGCAAAGAATTATCTAGAACTTAGGTGAGAATGCTCACCTCTCAAGACGTCTTTGACATATCCACCACTAGTTTCCCACCCTCCCCTTTCAGATAGTGTTCAACAAGCTGATTCAAGCCTGCCAGTGGAAATGTTTTAGTCCGGGCACGAATATTATGTTTAGAAGCAAACGCCATCATCTCTCTCAACATTTTATTACTGCCATTCACACTTCCCATGATCTGTATATCTCGAAACACAATATCTCGAGCCGAAAGGTGGAATCCTTCCTCTGGGAATGAGAGAAGCATACATTTTCCATGCTTTTTCAGGATCTTCATTCCGTAGTCAAAGGCTGCCTGTGATTCTGGGAGGATGATTACCGCATCTAACCCGCTCTGTTTACCTTCTGAATCTTCTCGAGCTGCAATCTCCAACAATTGCTCTGGACTCGTTGTATTGGCATTCACAATCACAGCACCGGTATTCAAACTCTCCGCCAACTCCAGTGGTTTGAGAGCGTTCTCAATCCCAAACACCTTTAATCCCATATTAGCTGCAAATTGAATACCAAGATGTCCTAATCCCCCACCGGCACCTAGAATTCCTACCGAGTCTCCAGGCTTCAACTCTAGTTTTCGAAGAGACGTATAAATCGTCAGACCGGCACACATCAATGGCGCAGTGTCCACGCCAGTCATCCCCTCTGGAATGGGTGTAACCTGCCTACTATCTACTACCGCATATTCACGAAAGCCCCCATCCGAGTCAATTCCTAAGCCTTGAGAGTTTGGGCACTGGGGAGAGTAGCCTGGTGGATCCAGGAGTGACCCTGTAGACAAACATTCATCGCAAGTTCCACAAGCATGATACGCGCTTACAGCGACACCTATCTCCTGGCCCTGTTTGAATTTCGTGACTGCAGGTCCCGCGACAACAATTGTACCAGCAAATTCATGACTTCCTACATGCGGGAGTGCTGAAGGCTTGCCACCAGATTTTAGAGCACCGGAGGCAAGGACGTAGTCGGTGTGGCAGTACGAAGCTGCCGTGATGCGAATGAGGAGATCGTAGTCCGATTGGAGTGTTGGTACTGGAGTCGAGCGGAGGACATAGGGAGTGTTGAAGGAATCGAGGAATTGAGCCTTCATTTGGGAGGGGATCTGGACGGCGACAGCCATGATGACGACGGAATCACATTTGATAATTGATAGCAGGATTCAACCGAAGATGAATTGTTTCTCAGAATACAGAGCCTCTTTCTCCGCAGTCTTGTCATCGCAATTGGGGTACGCGCTGTGGTTGTGGCCCTTGCAATCTTCCCCACAGGTTCGTCTCAATGGACGTCATAGAGCGGAATGTGGGCCAACCCCGGTTGTTTGCAGTTGATATCTTTTGCGAGGGGCAGAAATACTAAGGAATTACTTAGCAGGGCTACGATTCTACCGTTAAACCCCTTCTGCAGTGTTCCAACATTCACTGCTCCATCAACAAAATTCACACTCAGCCTCGTGCATCGTCTTTTCTCGGAATGATGCACAACCGAACTGAAACATCGCAATTGCGGGATAACCCCACCAAACCCTCCACAAGACCCCATGTGGGAGCCGTGATGGAGGGGAAACCCAAAGCTGACGAGCGATTCTCGAACCCTCCGGATAGCTCTATTAAGAGATCCGTCTGCCAGTACATTTTTCTTATCAATTGATACCACAACTGCAGGAATATCAGCTAGACCAAGTTAGAAAAAAGCAAGTATTAAAAGATACCCCAAGAGAAGAACAGAATAACGCAAGAAACCATGGCGCAAGAAATCAAGAACGTGATCCTGATCGGAGTAAGTTATCCTCTTTGTAGAACCAACCCTCCAATTGCATCTAAAAACAAAAAACCGCACCTCTACTCAAGGAATCAAAATAAAGAAGCATAGAAAAAACTGACAAAAGCAGGCATCAGGAAACCTAGGCTCCCACACCCTCAAAGCCCTCCTCTCCTCCCCCTTCAACGTCTCCGTCCTAAGCCACCCGGACTCAAAAGCCACCTTTCCACCCAACGTTACCGTCCACCGCACAGAATACACCGTCGAGAAGCTCGTCCCGATCTTCAAGGGCCAGGACGCTGTAGTCAGCACCATTGGTACCTTCCAGATCGGTCTCCAGAAGGCCATTGTCGACGCAGCGGTCCAGGCGGGCGTCAAGAGATTCATACCCAGCGAGTATGGGTGTGATACGAATAGCTCGAGGGTGCTTGAGATTGCGCCGATTCTGAAGGGGAAGGCGGATATTGCTGCGTATCTGAAGGAGAAGACTAGTTCGGGGATCACATGGACGGCGATTATCACAGGTCCGTTTTTTGATATGGTGAGTGCTTTTCCCACACTTGTCACATATACATCTCTTTTTCCTCTTTCCAGGTTTATGATGGACTTTCATGTTACTTAGTGGTTCCAATTTAACGTATCCATTCTAATACTTTGAAAAACAGCAACCTAGTGTAAAAGGCTTCCTTGGCCTTGATCTTGCTACACACACTGCTACGGTTTGGGACCATGGTAACGAGCGATTTGTTGCTACTACTCTGCCACAAATTGCGAGAGCCATCGTTGGTGTGCTCTCTCATCCAGCTGAAACAGCCAACAAGTATATATATGTCTCATCTTTCAACTTGACACAGAATGAGCTTGTGGCAACAGCTGAGAAGATCACCGGTCACAAATGGAGCCGTGTAGACTGGAAGAGTGAGGAGAAGATCAAGACCGGGTTGGATGGACTTGCAAAGGGGGATTTCAGCGTGGTTAGTCTCTTGTTACGTGCTGCTACGTTTACAAAAGAAGGTACTGGAAACTTCGAGGCCAAGTATGGGCTGAGCAATGAGCTGCTCGGTCTGCCAAAAGAGAACTTAGAAGAGATTCTCTCGGAACTGTTCAAAAATGAAAAGGTTTGAGTGATTCTTAAATATAATAGCTGAGTTAGAACAAAAATTAATCTAAATATTAAGGATTCATCTAAAGTCGGTTTATCGTCTGTCCTGTAAATATATGGTAAATGGTATGGTGTGACTGGGGAAGCACACCTGTGGTTCGTAACGGAAAGGGGAACAAGAAGGCAAAAGGCTAGAAATATATAGCCCGAGATCATCAGCATTCGAAAATAATTTAAGACTACATTAAACAGCTAGGATCTTTCCAATGATCAGGCAGGGGGCGTCTTGAAACACGGTTACTGCACTAACAGTATAACCAGATAAGACGCCTTTCTATAGGAAGCAAGCGAAAGCTTTTTTTTAGTTTCCAATAAGAGATGACCTCCGGGCTCTAGATAGAACTTTATTCTTCCGTGATAACAAATCCAAATCTTTAGCAGGATAATAGCAAGTAACCCAACACCAAATTACACCAAACATCCGCGGCTCTTGGATTGTTTTTCCAGCAAATGGGGGGGAAGAAGACTCTGTCGTGGGAGTCTGCTTATGACGTCAGACCGACAGAGCCTTGGGTGCTGAAATATGTTCTCACTAGATGCCGGGTTATAATGTCGTATAGATATTGTTGTAGCAGATAGCTTCTGACTCGTCATTACTATTTGAGGACGTGCTGGATATCTTTTTTTCTTTTCTGTAATGTAACTCCATCGCCCTGCTGTCCCACACAGTGCCAATACCTTTGGAGTCAATTAAAGCTATAACCTTGCCTCGCCTACACCTCTCTACTGAGGCAGTAGGCAGTGCTATTTCATGCTGTTGAAAAGCCAGAAGCAAGGAAGCCACCACTTTGATCAACCTTCAAGTTGATTCAAACCGTCCACTCCCCGGCGGTAATTGCCGGGTCAAGAGGGATGCCATCATCCAATCCTCTCCTCGTCCTCCTCAGACTATCATCCAACGATCCTAGACCATCATAGTCCCCGAATATAAGGTCCGGGTCAAAGTCCTCCAGTGGTGAGATGTGCTCCGGCGTCGGAGATGACGGAGAGATGTGCACGGGCCGGGAAAACCCATTGCCATTGTAAATTGGCGGCGAGTCATCTGGATGGAAGAAGTCCGTGAGGGTCTGAGAGTGATCAAACCCGGGCGTGGTCGAAGTGACCGACAATGGGCTGACGAGCTCCTGAGTGTAGCTCGAGCCCTGCGTGGAGCTTCGAGGACGACGTGGCTGAGCCGCCTGGGTCTTGTTGACCCGACCTGCCGCCGACTTTTTCTGCGGGATTGGATCGAAAGCCTCAGGGTGGAGGTTTCTTCCATGACGGATTACGAGGTCCCTGGACGGAGGGGTCGATGTGTTAGCATGTTGGTCCTGCAGTAGCCTGCCGTGACAGGTAGAAGGGTAGATGAGGGGTCATGACGTACTTTCGTGCATATTTCCGATCACAGAATCGACATTTGTAGGGGCGCTGTCGAGAGTCTGTTGTTTTGAGGCGGTTAGCTCAAGCAGACGCGAGGAGGCAGCGTAAGGGAGGTCCGGAAGGTCGATTGAGCACAGAACAGGCAAGCCGAGGACGACGGCCATCATCGACGAGGAGGAGATGATGAAGCTGTTGAGCTCTTGATGGAAGTCGATGGGGTGGAGGTGGGGTAGGTAAGGCAGATAAGAAGGCTGGAACTTACGCGCTGCCTCATGACGGGAGCAGTGCTCGCTGCGCTTGAAAGCTTTGCTACAAATGGAACAAATGTGATTCCGCTTCTGCTTCTTCGCGGCGGCGGCCACATCGAGTGGCGACAGCACCGTGATGGTGTCGGTGTCGACAGGAGCGCTCTTGACCATGGTCGATGGGTGGGATGAGGTTCGATGGCTGGGGACGAGCGGGCAAGTGTGCGTCAGAGCTGTGATTGCTTTTGGGACTTGCGCTTTGCGCGAGGAATGGAGAGTAGAGTGGGAAGAAAAAAATTGCAGGAGAAAGGGGAACGTGAAGTCGCGGTACGTTGAAGACTTGGGCGTGCCGTGATCAGTCGGGCAGAGAATTCGCTGGGAGCTTGGAAGAGAGACTTGGGTCGTGATAGGAATGCACCTGATGAGCGCTTCCCTCGTCGTTCGTTGCACACTGAAATTACCCCGCGCGTGATCCGGCCACTGGCAGCGCAGAATTCCTGATATGCTAGTCCCAGTCGGGGATAAGTGGGGTCCTGGCAATGGCGGCCCCTCGTCTACGCTGCGGATGTAGTCTTCAGTCTAGAGACCTGAGGGACAAGGCAGAGATTCCCGCGATGGGCTGTTGATGCGGGAGGTGGAAGGTGAAAGGGCGAGGAAGGGGGAGTAGAAGAAGAGCAGGAGGGGAAGAAGCAATGGAGGAAGCAGAATTGCCCCTCGACCGTTATGGTAGGTTTGAATGCGGTCGCCGTACCCTTCTTGCGTATCTGTGTCTGTAATCTGCAGACCTCGGTGGCTGGCAGTCTGCACGTAATTGGCAGGAGGGGTCATGCAGTCCCCGTCGGTCTCAGCGGTCTGATGAGTGCGAGCTGGAGATCCTTCCAAAACAACATCACACATGGGAATACAGTTGGCAATTGCATTACCTACCCCTCCATCCCTATCTTGCGATTGAGCACCTCTGCCACCTACCCGCCGCCATCGCAGAAGCGCGCTAGAATGAGCAGCCCCGCTTCGCCGCCGGTAGAGCCCAAAACCACCCACATTGAACGAACATCAAAAGAGCCACGAGAAAATGTTAGAATTAACACGAACTGATTTATTCCTGAAATGCCACCATAGCTGATGACCTGTGCAGGTACTGCACACGGTGGTGTTGAGCTACATCGAACAAGTCAACCGAAGCGTGAGGCTCTTCCGGTTATCGATACCTGAGGGGCAACCTCCTATCAGGGTGAGTCAAATATTTGCAATTGATCTCTTCCACTGAGTATAGATCGTGTTTGGGATGAAATCATACTCCATTATGTATAATGCTGTTCTGTAATCTCTTCCATTTTCCAAGATCCTCACTCCTCAGCCAAGGATTGGTCTTGTCACTACTTGAAACCTCTTTGTCCATTACAATGGCGCTCAATTCTTCCAAACCTTCACATCTTACTTAATTCTCCTGGATTTTCTTTCAAAATATTGAGCTAATCCCGTAACACAGTTCAAACCAGGCCAATGGCTCGACGTTCACATTCCAGGTATCCAAAAGCCAGGCGGCTTCACCATCTGCTCTGCTCCGTCCCTCGCAAATCCCCCTTCTACTGCCTCCAACTCGGCTCTAAACATCAAGAAAGATGACAGATACCTCGAGTTAGCAATTAAGGCCTCACCCGATAACCCCGCGGCTGCATTTCTCTTCCGGCCAGTCTCCGAGATTCAAAATACTGAGCTGAAAGTCCGCGTAGGAGGCAGCTTTATCTGGCCCCCTAGAAAATACAGTCACGATGAGGAGAATTTCAACTCTGATGTAAAGCGAAGAAGAAGGCCGAGGAGAGTCCTCTTTGTGGCGAGTGGAATGGGGATTAATCCCTTGATCAGCATGTTGGGCCATATTGCTGAGTCCGAGACATCTGCATCTTTGACATCGTCTTCGGAATCAAATCCAAAGATGGAGATAACTTTCCTCTATGGCACTCGCCAAGAACCAGGCCCAGACCAAACTGAATCTCAAATCCAAAACCAAAGTCATGATACCACCCAGTCCTCTGAAATCCTCTTCCTCCCGCGTCTCCAATCCCTAACAGCCCATCTAAACACCTCACAAAGCAACATCTCAGCTTCTCTACACTTATACCTAACTCCTCCCTCTTTCACATCCACAGCAACCCAAACCACAAGTGCAAGAACAACACTGCCGCCACCCAAACTCAACGCTCCAAATCTCACACTCCACACCCGAAGAATCACGCCCCAAGACATCCTCTCCTTCCTCGGCCCGATAGAAGAGAGAAAGGACACAGCGTGTTACATCTGCGGTGTGCCAGCCATGACAGATGAGTTCGTTGAGATGCTGCGGAGGGGAGAGGTAGGGTTAGATGAGAAGAATGTGTTGTTTGAAAGGTGGTGGTGAGCTGAACGCTGCTCCTTCCCCCTCCCCTTTTTTATCTGTATGAGCTCTCATATATACGAGCGCGTTGGAGGAAACTGAGTAATAAGTGGTGAGACCCCGGACTTGGGGTGTCGAGCTGTGAGGTGTGAGTACCGAGGAGAAGCTGGAATATGCATTTATATATGTATATGTATTGGGCAGATGCAGCAGTGGACGGGTATGGATATAGATGGTTTCGAAGAACCAGTTTGTGTACAGGATATCGTAATGGTAAAGGTCCAATAAACAGGGCGAATCAAAATGCTTCATCAACGCATGTAATAGCATATTGCGTCTGGCCAAAAGTTTTGTTGCACGTCGATCTGAAATCCTAAAGGATTTAAGCTTTGATCGAGCTGAAGGGTGTAGCATACTAAGGAACTAAGGTTAGCCAATGTACTGTAGGTCCAAATCCATATGCTAAAACTACTTTAATACCTCCTTATTCCAAGGTCATCCCCCAATTATACCTCTTCCCACTATGCTGTGACGTAGAGTTACAGTAAACTAAAGAGTTGCTGCACACACACACATACACACACACACACTACTCATCAGATCACGTATCACATTTATTACCAAGCTAAACTTAAGCTAGCATTACACCTTCTCCTTCTTTCCCCCCTCTAAATATATATAGAGATACAGCTGACAAGCTCCAAACCAGACAGTGCAACTGCACAGCACCACAAAAACCAAAAGAAGCCCAAAAAAGGAGTGATCCCGAAGAGTTTATATGCATTACATATCCAAAAGCCGGATACAACAAGCCCATTACTATGACCACACATCAGATAAAAAAAGACAAAAAGGCTGGCCTCCAACGGTGCCTTGTATATTGGTTTATAGAAAAAGGAATGCTGGAAAACAGAAACATTAGAGAGTGAATTGGGTGGTTGTATAAAACCAAGAAACAAAGCATTAAACGATAATCAGAAGCTTAGCGAGAGACAAATGTCAACGGACAAAGATATATGGGAGTGTATATACGCCTGAAGAGCATGTAGATGTTTTTCACGACCACAATCAGTCATATATGGTAGAAAATGTAAAAAGAATCTTTGTTTAAATTTTCATACATCAGATTCCTCTCCCGCCCTGAGAGAAGAACGGCTATGCCACCTCCCCTTATCCTGGAAAAATGGAGGTTGTCTAATATTCGCAGATGACCCACGCCGAAGAAAATATCGTAACATGACGGTTTCGCTCTCTCGATACTCTCTCCCTCGATATCCTTGACCTCTAGCCGACGACAATAAATAACTAAGACGACCAACAGGGGAATTCATTCCTTCGTTTTAAATGGGTGTGTATAGATGGTGGGTATATAAAATGGTAACTTTTGAGACCGGATATCGAATGGGATGAAGAGACGAGAATGAGGAAACAATTCCAGAACGCAATTCAGAAAACATTTAGGAGCTGGTACTATCCGACAGGATCTGGAGCACGTTCATGTCGAGTGAGAGTTTGTTGCTGGCAAGAGCTTTCTCCTATAAGGCTGTTAGCAAAACGCTCTGCAGAAAATATGTTGAAACTAAACAAGAGAGCTACTCACATAGTATGTTAAGTGTTCCCCATTGTAGATAGCACTCTTTCCTGTAATTTGCATTGTCACCCAACCGCTCGCATTCAAGCTGGAAGTAACGAGATTCTGATCCAAGATACCGGTCAATGGAAGGGTGTTGTTGCCGGGTCGTAGAGTCATGTTATTGATGGTGCTGTTACCCACGACACCCTTTTGAGTCGCCAGCTCCAGGGTCACGTTACCCATAGCGATGGTGAGAACAGAGGGGTTAGGAATGTAGGCGAAACCAGAAAGGTTGGGCTGGCCGGGTTTTGCGAGAAGATTGACTTTGGCGCCTGTGACGTTGAAACCCTTTAGACCATTGAGGGCTGTTTCAAAGTAAGCAAAATATATCAAGAGGAACGGGGGTGAGCAATTCGAGAGACGTACCTGTATATGTGCTGGAGGAATTGTAGTTGACGGTCACAACAGGCAAGGCACCCTCGTGGAGCCTCGTCCTTCCTACCAAGGCAGTCGTCACATTCTCCTGAGACAACACGGCAGTCGCATAAGCAGTGACCTGATCCAAAGAGACGAAGGAGGCATTGGTTGGTGCGAGAGTGACGTTAGATCTGGGATGAAGAGCGTGGATTCCAGGAACAGGAACAACGATCATTGGGCTCTCAGCGTAGACCCCGTCGGTAACGAGGAAAAGCGAGGCGTTGAAAGGGTCTAGGTGAGGAGTGTACATGCTTGGGGAATGCAAGATGGCATTCTGGGCAAGAACGATCGAGTTGGATGTTGGCTCAGTGAAGTTAATCTCTGTGAATTCTAAGGACGAGTCGTTCACTCCGCGTTGGGCGATCTTTGGCATTGCCACATAGACGCTGGGTATGTTCAGTTAGTACCGTGATCTAAAAATTATATCATCTCTGGAAAGGAGGCAAGATCGTGAAAATAATGCTGCAGAAAAAAAATCTCTATAACTTACAGACACAGCGCAATAATGAGAACTGAAATGCAAAAGAAGATCAAGTGTGCCCACCAAAACCGGGCGCAGTGTCTCTTGATCTTCCCTCCCAATGTGGGTTTCTGGTAGGCGGGCGATGCGCCGACTTCCAACTGCTCGGCCTCGAGCTTCTTGTCTGAAGCCGCAGACCCATTGCGGGGGATGTTGTCCGACATTTTGATATATTCCGACGTGGTTAGAAACTTGAGAGCTCGAGAAAGGACACAGGGCCTTTCTAGAGACGAGCGATGTGGGTGTCTTCTGTTTTATCCTGATTGACAATCCAAAGAGCTAGGTCACGCAGCTCTTTTCCTCCCAAAATATCCAATGGCGCAACAGGTAGTAACCGAACACTCTTCTCGAACAACGCACAACACAAATCTGGGCGCAAATAACCAATGGGCTCAAGAAGATACCTGGGTGATCCAAAAAGCCCGCGATATACTGCCAAAAGAAAGAATCCGGAGGAAAGGAAACCACCAAGAAAGCTAAACCACGGTACTCCCTCGTGCACGAGACACTTGGAGATCTGGGGAAGAGAGAAAGTTGGGGAACGGGGGCTCCTTAAAGTATTATAGATTCGACCCGAGGGAAGGAAGCAAAGGTCGATTCGACTAGGAGGGTACCGGTAGAACCTGGGCAGCGGAGTCCAACACTAAGAATTTAAGGCGCCGGTGACTAGTGCTGGTTCTTTTTTTCTACTGCACTGCAATGCGTAGATCGTGGGCCCGGGTAGGGATTGGCTTCGTCAATGGTGTGCTGGGGGGGAGGACTGCAACAGAATATCGTTCATGTGAGTCTTGGATTAACCAGCCTACTTGGCAACGAATGTATGAGGAGGGGAAGAGAGAAGGCCCCAATGCAGGTCAGATGCGGAGAGGGATTGTGGAGGATTTGCGGAGATGGGTGAGATGGTGTGGTGGTTGCTCGTGTTGGCGCGGAGAGGGCGAGAGAGGCGTAAAGAGCACGAGGAGAAGAGGGAGAGGGAGAAGGAGAGAGGGCGAAAGAAAGAGAGAAAAGACCGAGAGAGAGACAGAAGGAAGCAGCAAAATAGCATGTGCTACCGACGAAAGTTCATCCTGGCGTTCGAGGGCGACGCTGGGACTAGAGAAGGCATTTGTAAGGGTGGATGGGGAGGGAAGGAGCAAAAAGGTACGAGTTTCGATGTATCTTTCCGCATCGAGCGCATGGCCGAAGGTTATCTCCCTCATCTCCCTCCGGGCCTACCAAGTCCTACCAAGTTCGAGCCCGTCGAGCGCAACCCCCCGGCCTAGCGCTGCTCCATCATTTCTTGACGGTCGTGCCCCTTGGCGAGTAGGAAAAGTACCCTCGTACCGTGCAGTGCAGTGACTTACTGTAAACCACTTGCGCGCGGATGATCGCTGGAGCCCGCACGAGCGCCGACACAAGAGAGGCGAGAGAGAAACAATCGAGCTGTGGATGCTGTGAAGACGCAACAAGAAGGACGATGGCAATTAACTGCTGCAAGGTTGTTGGACAATACCTACCTCTTGTGATTGGCCGGCTCTGGCTCTTCTTCATTGCTTGGCCCCCGGCCAGGGTCGGCAGTGGAGCAAGGGACCAGGGCCCGGTCGCTGCTAGTGGCTAGCCCCCAGCCCCAGCACTCGGAGATAGAGGCGCTTTCAGACACCTGCTCCATACCTGCGCAAAGACTACCACAATAACCTCCATAAAAGGGCCTGGCGACCGTCGATGCTGTCGCCATCTCAAACGAAGCGCACCGTGGGTTTTGTGCGTTGAGGCCATTGGTGGCATCCCTCTGCACTGCAAAGTACAGTACCAATTGTCCTCCTGGTGGGGAAGCCATTAATGGATGTTGAGTACAACGTCTGTACTGGAATGTTGTGTACCATACACACATAGCATTATTGTATCACCACAGTACTGTACTGTATGTCTCTCTCTTAGCTGCAGTTTTGGGTTGGAGTTGCTGCTTACTGCGCCGTCATTGGAGGGGAGCCACCTCCGCCATTATTCGGGACCACCGGCGCGGGAGAGGCACAAGACCAATTTTGGGTACTTGGTACAAAGTACTGTACCGTTTGCATTAATAACAGTATTGCTGGATCGTACGGAGGTACATATCACGCACAAAACAATGCAGACACCAGACACACCCACCACCCTTTTCCACAAATCCGTCTGTGTTCAGCATGACGGCAGTGATGCAACCCAGATCGGACGACAGCCACCACCACTTGCTCTACCCCCGTCACATCCAGGACCATCGATGCCACCACCGACTTGAGTGCCGTACCGCATCGTATCTTGCACCGGTCAATGCTGCATATCTGACTGATACTGTACCGTGCACCGACAGGGCGCGGCTCGGAAAATCCAACGATAAACATGCAGTGAGAATCAGCAAGAGATAGGTCATCAGAACGAGGCAGACTGGTAGAAACGCTTCTGCAAGGGGAATTTTCCACTTAGCTACCGAACACCAGTGAAGGTCCTGTCGCCTACCACGGGCGGCGAAAAATCATCACGCTACACGCCGTCAGAGGACCATACAACAGACCAAACGAACCCAAGAGACGCAGCTAGGGAAGACACCAGCAGGGTTTCCAAAACCTAAAAAAGCAAAATATTGGTCTTGCACCCTTAGTCGTGCTCTTTTGTGGTGGATACAGCTCCCCTACGGCTAGGTCCCAGCGCCCCTTCTCAGAACCCAAGAATCAGATGTCAAAAATGCGCATCATCCATCGAAATTTGCCCTCGGTGGGCCGAGGGGCGGGGATACGCCAAACCCGGCAGAACTAAGGGATAAGTCCAGAAGAAAACCTCCAGGGGGACGGGGGGTCCAACTCGGCGCAAGCCTCCATTTTCAGTAATCGATGATCCTTTTGCGCAAGTAGTGTAGAAAAGAAAGGGTTTCGCATTGTTTCGTTCGCCACTACTGCTGGGCTGGGGCGGCGTCGGGGAATGGAGCATTGCTGGTGCTGTAACTCCGTACCATTACTGCACCGGTACCATACAATTGGAAGTCAGCATCGCCAATAGAAGCATCACATTACGGAATATGCTCGTAATAAATGAGAGGGTTGCGGGTGATTCCGTGGCTGCCGACTTAATGGCCTCGATGGCCTGGACCTAAGGCCCTACATCAATTGCACCACGATGGTTACAGCCAGCTTCCACAATCAGTTGTTTTCTGCATTAAAAGGCTCAAGATTCATAGTACCCTTTGGTATTATTATGATCACTGCGGTGCAATGGCGATCACGGCAGAACCCTTGAGTGGCAGAGTGGCTCGGTGGGCCGTGGCTTCGTGGCTGCAATCTCCGCTTCCTGCCCGTTGCGCACAGTACGGTAGCTTCAGGGGAAGAATTAAAAGTCACGTGAGTGTCACTCCTGGAGCGGTTAGGGCGCTCGTCACCCGACTGGGGGTGAGAACTTAAAAAAGATTCTGGCCTTCGTATTATCGAGGCAGCATGGAGTGCAAACTGAAGATCAAAATTGATCGTCATGATACTGCAATCTGAAGCTTTTCTGTGCAGTGCAGCACGGTGCACAAGTACAGAGTACGACAACACGACTGTTTCCTGCAGGAACCCAACTGAACCAAAATCCATCAAGCCATGGATATGGGAAATCGGCGGCACATGCTTTGTACAACACAACAACAGCACAGCAGTTGAATAATCTCCAATCAACGCAGCTCCAGGTTCACGATATGTTACGATGCAGTCCCAGCTCAACGCCCCAGCATATTGTGTATACGCGCAGTTGCGACGTTGATTCGTGAAACAGAGAATGCCACATGCAACCTGCAATCCAGGGAGCGGCTCGGCACCTATCACAGATCCAGATTGATTCCCGCGATTAAAGCCACAGGGCTCTAGATCCTACGCATATAACAGATCATAAATAAGATGGTGCGGTATGTGGCCGAGGCATTGCGCAATATTGTACATCAAACATGCTGTATCTTAACATTGCAGAAAGTAAGCAAAGAAGAGAAAATAATCAACGATAAAGAATCCAAAAAAACATTTAGCGCAAGGGTCCACAGCAGTCGATCTAAATAAAAACTAAATCTCCTATCTTCTTTAAATTTCCGTATCGGACCATGAGGAGTACCGATACCAATACCAAAAGAGAACCTGCTGCCTCTTCCTCAAAATTCACCTCCTGGCCACAACCGCGCCACACCTGCCCTAATCCCATTCCAGCAATCCATCTCCGGGACAATGGCCTAGTGCGGCAAGTCGTGCATCAAACGCAATGAAGGAATCAAGAGTCGAAGCGAGGAGGGCCCGGCTTCACTGTGGCGAGTGTGATATTTTTACAGCTTAACTGAACAGTTATAGATAGGAAATGGTGGATTTCCTGCAACCTGCAACTTCACTACAAATGTGAGAAAGGTGGCGGATAGATGTGTATTCGCTTGGCTTTTCCACTCGGACCTTGCGCCATTTTGTCCGGAATCCGTACCTCGCGTACCTATCCGTGCGGGTGGTCTGTTCTTGATATACGGTACATAAGCGATTCAAGGAATGAATGGGCCACCCCCTACAAGCGAGAGTTTTTTTGACTCAAATCAGGAGATTTTCTCTCGCTTTTTGGTTAAAGTTATGGAATGGTTGTATGGCGTGAGAAATTCAAAACCGTGTATTCGCTTGAAGGTATTAAAGCAGCCTGAATTTTGAGCAAATTCATAGATGTGATTGGCCCATAGACCTACATGGGGTGGCCCATTCATTTCTTGAAAACCTTACGTACGAGGATCAATGATTCCAACTAGCTCCCTTTTGATGTGAATAAGCAGTTGGCCTCTTACGTACAGAAGGGACTATTATTTATGCTGTGCTGTGCTGTTGTGATACTCGTATATAAAAGTCAGTTATATATCCACGTGATTTCAAAGGAGTATCTACAGTGAGATGCAAAAAGTCTGAATACCCCTATCCACTTTTATTTGATCCTCAATCCAATTAGATTCGTATAAGCAATATTGCAATCAATCAGAAGAGCTTTGGTGCACGGACAGTATTCAGACTTTTTGCATCTCACTGTACTTCAGTGTAACTCTTTGACAACAGCCTAACGGCTAAAGCCCAATTAACAAGTACTTTATCGCGGAAGAAATCTACAGGAGATACGATACCCTTATCATACAGTATCTATACATCCTTGTCTGATATCAATTGACGCATACTGTAATACGTCGTACCGAATCCTTCCTCACCAACCCACCTAACAACTTATCCAAAATGCCTCTATTCAGCCATTGACAACAGGCAAATTGCCAATCCCGGAATCCCAAACACAGCTCTACTGCCAGATAGAGCTCCAAAATATACCTCGTTATCACCACTCACTTACACACGAAGTACATCTTCCCTCTCGGCAGCTACTGTAACAGCTCTAAAGCCCTAAGACACATTATCTAACAGAATGAACAAAAATAGTTCACAACCTGCATGTACAATAATAAAGCTGACTTACTCCCCTGATCTTGGCTTTTCCTAGCCTTCCTTTCCCCTTCCCCGCAGTTAAAATGCCCGCAGCGGAATCACATGAAGATACCGTCTACCTTCCAGCTGAAGCTCGGCAGAAATCGAACGAACACACCCTCAACACCCACACTCCCAATATCGATTTCCCCTCATTTCTCCAGGCCCGCCCTCCACAACCTACTTTAGTCAAAGGCTTATCTTCGTACTACCGCTCCGGGCCTGCCGTTACTGGTACAGGACCACGAAAGGGCCCAATATCGTGGAATGTTCGTTCCGGCCGTTTTTCCCGTCGATCATGATGACATCAAGAACCTGGAACCCCTCAATTTACTGCTACTAAAGTCATGTTACATGAGTATCTATTCCGATTGTTCCTTTAACCTATGATATTTGCAGCTTGTTATTTCCCGTGTTATTTTCACTGCATGTCTTTGTTCTGGGAGTGAGAGTTCGAGTATGGGTACTGTATTATAGTATGCCGGGTAATTCGGGCGTAGGTTGTCTGGAGTGATGGGAATGGTCTGATTCGGTGCTTTCATCTCATGTCTTCTTTTACCTACTTTACTAAATGGTATCGGGCGAGTGTAGCTATTATGTTCTAGTTGGAATTACTCCTGTATACAGAGCAATGTAAGTGTCTTAAGTTCCCAACACAAGACTTTTCATATCACATTTATGAGTTTGGGATTCTGCCATACCAAGAAAATGGTAGTGGTATTTTACCTTGAGCTCGAGTGACCATGGCATGAAAAAAACACTTGAAGTCTTTGATTTTGTTCCCCTTTTATCTCCAATAGAATCAGTATCATTCCCAGGGAGCGATCAAGGTTATCTTTCTATGAGTCTTCATCCAGTCATTTGCATTATTGGCCTCGAGAAAAGACTACTACCATTTCATCCTTATCATGATGACATTTCTTTTCTACTAGCTATTAATTCTGACTCAGATAAGTAGACTGTAAGTTCAGAAATGTTGTTCCTCTCTTTCTTACCATCTCCACTGCAAATGTCACAAAATACGAAACAAGGAAGTGACTTAGTCTCGAACTTGCAGCTCAGAGTCGTGAGTGGTTACAATCTTCCGAACTATTCGTATAACTATGCCCCTACTATAACTCTTTTCTTTCTATCTCATCCCAGCTTCATTGGATAAGCCGGTATTTGGCATCTCTTAATTCTTCTCACCACGTCCCTTTGTAATGTATTCAATACATGGTTAACTTGAGGAATGGTATTTATTCTTACATACGAGAATTCTCAGACGCCTGATACAAGCGTTGATTCGAGATGGTATAATGCATCGACGGCAGAAGTCACTATCTCTCATTAAACGTATTCTCCGTATTATCACGTTCACCATACATCTCTGGGAATCCAGCATATGGGCAACGGTCGTAATCCCTTCAAGTATCTCTTTCCTGCCTATACATCATGTAGACTTATCTAAATGCCAGCGAGTGGGATCACTTCACAAACGGTATCTCCAACCAATAGGGTGTATTCTTATTGAACTATTGTCTGGCCAAAAGTTTTGTTGCATGTCTGATCTTAAATCCTAAAGGATTTAAGCTTTGATCGAGCCAAAGCACGCCCCATAGTAGGTAGCTAAGGTCAGCAAATGCACTGCAGTTTGAAAGTTACAAGTTAAAACGACTTCAATACTCCTCTATTCCAAGTTCATTCACATATCACACCACTTCCCACTGCAGTGAAACAGATCATTTCCAACTACTACTTCTAATCCCATTTGACTTTCCCTGTCAAGACATAATCCTCCCAAAGCATCCCCTCTTCCCACTCCTCCTCATCCACCACTACTGCATTGCTCCAAGCCCGAATTAACTCTCTCCAATAACAAGCCTCAGCAGCATCGCTCAAGTATCCACTCCCCACAAAGACTTCCCTCTGGTTCCTAGCAATAGTTTCTCCGATCTCAGGATGAGATTGAAGGTATTGAACTGTGGCTTCTAAGTCATCCCAGTTCGCTGAAACAAATATGGCATTAGCTTGACTGGGAGGATAGGATACAGGAAATGTTATATTAGATTTTACATCTGGATTGGGCGTCTGCTTAGATGGTAGATCCTGAGCACCAGAGGATGCTGATAATGGAAGACTCCATGAGAAGAGCGGCCGGATGAGGTGAGTTGTGTGTTGAAGATAGGTCATCGGCGGGGATATGAGAACAGAGGCACAAGCTTGATGGTAAGGGAGACGTCCAGAATAGGTTACACCCTGCGTAGACAGACATCAGGTGTTAGTAGACTTTTCATATACCTCTAGATGCCACATACCTCTGCATAAACAACATATCGATACCGGCAGAAATCCTCAATTCGCAACTCGTTTCCTTTCTTCGTTGACTCGATATCCGCCCACGGCTTCATCTCTCCTTTCTCTTTCCCTGATTTACCCTTCTCCCTAGCAACTTCCAACATCCGTCTCCTCCCTTCCGGTCTTCCAGCAGGGGTGAACCAGGCAGTGCCTCTCCAGACAGCTTTGTCAATCTTCTGCGCCCAAGGCGTTGATTCTTCTATGGTAGCAATGTGGGATAGGGCTTTTGATAGAGGGCCAATATATGGCTTTGGCCAGGAGTAGTAGCTAAAATGAGGCATTGGAAAGATTGGGTTTCCCTGGTCTAAGTTACCAGGAGGTAAGACTGGTCGTGAGTATGACCATGTACCCGGAAGAGGGTTGTCAAGAATATTGAGAGCAAAGACTATGTCTGGGAGCGGCTCAGAAGAGGTAAGAAGTGCTCGATGGATCTGGTGAAAGCTGGCGGTGCGTTCCTATGATTCAATAAGTATTATATTCAATAAGTGGATCTGGAATTTATATGGGAGTAATCTGCATATAGTAAAAGGATAAATGATAGCTAACGCACCTGCAACATCATCTCGGAAACGTCTTTAATTACAGAGATCATGTACAGCTGTTCAGGCCTAGTCTTAGATCTCTACTTTGTTTCGTCACGGTATAGGTATTCAGGGCTCACCTTCCCATCTTTTATCCTCCCGTAATTTGGTCCAAACATATCTGCCTCCTCCCTTCTTGCCATCCTAAAAGCCCCTTTCTCAACGGCCTCGACAAGCTCCCTGTCATACTCTGGAAAGGCTGCCCTGCATTGGTTTCTCGTCATAAAGAGAGAAACCGGTGGCTCTGATTCACTCCAGACGGATGGGGCTACTGAGTGTAAATATGATGCACATTGCTGAAGGAGAGGAATGAATGTGTAGAAAAGGAGAATTAATATCAAGAAGACGGATAGGCGCCGGAGGAGGGTCTTCAACCTAAATCTGATAATTTGATTGGGCATGGTTTTTGCTCAGTGGCATAACATATAATGCTACTTCATTCGACTCGGATAGGATGTTTCTTCCGTTAGAAAGAACTCATAATTTAGATGATGCAGGATATCAACATGAGACTGATATCGTTCGCAATTCTTTTAACTGGAAAAATAGAAACAAGGGAGTAAAGAAATTGAAATAAGAATAAAAAGACAAGGTTTGAAGAAGAGCCAGATGATACGTTTCACTGAGTGGTGAGAGTCCCCCTCTCTGATTGTGGATATTTCGGCTGTTTTGGAACCCCGCCTCTGTAATAGGAAGTAAAGAAATGGTAACCTCGTATCTAGTCCTACGTCGTAGAGCACGAATGACTATATATAAACAAATACCGCATCTAAATTCTATTCTTTTTGATTCTGACACAAGTTCAACGAATACCTTCATTGGCCAGCAGAGCTATCATATCGAGAAACCAATCTATCACTTCCCAGGAATCATCTCATCGGAACGCCAATATTCTGCATTTATATTGTTAGTTGTTTGATCCACTGTAAATATGCCAAGACCGTGGAGGCGGTACTGAAGGAGACGGAATTGAAGTTATTTGATGGTATATTCTTACAGTATTGTACATCCAGGCTCATATATAGAGCTGATTTAATAGGATATGGTGTAATAACCTCCTTCAAGCTTCCGGCGTAGGTGTAGATTCTCTGCGGTGCAATATTTCGTCCACAATTCCCATCTCCAATGCCTCGGACGCACTCAAAAACTTGTCTCGCTCCATTAGCCTTTCAATCTCATCCAATGTATGTGGCTTTGTTAGGTGGGTCTTATATATCTCATTTAATTGTTTTCGAACCCTGAGAATCTCGGTGGCATGAATGGCGATATCACTCGCCTGCCCAAAGTATCCTCCACTCGGCTGATGGATCATGATACTGCTGTGTGGTAAGCAATATCGTTTTCCCTTTTCTCCTCCACAGAGTAGTAGACTACCCATTGAAGCAGCTTGTCCTACACAAACTGTTGAAACAGGAGATTTGATATAAGTCATAGTGTCGTAGATCGCAAGACCCGCAGTAACAGAGCCACCTGGCGAGTTGATATAAAGGGTTATAGCTTTATCAGGGCTATCCGATTCAAGCCAAAGTAGTTGGGCCACAATTGCGGCAGAGACAGACTCGTTAACCTCTCCATTGAGACAGATTATTCGTTCCTAGGAGTCGTGAGCCTCATTGTACCTGGGTGTATGGGATCGGTAGAAATTACCTGAAGAAGCTTTGAGAATATGTCCGCTGGATTGTATTAGCTTCTAGATGCACTGCATAGAACTATTTAGGTGACTTACAGGTGCGCCAGCCACCTCCCTGAACGGTTAGTGCGAAAGCCTTTATCAGGAAAAGAATTGGAAGCTCACTATCGTCTCTGTAATATATGGTATCGGAGTCCAAGCTTTTGGCCCCTCTTTCTGCTGTCTCTGTGGTCCCGCTGAGAAATATCTGACGCCTGATCGGAAGACATTGCATGCAGGTACACGCAATATCCTGGATGGAATCATTTTAATCATTGATCTGTTGCTGTTACCACAGCATGATCTAGCTTTGTAGAAAAAAGGTTATGTCCGAAAGTGGATATCGCGATTCTCTATCGCATACTTATCGGCTCGATACGCGCCTCGCTTCAAATTTCCTCGAAATAATTTCCAAAGCTTTGTGTCACGACAATTTCTCTCCTAGGAAGCGGGAAGTTAGTATGTGGTATGATCAGATGCACATCTTTGAGAGGTAGCGGCACAGTGAGCTGCATTGCGGCACACAGCTATCGATACACGGCATTATCAACAATATTTCGAGAGCCTGGCATTTCATACTTTTCTTCTGGTAGCAACGGAGAAGATGTGCAGATTACACATGCAGCTCCAGCTGGAAATAATACTGAGCCGGGAAATGGGACAACTAGGTCCAATAATAAGCTAAGAGAGCTTCCGTTATCACCACTCATGGATCCGTATGTGAAGGAAGCAAGAGAGAGATTTCTTCAACCTAAAGCACCGCCCAGCCGGAACCCCACGCTCTTTCAGCAGCAGTTAGCAAAGAATCCTTACGGTTAGTTTAATTTTGATGACTTATATTGTAGTAACTAATCACTTCTACAGCTCTTGCGTTGTCCACTCCAATTCGTAGGTGTGCAGTTACGAAAATTGCCATGCCCAGCTATTTCCTCCAAGACTTCAATTTGATATCTGATCCCACTACTGGGAAGCCATGGTATATGCCACGCAGTCTTGCCAGAAGGCGAAATTTTCCACAAGAACATGCACCCGAAAACGACGACTCTGTAACCAGTGAATTGGCTCACAGGGAGCAACTTTCAAACACCCCCACGCCTACATTAGGTCCCAGAGTATATACCCTTTCTCGGAAGTCTTTACTACGTTTGCTTGTAACTAAGAAGTCAGGGTATGAGAAGCAGTGGCAGAGGTTCCCTGCGCAAAGAATGCTGGCAGTGAGACAGTTTATAGGTATCAAGCATAAACTCTCATGGAGGGAAGACATGGATGACTTCGTGCTTGAGCTTTTGAGGAGGAGAGCTGTAGAAAGCTTAACCTACATATCACATCTCAAGGGAAGATATCTGTCTCGGACTGTTGATTGGGAATCTGCCTTGAAGAAGCCACAGACCGGGGCATTTCTATGGCTCGGTAAAGAGGGAATAAGGCAAGGTAAGAATACCTTCCAAGGAGGGGATGAAACAACTGCTATTCCTCCGGAATTTGCAACATTGCAATTGGGGAAGACAAAAAGGCATAAAGTGCCGGTTCATAACCTGCTACTTCTTCTGGGAGAAAATCACCTAGAGAAGTTGCGAACGGTCCATACTGTCTTTGGAGAAAGTGAAATCCTAGCCGTGAGAAACCGTAAGCTCACAATCGAATTACAACTTCAACTTTGGAAGCTACAGGGTTATCTGGCAAAGCATGAGAATATATCAGAAGAATAAAACACTCGTTATTTGATAAACACCAAAACTCAACCAATACATCAGTACTCCATATAGAGCAACACCACTGATAAGATGGTATCCGGCCCTTAATAAACAAAAATAAGTTACATATCTCCTCAGATTATAGCTTTGACTCTCCCGCCTTTTGTGGATCGGCATCGTCACACCTGGCCAGAATCCAGTCTCCGACATCTTTTGCTAGAACTGGTCTACTCTCCTTTAAATCTGCGTGTAGTATATGATATGCTCCCTCATAAGCTTTGAACTCTCTGTCTGGAATATGAGACTGTTCTTCAAAAAATTTCTTACTGGCTGCGAAGCTTGTTCCCTTGTCCGCCGTGCCATGACATATCCAAAGACTTTTGACACCTTTGCTGAGTCTAGTTTTACCGGAACTTAAGGCGGCAGTTCTATCTAGCATGTGAGCTAGACCTTCTAGAGTTCCCGTATCATGACATAGCTCATCATCATAAAGAGACTTGGCAACCTCAGGATCGCGAGTCAGGTTCTCTGGAAGGAGTTGGTTCTTCATATGCATGTGAGGAAGGAATTTCCCTGCCAATCTCCCAAAGAAAACAGTAATGGGATTAGGTTCGAAACCAACAGGGAACCCAATAAACGGTGCCTCGCAAATCCACCCTCTAATATTGGGCATTAGATCTTCATACTCTGGCGAGGAGGCTAGCATGAGGACTTCCCCTCCTCCCATTGAGTGCCCCATCACGAATACCGGGATGGAGGATGGAAGATGAGATTTGATGAACGATGCTATGTCGGATAGTACCTGAGAAGTAGGTCCAGTGAGGCCCTTCTCGGACGGCTTCCGAACCGAGCGACCCCAGCCTCGCTGGTCAAAGCCATGTATTTCGATCCCTCTGGAAGCAAGGGTCGGGAAAAGTTCATAATACCGGTTTATGTGATCACTATATCCATGTACAAATATTACTTTAGCTTTGGATGGCTCATCTGGCTAAAAGATCATTAGCAGAGGCTTCTAGCAGTGAGTTATTCGGCGAGGCTGACAAGCCAGCTCTTAGTGTAAAGAGCTGTGTTTCCAATCGTATGCGTCCCTTCGACTTCTCTGACCATCTTTTGCGTGTGGTGGTATATCTATAAAATAACCTAGTATTTTGGTTGTCGTAAGATGTTGCAAGTAAGATGAACTGGGAGCAAGATGTGATGTAGTTGAGAGCTGAAGGGACCGAGGTGTGAGGCTTCTTGTGGTTGGTGATCAACAGAGCGGCCGCTAGCGAGCTGCGGGATTACACCCCCAAAAAAGTTTACCTAAGATTGAGCTGTTGACATGTGCTTCTATCCAGATGACAACTCTTCATCGGATTGCTCATCGAGCGACATCCGCGGCATGTAAGTCGTATTCTGGTCTATACTGCCGTAGATATTACGCAAAGCACATCATAAAAGGTATATGATAGTCATTATTCGCTCTTTTCTGCTGGACCACTGCTAATTGGGGAAATTTTGTAAAGAAAATGAATTCGTGGTCCTGAAGCAGAAAGGCGGTCACGACGCTCAGCCAATCCTCGCAGGGCCTCTTCAGCCTGATGGCAGATTGAAACTTGATCGGGGCGCATATGTGGCCTTCAATGATATCATTGGAAAAGGCATCCGAGATGTAGTTCCTACTTCTAGGGAGCGACTTTTCTACCGAATTCATGAGCCCTCATTAGCAGAATATGTCATTCTGTCTCCGCGACTAGTTACACCAGTGAGATAAGATTCTACATTTAGAATTGCGGCATTAGTCTTAATTGTATACCGATAGATCTACCCCCAAGATGCATCTCTAATTGTATCTCTACTTGACTTACATCCCACTGTCCCCGGCCAAGGTTCCGAAGAAAAATTGGAAATATTTGAAGCTGGAACTGGGCATGGTGCTTTAACTCTCTATTTGGCACGGGCTATACATGCTGCTAACCCCGCTGCTCCTTCCATTCCCTCTGCCACTTCGATACTATCGACCCTCCCTAATAATGAGCCCACGGATATAGCAAGTGTCGCGCGCGAAATTCAGGATGATGAGCTTGAGCTGCCGCAGAGGGTAATACGGGAAGAGTATGATGCGTGGCGCGCACGAAGACGAGCAGTGGTGCACACGTTGGATATCTCGAAAAAGCATTCTAAACATGCAGAGGGAGTCGTTCGAAATTTTCGAAATGGGATGTATTTCCCCAACGTAGATTTTCACGTTGGAAACATCAGGGATTATCTGACCGCGAGGCTTTCACAGAGCAAGGAACCATTCCTGAGCCATGCAATTCTTGACCTGCCAGGTACTCACGACTACCTCAGTATCATTGGGGAGGCTCTTCTGCCCAATGGCTCCTTGATCACGTTTTGTCCTAGCGTCACACAGATTTATAACTGCACAGTTGTAGTCAAAGCACAGAAATTACCGTTTGTTTTGGAGACGGTGTTAGAACTGGGTGGTGGGATTGGGGTCGGTGGACGAGAATGGGATGTTCGAGCGGTGAAGCCAAGGAGTCTGCTGAAAGCCGAAGCACAGGCGAGAGAGCAGATTGACGACGAAGAGTATACGCCTGAAGATAGCAATATCGAGCCACTCAACTCGGAGACGTCTCTTAAACCAGAGTCTGGGTACGAGATGATTTGCCGGCCAAAGGTTGGTATCCGAGTTAGAGGAGGTGGGTTCCTAGGCTTATGGCGCAGGATGGAATCATACTAGACTATAATGTAAAAAGTGTAGATTACTTGTATAATATGCATCTGAAGAAAAGCTAGGTGGATTTTCAGAATCTAGTTTGGATGGACCAAACTATGGTGCTGATTGAGAGGCCCAATTGGGTTAGCTCAGCTAGATTCATGCGGATAATTTCCCCAGATTTTCGCCACTCTTTTCGGTAGCTCAAACCTTAAATCCAAGACTACTCGGCTAAGATCAACACGTGAAGGGAGACATTGCTGCCACGGGTGCTTCCTTCCTCAGAATTGTCAAATCGTTCAGTACCTCGATTTCAGATCCACCTTATCGAACATGTGGCACTAGCGGTGTTCTCCTTCATAATTCTAGCGATCAGTGTCGCTTTGCCAGAGACCGCTCTGGCTTCTTCGATTCTGCACGGCATTATTTAGCTGAAATCAAGCTCTAAGCTTTCAAAATGACGAGGCGAATTGTAAG
Organism: Xylogone sp. PMI_703; assembly: GCA_021399445.1. NCBI lineage: Eukaryota > Fungi > Ascomycota > Leotiomycetes > Xylogone > Xylogone sp. PMI_703. Next base: position 3,521,095 of record JAJTUQ010000002.1, on the reverse strand, counting down.
CTAATTCTGCGACACAGTCGGGTCAAATATTAACGCTACTTTAGGTTCGGACAATGTGCCAGCTGGGCGCATTGACAGTAATCGCTCTCATTGTTCTCTTCTTCCTCGATACCAAGTTCCGAGTCCTACCCTCAGCTATTCATACATACATGCCTGCGCACCACCCTGGAGCGGTAATAACCGATATTACCGTTACATCATGTTCAAGTGTAAACCCATTTAGCAGCTGCAAAGTAAATGGCAAAGATTGGCATCGTGTGGAAAAGGATTTATACCTCGGGTCGGGCTGGGTTTCGAGTGCATACGTTCACGTACAACGGAAGAAGGAACAAGACTTGACTGAGGATGATAAAGTTGTCATTGATGTGACAGTCGGCAGGCTAGATCCCTCAGCGGGTGGTAAGGCAGAGGACGGGGAGAGCTGGGAATCTAGGCCTTCTGGAATATGGTTGAAGCGGTCCAAGAAGCGTCATGCGAGTGACTCAGAAAGCGCAGTTACGGCCGTGGATGTGCTGTTCGGTGCAGATGCTGTAGATCCTCGTGAAGGATGGAAGGTTTCTGGAACTTCTCTCCTTCTTGATACTGCCGGCGAAGTTCACGAAGCACGCTTGAGTGTTAAACAGGGCACAAAATTAACCGTGACTAAACCGCAACCTCGAATCAATGAACATGGGAAGTTTAAGATTATGCAGCTGGCAGATATACACCTGAGTACCGGAACAGGGCATTGTAGAGATGCTATGCCAGAAGGTGTTCCTTGTGAGGCCGACCCCCGAACGCTCGATTTCGTCGAAAGACTGTTAGACGAGGAGAAACCAGACCTGGTCATTCTGAGTGGTGATCAAGTCAATGGTGATACTGCTCCAGATGGACAGAGCGTACGTCCTTATCAGCCTTGTATACCTTTTTTTAGACACTACTAATCTTGTAATAGGCAATATTCAAATATGCGGACCTGTTCGTAAAACGCAAGATCCCGTATGCCTCAATATTCGGTAATCATGACGACGAAGGCTCGCTCTCCCGAGAAGCTCAGATGGCGCTTATTGAAACCCTACCATACTCACTCTCTGAAGCCGGCCCTGAGGAAATTGACGGCGTAGGGAACTACTACATCGAAGTCCTTGCTCGCGGAAACTCTAAGCATTCAGCAATAACAATCTACCTCTTGGATACACATGCATACTCTCCAGATGAAAGAGCGTTCAAAGGTTATGACTGGCTCAAAAAGAACCAGATAGACTGGTTCAAGAACACTGCACAGGGGCTCAAAAAGGCTCATGCAGAATATACTCATGTTCATATGGATCTTGCTTTTATTCATATTCCTTTGCCAGAGTATAGAAATCCTACCGAATATGTTGGAGAATTTAGAGAAGGTGTTACAGCGCCTGGATTTAACTCAGGGTTTCGGGATGCTCTTGTAGAAGAAGGTATTTTAATGGTTAGCTGTGGACAGTAAGTTGCCTAGTTGTGATTAGACATCTGAGATTCCCATACTGACAGATTATATAGTGACCATGCAAATGAATACTGTGCCTTATCAAGAAACGACAAATCCGAACCTGCGCTCTGGATGTGTTACGCAGGAGGCGCTGGCTTTGGTGGATACGGCGGCTACGGCGGCTATCATCGACGAGTGCGATTCTTTGATATCGATACTAATGAAGCTAGAATAAAAACATACAAACGTGTCGAATATGGCGACATAGAAAAGAGAATTGATGAGCAGGTCATAGTCAACAGCGGGAAAGTTTTACCAGCCCCTCAGGGAGCAAACTCTGTATGAAAGACTATTATAGTGGCGCCAGGCGTTCTTCATCTTATGACACAAATAAGACATAAAACGGAGTCAGGGGTTGTCATTTTTCAAGTGCTCATTCGAAAACTTTGTATTTATAACGTGATTTTACCTTATACCACATTGCAATTCCAAGCTTATTCATGACAATGGGCAAGTTCATACAATTACAAGTGAATCTCAATCTCAATCTCAAAATCTTGCTTAATACTCCATAAACTAGAAACAATGATTACCATAATTATGAAGCAGTATAATATCAAAAAGAGTCATCACTACATAGCACCTAACATCGCCAATATTGAAGCTTGGAAAGACTTAAATCTGATGCTTTGGCGGCTGATGCTTAAAGTAGCAGGCCGATTGATGGTATATGCTGTTCTTAAAACTGCTTGTCTCCGATCGTATCCTTGAGGAACGAAAAACTAGGAATAAACGCCTTTGATATGTACATTGGTATATGCTTGCGCATTGAGATATCATGCCCTCATTAACATCCTTAGAATCAATCCCAACCTACCTCCGGGACTAGCTTCTGTCTATCTGTCATAAATCGGGGAATTAGGCCTGTATGCATACCCACCATCGCTAATATAACACATTGTTTTTAATAATTTATGTTTAACTCCCCTGAATCGTCTCAATCATTTCAGGTGGGGGCACCAGCATAGATAGAGGCACCATTGCCATCACCATCGTCAAGCTCTTCATCGGCATCTTCCTCGTCGGCATTCAGCGCTGTGGCATTCATCATACCGGTCATAGTTTGGTCGTCTTCCCCTGCCTCCACGGTCTCTTCGTCGAAATCATCATCAGGCCGATTTTCGGTGAGTACTCGGTTGAGATACTGACGAAGACCGTTCACACCCTGCCCAGAGAACACACAGAAAACGTTACGCTGATGTTCAGTAAATTCTATGTAACATTAGTAAAGCACATCGCAAATGAAATTAGCAACTGACCTGCTGGTGCTTCTCTGCAGTATTGTTCAAGATCCTCCCGTAAGAAGGACTGGACGCCTGTCAAGCTCAGATGAGTTAGACGCTGACAGTTGTTCAAAAGCACGAAAACACTCTGCGTATCTTGTTAGCTAATGACCTAAACGTATGAGGCAACACCGTACTTGAAGTGTCAAATTTGTACAATAGCTGAGGTGTACTCGTTCTAAACTGCTGCCCGTGTGATACGCATCCTCGTGAGAAGCACCATGCCTTCGCTCCATGCTATATCTTGCTTGCCCGCTTCGTGCTAATGCATAAACGCTTTCATCCGTAATATTTGAGCACTTCACAAGGCCTATCCGTCGAAGTTTCGGTAGGGTGGCTAATTTCGTAATAGACATATCGGTCAGATGGACGCAGCACCCTAAATCAATGTAACGAATTCGGTTACAGGACTGAACAAGTTTGATAACGGCGTTGTCTGTAACATGGCCACAGTGACCAAGATGAAGATAGTGCAGATTCTTTCCTAATTTACTAATTGCATTGACTGCAACATCAGTAAGATTTCTGCACTTCGCAAAGACTAGATTCCGCAGGCGTGGCGCGACCTCAATAATTCTTTCAACAGCACGATCTGTTAATCGTGCGCAGCTAGTCATATCAAGAATTCGCAAGTGCTCGTATATCCGTCCTTGCGGCAGGCCAAGAAATGCCATGTCTGATATGAGTTCACAATTTGCCAGTCGCAATTCTCGTAAACTTTGACCGTAGGTGAGAAGAGCAATTATTGGATCATTTCCAATTTGCCGGCATTGGTGAAGATCAATCTCCAAAATATTAGGGCAGTTTTTGGCAAAGGCAATTACTGCCATATCTTCGATTTGTTCACAGTCATTCAGTTTCAACTGGATTTTTGTTAGCATATACTTTGTTAAAAGAGTATAAAGAAGCAATTACCCGTTTGATATATTTGCAGCTTTCAGCAACACGAATTAAGGACTCATTTGATATCTTTTTGCAAGATGATATATTGAGTCCTTGCAGCCGTCGACAGTTTTCGGCAAGGACATACATGGAGGACTCTGTGATTTGGGTGTCACCAGATATATCTAAAGCCAATAGGTGATCACTATCTTTCAGGAGATAGACCAATCCGGAGTCTGTAAGCCCCCCACAGTTCGTCAAAGTTAGCCTCTCGACTCTAGTGCAAACAGCCAGAGGATAGACGCTGCCATCATTAACTCGTTCAGCCAAAGCTGCCAAGTTGAGTCTCTTGATAAAGTCACGATACGCAAAGTATGGCTTCTCTACAGATAGGGTCTTGCATATAGAGCTATGCTTGCTCCACGTAGTACATGCTGGCCGGTGCCATAGCAGATCCACGCTATTCCGAGCCCATCGTTTTGAAACACACATGCAGTTAAGTAGATCTTGGGGGTTACTTAATTTCGAAAATATGCCGATGAGGACTTCAGCTGGTAGACGATCTGCTGGTGACATGCACGCTTCCTCTGAGACCGCCATATCTTGGAAAGTTGGGACTCCGATGGATGACTGGGAGTCATTATTTCCTGCAAAGAAATCGGACTCTTCATAATCTGCTCGAGCAGGGGAGTTGCTAGAAGATGACTGCGAGTCCTCCTCTGCATCAGCGCTCGACCGATATGGCGCATTAGGGTTAATGGGCGCCATCGTGGGAATAGTGCCCCGCGCCATGGAGGCGAAGCGTATGACTTCAGAAGAACACCAAGAGGAGGAAAGTGTATCAGTGTGGAGTGTTTGCAAGTGGGAAGGCTCCTCAGGTATTATGATTCCCTTCGATCTAGCACCAGCGTGCCGCGTCAGATAGTCGTTCTCAGTGTCGGGGTTCGATCTTGGATTATCAAGCTTCAGCCTTGTCGGGAGTCCTCGCCCTTGAAATGGTCAGCAACACTCCAGTTGGCTTCACGTCTCGATATATAACTCTAGCACTTACCAACTGCTGAAGGCCCTAGACTTATAATAGTTGCCGGTGACGTTGAGTTTATACTTGGTGATCGGACGGATATGGGTTGTTTGAGCTGGTTGCAGTAGTGTTGATTGTGATGCGGCATGGAGTGCATAAGCGTACTTGATTGGCTTCGCTTAGGAGCTGTATAACGACGTTGTCACATTCACAATTCACGCTTTTAGATATCGTGATACGGTCACCCCAAAATCGGAGATCAGAAGACTGTTCGTCTATTATTAGAATTTATTCAAGAGATCTCACAAGCAGAAATCTAGAAAGATAGTGTTGCTAAGACAAAGATTCCTTCCAGCTTTCACAGGCCCTGGATCTTCAGTAATCGACAAAGTAGATCACGCTAGGCCTAGTGTAAGTTGGGCACCAAGATGACGCAAATCCGGTGTTGGTGCTCCGTCTCAGGTTCAGGAACGCATCTAAAGCCTTAACAAGCGGCGATTATGTATGCGCTGCATGCAAAATTGTAATAATCCAAAAAGAAAAATTCCTGCAGCTTTACAAAGGGAGGTAAATATTGGGGCAATAAAGTGGTTAAGTTTTTAATGTTTCTTCCTATTTGCTTGCAGTCCAGGGTGCCGTTGATACGGCCGAAGTAGTGTTCAGTAACCCGCCGAAGCTTCCCCAGATTCCTGAAGCGAGATGGTTCGATTTTCTACACCAAAGTGTAGAACTCAAAGTCTGTAGCCAGCTTCCACTGCATCTTGATCTTCACCGGGATCATGCATTTAAGAGTACGTCCTTTGGGCGCATTGCGCCAATTCTCAGCTCGGCCTCAGCAACGATTGTTACTTCCCAATCGTCAAAATTTACGTTACCGGCGTTTCACTTCACGGACGTCCTTCAATGACATCACAAAGCAAACCCCAGAGGACGTGGATCCTATTACCCTTCACCGTCTCGAGGCTGAACGTCGGGCGTACTACAAGAGACGCTCATACTATGCAGGAGCTGGCTTTGTTCTCGGAATGATAGCAATATGGGTGACTGCTACCTCTGTCGAGCTACCTCCGAAGCCCGCAAAGATGGACAGTAACAAGCGGGCAGATGATCCTATGGTTGTATTAGGCCGCGAGCGCAAAGTAGTTGTGCAGAAACTCGGGGAAGAACCCGAAGAGGTTCCTGATGTCGTGGAGACTGGGACAAGTACGGTACCGACATTCCCTCGATATCTAGAATTCTATGATGAGGAAAGCGGTATCACATTGTCTGATAATAGTGGAACGGATGTTACCGTCGAATATCAATTGATGGGCTTAGGAATACGCACTGTCAGCTTCTTAGGAGTTCAAGTTTACGTTGTTGGAATGTATGTTGCTACAGATGATATCGCAGCATTACAAGAATCATTGATTCGGAAGATCAATCCGGTTGCCACCACTCTTATTTCTACGGAGAGGGACAGCCTAAAAGCTGCGCTGTCCGATCCAACGCAAAGTGATGAGATCTGGGATGATATCATAAAGAAAGGTGGGTGCAGGATGCTATTGAGAGTTGTTCCTACTAGGAATACAGACTTTCACCATCTTAGAGATGGGTGGGTCAGGGCTATAACAGCCAGAGCGCAGAAGAATAGAGAAGAATTTGGAGACGAATCTTTTGGTGCTTCATTAAATGCTTTCAAGGCATTATTCAACAGAGGTAGTGTGCCGCAAAAGAAGGAGCTGATATTATCGAAGAACTCGAAAGGCAGTCTCGCAATATGGTATGATGATGGAAAGCATGGTGCGCAGCGACTAGGAGAAGTCAAAGATGAGAGAATATCAAGAGCTATATGGCTAAACTACTTGGGTGGAAAAACAGTTGCTAGCGAAGGCGCGCGCCAAAGCATAATTGATGGTGTTCTAGAATATGTGGAGCGGCCCGTTGGAACTGTAGCCACGCAGGTGGGCCAGGTTCATGTATAATATGGAAACTGTATATCACTGTATCACACAAAATTCTGCTATTATCATGGAATATATAGAATTTGGTATCAGTCTACTTTATATCGCATGTCTATACGCCAACGATATAGTCATTTAACCTCTTTACAAAGCACCGGCGTCCTTCAACAGATTCGGAAGCTGAGACTTCCTCGCTTGAAGATCCGAGTTTCCTCCAATGTGTTGCTTCTTGATGTAGATGTTAGGAACCGAGCTCTGGCCGGAGATTTCTTGGAGAGCGGCTTGAATAGCAGCTCCGTCCTCTATAAATTGTATTATGAGCATTTATCGATATACGAATTGGCAGAGTTAGAGAGAACTTACCAGCTTCGTCCAGTTCAATGAGGTAGTATTTGGCTCCAAGATCGTTCAATAGAGCCTTCGTAGCCTTGCAGTATGGGCACCATGATTTGCTGAAGACAGCTATGGGACTGTGTTAGTATATACAATGGCCTATCAATGGCTGAAACGGCGCTACGTACCAACTGGATTCTCATCGATAATGGCAAGAGCCTTAGCTTTTGCAGCCATGATGTTTGCTGAGTTGGTCGGTTTAGTACCGAAGAATCTGAGTAAGAACGAAATGTTGGGCAACTGGTGACTTGCGTCGAATGCTGTATGAAACTGTTTTTTGTGGGTAGAGATTGAGGGGTTATATATTGGCGCGATCGCAACTACCCCGGGATTGCGATTAGTATAGAGATTGATTGGTGATGCAGATTACACTATCCGGTCGCAGACGCCCGCTGAGGGATGGTGTTGTAGAGGGGTGTTATGACGCACGTTTCCAGCATCAGGTCCTCAGATTTCAGGCCACACACCCTTGATGACAAAGTGCCTGCACGATTTGCTGGCATTGTGGTGGGGCGATATCCCACGATATTTGGAATAAAGATGAGGATTCCAAATTTCTTGTACAAGATCGTCTCAATTGTTGTATATTGCCACAATTCAGTACACCAGAATAAAGTTTTGCTTATGAGATATTGATCTTCATGATTCCAAGGGTGATTCCATACTTCCGAACTATCCCCAGCCAGTCCTCGCTTCGTACGTAAGGCGGTCCAGATTTTGTTGTGCATTCGACTGCATCACAATTTCCACACTTGTATCCCAATTCAGCCTCCAATCCTCCTATACGCCTCCTCCCTAACCTAGACACTACGAGTGAAGGTAGTAAGGTAGTAAGGTAGTCCTAAACAAGGGCTCTAGGAAATCAGGCAAGGTGGCTTCCAGCGCGGTAGCATCGAAAGGTGCTACACTGTCTTCCATAACAGAGCACCTTCCTGACTCTCTTCAGAGCTACGTCGAGACCGCGGCAGTGCAAATCAATAAGGCTTATCTCCAGCTGCCGTTATCCATCCAGAAGTATCTCAGCTCCGCTGCAACATACACCCAGCTCGACATCCTTTCGCCACCTGCCCTTCTAGGTACTCTCCTTATTATAGCAGCCACAGTCTCAATGAGCCGCTGGGGTTCTAGCATCTGGGGAAGGAACAGCACACGCATATCGCCGATAAGCTCGAGTCGATATGAAACCTCTGTCCCTATTACAGACGAAGACTTCTCTTATATCACTTCGCAGGATCTCCAGGAACCCAGACGAGCATATGATCCCCGGAGTAGGCCCATATACACCCCATCATCTGTTGAAGATGACCTTCTCTTAATCAAGCATAAAGGTGTTACCTATCCAATTAGGTTCCCAGCATACAGTATCGGAGAAGGCAAGTTGCAAGTCCGAGATGTAAAAGAACGAGTTGCTGCGTTCTTAGACCTTCCGAGTGGAACGAAGATGAGATTGGTATACAAGGGCCAAATATTGAAGGATGATTATGCACCATGCCGAGACTACAACTTGAAAAACCAGTCTGAGATCTTGTGCACTGTGACGGAAGTTCCTATGATCAACGGAAACGACTCGGACGACCAGAGCGAGGATATCCAGCAGGAGGAGCAAACCAAGAAGAAGCGTAGCAGGAAATCAAAAAAGAGCGGAAAGAAGAAGGGTGGTGATGCTAATTTACCATCAGCTGGCTCATCATTTCCTGGCACTCCTCAAACATCAACGCCTTCATCGGCCGTTCCCAATACCGCTATAGACAAGCTGGAGGCGATTGCGAGCCATTTCCGCGACAAAGTCCTACCTCTATGTAACAAATATATTGAATCTCCTCCTACCGACGAAAAGAAGAAAGAGTTCGAGCACGCAAAGTTGGGCGAAATAATAATGAATGACGTTTTGTTGAAATTAGACGCGGTGGTTACGGACGGAGACGATTTAGCAAGACAGAGAAGACGAGAGCTTGTTAAGGAGACACAAGCTGTATTAAACGAACTTGACACTGCTCGTGAGCAGTGATGATATACCACATGGATGGATCCATGTTACGAATTTGCTTTGACTCGCTGTGCGATATTTGGCATTTACCTTCTTGTTAAAGTTTTGGCTGTTGGTTGTTGGTTCTTGAAAGATGCATGAACAGTATTTACTTGCATTCAGAAACAGTTTCTTATTAGCATGGCGTGGGTCATCATATTCATAGAGCGGATATGGCGGCGATTGCTGGATTGGCGAGTTGAAGGTATTGAGCCTTGTATAATTGGAGATTATCTCAGCTCCTTTGTTGATACGTCGACTGGCTCTTCCAATATTCTATTTTCTTACTTATGTCTTGACTCAATAATCAATCTAGGTCCGATGAATGATCTTCGCTCTGAGCATAAGGATTCGGGAACTAGGAATAATATTGGGGAGGCAAAGCCACAATTATGCCTTGTATTTTAGGTTTAAAAGAAAACTTTTCGTGGCTGATGTGTATTCAGGAGTGCGGTTTGTCGTAAATATTCGCGCCGTGATGCTGGATAACTCCTCACTAAACTAAAGCCAGATCATACTGCATTTATTAAAGAGAGTTGCCACATCATTCTGCCAGTGTGACGTGGAAAATTGGAATAAACTATTGATTTTGCACTCAGGGTTTGTTAGCCCTGATTGCGGCTCCCGTTCGGCTAAAAACGCGCTAGCGTCTACTCCCAACACTACCACAAGAGTGTTGCAACTTCGAGGTTGAAGTTGAACCAAGACGACAATCGACAAAATCGACAACCCTCCACCATCACGAAGGTAGAGGATTACCGGCACCCTTCCGACACAGCCTTCTCATATCTCGGTGAAGCAGGACAGGATGTCGACCTTTGAGCCAGTCGTAAGTCTCAATCCTGGTGGATGAAAGTTGGCGATCTAGATCAGTGAAAATGGTCTCAGTCTGCGAAATGGAGGACTGACATTGGGTTTCTTTATACAGATCACCATTGATGGCAAGGGTCACCTCCTTGGTCGGCTGGCCAGCACAGTCGCCAAGCAGTTGCTCAACGGCCAAAAGATCGTCGTTGTGCGATGCGAGGCCTTGAACATCTCCGGAGAGTTCTTCCGTGCAAAGCGTACGTGTTCCATGATTTTATTGGGGTTATCAGAGCATTGGATTTATGAAGGATTCATTGGCGCGACTGGGAAATTTTAATTGGACTGGAGGCTGACATAGTTGTGATTATAGTGAAGTACCATGCATACCTCCGAAAGATGACCAGATTCAACCCAACCCGAGGAGGTCAGTAGTCCGATCAGCCAGAGAAAACCGGAATCTCTGGCCAGGTATCATATCAATGGAGGAGATGACTAACTAGATAATCAGGTCCCTTCCATTTCCGTGCTCCCTCAAGAATCTTCTACAAGACCGTCCGTGGAATGATTCCTCACAAGACTGCCCGTGGTGCCGCTGCTATGGAGAGACTGAAGGTCTTCGAGGGCATCCCACCACCATACGACAAGGTCAAGAGAGTTGTTGTCCCACAAGCTCTCAGAGTATTGAGACTGAAGCCTGGCCGAAAATACTGCACTGTTGGTAGACTAAGCCACGAAGTCGGCTGGAAGTACCAGGATGTTGTTGCAAGGTTAGTAGAATTGAGCAGTACCGCTGGACTCTATGGTGGTGTAAGCTAACATTCGGAACACAGACTCGAGGAGAGACGGAAGGTCAAGAGCGCTGCATACTACCAACGCAAGAAGGTTGCCCGAAAACAACTCTCAGATGCCAAGGCGGGCGCGAAGGTGGACGACAATGTCAAGAAGCAATTGGCGGAGTACGGCTATTAGAACTTTTTCGATACTTAATTGTTTCGTCTTGGTGCTTCATGTCCGGAAATAGGCCGATTGGGGATTGGTTGGGTTTGTTCATTTGTTCTTTTTTTTCACCGCCGCAACAATACTCGACAACGCTCTGTTCGACCTGACATGGGAAGATCCCAGGGCTTGGTTCAGCACAAAACAAGGCATAGATTGGAGGCGTGCTGCATCGGGAAAAGAGTGCTGATGGAGCAGGAAAACTCGTCTGTGTATAGCTTTTCGTCTGGCATCTCGCTCATGGGGAAATGAAAATCCTTTGAATTAGAATAATTTGGCGGTTACACCCATGAATTACGTGATAGATGCTCTGTGTGATATGCCCTGTGACACTCGATAAGGAATTGATATTGATAACTTTCGTGGCTGTCCAAAGGTACAACCCCCATGCAGTAGTTTGGCTCACCATCCCCACAGTCCAAACACCGTTCACAATCACATGATACTCCTTACATTGCATGCCCTAACGCAGCGAGCGTCGTACGGATGAGAGTCATGATAGTCGTAGATAACGATAGATACGTAGCAATCTGCCCGCTGGTAGAAACGACCTGACTCATGTCTCTCAGCCTCGAGCCGGCCTCTTGAAGCAAACCTGCCAGCCTCGTCTTCCCCAGCATGCTCCCGCGGCTACAGGCGGCCCGGGAGGTGTACGAGCGGCTGTGTGATTGGTTTGTGAATCCGAGAACGGAGCCAACCCCGTCCGGGCTCTAATTACCCCACAGAAAGCTACCAAGCTTACTATGTTCATCCGAGGAACATGGGGAACTCGCCGCAAGGTCGCTGCAATGTACACTACGGCGTTTTAAATACAGGCACTAAGTAATCCTCTCCTTTTGTTTTATGATCTGGATATTTCTGTGTTGTATAGTAATTATATATGTTCACTAACCGTTGAACAACGTGGGTACGGTTTTCTGAGTCTTTCTCTCCACCGGCGGCTCGTCTTTGGATTTCAGGGCGCGAGAATACTTTTGTGTTTTGTTTGGCTTATCGGCTTGCTACCATCAAAATGTCTGGAGCTCCTTCGCGACTGCAGAAGCTCGCCGCCCATTTTATACATCCTTCTAGCACTCATCAAGACAATGCCGCCGTCCAGAAGAACCACATTCACCAGTTGGCACCTACCTTCTTTCTCGAGCGCGCCGCTCAGATAGAACCTGATGCCGAAGCAATTGTGCACGTCACGGTCAATGGTAAAATTCTGCGACGCTCTTATGCTGAATTCGCAGACCGAGCACGAGGCCTAGCATACTATCTTAAGAAAAACGATCTCAAGCGTGTCGGTATCCTTGCGCCCAATACTCCTGCATTTCTAGAATCCATCTTTGGGATTGCTGCTGCTGGAGGCATCCACGTGGGAGTGAACTATAGATTGAAGCAGGAAGATATTACATACATCTTCGACTTTGCTGAAGTGGATTCTATCATTGTCGATGAAGAGTTTCTACCCCTGCTGGATGAATTTAAGAAGCTCAAGCCAGATGTTAAGCTCATTGTTGATACAGACACTGATGCCATAGAAGGCCAACTTTGTGGGCCATTTGATGAAGCTGTTCTGGAGGGCTTGAAATATGATCATGAATCAGGAAACAAGGGATGGTCAGGACTGCACCAATTGGTAGATGAAGATGCGCCAATTGCGATACCATTCACCAGCGGAACCACTGCCAAACCAAAAGGTGTGGTTTATACGCACCGAGGTGCTTACCTTGCCGCCGTAGGAAACATAATCGAATCAGGACTCAATTATCACACCGGCCGCTGTGGCTACCTCTGGATCCTGCCTATGTTTCATGCTGTAGGTTGGACTTTCCCATGGGCCATCACCGCAGTCAGAGGCACACACTACTGTATAAGGAAAGTCGATTATCCCTTAATCTGGCAACTTCTGAAAACGGAGAACATAACGCATTTCAATGCTGCTCCAACCGTCAACACTCTTCTATGTGCGAATAAAGCTGCAGTCCGGCTGGAGAGACCCGTTAGGGTCACCGTGGCAGCCAGCCCACCAACTGCTCATCTTTTTGAAACAATGGAAAAGTTAAACCTAATGCCTGTGCATGTTTATGGCTTAACGGAAACGTATGGCCCTATCACCAAAGGCTATCACGTGCCACTTTGGGAAACAATCCCGAAGAAAGAGAAATACGCACGTATGGCGCGCCAGGGTCATGGATTTATCACCAGTCTTCCAGTTCGTGTGATCAAGCCAGACCAACCTGAGGGCGTCCTGATCGACGTGGAAAAGAACGGGAAAGAGATAGGCGAGATCATCTTCTTTGGGAATATCTGCGCCAAAGAGTATCTAAAGGACCCCGAAGCAACGAGGAAACTCTTTGCAGGGGGTGCATTGCATTCAGGGGATCTAGCAGTTTGGCATGAGGATGGAAGCGTGCAAATTTTGGATCGAGCGAAGGATATCATTATCAGTGGTAAGTTTTTATTGATCATGACTTCTTTCCTTCTGATCGCATTTTAAGTCCCCTCGGTATTCCACGCGACTCAGACTGACTTATGTAGGCGGCGAAAACATATCCTCTGTCGCCCTTGAGAGCATGTTAGTTCAGCATCCTGATGTCCTTGAGGCGGGCGTTGTAGCTGTTCCTGATTCTCATTGGGGTGAGCGCCCTAAGGCCTACATCACCGTCCAGGAAGGCAAGACTTTGAAAGGCGAAGATCTAATAGAGTGGGCCAAACATGAGAGTAGTATTAGCAAGTTCATGGTGCCTAGAGAGTGTGAGATTGTCAAGGAGTTGCCCAAGACTAGCACGGGGAAGCTTAAGAAGAACGTTCTTAGAGAGTGGGCAAAGGGAAACATGAATGCTCGGTAGACCTAGTTTAGGCCATCGCGATTGGCGTTTTCGAAGTGGCACTGTATATTTACGCAGGCGATAGACTTGGTCTGGAGAGAGGTATGGCAGACTTTACCTCTGTATATGCTAGATTTGGTGGTGTGTTTCTGTATTGTCATTGATGCCAGCATTTTATATTTGATATAGCTTTAAATCTGTAGTATTGAGCGTCTTTCAGGGCTCGTCATGAGCGTAGCCCTCGTTTCGCTGGTAAAATTTCAGCGAATAGCACAACACAAATACAGTTGAAGGTGTATTAAGAGGCATAGAGACTCCTTGGGATTGTTCTGGGAAGTAGAACACTTGATGACATAGGTAAGGACGAAGGTGGAAGATCTTTCATCTAAATTGACCTGAGATATTGAGTCTAAGCGTGCGCACCAGATTTCTACTGATCATATACAAATCATTCTGCATTGCTTTAAACTTAAGGCTTTGGGGATCTGCTAAGGAAGGGTGAAAATCCCCCTCATTTTTACTGGCGAATTTCCCCCACACTAGGAAGAGAGCATGGATTTCCACCGTTGCAGACGGGAGCTGCCGACCCCACTACACCTTAAATGTACACTTTGAATGAAGGGATTAGCAATGCATACTGAATATACACGCTTGCTGCTAATTAACAGAATCCCAGCGAAATGTTAAAGTTTTGCTAGTGATACAACCCCAAAACTGCCCTGTAATTCTAGTGACGTTCAGGCTAGTAATCGCTGTAATACGCTATGATTATAAGGCATCAAATTCTCTTTTGAAGCTGGTCAAATCACTCCTTCCGTAAGATTACAGATTTAGTTCAAAATTATACTGACTGGACTTGCCTATCTCCTAGAGCGGTCCCAATCCAAGTCGATTAAACGCTACAGCTTAGTTAGTTGAAACAGCAATATTCACAAATAGGCCGATGGCGGATGGTATAAACTAGGGTAACCCAGCTCAACATATCCATTTAACTTGTCGTACTGCTCACAATTGACACTAGTCAATATTCCATTGGGGAGACGGCCATCTCTGGCTACGAGTATTATGGATGTACTCTCGATTCCTAGACCTCTCCAACCTCAAATCTGCCAGGATGACGAATCGCAATCCAGTATGTCTCTCTGGTCACGTCTTCCGCGAGAGACCCGACTAGAAATATTCGAAGCAATAGTTCGGAATAATAGTGATACCAATAAAAGGCTAGTGACCAATAATAAATCAGGTTTGTCTCGATATGCTGCTGTTTGCAAAGAGTGGCAGGTCTTTTTTGAGAAGAAGATATACTGTCATTTGACACTGGAACCGTCCTGCCTCGGGGAATTTGGCAAGTTTATCCATCGACAAAGGTGTCTAGTGGAGCATATCTACTTTGTCGTCGAGATCGGAACGTATCCTTGCTCTGTTTGCAAGAGTCCTAAAATGGACTCGGGTGTCAGTGATCACGATATCGTCGCAAGAGCTATCACTGAGCTCTTCTTGATTCTTAATACCTGGAGCGGAAGTCAAGATAACCTTCCGGAAGGACTGGTCTTGGAACTCAATATCTATTCGCCTAGCGATTCTAAACATGCTTTCAAAGGAGATCTACATCTCGACGGAAACTCTGTTGCGGAGGACTCCAACAGTAATGTCTCTCGAAGATATGATCTATTGCATGGATGGTATCAAGGTCGACGAATAAACCCTCCCCTTATGGAAGATATAACTAGACTTCTTAAGATTATGTGTCCAAAATTTCAGCAGGGACTTCCAATCGTCGAATCTGTCAAAGGGCTAGTTGTACGTCGGCAAACTCGACGTAGCTTTTCATCTATGGCTTTACAAGAAATCCTCAAAAGCCTTACAAAGTTAGAATATATTAATTATGAGCCGTGGCAAGAACTCGTTTACTTTAGACGCTGTGTTCAAGACAGAGGTAAGTTGATATTCGACCTCATGCATCACGATGCCTAGCGCTAAGCTTAATCGTTGGTGTCGCAGGCTATTGTGATATTATGTTAACGTCCTTACCGGAGACACTAAAGACTTTGATACTATTCGAAGAATTTAACGAAGACTATAATATTGTCCACTGCACAGAGGATTTTACAATAGGGTGGCCCCACCCCCCGGAGCTTGTGAAGACCCCCTGTCTATCTATCAGTGTGGCTTTAGCATGGAGAAGTACCCGCCTTGAAAAGCTCTTTGCTTCTTACATTGTCGATGCGGAGGATTTCTTTAAGGTATGCAGGCCTCATTGGGCATGGAGTAACCTCACATCGCTAGCTTTGACCTCTAGGTTACTGGTAGGCACAACCCAACCCTCCAAAATCAACAGTCTATTAGTGAGCGCGGGCACGGTTGCAATCAATATGCCCAGACTTCAAATTATGGAGCTTTGGAATGGTGTGAAGGGTAACGCATACGTTTTCCGGTATCAGGTGACTGCATCTTTTGCAACACTTAGCTGGTGTGGTACATGGGATTTAGAATTGGAGTCTCAGGTTGTGGACATTTGGCAGAGAGTCTCAGTTCTGCACACAGGATACGAGCTATCCGTTCAAGTGAGCCAGCGACTGAATAAACGGGATATCTCATCACATGCAGCTGCTATACAGAGGCTGAAGCTTAATAAGCAGGTTATCCATCCCATATCGTTGGGTCAGATTGAGAGAGAGGCCAAGCTACGCTTCTATCAATGAAATGATTAGAAGAATTATTGTCGTCGGTCAAAGGTATGTATTTTGGTGGCCATGCTGCATACACTACCCGCAACGAACTCCAGCTGCCCATTGTGGGGTATATATGCTACTCAATATTTTTACTATGAAGCCGCTCTCGACGTTGTCACAACTCCATCCTCAAACCACTCAAGCGAAGTTCTTCCACCTATTGACAATGAGTCATTACTAAAGGCAGGACGCACATGAAACCAGAAACTATCGACAGTCGCCAGATTCCAAAAGATATCAAAAACGTTAGCCCACAGTGAAGATAGGTTGGAACAAAGTCGACGCCGCAAGTCAGTAAATCGACACACGACAATCAATACCGGTGTTCAAGAACCATGTGATTAATTACTGCCGAATCGCGAGTCGTCTAAAGAATCACTCCATTCCCACCAACGCTCTTCTTGTTATACTTATTAGCATTGTTACTGTTGTTTTTATATTGGGCTGGGGCTTTCATATAGGCATTTAATGGCTGCACCAGAACTCTCTCACGTGGCCCTTCACTTCATACAGCTGCTTACACTTATATAGCCTTTTGCTGCAATTTAAGCGTATGCTCGTAGTTGTATAAAGCCGAATTCGAGACTATAGAAGTGAGTCAATGGACGCCTCACATCGCCGATTAAAGGTAACCCTTTACTATCGAAGATATAATTAGCCTGGCTCTGTATACTGGAACGACGAACGTGGATTACCCTACGAAGCCAGTGGGCGAGAGCTAAGAACTTGTTACTCCAGTAGGAATCGTGCAATTTCATTTTGAAATTCTAGTACTATCGTTCTTTAGCTTGTACCATATATCAAGTTTGATACCTCCCCTCGAGGCACAGCGTATGGGTACCTTCCTCTTTCCAACGTGAGCTATATAGACCTAATTAAGTGAGCTGGAAAGTAAGAAGCCCTCACCTTTGGATAGCGGGTGCGAATGGCTTAATGGTGAGGGGACGCCCTCTTCATTAAGCCATCGTATAAAGTCCAAAGTGCTGAGGGTACCTTCAAAATCGGTTCGCCCGGTTTTACCCAGCCTCAGTTCCCGCACTGAGGCTGGGGTTTTGCCATTTTTTACTTTGCTTCTTTACTGTTTTTTGGCTTCTTTTCTATGTTTTCTTCGAATGAGAGTATTTTTTTCGAATAAAAAAGCACAAAGGAAGCGACGGGATATTTTGTGGTACCGACGACGGTTGGAATAGTTAATGTTACGTCACTTGAATAGCATTGCGGTTTCCTCAACCATCAGAATTGCAATGCCTTAGGCCTTCCAGCGTCGGCGAGTTTGCATGATGTATGGCACTATTAAATAGCAAGTTCTAGACTCCAATAATCTCGCGTCTATGAAACCCAAGAGCCACTGCGGAAGCCCAAGGTAATCTGAGAACTGTGCAGAGTTGCAAGTAAATAGTTGCCTCTTTGGGTCGGATGGTGAATCATAAGCAGCATTCAATATTCTAGATTCTCCGAAGAATCTGCTGGCAAGAGTCTTAAACACTTATATTATCTTTGAAATTGCCGCCCCTTTGGGAAATGCATCAAGCAACTGGAATGAAACCAGAGTGGCTAAATAGTCAACTGGCTCTGTGTAGGAGATTCCAGCATTGCTGCTACCATCTACAAGATCCACTCAATAGTTAATCGTATAGTTCCACAGAATACTACTTGCGGAAATTGCTAGGCCGTATCATTGCCCCCTAATTTGATATACACGGACATGTATATCTGGGATCGTTGGCCAACAGGAGAGGATATATCTTCCCATTACAAGAATAAAAGACTACTTACAGTATGACAGTGAACCGTCGGCCCATCATACGAACCGGTATGATTCTCATTTGGGTTACATAGGAGGAATTTTCTCGTACCTTGCTGTTAGGTTCATTTGATGTTGGTTTCGACAACGGGTACCTGCATAAGCACTGTGAACCAAGATCAAACCGAACCCCTTTTAACGCAATGCGTCAGGGGTCAAATAAATCGCTGGAATTATCAGATGAAGCGAGTGTTCTAGACATTCCAAGCAACGATCCCTCAAACCGTCTTCCTGCCGGCGGGTCACAGAAACTATTGGAAAGGAGAGGTGCAGTAGCATGCATCTGTTGGAAGTGCCGAAGATAGCTGGCACCTCTTCTATACTTAACCGGAAAGATTTTAGATTCAAACGCGGTCGCTAGAACACAGCCGCGACACTGTAGCTCAGAGACATTGAGGACCCCTATATTTTCTTTGATTTTCTCTTTGGCACCGTTTCTCAACTTTTTTCAATCCATTACTGTCCGGTTAATGCGATGTAGCTTGTGCAAATTCCACCTTATCTGAGACAGGACCCAATCAATTTCAGCTCCGAATAGCACCACTCTACGCCCGGAACCCGCGGCTACTTGATGCAGGCCCGGAGGATGGAGCAGAGTCCTCCCTACCCCTCGCCGCACCGAACGAAACGTTGCAAAAGGTCACTAATACAGTGCCGTACTACGCATTTTGTTCTTGCTTTAAAAATAGAGCTATCTCTGTGCGAAAAGGGCGGCGTCTAATCCGCATGTTCTGACATCCGATCAGCAGTATACGTAAAAAGGATTCGTATAAGCAGTCATGTTTCCTGTTATTTTCTTGGAGCAGCCTTGCTCGGCAACTGAGGAATTTCGCAAACCATCCAGAATGGCGATAGTGCTTCTTTTTCTTTGGCCCTTTGTTTTCTTCAGGGGTCCAATTACGGAAACTGAGACACAGCTAATCAAATGCAATTGACCGTCTCGATCGGTAGCCTCCTCAATCTGGGGTAGCATGGCACACTAATGTGCCGGTCTACCCTGCCCACGACTTCTCTTCCTCCTTCCGAAATGGAACAGAATGCGAAGGGCCATAAAGTTACGTACTGCGTGTGGATTGGGATCCATCAGCACCAGGTTACAGTACCATACAGTAATGACTTTGGCTCCTCCGTACCTCAAGTAGAATCGCTGCCATAGCGCAGTTAAAGGAGAGAATGGAGCAAGAGCGTCAAAAGACACAGCCGTCGCAGCACGCACCGGACATCGGGGCTGAGGAGGACCGTATTGCAGTATTGGGGAAAGGTTGGGCGGATTTAAGTTAAGCTGCGTGTCAGGGTCTGAGGGACCGCCCGAACAGGGATTCATAAGCCAGAATATCGGCAGCCATACACAGTCCTCCACACGCTGCGTACAGCCCCATCCAGAGTAACAGACATAAGCATTCACCAACTGAGATCTGCATTTGCGGCCCTATTATTGATTTGACAGGGTGTTTTTAGCTTCACCTAAACATCCTACCACGCCAGTTAGGCATGGCCCTCACTTAACTTTCGCAGGACCGCTCGGTACTGTGGTACTGCTCGTACGGCACAGAGCACACCGGGGCCATCATGCGCCCCCGCCCTCCATCTCTAGGGCATTTCTCAGTCTTTTTTAATCTATTCTGCGCTGTAGGTGGAGTCAATATGTTGTTGCGTGTGTGGCTTGGGTCTCGGAGGGTCAGAGAGGTACTTACGGTATTTGTTTACATACTTACATATATAAGAGCGGGTAGGGCAAGCACCGCTGGTGGTCCTCTTCTTCGCGGAGGGAAGGTGCTTGATAACCTGCCGCCATCGTCCTGCGGTGTTGCACGGTTTCTTTCCATTTGGCTTTCTGCTCTTCCTCCTTTGCTTTGTTCATAACCAAAGCTGTGAAAATGACCAGCTGATAATACACATCCTTTCAAGACCCATTCTCCATACCTCGCCCAGAAGCAGAGTGCGTGTCTTGTGTCTGTCTGAAGAAAAGAAGACAAAGAGCGCCAGGAGAAAAGATAATAATAACAAGTCTAGACGAACCTCATTGGACTCAGCCCACCATGTTTCTAGAAATCATAGTCACGAACGCCATACTAATAAACTTCATACTCAACTTCCTCTTTGTCGCCCACCCAGACACCACCAGCTACACAATCTACTTCATCGTCAGCCTCCTCCTCGAATCACCATTCGTCCTCCTGTACTGCTGGTGGAAGTCCGGGTTCTCGTTTCAGGGATGGAGCTGGAAGTGGAAGTGCGGCAGGCAGAGTGGTGCTCGTTGGAAACTTCCCGGCAGTAATAATAATAACGACGAAGATATCAACGGTGGTGGTTCTAATGCGAGATTATTGCCGTTGGATAACTCGGATGTGGATGCTGCTGGGGAGGATATAGCCGTCGCGAGTTCGAGTTTTATTACTGCAGTTGAGAGCAGTGGTGGTGCTGTCCCTGCCGTTGCTGCGAAGCATGAGGATGTGACCGAGCTCGAGCCCGACCTGGAGACGGGATTGGCTAGACCCACTGCCCTGAATAGTGAAGTGTCTGTTAGTTGAAGCTCCCATCCTTTCCTGGATTCAACGACTCCAGGGCCTATGAATCGAATCTCCTGGTGTGATGAATGCGTGTTATTGCGTATCAACTTATAATGGTTGATGCCCTATAAAGACACGATATGTCACTCCAACCCCGCCGCCTATATTCTCATCCTACTATATCCCGTCATGTCAGGGAAGGGTTTTCCATTATCTTTAGGATAAACTCTCGGGGAGTGATCTGAAACTTGATTACCGGCATTGAAATGTTTACTGGCTAAGGCGGGATAGGATGGTCCCTTGATCCTGGAAGGGTATATTTCTTCCCTAGGAATCTCAATGGGTTGGGACTTAATGGTCGGTCTGGTCTTACACCGAATTGTTGGAAGTGGGGGTTGTTCCTGTCTATCCTGTGTACGGGATGGGGGATGGGAGGCAGGTCAAACGAGTAATAATGCTCTTAGAACTTCCTGTGTAATAAGAGGGCAGATGTAACGGGCACGCCAAAGGCGTCAGTCATCGGGCAAAGTCAGTCCTTAATCGCCGTCACAATAGTCTCAAGCCAGTCTTCATATAATAAGAGCCATTAATTTTATCAATAAGTGATATGTCCATTGATGTCTCATCCACTCTTGATTCTACGTGATACATCCCCACGTTAACCCATCCTCCGGCCGCTCTTCCACCAACCCCACCCCTTCCCTAGCTTCATCACCACCTTCACTTCTTGCCAACCAGGGATGACTATATATATAAGAAAGGAAAAGGTATCATTAAATAAGCCCTGCCGCCCAAGACCCATAAGGAAAGAGGGAAAGAGAGAGAGAGCGCGCCTGGTCAAATTTTTGTTATGAACAGAAAAGGAAAAGCGCAGGAGTTTCAAAACAACGTTCCGACGCCCCTTCCCAAGTAACAGAAAACTGGAAATATGAATAAGATCCAGAGATAGTGATATCTTTATGTACTCCCGTATCCCAATATGCTAAAAGAAGAAGCAAAAATATCCCTTATATATAATTTTGTTATATAAAAACTTGAACATTTGGTTTTTCCTTCGTATGTGGTATGCTTTCTACGACCACCCACTCATTACTAGAGCCACCGCAAGTAACGGTGCGGTGCTCCACAGCGATGGCACTGTTATGCCTGACGCCATCGAACCCTTCGAAGCGGCGGGGAGACTTGCGTTCACGAATGTAGGTCCACAATTTAGGTCGATCATCTGGGCAGCGCCCACATAGGTCGAGGCAATTGGCTGCGAGCGATCTGCCGCCGCGGAGTCGAATATGGCCATTGTATCCTGTAAACACTGGCTGCAGGTTGGTAGGCTGCCGCCCGGAAGAGAGCTGTTGAGGGGGAGATAGTAGATGTATGAGTCGGTCGGATTGGTGGAGTTGGTGATTGCATCGGCGAAGCAGTAGGATGAGGTCGCACGGTTGCGGAGACAAGAGGCTTTATAGAGGGTTTCGTAAGATATCAGGCCAGTTCGGGTTTGCTCTATTAAAGGATTTCCATTTGAGAGATCGGATTCGCAGTTTTCTGTTCTCGTAAGATTGGAGGCCAGATCATTCATAACAATGGTGCATTTGTCAACGTCGGCGGCGCATGTCGCATCTAGGGTTTGCGTGATGCGGACGAGGGACCTTTCGGCCTGGAAAAAGGATTGAGAGTTCTGAGTTGGGTGAGCATCAATTGGACACAACCAGATTCTGATAAGCACTTACTTGAAGGAGGAGAGAGAGCGGATAGCAACTCTTGAAGGTGCTATTGCCCAGAAAGTTGCCGATGAAGCTGGAGCAGCTGGCGGTGATGTTTGAGGAGTAGCCGCTGTCAAAGATACTTGGAAGGGGGCTGGCGGTCTGTGTTGAACTCGCAGAAGTGGAACTAGACGTCATTGAAGCTGTATGCGTAGCTTCTGATCTATCAACAAGATCGCGACGTTGAATGATGCTCTCTTCCTCACTAGCTAGACGCCAGGAACCAGGAACCGCAGGCGGAGGTCGTTGATCAATGACAATCGTTCCTGTTTTAGCCAGTGAAGCGAATGCAGATCCAAAAAGATCCGAATCTTCTCCCCCACCAGCGTCAACGTCTTCAATCATCTCTTCTTTAATGTAATATGCGGATGAGAACGAGAGACAGCATGCTAGAAGGATGAAGATGGTAAGCTGGAGCTGCTGGAGCTTTCCTGGTCGGAGGCGGAACTGCGGCCTATGTTTGTTTCTTCGTGAAGGGGCGGCTCCATGGTGCGACACTAGATGTGCAGTCTTAGGCGAAAACGATCCTTCTAGACCACCTGCCATTTTTGATTCCTCTAGAGAGTTCAAGATTGAAGTATTAATTCGAATCACGTCGAGGTAGTTTTATAGTTATCGTTTCAGCATAACTTCCACCACGACAAGAGTACGTCGCATCCAAACCCTAGGGAAAGGGTTACAACACTATGAGGACAGGATCCCAGAGAGCAAACCCCGAGACACTCAGCTGCCCTGTGAGACTTGCCCGTGCAGCACCGTACTGTCTATTGTCTCGCTGTTGTTTCTGAGAGGCGCAAACTGAACAAAGAGTATATCAAAAGATCGGTTTAAGCTTGCGTAGTCCGGTGACTCTTCTTCGTCTCGATAGCCCTTCTCCGGCACCAATTCCGCCTACCAGATAAACGAGTGACTGTAGTTGGAAAGCAGATTGATTGTTATGAGTCCGTGACTTCGTATTGCAACTGCAGACCTCGTCATGGAGATCCGAAGTCGAGATCTGCCCGTCGGTGACTCGTGGTACGGAGCACGAAGGATAGCAACAGGCTAGAGAGAGATCCAGAATGCCGGCTCCGGGTACGGTGTAGACTGTATATACTCCTCGCTGCAAGCCCGGTCCCTTCCAAGCCTGGGCTAGTGAATATTGGACAGCATAAAACTTACGACAGCAAGCAGCCGCAAGCCAGCACTATTGATTCTGGGCCTTACTTCGTACCAGCATTAATTTGCTTGGGGCCCCGAACGGTCCACTGTGTCTTCCCAATGTGACTGCCTGCACCCAGGGCAATGGTGCAGGGTGCCGCAGCAGACCAGTGAGTGGGCAGGCGTGTTGCGCCATGAGCCCATGCAACAAGTATTGAACGCCTCTGGGCGCAAGGGCGCCCGGGGCTGCTGAGTCTCGACTCGTCTCCATTGAATCTCGTCTCTAGCACGCACCAGTGAACAAATTTAACGATCCGAAGTACTCTCGATTCAGCGTTGACTGAGGAGGTGAATTTGTTTATTGAAATATTTATCTGCTGTACTATGCTATCCATTCGCGCCGGTTTATTCGCGGTATTGTTGAAGGCTTGCTGGGAGCCACGGGTGTTCTGCCGGTGACCTTTGCTTTTGGAGGCGTGGCATCCTTCTTCGGTTCTAGGCCATGCTCCACAGCAGTCTACAAGGCTTGGGCACGCTGGACACCCTGAAGAAACCGACCTCCGCGCCCTGGGATCATACGAATAAAAGTTGTGAAGGGGCGTGATGCGCTTGCTTACGCTCGTCACAAATTTCCCTGGCTTGGTCTGGTAGCACAGGCAGAAGTTGCTAGCCACCATGAGCGATAACACGGAGAATTAAGAGCAAGGAGCTTGTCCTGACCTGCTTCCATCGGCCGCCAGGCCCTGGGTGCTTGCAACACCGCAATTCTCGGCTGGAAAACGTTGAAAGTCTAGAATCGCAGGAAACCGACAAATTGCTCAGGGCTTCAGGGCTGTGGTGGCCGAAAGTGGGCAAGGTCGGATGCAACCGAAATTGCTTGAGCACGTCCCCAGCGGCAGCGATACCTTTTCAGCGGTAGTCCTCGCCCTACGCTGGACGGTCCCAGACTTGGCACGAGATCGGGTTGAATGTCTCACTGGAGGGTTGGCCGTTGCAACTAATAATAACGACGCTAATGGAGATATGGCGAACACAAATAATACTCAGCATTGCTGTGCTGTACTTTTGTTGTCCTCCACCCTATGCTAATTATCCAAAGACGTTGATGATAGCGGCAGGTGATTGAGCGAAGGCATCTGCCGGTGTGATATTACCGCAATTTATGCAACGTTAGCACGCACTACTACGGTACTGTACTGGAACAGGGTGCTTTATGCCGTTTCTTACTGTACTTTACCAGGCAGCATCACAATTACAGCCTTCGGATGAGCTGTCATTTCTTTCTTGGGTTCTTCAACTCTCCTCAGCACCACTCTTCTCTTTAGGAGTGGCTGATTTTTCATTGGTAAGGAAGCGTTCGTCTTCCAGAATCAATAATGGCTTGTCTAATTGCTGCTTTCCAGTAGCTGTGCAGCGCCTATAGCATCACGCTGGAGGATTCGCCGCGATCCAATCACCTGGGACTCCATCCACCCTCAGCCAGGCCGCGGCGGCAGCCACCATTACTGTGTACAGAAGGTGCATACCGCCTCTTGGGAAATAGTTCATCCGAACAGTTACTCCTCCTTCGTGCATTACAGCTTTTCAGTTGAGCCACTGGAGCCGTCCACATCCAATCAGTGGATTGACCGGACAAGTAACAGCATATACTACAAGACATTGTCTTCATCGGACAGCTGGAGAGCTCCTCTAGTTCTCCCACTTTCAGCCAATGGAGCCACAACTGGATCACGATTGATGCAACGCGTCACCAATTGAAGAGGAGCTCTCTTGCGGCTGCGGCTGCGGATGGAATCAGTTAGGAGCTATCATTTCTTGGAGTATTCTCGTAATCAGCAAATGCTCCTTTTGGACCCGTCTTACTGTGTATCGTCCCACTCAATACTTCGTCCGACTAAAATTATTGGAAACATAGTCTGAAAGTCAAATTGAGCCCTCACCACGCAGAAACAAGAAAGCCATCGCTGGCATTTAGGTGTTTTTGCCCAGGGGAATGATGATTGCTAGGAATGCTGCAACAAATCGGGTATCCAATACATACGTTAGCTGTGTATAGATTTATTTCGATGCACTTAGTAGAAGCACAATGTCTTCCTTGGCATTATAGGCCGCTGAATACATGCCGTGATGACAAAAATTAACAGTACACGTGCTCTTATCGTAGGTTTAGCAGACAAAATAGGCATCCAGTGCAATATTAGAGCTCGCTTCGAGTAATATACAGTAGAGATATCAACCTCTTTCTCGGCCCAAAAAGATGCATAAAATAGGGGAGAATAAAAACAAAAAATTAAAATCTTATAGCACATCCAAAAAGGTATTCTTCTTTTCTTTTCCAAATAAAAGGGTACCAAATATCAAAAGAGTTCGTGCTGCACAGCCTTTCGGCTCGGCTCTACATCTCTCCCAGTAATGCAGTGGCATGAAACCCACCATTACCAGGCCAACAACCCTTTCCTTTCTAGACCTGACCCGAGTTGACCTGACCGTATCACCATTACGGCGCTCCCGGAGGTCATTATTTGCAATTGTTTAATTTTGGGTTATATAAGTTACCTTCAGTCTTTGAACGCTGGACTTTGAGTTAGCGTGGCGTAGGGAAGGCCTTGGCGCTCTCTCCCCTTTTCGCCTTGGGATAAGTCTCAATGCTAAATCTTTACCTCAGAAATGGTTGCATCTGAGATTTCTAGTATGTTACTATAACCCCCTAATCTGGAACAGACATCGATTAAAAGTGTCATATGAAGGGAAAGAAGTCAGTATTCGGAAGTATAAGGGATTTACCTAATTAAACGACATCACCACTGGAGCCACTTGTATATCTAGATGCTTCGCACTAACTTGACATTTGGTAATCGATACGTTTTACTTCACATAGGGGCTCAACAAATGGTGATCATAGAACTATAAAATGCAGAACGAAATATCAGAACGTAGCACAAAATCTAAAACAATAAAGCTCAAAACAGCTGGATTCCACCCATATCTTGCCTATATTCCGTAGGTTTTCTCGCAGGCCTTAACTCGGCTATATCCCGAAATCCCCCCTTGTCCCGTCGCCAAAGAGCTTCCGGATTAGGCGATGACATCTGATGGAGCTCTACCCCTCGCAGCTCTCGCTACGACCGCGACTGTCAGCATCACGACTCAATCAACAAACCACATTCGGGCTAACTTCTTCAATCGTGGCTCTTGTTACACTAAACAGCTCGGCGACTCTTAATATAACATCACGACGTCCCTACCGCATGATATTGCTCCAGCAGTAGTTCTAGCGGCTGGAGGCAGCTCCAGACAGCACCACAGCTATGCAGCTGCGTGATCTCTCTCTATTTACTCCCCTTTCCGTCACTGTTATCACTACCGTGGTGTACTTAGCCATCGTGATTCCTTTGATTGTGGTACAAGAAACCGTGCCGAAAGCTCCAAGCAACCCGACGCCATACCCGGGTATTAATCTGACAGAAGCATGGCTTGACCTCAGCGAATTGACGAATGGTTACCATCCCTACAATAGTCGGAGAAACGATGAAATAAGAGATTGGCTACTGAGGCGACTTGATGCGATACTAAAGCAGAACGGTGCAAAGCAATTCCCCGACAATGGTGTCGAGGAGAGTCGCGACCAACCTGTACGGCGATACCGAGAACAGCAGAAAGTTGAATCATCCGGCCACGAGTCTATAATTAATGCAACCGAGGAAGATGACGATAACGATGAAAAGCCTCCGGAGACCATTGTCTTCAGTGATTTGGTTGCGAATTATACAGGCACCGCTTTGCTTAGCCTTGGCAGCAGCGGGCGAAAGCCTGGAATAAGCACTTACTTCGAAGGGACCAACATTATCGTTTACATTCGAGGCACCGAAGATGAGTCTGGTGACTGGTGGAATGATGATGCAGCTGCAGATAAAATAAAATCTCACGGGAAGGGAGGAGTAATGGTGAATGCCCATTATGATAGCGTCTCTACTGGATATGGAGCCACAGATGATGGTGTCGGTGTTATCACGGCGCTGCAGTTGGTCGAATTCTTCAGCAATCCAGTGAATGCTCCTAAAAAGGGTGTCGTGGTTCTCTTTAATAATGGAGAGGAAGACGGTCTCTATGGTGCAAGGGCATTCTTAAGGCATCCAATGGCAAGCTTCGTACACACGTTCCTGAACCTCGAAGGAGCCGGTGCGGGTGGTAGGGCAACTCTGTTCAGAGCCACAGATTTGGAGGTTACCGCCGCCTATGGAAAGGCAGCCCATCCGTTCGGAAACTCCATCAGTGCAGACGGATTTTCATCTGGCTTCGTTAGGAGCGAGACTGACTACATCGTATTCCGAGCTGAAGGCTTTCGAGGCCTTGATGTTGCATTCTGGGAACCCAGAGCGAGATATCACACTGATCAAGATGACGCTAAGCATACCTCTATTGACTCCTTGTGGCATATGCTTTCACAGTCCGTTAGTACTGTAAAAGCATTGTCTTCCGATACCAGCAAAAGATTTAATGGTGAACGGCGTGACCACGACCTTGACAAGGTACAGAATGGGAAAGGCACTGCTGGTGTTTGGTTCGATCTTTTTGGCGCTGCGCTGGCTTCATTTAGCCTAAGATCTCTCTTTGCGTGGTCCGTTACCATACTAGTTGTTACTCCCCTAATTCTAGCTGGAGTTACCTATTTTCTTGTCCGACAGGACAAATACTATTTCTTCTCTGGAAAGATCAAAGAAGACGATGACGAACCTCGTCCTCTGGATGGGTGGCGAGGAGCGACTCGATTCCCAATCGCGTTTGTTGTTGCAACACTCCTAACTATTGGCGCCGCGTTCTTGGTACGAAAGTTCAACCCCTTTATCATTTATTCATCTTCATACACCGTATGGATCATGAGTCTGAGCCTTTATTTCATTTCTTTCTGGTTCATCATGGCGGGCTGCAATTTCATGCGGCCGTCTGCCTTACATCGTGGTTACGCACTTATGTGGATGTACATCTTCGGATGGATATTGCTGTTCGTGGCCACGATTTTCGAGGATCAATTCAAAATAACCGCAGGATACTTGTTTGTCTTTTATGAGTCAGGAATATTTCTGGCCTTTTTGATCACTCTCTGCGAATTCTTCGTGCTCCCGACAAAATCATCGTTTGTGGAGGCACCAGTTTACGAACCAGAGAGGGAACGCACTTCTACTGATCGACTTATTGCACCAACTGCGGATGAAATAGATCCCACTGAGACTACACCTCTAGTTGGCGGCGACGGTCACCGTCCAACTATCGGTACAACATTTGCAGAAGGCTATCGTCGGCATTCTTCCCAGGCAAGGGCTGCAATTGAGAACGATACAGACGAAGAGGAAGTCGCATTTGGAAGAGAACAAAAGTGGTCGGCGGATTTACCTACGTGGACTTGGTTGATACAGTTCCTCTTGATTTGCCCTTTCATCATCATAATCTTTGGACAAGTCGGCCTTTTACTTGTCACGGCTACAGATCAGACTGGTACAGATGGCAGCTCCCTGATTTTGCCATTCCTCCTTATCGCTTTTTTCTCGGTACTGCTGCTGTGGCCTATTGGACCCTTCGCTCATCGCCTTACCCACCACATCCCATCGTTTCTTCTCTTAGTTTTTGTCGGAACTCTGATTTATAATCTCGTCGCCTTCCCATTCTCTATCAACAATCGCTACAAGGCATATTTCCAACAGAATGTGGATCTAGATACTGGTATCAATACTGTCATTCTGACTGGAGTGGAGGAATATATCCGCGATATTATTTCCTACATCCCAAGTGCTTCGGGTCAGAAGATTAAGTGCGAATCCCGACCACAGGTCCGGAGCGGTCTGAAGTTCTGCTCATGGGAAGGATTATCCCCTAATGTTGTCCCTACACAAGATGGTATTCCTCCGGAGAAGGGATATCAAGAGTGGCTTTCTTTCAACGTAACTCGCGTACGCGATGTGAACAAAGCAACATTCCATATTATTGGTCGAGAGACCAAGGAGTGTATCCTTCGATTCGATAGTCCAATTTCGGCATTTAGCGTTCATGGGGCAGCTCAAGATGATAAGTTCGGTTCTGTACCAGAAAACGGCAGTGACCAGCTAAAGTTATGGCATAGAGATTGGAATAAGGAATGGGTGGTCGATATTGAGTGGCCAGTTAGTGAAGGCAAGCTACCAGGTGACGAAGGTATTCAAGGTCGTGTAGCGTGTCAATGGAGTGATCAGAACACCCAAGGAAGTATACCGGCTTTGGAAGAGATTTACAGATATGCACCTGCCTGGAGTGGGGTAAGCAAGTTATCTGAAGGTCTTGTTGAAGGCACCAAGGCGTTTGTGGTCTAGTTGGAAGTAGAGTAGATGGATTGATCTTGATAGCAATTATGAAACGGGAAACATTGAAATAGCTACCGGTATTCTTGTCCGATAGTAGTTGGACACTGCCTTATATCATATGGCGTTTCGGCAATAAATCTCATTTACACTTATACATGGTATTCAGAGCCCCTGATTTATGGTACATCATGACAAGACGGATGAGTGAGATGTTACTACACCTTATCTGGAATGTGACTCGTCTTCGAGGATAAAATCCGAATCCAAAGGGAGCGCCCGATCCTTCAGCTCAGAGCCAACTCCACACACGCTCATCCTCTTCCGCTCGAACTCAAAATACAGGTTAAACCACGTCTCCCGATCTCGACAATCCGAAGCACCAAACCATTCACTGGGTGAACACTTCGGCATGTACCTATTCAGTAACATCTGTGGAGCCCGTACCCAAGGCATCAGCATCGGCCTGTCGAAGAAATGAATAAACTTGGTTTCTTGCAGAGCTAATTCCGGATTCCATTCCGTGTGAGAATCACCAATATAGGCCTGGTGGTCCTGTCTCCTGAACTCGCTGGTAAGCATGCTGTATGGCCGCTGAGGAAGCATAGATATGCGGCGTCCGTAGAGCTTTTCCATGGTGGCTACATCGGACTCATCGCTGTCTTTTGCGTCCTTGAGAGCCTTCTGTACACCATTGAATGCCTTGGTGGATGGCTCAATGAGGACCATACTACTTGATAACTTCCATCCATCTGACGGACCGAAGTATACGTACGGCATAGCGACTGGTGTAGGCGGGATAAGGAACAATTCATCCAGATTGCCCTTCAAGACCGAGCCCGAATTGAGGACCAGGACGCGGTCATACTCAGTGAGGTTGAAGCCCAAGAGACTCGTATACTCCTCCGGCCACCTCTCATCTTCGCTTCGATCCTGTCTCAATGCTTCGAGCGGTCGTAAGTGCACGTAATAATCCTTCTCTGCTTCATGCAGGACTCGTGCAATAGGAGTCAAGGGCCTTCCTTCAGCCGACTCATCAATCTCATCCGCCGACCATTCCGGTGAATGGAATAACACCCGCTGGGCTCGACTCCCGATCGTCTCCATGTCACGCCAGATCATGACGGCATTGCACAAACTCTCTGGACTCGCTGCATACTGGACGTATTTAAACTTCTCCCAGTCAATTGAGGAGTCGTCTAGCTCACGTGTAAGACGTGGTTGCTTCACGCGATAAGGGGAGGAGGGAGCATAAGAATGGTGGATTAGGAAAGTGGTCGCGAGACCACCGACGAGGAGGATGAGTAGGATATGGGAGATCCGGGAGTTGGGGAGATGGATAAGAAGCCGTGGGGGAAGACTGAAGTTGCTTGCCATGGTAGATTTAATAGACGTCCTACATCTTAACAGTATGTGTAAAGCTGGATGTGTGGCTCACTTTCGTTCTTATGGCCTTCTTGGGAAGTATAGACGCTAAGATTGGGATATCCATAGTTCCTCGGGAGTATTTTAGGGGCTCCACGATCGTCATGCCGGTACTGTACAATAAGACGGTAAGTAGCATCGGATTATTTCATAATCCGGGATTGGCTTGTTATTGCGACCATGAATGCCTATGTGGACTCGGATGCTACCGCTGCACTGTGAATAATCTCTGAGGTAATTCGGAGTAGTTCCCGCTGCTCGACTAATCCCTGTCCATTCAGGTGCCATAATACTGCAATATTTAGTAATGCTTACACTGTGGAATAACGACAAATTATTGTTTTGACAATCCGCTATCCATAGATCGGCCGCGATTCACAAGTGCAGAGAAGTACTGATGGCATCTAAAATGCTGGAATGCTGGAATTTCTGGCCACATTGGCGAGCTTATCAATGAAAGTTTAATTGGTAGCTCTTCGAAGACCAGCTAACAAGAACGAAAGAGGTGCGAAATCACTGACTCGTATGGTTCGTTGGCACCAAATGCTTACCAAGGGCACACACAATAAGTATTTTATGGCGCATTTTAATATTTCCTGAATTCAAGTGCTAATCTGATTTAAAGGAGTGACAAATGTTGGCTTCCAAATCTCCACATCCACCTTCCTCAAATTCATATCTTGTTTCTATCCGTCCTAATCGTATTGACTATATATAGTTTATACTTGAATAGCAATGGATATATACCATATGCATTGCTATTCAAGTATAAAAAATATATTGATGTAGTGATCATATCCTTACAACCGCCGTACAGTGGAGTCTTCTACTGTACAGCGAGGTTGTTAGAGTTGTATGACTTAAGGACTGTTGAAGATGTGCTACAAAACATAACGCGTAAGCTTAACCATTTGTGCGACAATCTATAACATACTACAGAACATACCAAAGTGTAGGTTTCTAGCATGTAACACAAGGACCAATCTGGCAGGAAGCAATGCCACCACCAACCGAACAGCAACCATCACATCTTGCTGCCGTTCCGTCATTGCAAAAACATTCACCTGGACTTGGTCCAGGTTGTGGGTATCCGTCTGCACCACCAGTTGAGGGAGGTGAGTCGAGTCTTTTGTCCAGCTGTTCAGAAGGCATTGCTGCCACCATGCTGGCGGATGCAAGAAGGGCAGAGAAAAGAACAAGAAGCTTCATTTTGAGTTAAGTACTAAGAAAGAGCTTTTGGTAGGATTGGCTTCGATATGGTGGACGTTAGAAGAGATTGAAGAGGTGATGTGTTAGAGAGAGTAGAACGAGAAAAAGGTCGGGTGGTTTATGTCTTTAAATATCTGATTAAGTATAACAGTGATTATGTTCTTCTATTATTGGATCTACTCATAACACTAACTATGTTATGCTGAATGGATCAGAGAGTACAAGATACGGCCCGAGTTGAAGAATGTCACAATAAGAAAGTCGATACGATACTGTTTGACAGCTATTCGATGGCCTAAGAAGGAAAGCATTTGTAACTTCGAACTGAATAGAGAGTGTTGTAACGAATTGGGAAAGTTGTCACGAATAATGAAAGATGTAACGAGCAAGGTCATTCATACATATGACGTAGCAGTGCTCAATCTTTGGCATAGTTTAAGGGGAATGTTTGGATTCGGCTTCAAGAGAAGGAATTGAGAAGGCCGAATCCAAACAGCCCCCTTGCTCCTTCTATTCGGTAAGTTTGTTTGCACCCCTACTAGCGCAATTGCATCCTTGCCACCTAAACTTTGCCTGGAAAGTACCTACTTTTGTCGATTTGTTAGGACCATCGAAAAGTAGGGTCGGACCGACATTTCAAAAGTCCTTGTGCTCTGCTCCTCACCCCACCTTTTTAACTGGCTTTATTTACAACTCTTATTATTACCTTATAATACAATATTGTGCAGAGCCTGTAGAGCAGTAACGAAGATTACAAACCACGAATGCATTTCATTATGTCAGGATTTTTAACAATCAGTACACAATTGCCCAGAGATACTATCCTACTGTAGGTAAGTAAATTACGATATGCTTACCTCTAGTTATATGATCAGCGAAAATGCCAAGAGAAGGAGACCAAAAGGGAGGCTCCCTACGGACAAATAGTTTGTCAGTGGCACTTAAATTGGTCACAGGGAGGAGGGTAAGCAAAAGAAACCGAATCCAAACACGCCCTAAAATGCCTCTGTGCTCTCGAATTAGATAGCGGATGTAACGCTATACAGTGCATATTGTCAACACTAGGAGGTTAAGAATACTATAATCAGGCGGTAAATACCATTGAGCGAATACGGTACGAACTGTACTTTGCCATTTGGCTAATAGATTCGATTGGATCAACTTAACCCCTTACGATCTGCTCAAATACGGTTGCTCAGCTTATGGCACACAAATCTTACAGTGGAGTATCAGGCAAGTTAGGGACATAGCAATTTGGTAATGTACTTTTTTTTGTTCATGAAATCATTCTGACCTTCTGAACGCTATTTTATTACAGTTTTCAGTAAAAGGCTTCCGCTAACCACTGATTGCAATTGGAGCACATCAGCTATCAGCAGAACGCAGTCAGCAATGGAAAAAAGAGAAATCCGTGACACATGCAAGGAGATGACCATCGTGAAAAACCAACCAGTTGAACTCCGTAAAAGAATCCCATAAAGTTTAGCATTTCCGCATTTAGTCAACCTCCTCCATGGCGCTCTCAGTTGGAGCGTCAGTTAATGTCTCATCAGCCTTCTCGCCACTAGTCTCCTCCTCTTCCTCAACATTTAAGCCAAGGGATACAAGCTTGTGGATGCGGTCAGCGAAACCTGCTGGTTCCTCAATGGTGAAGCCAGAGACCAAGAGGGAGGTCTCGAACAGCAATTGAGTGATGGACTTGACTGTTCGGTCGTTCTCACCATCAGACTCAACCTTCTTCTTGAGCTCCTTGATGATTGGAGATCTTGGGGAGATCTCGAAGGTCTTCTTAGAAGACATGTATGAGCTCATGGATGTGTCACGGAGTGCTTGAGCCTTCATGATACGTTCCATGTTGGCAGACCAACCGAATTGGCCGGTACGGATGGCGCATGGAGCGCCCATCAACTTGTGACTGACAACAACCTTCTCCACTTTGTCGCCCAAGACATTCTTGAGAGCCTTGGCGAGACCCTCATACTCCTTCTCCTCAGCCTCACGAGCCTTCTTCTCCTCATCGGTCTCCTCAAGCTCAAAGTCCTTGGTAATATCAACAAGTTTCTTGCCATCGAATTCCTTGAGCTGAGTCATGGCGTACTCATCAATGGGGTCAACGAGGAAGAGAACCTCGAACTTCTTCTCCTTGAGAGCGTCCAAGAATGGAGACTTGGAAACAGCCTTGAGAGACTCGCCGGTAATATAGTAGATGTTCTTCTGGTGCTCTTGCATACGAGTGACATAGTCAGTCAAGGAAGTGGTATCATCACCGGATGTGGTAGAGTTAAATCGGAGGAGCTTAGCAAGGGATTGACGGTTCTGAGAGTCCTCGTGAATACCAAGTTTGATGTTCTTGCTGAAGGCACTGTAGAACTTGTCGAACTGCTCCTTGTCCTCGGCAATCTCGTTGAACAATTCAAGGGTCTTCTTGACAATGTTCTTCTTGATCACCTTCATGATCTTGTTCTGTTGTAGAGTCTCACGAGACAAGTTGAGAGGAAGATCCTCAGAGTCAACAACACCCTTGATGAAACTCAACCACTCGGGAATGAGGTCTGTAGCATCATCGGTGATGAAAACACGTCTGACGTAGAGCTTGATGTTGTTCTTGGTCTTCTTAGTCTCAAATAGATCGAATGGAGCACGTTTTGGAACGAAGAGGATAGCACGGAATTCGAGCTGACCCTCAACAGAGAAGTGCTTGACTGCGAGGTGGTCCTCCCAGTCGTTGGAGAGGGACTTGTAGAAGGAAGCATACTCCTCTGGAGTAATATCCTGGGGGTTGCGAGTCCAGATTGGTTTTTGCTTGTTCAGCTCCTCTTCCTCGATCTTGCTCTCCTTGATCTTCTTGGTCTTCTTTTCCTTCTTCTCCTCATCATCATCTACCTCCTCGATCTTGGCCTTCTTCTCCTCACCCTCTTCGGTAACTTCTTCCTCCTCATCTGGGACTTCCTTCTCAGTCTCCTTCAGAACGTGGAGGTAGATGGGGTAAGAGATGAACTCAGAGTGCTTCTTGATAACCTCCTTGATCCTTGACTCATTAAGGTAGTCAGTCTGCTCATCCTTCAAGTGGAGGATGATCTTGGTTCCACGGCCAAGTTGCTCGCCCTCAGTGTCTTGGGTGAGGGTGAAAGTTCCACCTGCACTCGACTCCCAGATGTATTGCTCGTCATCATTGTGCTTTGAGACAACAGTGACACGATCAGCAACCAGGTATGCGGAGTAGAAACCAACACCGAATTGTCCAATCATGGAGATATCAGCACCAGCGCTGAGGGCCTCCATGAACTGTTTGGTACCAGATCGTGCGATCGTACCAAGGTTGTTGACGAGATCCTAAAGAAATAGTTAATGAATGTACCATTGACCTAGCGTGATTGAGCACTTACAGCCTTGGTCATACCAATACCAGTATCCCGGATGGTAAGAGTCTTGTTCTCCTTGTCAGGGATGATATCGATGCGGAGATCTTTCCCGCTATCTAGCTTGCTGGGATCCGAGAGGGACTCATATCTGATCTTGTCCAAAGCATCAGAGCAGTTGGAAACAAGCTCTCTTAGAAATATTTCCTTGTTGGAGTAGACAGTGTTGATAATGAGGGAAAGGAGCTGAGAAATCTCAGCCTGAAACTCAAAGGTTTCACCAGGCATCTTTGCGGTTGTGATGTTGAAAGGGCTGTCAATTAGAGTGTTAGTAACTCCTTAAGTCGAGAAGTTGGCATTCATATGTAAAGACAGTAAATCCAAGCACTGGTTTAGTCAAGGGATTGTGTTATGCGTTGGAATGGGCTCACCGACAGTAAGGCTGAGTCCCAGAAATAGCTTTGGAGGGGCAATTGTAGATGAAAATGCAAAAACTTACTCTGTAGTCTATTGGGATTGTCGTGATAGATCTAAGATCTGGAAAACAGAAAAGAGAAAAGGGTATCGTCAAATCGTGAAAGTGGTTTGAGAAAGAAATCTAGAGCCCTGGTGGTGCTGTTGAGAAAATATATATGTTAGAGGGGCTACCTTTAGCAACTGCCTTAGCGTGAACAGACTCGATCTATAGGTTTCTATGGATTTCTTCCGACCAGGCGGCCGTTGTACAGGGGTGTGCGAGACCCTGGCGGCGCCTCTATTTACTGTGTACACCTTGTGAAAAGACTTAGCTCTGAAATGTGCCCAGAGTTCACTACACATTGAAAATAATCTAAATTGTTAAGATTTTAACTACAGATTTTATAATAGATACAATAATTTATTGATTAATTCACTTTCTAGAGTAGTGATTGCTACCGATAGTACCACGACTGCCCGTACCATACTTCGTAGCTGCAAAGAAAAGAAAGCTCCTACCACTCGCCTATCGAACACTCCAGAATCTGGGGGAAAGCTGAGATTTATCATCACGTGATTAACAACCTCAAAATGCAGCCAGATAGGAGGCTCGAAGCTGCTAGAAAGGCTACAATGCTCATGGTTTGCTCAGACTCACGCTTAATTCTTTTATGTACCAGAAGCAAAGAAGAATGCCCCCCCGTACCATTTTTCTTTTCAAGAAAAGCTGATATACAAGTATAGTGTATACACAGCAAGATGAAAAGATTTCCCAGTACCTAAAATTAGAAACGAGCTGTGATATCTGCGGCTAAAATACCCATATCCATATGAAAACAAGACTCCATCATATATTCATGTTGCAACCTTTCGCATCAATGCATCTATAGTACAATTCTTCTACAAACCTTCAGCTAGAATGCTGTGGGTCGATAACTTGTCCATGCTTTCTATATTTTCCATTTGCATAGCAGAGACCATCTTCTTCATCTGTTCCAGAGGACCTTCGTCCTTTGCCTGGGGATCCCAAAATGTCCAGTACCTTTGCTAAAATAAGCACATGGTCTCCAACCTCTACCAATCCGTCGGATTTTGAAAGATCATGGGAAGTATTCAAAACTTCGCACCGTAGAACTTTTGTGATGCCTTTGGCCACCATCATTGGCAGTACCAGCCTCTCTAATGTAGTATTCCCATTCCCTGAAGGCTTCACCACATCGTGCTGTATCACAAATTTGCTGCTATTAAACACATCTCTTTCATTTCCCTCAGTGTCTATATTACCTTGGGTGAATTCGTTGGCAACCCCTGCCCCAGACTCAGTTGCAGATAACATATGTATTAAAAAATGTTTCGAATCTCTAATTGCGTCGAGTGTCCTCGAAGGCCTACGTATATTGAAAGTCACAATGGGTGACGGAGTCAGGGTGAGAGTCGTGAAAGAAGAGAGTGTCATGCCTCGGAATATCGGAGTCGATGCTGGTCCAGTTGTAGTGGTGAGAACGACAACGGAATGGACCGTAGCCCGCATAATACGTCGCAATTCAGTGGAAAGACGAGGCTCAGCTAACGAATTCTGGACCAGCGAAGGAGTCGCAGCGGTCGACTTTGAACTCCGTTGTACATTCCACGCAAATGTTGGAGTGGAACATTGAGAGGTAGATTGACTAAGCTTATGAGTGCTGGAGTGACATTGTCGTCGTCCTACTAAAACTCATTAATTGACAATACCTGAATCCATGATGCTGTATACCTTTCAAAGAAGCTGCACAGCCAATTTTGTTGAATTGATAGAATAAATCGAAGAACCCTCTTGCAGTTTTGGAATAATTCGAAATTAACTTAGGAGCCACATTAGCGCCATTGAGGTATATCATTTGGACTATATGCCAAACAAAAAAAATTCGGAGCAAAACAGGCCAGGAATGTCTAACTTTCTATGGCTGTTACACATTTGAAGCTTCGTTAACTGGTGTCCAAACCTTGATAGTAGCGGCGTGGTTGGCACATTCCGGTCTCCGTATAAAGATTTGGA
Source organism: Xylogone sp. PMI_703 (assembly GCA_021399445.1). Classification (NCBI taxonomy): domain Eukaryota; kingdom Fungi; phylum Ascomycota; class Leotiomycetes; genus Xylogone; species Xylogone sp. PMI_703. The sequence goes on along the minus strand of JAJTUQ010000002.1, from coordinate 3,482,671 downwards.
CAATGTTTCCACATACGATCTTCCTTGCTGCTCATTGAAGGGCTCGAATTCTCACAGAAATGGCAAAATTACCTACGCAAGCCCTTTGCAGGGTCCAATTACCTAAATTACCACGGAACTCACAGCAAATTCGTCATGCCTCCCTTCTAAGACGTCCGCATCGACCCTATACCTTTACCCAATTGGTGATTCTCTCAGATGGATCTTCTTACACCCAACGAACCACATCTCCTCTACCAGTCCTAAAATCCACGAAAGATACCAAAAATCACCCAATGTGGCAGCCCAGCCTGGATAGCTTGCGAAATGTTGAACAAGATGAAGCCGGCCGGTTACGTGCGTTTAGAGAGAAGTTCGGTAGAGGTTGGGACATGGAGGCTACTGATGATGCGGCAGTCGCAGAGGATGCAGAGGAGAGTTTGATGGATCTTATTAGTAGTGCTGCAGCATCTAATGAAGGACAAAATCGGAAGAAATAAATACCAACTGTAGTGGAATTGGCCCAACGATGATGAACGGCAGCAAGGGCGAAGACGATGATATTGATGTCCATATTCTCGAGTCTTAGAAAGATGGGATTGTAACATAAGTTATGTTGTATTATCAAGAAGCGTGGGTATTGCCCCGATTAGGTCATGGATGGCGTTTGATAGCAGCATATCTCCTTTACAAGATAGAAGATTTTGATTTAGGGGGGTATAACAGTCATTTGCACGCACTCAAGCTTCTGAGATGACTCTGCTGTTCCTCTTCGACGAATACTTGGATAATAGTAGTCGAGTTCCATTAAATAGATGGAAAATAAGTGGAATTAAATGTAAAAGTGGAACTTCAAATGGAGAATTAAGTGCCATCTGCAGAGTGTATTAACATAATTGATGTATCTTACAGCCTATTCCTAGCCCATTGCTTTTACTCAGATGCTGTTCAGAGTAGTAAACACGGTTTATTCCTCTTCATCGTCATCATCATTGGCAGCCAGTTCAGCCGGCCCAGCACTCTGCGATCCGATAGCTGTGTCTCCTGATAGTTTACTCTCCGCAGAGGGGCGTGCCGCTGGTTCTACCGGGGGCTTATAGAATGCGTTCTCATCCTCCTCCGCATCCAACTGCATTAGGAATGTTTCCCAGAGTTCTATTAACTGTTGAGATGTTAGTATAGTCTCTACAAACATAGATAAATTACTGACCTCTTTTTGCGCTTCCACAGCACTTTCAAGGAAGGTCTCGACTCCACTCTTGAAATCCTCAACCTTTTCACGCTCAAATCGCTCGAGTTCATTTCTCATTAGGCGGCCCATATCTTCAAATAATAGCCTGGCCTGGTGAACTTTCCGCTCCGCATCGTTCAATTCGGCTTGCATCTGTGTAAGGCGGTCTTGTTGATTCTTGCCCTGTCTTAAGAGCTTATCCTGAGCTGCCTTCCGTTTTTGCATTTCAGATTCTGCAGAATGCCATGAATAGTAGGCCTTTTGTCTTTGGGAAAACGCTTGTTTAATACTTCCAATCAATCGAATATACTCGTCAATTGTGATGCCCAGTGTCAAAACGTCCTGTTGTGCTTGTCTCTCGTACAGCTCTTTGATCCTAATTTGCAAATCGGAGAGGGCTTCCAAGGGCCCTGAAAGCGAAGCTGACAGTTCTACGGTAGATAAGGCATGCAAAGATGCCGAGAAGTCACCAGCAGCTTCAGCCATACCTTTTCGCTGGCTGACCACAGTATCTATAGCCTTCAAGAGTGCCTTAAGTTGATTTTCAAGGGCATCCAAATATATTCGGCGTTCATGAAACCACTATACCAGTTAGAGTAAGCATAAAAATTGTGAGCGTTTCCATACCTCATCTTGTTCAACAAATTTTCCACCTCCCCCTACGGAAATGCCCAGTCCACTGAACATCCCTTTACTTTCCCCTACAGCAGGGTCTTTGCGCTCTTTGTGCTTGATATCTACATTGAAAGCCTCACTCTCTAGAAATAGTTTTAGATCACCGTCGTGCTGAAGTGTTGGATGTGCGGCTGTCTTGTTGAGCATTCTCTCCAGAGCTGCTCGTCTAGATTCGACAAAATTGGAATCAAATCGACCGACAGCTTGCTTCTCTGGAGGTGGTGGGATAACCACACCAGGATTATTAGCATGTAAAGTATTATACAGCCACAAAAAATCACGGTATCTTCGTGTGACGGTAAACTCAGGTTGACGATAAGCTTTGGAAGTTGTCTAGCATTGTATATTAGCTTGCTTACTCATAGGACGAATGATTGGCATCTTACTCTCGTATGGACTTGATAAACAATGTGCGAGCTAGTTAAATCTCCCACTTTGTGAGGATCACCGACAGTAATCTCAAAACTGGGTTTGGCAGCTTGCTCAATACTCATGCTGGGTTGAGTCTCTCTCTGCACAGACGGCCCCGAAGCAGGCTCTACTGGAGGTGGTATTCGAGGTCCGGTACTTGGTTCGGCATCGTCATTCAGATCGACTGAATCAAGCATGCTCCGGCTAATCGAGCTCTGAGACGATACAGGCTGCCTGATCGGCAGAGTTGATGTCTGCTCCTTCTGCGGTGGCAGAGGAGGATCATCGACTTGTGAAGCTGGCGCATTGTCGCCTAAGGGCCCTAATGGTCCCAGGGAGTCGTCCAGAGCTTCAAGTCGGGCAGGTATTACTCCAGGCCGTCGAGGAGCCCTTGATGCTCGACCAGTAGATGATCTCACTTGCGCGGGAGTAGCTTCAGAAGCTAATATATCTTTTGGTTTTGGCGATGTCTCTACGACATATCAGAAATTCATACGGTTTCAAACGATATTATCTTCTCATACCGGCAAAGGCAGCTGCTTCTCCAGCTTGGGGTAGAGTGGTATGGGACTGAGTTCGGGAAGGAACATCTACAAAGTGATTAGCACTAGGATATGGTATATTCTTAAACCAACTTACCGCCCCAAGGCGAATCACCTCCGTCTTCTAAATCCATTATGTCGAACGACGGCAATTGGATAAGGGTTCGTTTGTCCAGCTTCCAAGTGCTGTAGTTGGTCCGCAACAGTTACGCAGCCTATGGAACCCTTTGCTGCCACAGACTTCAGGCAGACATGCCGATTGGTCAAAGCACCAAAGCTTCCGTCAACGTCGGACATCACATATCCATGTTCGACAGCAACCCCAATTGAACACTCAATATGGCATCTGGATATGGACTTAATGGGGGTTTGTGCTTTTCCCTGCACATGTTTTTTATCAATGCAGTTACGAGTCTTTTGTATCATACAATATTAACTAGTTATAGGTCCATCCCGTTGCTTTCCTTTTTGGCAAGACGTTCTAGCATGTTACGTTGTGAATACCACATCAGATGATGACTCCGGAAAGCGCAAATGCGTACCAGTACTAGAAGATTACTATGAGTGCCTTCATCATAAGAAGGAGGTCTGTATCCCATAACATCAGACATTCCGGATCACTGTCGCTGATTCCGGGGCTTTTTCGGATAGGCTATGAGAACACGCGCGATACAGACTGCATACCGAATAAAAGCAGCATCAACTGCTCAAGATGATTCATCAAAACCTAAAGCTGGTGAGATACGAAATTTAGGGTTATTAGGGAAGGAGGAGGATACTAAAGCCGTCCTGGGCGCCAAATGAGCTATGTCAGGCTCTATCAGGACTTGTATATAAGGATTGGTATCTGATACCAAATGTCAGCCTTTATTTACTACTATTTTCAAGCAGGAAATGGGTGCTGATTGGAAGGTCCTTGACAAAATGGAATGAGTATGATTCGATCTTGCTCGTCATTGAAAGGTATGCAATTAGTAATTGCAAAACTATGTAACTATCATACGACTCAAAGAACTTTAATTGTGAAGGATATATTCTCCTGAGGACTCGTTGAAATGATACAAGATCCACATGCCTGATTTATCTCGGACGAGCCACTCTAGTCTGGTATGTATCATGGCAGTAATATTTCAAGATTCACGATTATATGCTTTCATCCTCTCACCATTTTCATCGCACTGGTAAAAGTACCACCAGTTTCAGTATCTCATAGTGAATTTTTGATGTTCGATTCAACACTTAGTTGATTTTCCTGAGGGACGCTAAAGACTGCAGTCAATAAGTCGTGCCCCCTATATAGGAATTGTCCAACAGTTCAACCTTCCTTATTATTGACTTTTCTTTTGAAAACTTCCTAAGATAAAAATATGCCGATATTTCAAAATATTAAACTTTCTGTGCTCTCTGATAACAGCCTGGACACGCTCCCTGAGTTTCCACATCCGGAAAGCAGCCAATTCACCTATAGGAGTCCAGATCTTCGAAAGCATGCGTCCTTCCAGAAACTTGGTGCTCCAGAGTTTGCAGCTGATAGCAAAGCTGATCGTTTACTTGGGAGGAGATCAAGTATTGCTGTGTACATCCCTTCTATTCCAGGTATTTGTTTCCCCATATCTTCCAAGAGTCATAATTCTTATACACGTCAAGGGACTCGATTCCGGATTCAGTATGATATCTTCCCATCAGAAGCCCCAATGCCAGGATTCTACTACTTCAAGTTGCTCATGAATGGTGCGCATATTGCATCTTGGGGTATTGATACAAAGACTATGCCAAGTGGTCAGGTTGCAAGAGGTCTTTTTGAGCCCAGCGGTCGTAGAAACTACAAGTATAGTGGGATATTTCGGAAATCAAACGGAGCTGAATTGAGACGCTTTTATTTCTCTGATCCCCCTACAATACGCTCTGCAGCAAGTGATGGTGGTCTTATTGAAGTTCTAGTCTTTCGAGCCACAGGAAGGAAACAGAAAGTCGCTAGAAAAGAATCTTTTAGAGATCAAGAAAAATACGGTATTAGGTAAAGAGACTGCGACGAGTTCATGATATATCACTAATGATATCAAGGATGCCTAGTAACGGACTGTTTGGAAGTTCCAGGGACGCCCAATACTATGAATGGTATTTGAGAGATCCCAGAGACAGACCATTCGTCAGTTTCTCATTCCATTACCGAAGCTGGGACTATCTACACTTGTTAGAAATTATCCCATCTTCTTACTCTAATAGTCCTCTCCGTGACCATCATCAAATTCAATCTTTGACGCAAGATGATAATAAAGATGAAGACGATGCTATAGGTGCTAGCCCTGGCCCAGAAGATGTCTCCACACCATGGAAGGTATCGAGCAGTGATGACGACTCGAGCGAATCTCCAGCAGAAAAGGAAGATGTGCAAGACCCGTTTGTTGATCCACCAAATATCGAAAGACGATATATTCCTCGGGCCCCGACGTCTCGATTTCTCAGATACGAATCAGAGCAGATTGAGACGGTGGCTACACCACCCCCAGTTCACCAAACGCACAAAATCCCACCTCGACCTCTACCAGGCCCCTCGAAACAACAATTTCCGCGCGGATCACGGCTCAGACCCCATTCAAGGACACCATCCATCTCATCATCTCTTCTCCAATACGTAGAAAGAGATACTGAATCTCCGGAGCCCCTCATCGATACGGCAGTTGCAATGCCCGTAGTTGCAAACTGCAACTCGCCCGATACTTCTCCCCATAAGATCTCATCATTAACACCTACCGTATCCAGTTCCAGCATACAGCTTCGAACTTCTTCAACACCCATAACACCAAGAATAGAGGCTGCAACATCCCGCAGCTTATTCTCTCGAGCATCACATCACCGAAATAAGCAACTAGAACTAGAACACACATCACCATCGAGGAATTTTGTACCCAACAGAGAACATATTGGTTCTTGCATAACTACTCGTCCGGGTACAAAGTTACGACATAATTATCGGCCACCGACACCAGTTCCCCCCGAAGGCTATACGCACTCTTACGTCGAAGACGGCACCTACACTCAATCATTGATCAAGAATTTGAAGGCCTGGTATAATAAGTAAATCTGATAATGAATAAGACGCCATTGGTCGGTCATTCACAAGCTACATTAGCTCTCACCGAATGTTCATGTTTCGTTGCCTAGGGAGATATGGATTTATCCGGAAGTTACGGAGCATAAGCATGTCATAAGCTGTCGTGCCACGAGTGACCGCTTTATTGTAACCAATAATGGTCAACATATTGTAGAGTAAGACTGCATGCAATGGCAATTTATTAGTGAAAGCAAGGACTGGTGTGCACATAACAGCGCTGAACGAGCTGCATCTGTATCTGCAATTAACTATGTGAACTTGGGTTTTATTTCCTCCTGCTCTATTTATCATTACTCTAGTTGCATGTTTTAGAGCTATTCCATCCTCGCCGAAGTCTACAAGAGAAAAAAGAGATAAAATAAACTCAGGAAGCTGTCCTGTTAGTCTTCAATGTATAACTTGCGCAAGTTATTGGTAGCAGAAGTTGTGGAGCACTGCGGTAAGACAGTTTTCGAGCCATAATTGATGACTACCCACGTAATACCTTAACAATGCAGTCTTTTAATTGTATATCGCTTGCGGCAAGTATTCAAACAAGACACTCGGACCTTTAAGCTTACTACCACAATTGCCAGACGTGGGGAGTTCGTATATTTTGGGTCTATTCAGCGTCGAACTTACTGTCCTACACTCACAGCAGCATACGTCGCCTATAAAGGATTTGTATGTTAGCAATCATTTTACCAAAAAGGAATACCCCCCTTTACTTGCAACTTGGAGCGGTTGAGGATAAGGCTAGGCGGCCTGCACAAGTTGCTCGATAGAGTTCAAGAGAGGTCTGAAACTTGGTGTAGGGCACATTACGAACAGTCGCCAATTTAAGGATTACGGAGATAAGAATAGTGATATTAGGTCGAACAGGCGACACATGGCAATTTCAGGAAATTTCGAACCGTATAATTAGATACGGTAGGGACTGTTGTCAATATTTGCGAGCAATGTTGGTCACAAGGATACGAATTTTGTTCTGGCGACTAAGATGACCCAAGTCTCGAGCTGCGAAAAGCGTAATGGCCGAAAAACAAGGTGATAGTAGTTGAGCAAAGCTGAATAGTGGTACAAGAGGGCATGAGTTGCTGTGCTGAAAGGCTGATCGCAAAAAAAACCTAGTGATCTGTTCCAGGGAAGAACAACCAATTTTAGGTTGACCTTTGCTGTATGGAAACCCGCCTGATTGACCGAAAATAGTGCTGCCGAATACCCGATGAAAAACAGAAAAAGAAATTCCTAGCAATCCGTATTTGAAAAGTCATGAAACGACCAGTGAGTTCGCCTGATCTTGATCCGCCGAGTCTGGTAGAGACGAAAGCTGCTCTCTTGAATATTGGCACATCCCGTCACCACGAAACTTTTGGTTAAGAAAAACAAAGTACAAGTGGAAGTGCTCCCGCATCAATGAAATCCGCCGATCCAAGCTATTGTTGCTAATCGAGATCGTGCGAGTTTAACGAGCAGGGCGCTCCGCACCTGTATCGGTTAGCAATCAATATGGACGACGGGAATATCGCTCATCCGCGTAGTCTCTACCTCCATATGGCTCTCTGCCCTCTCCACGAGGAGCTGGATCACCATAAGCTGCTGGAGCAGCATCACGAGAACGACCTCCGTCACGGTCGCCACCTCTATCATAGCGGTCTCCGTATCCTCCACGTCGCTCGTCGCGGTTGTAGCGATCATCACGACCTCCGTAGCGGTCGACTCCACGGGGAGGGTATCCGTCGTCACGGTCTCGTCGACCCCAGCCTCTGTCATCACGATCATCTCGGCCACGGTAGCCACGATACTCATCGCGGCCATAACCACGGCGGCGGTCATCGTAACGATCACCCCAGCGGGGAGGTGGGCGATGGTCTACTTTAATGCATCAACTCATTGTCATTTTGTTCGATGGTGTAAATCTTACCTCTCTTTGGTGGACCAAAGTACTTGCCAGGAGTAGGAGTTCGAGGACGAGAACGACGTGCTTTCTCAATGCTCAAAGTACGACCTTCAATAACCTCACCTTGAAGACCTTCCTTCGCAGCATCGGCTTGCTCGGCAGTAACCATCTTGACAAATCCGAAGCCACGAGATTCCTTGGTATGGGGGTCAAGCATGATTTGGCATTTCTCAACATCACCATACTTTTCAAAGAGACGGGTTACCTCAAGCTCCGAAAGTCGGGGATGGATACCAGTGACGAAAAGATTAGAGCCTGGGTTGACCGCTCCATCATCTTGAGGTGGTGCACGATCATTTTTGGGAGGTGCACTATGACCGTCAGAATATCATCTCCTATTTCATTGAAATATACTGACCGAGAGTCGATAGCATTGCCGTTGCCATTAGGAGAGGCAGAGCGGCGAGGGCCACCTCGTGGGCTGTCACCACGACGTGTAGGACGTGGAGAAGCGCTACGGTCTCGTTGCTCATAACGGGGGGCCTCGTCTGCAGATCATGACCGAAATTAGCATTAAAACTTTCAACAGGTCGTAAAGCTACAAGTGCATCTTGATATATAGTTCGACGCTCTGGATGACTTACCCTCATAACGAGTGCCATTCTCGGGCTCGTAATCCATAGAAGTCATCTTGAATTTATCAGAGCTCGAAAGGCGGTATTATCGGATTGGAGTATGAAACGATGAAGATAACTATCAAAAATAGAAGAGAGAACACCTCAGGAACAAGAAGATGAGATATACCACCAGGTATACGATGGATTCCACAGTTAGATTGCGGAGTTGTTGGTGAAGTTGAAAGCTGAGGTCATGAAAGTCGCGAGTAAATTAAGATCAGATCTGGCCGCGTAAATCACGCTAGGCCTAAAGGGGACAAGTGCAACGCGTTCTCCAGTCACGTTCTGGGAATATTCTGTTCTCTGTCCATTTTCAGAATGATCCGAATGGTTAAATATGGTTAGGCTATTCTAAGCTAGGAATATTGAGCTACGATCTCCTTTGTCTTTCGTACAGCACTACGACCAAATCACTACAACTCTCCATCTCCCAATGGAAGCTTCTGTCTGGCACTGCCATCTTTTTCCTTCACTCCGTTCAAGAAAGCCAGAGGATGCGTAGCCTTCCCATTACAAGCCCTTTCTAAGGACATGTATGCAAAACTTCCGCCTACTACAGGTCTAGCTTTGAAGTTAATACCTGGCCAGCCAGGTTCTGAAGAATTGTTAGCACAATGATCAATATACTTCCAGCCAAAGAAACTTACGCTCAGTGTCGTACAAATCTGTCAATGGTCGGTCTTTCCACTGTTAGCAAGGTGATCACCAGTGCTGAGATACCTCCATACCTGTTGTAGTCTGATTGACCCAGTAAGCAATTGATTCCGTAACCTCTTCTCTAACCTCCTCACTAGCGACAGCAACTGCAAAGAACTCCCAATCAAGTTTAGTATAAAGATGTCTACTATCCAGTGGCAACCCATATTTCTGCCGCACTGCGTGATACCAATCATTTTGGATTTTGTATATCTTCTCGTCAATGAATTTTGTTCTCGACTTCACTGGAACGAGTGGTTGTTGGCCACCTGTTGTAATCTGGTCGCTAGGTCTGTCCAATGGTGGGATCTCGAAACATAGAAGTGCTGAAGCAAACAAGTTGTACATTGTCCCCCACGATCCGTACCAGTTATACGCTAGTTTCATGTGAGACTCATCCCTGGATAAGCCATACCCTTCCTTTTGCCACTTTTCAATGTAGTCTTCGGAAAGATCACGATAATATTTTGCGTCTGCTTTCTCTCCAATCAGATCCGAAATCTCACTCATGGCCCGAATGCCAATAATCCCCTTCAGAGCAAGGTTCGTTTGATTCGCTAGCCAGCCAGCAAAGTCATCAGTCGAAAGTTGATTTTTAGGTATCAATGCTTCTCTGACGAGGTATCCGGTCCACTGCTTTAGCAATGGATATGCTCTCTTGGCCCAACTACGAGCTTGTTTCTCGCCAGTTGCATCAACAGCTCCTCCAAAGGAGTTATCAATGCCGTCTGCATCTATGTTAAGAGAAAATACACCCGAGGCAGTTGATCCTAGAGTAGGATTGCCAGTGTTTGACCAGATACTAGCAGGAGGGTCATTATTTTTAAGAGAATTAACAAGGGCTAGAGCTATAAAAGAGGTAAGCTACAAGCCACAATATACGTGTAAGCTTGACTTACCCATAATAAGAAAGTTCCCGGATTCCTCCTACATAACAGTCAGCAATATGATTAAATGGGTTCATGGTCAGGCCTGGAGGAAAGACATACTACTGGCATATACTCATCTCTGCCATCTGGGTGGCCAGTTGCATTTGGATAGCTTGAGCCAAGATCGTGCATACAATAATCATTGGGGTACTGTCCACTAAGCTGGTACTCAATAAGTGGATCCAGAAGATTCGCTAGCCAGCGAGAATTGGTATATAGGAAGAATGGGAATGCCGGGAAGATGACATCAACAGTCTGGAGATTCCCATCAGAGCTGATTTCTTTAAGGAAGAGAATCGGCTCCTCAGGAGTCCCCGAGAAGCATGTCGCACCCATTACTTGACGAGCACTCAAAGCCACAATATCTTTGTAGTCTTCCGAGCCTGATTGGAGAGCATCATATTCAAGTTGCTGAGAGTAGTTCCCGGCCAGTCTCAACGCATTTTGGAAATCATTATAGTGATAATGTAAAAGTTGATCAGTGCTTAAATAATAAGAAGACCAGAGCGGGCGCATATATGTCAGCCCCCTGGCTGATGCAAATTGTATGACGGTTTCTTGTATATGAGCAACGGTGAACAAAACACTATCGGATGTTTTGGCTTTTCTGTTCGACGAAGCACCACCCAGTTTAAATGATTTCGCGAAGGCAAAAACAGGTTCTTCATCCATGATCTTGCGGAAGTTGGAGTCAATGCTGTTGCTCAAGGTTCCAGTGCGGGCAAATCGCTGCCGAAGAGTAGCGGATGTTCCAGCCTCGTGTTGGACATCAGCAGGTCCAGTGAAGTGGAGTGTGCCCCATTCTGCGCGGTCATTATACTCTGTGAGAAACTGTTCAGTTCTCCTCTTAATCTTCCAGGTCTTAAGATACGTTTTCTCCGTATCTTGCGGACTTTCGTTGTTGCTGTATGCCCATTCGATGTCACTACCTCGGTCTCCACTAACCCACAGTCCATTGATATCGACGTAGATGTCGACGTCGACATCGCCGCTCACATGCACCGTCAAGTATGACGCAGGGATGGACTGCCGAAATGTCGAGGTTGGGGTGATTGGAGACAGAAAGGAAAGGATTATCTCCAGCGGACCCTCGCTGCCGCTGAATACAGGAATCTGGTATGTGAGATTAGTAGTAGAAGCGTCGTAAGTAGCCCCAATATATGTTGGGTAGGACACGTTATAGCTTTGGTATCATTGTTAGCAATGTGACAACTTCCTGAATGGATGGAGGTACCTTGTGGGCAATGAATCCTGGGGCCTTCCCAGCAGTGGGAAAACGCTTTGAGCTTGAGGTACGGAGGCGAGCACGGAAAATCCAACCTATTTCATAACGTCAGTTATATGTTCGATCAGGGGGACCGTATTCATAGTTGCCAACCTCCTGTCCTGTCCAGAACATTGGCCAATGCTCCCATGGTAAGCCTCTTGCATTGCCCAGCCAGGTACTCAGGTACGGGTTCCGCACGATTAGAGGTAGCACGGGCGGTTTCAATGTTGAAGCTTCGGTCACTGTTCCTGCAATGACCGTCAACACCGCCGATGTAAACAACCTGGTCCACCGCATCGTAGGCAACTTTATAAGACAGGTGCGTTGACTGCGACCTGCCTAATCTCTAATTCTAGCTTCAGTAACAGATAAACATGTGTTTCTTGCGCCAGGACAGTAAGGAAATAGTCTAAGCAGAGGAAGTTTAAGAAAGAAAAAGAGAGAGCTGGAGGAGGAGGGTTGTTTCACGACGCTGCTTACCCCGGTCAACTATGCGGTCATGGGGACTCGCACCTGCATTCCAAGCGGCTTCAGCGAACGCTGTGGGGTAGCGCCTTCCCCCGTAAGCCAGTCTTAGCCACGACGCACGTGGACCCATTATCCTACATGTAGGGCGCCGGCGTGGAAACAGTATCTACAGCCAGACTCTCTGCCATACTGTGTACACGCCATAGTCCCTACCACTCCAGAAGGCGCTTCCATACGGAAGGTTTCTCGGTTGCTCTTGGCCCGGTAGAAGCCCACCTTCCGTGGTGGAGTCCACTGTGCCCCACCATATCCTCTATCAAGCAATATTCACGACATAAACAGGTCATAGTTGCAGTGGTGATAAGCTTTTTAAGCAAGCCTGGCAGATTAGGCTGCTCTAAATGAAATAATGAGGCCTTTAAGAGAAGCCAGAGGGACACTCTAGGCACGAGCAAGCATGGGACGAGGGCTGGTTCAATAGTACATAATGCCGATCCTCCTCAATATCCATTCCCTTCCTCCGTTAACCTTTTCTCTCTCGGTATTCAGTATATCCTTACGTTGAAATGTCCCTTCAAGGCAGGGTAATTGCCATCACAGGAGGTGCTTCAGGCATTGGCCTCGCAACGGCTAAGATCCTCTCCTCTCGAGGTGCAACAGTTTGTATAGCAGACTACAACCCCACGACCCTCGCTGAGACGCAGAAATATTTCGATGCTCTCAATGTTCCATTTATGATCACCCTTGTGAACGTAGCTAAGCGTTCAGATGTTGATAATTGGATTGCGAGCATAGTAGAGATATGGAAGACTTGATGGAGCAGCAAACGTGGCCGGCGTTATTGGGCCACACCACGGCATCCACAGAGTCATGGACATTGAGGATGACGAATGGGATCGGCTTATTGCTATTAATCTGACCGGATTGATGTATTGTCTCAGAGCCGAGCTGAGGAACATTGCAGATTCGGGATCAATTGTCAATGTTTCTTCGGTGCAGGGTGTAATGGGTAACTACGCAGCTCTCAAAATCACATCTAGATAGGTCATATTGATACAACTGTTAGGTTTTCCTTATTACGGGGCATATTCGGCGACCAAACACGGAGTAATTGGCCTCACTCGAGCCGCTGCAAAGGAGATGGGCGACCGGAATATCAGGGTCAATGCTGTTGGGCCCGGTGCTATCCAAACACCTATGCTAGACCAAGCAGCAGAAAGGAATAGCACTGAAAAGGAGAGCGGTGAAGCAGCTAGTGCAATAAAGAGGGTAGGAACACCAGAGGAGGTTGGAAATGTGATTGCGTTCTTGCTCGGACCCGAATCATCCTTTGTAACAGGCGCAATTTACATGGCGGATGGTGGGCGGGCTTGTTAAAATTGTATGAAAAGTAAACTCTTGTACTTCAATGGACTTATATCTGGAAGTCACCACCCCAATGAATTAACCTAATCATAACGGCTACCCTCACAATAGCTACTCCTATGAATAATAGGAACACATTCTGAAGCCTTACATTATCTGGCAGTGTATATCATTCAGGAACCAAAACGGGACGGATTCTAAATGACGTAATGTGCCTAGCTAGGCGCAACGGCGCGGAGCATACCCAAAGTGCCTGGCGGGTTACCGAATTTAGCACCGTGGTAACGACATGTTTCGAGCTTCGTCAACAATATCATTGTCTAGTTTAAAGTTCACAAGAGTCATGGCCAAACTTCCAAAGGACCTGCCAAACCTCGTTCGCGAAAAGTTTTACAAAGCTAAAGAAGACAGCAGCTTAACATACTATCCAACTCAAGTTTCCATCCTCCGTTTCGACACTCTAGCTGTAAGTTGACAGGTTACTCAAGTCGCAGTAGAACAACACATTTGATATTCAAGAAACACAGTTTCAAATACGATATTCTCCGGTATTGGCTCAAAAACCGAAAGCAACCAAACCGGATGGGCCCCAGAAGCCACTCAATCCCTTTCTGAATCCTCCACCAAGCCTCTACGTTACTGAGGTTCCTCCTGCTCATTATGTAGTGCTGAACAAGTTTGCTATTGTTCCAGAGCATTTCATACTTGCCACAAAAGAATTCAAGCTGCAGACGGATCTCTTAGAGGAGGATGATCTGGGCGCGGCATACACTTGTCTTGCTACGTACCGTGCCGAGGGTAAAGAGCTGTTCGGGTTCTTTAACTCAGGCGAACATTCGGGGGCTAGTCAGCCGCATAGACATATACAGTTTCTACCGGTAGACTCCATGTATGAAGGACTAAAGGCAGACGAATGGAAGCCTCTTATAGATCGTCTTACAACAGAACCGAAACCTGGTAGGCATTTAATTTAGGATAGAAACGACCTATATTCTGACACCCATAGTTCTTCCATTTCTCCACTTTTCAGCTCCAATCCCCAAAGACGCAACTTCGGATATGATCCACAGAATATATCTAAAGATGCATGAGCAGGCACGCCATGCTATGCAACAATATTTAACGAGCCATTCTGAAGGGGACCTGAACGAAGCTGTGGATGGCTCTCCGCCTATGAGCTACAATCTTGGCTTCACAGATACGACGTTGGTACTATGTCCAAGGATTGCGGAGGGGATTAAGATTCCATCAGAGACCGGCGAATCATTAGGACCGGTGGCCTTGAACGGGACGCTCTTGGCCGGGACACTCTTAGTAAAGAGTGATGCAGAATGGAACGCTCTTAAAAATGACGAAGCAAAACTTAAAGATATTTTGACTGCTATTGGTATTTCACAGAATCACTCGGTGCAACAGAGCTCTTGATATATTTGTTTCATTCGAGAGTCCAGTAAGCGCAAAGCGAACTTTTGAGAATGACAAACAACAATCTAAGCCATCTAAGCTGCACGCCGCCAGCATTGGTGATAAATGAACATTGAACTCAAAAGCTGTCCTAGAAGGCTTCAATTAACTAGCGTGTGTTTGGACTGTTCGAGTACTCCGCTTCTTGAAGTTCATCCCATTTCTTTCGACAGGTCGCATTTCCAAAATGATATGAACCACCGTTTTCCGCTATATATTCAGCGACATGTTTCCATGGAACTCTGTTCTGTAATGGGGTCTGTCCATAAATCGTCAGCTTATATACAGCTTCCCTCAGAAGCCTCAACTAGAGATGAAAGAATTAGCATAGCCCAAGCCGCATTGTCTCGAATACTTACATCCTCCTCCTTCCATTCCGGCCTCCGTACCCGTGCTCTGCGAGGTTTGATCAACGTCCTAAAACGGCCTCTCAAAGTCGATTCAGCCTCCGTGAATTTTCCCAACTTGCGAATCTCTTTGTACGATTTTCCCTCTAGTCTTAGTCGGATAAGGAAAGCATCACGGGAATCTCGCACTTGTTTAAGTTTTTCGGTCATTGCACAATGGTCCAAGTCTTGGGCTACGACTGTTCCTCCATTCAATTCTGGCTTCGGCTCTATCCTTTGAAAGACTTTTGGTCTAGATAGCTCGGGCTCCTTAGTTGCTCCCCGTCGAGAGTGGATATCCGACCTCTCGTCACTGGTAGTAAGCTCAGACGAAGGAGTTTCATCTGCCATTAAAGTTCGATGAGGACTTTGGATATCTTTCCTGTTACTTCGTAGGACACGATTCGTGAAGATAGCCCTCCTAAGGATAGGTTCATGATTTCCAGTCAGCCGCGGTTGATTATCTCTAGGAATGTGTTGGGCTCTCCGAGTCGGTGACGAGTCCCTATCTGATAGGACATGACCCTCAGATCCTGCAGTACTCCTACTTGATTCCGACATTGACAAGGACATCTCATGCTCAAAAGCTGTTTCACTAGGCTTGACGTCTACCAGGTCAGATGCCGTCAATGCCCACGCAGCGGTATCTCTATAATGCTGATGCTGTTCATCCGGGAAAGCTCCATTGTGCAATAAACCATCCGCCGTGCCAAGCTCTGCAAGGTCTAGTGGAAGAAGTGGTCTCGAAATAGGAAGATTTCGCACAGAAGCAGGAACTGAGGGACCACTGTGGTACCTACTAGGAGGCTCTGATAGTAGTGGGTTATTCGACGTCTTTGATAGTGGATAGTTGTGGTTGATATTGTTCCCATCGTCGCCATTGTCTATGCCTAAGCAGTCCCTATGAATTGGTAGAACTGGGCCTCCATAGGATGTGCAGGCTAGTTGAGCTGAAAGATACCAGGACGCCATCCGCATTTGGTCTCGGTCAGTCAAGTGCTCAGTGATAAAACAGTTAGGTCCGTTTGAGTTCCCCTGAAATACATGATAGCTTCTATCCGTAACGCCCTGTTCAAGATAATTGACTCCTCGGTGACAAGATGCGCCACTACTCACTGGACTCCTTTGAGCCATCAGCTGTCTATGCGTAGAGGTTGAATCAACAAATAACGAGCTTCTCGTTTGCCGACATTGTCTTTGATCTACGGGAACATGCAATGTGGATAATGACATCGCTTGCACCCGAGCAGTGGGAGGTTCCTGAGACTCAGAATATGGACTCTAAAGGAAGATTTATTAGCACTATTTGCATACAGCATCTTCGTGCATGATACTAACGTAAAAACTTTCACTAATGTCTAAATCATATATAGATGGCGTCCAGTTGTCTATTTGCTGATGAGCTGATTGCTCTGAAATAACCCAATCATCTATATCATTCTCCATCATTTTACCGGATGGTCGATGCTGAATTTGATGTCCTTGGGTTGAGACAAAGCTCTGAAACCCATTTTGGATTGGTCGAGATTGTTCTCTTATATCCATATTAAACGGCTTCACCGCTAACTATGAGGGTGTTGATGCAGCTTCGCGAACCTTTACCTCTGCATCGCAGAAGATAACCCAATCCCAGAGAGAATGTGTTTGTTTCGAACCTTTTCCTGTCTCAGAATGCAGTCAATGGTCTCCCATGATATCCGGCGGTCAATGAGAAGAGCTGAATTGAGTAGGAAAACGCTTTTACATACTATCGAGGCTGCCCTATCTGAGTTGAAAGTTACTGGTGGTATGTGTGCTTTGCTGGAATTTGCTAGGACCAAGTAAGTCGAGGCTGCATCTTCTAGTCCAGCTGGGTCCAGTCAATTGTGTGTATTCATTGACTACTATAAGGGAGATAGACTCTGTATGGGAAAATCCTTCTCAGTGGCAAAATACTGTCTCCGTAGAGAAGACGTGAGACGGATCATACTAGGAGCCTTCCGTCTGATGTTCAATTATCCTACGGTAAGGGATGTTACGACTTGATAAGCATATACAACGCCACAGTAACCTCAGAACTTGATCCATTGTTTGGTGAATCCCAGCTACGGGAAGATAATTCCTGGCTAACTCTAGTATACGGAAATCGTAATCACCGAGAAATTGCTCTAGGTCTCCGAGGCATCCTTCTATCCAACTCTCTTTAGGAGGCAACATACATCGACACCAAGAGGATTCCGCTTATCTCTGTGGCCTAGCTATCATGAGCAGTCAGGTAAACTTTTTAGGCCATTTTGAAAATTTTTCTATTGGCTAGGTTCAAGATACTTGTTTCAAGTTTCTACTACTACACCGTTCTAGCTTGGGTCTCAATTCCGCTGCAAGTGTCCGCGGCTAAATCTTCACACCAGAAGTGCAGTTGAGGGTGCTAGGCTATCCTCGCAGGCACACTGGTGGCCGTCAGAACCCTGTTGGGAAGTCCATGTGGAAGGTTGGGAAATCAAACGACAAACTGCGGATGGTTGCATATGGGCTAAGTTTTGGCCATGAAGGGCAGCTAGCCAGCAAACGCCTAGTTGCCATCTATAGTCTGATCGCGGATCTATCACGACATTTACTGGCAAAATATTACAGTGAGGTCTTGAAGACGGTTACAGGCGTATCTGATTCAATACACGGTGCAGGAAGTGCACGCTCGTCTGATTCTCCCGGATGATCTTCTCCTGGTTTCATTCCGGTTTTGTCATATCCATTTTATCAATTTTAAGATATCTGGCATTATCTTAATGGTTAATCACATAGGCCATGTGCAGGTTGGGCACAATATGACTTCTAGTTCATGAAGGCTGCTTCTCCACCACAAGACCAAAATGCAATCAAAGCTGGTCAAGCAAGAACCTGATATTATGCTCTGTCGTTGAAATAAGACCAGCTTACAAGCATGGTGTCTCTTATGTTGCTTGGGTTCTTTGGCGCCTAGAAGTACAGTCGAGGAAGTATATCACGCTAAATTGCATCCGTGCCAATACTCACTGCATAATGCCTAGTTCTACATGTATAGATACCTCCTATTATTGCAAACAAGCTACATCCTTGAATGATGAAATCATATACCTGGTAATTTCCTTCTTGGATATCAAAATTACAAAGTAGTTGCTTTTAGCAAAAATTAATCGGTTGTTGTTGAAACAACCGGCTGTATTTCTTTTGACGGGAAATCTAATTATGAACCAGAGTTATTGAAAGGCAAGAAAGGGAACATGTCTTCTCTAATTAGCGACATCCACGGGTCATCTGTCAAGACAGAAACACTGTGCTTTCATGTATCTAGAATTGGTAGCTGGTAATACCCCTGGGCGTGGAGCCTTAGTATGTCCCACGCTGGTATTTTTGATTTGATATCTCTATTTTCTTGACTCGATGAGCTGTCGGTACTACACTGTTATTGTAAAGTGGAATTCTATTACAGGAATACATTGATTCTGTTGAACAGAAACACGTGCCTGGAGTGATCAGATCGCAAAGGTTCAACGCATGAGAACTTATTTCATTATGACTTAGACAGATAGCAAGGAAATATAATCATTGCAGGAATATCTATTTCTCAAACCAAAGTTCCTTTAAGCACCCCAAGTATATTTATCTCTCTAGTAGATCCGCGCGCTCAAGAGGTATGTGGCTATAAACAAAAAAAGTCTTTCCAAAAACGCCTCTTTCGCTGACCCGAAAAGTTTACCCAATCCATAAAACAACAAAGATGGTCATGGCGTGCTCGTACTTTAACTTACCGCCTCTGCTTGTGCTACGAGTCTGGCTCTCCAGTCATTACAGACCTCTTCGAAGCCCCCGACGACGTCCCTACAAACGCCAGCACATTCCCTACGGCCAAGTCGTTCTGACCAGTTGCCTTTCGTGAGCCATCGTTCTCCTTCTTCTCTGGCGTCTTCCTCTTTCCTCATCTCGATGACGAGCTCTCTGGCACTCCTTAACCGCCTGCTTGCTATGGTGGTAGTCTGTCTAGACATATGGAGGGTATCAGAGAGATAGTTTAAGGTTTGAGCGAGGTCACTAGTTAGACCATGCAGTTGTGATAATGCATCCAAAGCAGCCGTGGTGGGTCGCGGCATGGATTCATTGACACTGACAATGACTGGGATGAGGTCATCTATGAATTGTTCATCCGGTGGTAATGCCAATGGGGAGAATAAGGGGTACGAAAGGGACTGTAATAACCGTGACTGGTGGAGAAGATGTGTTGACAGGGCGGAATGAGCTGTGATGAGTCTGTGTAAAGGGGGTGAGTATTATATCCGTGATTTATGAATATGTGAATGCATTACCTTGTTGCTCCACCCTCTACTCCGGATTGTGCACCGAGATCTTTCAGCCCCTCTATAACTCTCTTGACGACGGTATCCCTATCCGTACCGCTATTTTCTGTCCCTCGTCGTGCGAGGCTCTCCACCATATCCATCCTCGTCAATAATGCGGGTGGAAGTCCTTGTGTGTCAAGATCCGACTCGTCCCCATACTCGCTCCCATCATATTCACTGCCTTGTCTGCGATGCGCTTTAGTCGAAGTAGGCGCTGTTAGATTCGAGTTTTGAGGATGTTCTGCCGGCGAAGTACTGATATCCACACCACTATCTCTTGTAGGTCCATCTTCTTTGACTTCCTGGAAGTTCAATTCTGGCTCATCATCTTCTCCGTCCCCTTCCACCTCCTCGTCATCCCACGCGTCTGCTAATTCGTCTGCTAAGTTGCCTAGACCATTCGATGCACCCGCTGGTAGCCCATTCCCAAACCCGTCATTTATCATGGAGCCTGACCGAGTATGACTGATGTGGTTGGGGGAAACTGGCGATTGCATGGAGCCTTTCGAACTCCTTCTTGAGCCTGGGCGCTCGCCATAGGTAAGAGGGCTCGCAAAGGAGAGGTCGATATTCGAGGGATGTCTCCCGTGTCTCGGGGTGTGCGGCGACGCAGATGCGGACATTTTTAGGTATATGGTACTCTCTGTACTTGAAGAGAGTGCAACTCGTACGTTAATTCCAAGCTACCGCGGGATATCAAAAAAAGGAGCTCTAGAGCCAGGGTCTTTTGTCTGACTCCAGGAGGTTCATGAAACATAGAATTTTCGTTTAGAAGGTCCGTTCCGGGTCCTTGAGGGATTCCCACCTAAGACCGTGTCTTCCAAGTTGATATTTTAAGGAGACAATATTTCGACGGTTCGGGAAACATGGGATGTGGTTCAAGGATTAATGCTTAGATGCCCATACTATTATTTTTTGCCCGTGAATAATGGTCCGGTCCCTTGGCGATTGGCCGCAACCGTTTGTTTCAGGGATCGCAAATCACGAACAATGCGCTGGCTTGAAAAAAACGGGAAGGCTACTGGCTCACTGTTCTTTCGCCTTGTGCAAATAATTTGCACTCTATATCGGTCGCAGGAAGCAAGAAATGAAGGATATGCTAGAGATATGAACTGGGCATAGAGCATGAAGAAAGTAGAGAGAAATTAAAAACATCCTTAAGCCCCCATGAGTGGACCTTCGTGAGGTCTGTGGTGCTCAATCACAGCATTGCTCCCTGAGGAGAAACTATTTTCCGGAGGGACACCAGCGCTCCTCAATATGCATGTCTCTAGAGAAAATAAGCAAAGAGAAACCACCATCTAGATCGGGAACACTTTTTGGGGTCTCGGGAACAATCTTCATTTTGGGGGGGTGATCTTTGATTATATAGGTTCCCCATGGCGTCCTTGCGCCCATTTGAAGCAGCTGATGTGCTCAAGTTCAACTTAACGAACCTTGATCCCTTGACCGAGACATATGACCTCAGCTTTTACTTTTCTTACATAGCTCGATGGCCGCACCTGTTCAACGTAGCCGAAGGGCGAGATGGGACAATCGACGGCTACAGTAAGGCGCCTTCTTATATATATCGATCTTCAGCTAAAGCAGGTATTTTACAGTGATGGGCAAGCTTGAATCCTCCCCATCGTATTACCAATTCAGCGAGCACTACCTTCCATGGCACGCACATATTACGGCCCTGACCGTAGCACCTCACGCTCGTCGATTGGGTCTTGCCAGAACTCTATCTACCAGCTTGGAGCGCTCCGGTGATGAATACGATGCATGGTTTGTGGATTTGTTTGTTCGAAAGAGCAATACTATTGCGCAATCGCTTTATAAAGGTATGGGATATAGTGTGTACAGGAAAGTGGTCAACTACTACGTCGATGATTTATCAGGAGAGAGTGAAGACGGTGAAGACGCATATGATATGCGAAAGCCCCTGAAAAGGGATAAGACTAGGAAGCATGTCAGGGAGAACGGGGAGACATTCGAGGTTGATCCCAGTGATGTCTGGTAAAGCATCCACATTCTAGAAAACTCGTTGAGGTCGAGCTATGTTACCGTAGACAATAGGGGCTCGGGATCTCTTACGCGGCTCCGGGTGGAGGAAGTCGTATTCACTGCGCATGTTCGGGAGCTTTGGTATGATTAGGCGGCGGGAGGGAGTCTGGCTGTCTGGGCACGCTGGGTCCACTGGAAGGAACCTCGTAAAATGGCCATAGCACCATGCAGAAGGATTGGAAGTAGCTAACGCGAAATTGCAGCAGTGGATCTAGAGACAATTATACCCCTTTTTTGCACAAATTCTATGAAAGAGTAATTTTGATGTACATGGTGGCTCCCTCTATCATTCCCTCATCATGGTGCAAACCTCACAGTATCAACTCCTACTTGAGTGCAGCTTGCAAACTCTCTAGGACCTAAAATCTCAAAGTCAGCAGGGGACGCTTCTTCCCATTACAGTAATGATCTCTGGCCTGACCTCGAGCTCAATCTTTGCCTCTGCGATATCCCGTTCGCTCCCACTTCCGCTGGCAATCTTCTGTGCCTCCGCAATCTGCGATCGAACAGCCTCGGCGCTGAAATCTTCTAATGCGTAACCCTCTACGGCGTTGATGCTGAGCTCTGAGTTTGGCTGCACAACGGCAAATCCCCCAGAAACTATATGAACACAAATCTCTTAGCACCATGACGTAGTATCCGGCATTATAGTAGGTAACATACGGAAGAACTGCTTGGTACCACCACTCTCCTCAATAACCTCCACAAGTCCGGGCTTCAGCTGCTCAATTGAGGGAACGTGGTTGGCAAGGACACCCATTTCACCGGACTCTGCTGGGATGTTGACCTGGACGACATCCTGCGACTTGTAGACGGACTAGAAATCTAGGCGTTAGAGGTACAGGTCCCGGGAAAGAGCTCAATGTTCATGTATGCCCAAATCGTCTATTTGCCCATCTGCAATCCAATTCCACCATAACATCCTGATATTTCAGACGTACCTCGTGAGGAAGAGCCAAGCTCAATTTGATCTGGGGGGATGAATTAGCAAAAAATACCCATGGGAAAAGAATTATATATATTTTCGCGGGACATTACGGACCTTGTCCGAGACAGCTTCGGCGTAGCCTCTTCGCTGAAGAGGGGCCTTGAAAGCTGCAGGGCGTGCCCGCAGAGCGGCACGAGCAATTCTCATAGAGTTCATGATGAGATGGGAGGGTCAATTGAAGTCGACGTTGGTTTGGCTCTTTGGAGGGCTGTTGAGTGAAGTTCCATCATGGCCGCATCGGTAATTCGGTATCTAACCTATTGGGGCTAGATTACAATCACATGATATGCTCTCAGTGGATTTACTGAAAACATCTGTAGAGGCCATTTTCTACGCAGTACGTTATAGATGTTGTTTACTTGAATCAATTTCATAGCTCTAGAAATCATAACCAGTTCAATAATCTTTGAAAGAAGAAGAAGAACACGTGATATCTGAGCGTCAACCGATTGTACAAGTACCTCCGTATCTTTAATTTAATGAATTTAAACCTGAGGTGTCCAACGACCTCGCTTCCTGCTCATTGTCGAGAAGCTCCGATTCTTCCTCGCCTGCCTTAGGAACTCCGTTGCAGTCCGATCCTCAGCCACTGCTACACAGCTCGACTGGCCACCATTAATCCCTCATACAAACATACAAATGAGAGATTTCGGCTAGCGCGATCCAACCCACAAGAGAGCTGCACGCATGCAAGCGCAATGCAAAGAGAGCGATGCCATGCAGATCACCCACCTGCAATCTTGTGTGCAGATTAATTGGTTCGGGGTGGTGGATTAGAGGCTTTTAGGCAGGTGTTTCCGTGCAACGGTAAACATTGATGGGGACAGCAGGGGAGGGAGCTTGTTGATCCAAAGCACAAGTACCGTTTCAGTAACTGCATAAAATTTATGCTCGTCTGCCGGTTACTCTGTAGACGAATCTCGTTTATGCCATTCCTCGATGCACTGCCGTACGGTTACAGTGCTCTGTTGTCGTAAAATTAACTGACTCAGGGCTTCCGTATTATTGCAGAAGCTGAGAATAGCCCATCAGCTGTTACGAGGCACTTTGCTCTTGTATTACGATTGCAGTCTTCTTGTCCTCTTGGCTTTCTGATAAATTCAAGTAAATGAGGAGCTGCGGTCATCCATCATACGCGTTTACGGTGATTCATCTTGCGTACTCGCCATGCTCACTCTTGAATCAGCAATCAGCACCGCCTTGCAACAAAGAGAGGCTGTCATTCCATCGGTATCACATCCAATACTTTGATAGTGGATTACTCCTAAGCTGACAGCTACCACAAATAGAGCTCGTGCAGGAGCTTAACACCCCAAGCGTTCGATACTCATGCGGGTCTGAGGTAATGCAGGCCTCAGGGAGAGACATAAAAGAGACACGTCGAATATTAGACGAGTGCAGCGTGTGCAGGTCGGATATTACTCCGTCCAGAACTGGGACTGTACAGCAACAAGTACGGAGTGCGATGAGACGATGTGGGGTAGAGGGCAATATCGACTTTAGCGATTCAGCGGTCAACAAACCGCATTTGTCGCATGCTCGATTGACTCAGGAGATGCTGGATACACGCCGCAAAATCATCACAGATGCTGGTGGATTCGCATTTCCCATTCTTGAAGCTTCTGGGGTCCAAAATGCTTGCAGGACTAAAATCTGCACGGGATTTCCATGGGGGTGGAGAAGACAAAGCAGACAAGCCATACCTGCGGTACTTTCGTACAAACAGCGCCATGAATGGGGGACTTGCCCGCCAGAAAATGTTCCCGGGTATGATCACGGGGTGTTGCACAGGAAGGGATGTTGCACGATGGCGACATGAGAAGCTGCGAGTACCATTCATGCATGTAGGGCCGTCGCTGGGAATGGGCAAGTGGCACGGTAAGCTTGTAAGCTTGACATGATAATTTTACCAAGGTTGAGGAAATGTACGAAATCCAGGGCCCCCCCACGCGTCCGATGGTCGATGGCATCCAGTTGCGGCATCGTGCCAGCAGGACCCAAGAGAAATCCAACAACAGACCAAGTGAGCCAAGGAAGCGCAAGTTGGCTGGCGCGAGCGTCTTGCCGAACGGTTTGGGCCGTACAGATGTGGCAAAGCTTAAGGGTATTCACGGATGCACCGCGGTGAAAAAAGCCTCTGCACGTTATTCTCGTTGCCGCGACAAGCATATCAAATTCCTGTGCATCGCTGCATAACTGTTTGCTTGTGAACGGCCGCCCGCCGTAGATCGCTAGGTCGGTGTGGCAGCGGGTTTCACGTTGGGTTGAGCAGCATGTAAACAAAAGACGTCATACTCCTGATAATCCGGCTTTGCGATGTGGGAATAAGGGTCTTGTGCCTGCGAAGTTATGACCTGGGAGGGTTATATGCTATGGTGAGAGCAAGGCAAGCGTGCATTAATATTTCCGTTGTGGTGGTGAGGGCGACGGGTGATAGTTGTGATACACACGCTCGACACGCACGACATGCTCGACACAGCGCTGTGCCTGTGCATCGTGTATTCCGATCGCTCGAATTTCGGCGTCGTTTGGAGAAGATTCGCGCAGGGTGGACTGGCTGTCTGCGAAGGGTAATCCGGTTGTCGCAGGAGTCGTAGCACCGTAATAGCTTCAGTAGTAGACTAGTAAAAGCTAGTACCGTACGGTAACTTAGTGGACGCTTGCACATTGGCACGCTCGCTCTCTCGCTCAGCGACCAGCAAACCCAGCAGACCGAGGGACCACTGCGCTGCTGCACGCTTGCTCTCTCCCAGGGCTGGCGAAGGGAGAAAAGCTCCATTCTTCCATCCAACCAAACTGGCGCCGCTGGAGCGAGCCAAAAGGTCTCCAGCACCGAGCGCGCGCATCAAATTAGAATAGCGAGGATGGGTCCCAACTTCCCAAGCGCGCAACAAACCCCCCCAAGCAGAAAACTACCTGTAAAAAATCAGCGCAGCCGCAAAGAGGGCCTGCCCGTAATTCCCATCCCTCCTCCTACGACCATCGCCTCCGTGGTCGTGGGACTAATTGCTCCTAGCAGAACACGAAACTTAAGACGAAGGCCCTCCCGCCCCAACCCAAACTTTTAGCCTACGCACAAATCTCTGCACCACAAAGACACATCACCTCCCAAGAACCTCCATCCTTCTTCTGTGCTGTCTTGAGTTCAGGTGAACTGGTGAAAAGGGCCAGCGAAAAAGGGCTGTGCTGGCGACGTCGATCGATTGCTTCGCTGCAGTCCTTCAGATCCTTCCACCACCAGCCTCGCCTTATTAGTCAGCCTGCTGCCCTACGGTATTTATCTATCCGTCCAAGTTCGCAGCCCAAACTCGGATCCCAGGCCAAACGTCATTTTCCGTGTCCAAGGTCCCGACTGAGTCGCCATCGAATCTTCCTTCTACAAGCCTTAAGTGCCATATTATCACTTCCACTTCCGCCGGCACCTGTCAAGTTTTCAATCGCAGATAAATCGCATCGTTTCTCTTCGTTCTGAAGCGTCACGCTCGATATCTGGACCCCTCATAAGATGTCGTTTTTAAGATTATAACAATACGGTCCTTAGGGACGCCACCTTTAACTCAGTTACTTCTGTGTCTCAAAGAGACATAACAATTTGACACAACTCGCTTCATTGCGACTTCTTGTCATTGATTAGAATCATCGTCTAATTGCCTGAGACTTAATCAACGAGTATCAAACTCCACGTTCTTATCGATTAACACTAAAAACCTTCCTTTTCGCAAACCACCTCACTCTCGCCACCTGAACCTAGCCAATCGGCGCGAACACTTTTACGAATCAATCGAAACAAATTGAGATGCCTCAACATTCCTACCTAGAATACGGGATGGGAGGGCAGAGTATACTTAGTTGGGCCTCGCAGACCACGGCCAACATGCCGGCTGTTGCTGATGAAGATGCGGTCGCGGACGTCGATGAACCTCCGGATCACCAGCACAGCAGTGGCAAAACTACCGATACCAATTTCCTGAAATCCGCTATCCGACCTCAACCTACTCAGAAGGAGTCCTTACTCACAAAGGCTCTTACCAACCCTGCACCGAGTGCTGCTCAGGCCTCGCCCGACTTACTCCGTAGACAATCTACGAGAAGTAATGCAAGTCTTGCTTCAACAGCTGAACTTACCAGCGATGGCGGCCTCACAAGCCCGGATCGAACAACTACACCCAGTCCACCTTTTCCCAATAACATCTATACAAACTTCGCATCATACACTCTACGTCCAACTGGAGAGCATATCCGGTTACCAGCTACCATCCGGTCGACGGACCAGCGCAGTGACATTGTCAGTGTCTCGCCCAAGGCGAATGCACCCGTCAACCCTGCTCCTCGAAAAACTTGTATTACCTTTGCATGTGGAGGGCGGAACGATGCGGCTACGAAGCCAGCAGTCGCACCACAACCCGTCGCTGTTACCACTGCAGAAGCTCCAAAACGTCCATGCACCATCAAATTTGCTTGCCCAGCACCAAGACCTGAGAAGTCGGCATCCAAACCGGCTCCGACGGAGAAAACCCCACCTTTGAAGCTTGCGGTTCCTCAGAGGCGTCCTAACAGCAGGTCACCTTCGATGACCAGGAAGTCTCGTCCCGCCACACCACCGCGAGGTCAAAGAGACTCGCTTGCTACCGTTAAACGTACTTCACGAAGTCCCGAGGTGGCTCGGAAACCCAAGACCAAGTATATCATTGCAGAAGACAAGGACCTTGAGTCGTCGCAGTTCCATGAGTTTGCTAGCGAGCAAGTTCAAGAGGATGACTGGATTCGTAAAGAATCCGAATGCCAACTGAGGAAGCTTACTATCAATGATACGCTCAAGAAAGAGAATGATATACGTAGACTCGGGAGTGAAGCCGAGGAAGAAGAGCTCGAAGATTTCGAAGACGAAGAGGAAGATGATGAGGATGACCAAGATCAGGATGAAGAAGAAGAGGAAGATGAGGATGAAGATGATGAAGAGGATAATGATGTCGATATCGATGACGACGCCAGTTTCGATGAGGCTGCATCAGATGGAAACGAGACTGACAACGAAGCTGGATTTGCCGATTCGGACGATGAAAGCGATGGTGGGGAGTTCCAGTTCTGGACTCCAGGTCAACCCGTTTCATCTGGGCAACCTAGTATATACTTCAGTCAAGGCGCTAGGGCAGCCTCCGTGTCATCAATCGATTCATTAAATCACATGGATCCATCTTTGGACGGTCGTGACGGAGCTTCGCCCAGACGTCCAAAGCGTAGTCGTCGCATAAAGATCCGCCCAGGTACGCCAGATCTTCCTGACAGTACAGACTTTGTTTGCGGTACTCTTGATGAGGATCGTCCTCTTGAGGAAGCCTACGTGTCGTGTATGGAAGCCAGGAAAAGAGAGAAGCACAAGCAAGTGCCGCAAGACATCGATCCTAGCTTCCCTACTTCCGATCCAGAGGACGAGGAGGACGAACTTGGTTCGGCACCACCTCAAGATAGTGACGAGAATGTGTGGCTGCATGGCAAATTCGAGGATTCTGGAGATGAGATGGCACGCAACCGACGACGCTCTACTACGGCTCACCGCAAGTCTCCCGGTATCTCACCGAGAAGACTGCACTCTCCGCCTCCACCCAAGCGTCGTCTCTCTCCAGCCCCTCCGAAGCGCAGACTACATTCTCCACCGCCTCGGAAGCACTTGATCGACCCGTCCGCGACTATGACTATTAATTCTCCGGCCACCACGCCAACTTCACATGCAACGAGCCAGGGTATTACTTTTGTGCCTCTCGCCTCGCGACCGGGAGTTGCCTTCACCAAATCCCTTCCCCGTACCCCGAACCCCCTTTGTCTAGAATACCGCTCATCCCGGCTTATTGCAATGGAAGGCGATATGGAAGGTAGCTGTGGGTCCATAGCACCAGTCCGCAGTGCCATCGATATCGTCAAAGGTCTCGAGCAGAAGAAACAGCGTCGCAGAGAAAAGTTCTGCCAGAAGTACGCTGCGAACCGTGCTCGCAAGGGCCAATCGGAGAGACCCGTCCCGCCTGGAAAGGGGGCCGAGCGAATGCGAGAGCTTGGACTCCTTATGGCAGGGAAGACAGGGCAAGATCCCTACATGTTGTCTGCTTAGCCCCTATTTATGGTGAACAGACACGGTCATTGGTAAACGACCATTAGGTCTGTTTATTACTTGACCCTTTCTTGTTACGTTCGTTTGTAGATACTTTACTTTGTATCTCTGTCGATGAACTTTATGTACATAAAGCAAAACATTTTTCATTTTTTAATCCGATCGTTCTGTCAAGTTTCAGTACTTGACAATAATCTCATTGCATGGACTTTCACTTCACTGCCGTGTGTGTCCCCCTTTTAGGAAAAGGTGGTTCGTCATCAATGCATTTACTTCGGGTCTTCGGGGGTTGCGTCCTCATTATCTTATCTTTTACTTCGCAAAGCATAGCATAGCATCGGTAGCATATGGGTGGGATGTCTGCGACCAGTTTATGAGTTTTATGCCTCTTTTATGTCCTCGAAGAGGAGTGCACGTTACGGCGCCATGGCCTTGGATGGCTACTTTTATGATTATTTAGCTCATCTGCATTTTACTCTTTTTGGTTTGAGCTTGATCTTTACGATTATAGCTAACTTTAAATTAAAATGCATTGCTGTTTCTGAAGCATCTTAAACAAGACTTAACTTTGACCTTTTGTTGGGATACATCTCGTGATACTTATGTTCATTGTCTGAAGACTTCCATGTGACAAGGCGTTGAACTATGCTATCCCATAGTGCAGCCGTATGTGGCCAAAATAGCTGATAACTGTGTGGGTATCTATCAAAGATTCTATTAGTATTGCAGTTATTCATAGATTTTCCTTTTTCAGAGAGTAGTCGTATTTGCGTATTCACATATCAAATTACTCTTGTTCTCTCAGAACCAAGCAATTCTAAGGAGACAAGTTTAGCCTCGGTGGCCCCACCCTTTCGCCCCACGAAGGTTCCAGTACGTCATTCGATAGCGACACCAGCGTCAGCCTTCTCGACAAATCTCCAGGGCTTGTAGAACCGGCGACACACCTGTATATGTACCCAACTTCCTGCAAGAATGCGCACCAGTGCCACATAATGTCTATTCCCTCCTCAACCAACCCGGCGCATTCTAGTCACAATGGCAGATTTTAGCCGCGCCACGGATGGGCCGTCCCCGCTCTCTGCAGAAGGCTACGATGAATCCCTGCTCCCTGATTTCCACCGCGAATTCATTTCAGGTGAGGATATCCAGGCCTTCGTAACTGCGCTCTCAGCCCCCGAACCTAGCCCTTACACGGATGACCTCACGGCGTATGGACAGAATGGCGCGCCGACTTCAAGTCACCGGAGCAGCTTTGATTCAGGGAGAAAACCGGCGAGTCTAGGACGTCATCAGAGTGGGAGCCAGAGTAGTCTTTTTATCACTGCGCAGAATGACTGGGCGCCTGTGATCCCGCCGAAGAAATCGCGGAAGAAGGGGGAGAAGAGAAAGAAGGCTGGGTCTAGGAGAACTAGCGATGAGACTAGGGAAGGATATCTATATACGTTGCTGAAATGGCCGTTACTCCTCATGGTTGGCGGGTGGGTTGTTGGCTTGGGGTTCTCTTATATGCTAACTAGACTGTACATCTTCTTATACGGTGAGTCTAAAGTATCCGATCTTGCTTGCTTATGAATTTTAGTACAGTTTTGCTGATCTCGCCTCAGAGCATTTTGTCGCATGGAGAGGCCAAAGAGAGAAGCTGAGACGGAAACTACATGCCGCAACAAATTACAACGACTGGGTGAAAGCTGCGGAGGAACTAGACAGGTTTCTTGGAAATGATAAGTGGAAAGTAGATGACGCCTATGCGTACTATGATTATACAACCATCAAAAGAGTGGTAGAGCAGATCAGAAAGACTAGACTAAAGATTGAGAAGGAGGAGAAATATGTCAAACCCGCAAATGCTGGCGCATCTAAGCCACTTGAAGATCTCAAGGGATTGATTGAGGCTTGCGTAAAGAACAACTTCGCTGGCATTGAGAACTCGAGGTTATACTCTCAGACCTATTATGGAACGAAGAATCTCGTTCAAAACTTCATTGATGAGGGTAAGATCCAATCAGCCTGTAAATTGACTATATACTAAACTAACATCTTGAAGTTGAGAAGGGCATCACGACACTTGTGAAAACCAACAAGATCTCTATTGATGAGAAGAGGACCCTGTTCAAACGATTACAGGCAAACTTCGGTCGTTCAGCCTTGTGCCTATCAGGAGGAGCTTCTTTTGCCTACTACCACTTTGGTGTCATCAAAGCCCTTCTTGATGCGAATCTTCTTCCCGATGTGATAACTGGTACCTCTGGTGGAGCTCTTGTAGCAGCGCTGGTTGCTACACGGACAAATGAAGAGCTTAAGGCTCTATTGGTACCTGCACTTGCGGCTCGCATCGATGCCTGTTCTGAGCCTTTCACCGTCTGGGGACCAAGGTGGTGGAAGACTGGTGCTAGATTTGACTCTGTGACTTGGGCGAGAAAGTGTAGTTGGTTCACTAGAGGCAGTATGACGTTTCGGGAGGCATTTGAGCGTACAGGTAGAATCCTCAATGTTTCTTGTGTGCCTGCGGATCCGCACTCTCCTACGATTCTCACAAATTACCTAACCAGCCCGGACTGCGTTATCTGGTCAGCAGTACTTGCATCTGCTGCAGTTCCAGGGATACTTAATCCTGTTGTGCTCATGATGAAGACTCGAGAAGGAAAACTTGTGCCGTACTCCTTCGGCCACAAGTGGAAAGACGGTAGTCTCCGAACGGATATTCCTCTAAAGGCACTTAACCTGCACTTCAATGTCAATTTCAGCGTTGTCAGCCAGGTCAACCCGCATATCAACCTATTCTTCTTCTCTTCTCGTGGCTCCGTAGGCCAGCCTGTCACTCATCGTCGAGGTCGTGGTTGGCGTGGTGGATTCTTGGGTAGTGCCACAGAGCAGTACCTTAAACTGGACCTCAACAAATGGCTCAAAGTCCTTAGGCATCTCGAACTCCTCCCACGTCCCCTTGGTCAGGATTGGAGTGAAATCTGGCTGCAACAGTTCAGTGGTACAATCACAATTTGGCCAAAGTCGGTAATATCAGACTTCTGGCGGATCCTCAGCGATCCATCTCCGAAGCAACTAGCTCGGATGCTACACGTTGGCCAGCAGAGTGCATTCCCGAAGTTGAAGTTCTTGGCAAACAGATTAAAGATAGAACGGATCATCGAGAGAGGCAGACGGGAGACGAGATTAGGGATTCGAAGAGGCAGCATAGAGAGTATTCTGAGTGAGGATGATCTTAGAGGTCTTCTTAGAGCCCATAGTGATCCTGACGCTGAAGAGACCGGAACAGCTACTGAGACTGAAGCGAGCGGAACAGATGAGGAGCATGATCGTGAGAAGTCTCCATTGGTGAAGGCAACCATGAGAGAGGCGGAGATTATTCAGTAGAAAATCAGCCTGTATAAAAAAATTCTGGTGGGGCTATCTGGATTTTGCGCATGCAGTGCACTGCTGAGGCGTTGGGGGATATCTTTGTAGGTTTAGCACATGGTTCTCAGTATATCCATAATAGATTTTGTCTATAACAGATAGGATAGATCCCAGGAAATTTCACCGAGACTGTGGGTACGCGATGCAGATAAACTGCACGATGACAACAGCCTGGAAGTTCAAAAATGCCACAAAGCTTCCATGTGCTGAATCCGGAGAACAAGCTTCCTCCGAGATAAAGTTTAGTCACACATAATAACAACGAATCAAGCCAAAATACAATGAGTAAGAACTGACAAAACCGGAGCCCCTCTATGTTCTAATTACAACTGTGTAACCAAATGATCGAAAATTCTGCATCAGATCGGAATTTACATTGCGATGCTCTCCCGACATGCATGCTCGATGTTTTATGTCTCCAGATAAGACTCTCATGCAGGAAGTATCTTGAGAAGCCCCAATGCAGATGTTCTAGAAAGAGGTCTGGTATAGGAGGAAATTATATCTTTTGTGATCTTCGCTCTTATCGGAGTATTGTTAGGTATGTACGTATTTTGGTTAACTGGGATGTCAATGCTGCAGGTGGATGCGTAGTAGATCCAGTAACTGTACTAGTTGATGAGTGTGTGGATGTCTCACGTTATAGTCTGGGTTGTATGCCGAGAGTTCAATGCCGTAATATTTGTTTACTTGCAAACCCCATGTTCTCTTTGCTGTCTATCAGAGTTTATTGCAGAGATGAACCCTCATTTGATTGAGCGTTTGTATTTGAAGCCCCTGAATTTGCTAGATCATATTTTAGAGGCCTCAGAACAGTCTCAACCTACCTCTTCTATCCATTTTGATAACTGATACGAGTCTTCTCCATTCATTTGAAGCGGACTGTTGAATCTGCATGACAGTCATGGTCATACAGCATGCTAATTAGACTGCGTCTCAATACTTTCCCATAGCGAGATGTCTGTGCCTGGGGAAGCGAGGTTAGTCATGCTAATCCCAGACGTTGCACCAAGCCTCGCGCTTGTGAGTTAACCTCAGTTAATCCTCCGAGCTTCTATGCGGCTCTGTACTTCGACTCTTCCTCAACAATGAAGCATCGGTACATCAGGTGTGCTCTCAAGTTAATCGCTGTTGATTAGAATTTGTATATGCAAATGGCTCAAATGATTGCAAGAAGTTCATCAGCCCTTCATGCACAATGAGAAGATATTTGCTCCGTTGCTGTTAAAGGTCGATGGATACATGCATCACGGCCCTGCATATCAATCCAGGAACAAGAGATCTAAGCCGGAAAATCTCCTGTCGATCTCTCTTAATATACTACATCTGACTTGATAGGTTCTGCGAGGCAGTCAGAGGCATTTACATGCTATTTACCTGTCCCATGGAACCAGTCCAGACGCTACATAGTACACCTGATCTTCATGCAGCTTGATCCAGCTTGGCGACATGAGGATGCATACCTAGTCCCGATCTGGTTGCTATCTCACTGCAATGTCAACAATGTCTGTTTAAACTCCTCCTATGCTACCTAGGTCAAGTCGATGTGAGGCGGATGGAATGCTTGGGTACTCTAGCTGAATGAGGTCTGAGCCTCCTGCATCATTGACGTCCTAGTCGAAGCAAGTACCATCCAACGGAAGTGCTAGTAGGTTTCTTTATTTCGATCTTGTATATATTGTTTGCATGCTCCTCATGCCCAGCCGTTTCCTTCATCATACAACAGTTTTGTCTCTTCCGACAAGTCCATTCCTTTTGGTGCACACCTAGTCACTCATTTTCCTCTGCTTTCACTCATTTTTCATTCGCTTCGCTTTTTGTTTCTGCTGTCTTTAATATGGCAAGCTTCAGATCTGCCATGGCTGCTTCGGCAGTTATGGTATTGTTCGCTGGGACTAATGCTAGTTTTCTTGCTCGACGTGCTCCTCAGCCTTCCTGTGCAAACTTCACTCCATTCGTATATGCTGGTTGTTACCAGGACCCCTACAATGCAAGGGCATTGGTGTTCGATACCGGTCTTGATTCCAGCAGCATGACTCAAGAAACTTGTATTGCTTTTTGCAAAGGTATAGTTCACAAAGCCACAAGGTCATACGATCTGGATATGATAGCTAACCTGGTGAAGGCAACAACTACAGATATGCCGGTTTGGAAGACGGCGGGGAG
Source organism: Xylogone sp. PMI_703 (assembly GCA_021399445.1). Taxonomy (NCBI): domain Eukaryota; kingdom Fungi; phylum Ascomycota; class Leotiomycetes; genus Xylogone; species Xylogone sp. PMI_703. The sequence continues at coordinate 3,448,515 of JAJTUQ010000002.1, read as the reverse complement.
TGTTTCTGCGGTTCTGCCATCAATGGCCCTAAACTTGATGATGCAGAGTGCTCTACTCCCTGCTCAGGGAACCCCGATGAGATGTGTGGAGGAAACCTTATCCTCTCTATCTACGAGGATCCTACCTTCCAAGACGTTGACCCAACTGATATTTCTGATTACGTTCCTCTCGGCTGCTTCTCTGAAGGTTCAAGCGGTTCGGCGTTAGCTTGGCAACAGACTCAAGTTTCTGCGGCATCTCTATCTGTGGAGAGCTGTCTTGCAGCTTGTAAGGCTGGTGGGTTCCCTATTGCTGGCATCCAAAATGGTGACTGCTGCTTCTGTGGTACTGTCCTCGGTGACGGATCTGCCCCTGTTAACTCCAGCGAGTGCAACATTCCTTGCCCTGGGTATGGCTCACAAACCTGCGGTGGCAGCAACGCCTTGAACTTGTACCTCGCTCCGGATCTTGAACCATCCGAGCCTTGCACGCAACGCAGTGTTCCAGGCTCTTCGTCGACAACTTACGGATATCCTCCATCCACCACCACCACCACTACCACCACAACAACGACGCCTTGCACTACGACAACTGCTACAAGCACTTCTTGCACGGAAAGTTCTGGTTCCGGGGCATTCTCTACAACCGGCTCCGGTACCGCCAGCACGAGCCCTGCTAAGGCCTCGACAACTACAAGCTGCACAGAAAGTACCACTTCTTCAGGCGCTTCAAGCACCACAACTCCATGCACCACATCTACTTCCGTCTCCAGACCCAGCTCCAGTCCTTGCCCTGAGAGCTCTACAAGTGCCACAACGACATCATGCACTTCTTCATCGACCAGCATTTCTACTTCACGGATAACTTATGGTAACAATACAATGACCAGAACTACCTCTTCATACACTGCCGCTTCTCTTTGCTCCAGCACAACCGTTGTTGCTCCTCCTGCTGCAACCTGCGAGTATCAAGTTGGAAGCTGGTGCTCAGAAACAATTCCAGACTTCAACAATGGAGCTTCCTGCGAAGATGCAGCTGATGCATGCAATGCCCAAACCTCCTGCTTTGGCGAGGCTGGCTACCCATCCAGTCTGCAATGCTTTGAATTCACCAACTGGTGCACAAGTCTTTCGAACTATTGTAACACTACTTGCGCTACTAGCTACAGCTGCTCCAAGTCTGATTTCTTGTCTTCCAATCCCCCCAGCGGTCCAGCACCCGTTACTCTTACGCAGACTTACCTCTGCCCAACCACGATGGCTACAAGCTCTAAGTCAAGCAGTTCTATAGTCTCTGTCACTTCTACAACTCCATATGTCCTTCCTACTTCTACGAATGGTGGAGTGACTAGCTCTACGCAGACACCACCATCTTATCAGACTCCAACGAGCTCTGCCCCAAGTTCCACCAGCACGACAACTACTACAACTCCTCCACCAACTACAATGACCACGACAACGACGACCACAACCACAACCACGTCTACAACCACAACTACAACGACTACGCAAAACCCTATCCCAACTTGTGGCTCCGTCTGTGTCCAGGCCAACAATCCGCTGATGGGTTACAGTACCGGCAACCCGTTGGGTGGCATCTGCATGCCAGACGTGACCTGCAACAACGAGCTGAGCACGTACAATGAGGGCTACTGCTATAAGATGTACATCAGCCCGAACACTAGCATCGACCCTGCATACACCGGCGGTCAATTAAGGGATGCATGCTGGGATGCCTGCGACGCGCAATACAACGCTTGTGTCAACTTGTGGGCCATGCAGTGCACAGGAGTGGAGCAGATGACTCGCAAGATGCACTGTATGAGCCAGAAGCTTGACTGCCACACTCAGAACTCCAGTCCTGTAGATACCGGCATGTGCTCTGTCTTTGGCCAGTGTTAGATGTTGAAGGTGGGTAACCAGGAAGATGAGGTGGGGGAGAGATGGATATAGCATGGATAATGGCACACTCGTTACTCTGTTCTTGAGATTGTAATTATTTCACTCCTTAATTAATGTTTCAAATCTTGCTATGGGAGCAGGTTTATTTTCAAATTGGGATTAGAGCGGAAGGTGACAGTAAAGTTAATCGAGGTCTAGATCTTTTTTTGCACATTTTTGGTTCTGCTGAGTGGAATGATTCCGTATTGAGGAAGCCGGATCGAGATTCCTGCACCATAATATAAAAGTGGCTGCCGTTGCAGCAAGGTACGACATTTTCAGCCTCTCAGCGCGGTTGCTGTACGAGGGGTTGGTTGATAGGAGGGTCCACCATCATGGTGGCCTCATGAAGAAGGGTTTCCTCAGCTCTTAGTCACCCTAAGTGAAAGAACTTCTTGGCAAATGTTATCACAAAGTCAATGTGAGCGATTGTTCCGGATTTGACTGCATTTTCCACGCTATGTGTCACATCCATGGCTTTGGATTTATGATGTGACATTCCGTATCCTATATTATTTCACTTTTGAATGGGCAATTGGCTCGGGACTGTGTCCGTATCCGTTGAAGCAACCAAGCCGAACCGAAACAAACCTACAAACACTGCACCACTGCCGTATATTCTCTCGAGAATGGCTCTCGAGCTAAGCCCTGGTATTACGCTATATGGTGTATTTACCGAGTGATCAGCCTTACAGTGTTGATAAAACGCACTGTATAGAGTTACATTTGCTATATAGCTCGAGAGTCATTTTTCGTGAGAACATACGGGTACGCATCACAAGCCGAATGCCCGGATGCCTGATACCACCCCTTCTGTCTGCAATACGAGATCATTTTAAGCCCTTTTAGCGTAATAGATAAGACAGGAGAGCATCATCTCTCGGATGGATGCAACGGAATGTGATCCGCGAGCAGGGCGGTTATATAACAAAACCCCTGATGCAGTAGTTCGTCCCTTAGTGGCTATCACATCTCACAAAATAAGAAAGACAAGAATTCAAGCGAGGTTGTTTTCATCATCCCCCTCTCCCACTCCGAAAAAAGTGGCCGAAATTGGCAGGATAGAGAAAGTAACTCTAAAAAGGTTTACTTATATTTTTTAGAAGCAAATGGATCAAGAAACAATTCATAAATTATATAATAGTTATACCATTAGACTATATGCTTATAAGGAGTTAAAGGGCAAATAATGTAGGGTTTTGGTGTTAGGAGCATGGGCCAATTTCGGCCAACTTTTTCGGAGTGGGAGAGATCCCCTAATAAAGCTAGTAAAGCAAGCCAAGTAAAGTAAAGTAAACTAAGCAGGCAAGCAAGTAAAAACAACCAAATCAACCACCCACGATTCAACATCCTGTCCTCAATTCCCCCACCACACCACACCACACTACAACCACAACCACAACCACGACCGCAACCACAGCCGCATGAGTCAAATTACCTCAACCCAAAGCCAAAACTCAAAACTCAAAACTCAGCCCAGCCCCAGCCCCCAGTGGTCCCAGCAAAAGTCCCAGCAAACCCCTCAACGCCCCTCTCCTGCCAGGGACACAGCCAATCGAACAGGCGTGCAAAGCCGACCCAGGCTCGTACCCCTTCCCTTACCAATATTTCCCTCTTTTCTTGTCATTTTTTACTTTTTCTTTTTCTCCCTGGCGCAATCTTAGATGCAGGATGCCGGAGATCGATGCACATCAGGAGTGGCGTGAGGTCGGTTTTTTTTTTAATTTGGTTGGCGCTCTTTTTTTGAGGGTTTTTGTTGATATCTCGTACTTTTCGTACGGATGTACGTGGGGTCTTTCCTGACCCTGCCTTACAGTTGCCTTACCATGCCTTTGCCTTGTCTTAATACAAGTAAAGTATGAGTTAGGGGACTGTTAGTTACACACAGGCCAAGGCTTTTTTCATGGAATAGGATATTCTGTGGCTGGCTGGCTAGCTGGCTACGGTTAGTTGATGTGAATAGTGGCTTGAGATGATTTATTAGGCTGGTCGTTTCAGCACTGCGCTATGCTACCCTAGAGTTACGTACTTTTACTAGTTACTTCGACTTAGCTGCACGTCACACTCTTTGGGTGCAGTAGTGTCCCTCTTCTTTCCTCTGAGCCCCGTTCCAGGTCTCCTGGTCGACGACGCTGCAATATTCAATGACTTCATTATATGCAGTTACGTATGTATATGTATGTCAGACGGGTACGGCGAGGAAGATGGACAAGTACGGAGGTAATCACGTCCGCGGTACTTGACCACAACGCATCTCCTGAGCTTGCTTACCTTAGCTTCGGGGAAGAGAAGGATGTGCTTTGAAACTGAGGATCCTGCAAGCCCAAAATACCACCTAAGCATTTGATTACATCACCTCCAATTGTGACTTCTCCTTCTTCTCGAATATTCAACGCCTCGAGGGCAGTTTAAAATAAAACCAAGAATATAGCCGCCAGAAAAGCACCGAGGAATCATCAATTGGAAGCCGTGCCGGTTAACCTGATGGCATCCGTACCGTAGTCCGGAAAGCTCGAAATGGGCGGGGAGCCCAGTCCGGGCCCGTGCGATCCTGTTCCCCGAGCCGTGTGGTGCTTTGGTGCTGGTGTTTTTCTGTAACTTGTTATCATCAATCTGTGGGTTTGGCGTGGTTGGTGCCGGGTCGCCTTTTCCCCCTTTTCTTGGAGCGTCCAAGCGCAAGAAAGTGGCTCGAGTACTAGTAGTGGCAGGCAGGTCAAGACCGCGCTGATGGGCGGCGCTAGGCCCAACGCGGCAACCGCGGGGTTGTGGACGAGGCGCGCGGTTGGTGTGGACGATGAGGGGCAGGAGGAATGTAGTTGAGAGGGCAATTGACAGAGAACGATGGATTCCGAGGGTATTGAATGGGTATTATCGAGAGAATTATTGAGAGGCATTGAGAGTTTTGACCAGAGGGCATTGAGATATCTCTCTTCTCTTCTCTGCCCCAGCATCAGCAGCCAGAATCAACACCAAAGACCCTCGAGATCTGGGATCTTCCAGCCCAGGCAAGAAACCCAGCCTTGAGCATGCTCTTGCTGCTTCATGACTGGTCCATCGCGGCCATCATCGGCCATCATCAGCCATCGGACCACTCGCCACGATTGCCAGTAGCGCCTATGTCTATCTCATCTCATCTCTTGTTCTGGTTCTGGCTTAATCTCTGGCTTTCCTCTGTCCTTGCTCAATCTGTCATCTCTCAACCAACTGGTCGCCTCCCCGGTCAGATGGTGCATCCGCCCTCAGCCGCCAGGACTCTCATGGCAGGATTGCGTCGTACCTCCTATCCAGTTCGTCAATGGACCAGGAGCAATACGACAAGACAAGCTACCCCGCCCTGCCTTTTATCTATTAACGCGTGCTTCTTATCACCGTGGAGCCTCTCTTGACTTCCTTCTAGTTCTAGTCGTGCTCCTCTCTCCTTTTCTGCTTATTTACTTGTACCGCTGCTGCTGCTGCTGCTACTGCTACACGTAATATCTGGTTTCGATTCCATCAATTTGCACGTCTCATCCCGTGTGTATATATATATATATTTCTTTCCGTGTTACGTTTTTATTCTTTTTTGTTTTTACTTCTGACATACTGTCTCCCAATCAACTCCTCCTATCAGTGGTGTGTCAGCAGTAGCAGAACTTACTTTCAAACCACGGACGGGAACATCGTGGAGAATGGCCTGATTCCCGCTGCCTTCAACGTGAACCATGACGCGTGCTAAGGTCGACCCCGCCCTGCGCAAGAGGACTGCAAATGCCTGCCAGAATTGCAAGAGGAGGAAACAGAAGGTCAGTGCTTCGACTTGCTTACTTTCTTTTTCGATCTCTACTTCTTTGCTTCTTCTCTTTCTCGCGTTATCATCATGTTCGATCTCGTTCTGCCTCCTTGACTTCGAGTTTGCGTCATGCTTCAGGGGCATTTCTTCTCAGGTGTATGCGTGTATCTACGATGTCTCTTTGAACAATGGATATTGTTATCACTACAAGAGAAGCCATTGCTTCATGCATCATCCTTTAGACTTCGCCCGAAGAGAGGGCCCTGTCAAGTTAGCCATTATCATGAGAAGACTTTAGCCTTCAATTGATTGGTTTCCATATCTTTACCCCCTCTCTAGGCTCCCTCAAACTTGTCAATTCGGTGCACCTTTTATCTTCAATTGGGTTCTCATTGGCAAAGCATGACATAGCACAATATCCGTTCCTCGTTTGTGCTTGGGGCGACGAGAGCCTTTCTGCTAACCCATGCTCCATCAAGTGTAATGGCTTGCATCCGTGCAACTCTTGTTTCAAACGCAGTCTCGTGTGCAGCTATGGCCCGACTTTCGAAGACAGCTCCGACTCGCAAGAGCCTTCTCCTAAACGCCAAATGCTAGCATATCCTACTTCTTCCTTCAACCGTCCTACTAGGCCCATACCGTCGAGCCCTGTATCCCATAAATCACCGGTTGTGGGACGACCGGTAGGGCAAGCACAATGCCCACCAGGTCTAGCTGGGAGCTACGGACCTCAAACACCTACTACCACAGCAACCCCCGATACTACCAAGGAGAACAAATATATGGAGGATAAGTTTGACAAGGAGCTTATAGATCCTGCCTCTTTAGTCACAAGCGAAAAGGAGGAAGAGGCTGTCTTGTATGGAGCTCCACGCATGCTGCAAGATCCTACTGGAAGACTGTGTAAGCTCCTGATATCTTCCACGCTTTGGTTGCCATATTAATGGTCTACATAATATAGACGCTAATATCTTGCATAGTATATCTTGGTGATTCAGCTTCTCTGTCCTACCTGCAACTAATAAGAATGATCATTGAAAATGCAGCCGGCCCTTCTCCTTTCACTTCAGATCCTGGCAGACACAGAATCGTGGAGCCTATAATTACGCTACCAGTTGATCTATGCCAGACGCATCTTCTTCCAGATAAAGAAACCGCAAATGTTCTAGTTCAGTCATACTTTATTAACGTGAGCTTGTCAAGCTAGCTGTCTAGATCCAAACTAAATTTCAATAGACTAATGGCCTTCTCGAAGTTTTTGACCGTAATGAATTCATTCACACCCTTGAAACCTGTTATGCAGATCCACTCAGCGTGGACCCGTCGTGGCTATGTCTGCTTCATCTCACATTTGCTATTGGCCTTGTGATGGCAGCGCCGGCACCAGGGACTCCTGAAGATGCGGTTATTCAGAAGCTCAAGGCTGGGAGTATAGATCGATCTTACGCATTCTATCTGAATGCCAAGCGGCTCAGTGACCCTCTAGCAGTGGGATTTGAGGACGCAGGGTTCTGGTCTATTCAAGCTCTTGTACTCATGACGGTATATATGCTGGCAATCTCCAAACGCAATACTGCATATGCATATTATGGTCAGAAAATGTATTAAATATTTCAAAATCACTCTCTAACAGACTTATAGGCATGGCCGTCCGCTCCGCCTTTGCCCTGGGCCTGCACAAGGAAGAAACCATGCTTATTTTCAGCTCTCCTGACCAGACGGTCCGAAGGAATTTGTGGAGAACGCTCTTCATCCTGGATCGATTTCTCTCTGCTTCCTTAGGCAGACCCACCGCCATTCACGAAGATGATTGTTCAGGAGACACTCTCATACCGGATGCAAAGCAATCGAAACCAGAGCAGGATACACTGCCCACCGTTGCCAATATCAGAGCCACGAACCTTCAAGGCCTCCAAGCTTCTGTTCGAACATGCCACACCATAGGACTGATCTTACAAAAGGTGTACTCCAAACGGAAAATATCCACGAAGCTCGCACAGGAGATTGCAGAACAATGCAAAGGCTGGGGACAGGCGCTAGATCCAACCTTACGAGCGCGTCAACCAAAAGTGGTCAATGCAAGTCAAGGAATTGCTATTCTACATGCCAACCTATTCCACTATCACTCTATCATACTGCTCACCCGGCCCTTTTTTGTCTTTTTGCTAAGCAAGGAAAAGAAGGAGGGCTCTCAAAAGCAGAAACGAAGTTCGAGAATGGAGAGTTTCGCGGAAGCCTGTGTCCGTACAAGTGGCCGGAGTATCGCATTGGTGCAGAGGGCTTACGAGGCTCAGTACCTTCCTCGAAGAAATCCATTTATCTTGTAGGTTTTCATGTCATGACTATTGAGTCCAATGTCTGAACAGGACGCAGATACTTTCTCTTTGCAGCTGCTCTCATAACCCTTTCGAACCAGTTCAGCCCGGTTGCCCGAGACCCTACAGCCAATGTATCAATCCATGCCGCAATTAATATTATGAAATATTTCTCAGCAGAGGATGAGCAGGCTGGACGACTACTGGATATCTTGGTATGCTTTTACGATGTGGTTCGTCAACGACGCAACTTCCCAATGAAGACGGAAGAGCCTGCCAGCAAGGGAACACAAAGCCTGTCTACTTCAATGCCAACACCCCGAGAGGATGTCTTTCTAAAAAGCGTCTCGTCCTCTCCACAAAAGGCATCAGTCCTGGGTAACAGGCCTATTTCCAAGACGGAAACCTCGGATCCGAATGTCAGCCCTACAACTACATTCCGTGGTACTAATCTCTTGGCTAGCATTGAGCAGCGAAGTATGAATCAAGACTCACCACAACGCAGCCCCGCTCAAACAAGGTCTCCACATGATTGTAGTGATACTTTCCTTGACATATCAAAGGCCACGAGTAATCACCCCAGTGCTGCGAGCACTAACAGCATAGACGGCGATTCTCTCCCGGGAGATGCTGAGATTGATTTTCAAGCCTTGTGGAGCTGGCTGCCAGGTAACAACAGCGATAGATCCAGGGCATCAGCTCCTTTAGTACCGACTGGTAGAGAAGATCATTCCTTACCTAAGGGGAGGATGATAGTCGAGTCTAACACGAAGAGAGATATGCATAGCGGCGTAGACGTTCATGACTTCAGCGAAAGCAATGTACCACCATTCGGTATGACGAATGATTTCAAGAGGAGTTAGTTGAAAAGTGCGTATGATTCATGATAGCTCGTAACTCTTTACTCTGTAAAAGTAGGAGGAGAAAAAAGCTTTGCTCTTAATGAAAAATAAGGGGGAGTTGTGCAGGGGTTGACTCGGAAGGGCGTTTTTGGAGGATGATAGGATGGAGTCCTGGCCGAGAAGGAAGGTTTTAGCCTTTTCATTTTGCTAGACGTCTATTGTGGGTTTTGGGTTTGGAACTGGGATTGGGATTTTCGTCGGATTTTTTTTCCTAATGCAGTTGGGAATATGGGATGTGTACGATAATGATTTTAAACATAATGCGTACGGGTAAAAAGGATAGGTTTTGAGATTCCTGGAGAGAAGAAAAAAGAGGGGGGGGGGGAAGGAGAATGAAGAGCTGTCAAATCTGAAGAAACGTGTTATGACGAGTGACAACATTACCCTCACACCTCAAACATTATCGTAAAACAGAGTGGTAAAGTTTAATACAGAACTCTAGAAGCGGGTATTCGACCCTTCTATTCATTTATCGTAACACCAGGGTTCTCGAAAAGGAGGGAGTAAAAAAAAGAGTCTGTATACATTATACATAAATATGGCATGATAACCCTCTACAACACCAACCGTCCCGGCTCCTCCTCCAACACAGCCCTTATCCTCTCCAGGAACACCTCCGCTCTCTCCTCGTCCCCCTTTGGCACTGTAACACTGAACATACTAACGGGGGCTACCTCCGAAACACCAGCCACAGGTGACTGCGACTGCACAGCCACCGCAGAAGGCTGCTTCTTCCCAGCCAAGATATCAATGATATCGAGCTTCTTCCTCGGCAAGGATGCTTGTTGTCCGAGAGGTGTTTGGGGTAGGGCAGTAATCTGAGGAAGGAAGTTTCCTCTCGCGCCGAACTCTGAATCCACGGTGTTCAATCCCAAGATCTCATCGAAGAGTTCGTCAGCTGTGGGTTTTGTCGCCTTAGAGCGCGGTAGGTCGTCGTTCGCTACGTCTGTGGCGCGGGCTATGAATGTCGAGAGCGGGAGGTAGACTCCCAGTGTGCTCTGTATCCGCTTCTGCACTTCGAGAACGGCCTTTAGGGAAATCGGTAGTGCGACTTCGAGGGCTTCTTCTTCGACTATTGGCTCTGCTGCGGCTGCAGATGGCTTAGCTGGTGCGGGGGCAGATGGGACGATCTTGATGTTGCTTAGGTCGAGGTGGGAGCGTTTCTCGATGCCGGAAGAGAGTTGCGCGGGGTAGGATTCGGGGATTGAGCCAACGTAGGCGAGGACGTCGCCCTTTAGGAGACGGTTGTTTGGACCTGTGGGGGTCATGTTTTCTATGGCGGAGGCATCGAGACCGAGTTGGTGGATGAGGACTTCGACGGAGGGGTAGAGAGGGTAGGTTTGCTTAGGGGCTTTTTGTCCGGGGGATTTCTTTGCTGGGGGAGCTGCATCTGCGGATTTGGAGGACGATGATGGCGGTGGTTGGGATTGGGCTTCTGATTTTGCGGACTCTTGCTTGGGAGGAGCGGAGGATTTGTCTTCGGGTGGGATCTCGAGGGTGCTGAGGTCGTCGCCGGGCTCAGCGAGGACACCGATTCGGGTCCCGACCTGGACCCCTTTACTCCCGTCTCCCTGGATGATCTTGGCGAGTACTCCGTCGTCCTGTGCCTCGACATCCATGGATGCCTTGTCGGTTTCAATCTCCAATAGGATGTCTCCGGCAGAGAAGGAATCGCCTTCCTTTACTTTCCAGCTTGCGATATTTCCCTCTGTCATTGTGGGCGAGAGAGCAGGCATTGTGAAGTTGTGAGCTGCGAGAGAAGCCGCAGACGTGCGGAAGCCTGTGAGTCCAATTGTAGAATTAGCCAGATATTCTCTACCATTGAAACAGCCGTTTTTCTAATCCTTCTCCTTCTCTTTCACTACGATTATATAATTTCGGACTGACCTCGAGCTGTAACATCCTGTCGCAATTGGCGAGCAGTAAGCCTTGCCGACAAGCGGCAAGCTGCTGCGAAAGACGCCATGTTGACACCCGTGATTGAAGCTCGATTGAGCCGGTGTTGTCGCAGAAAATTATGGTTTCGGGAATGGAGCTTCGCTGGCCGAGATGTTGGTTGGGATAGTTCAACGGAATATCAAAAGCACGGACCAAGTAGCAGAAACCGGATAAAATATTTCACCGAATGACCGAGAATATTTTGGGAATATGGTGAGATGTTTTGCTCTTTTTGTGAAGAAAGAGGGGCATTTTGTATACCACAGTAGGTAGATCAATTGATTAACTATTGAAATAATGTTTAATAACTAATTAGAAGTACTCGTCTATCTAGATGCCAGCGTTCTCAAGAGGTATTTTCCTCCTGCGACTGCAGGTCAATTGCAGCAAAGCAACCACGAAGCAACTACACCACATCTTCTTCATACCCAATTCAGCCCATCCTTCTTCCCACCAGCAATTCTCAACAAGCACCCTCCTACGAGCAGTGAAGAGAGCTCAATCAAAGACACCACAACATGTCCTCCCCTCAAAATCAACATCAAAACCGACACCATCCACATCCACAACCACATCCAAACCTAAACCCTCAGTCCTAACATACCAATCCTTCGCCGCAAACCTCGCCCAGAAAGCGAATCCAACCCTCCTCTACCAAGCCCCCAGCCACACGTTATTCATGATCTCCAGCTACAGCGCCGCGACCTTCTTCTTCAGCTACGCCGGCATAAGCTTCTACTCGAACTACCTGCACCCTCCGCCGGGGCTGGCGACCTGGGTGCCCATTGCCTTCGCGGGGATATGCTTCATGATGGGTGCGTTTGGCGGGTGGATGATGCTGGGGCCAGCGGGGATTATAAAGTCTATTACGGCAATTCCGCAGAGGGCTTTGACGTCTACGTCTGCATCTGCGTCGACGTCTGCGGCTCTCGTGGGGAAGAAAGTTGCTGCTGTTGCTACTGCTGGTAGTAGCAGTGCAAATGCTGTAGCAACAGCGGCAGCAGGAGGAAGTCCTCAACCCGAACTCAAAATCGAAGTCGAGCTCCGGAAGATGCTCCCCATCCCATTCTTCCCATCCCGCAAACTCCTCGTCAAGCCCGAGGACATCGTGTTCGACCACCGACTCTCTGCCACAGCATCATCAGGGACAGCATCAACACCAGCATCAGCAGCAGAACTCCGCAGCCGACGCCTACAAGCAGAGGAGGAACAACGACGGAGACAGGAGTACGAGCGGACGCACATCCTGACGGCGCCATTCCGACACGCGAGCATGGCGTTCTACAGCGTGTTCAGGTCGCTGCGGCAGACGTGGACTAGGGAGGGGTTCGCGAAGGTGAGGGTGCAGGGACGGACGTACAAGTTGGATGTGGTGGATGGGTGGGCGTTGGATGAGGGGAGGGCTTTGGATCGGTTGGTGCAGGTTAGGCCTCGGGCACCGGTGTTGTGATGGGAGAGAGAGACTGTGCGTATATGTGTATGATATGACGGATGTTATAAGGCTCTATCTCTTTCTTGCTTAGGACAGGCCTCAGAGATAGAGGGGGAGTATAACTCTGCAGTCTGCAGTCAATCAGGAATCACAACCCTACAATAACTACATTGTAAAAGAATATCCTCCTCTATTCTCATACTGATACTCATACCCACCTCCATCAATTACTATCACTCATTACTCAAGATCGCTATATCAAAATCTATATACAACCCATAGTGACAGCGGTAGGTACACAGCAGAGCAGATCCTCAAATCAACAGCCACGCTAGCGATCAACCAACCAAACCAAACCAACGGAGAGATGCACTACCCCGCATCCAGCCTAGTCCCTCGCGAACACCTGTGCCCCTCCAAAACCAAAACCAAAACCAAAACCCAAACCAAACTCGGAACCTAGACTAAGACCAGACCCAACTAGGACCCCAAGCTCGATCGACCAGCCACAGAAAGTCACTAGCTCCCAATAAGGCAATCCGGTGGGAACTAGCGTGCGCAGAACGCCACATACATGCCAGAACAGGAATCCGTTGGAACCAAAGACGCAACAAACTGCAACCTACGACACAATTCCTCAACGTCAGTGAACTGAAAAGCATGTGAATGTCTTTTTACCCCTCATTTTTTTGGTTCGGTAACGGAGTACGACATGGGTAGTACTGGATGTGTTTCCAAGGAAAATGTAAAATCCGGTAACATATGAATAATGATGAAGAAGAGTGATAGAACACAGAAAGAGTGAAAGCATAATTACATAATTATACATACTCATTCCATCACCGTGCAGTTCACTTCATGCTCGTTGTGACTGGATGCCAAAAATTCGGCTTTTGTGATGGTGGTGGTGATGGTGGTGTACGGAGTACGCGCAAAAGAGAGACAGACCTATCACGAGAAAAAGAGGTTTGGTGTTGATCTCTGGCGACCCAAAGCTGCGCGATCTGAGCTCGGATATCGGGTTCAGAACTCGTCGCGCTGTACGGCTTTGCAGAGATGCCAGCCAATGAGAACGCCATACTGCAAACAAGCATTTTCGCGAGGTGACGATTTCAGGGAATTCAACTTCATCTTCCACTATGATTGGTCCATGTGAGCGCGAGATGGCAGCCTCGCCTTTTTTTGCTGTCTCTTCACTTCTTCCTTGATGGGTATGGGTGCGTGGAAGGATCGTGTGTTTGTCTGTGATGGGATGGAGTTGGGTGCGTGATGGTGTGGGTCACATGAACAGCAGGAAAATTAACAGACCGGGTGCCACCATTCACCATTCACATTTCTTCATTCTTCCCAGGACAGAAAGCTTGGCGTGGTAATGGCACATAAGGGCACAGCAGAAAGGCCACGATACTGACGCAGTGATGCTTTTTCCCTCAGTCGCTTCTCTTGTAAAGCATCACGCACAATTACACAAACCTACATGCGTTATACACGCATCGGCATCGAGATGCAAGCAGAGCATGTATCGTGAGGTCGTTGAAGAAAGAAGATGGAGTATATCATGGGAAACCCCACATTACTGAATAATACCCGTGACTACGGGACGAGCTTGCACTACTGGTCCTAGGCGATCAGTGATCACCAAACGAGGCGAGGCTAAAAGCGGACGGGTAAAAACTGATCAACGGACCACCAACCACTGATAAGCGCACAACACAACAAGCGAAAAAGGAAGCTAAGAAGCTATTCGCAAAAAAAAAGAGAAGAGGACAGATGATCGCTCTTGTGAACTTATGCAATGCACGCATTGGCACTGCATAAATGTGTAACTCCTTTCTATGGGATCTTCTCAGCTGAACCAGACAGAGTGCGTGATCTACTCAGCACCTTCTGTTCTTCGGTAGCGAGAGATATCGGAGGCAAAGGTTAAAGAAAAAAGGAAATAATATATTGAAAATCTGGACGAAAGGATGATATCGGCGTTGAAGCGGTGAAGGCCTCTGGGTGAAGCAAACTCGTATCTGTATCTCAGATTGGTGCCCTGGGAGTCGGGCGTATCCCTGTGCAGCCGCTTGGCAGCGAAGACGGGTTGTGTCACACAGGATATCAAAATTTCTTTTTCTGTTGCAGGGAGAACCATGGGAGAGAAAGGAAAAGTGACCTCTGTGCAGCATCAAACTTACAGTGCTCACCCTCATGCTACTCGGCCTCGATAATGATGCAGCAAGCGCCTGCACCAATATCCTCGATACGCGGGATATGGATAGTAGCGGCATCGGCACATGGACGACCGATGGAGGGGACTTGAGAATTACAGCAGTAGAATTGGCCTTCTTGAGCACGCACCTGCCGCATGCATGACTAGCGCCCAATCCACAGGGTCCGCGGCCAAAGCTCTGGGAAAGACGAGGATGAGGATGAGCATAGGCATAAGCATGGAGTACAGCAGCACGGTATGAGCATCCTAGAAACTGATATCTCGCCGGGGACCAGGGCAGTTGGTCTGTCATTTGGCCCCCTCTCCTGCCACGGAGCACGTCTTCACATCGGAATCTTTCGATAAGATCGGATTAAAGTTGCTTCGTAATTGCCCGCCAGAGGGGCGGCCTCGTTAGGGGTCCTTCGTTAAACTCCTCTGCCGTCTTTGGCGCCTCTATCTTGCTCCCTGGCTTCCTTTGTGCCTCGCGTACTGTAATGTGCTGCATTGTACTACCGTTGCTTGCTGGTACGGTGCCGTACGACTATCAACCCCATCCCTGGGAAGAAGGTACAGTACTGTACGGTACGGTACGATAACGAGATATGCCCCTCACTCACCGCCCCCGGACTCTTCTTGATCATTACTTTACCTACCAGATGGGATTTAAGGTTGGAAACCCCTTTCCTCGCGCTTTGCATCTGCTCTGCTGTATCCTTGTGTGTGCCACACTTTGGCGTGTGAACTGTACAATTGACCTTCTTACCCTAGAAAAGATGGGCTCTGTCAACCCGATGAATTGGATAAGAATTGGATAATAGCGATGATCTCTAGCAGTCGTGGCAGTTCTTTCCACGGTTTCCCATCTGTGTCGTCCGTAGATCGCGAAAAGGAAGCGCAGAACGAGGCTGCCGCTAAGATTTGCGAGAGGCCACGAAGTCAAGGCATTGGGCACCGTTGAACGTTGATCCAGCGCGATAGATTGGAGAGAGCGAAGCAAGTGAGTTAAGTGCGGTACGGCAGTGAGGCGCGCGCGAGAGGGTGCTCCGTGCGTTCTGTCTCTCCGCGCGAAGGGAAAGAGGGCAGGAAGGCGAGAGGAAGGGGAATGCGATAATCAAACGAGAGAAAAAAAGCTCCGATATCCGACCCCACATCGCGCAAGGACCAGAAGAGGCAGAGGTGAGGTTCAAGAAAAGGATCGGGGGCCAATCCCACCACACGACGACAACCGATGCCAGTCGTCTCCGGCCCATGGGGCGCCCAAGCAAAGGATTTGCTGCAGATTGACGAGAAGCAGAAAAGATCCGTAGTGCGCTGGTCTCAAGGTATGTGCGCGGTGCTGCATCGGCCTTGCATATCTGCTTGCTCTCTTTCCTGGCCGTTGGCGTTTCTTCTCGTGGGTGTGGGCAAGGAAATCTTGTACCTACCTACCACAGTAGTCCGTAGTCCGTAGTCCTCCCCCCTTTCCTGCATCGTCGTCCCGAATGGGTCCAATTGCACAACGATGACCGACATCATGCTGCAGCCCTCGGACAGGACGTTTCTCTTGGGCAGGGCAACGTTCGAATGTCCAATATCCAATCCGCAACCTCGACGTCGTTCCTTTACCTTCTCTCGACTTCAAACTACCGTGTTCTCTCTTTTCAGCGTGGCAAGGAAAAACCTCTGGTTCTAGAGATTCGGCGATGCGTAGCGCTGCAGTCGAGCGTCATGTTCTGCGTGCCCGTGGATACCCAACCGTGTCTCTCCGATGCATGATTGACTCGGAGATGAAGCATGGAGCATGGAGCTCTCGAGTTCTTGGAAGTTAGATGCACCATTTTCTTGTGGTATCGGAGTGGTTTCCACGAGAGAAGATGGAAGGAGCACCAGGAACAGGAGGAGAAACAGAAGGAGGGGCAAATGCCTCCACCGTCAAAACAAAATTGTGGGCTTTTGGGTTAATGTACAAGTAATGACCTGCGCAAGTGACGCGCACGTGGTCTTTTTTTTCTTTGGTCCTAGTTTTTGCCCTATCTGACTGTAATATGTACGTATGTCGTGAATTATTATGACAGTGTGACAAGTAAAGCCCCTTGCTAGGGTTGTCCAAGAGAAAGTATTCCAGGCAGTACCGTACATTAGTCGTAAGAGGGTAGGTGAGTAAGAGAGGGAAGAGATCTCGTGCAACATGACGGGAGATTTTGGCTCCACCGAATCAACCGAAAATGGTCTTTGTATCGCAAGCCTGTTTGCGTAATTATGTGTTTCTTGAAATAGCAGAAGCTAAAATTCCGTATACCCGCGCGTGGTGTTGATGGAGAAAGTCACGGGTTGCAAACGAATCATAATATTTAGAAATTATGGGGTTGTCCAGTGATATGTTTCTTAGGAAGAACAGATTGCGCCACCGAGCAGACGATACACGATAGGATTCCATCAGCTTACACCGAGTCAACCGTCTAACTTGCACGGAGCAAATGCAAATGAGCGACGCACGACATGGTGTGGTGGTGCCTTGCGTGAAGGATCCTGGTGCTATGTGTCTGGGAGTAATAATGCTATTTCAACCGTTTTCCGTGCCTTCTGTCTTACCTGTGATAGTGCTCTAGTCATGTCGCGCGGGCTTCACCTGACCCTCGCTCCCACCACGGGGACGCCCGTTTTGAGGCTGAATGGGCAATCTGACTTTATGCTACCCTCCTCGTATCGTCCGTGAGGGCCCGCGGCGTATCGGTGTCTTCCCTCATGGCACACAGCACGCAAGTCATTCCGTTGTAGTAATCTGGCTCATCTGGGACTGTTACGGAGACATGGCCGATGGAATGTGACCAGCCACGATGATTAGGTCAGTCCGGCTCTAGAGAAAAGTGTGTGTGCGTGTGTAATCCACGAGAATAAAGGTGGTGTAGGTAGTTAGTGTAGACAGTGTAGGGAGTGGGTGTGCGTGAGTGAGCAATGTTTCTGAACCAGGCGTGCGTAGGTCTCCATGAGCGAGTGCGTAATAGGATGAGGAGCAGCAGAAGCAGAGTGTGGTGGGTGGGAAAGGATAGGGAAAGCGACAAAAGAGGCTTGGCCGGCCTGATCTACCAGTACGCTACGGAGGGGTGCGAGCGAGTGTGATGGACGACGGAAGTATGGCTGCTACTGTATGTGATAATGTGAAGCAGATGTGAGGAAGCTTCTGAGACCCCGCGAGAAGCAGCATCGCGATGCTGATGGAGGCGGTGAAAGCGTGTCTGGGATCATGATCATGGGAAGAGCATGGCCGGCATCCAGTGACAGGCCAGCAATCGTACGTCGCAGCAGGAGGATCAGTACAGTACAGTATCAGACATCACGCAAGGAGCACACACCCCAGAGCACGAGTAGTACCCCGGCCTCTTGGGAATCTCTCGTCTCCATGCTGCCAGCGAGTCGTTCCATTATTATTGTTGACGTTGTTGACGTTGTTGACGTTGTTTGACGTTTGTTTTGTTGTGGCTTGCCGTCGTCGGTTTGTGCTTTGTCATTGCGCAGATTTTGAAGGGTCCATACGACATGGGCCGTGCAGTGGGCGGGCAAAGGCGAAAAGGGAATTGAAGCTTTAAATCAGCATCGTGGGGGGAGGGCCTGTCGATGAGGGGAGGCCACTGACACCAGGCCAGGACAGGCCCAGGAAGGACCAGGAAGGACCAGGGCGCTGGTACGGCAGTAGGGCTAGTGCGACTATCATTGGCTGCAGGGCGGGAATTGCGAGGGCGTCTGTCGAGGGCCGTCGCGGCTGGGAAGGCCAAGGCGAGGGACGCCATTCGCAGACGGTGGTTTAGAAGGGCAATCCGTACCCAGCGGTTTATTCTTATTACGGCACCGTACTGTAATTATTGGTATTCTCCAGCAGACGTGTCCAGACTAATAAGTGTGGAAATACGATACACTGCAGTACTGCACTGTGCTGTACTGTGCTATATCTGGATGATGCATGGTCGTCCATTACCGTAGTTACCGTAGTCCACGGCAGAGTCTAATTGCAAGTACTTTTTTGGTGTTGTTAGTGCTGTGGTAGAGCTCCTCTTGGTGCTGTAGCTCGAGCCAGGGCCAAGCAAGACGAGCTGTCGTCTGAGCGCTGGAGGCGGGGCCACCAACTGACCAGAAGCTCCTCAGGGCACCGGAGCACGCACTGTTCGGGCTGGTATGGTGGGGTGTATTGTCTTTTCTGGTCTCTCTTCTTGGGGGCCCCTCTTTTGCAGTACCGTCTGCTGTCTTCAAACCGTCATGTCCCAAGCAACTCGCTCCTTCGTGGGCCCTGGGAACGATAAGCAAAGCAACTGCATCGCCGGTTGTTTGATGGGACGCAATCTGCGCTGCGGTTGGCCCACGGTGCCGCGCAAACTGGCGATGACCAGCCAGAATTGGTCGTTGCTGGAGATCGTTGCGTGCTTCCGTCCCAGCACAGGCAAGTCCAGCCTGGCCGTCGCTTGCTGAGAGCGTTTCAGGTGCGTTGTGGAAGCTGTGAGCTGGAAAGGCTGTGTTGAAGCAGCGAGATGAGGAAAGAAATGAGACACTACACGGCGCGCTCTGTTCAGCAGGGCGTTGCACTGTGCAGAGTGCAGTCCTGTCCTGCGTCGTGACCGTGTCGGTGAAGCCATCTATCGTCTTATGTTCTCGGTCTGTGTATGAGTCGTTTGTTTGTTTGTTAGCCAGCTATCATAACTCTCTGCTCCATGACCGTGGAAATTATATGAGCAGATACAATATTGTCACTAGAACGGTCAGCCCGCCGTGTCAGCACAAGCACCAGCACCAACACCAGCACAACCGCCGCCCTGGGTACCGTTAGATGTTCGATGGTGGTACGAGCGTCCTTGGAGGTTTTGATATTGAACGGGGTCCACGGGGACACCCTGGGCCCCGTACTGCCAGTGGGAGGGTTCGCTGATCGCGCGCTGCACCAGCCTCGTTACGGCGCGCTACCGTGGCGACCTATGACGCCCCCAGCCCGCCCGAGCCAGGCTAGCGGTCGTAGCGCCAGCGACTAACGGTGGGAACTGTGCCAGGTGCCTTCCCAGGGGGGTCGCCCGCCTTCAGCACACAGACACTGCTGGCTTGCCGGGAGCTTCTCTCACGCCCTCACGCTCGCTCTCTTACTGTACCGTGTTGTCTCTCTCACACTCTCCCACTAATATCACGCTTGTCTCGCCCCTCCTCCTCCCTCATAGAACATACAGAGCAGCGAGCGAAGAACAAGAGCAAGAGCGAGGGCGAACGCTTGTTCAAGACACCCAACCGTGCCACCATCCCACCATATGCTCGCCGAAATTGGATTGCCCTGTGCGCGCTGAACCCCAACTCCCACCCTGGGCGTGCCCCGATCCAGCAAGATCTCCCGCCAGAACAAAACCCTCCCCCTCCCAAGGGTCCCCAAAGAAGGTTCCCAGCTGCCCAGAAGCAACCCGCCGCGTGCATCTTTTCGCTGCCCATTCCTTACTGTATTCTTACGAACTTTCCCGGCTTTGCTGCTGGCTAGTACCACTCACTACCAGACGACGGTGCGAGTTACTCCACTGCTGAGCACGCCGATTTTATATAGGATAGGCCCTTTAGAAACAGGAACCTCTTTTTGCTCTCCCCTTTTAAAACCCTTTGGCGCGCCCTCCTGTTCCTTTTCCCCCAAGGCATTTCCACTTTTCTTCCTCTTCGATTCCCCTCTGCAGGCCGTTGGCAAGTCGGTCTGTGCTGTGCAGTGAGCTGTGCTGCATCGTGCCGGACGCAGACGGAATAATACGCCCTTCCTCTGCGCGCGCTTCTTCTTGCTGCTGCTATTACTGCTATTATTGCTGCTGCCTTCCTGCTTCCAGAAGGCCGCCGCCCCCAACAGCCACAGAAGACGAGATATTTAGGAGACGCATCCTTTTTTTACGGTATTCCTCTTACAACTACCCCCTGAGTGTACGCAGCTGCAGAGAAGGGACAGGAAATGGCTACAGCCAGGTAATTTAAAAAAAACCGAAGGCGACCTCTCCAAGACCCGTCACTGGACGCATATCATATCCCAGCGCGCGGTGGAGCAGCTAATTCCTGCATCCACCACCAAGCACTGCGACGCACCACCACCGACCTCGCTCCATGACCGGGTTGCAGCCAACTGATGCACACAGCATCTCCGTCGTGAAAGCCACTCGCCTCCACTGCTGGCGCTAGCCTGCCGAGACGAAGGGCCGCAGAATTCCATTTCATCTTTGCCTGCTGCTGCCATTATCTCAGGCTTCGCTCTCCTTCGTGCTTCGTGGCTCTTCTGGAGTGCGAACCCGTGCAAGTGCCTCAGAGCCCGTGTTGCTCTCCGTGCAGGGCACGAATCCTCGACCTGGGCGTGTCTGCTAACAAGAGGTATGTTCATCTTCAAAATACTCTGGCTCTTCACGGCTTCGCGTGGTTTGTAGCTGCCCAATTCCTGGATATGCAAATTCCCCAGCCGGTTGCTGCAAAAGAAGGCAGGAGAAGGGAACAGGAAGCTGCTGGCGGGTATCCAACCACCACCACAAGGCTCGAAGCCTCACCACCACGTCTTCTCCTATTTCTCCTCGACGTGATCTCTTCTAATCATTCTTGCACACTGGCTTGTGAATCGTCTGACATTAATGTGCTTTACAGAACACCGTCCCCCAACCCCTCGACAGCTGGGAATACTCACTTCTCGAGTCCCCAGTCTGCATAATTTCCTTTCCTGCCCCCCATCCAGGGCCAGAGACTCGAACCTTCCTATAGTTCACACATGCATCCTCAATATCTTCCATGATGGATAGCGAGGATGGGCAGTTCTTCATAAAGGTATGTCGGCCATCCCGGATCGACTTGTCCTATTGTTTGCTTTGCTCTCCTGCCATCTGATAGCTAACTGCTCGGTG
Source organism: Xylogone sp. PMI_703 (assembly GCA_021399445.1). Lineage (NCBI taxonomy): Eukaryota > Fungi > Ascomycota > Leotiomycetes > Xylogone > Xylogone sp. PMI_703. The sequence goes on along the minus strand of JAJTUQ010000002.1, from coordinate 3,427,182 downwards.
TCTCTAGAACCTGGCCCACTTTGTGCGGACCCACGAAAAGGCACTTGCTAATGCTCTACAACTACGGAGACAACAGACTGGACAAAGCCCTGTGGGAGGATCTGGTTCATCATCCACCAGCGGCTCCTCGTCCACCTCGAGCGCTCTCGCAGCAGCTCTCTCCCTCCCTTCCCTCAGATTTACTTCCCATAATATCAAACCTGCCAAACTCGCCCTAACACCCCACCACCTCTTCTATCTCCTCTCCCGATTTGAAGACTTGGGCATTGCTGTTGGTCCTATGAATGTGCGTTTGGAAAACCTCCATGCCGATACCACTGCCGCCAATTATGTCTCTTTCCTAAGCAGATCCCAGCGTTCGAAAGGACGCGAGGGTGATCATGGCTCCATCCACTCTGTGACCAGTATCAGAAGTGTCATGTCTTCAATGACCTCTCTTTGGTCCAACTTTGGTCTTGGCTCGGGTGGATCTGCTGCACGAACTGAGAAGCAGAAGGCCGCTATTGAGGCCGATCTGAAGTATCTATACTCCGCCTTCACCAAAATTCCATGCCTCAGACTTGCACAAGACCCCCGAGCCAGGCTCATTGAAGGATACGAAGAGTTCCCCTTCGATAGTGCCGTTCCCTTGATTGCGTTCAAAAACTTGAGTGCTCTGGAAATTAGTGGTATTGACTTCCGCCAGTTTTATGGCTGGGATCGCCTGGCCGACCAGCTCCGGAGCTTGACCCTCAAACGCGCAAATATCGATGACCCTATCGATCTTCTTGTAAACATCGTGCTTGATGACATGGATAAACGGCGTCGGAGGTCCTCCAAAACCCAGATGTCACCTACCACTAACACTACCATCACTTGGGGAACTCCTTCCAGCCCCAAACGGAGCCCAACCTTGCCTCATGCAGACCTTGTGAAATCGCACTCGGCCCCTGGATCCCCCGAGGACCATCCCACCCTGATCGATGATGGTGATATTCAGGGAACGTCTTTGACACGATCCGGCTCGGATTTTGGAAAGTCTCCACCCAAAACCAGACCCAGGAGTAACTCCCCTGGTCGTCCACCCAGCTCGCGGACCGGCTCTGCACACGGCCATCTAAGAAGCTCTTACAAGGTCAAGAGATCCGGATCGGGTAGCTCTCACTCAAGCATGTCTGATGGATGGCACAATCCACGTGGTAGCTCTTCCAATCTGCTATCCATGGGAATTCTACCCCCATCTAAGTGGCGATTTCTCAGGCATCTCAGCATCGCCGATAATGGCTTAACCTCCATTACAGCTTCTAGTCTTGCTCCTTTGGCCAATACTCTTCACTCTCTTGATTTGTCATCAAACCTCTTTGTTCAAATTCCGGATTGCTTGGCTAGCTTGACGGCCTTGCGAGCTCTGAACCTGGCAAATTGCATGATTGATTCACTTCATTCCCTGACTCGGAATCCTCTGCCGGCAATTACTGCCCTGAACTTAAGAGCCAATAGGCTCACCTCCATTGCTGGTATCGAAAAGCTCTACCCGCTAGAGAGGCTTGACTTGAGAGACAATAAGATAGCCGACCCAACAGAGCTAGCCCGCTTAACAGGCATACCAGAGATCCGAGAGCTATGGGTAGCAGGTAACCCATTTACTAAGACACACAGCAATTACAGGGTTACGATATTCAACCTTTTCCGAAAGACTCCAGGTTACACGGAGGATATCATCATTGATGGCTATGGTCCGGGATATGCAGAACGGCGGCAGCTGGTGGAACGCACACCTGAAAAGCCCAGTGTTCCTGTAGTGAAGCCAATCCCGCAAGAGTATACTATTGCTGCAATGGATGTTAATAAGCCTATCATCGAATATCCCATCCAGAGAGAACCTGCCGTGCTGCGCAAGGAGCGGCCTCCACATTACACTACTACAAGCGAAATTAATACCAATTCGTTCAGAAAGAAGAGAGCATCCAAGCGACGCATTGTCGATCTATCAACCCCAGAGAGCTCTCCTCAGAGAGTGAAGCCAGCAGTAAAACCCTCACAGGAAGAGAATATCCCTCCTCCTGCGCCTGCTAGCTCTGATAGTGGGTATGGCATGAGCCCTGATGACACTTCTCCTAAAGGTATCCCATCATACATACCTTCACAACCTCGTCATATCCAGAGCGAGACGGACATATTGCAAAGGAGTACCACTGGCATACTCCTTCCATCACCAATGGAAGCTATGCCTTACCAATCTTCAGATGTGAGACAGCCGTCGAAAGATGCTCAAGATTGGAACATGAGTGGCGAGATGTACCGCAAGAAGATTGAAGCCTTGCGAAATGAGGTTGGCAACGGCTGGCTTAGCGTCCTGAACGAAGAAAGTTGGGATGCACAGAAGCATCCACAATCTCAGAATTACATTGCTGCTGACTTCAGTCCTGCAAGCACACTGTTGCCAAGTCCCGCGCGGGCGCACAGTCAGCAGTCTATACACAGTGGTCGCACATTAGGTTGATGCGGCTCAACCGAACATCCCGTGTGATACCTCCGGGTAACGGATGTTCCACTCAAAGAGAAAAAAAAGGGTGAGAAGAGAGGATACGACAAATGAGAAGTCTTTGTCATATGTAGAGGCTCATTCTGCCTCAATGGACGTTGTCGGGTTTGTTGTGTTGGAGGATTTTGTGATACCCGAATTTTGGAGCGGGAAAAAAAAACTGGATAGTGTCATGGTGTGGCTCTTAGAGTCTTTTATTCTGCAGCATTTCCATGTTCTCATTCTGGGATTCGATCTTGGGTTTTATTTTCTCCCTCCTCGTCCTCATCACGATTCACGGTTTTCAAGCATTGCATAGCGTTTGCGTGGGGTGGCCATCTGTTTTACGTCCCTGTCACGTCGTTTTCTCAATGCATCTGTATTGCAGCATTATGGTTGGCTATTCTTCATCTTAGCATCTTCCTAGATCATTCGAGTACAGCTTGTTGGCAGCTGAAGCTCTGAATTGCGTTTTGCTTTTTTGCGTTTTTAAGTTTCGCGTTCTGCTCGTTTACAGGAGTTGATACTCATTCTCATATTGTACGATATCTTGGGCTCAAAGGATGATTTTGTTATGGCACCTGGTTTGGAGTTTCTGGCATTTGAAGCCCGTTTATTGCATTTACTGGTGTGAATGGTCGAGCTTTTTTGAGGGGCGGCTCTAATGAAGATATACACTTTCGTTCCGACATATGAAAATTGTCCCTGTTCTTGCGTGAGGTGAATGATGATGCTAGCGTAGTAATTAAGCAGATGCCACAAATATCTCGTATATTAGAATGTGAGTGATTCTGGTCATGCAATTTGGTAGAAGATGGAAGCACGATAATATTTCGTGCAGGAAAGAAAAAGAAAATAAATCGACACCCTTCAAAGGGCAAGTCGTCATGGATCTTGATCCCCCACCCGTGTTGACAAACCTGGGGACCAATTAATGAAGCATTCTTGTGCCATAACCCGGGGTTTGTTAAGAAGCCTTCTGTTACACCAATCCTACTCCTGCTGACACCAGCTCCGATTTGGGATGTCCAGTGTCTCAATTCTTGCAGCTCGTCGAGCAGGAATTGTCTTGACCTTCTGCCGATATGGTAGATGCGATTCTCGATCCAGGATAATCCAGAAAGTCCACATGGTGGATTGCCACATTGGAGAGTGCCGAGTGTCCTCGCGGTTGCAGAGGGGGAAGCCTGGAGTGGACAGGTGGGCCAATAGACGTCACATAAGGCCATCACCGCCCACCAAGGCTCTGAAGATGCGCTGGAGCAGAGATATTTCTGGAGATCTACTGTTGCAGGCCGCCCGCGGGCCCAATCAGCCGGCCCAGGCCTGGGGTCTGGAAACAGCGACGAGGAGTGAAGGCGTTCTGGCTCCGTGGCCCAAGCGCTTAGGAAGCAGCAAGAGGGTGAAGAAGAGTAGGTGTGAGAACTGTGTTGGGGAGGTTTTGCAGGAAGCCATTGTTACGCCTCCAACGCTCGGGAAGACCGACTTAAAAAATTCAAACATTTTTTCCTCTGTAGAACTTCTCTCTGAATAGATCATTGGACATCTTAGAGTAACTGCATCACGTTCCTGATTGCCAAAAGCAAAAAAAAAAGGTTCTGGCACTGTCAAGCTGAGAGGTGATCAGACACCAAAAGAAGATCTCTCCCAACGACGGCCAATACGAGGGGCAGGTTGACCTGAGGAATCTAAAACGCAGTGCCTACCCCTTACGCGGCACTAAACTACTATTATCTGACGACACCTCGACAAACGAACTTTCCGTCTCTGCGCAGATTTCCTCTTCCTCCTACACAATTCTTCGATCTTGGCGACCCGCGAGCAGCGACGATATCTGCACAGGTGAATTGCATTGCTCCCTACGAACGACTAACACACGAAAGCCTACCCAGCGACTTACACGTTCTGCCGACCGCAAAGGCCCTGGCGATAAACGAGCCGCGCTTGTTGAAAACACTCAGGAATTCCGACCACCCGCGAATAACGAGGACGACTTAGCAGTCACACCCCCAAAACCCCTCGAGACCAAAACCATCAAACGATCCATCGGCGACCATCCGAACGCAGAATTACTGCAATCCAGCGGCTCTCTTCTCTCGACGAACAGCAAAACTTTTTTTTTGCTAATCCAGACGATTTCGCGACTTCTTGCTCGCGTTCCCCTGCGGCTTTTTTTCAACCACCCTAGTGAGATCGAGCCTTACAACTTGACGACTGGCGCTGTGAACCTTGCATCGATCTAGCCACAACCAACACAAAAAAGTCTCTTGCAGACTTTCGACGACGACGTAGCTTTCTCTCGAAAGCTTTTATTGAGGACGACTTCACTTCATTTTGTAGGTAAATGCCCTTCCCCTTCCTGCCTAGATCGCCTCTCCAAAAATGGCCTTTTTTCAAGGCTTGCATGTGGAGGCACCCCGCCGCCGCCGCCAAAGCAAGCAAGCTTTCCCATCTCGTGTGAATCCTGGGTTCTGCTCCCAACATCCCCGTGTGCATCTGCTAATCTAAAGGAACGCGTATCAGATCGAAGTGTATTACGGGCCTCTATCCCCCAAAAGTGAACTTGATCTAAGGAACTAATCATTTACACCTATTGCGGAAACCTCAAGGCATCACCCTAAGGCGCTTTTCCACCCCCCCTTCCCCTTCACGAGAGGCACACGCGAGAGAGAGATATACCAGTGCTAGAGAGCCATGGCGGATCAGAATGAGGTAGATCTCGATTCCATCATCGATAGACTCTTGGAAGTTCGAGGAAGTCGGCCTGGAAAACAGGTCCAGCTTCTGGAGGCTGAGATCCGTTACCTTTGCACCAAGGCTCGTGAGATTTTCATTTCTCAGCCCATCTTACTAGAGCTCGAGGCTCCTATCAAGGTATGTGTTGAAAAGGTTGAGATTTGTTTTCGACTACCTTGGTTCAAACGGAGTTCCCAACTGACGTCTACTGACAATTAGATCTGTGGTGATATCCATGGTCAATACTACGATCTTCTACGCTTGTTCGAGTATGGTGGTTTCCCTCCCGAGGCCAACTACCTCTTCCTAGGAGACTATGTGGATAGAGGCAAGCAATCCTTGGAGACCATCTGCCTGCTCCTTGCATACAAGATCAAGTACCCAGAAAACTTCTTCATCTTGCGCGGTAACCACGAGTGCGCTTCCATCAACCGTATCTACGGATTCTACGACGAGTGCAAAAGACGTTACAATATCAAGCTATGGAAAACATTCACTGATTGCTTCAACTGCCTGCCAATTGCAGCAATCATTGACGAGAAGATCTTCACAATGCATGGTGGTTTGAGCCCCGACTTGAACTCCATGGAGCAGATCCGCCGTGTGATGCGACCAACTGACGTAAGCAGTCCTCCCCCGCTTTCACCCTATTCTTGTGCCTTTTTTGTTTTTGCTGCCAGCTCTTTATGTGCCGGGGACGGCCAGAGCTCTTTGCTGATAATGACAGATTCCTGACTGTGGTCTCCTCTGCGATCTCCTGTGGTCAGATCCAGACAAGGATATCACAGGTTGGAGCGAAAACGACCGAGGTGTCTCCTTCACGTTTGGACCTGACGTGGTCTCTCGATTCCTACAAAAGCATGACATGGACTTGATTTGCCGTGCTCATCAGGTTGTCGAGGATGGTTACGAGTTTTTCTCGAAACGGCAATTGGTTACGCTGTTCAGCGCCCCCAACTACTGTGGAGAGTTTGACAATGCCGGAGCAATGATGAGTGTCGACGAGAGTTTATTGTGCTCGTTCCAGGTTAGTTGATACAATGCTGCTTATTATATACATGGAACCCTCTTTGTGCTAACATGCCTGCCAAACAGATCCTGAAACCAGCGGAAAAGAAACAAAAGTACGTTTACGGTGGTCTGGGTGCCAGCAGGCCTGTTACTCCTCCGAGGAAGGGCAAGAAATAGTTGAACAATTACGAACTTCCTTGTGTATAGCAGGTTCGGCCGCAGATAAGCGTGAATTGTCCCCGATTGTTCCCCTCGAGCGCCTTTCTCGACAAAGCTCAACAACTCTCCTGGCGCATCCTCGAAATCCCCGATCTACTTTTCCCGCATTGCTCCATGATCGTCCCCGAAGTTTACGACGCCCTCCGAAAACTCCCTTCCTCTTCGAAACGTTACGAATCCGTCAAAGCCTCGTTTATTAAACATTTTTCTTTCTTGCAGTGTGCATTTTATTTACACTTTTGCAGGCCCTCAACTTAACTACAACGCAATCCCTGAATTTGCACACACCGCCTGACTCTGTTCCTTTTCTTGTTTTCCTGAAAAGGGTTATGTTTCCCTCTTACGATTATTCAGTCAACTTCAATCGAATGACGATATGCCAACAAGCTCACCAGCCCTTAAGCGCATCAAATTTTCTTGACAATGAAAGACTCCTGACGACAAAAAAGCTTTCCTTAATTTCAAACGAAGCGGAAAAAAGGCGAAAAGTTTTTCGAAAACAGACTAAAGAACAGACAAGACAAGTGAAGAGATTCAAAAACTAAAGACGGCTTTTTAGGCGAGGAGCTCCGGATGGGAAGTGGGTTATTTGCAACAAAAGCAGCTTTAGGGTTGATTTAGCTTTTCGGTTTTTTCCTGTGTGCGCTCCTTTTGTTGAAAGAAATCGAGTTTGAGAACCGGGGGGATGAATTTTTACATGGCATCTCTCTTCGTGTGTTTTATTAATGGATTACGGGGGAACATTTAACGGGTTTTATTTCCTTTTTTTAACCGGCCGGGAAGGAGAGTAACCCTATTGCGAGAAAAGAGAAATGTGTGTACTCTTATCCTCCCCGTTGAGATTTATCTTTTTTTTCCAACCGCGCGCGCCTATGTGTTGCTTTTTGAGTGTGTTGTCTGTGCGGTCGTCGACTTTAGCTGGCTTTGACTTTTCTGACGAGGAAGGGGGTGTATTGGAGCGGGCAGTTGATAAATGAAGGGACTTTTTTTAAACTAGGGGAAAGAAGTAGGGGTTGTGTACCAACTTTATGACTTGATCACTGACTTCCTACTTTCTCATCCTCTTTTTGCCAGTCCTGATGGATGTGATGCTGTTTCGTATTGCAACGACGACGAATTATGAGCCACGACGATGATGACTCCGGGTGGGCTATGACTTGATTACTGAATAACTGGCTCACGAACTCTCGCTCCTTACACCTCCACCTTGAATGAAGACCCCTCATTTTCACTGACTAGATTTACGACATCGCTAAGATGAATTGATGATTATGCTCTCCTAAACCCAGGTGTATATACGTGTAACCGTGAAGTGCAAATCGCCAGCTAAACTTTTCATAAATCAATTCGTAGAGTCAGGTCAGTCTAGCTTTAGCCATTGGTATGATCTCATTGCTTCATTTCATGATCATTTTCCCGCATTGCGTATTCTCTTCTCTGATATTTTATCCTCGTTCTCACCTCATTTTCCAAATACCACCGTCCTGCCCTAGTCACCATCCCTTCCCTCTACCTCATCCACAATCCTCACACACCTCGCCCGGGGCACCGGCCTGAATCTTACCTTCTTTCGAACCGCTGCCACTATCACCACCACTACCACTCTTATTTCCCTCACCATCTCTTCCCTTTCCCTGCCCTATAAACTCAGATTTCAACTCCGACATCCCAATCGTCGGCGTAGACGTAGGCGTATCTACAATCCGGCCAGCCGCAGCTGCGGCCCTAAGAGCATTAATGTTTAGATTTGTCGCGGCATCGTGGTGAGAGTCCGGTGTTTTTATGGGTGGTGGCGTGGCGGCGGAGAATGAGGCTGCTATTGAGATGGATGGTTTCTTTTGTGGTATTGGTTCGTGTTCCGGTACGGACTCGGGCTGCGGCTCCGGCTGGAGTTTAGATTCCGACGGTTGTTGTATTTGTCCTTGTTGTGGTTGCTGTTGTTGCTGCTGCTGCTGCGGCTGGACATTGCCATTGCTTTTACTGTGGTGCCTGTCTACGTGGCCTAGATCGCGGGATGGGTCGATGACGTCTCGTATTCGACGTTTGAGTTCTTTTGTTTCTTGAGGTTTGTTAGTAGTTTATTTGGTTGGATTAGACTAGTATGATGTATAGGAGTAGAGGAAGTTGGAGAGAGTTTAGACACTAGAAAAGACATTTTGATGGAGAAGATGTGTGAAGATAAACACATACCGGGAAATCCTCCTTCTGCTTTCCGGTCCCATATTAGATATCTCTGGATTGTTACTGATTCATTGCCCGTTCTCGAAGCTTCACTGCTATGGTAAAGCGTTACAATGAATGTCCCGCCTGTTGATGGTTGAAGTGCTACTTCGCCTAGGGCGGTGTTGAACGTTGAGAGGAGCTCTTGGGCAAACTATAGAATCAAGAAGTCAGAAGGGTGGATTGAAGTGAAAAGCAATGTAAAGTAATTTCCAGCATATTGATTTTATATTGTGACTGAAGGGAAAAGGCAGCACATGAATATAGTCCATCAATGAGAAAGACATCATATCACGTGCAGTATCATTCCCTTTGAGCTTTCTAGCCTTTCAAGACCTAAAGGTGATTTTCTCTAGTAGTAGAACCCCTAAAAGAGGAGAATTTAAGAAAATGAAAAAACTCAATCTCAATTACCAAAAGAAACATCAACAAACTTACGTAGGCAGCTCGAAGCATCCATTTGCATTGAGTGCAGAACTGAATAGTTACGCGGGGCAGTAGCGCTTGGACATTACTCGGTGGGTCTTCCATCCTCCAATATGGTTTTTGTCTCCGATGGTTACAGGAGGATGAATTGTCTGTGCTGTTCCTATTCTTCGAAATAAACAGTCGGTGTTTCAGAAAACGGACGGATTATTTTTATGTCGCTCAATATAGGGTAATCGATCACGCAAGTTTTTCTTGATGGAGATGTCAAATGCCGTCGGACAGTAGCTTTGTCATTTCATCGAATGATAGGGCACTGTTTTCTGGACCCCTTTCCCTCGCTTGCGGGGACAGCCTTGAAATAGCGAGCTTGGAAGCTTTTGGCTTGGAAGCAGTGGGTATCAGCATGATGACCAACCCATCTCCGGTACGCGTTCATCGCATCGCAAAGGAGGCATTCTGAGAACACAATAGGAGGTTTCAACCAGGAATTCGAATCTAGAAAGAACGCGTAATTATAATTCTTTCAGAATGAAATAAATCACCATTCATGAAACCTAACATATACACATTAAGAGCTAATACAAAATAAAAATTACATGCTCTGGCCCAAGCCTTGCAAGCTTAAATGAGAAATCCCAGGCAAAAGAAACGGGACTCTCTGCTTGGAAGAGGTTTTTATGGAAAAGTTTGGTCTGTCCTGAACGCCTGCTAAACTCCGAGTCTCTTTTGATGTGCTGCCTCTACATCACTGTGCAGCATCCGCCGCTCTGTTGTGGTGCATAGGGGTCGTCCTTCTTATCGACAGTGCCCCAGACCGATGGCACCATGAAATCCTTCGTACTGTTGGTGTAGGCGATAATGCTGTATATCGCATTAGCAAACGTATATCGGCTGTACCGTGAAGGCTATTCGATAGACTGACCTTTTGGCGGCCTGTGATACTGGGATACGCTCACGCTCGAGATCCTCTCGGAGACGGCTGTTCAACTCGGTGAGACGGCGCAGCTTGAGGTCGGCCATTGACTGCTTATTCTTCTTGATCTGGCTTGGGTCGCCGACATCGCGAGAAGCATATCCTGAAGGCATCGTGAAAAGGTTAAAGGAGTGTAGGTGTGGGAGTTGAAGTAGTCCGAGCCTCCTTATTAGTCTAAGAGTCGACCACCTGCTTAGTAACGCTCTAAAGGATCCAGGAGACGGTATTGACAGCTCTTACCACTAGAATATATTCTAGAAGCACCTCAATTGGATGAACCGGATCTTGCGACACTCCTCCACGATGAATTTGAACGCGACTGGAGGGAGGGTTGTTGCTCAGGGAGAAAGGATGAGAGATTATTGGAGTCGCACGAATGTGGAATCGGCTGCCCGTCTCGGCTGCCTTGTCCCCTTATTATTCCAGTTTCTGACTAGCGCATCATGAGATTTAAGCGAATGGTCACCACGGGCTAAAGTCCGCACACATCAGGAAATTCACATCATCACGAAAGTCGCAACCCCTCCAGCCGGTTGACTCCCACTCGCAAAATATCATCGCACCAGCGGGGTAGCGATTAGTATATCAGCAGGAGTCACCAGAAATCCAGTTAAGTCCGCCGGTAGAGGAGCTTGCCCAGCATGCCTCCTCCACCCCATCAAAAGCCCGAAAATGTCTTGAAGCGCGCCACTGAACTTATGGGCGTGGGCCAGCCGCAGGTGGCCCTGAGTCTGCTTCACGAACATGTCACCTCAAAGAGGTCTCGGACCGTTCCGATTACATCGCTGGAGCCGGTTATGCTTCTTTTGGTCGAACAGGCCGTTGAACAAAAGAAAGGGAAATTGGCCAAGGAAGCCCTATATCAATACAAGAATATCAGCCAGAATACAAACGTTGCAACTATCGAGGTATGCATGCAGATTAATAGCACCTTCTTTCCTATGTTCAAACAGTTACTAAGGTAATACAATCTAGTTGGTTCTGAAGAAGTTCATCGAGTTGGCGGAGGAGAAAGTTAAAACTGCACAAGCAAAAGCAGATGAGGTCCAATCATCTCTTGAGGAATCTGCGGCCGCGGCTGCTACCAACGTCGACGATCTTGAAGCTAGTGAGACGCCGGAATCCATCCTTCTCTCAACCGTCTCCGGAGAACAATCAAGAGATCGCACAGACCGTGCTATTGTTACGCCATGGCTCAAATTTCTCTGGGAGACATATCGAACAGTTCTCGACATTCTCAGAAATAATGCCAGGTTGGAGACTATGTACCAAACTACTGCTATGCAGGCCTTCGACTTTTGTCTGAAGTACACCCGAAAGACAGAATTCCGTAGGCTCTGCGAGTTACTCCGGAATCATGTCCAGACTGCCGCCAAGTACTCCGCACAGATGCACGCTATCAACCTCAATGATCCTGACACGCTGCAACGCCATCTCGAAACACGCTTCCAGCAACTTAATGTGGCAGTCGAACTTGAGCTTTGGCAGGAGGCCTTTAGGAGTGTTGAGGATATTCATACTCTACTTAGTCTTAGCAAGCGTCCGCCAAAGAACATTATGATGGCCAATTACTATGAAAAGCTGACTCGAATCTTCATGGTTGGCGAAAACTATCTTTTCCATGCAGCCGCCTGGTCCAGATACTATAATCTGCTTCGCCAGTCGGCAGCGATGGTTGCCTCTGGCCAAAGCAAGAAGCCGGATAATCCTCCAACTACGGAAGCAGACCTTTCGAAGGCAGCATCCTTTGTCCTATTGTCTGCACTTGCTATCCCTGTTATCAGTACTTCAAGATCTCGGGGAGCCTTGGTAGACATTGATGAAGCCAAGAAGAACAAGAACTCTCGCCTGACTCACCTTCTTGGTATGGCACAAGCCCCTACTCGGGCTATACTCTTCAAGGATGCTATGAGCAAGGGCCTTCTGAAACGTGCCAGACCAGAAATTCGTGATCTTTACAATATCCTGGAAGTCGACTTCCATCCACTATCTATCTGTCAAAAGATCTCTCCAATTCTTTCTCAGATTGGAGCAGACCCTGAGATGGAAAAGTATGTTCTCCCACTTCAGCAGGTTATCTTGACGAGACTGTTTCAACAACTATCCCAAGTCTATGAAACTGTTGATCTCGCATTTGTTGAGAACCTTGCCAAGTTCCCAGAGCCATTCCAGGTGACTCGTGATACTATTGAGAAATTCATCATGAACGGCAACAAGAAGGGTGACCTTGCTATCAGGATGGATCACGCTACCGGTGTCCTTAGTTTCGATACGGATATTTTCTCTTCTGCCAAGGCAATTCATGCTGGCTCTGCTGCGGGTTCTGCTGACTCTGAGACGTCTTCTGTCCAACGACTCCAGAGCACTCCATCAGAGATAGTGCGAACTCAGTTGACACGCCTAGCCAAATCTCTATATGTCACATGCCAATACATTGATCCATCATTCAATGAAGCTAGAATCAAGGCTCGTGAGGCTGCTTATGCGAGAGCAAGAGCTGGTGCAGAAAAAGAGCACCTTGATACTCTAGCTAGGAAAGAAATCATTCATAAGCGGAAGGAGGAGGCCTCTGAGCTCCAGTCCCGAAAGCAAAAGGAGGAAGAGACCCGGAAACGTATTAGAGCAGCTCAACTCCAGGAAGCTGAGGACAAACGGCTTGCTCAAGAACAAAAGGAGCGTGAGGAGAAACGGATGAAGGCAGAGCTCGATAGAGTTCGCAGAGAAGAACTCAAGAAACAAATCGCTGATCTTAAGATTGGCCCTAAAGCAATAGATATTGACATGGAGGATTTGGATAACCTTGATCCTAACAGTATCCGTGCTATGAAACTTGCCCAACTAGAGCGGGAGAAAAACGATATCAACGAGAAGCTGAGGATTACGGGCAAGCGAATTGACCATCTTGAACGTGCCTTCAGAAAGGAGGAAGCTAAGAAACTGCCCGAGGATTATGCCAAACAAAGGGAGCGTGACTTGGCAGCTTATGAAAAATCCGTGGCTCAGACTCTAAAAGATGCCGAGGCCAAGCACAAGGAAAATGTTGAACTTAAGCACCGATTGGTTCGACTTGTCCCATTCTACGAGAATTTCCGCCAATCAATTGCTGAGAAGAGGCATGAAGAATTTGAAAAGCGTCGCCGTGATGCAGAGAAAGAGTTAGAGAAACAGATTGCTCTTCGCAGAAAAGAGTTCAGAGAGCGAAAGGCTCGTGAGAAGCGTGAACGTGAAGAGAGAGAGGCCCGACTACGGGAGGAGGAAGAGCGTGCAGCAAAGGAGGCTGAGGAGAAGGCGGCTCGTGAGGAGAAGAGAAGACAAGAACTCCAGGAGCTCAAGGCTATCAGGGAGAAGGAGAGACAGGAGGCGCTGGAGATGGCCGCCCTTCAAGAGCGGAGAGCAGAGGAAGCAGCCGAGCGCAGAAGAAGAGAGAAAGCTACCGGACCAGTTCCAACTCGTGCGCCTGTTATGGAACGAAGTGATTCCAATTCCAATGACAGACGGCCACTTCTGCCCTTGGCTGGTGGTAAAGCAGGCGGCTGGAGAGAGAAGGAGAGACTGCGTGTCGAAGGCAAGGAGGCCCCTCGAGAAGACTCTTCTGCCGCCCGTGCTCCGCCAACCGGTAGAGCTGCTCCAATGGAACGAACTGACTCGAATGAGAGACCTAGTGGTCCACCTCGCCTCAACCTTGCTGGTAGTGGCAACAAACCCAGTTGGAGAGATAGGCAGGCTACAAAGGAGGCTTCTGGTGCTGCTAGTTCCAATGATACTACCCCTCCTCCTTCCGGTCCGTCATCTCGAGTACCATCTACTGGTGGAGCGTATATGGCACGTGGTGGATCCGGCCGACGGGAGAATGGACGTGAAAATGGACGAGAGAATGGACGAGAGAATTCCCCAGCAACACCTGCGTCTGGTGAATCCACTCTCCGGCCATCGGCAGCACCCGGGAAGTTCGTCCCTCCTCATCTACGAAACAAACAATAGGGTGGTTACGGCATGACGGTTTAGGTAAGGTGGAGAATCGTATTGGGCGTTAAATCTTTTTTGAAAGGAACTCTGTAATTAGTACTTCTACTCTGGCATGACAAAACATAGTGGCAGTCTTTATTATGAGGTTTCTGGTACGGTCTCTTGTTGATCATAGGCTCGTTAGGTTGCCTTTCTGCTGAACATGGACCCCATATAAAATGGAATCAATGAGGGTTGATAGAAATACATGATATGAGATATTGATTGCATGAAAGATGTGGTTCCCCGTGTTTGACGTGAGATCTCTGACATTCCTCTTACCAAGCATGTCGATATTGGATCTCTATTCCAAGCCATGGGAATGCTGTGAGCTAACCCTTGGATTATAAAGTGCATATATAAAAGAACTTAGATATATTACGATCCTGTCTTCTTACAAATGGGTGGAACTAAGAGAAGAGAGGTTCTAGAAATGCTATAGGGAGCAGCCAAGAATTCACTACAAGGACAAGAGAAATGGCCAAGAGACTGCGACATGCAACAAAACTACTATACTCAACAGATAGTTAATGTTTCGAGTGGTTAGTTATCACACTTAAACCAACCAGCGGTCTGTCAAGAGGAACACGACAAGTCACTAAAAGCCTGGGCACAACATGCGATGTGCAACAAAATACTCAGGCTATCGACAAGGAACTCCGTAGAAGGAACTACGACGTGCAACAAAGAGCGACTTTATCACTTATTAAGTACCCCTTACTTAGTCTAGACCCTACGGAGGAGAATGCGACGTGCAACAAAGTAAGAAGAGGCAAGGTGAGTACCATGCGTAGCAAATGGGGAAGATACGGCTAATGGCTTGAGACTTGCCTGATCCCTGGAGGGAGAAATAGGGCGTCCAGGCGTTGTACTATACATAAACGACGTAGAAAGCCCATTCTCAAATCCATGGAAGGAAAATCAAGACGGTACAACGATAAAATAACCCCGAGGAATTCCATGGAATAAACTACGACGTGCAACAAAACCCAGAGGCTGTTCAGCTTTGGTTCATTGGGTGTTGTGGGTGTGGGTGGCTTTGGCTTGCTTTCTTGTCGCGAACCTTCTATCTTGGAAAGGAGGCTTCTAGAGCTATGACGTCCTGATACACACCTCAGGCGAGGCATGCGGTATTCAAGGCATTCCACGCAAGCTATGTAGGATAAAGACTCGATCGTCTAGACGTCGTAATTGCTTCTAATTGGGGGCAATTGCGCCAGTCCTGTTGCTTTCTTTTATGTATGCTCTGTTTCGATATGCCTAGTAATTGGGGTTTAGCTCTAGACTTCTGTAGTGGGAGTTTGTCGTACCACATCCAGCATGAGAGCTTTGTATGGTCAGTTCATCTTTACATAGAAACTCTTAGCCTGCAATCTTCTTTCGCAGAGGTCGAAACATCGTTATGAGACCATGATATCCTGTTTACTAACTCCTTCTACTAAATCCTATCGCACCATGCTTCATTGCCGTACATCAAGGCTAAAATCTCTTAGTAGTTCATGAGATTTCTAGACTCCTAGAAATGTCACCCCTAGTCATTCTGTAGTGCTACTAGTCTCAAGTGATTGGTAGTTACTCGTGAAACAATAGATTATACAAGCACCTAGAGATTGAGGGTCAAAGCTAGACATCTTACCTGGCCTCTGTGTTCCCATCAGTCAGTACGGAAATGTAGCTGGAAACATTATGCCTGCCAATCACACTCTTGGTGTCCCTACACATAGTAACCTGTGATGGTTTGTCATCCTATGCAGGAACCCTGGATGATAACTTAGATAATTAGCTGAGCGAGCGTGGAACTGAAGCGACTCACACCTAGGGTCCAGTCTTCTGAATAATACAGGCTGGGCCCCAAGTCAAAGCTCGCCAGAAACACACTCGCCTATTCACAGTGATGACGTTGGATTCTCCGTATGCAGAGAAGTCATAGCTTCAAACGAGAGGGGAGGTAGGAGAAATGTGGAGAAATCACGTTGTACGGAGTAGTGATGCTCTCAAATACGCGTCACGGGAGAAGCCAAGTACCGTGACTGCTGGATATTGAGGGAGGAGGGGAGTGTAAATCTTGGCCATCACTTGCACGTCACTGAACACAGCTGTTTAGATATCATCTAAACAAGGAACTTTCGCCATTATTATGGAGTGTTTTTGCCTTTGGGTACCTGTGGCTGTTGTTTGTTTATACTTGCTAGATCGGCTTCTTCTATGGTAAGGTCTAGATTCAACACGGCTTCTCTCCTGATGATCTGGATGGACAAATAATTGTGCACTTGGGTGAAAAGCTAGTGAATCTCAGTGCGGTTACTTTAGGATCCTCAGCGACGAGCTGTGAATCTCTTGTTGTGAAGTACGCGGATGGTTGTGGTGGGCGGCCGTAGCCTCTTTACGCGTTCAGCCTGCTGACAGCCAATCAACCACCGCAGACCAGCCCCTGAGACGCGTCGGGGCCAGTCGGCAGTTCTCCTTTCGCGTGTCCGGCGTGGCTTGGGCCATAACAAAGCAAAAGAACAGAGAAACGAGCCACTCGTTTGTCGCTGCTTTGGGCAATTGTTTTGGTCTGGGCTACTTTGACAGCGACCCTCGGGTGCAAAAGTCGCGGTACGTGCGATGGAACAGGCGCGCCCTTGAGGATTCGTGGTTGGGCTGGCTTGCTGGAGAACGCACTACATCCGTACCACAGCACACATTCTTTCATCTCGCTGAACTTCAGCTTTCGTGCACTCTCAACCGCAATTGCATCTTACACTCTCGTTGTGGCCCTCACATCTGTCGTTGAAATCGCTTCTCTCACTCTCACCATCATTCACCACCAGGACCTGCACCCCTCGAATACCAGCCCGCCGTCGCTTAAGCCTGATTAGGCCTATTGAGGATTAGCGCTGCCGCTCCAGCTATTGTGCCGTCTCCCCTTCGCAACAACATTATCTCAATCCGGACCTGAACACAACCAAAGCAACCACGACGAAGCGGCGACGGGCGCATTGCTGTTATACCAGAGGGAATAATTAGCTGAGATACCTGTAGATCGATATCTGCGACCGTCAACAACCTCGGTCGGCCATTTTCGAGGCATTAATTGAGAGGCGCGGATCGAATCTCAGGTGGCAGGGCAACGGACACCCGCGATCGTCAAGTACCGATCTGTCGCGACCCAACAAGCACGACAAGCACGATCTTGGTCACTCGTTCAAAGAAGCTATTTGCTGTGGAATAACAAGCTGGACAGATTTGGAAATTTATTATACCTGGCAGACAGGCGCGGGGCCTGTGATTCTGCCAGGAAGCAATACAAACTCACCTTCTACTAGACTACCTCTTGCGACACCTCTGAGAAGTCACCATGGCTACCAACGAGGACCGTATCAGCTCTCTCCTCTCTCCGAGTAATAATATAAAGAAAATAAATGCTCTCAATACCCCGCCTCTGGGCACCCCACGTCGCACTACTACCCCTCCTCCAGCTATAGAAAAGCGACGATCGGAAAGGAGGAATAATGAAGAAAACATCATGCGAAACAGTAGAGCTGGTCCGTCAAATAGTGAAGCTATTGATCCAAATGCGCTGAACAAGGCGTTATTGAAAGAATTCGACGAAGCCGGAAGCAGGCATCGAGATATTACTCCTGGGGGGAGCCCTAGCAGGAAGCGACAACGAGTCTACGGTGATAGGTTAGTATCGAATTTCTTTCTGTCTAGAACATGCTACACTCAAAGATATCCATCTTGGAAGATTCAGGGTGGGGGGATTTTGAGTGTATGGTCTTTGTTCTAAATTCTTTGGCTTTGGGTTTCATGTGTGGGGGCAAGAATCTCAGCTTAGACACTCATTTCTGACCTTTGTAGGTTCATTCCAAACCGAGAAGGGCAGGATCTCCAAGCCAGCTTTAGCTTATTACATGATGATGGCTCTCCTGCGACTCCTTCGAAGCAGAAGAAGCGTGCGCCTCATGGCGAGCTTCACTTTCAGAAGAGTGAGTTGCCGGTCATTTTCATGAATCGTCAGATAAAGATATCCTAATCAAATCAATAGCTGAAGAAGCAAACCGAACATACTCAACCCTACTTCGGGCTGAAATATTCGATGCCACGATACCGCAGCCTACACCACCCAGCCTTTCACCTGACAACAGTATCATCCCTTCTGTAGCAGGAATTAACGATTCCACCCGGATTCATACTCCCCCCACGGGGGCCTCTATCTCTCCATTACCCAGCTCTGGAACACCCTCGACGCCCCATAAAAATCTATTTACATATATGTCGCCTCGACATCATACTAATATAGCTGGCCATCCCACACCTTCAAGGACACCCCAGAGCAGACACGGACCCAATCTAAACGCAACATCAGAGCTTTACAGCCTTTCTCCCGTGAGGCTTGGGAGCCAAAGAATGCTGTTGAGTCCTCGGAAACAGCCACGAGTCGTAAGCAAAGTTCCATATAAGGTTCTTGACGCTCCAGATCTAGCAGATGACTTTTACTTAAATTTGGTCGACTGGGGAAGTAGCAATGTTCTTGGAGTCGGTCTTGGAAGCTGTGTCTACATGTGGAACTCCACATCTGGCAGAGTAAATAAATTATGTGAACTCCAAGACGACACCGTCACCAGCGTTTCATGGATCCAGAGAGGTTCTCACATTGCGATTGGGACGGGTAAGGGCCTTGTCCAGATTTGGGATGCAGAACGTACCCGCCGTCTTCGTACTATGACCGGTCACACTGCTCGCGTTGGGTCACTTGCCTGGAACGATCATATCCTTACATCTGGATCGAGAGACCGACTGATCTACCACCGTGACGTTCGTGCTCCGGATCAGTGGATCAAAAAGCTAGTGGGTCATAAACAAGAAGTTTGTGGCTTACGATGGAACTGTGAGGATGGTCAGCTCGCCTCTGGCGGCAATGATAACAAGCTCATGGTTTGGGATAAACTCTCGGAGAATCCACTCTTCAAATTCAGCGACCATACAGCAGCTGTGAAGGCTATCTCTTGGTCACCTCACCAACGGGGTCTTCTCGCATCTGGAGGAGGAACAGCGGATCGACGGATCATTTTCCATGACACACTTCGCGGTACCACCATCAACGAAATCGATACTGGATCTCAAGTGTGTAATCTTGCTTGGTCAAAGAATTCAAACGAGATAGTTAGCACACACGGTTACTCGCAAAACCAGATCGTTGTCTGGAAGTATCCAAGTATGCAGCAAGTTGTCAGTTTAACAGGACATACTTACAGAGTCTTGTACCTTGCTATGAGCCCAGATGGCAGAGTCGTTGTCACAGGCGCTGGTGACGAGACGCTAAGATTCTGGAACGTATTCGGGAGAAAACCAGGCCAAAGAGAAGAAGGAGAAGCTGGAGGCACGAGTCGACTTGGTGACTGGGGAGTTATTCGATGAAAGAGGGCATCGATCTGTACAATACCATCTTGTTTACTCATTTATACGATACCAGCGGCACTGGAATCAGGAAAGAGGCATGAACAAAGATCTACTTAATACTGCAACCGGGACCGGTTGCTAATGTTCATATTCACGACATGGGAGGTTAGGCATTCATCTGGCGCAAATGGGGGTTAATGATCTATCTTTGGCAAACCAAAAATGCAGCAAGGGTAAAATGCATGCATTTCATGAGCGGCGCGCAGGGCGAACGGGCATATATCATATGGGGGCGACAGGCGAAAATATTTGACTGTTTAGCTTGTCTCTGCAAATGTTTTGAGCTATAATTCCAGGAAAAAGAAGGAAGTCTTTTTTGCAGGAGCACAGCACAGCACCGGAAAGGCAGAGATTGGGGAGAAGGAGAAGGGAGGGAGGAAGTGGCAATCTGATCTCGCTTTAGGCAAACCACCGCAAAAAGATACTTTAATTTTCTGAAAGTAAATCGTTGATATTAGACTTCTGCATGAAACGGAAGTTGCAGCTAGCTAGAATCAAACTCAACTATCTAAAGCTCAGACAATTTGATTTCCAGAACGAAAGGGTGTGTGTGCTTTAAACCAATAGTTTCAACCTCATGAGAAGTGAACCCGCAACAACGAAAGCCTTCAGGGCTAGGGGTAAGGTTGAACATCATAAACGCCCCCTCCTCGTCAATCTATTCCAAAATAAAACAATGATGGTGGTATATTTGCGCGCCTGTTCAAATGCCTGGAGGACCTGACCACTAATAGTGTGAAACTAAGGAACTAACAAGGAGTAAAAATGAAAAGAGTCGGTATGTTCTTCAAAAACAGGATAAACACCAGAGCCCGGCAAAGGGAACCTAACATAACATAAATCATAAATATTCATAACAACCATAAACAGCCATCTG
The DNA here is from genome assembly GCA_021399445.1 of Xylogone sp. PMI_703. Taxonomy (NCBI): domain Eukaryota; kingdom Fungi; phylum Ascomycota; class Leotiomycetes; genus Xylogone; species Xylogone sp. PMI_703. The sequence goes on along the minus strand of JAJTUQ010000002.1, from coordinate 3,406,764 downwards.
GATCGAGCTATATAGAGAGATATGGGATGACAGAGAAAACAACAAATAACAGGGGAAATTGCTAGTTAATTTACGCAGGTAACTCGCCAGCCTTCCTCTCCCTTGCAACATCTTGCGCCCCGTGATCTATTGAGGTGGCGGTGCCTTCGGCCTGTTCACTCAACAATGGAATCATATCCACGTCGCCGCCTCCACTTGTAGTCCTCTGATGATTGCCATTGACATTGGCATTGGCCATCTCTCCCTCAAGCATGCTAAGGATTTCTCTATCCCCATTGTGTCCCTCACCCTTTGGTGTCAAGACGGGACTGACCAAATCGGGACTGTTCTGCCATTTCGCTACCTCTCTCTTCATGGCCTCTAGTTCATTCTGGAATCTCTTGCCGAAGACGTCAATATAGTACGTTGCGCCATTATACACACTCCAGCAGAACACCCCTACCAAGAAGACGGCGCTTGCTTCACGAGAGTGGAACCAGAGTGGACATGGGAGCATGGTAAGCACAGCATACGAATATTGTATCAACATGAATGATGGTTCTTGCAACGGCTCGGGTAGTGACAAGACAAGCTTTCCGATCCATGCTTTCGAATAGGATCTTCGGAGCCATGTGAAAGAGGTAGGCCGGCCTGCCGCAATCTTCTCACGTCGTCGAACTGTGATGAAGTGGTGGTAGCTCAGTTGCCAGACCGCATAGGGTAATGTTGACCATAGCATCATGAACAGGACTCCATAGTGTTCGGGAGATCCCACAGGTGCATTTTTGATGGCCCACACGGCAGGGTAACGCTCTTGTTGGAATGACTGGGGATAAAGATGGACTATGCAATGAAGAGTGACGCAGGGCATGATATGGATGAAAAGACTAGTGATTTTATCAAAACTGTGGAACACCATCGAGTTCCTCCACATGACGATTGCGATAGCGTTATTTCCATACGCAAGACAGTAGGTTGATATGAAGAGACGTTTGGATTGCGGGAAGACCCAGATAGTCATTAATGTCAGGAAGTTGACAAAGTAACAGAGATCCGCCAGGAAATAGTGATAGCCACGCTTCTTATAAAGGTATCCTCTGATAGGCATCAGGTAGAGGAGCTGCGCCGTATACCAGAGTGGGAACCATTCTGCAAAACCGCCGATAATGTAGCCACTGATGAGGACATTCAAAACTCCGCAAATAAATGCGATCTTTTCACGAGCCGTGACTACTTTGGTGTCGTTCCAGCGTCTCCCAAGCCTCTCTACATTGTCGCGCATCTTCTTCCGATACCGTTCTAGCTGTTCATCAGCCGGAGGGACCCGTCTCCGCCATTCCTCGACGACTCGATCTTTCGCGTGGCTGCCACGAGTTCTCAGTGCATCTCTCTGTTTTCGAACTTTCTCCGTCTGCACTGCAATAGTATGCTGTAGCTTCTCTAGTTGTAGAGGAAGCGCAAAGTTGTCGAGTATGTCGAGGACTGTAAGCCTGTCTAAAGGTGGGAAAGCATCCCAGTCTTCCTGGTAGGAGCTACTCCCAGAAATCGACGGATTTCGAGAAAGCCTCGGAGACATTCTGGGTGAAAGCTTTGGTGAGAGTTTGGGAGATACTGCAGGAGTGGTTGAAGCTGGTGTAGCTTTGTTGAAGTCTGCAGCCGTCGATGCTGTGGATGATTCCTCTGCTCCGAGTTGGTCCATCTCGGAAGACAGCATCGTTGCGTCTAATGACGGTTCTGATTTGGATCGTGGGAGCGGCATTGGGCCTGATATCTCTTGTACCGTGTGCTGATGTAAATGGCCCTTGAACTCGTGAAAACGAAGGGAGGCAGCTGCTCGAACAACTAATACATCAGCCATGTTTCAACGTCGAGAAACGTGTGCGTGACAAAAGGTCATCCAAGCAAGAGTCATCTAGGCACACAGGAAGGCTCCCAGGTACATGCTATATATGAAATACAACTAATGGAATAGGCACGAGGCCCGGGGCTTAACTCACAGAGAAAACACAGTTAGGACACAAGACCTAACTCGGTGCTGTAAACCCAGGCAATCACGCTATCGCCCACATTCAAATCCCCGCCTCGAGATGGGATGGCGCTGAGCTTTCGCTCGAGTCAGGTGGATGTTCTTCAGATTGCTGACGGCCGAAACGAAGCTTTTGGGGTGGCCAGAATGGGGATTTTCGCGCCCGTTGTTCGTTGCAAGCCACGACTTGGGGATCGTGGCTGTTTGGGATGATGTGGTTGGATGAAGCCCTCTACCGAACAAAAGATCTGGAACTCCAAAAAGGGCATCAACCAAATGTCAGAGCAGAAGAGGACAACGTTCGGTATTTGAATACCTAAAGAAGACAGCCGGGGAGCATGAGACTCAAAAGATAGCAAAAAATGTCTACACGTGGATGGAGACTGGCCAAGTTGGCACATGCAAAACTGCAACCTGAAATTGCAGGTTTGGCCAGACCTGAGCTTCTTTTGTGAGGTGATCTCATTCCGCATGCTATCCCTGGAGCTAGGGCTGTGAGGGCCTCAGCGCCTGCAATGGAGCAAGGTGCTGCTATACCGCTTTCGGCCAGAGACATTTTATCACGTGATACAGCTCTTTGCGGCGCGTCTAGAGTTTGGCGGCAGGCTCTCCTGTTCGCGTCTAGGCACTGGGGACCTTTGCGGATATTCGATGATAGCGCAAAGGATCACTCGTTGGAAGCTACAACACGACTTAGCCCTCACGCTCATTCGTGTACGTCCTTTTTGCGCGTTGCAATTTCCTTCCACTTTCTCGTTTTTTAAACAATATACCGGTCACCTTCTCTGGCAGTATCCGGATTGTAATTGACATCCTAATTGCGCGTCCACCTTCGCCCCGCCTGCCCTCGAAACGCGTGAATTTTTCAAGATGGGCAAGCTTATACGGCTGGAGCTTTTCAGTATGTGGCTCGCATCCGTCCGAATTGTGTGAATGCTGATTGTATCTAGATTTTAAGTCCTACAAGGGCCACCACACACTTCTGTTCGGCGACTCTTATTTCACCTCTATTATCGGTCCCAATGGCTCCGGCAAGTCCAATTCGTATGTATATCTGTTTGCGACTTGAAGCGCCCCTCTATTGACTCGGAATGTAGTATGGATGCTATCTCCTTCGTCTTAGGCATAAAATCCTCACATTTGCGGTCGGCGCATCTGCGAGACCTTATCTACCGTGGACGGGTACTGAACAAATCCAAAATCAATGATGATGGGTCAGCAGCTGTCCCTGAAGGAAATGGACATATGGGGGAGGATGACGATGTCTCGGATGACGAAGGAACTCAGTCACAGAGAGCTTCACGGAATGACCCAAAGAGTGCATGGGTTATGGCGGTCTACGAAGATGATGCTGGTGATGAACAAAAATGGAAGCGCACGATTACAAATCAAGGCGTCAGTGAATATCGTATCAACGATCGTGTCGTCAGTGCCCAGCAATATAATGAGGCTCTTGAGGCCGAGAATATCCTTATCAAGGCGCGAAACTTTCTTGTCTTCCAGGGAGATGTGGAGGCAATTGCATCACAGTCGCCCAAAGACCTCACCCGCTTGATCGAGCAGATCTCAGGTAGTTTGGAGTACAAGGCTGAGTATGAGCGACTACAGGAAGAATCAGAAGAAGCAGCTGAGAACCAGAATGACAAGTTGCATCGTCGTCGTGGGATCAATTCAGAGATTAAGCAGTATCAGGAGCAGAAGAAGGAAGCTGAGGCCTATCAGCGTAAAGCTGAAGAGAGAGATCATGCGATCGTTACACATATTCTCTGGAAACTCTACCATTTCCAGCGTGTCATGGAAGAGTCAAGCGCTAGCATTCAGGAACATCAAGAGAATCTCAAAGAGTATAGGCGTGGTGTAGAAAAGTACGAAAAGACTCTAGAAGATGCTCGCAAAGAACAAGCCAAAGCAAGCAAAGACGTTTCCAAAATTGAGCGTAAAATCAAAGATAAAGAAAGAGAAGTCGAGGATAAAGAGAATAACCTGGTGCCTCTAGGCGAAAAGGTTGATCATACCACTAGTGAAATTGAAAAGATTAGGAGGAGGGCCGATGCAGTTTCGAAGGAGCGTGATGAACAGGCCGGCTATATTGAGAGCGCGAAGAAGAGTCTAGCACTTGTCGAAAGGGCCCAGAAGCAATTCGAAACCCAGTGGAAGGAGACATTGAAGAAACAAGGCAAACAACTTAGTGATGCCGATTTTAAGGAGTATAACAACTTAAAATCTCAAGTTGCACCAAAGATTGCCGCAGACCAGTCTCAACTTAGCGGTCTCACCCGTCAGTTGAAGACCGATGAGGTCACCGTTAATGGCTTAAAAGGAAAGGTTGACGCTACACAAGTATCTGTGGAGAAACTTGAAGGCGAGGTTGCCACTATTAATGAGCGGAGAGAAGCTTTATCTGCATCGCTGCAACAGATTATAAGAGATATCGATTCGAAGAAGAAGGAATATAACCAGATTCAGTCTGAACGTGTTCGTACGAACCAGAAACACACAGAGCTAGAAGAAAAACTCCAGGAGGTCTTGAAGAAGCTTATCGAGGCTGATGATGGCCGTCGGCAGAATGATAGGGAGCAACGGATGAAAGAGATGGTTGTTCAACTTAAACGAATTTTCCCGGGTGTCCGAGGTCGAGTTGGAGAATTATGCAAACCAAAGCAGAAGAAATTCGACGAGGCAGTCATTACTGCTCTTGGTCGAGACTTTGACTCCGTGATTGTTGATACGGAGAAGACTGGTGCTGAATGTGTCCAGTATCTCAAAGATCAGCGTTTCGGACCCATGACTTTCATTCCTCTGGATAATATCAAAGTTACTGCTGTTAATTCTACCTTGAAGGGGTTGCAAAAGGCTCGACTCACTATTGATACGATCGATTTTGACCCTTCTCTAGAACGAGCGATGTCATATGCTTGCGGCAATTCAATTGTTTGTGATGACCTGGCTACCGCTAAACATATCTGTTATGAAAAAGGCATGCAGGTCAAGGCAGTTACGCTGGAAGGTTTTGTCATTCATAAAGCCGGTCTGATGACTGGAGGTCGTGGGGCAGAGGGCAAAGGTACCAAGCGTCGTTTTGAGGAGCAAGATGTTGAGAACCTTCGAAAGGCTAGTCAAAGACTTCGCGAAGAGATAGACGCACTTCCGAAAGCAAATCGCCGGGGTGCCGCTGAGGAGAATCTCCAGAATGATCTGGCGGGGTTGGAGCAACGATTAGGCTACGCACAGAGCGAACTCGCAGCATTCGACAAAAATCTGGAAAGTAAAAAGAGGCAACTGGATAACGAAAAACGGCAATTGCGAGAACTGAAGCCGCAATATGAGAAAAAACAGGCCGATCTTACCAAACTTCAAGCCAAAGTTGGTGAAGTTCAAGCTGCTGTTGCTAGAGTCGAAGATGAAATCTTCAGTGACTTTTGCAAGAGGCTTGGATATGCTGATATTAGAAGTTACGAGGCCCAGCAAGGTAGCTTGGAACAGGAAGCAGCTCAGAAGAAGAACGACTTCGAGTTACAGAAGCAAAAACTCAAGAGTCAGTTGAGCTGGGAAACCTCAAGGCATGCAGATACAGAAGCTCGTGTCAAGCGAATGCAGGACCAGATTACAAGACTAGAACAAGATATCGAAACATACCAAGCTGAGAAGGAAGCGCTTGAGAGTGCTATCGACGCAGACAGAGCCGAATTGACAGAACTTGAGGATTCACTTCATGAGTTGAAGGAGAAACTCGCTTCGAAGACTGAGAAGGTCAATACAGCGAAAGTCGAGCTCCAAAAGCGAAGCAAAGAAATCGATAATAGGAACAAGGCTATCACTGCCTTAGAGGCAGAGGTGCGGCGCAATAGCGCTGGCAGATACGCTCTTCTGCGTCGATGCAAGCTAGAGCAGATTAGTATTCCTTTAGCTCAGGGATCAAGGAAACTTGATAGTCTTCCAGTTGAAGACGAGTTACTGCAGGCGGATCCCGATGCCATGGACGTTGATGAAGGCGATGAGCCAGAGGAAATTATGAAGGACTACGGAATTGATATCGACTTCGAAGAACTTCCCGATGAGCTTAAACAGGTACGTTTCCACGTTTCCATTTATGGACATCGGTATGCATAAAATACTAACCACGTATAGCCTGATGAAGACCATGAAGAACAACTCCAGGAAAAGATTGCAAACCTAAACTCCGAACTTGAAAAGCTAAATCCTAACATGCGTGCCATCGACCGCTTAGACGGGGTTGAATCACGGCTGAAGGCTACAGAAAAGGATTTTGAGGATGCACGCAAGAAAGCGAAAGCTACGCGAGATGCCTTCAATGAAGTAAAACAGAAGCGCTTCGAGCTTTTCAACCAAGCTTTTACGCATATATCTGAACAAATATCTCATGTCTACAAAGACCTGACACGATCTGCGGCCTTCCCTCTGGGCGGTCAGGCATACCTCGATATCGAGGATTCGGACGCCCCATATCTCTCGGGCATCAAATACCATGCTATGCCACCGCTCAAACGGTTCCGAGATATGGAGCATCTGTCTGGTGGTGAGAAGACTATGGCAGCACTGGCCTTACTATTTGCTATCCATAGCTATCAACCCTCCCCCTTCTTCGTGCTCGACGAAGTTGATGCTGCACTTGACAACGCCAACGTCGAGAAGATCAGGAATTATATCCGAGAGCATGCCGGACCGGGCATGCAGTTTGTTGTTATCAGTTTGAAAACGGGATTGTTCCAGGGCAGTGAGAGTCTTGTTGGCGTGTATAGAGACCAGGAGGCGAATTCCTCCAGGACCTTGACACTTGATGTAAGTTCCTTCATAAAAGACTGTTTGGTGGATCATGTACTAACAATTAATAGTTGCGTAAATACTTATAAATGACTATGGATCGGTCAAGCTAAGGGGCTTATGACGAGGGTAGGGAGGGGATTCAGTGGTTTATGTTATATGTATTCTTTATGTGAGCGGCTTTAAAGTGGTATTGAAATGAATACTAGTTACTGTTACGTGCTAATGTTACAATCGAGACAATTACTGCGGTTAATTGAATTGGTACTATTTCTAAAGTGCATCCACCCCGTCCGCATCGTGCCATCTATTTTTAGCTTTATATCTTCTGTTCCCACACATTAGCCCTAATTTTGCTTTTCTACATTGAGGATATGGAATACGTACTACCTAGACTCAAGACATCATCACACTTGCTTGGTCCCAGATCGTGTTTCTTTGAGATACATGCAACCGGTCCTTCAAGGAGGCTTCCTTGTTTCTGTAGTCAAACGAGCATTTCTCTTTCAATCTAGTTCCTCACCTCAAAAATCGCTCTTCGATAAACCCGTAATACTCATTCCATGGTTTAGGAAAGCCCTCGTGTCTATAGTATAGATATTATCCATCTTGTGATTCGAGAAAATAACCATGTTTACCCATGATCTTGCCTCTTGTGTGCCTTGCCGTGTTTCTTAATGAATTCCTGTTCAGGGGAACTTGCCCGTTCCGGGTTGTCCATGAGAAAAATGGGGGAGAACAATAGACCCATCCTCAGGGGTAATGCAAGGTAAAGTCTCACCTAAGTGGATTGAATGTAAATTACGGCTTGTCTTGAGGTAACAAGCACCCAAGCAGCCTATATGTCGTCACTTTTGCTGCCACCAATTCTGGGAGAAACATAATAATCTGTCAATTAAGACATCGGGTGCCCACAATTTCTAGCTTAACAGTAGAAAAAAATGCGCACATGTAATTCGTTTTCGGCTTGACGGGAAGATGTATGCGCTGGTAGGGGAAAAAAAGAGAAGGAGCAAGAACGAGAGGGGCTCAGCCTCAGGTAGATTTGTATTTACAATTGATGGATCGTATGGTAGAGGCCATGACGTCCTCCAGGTTCCCCAAGACCAAAATAAGAAGGAACGTACCAGCTTGCTTGACTGTAGTTTCCATTGCAAAGGAAAGAGCCCATCATAAGTGACCATTTCGTAAATACACCTGCTCCGCCTGGACTGTCTTCTTCCTCTTCTTTCTTCCTGTAATATACTCGCTCTTTCGACCTGCTTCACTTGAAAGAGCCTCCACTCACTAGAGGTGTCAGGACTGGGAGTCTTAGAGAGAGGGGTCAGTATTTGCTATCAGCATATCATTTATTCAAAAAGCCATACTTAAAGAGCATTCCAGCTGCGCTTCGAAGAGCCCACTTGAGCTATACCGGTGAAGCTGCTGTATATCAGAGGGATGAGGTGAGTACCCAAGCATCGCTGCAGCGTTTATTCTTGATAATTCCCCGATACCCAAATATGCGTTGCCAGTACCAGTTACAGATCGTCTCAGAAGTAAGACCTGCCGCTGACGTTTTCACCAGGACCCCGAAGGGATCAGTGTTATAGCGTGGCATATTGGTTTCATCACAGACGATATGAAAGGTAAGGTTCGGCGATCCATCCTGTCTCCAGTGAAGAAGATGCCCTATCCGAGTATGGTCAACAGGCCATACAATGATGCCAACGTGTCATCCATCTGAGGAAGATGGTATGTTCAGAGATGGCCAGACACGTTTCTTCAATTCTTCCCTTTGGGGTTCCTTGACGCTGCACCTGCTAAGCTAACGTAACTATTACGTTAGGGTGACGAAAGGTAATTTGTTATTTATATATACTAGACCTACTAATATGCCGGTTATCAAAAATAAGCTTATCTCTAGTCTATCCATTCCTTCCGCAGATGCGAACAACTCTTTGCTACATTAAATTTCAAGAGTAGGATATGCTACCAAAACACCGTGTGTAGTCGGACGGCAGATTGAAAGGGTTTGCCAAAATATAGATAAAGGGCAAGAAAACATTATAGGAGTGCGAGTTCGGGAGGGTTGTGACGGGTGCAAGGAAATTGTATGCCTACCTATAATATTTACTAGACCCATGTATGGCGGTGTCTTTAGTCTCAAAGCTCTATTCAGTCATTGTGCGTATATCTATCACCTGGTAAATGACAAGAATCTCATTGTGATAGAAATTTCTGTAAAACTTGCACCTCCTGGACCTCAAGATAGCGTATAAAGTATCACAGAGCAACGGTTACCACACTTATTATATGATAAGAGATAAGAGCATAGAAGGAATACGAGTCTAAGAATATGTGGGTATCTTCAAGAATTGAGAGAGAAGAATGCGGATATTAGTAATGTGAGATCAACCCATAAAAGAATAATGTAATGATGAGTATACACTGAAAAATGAAATCATTTCACCTTCCTACTACCATCCGACTTTCTTCCGCCCATCCCAATCCCTAGCAGGAAACATACCCTCATCGTAGCTCCCAGGTACACAAATCCAACATTCCCCCAATCCATCGCATTCCAGCTAGTCACATCCCAATACACTCTGCCCCCCCCAGTGCTCAACCCGCCCTTGAGCTCCCTCACGCTGTACAGGTGGCCGAAGTCGGCAACCAACAGGCCGAACAGCAGGGTGCGCCAGACGCGGAGGTCGGAGGAGCAGCGCAGGACGAGTGCCTCGTTGAGGGCGAAGAGGAGGTAGAGGTTGGCGAGCTGGGAGAGGACGGTGGAGGTGGCGAGCGGAAGGGCGGAAGACGAGGTGGAAGGGGGAGCGGAGGAGGCGTCGGTGAGGGCGAGGTAGGTGTGGGGGAGGAAGTGGGCGTAGTAGGCGCCGAGGAGGGCGGAGAGGGGCTCGACGGAGAGGAAGAAGAGGGAGTAGATTGCGGGGAGCTTGAAGTTTGCTCCTCTTGATGATTGCGCCATGTCCTTCCTTTTCTTAGCTCTTCCTCTGCCTTCTTTTGTCTTTTCTTTTTTGGGGTTATTGAAAGTACTACAGTAGATGTCTTTAGATGTGGTCACCCTTCAACTTCTTTTTTTGTCAAGCTTCTTTCCGTAGGTGATTCTCCGATCTGTCCACTCTTTTGTGGTTAGTCAGACCGTCTCTTTTTCCCTCTCAGTGATTGAATTGCTTCCTCGGCAGTCCGGCCAGTAACAAGGAGTATGGTATTAGTATCCGTACAGCCAAACTTGGTGGTTCTAGACCTCGTCCACGGGGAGAGAGATACAGGCTCGACCGGTTAGAAAAAGTTGTCGGTACGCGCAATACAGGCTAGAGAGATAATGGAATGGTCTGGTATCGGCGGCCGAGAATATGCAAGACCGGTGCTTAGTTACTCCTGGATTCCGTCCTGCACAGTACAGTACACTACTGTATTGTAGTGCCAGTAGAAGAAAAATCGGTTGTGGAGACCGGTACCGGTACTTGGGTTCCGTACCAATGGCAGGTGCAGTCCTGGTACCGGTACTTGTTGTAATTATGGAGCACGCAGAGGGGCAGTTGGTCACAGCGCAGGGTTGCTTTGCGTGACTGCCGTGACCAGGGAGGCACAGTGCCGTTGTTGCTTTGCAGGGGAATGTTCACCTACTGTGGAACTGACTGGTACTCACCGGTACTTTCTGACCTACCGTACTTGCTTGGTCGATTGCTTGCAGCGCGTTGCAACGTGAAGAAATCGTTAGCTACAGTGGTAGGGCTGAGTGTTGTGATATACAGTAGAACGTCGAGCGTTATCTGGTATACACAGTATTTGTGCTGTCTCCCAAGTCCATCACATCAATCAACACTTTGGTGCACTAAATGCTGTTCTTTGTCCGGCTGGCGATCTCACCACAGCACGGGACTGAGGACAGACCCAACACACCGCTGCACCCTGGCGCTCTCTCGTGCCCGGGCAGTCCTGGGAAATCCCTGGAGAGGTCCTGGGAATGGCGACAGTTTCACAGCTTGGCTTGTGCCGTCCGCACGATTATGCGTGCTCGGCCTGGTGGATGATCCACGCCGAGCGGTGTGAGACCTGTCTGCACAAATATTGCCCAGCTGGCTCTGACTGTATCTCTTGTCTCAGGCTCAGCAGTGTGCGCTGGTCCAGTCGCTCTTGATCTGTCTCTCTGTGACCTGCAATTCAGAGTAAAAAAAGAAAGAGACCAAAAGGCGCACCAGGGGAGATAAAACAGAAGGAAGAGAAAAGGAGAAGTGGGAGAAAGGGGAAAAGGGAGAGGGTTTCAGACGCAAAGTACGGAGGTACCTTGGTACCTGCAGTAGATCAGAGGGGGCGAAAGGCGACGGCAATTCTCAGGCACAAGGGACGTGATCACCACTGGCACTTTACCACACTACGGTTCAGCCTTGCCGATGCCCGTGCATGATTGGCTGGGCCGGGGACCGAGGCGCCTAACGGGTTTCGCCTCCCGCAAAATTTCCTGCGCTGGCGCTGCTTTGGGCCTAGCGCAGTAAACAAAGCCAAGACGCTCTTGCCTCTTTCGCTCCTCCGCTGCTCTCCTGCTCTTCTCATCCCCAAGCCCAGCCCAAGAGCGCAGACGAGACGGCCAGAGAAAAGTCCTTCTCGTCCTGTTGCGGCAAAGGTCCATCTTTCTCTAGTCTCTGCTAGTCTCCTTCCTCCCCACATCTCTCTCCCTCTCTTTCGTCCCTTTCCCATTCCTGTCCTTTAAACTACGCGGACCCTGGAAACACGACCCCGGGCCCTCTTTTCTCTTTCTCCCCCTTCTCCCTGAGCTCGATTCTCTCTCCACGCTCCTTTGTTTTTATCCTCGTTTTGTGCATTTTTCCCACCCCTAACCCATATCCATACTTATTATCATCCATTAATGTCCCGATTTGTTTGCCCTCCTTCCTTGCTTCACGACCTGGCTTAACGCACGACCCGCGGGTTTCCTTAGTTTCATTCCTTTCCTCGCCCTTTCGAACCCGACCTCCTCTCGAAACCACCCCCGAATTCGCTTCTCCGTTTCCCGCGCAACACCTGGATGATAGGGCCTGTTGTCGGTCGTATCTTCTCTTGGTCCTAGATAGGCTTTCCTGGGGGTTTGTTCCACGCACCCCAGGCTGAACGGCTGCTGCTTCTACACATCGCAATCTCGCCCTCTTTTGCAGTTCCCTCGATAGCTCTTTGCTCTCTGTTCCCTACTCCCGGGCCGAGATATCATCGACTACAGACACATACACACAGAGATATAGACATACATTGGCTACAGACATGAGTCGAGTCTTTCCAATGGAAGAGTGGGCTCCTGCTCAGATCTCGAGAGCTATGACTGAAAACTTCGGGTCCGTGGGCGCTGGTGCTGGTCCTGCGACGGAGGAGAAAGTAGTCTCTTCTCCACCACGCAGATTTAGAAGACGTCTGGGTTCGCTCCCTCTCGGTGCTGAGCGCTCCATCTCCGACTTCAGTCGCCTTTCCATCGTCGATCAACCAGAACAACCGCGTGAGGAAGGAAAACTGGGAGGACGCATCCGGGGATTACTGCGCCGGGCATCAGTTTCCATCAAGTCTGTGAGGCCTAGGAGACATTCGCATGCCGCCGAGCTGGCTCCACGTCCAGCAACTGCTCACATCCACAACCCGTGGCACAAGTTGAGGCAAGCTGCCAGCTTCACCAGGTCATCCAGGATCCTGATGCCGCAAGACGTCCAAGAGTTCCTGGAGGAACAAGACAGCCCCTATGAGGAGTACATGTCGCCGATTCCTGGAAATGGATCGGCACCTCCAATCATTCCCCTGGGGACGGGCAAGGCTGCGCGAGCTACGGCAGCGGCACAGAACCAGTATCAGCGTCAATTGCTGTCGCCAGATGAGCAGCAGACGGACCGTGAGAGTGGTATCGGCATATCACTGACGACCTCTGATGTGGTCCAATACCAAGAGGACGACACATCCACCAGCCGCATCGATTTTATCTCCTCGCTCCCCAGCGAACTGTCCATCCAGATTTTGGCTAATCTGGATCATGCATCGCTGCGCAGCACCTGCAGAGTCTCTCGCAACTGGGCACGCATCTCACAGTCGCAACACATCTGGCGCGAGGCCTTCTTGAGGGAGAAGTCAAAGGCATACGCCATGAGCAAGCCAATCGTCCCCGGCACAGGACTGGGACTCCCTCCTGTGAACCCAAGCAATGATTGGAAGGATCTCTACCGAGTTAAGCAGCAGCTGGAGAACAATTGGCGCGAGGGCAAGGCCGAGCCTGTATATCTCAATGGTCATCTGGACAGCATTTACTGTGTTCAATTCGATGAGTGAGTTAATTTTTTGCTAATAAGGATGTAGCACCGGGTGTGGAAACTAATTGTCGTAGGTCTAAAATCATCACTGGCTCCAGAGACAAAACCATCCGTGTCTGGGATCTTCACACGTACTCCTGCAGTCTCATCATTGGACCGCCCGACGTAGTGCGTGATCCCACCATCATGGTCGGCGAAGACGGCCTCCCTCAGCATTATGCCACTGTCCCTGACAGGCCCCGTGAGGCTGAATCGATGCCTTCGACCGTCTCCTTCCCTATTCACCACAATGCCTCTATCCTCTGCCTGCAGTACGACTCGGAATTCCTCGTCACTGGTTCTTCCGACAGCACCTGCATTGTGCATGATCTGAAGAACGGTTTCGAGCCCATTCGCCGGCTTCGTGGTCATACGGCTGCAGTGCTTGATCTGGCATTCGACGACAAGCATATAGTCACCTGTTCCAAGGATGTTACTATCTGCATCTGGGACCGTGAGACGGGTGCTTTACTGAAGCAGCTTCGCGGACACACTGGCCCTGTCAATGCCGTTCAAATGAGGGGTAACACTATTGTGTCCTGCAGTGGCGATTTCCGCGTCAAGCTTTGGCATATCGATTCAGGAAAGAATATTCGAGAGTTCTTTGGTCACACGAAGGGTCTTGCCTGTTCGCAGTTTTCTGAAGATTCCCGCTACATCGCCAGTGCTGGTAATGACAAGATCATCCGCATCTGGGATGCTAATACTGGCGAGTGTCTCCAGAAGATCTCAGCTCATGACCATCTTGTCCGTTCGCTGCACATCGACTCTGCCAGTGGTAGACTTATTTCAGGCAGTTACGACCAAGATATCAAAGTCTTTGATATGGAAACTGGCAGGTTGCTATTGGATTTCCCTAAGTGGCACAGCAGCTGGGTGCTTGGTGCCAAGAGCGATTATCGACGTATAATCAGCACAGGCCAGGATCCAAAGATCTTGATTATGGATTTTGGAATGGGCATTGATGGCATCGAGAGGCTCGAGAGCCCTTAAGTTCTATGACATGAAAATGAGGCTTCCTACAGCCTGGATATTTGTACGGTTTGGTGTTGGACTACGGAATTGGGCTCGGATCGGACCTCTACGCTCCTTATTTCTCATCTGATGTTATCTGGGATATGGATCCTTTCTTCTTTCTTTCGCAAACAGCAGGTCTGGTCGCGTTCGTCTTCCGTTATCCTTGTTATTTTTCCTGGGGAGGCAGGCGGAATTTGGATCAAGGAAATTGGGAAATATCACTGCATTTCCCTTTATATATACTCCTCGGACGCGGAGGCAACTCTTTTTTAAAGCGTTCTGGGAAGTTTTTATTTCATTTATGTTTGTGTATCTGTGTTCTTGTTTTGACTAGAACCTTTCATGAAGGGAGAGGGCGTTTTTCTTTTAAGTGTCAGGGCAAAAACACTATAAAAAACCGAATTGCTTTACTTTTTGGTTGGACTATTCTTCTGAGCTGTCGCTTCTGCGTAGATTGTTGTGCTTGCCAGAGCGGGTTTCCTACTCATCTTCTTTTTTCTCTAGATATTCTTTAGCGAGCATTATACATACATTTTCTACACCTTCATATTATGTGTGCATATATGTGTACTTTCAATTGTGATGTTGTGTGGTTTTGGTAAAGACTGCTCAAATAACTGATCTTGCTCAATTTCGTCTTAAGGTAGGAAAGTCTGGTCAGCATGATGGTGGCAGTGATAGATCCAAACAAGCTGGTTGTGAATAACAGGCGACATGTATGGTTCTTGGCCATCGCTATGTAGAAGTGGGTTTACTGACAGTCCTAGTCAACCTTTTACCTAAGAAACGCGCATCAATTTGCATATGCAGTGTTCCCAAACCTCAGTTGGTAAAGGCGTGGAAGGAAAGAAGGTATTACTTATATAGAAGTAACTAGCCTATTAATATACTTATTCCAAGTTTATATAGTAGTATTATCTGCATATACCTTCTTCAGCTGCACTTTACATTGTCCTATCCAATAGACGCGGATCCATACGACAGACCATTCGAGGACTGGTTGTTTCAAACCATACGGAATAGTATTGGCGAACAGGGCTTATTCTCCGTACCTGATCGCAAAGCAATTAAACGTACAATATCTCGATCGAGAAATCCTCTGCACAAATGCACTTCAATGTACAATAATAACGTGACTGTCGAAGGGTACTGTGGAACAACGCTTGATATGATGTAGTAGCAGCTTGAAGAATACTTCGCTAGTAAACTAATAATATGCGTCAAAGGATCCACCTAAAAGGACCAGAATACGGATGGTGCAACCTGAAATTGAAAGGCTTCCTCCAGATCATGAATGTTCCGTCAAATAAATCCACGATAGGATGATGAAACAGAATGTGTCATTGTCCTCGAAATCAGTTTACTGTAGCTGTGGCAGCGGAAGATCTATAGGTACTTTCAAGCCTGTCGAGGACCTACATATTTCTAATAATGCCTGCAAAGCTGGGTGTATCAAGCTCTCTAAGAATGGAATGGTACAATGCGGCTTAGCGCTCTCGCTCCGGGCCTTGCAATTGGCCAGCCGGCAGTGGCTGGTTAGGTAGAAGTCCTTGATAGGTTTAATTAAGCAGGTAGCGAACAACAGGCGCTTTGACGGAGTGGTTAACGTGGTGCCCTGCTATGGTTCGCCATAACTATAGAGAGGCATTTCCTTCGGGAGCGTGTGTTCGAATCACACAGGCGTCGCAAACACTTTTTTGGACTTCCTTTGAAGAATAAATAGTTTTATTTGCAAGAACTCTCTTCTTACGTCAGCTGCAATCTTTCAACCCCTTTTTTGCATTTAATTCCTCACTGCTATTGTTATCTTTTCTATATAGCGAGTCCCTGAGGTGCCAGATGCTGTCATTTTACTAGTATGATGGCTAAGCACAGGCTAAGCTGCAACGTAGGCACGGTAGAGAACGGAACTTCATTATTAGCGAGACGCCCAACGGGGCTGGGGAAGGGATATTCTTGTACTGGCGAAAATATGGAATACCGATCGTGTCTCTGCCACTATAAGAAATTCATCGGAGGTTGTATTACTTTATGTGTTAATGGGACAAGGCCATAGAGCTTCTACATTCCTGCTAACTGATTTTGAAATGACATTTTGCTGCGCTTTTCAGCCATTACCCGTGAAAGTATCAGAGACATACGGCTGTACTCGATGGGAGTAATAGTTGGTTGGGCGCTCGGGTTGGTGGGGAATCCTCGCTGCCAACCACTAGTCACTCAGAAGTGTAGTAGGGCTAAACCCGACCCTAGAGCTAATCTTCTCGCCTAATTTCCCATACTAGTGCCAACCCGAAATCTCCAATATACGAAAAGTTCCAGCGATACTTTCCCGACAACCTCATCCGTCGCCAACATCGCAATCCACCATGAGTGCCCTCAACAAGATCGCGGCTAACAGCCCATCTCGCCAGAGCCCATCTGAGCTCGAGACCAGCATTGCTGGCGCTCTCTACGATCTCGAGTCCAACACCCCTGATTTGAAGGCTGCGTTGAGACCACTTCAGTTTGTGTCTGCCAGAGAGGTGAGCTAGAAATACACTATTCCTTGAAGGCAATTGATCGGAATCGGAGGATATTTTATGGGATGCAGCTTTAAAATACGAGTACACACACTGCGGGCGTCGACGAGGAATATCTATCATACATATACGCATGGACTTGAGTCTTTCGATCTCTTTTTTCTAGATTGGAGATATACTGGACGATCTCCCCCTTTATGGGATGCACGTCCTTTGTATTGAATATTGAAGAATATCCACAAAGAAGAAATAGAGAGAGAAACATCACTACACCCTGAAATGTGTTATGGGGCATGTTTCTTTGTCGGCGCTGTTGGCAGTTTTTGTGGAATCGGACGGGCTGCGGACCATGAGATTTCGCTGGAAGATTGCAGATTAAAATATTTTTGGTCTCTTCTTCTTGAGTTTCATGGAGATCGCCTGCTGACTTTGATCGCGTTTGTGTGCAGATTGAAGTTGGCCACGGCAAGAAGGCTATTGTCATCTTTGTCCCCGTCCCATCCCTTCAAGGTTTCCACCGAGTGCAGCAACGGTATGTACCTAACTCCCCTTCAGCTCTGTGCTATTCAACCTTCTTCTTAACCCGAACATAACTGAATTGGTCAATTGCTAATATACTCCATCACTAGTCTCACTCGTGAGCTCGAGAAGAAATTCTCCGACCGCCACGTTTTGATCCTTGCCTCTCGCCGTATCCTCCCTCGTCCCAAGCGTTCTGCCCGCTCTCGCACTTCTCAGACCCAGAAGCGACCACGCTCCCGAACCCTCACTGCTGTCCACGACGCCATTCTCACCGACATTGTCTACCCTGTCGAGATTGTCGGCAAGCGTCTCCGCACCAAGGAAGATGGCAGCAAGCTGTTGAAGATCATCCTCGATGAGAAGGAGAAGGGAGGTGTTGACCACAGACTTGATACCTACTCTGAGGTCTACAGACGTTTGACTGGCCGTGGTGTTACCTTTGAGTTCCCCCAGAGCTCCATTGGTGACTATTAGATCACTTGATTCTCAAAAGACAAAAAGGTGGTGGGAACTGTCATGGTACTTTGAGGGAGTATCCATGCATGATGCAAAGAAATGGTTATTATGGGAGGTGGATCTGGCTGATTGGGAATCGGAGCTGTTTTGCTCTGTCATACATGGGTCATGGTTTTGGCGTCTGTAGGGCTTACTTTACAAAAATCAGTAAAAGCTTCTAAGCATTCATGAAAATTCCCATTTCAGCCAACAAAGAAAAAGCTCACTGTGTTTGATGATTACTTGATAAAAGTTAACATGAGATTCTTCTGCAGAAGGACTGCAAATGGGTATATTTTATCAGTAAAAGAAATTCTATACCTGCGCTATCCTTCCAATCCCAAGGACACACCAATACGCCAGTTCTCTCTTCTCTCGAGGAGTCTCTTTGTCTTTGCCTATTGCAGGTGCCAGTGTACCCTCACCCCCCTCATCCTGAGCTACATCCGTCTCCCACTCTAATCTAACGAACACTGGGATCTCAAGTAAATCCTCATCTTCCTTTAGTGGACCATCATCCGTCGCCATTTTCAAGCTTGCTGGCACAACCTCCAGAACCACACTAACCCAGTTCCGGCCGTATTCCCATACTTTGCCAGCCTCAGCCTGGGGTTGTCCTTCGCTTGCTTCTGCTTTAGTTCTTCTCTTCTCCTTGCTTTCTCCGCCTTTACCTCCCCCTCCTCCTTCTCTTAATGCTTCATCCCACATATCAGTGTTGGCACCTACTTCAAATTGCGGACACAGAATTGTGACTTTACTCTTAAATCTGCCTGAAGTCTCTGCAGGAGTAGCAATGCTGACTTTCACAGCATCGAAAAGAGGGTTTCGGAAGGTGAGAACAAATTGTGTTGGTCTCAGAGGTGCCAGGAGGGAGGATTGTCCTGGTGGTATAGATTGGATTGGCTTGATTGAGATGCTGGGTACGTAATTCTGCGCTACGAGACGAATACGGAAACGTGTCGTTTGGACTTTCGATTCGGGTTTTGAAAGGATGTGGCGGCACTGTTTGCAACGTTTTGAACGTTTAGTGCGGAGGAGTGTGGCTATAGGGCGGAGATCATCAACGAATTGCGGGTTGTGAAGCTGTTCCCTTCGTTGAGTGAGGGAGGTTGTGTAATTCCATCCTCCCCTGCGTAATCTATTAACATTTTCGTCTTCCGAACGCAAAATCTGCAAGCCTTCAGAGACATCCACGGCTTCTCTCATGGGCTTTGGTTTGGTTTTTATTTTCTTGTCCGCGCCTCCTGCATATAGTCCCATGATTCGCGATAACGCACCAGGTGAGCCAAAGCCATAATCCCCGGCGAATCCAAGAGAACCAGAGGGCGCCGTATCTGCAGCTTGTGACTTATAGAAAGATAGTAGATTTGAGAAGTGGCTTTCTGTATCTAATATCTCGTCTAGTTCGAGGGAGTGTGGTTCGAAGGGCTCTTCAATGAGGGGAGATGATGAAGTGAAACTCCCTCTATGCTCGTCTCTATTGTCCCTTCTTCGTTCTTTTGCCGTCAATCTTGAACCTCCTCCGTTTTTGATTTTTGACAACTGTGAATAAATCCCGTTTGACTTCTCGAACTGAACTCCTATCTCTTTCGAACTCCATGTACAATGACCGCAGCTTAAAACATAAGATCCGATCGGTGTAGCAAACTCAGCTCCCAGCCCAGTAGGCGGTAGTTCTAGATTGGTGACTGCAAGAGGTGACGTGCATATCGGGCAATTAAAACAGTTCCGTGTGCATCTAGAAATTAACTAATCAGTTACAATCTTAAACCACCACGTATTAGAGAGCAGCATGCCTATTTCCTTCGGATTTCACGGTACTACTAGGAACTTCGAAGAGACAATTCGGGCAGTACCACGTCAAAATTTCTTCCAGATAACAGCGAGGGCATCGTATCTGGTGGCAATCCTCGCAATACAAAAGGTGTTCTAGAGGATACAGCGCATAGTTGGCGCGTGGCGCACTAGGATCAAAGTTACGGCCTTCTTCCTCGTCTTCCTCCGTTTGTGGGATTGGATCTGAGTCGATTGTCCGCGCTGAGGTTGGTATCTCTGAGCATGGACACTGTATATAGGTATAAGGCACAAAGGAAGCCATCGTTATATTGACCACCAACAAGATAACACCTTATTTATAGAAAAGTTATCCTGTTGGGAAGCTCGTGGTGAATGGGGAGGGGCAGAAAAACAACGCTAATCCTCATGAAAGCTAGGGACTGTTGGCGGTGAAGCGTGAGCTCCGATTATGTATAGAAAAGTAATCAGTCAATGTTGCTTGTAGTCTACTAGGATTTTAGTCTCATTAATTTTTCACCCCAACTAGAAGCTTCGAGACCCCTTCTGCTCCTTGATCTCAGGAACACTGGTCTTTACAAATTTCGGGACCAGTTGTAGGAAATTGCGCTTCCAAAAGTCTTTCCTGATATATTTAGTCCAAGATTTGGTATCAATTATTTCCCCCAATTTGTGCATACACTTGTCACACAAGAGCCCCATGAGAGGTGGCGGAGCACACTCCTCAAAAGGAGTTGTATCAGTTTGCTAGTATAGTTACATACGGGCGGTTTTAATCCCTCAGTTTTGTAACGAAGTGGCAACAGTACTAAAGGGACGCGTACTAAAAAGATCCCGGACTGCGCCCAGTTTCTAAATAGAGACGGCTGCTCTAGTATTCGTGGTGGGAGGACAATGCTATAGGTAATATCTTCCAATTTCGTGGTAGTGATCAAGGCCTGTAATTCATGTCATACATATACTGAATCCTTATTCCTACAAGTTGAAGGATTTGCTTCCTTCAATGGAGAGGGAAAGAAAAGGTTAGAGATGTTATGTAAGGATATATATCTGTACGGAGGTAGCAAGACCTGAAGTACGATCTTTATTTTCTCGGTCTCGAATCACAAGATATTATGGGAGCGCTTTCCTTGATCATGTTGAAATCTTATGTCTGAGGATAATTGGCCTAGAAGAGTCACAGGTTTATTGTATTCATATAATTGAACCTTGAATGCTACACATGATATCAAGGATTCTTCCCCAACAAGAATACGGCCCTGTAGTATCAATAGAACTTATTGCAACATTAGATAAATGGAAGCGCTTGCGTGACTATTAGCTGCCGGCCAGCTGGTATTTCGGTAGCGCAGTAGAAATGATAATTGCCTACAGTGGTCAGCTACATCGTTCGTAAATCCGGATAAAATCAACGGTCAATAGCAGATAAAACCTCAATTGGATAGGCGAGTGAAAGTAGATGAAGTAGCGATATATCAAATAGTAGATGCCGATTCCAAATGACGGGATTAAATATAGATAATTTTTTTTTGGACGCGGGTATCTGGGCTGATGCTAAGTAAATAATGTAGCACCCGTGGGGAATGACTAGGCTCATTTCCGAGCTCTCTTGAGCCACATATACGACACTAATAGCATCTACGTAATACTGTGTATCTAATTGCAAGGTCAGTGGCTTCCTGGGCTCAGTTGCTCAATTTTACGTAGCATTTCTGTGTGAACAGCGCAAAAGTGGAGGAGTGCTCGGAAGTCTGTAAACGTGCGGCTGACCTAATAGTCTGCATGAAAGTCGTTGGTCTCCCAGTATCAAACAATATATTCTAGCGGTGAAAAGATCAATAGCGAGGATGCGATGAGTTATCTAGATATGGGAATGCAGCTAGTAGGTCCTATCGAAAGCAGACCAAAAGATGGCCTGGACTAGGATACAGCGACCTAAACCGAAATTATGACAGTAATGTAGAAAACAAATGCCGGCAAGTAAAGCGAAAAGTTCATTCTTAATTAGGAACCATGTCTTCGGTCGCAGTATGTCTTCATGCTTTGTTGTAAGCTGCGATTCTATAACGTAGACTAGCCCGATTGCTATGCAACACCTCGACACTACGAGAATACGAATATTATCTTGCATAGTATTAACTTAAGGTTTGAATATAAGTAAGTGATGTTTAAATTAATTTGTGATTTGCAATGACAAGATATTAAAGTGCGTACCCTTATATGATGTACTGTCTGTTCCCAGAAAGCTGGAGAGGGTTGGAATCACTCCAGAATCAAAGTACTGCGATGTGCTTGGAAGAAAATTCCTCATCCGAATTTACTTTACACTTTCTAGAGCTAGGAATACTTCTAAGATTCGCAAAGGTCAACTCACCGCTCTCTACGAGCAGGCACGAGAGGGTTGGGGTATGATAACACAATACCCCGCCGAGGGAAAGAATTGGGTTAAGACATAGCGTCGTATAAATCCGCCTAGTCCGTTGCAGAATGGGGTAAACTTCTAGAAAGTTAGATGATGCAGGAAACGAAGGTGGACTGCCTGTCATTTTCTCTCTATCTGGATCTGAGTCTCAAGCGCACAGATATTGTATCATAAGGTTTGTGCGAGGAAATGACGTGAGTAGACCGACTTTTTAAGCAAGCCATTCTCGTAATCAGAGCGATCGACTGAAGTATGGGTGTCGGATCAGACACCGTCGCATTCACAACTGCGTTGCATCCACATCATAACTAAGCCGGAAATGATTTCATGATACTGCTAAAGGCCTGCAACTCCCCAAGCCACCAAAATCCTATTATGCACCTCATGGAAGTTGTAAGTAGCTGGTTTGCGACTGCGACCGAGGCAATGGAATATGAAATTAGTCCGAGCAGAAGATATCTATTAGACTAAGACGGGTAGATTTTGCGTTCAGACACGGAAAGAACGGCGCCATTTTCCCCAGGTTGCCTTGCATGAATCGACGACAGTGTGAGATCTGTGGATCGACTAAGTTAAGCATAACGAAAACCCCGCAGATGCGGGAGATTTTTGCTCTATTTTGGATTGGTATCGCAATTAAGAGTATTTTGGAGATTGAACGAATCTACAAATGATAGAAGCCGTAATCAAATAACATTCTAGCTTTCGCGACTGTTTTCATTCACTTTCTGGATTTTGGAATTGTTGCGATGCCTTCATTCCCTCCTGTTGTTGGAGAAGCTAAGCTTTCGTTTGTGCGGCCTCAATGAGCACGCCTTTCCGTAAGCGGCTGCCCGCATCGCGCCTTTCTAAATATAGTAAGGCGTTACTCCTTAACGAGCCTCTTTAGGCGATACTGAACCATCGGCGTACCTCGCGTCAAGGTAAAGTTAACGTCCATCTTGTTGCTCATCTGTTCTGTTCATCAGCGCCAACCTTTACACCTTGTAGTGACAGTGCAAATAGTCGCTCTGGGGTCCTCTAGCAGTCAGATATATTCTCCAGGCTCTTTCGAAACATCCCGATGCACTTAACCGTTCCTGGAGCCTGCAAGCCTGCTTCCCCATCATAATACCCCACGCGCTGATTCTCAGAGTTCAAAGGATATACAACAATATTGAAGTGTTAACAGTGCTTTCTGAGGCATGGCGCCTGTACCAGGCACGCCGAAACGTTCAGGGGGGTCTCGAACCCGCCCTAGATCTTCTCGCCCCAAATCGTCTGGCGGCAGGTCTGATAAGGCAACTCCAGTAAATGCTGGCTCCGAGCCGCCGCAAAAGAAGCGCAGATACATACCAGGTGGACCTGGCGGAGGAGGAAGATATGTAGACGAAGACGGTACCGAAATCCCAGTTGGTGGGACTGGCCCTGGAGGATACAATTATGTTGGCCCCCGGGGGCGCATAGGACGCGAAAACCTTGCGAACGGCGTACAGCCAGTTGTATATCCTCGACGTGATCGCAGCACAAGAGCGCGTACTACGCCACGAACACAAGAGCCTGCCATGAGGTTTAGCTCTGCCGCCCAGGCGGCTGCGGTTGTACAAAGCGACGGATATAAGCCAAGAGAGGAACGAGCGTGGGAGGAATTTCATCCCAATCTAGATATTGAGGCCCCTCTTAGAGCGTTTAGTGCCGAGGAGGTTGAAGGTATACCGAAAGCCATACCTCTTACACCTGGAGCACTTGGCTCCCCAGAACTGTCAATCAATGGCTCAAATGGTATCTACAGCATTGAGATGCCTAAACCAATGAGCGAAGGTGAGGGAACTCCGAGCGGATCTGTTGCAGGTGATACTATCATCACCTTTGCCATACCAGGTACTCCAGGTGGTGGAAAGAGGAGACCTGGGCGGCCACCCAAAGATCCCGTGGCATTCTTTGCAGCACGAGCCGCGAAACTAAGCCAAGGTCTAACACTTCCTATAGCACAAAACAAATCACCTAAAACACCAAAGGTAGTAGTACCACCACAGCAGAAGGAGAGGTTGACTCTCCCGACGCCATCATATCGAAAGACAGACACTCTCCTGCGCTTTGAAGATAAGGCATTGGGACTGGTTCGCTATGTCGACAAGTCCATGGCCAATGTGGGTTATCAAGAAAGCGATATATTTATTCGACCCGAGCGCAAGCTCATTAAAGTCTCCGATACGAACCTAGATGAGGATCTTGATCTTGGCCCAGGCTTCAAGTCTGACGGAGATTCAATGATTACGATTGCAAGTGGCGGTGTTGGAAGAGTAGAATACGACATGGATGAGCAGGATGATAAATGGCTGCAAGAATACAACAACGAACGCAAAGCTTTAGAGTTCGAGCCGATTACCCGAGAGATTTTTGAAATCACAATAACTAAGATCGAGAAGGAATGGCATGCATTAGAGAAACGGATACCTAAGCCAAATCCAAAACCGCCACAGACTCACCGGCCACGATCAAGCTCAGCTGCCGCCGTAAATGGTGAGCCATTCCCTGGTGAGGAGCAAGATAGTAAATGTGCCATTTGCGATGATGGAGACTGCGAAAATACCAATGCCATTGTCTTTTGTGACGGATGTGATTTGGCAGTACACCAGGAATGTTATGGTGTACCATTCATTCCCGAAGGCCAATGGCTATGTCGAAAGTGTCAGTTGATTGGGCGAGGCATTCCGGTATGACTGCTAAAGATTAATCATATGTGGATATTGGTGCTGACTTTGATTACAGACTTGTATATTTTGCCCTAACACCGACGGTGCATTCAAACAAACTAATGCCTCGAAATGGGCCCATCTTCTATGTGCAATGTGGATCCCTGAAGTCTCATTGGGGAACCATACATTTATGGAACCAGTCATGGATGTCGAGAAGGTGCCGAAGACAAGATGGAAGCTGACATGTTATATTTGTCAACAGCGTATGGGTGCTTGCATCCAATGTGGTAATAAGGCATGTTATCAAGCATTCCATGTTACATGTGCAAGGCGAGCCAGATTGTTCTTGAAAATGAAGAACAACCATGGTACGCTTGCCGTGCTCGATGGTACAACTGTTTTAAAGGCCTTCTGTGATAAGCACTGTCCCCCAGATTATGCTCGCGATAACGAGGTAGTGGCTGCTACTCGGGAAGCTCGCATATTTTATAAGAGAACTATGCGTGGTCGCTTGTGGGCTGATAGTCAGGCTTCTGCTTTGGCCATGGCAGCGAGACATAATGCTATCGCCGAGCATCAACCAGATGAATCCCAAGCCGCCGGTGCGCGAGCGTCACTTGTGGCAGCTGACCCCAAGAAGAAAGGCTCTCAGCCACAGAAACCCATCTGGAAACTTCCTTCGGGAGCACCCGTAATCCCTCAAGTTGTTTATAATGCTGTTGAGAGTTCACTCCAACGCTTCACCATCCGGAGACGTAAAGAATTCGCTGCGGATGCTTGTAGATATTGGACATTGAAGCGTGAGGCAAGACGAGGAGCAGCCCTGCTTAAACGGTTGCAGCTACAGATGGAGACATTCTCTTCCATGGAGCTCACACGAAGAAACTTTGCTGCCATGGGTCACGCTGGTAGAGCTCGGCTGGATCGACGAATTGAGTTTGCTAAGACTCTGATCAAAGACTTGGAGCGTCTCAAAGAACTAACCCAAGCTGTCAAGCAGCGAGAGTTGGAGAAATTACAGGCAGCAGAACTTGAGGCTGATGCCGTTGATACAATCTATTTCCCAGTTGCCAAGTTGCTACCTCCCATAGTGGAGAAAGCTCTAGCGTAAGTAATCTTGAGGTCACATTCCGATACATAAAATTAACAGATATACTAGGCTTGATATAAAATCAGTATTTACGACGGGATTAGTTGATCTAAGCCTGAAACTGCAGAAGCGGTTCTATGTTACTGCCCTTTCATTTTTACATGATTTCTGTGAGGTGTTCCGTATAGGTATCAACACCGAGCCCGCTGCGGAAATTCAGTTAAATGGTGAAAGTGGGAGCGCTGAAAGTTTGGTTCCCTCTCTAAAACCAATTGTCGACATCAAAGAACGCAGAAAACTGGGCAAGCGAATTATCAAAGCTGTCCAAGCACAGCTAGAAGCGGCAGTTCGGGCAGAGGCTGATATTCTCCAAAAACCCACAGATAAACCACTTAAGGAGCTGGAATCGATGCTCGAAGCGTGTTTAGAAACACGTCGAGGCTCAATTACTACATCTATTGGAGAATCAACAGGTGACATGGAGGTCGAGAATGAGGCTGATCATCAAACTGCAATTGATCACCAAATCAAGTTGGATGAGTTGAGTCAAGGAAATGGGGAGACTTTCGAAAATGGGGAGAGCAGTATTACTATTCCTGACGTCGCTGATGCTATGGATGTTGATGCGGATGGGGAATACGAGGATACCATTATTGCAGAACCGAAGAAGGAGGCCATGGAACTTGACACTGACGCTCACGGTGAAGACGATACGTCCAAAAATCAAAGTAATGGCATTGAATCTACAAATACTCCTCCAGACACCAACGGTTATTCGGCACCTGAAAATCCTGCCCGGCCCGGTCCTCCCACCCCTCCTATCTCGAACGGGGATACTGGGACTAGTACCGATCCTTCCGATGTGCTTACCAGCGGTGGCATCCCATGGTTTCTCAAAGATTTCCAGCCAGAAGGGACCACACTGGTTGAATCCCAATGGATTGGTAGAGAGGTTGTGTCGAGGCTCAGCGAGGAATTGAGCGACATGGACGACGATGAGCTGAAAGGATTAGGTATTGATGTCGAAGAAGCTGGGATGGGTGTTACAGACGTGGTTTCCGTCTCAGCAGAAGTAGAAAAGGCCACACCAGCTAGAACAAAGAAGGGGAAGGTGAAGAAGAGGTGGAGGGGTTACAAGTAAGATCGTTCTGGGCGTTTCTTGGGTTCATTTCTCTGCTTGATTTGGATCATATCTGCTTGGTTCATCAAGAAACCATCTTTTTTATGCCAGCCTAGCTCCCGATTCGTGGTAGCGACATACTGGTCTGGGTGTTTGGTGTTGGACTGTTTTTGTTCTCACCCATGTACGAGGTAGAAAGGGTTTGTGTTGTATTTATGTACATTACGCTGCGACACCACTATGGTTTGTGATTTTTGCTCGACTACAATGAACGGGGGGCTTGTTTCATTGATTTGGAGTTTTGAGGACGGACAACACGGATCAATGACGACACCAAACATATGCGGCTTAATGGGTACTCTCGGGAGGGCATGTTTTGCAGATGGATACCATTTTTCTAGATTAATCAATCCCATTTCCTGAACGTGTTTTTATATGCACAATTGTGCCTTATCTTATTACTCCAAACTCCTAGTGTAGATTATTTTAGCCCAGCCCTCACAACATCAGCTATTGTGGGGTCACTACGAAGTGAAGCTGAATAAAAGAGAAGCCATGGGGATCATCTGGAATCTACCTATAGAGTAAAGGAGGGCTTAGAAAGAATCCCACGTCCTTGTCCAAGTTGCCTTCCTACACAAAGACTATACCCCAAGAAATACCTATTCTCTCGGACGACCTGCCTATCATGAAAAGAAAGGTAGTCGCCCTTTCGTGCGAGATCACGCTCGCTCTCGGGATAGCTTCCCTCTGCACGTCATCCTCATCATGTGATCCACGTCCTTATTTCCTACCTGCACGGAACAACGAATTATTCTCAATTGGTGGAAATTCCCCGCCGAGCGGATTATCTCTCGCGGATAAATGCGCGGGCGGCTCCCCCTTAGCAATTACAACCACGGGTTTTCGTTCCATGGGGGTTAGGACGCCCACTGTATTGCCCCGCCATGGGATGGACTCAGGATTTCCATTGAAGGTGGGGTATTTTTTTCTGGGTTCTTGGCTGTGGGCAATGGGCAGTGCTTTTGGTGGGAGGTGAGGTGAGTTTACTTTCCCCTCCGGTCATTGTTCCGCGATAAGAGCAGCAGCTTCGTTTTTTAAAAAGCTCTTCCGCTTTTTTCTTCCCTTCTTATTGTCTTTTCTTCATAAATCTCTCTCTCTCTCTGTGTGTATGCCCTATCTTGAATTGAATTGTGATACCCTCAATTCTATTCGAGACTCTGAGCAAACCGTACAAGATTTCCTCCCTCCCCCCACACCTACCTCATATTTCTATTCTTTACTATCCTGTTCTAAATCAATCCCGGCGATTGAGCAAAGAACAAAACCATAATGGTCTATCCGGAAACTTTCACGGGCTTCCAGGTCAAGTCCGCTGACACCTGGACAACCTTCCACAAGACTGAGTACAAGCCTAAGCCTTTCGGCGACTATGACGTCGATGTCAAGATCCAGGCCTGTGGCATCTGTGGCTCCGATCTCCACACCATCACCGGCGGCTGGGGCGAGCAGCACTTCCCTCTGTGCGTGGGACACGAAATCATCGGCGAGGCGCTGCGTGTGGGACCCAAGGTGACGCTGATCAAGCCTGGTATGAGAGTTGGCGTTGGCGCGCAGAGCTGGAGCTGTCTGGACTGTAAGCAGTGCAAGAATGATAACGAGACGTACTGCCGACAGCAATTGGATACTTATGGTGCTGTGTGGCCGGATACGGGAATCGTGAGCCAGGGAGGTTATGCGAGCCACGTGAGAACTCATGAGCACTGGTATGTTTTGGGATAAACAATCCTCATCGTCATATGTTCGCATTTTTCTTCTATCTTGTGATTTACTGAATTTTTGGAATAGGGTCTTCCCTATCCCGGATGGACTCTCCTCAGCCCAAGCAGCCCCCATGCTTTGCGCCGGCTTAACCGCCTACTCTCCCCTCGTCCGTAATGGCGCTGGACCAGGTAAGAAAGTCGGTATCGTTGGTCTTGGTGGAATTGGACACTTCGGTCTTCTTTTCGCCAAGGCTCTCGGAGCAGAGACCTGGGTCATCTCACGCACACACTCCAAGGAGACCGATGCTTTGAAGATGGGCGCAGATGGGTTCCTTGCGACTGAGGATAAGGATTGGAATGAGCCACATGCCATGACTTTCGATCTGATCATCAACACGGCTAATTCGACCAAGGGCTTTGACTTGGCTCGGTATCTGAGTCTTTTGGATGTTCATGGAAGATGGATCAGCGTGGGATTACCCGAGGGAGCAGGACAAGAGGTTAGGTCACAGGATCTCCTGAGCAATGGATGCTTGATTGGTGCAAGTCATTTGGGCAGCAGGAAGGAGGTGTTGAGTATGTTGAAGCTGGCCGAGGAGAAGGGAATCAAGAGCTGGGTTGAGGAGGTGTCCATCAGTGCGGAGGGACTAAAGGATGCACTCACGAAATTACAACAGAACAAAGTCAGATATCGGTTTACGCTTGTAGATTATGATAAGTGTTTTGGGGCATGAAGGGGGGATAGCTTCTTAAAAAGAGTTGGACAAAGGAGTTGAGGGGATCTGTTTGTAGCGTGAGTGTATATGCATAGTTGTTAAGGTCGCTAAAAAAGTCTGACCAAAATTGAAATATATGGAATTACTTTCCTTCAAATCTTGTGTTACCGGGTGATGCCATCACAGCTGAAGAAAATGCTCAGATCTGCCTCTCAATGGCAACAGAGTATTAAAGAGGCAGGCAAAATACCATACCACACGACAGACACAATGACCACACTGCACATGAGTTAAAGAACATGCTCAAGACATTAACGTCACCGTGGGCTGTCATGAAGAGAACCGGTAAGTACAGAGTATCACCGGGTGTCACCTTGATAACTGCATCGCATTCACGATCGTAGACATATTGCGTCTGTACCACAGCAGCACAGTATTGTACTGCTGAGAACAACCGCCACACGTTCAAGCCCCGCCGATGCAATAGCAAGTGGCGAAACTCAGTGTACTGTACATCATTGCGCAGGCATGAAGAGCGTGGAAAACCGGTACAGTACATCCATACAGGGCTGGACTGTAGACTCATGTAGAAGGCGCCTCGAGGCGCGCTTATGGGCTCTGATTGGCCGTCGTTTCCATCCCGATTAGATCGAAACTCTCAAACGGAGCGTGTTTCATGAAACCGTGGCGCCGCACCCCCTTGTAGCGGTGGGCAGGAACACGCGAACAGCATAAATCTCTTTTATGTTTCGAAACACTATGAGCCAACCGACCTCGACGATAGAAGGTGATGATAATGTTTGTGAAACGGGGTTAACAAGCGCTGCGCACCAGTCGCTTGCCACATGGACCTGGTCGAAAGCTTGATATCGAGATCTAGATGGCAATTTGGGTGGTCATGAGGATGGATTTGGCAATAAATGCATGGTGAGCTGGACGGTATGATATTCTGCTTGAAAGATCTGCTCTTCGATGGGTGCCCGTTGGGCCAGTAAGGGGGAGACAACCAGGATGGAGATAGTCACAGACAAGTTGGGATGGACTATCGAACGAGACAAGCTTCTTTTCGGAGATTTCGTTGTCATGCGACGAGTGCAACACCATGCGATGGGACGAGCAACTTTGTTTGGAGTGTACAAGTGTTTTGCACACAATACGGATGAACTTCTCCAGGCGCCATACTGGACTGTAGTAACTTGTGTACGGTACTTGGCCAGTAACTAATACCCGTACAGTGCGTGTACTGTACTACTCTGGTATGTACACAGCGCAGAGTACTGGACGTTTGCGGTTCGCTTGCTCCTCCACCGGCGCTCCCCTGGTTCCTGGTTCCTGAAGGCGCCTCCCGAGTACAGCAGCGCCATGCCCTGTACAGTACAGTCAAGGCCGCTGCCCAGATGCCCATTGCAGCCCAGATCCAACCACGTCAAATCATCGGCGGCCCTGCCAGCCCTTATGCGACACGCGTCTGGAGGTTTCATCCATAATTGCTAGTATCTCACTACCGTACAGATATGCACAGGACCGATGAATGGACCCCACCAAGCAAGGTCGTGAGTGTGCTGGGGAGAGAACGATGCCGGTGCCAGTACTTTTCTTTTTCCCCTTTCGCGCCTCGGCCATGTCTGTCACTGCCATCCATTGGCGCTGGAGACGTCCTTGCTTCAAGTCGGCTGGCCAGCAGGACCAGTTGATCGAACGCGAACCCCTGAGTCATCAAAGCAAGACCCCGCGGGTACCCAGCCCTTAACGTCCCGGTATTAAGGGTCGCCTCTGCAGTACCGTAGGGTGGAAGTATCCTGGATCTGTAGACGACCACCGAACAGGACGAACGAGCCACTTTTGGCTCGCTGTTTCGACTGCACCCTAGACCACTGCCGGTGCTGCGTGATTGTGGTCTGCCGCTGAGGTGAGAGAGTGGCTAGTGCCATGCCTGCTTTGCTCCGGGCTCCTGTCTGTTCCTCGTTATGGGCCAGCATGATGTTTCTCGTTGGACACCAGCGCCCAGCTGCTAAATCGAGAGCCACAGTTGTACCGTGCTAAGTGAGCTGGAGTAAACGACCCCCCTGGTAATATCAGAGTCCCACGAAAGTTCCTAGCGAGGTGCCGGAGCCGCTAATTGCCTTCCACGACGACCGCAGGCGCTGGTTGCACCCAGCACTGGGCAAGAGCTGCTCCACGCTTCTGCTCCAAGGGGCCTGTCTCTGCTCTGAGCAAAGAAATGCTGCTGGGCCCATTGCTCGGGACGGCGCGCTAAAGTCAATTGTGCAATATGGCGCCCATTAATCTTCTTGACGCGAGCTTCCATATAAGGAGTCCCGGGACCCCCGTGATGTTGAGTTTATTTTCTCCTTGCCCTTCTCCCAAGGCTCCCCTTTCTCCCTACCATTCTGTATACGATAGCCCACGCGCGCCGGACGTCACTCCTTTGATTCAACGATTTTTGTTGTTCTTTTTTCTTCTTCGTTATTTCGCTTTTATAACTCAGCTTTGGTCTGAAGAATCTAGAATCTGTTAGAAGAATTCCTTTTTGCGGCATTCTGTGAGTTGCTTGGATCTCTCATAGCTCTTGTGTTTTACTTTTCCTTGGGTGAGAGGTTACCAATCAGTCGGCTTGAAGTGTGGCTGGCACAGCCAAGGGTGGCACCTCCCTCCATTTAGTGGCTGCTACTATTGAATGGATGTTTGAGTGTTATTCACGGCAACAAAGACAAGACAACGCTTCAATATCCGCTACTCTGATTCTTATTCATACGCATTCTTATTGTTCTTTGATATATCTATCATATTTCACTACACTCCTTTGTTAAAGCAACTACACTCGTTTCATTCAACACTTCACTCCTTTCACATTCATAGACTTGTCAAGCCTCACCTTCAGACTCGGAGTGTCTTGTGCGAGACTCAACCAAACACTTCACACAATCCCTCCTTTCACAGTTGTCTTGCATTATTGAATTACTTATCAACACGGCATCTTCCATACCTAGACTAACAGAAACCTCATCTTTCAGTCTATCCATTCCTTCAAACCATCTTACGGCAGCTGGTTCTACGTTACGATGGTATCCTTCTCAGTCTTCACCCTTCTCGCGACCTTGAGTCCTTTCCTGCTGGCTTCGGCCGCACCTACAGCAAATCCCGTTCCTGTTCCGGCAGAACGGCAAGCCGCAGCCTCGAGTTACTGGCTCGCCAGCATAAAACGACAGGGAAATGTTGCATATGGTGACTCCTCATACAAAGTCTTTCGAAATGTAGCAGACTATGGAGCCAAAGGTGACGGTAAGTGTGAATCATTATAATCCCGGGCGTGGCTTAGAAAAAAGCATTGCTTGCTGGTGTCTGTTTGCTAATATTTTCCCTCTAGGATCTACTGATGACACAGATGCAATCAACTCAGCTATCACTGATGGCAACCGATGTGGCCAAGGCTGTGATTCCTCTACAGTCACCCCTGCTTTGGTCTACTTCCCTCCCGGCACCTATGTTATCAGTAAGCCCATCGTTCAACTCTACTACACGCAACTCGTTGGTGATGCCGTCTCTGTCCCTACAATCAAAGCTGCTGCCAGCTTCACCGGCATGGCTATGATTGATGCCGATCCTTATGACAACAACGGCAACAACTGGTACACCAACCAGAACAACTTCTTCCGTCAAATTCGAAACTTCGTTCTTGACCTGACTGGTATGCCAGCCACTGCGGGAGCAGGTATTCATTGGCAAGTCGCCCAGGCCACCAGTCTGCAGAACATTGTCTTCAATATGCGAACCGATGGAGGAACTTCAAATGCTCAGCAGGGAATTTTCATGGACAACGGATCAGGTGGTTTCATGACTGATTTAACCTTCAATGGAGGCAAATATGGCGCCTTTTTCGGCAACCAGCAGTTTACCACTCGCAATCTCACCTTCAATAACTGCCAAACTGCCATCTTCATGAATTGGAACTGGGCTTGGACTCTTCAGGATGTTAATATCAATAACTGCCAGATCGGTATTGATATGGCTAGTGGTGGCGCGGCTACCCAGTCTGTCGGTTCAGTTCTGCTTCTGGACAGCAAAATTAGCAACACCCCAATTGGTGTCTCCACCGTGTATCACACCGACGAGGGTGTGACTAATGGTACTCTGATCATTGACAATGTCGACTTCTCCGAAAATGTCCCAGTAGCTGTGTCAAATGCTGGTACCAAGACAACCATCCTTGCTGGCAACGCTAAGGTTACCTCTTGGGTTCAGGGTAATACCTACAGCGGATCCAACGCAGGAAAGGCAATTCAGGCTCCTCTCACCAGCCCAGCCACGAAGCCAAAGACTCTTCTCAACTCTGCAGGCAATGTCTTCACCCGATCCAAGCCCCAGTATGAAGATCTACCTGCCTCCTCTTTCATTAGCACCAAGTCAAACGGGGCTAAGGGCGATGGTGTCACTGATGATACTGCTGCCATCCAAGCTATCTTCGATTCTGGTAAGTAGACTCGTCCCGATGCACCTATCTTGACATGTCCTTTACTAACGTCGGTACAGCCAGCGAGAATGACATTGTTTACTTCGATCACGGAGCTTATTTGATTACAAGCACTGTCAAGGTTCCAAAGAATATCAAGATCACTGGCGAGATCTGGCCTCTCATCATGGCTGGGGGCTCTAAATCCTTCAAGGACCAATCCAACCCAGCGCCCGTTTTCCAAGTTGGTCAACCAGGTGATCAAGGCTCTGTTGAGATGTCTGATTTGATCTTCGAGACTGCTGGTCCACAGCCAGGTGCCATTATGATTGAATGGAACGTCGCTGAAGCTTCTCAGGGCTCAGCAGGTATGTGGGATGTTCACGTCCGCATTGGTGGCTCTGCAGGCACGGATTTGCAATCAAACACTTGCTCCAAGAACCCCACGGTGACTGCGGCAGCCAACCCTGACTGCGAGGGCGCATTCCTACTCCTTCACGTTACCTCTCAGGCCACAATCTATCTCGAGAATAACTGGTTCTGGGTTTCTGATCATGAGCTTGACCTCTCTGACCACAACCAAATCAACATTTTCAACGGTCGTGGTGTCTTGGTAGGCTCCGAACAAGGACCAGTCTGGATGTGGGGAACCAGCTCTGAACATTCCGTCCTGTACAACTACCAGATCGCCAATGCTTCCAACGTGTACATGGCCCTTATCCAAACCGAGACACCTTATTTCCAATCTAACCCAGATGCTACCGGACCATTCAAATCCAACGCCGCATTCTCCGACCCAGATTTCTCTACCTGCACCACTTCGGGCTGCAAGAAATCTTGGGGCCTCAGAATCGTTGATTCTGATGATGTCTATGTCTATGGTGCTGGCTTATACAGCTTTTTCGATAACTATGACCAGACTTGTCTCGCAACTGAGAGCTGTCAAGAGAATATGCTGTCGCTGGAGAACTCTAACGCCCAGATATTCGGATTAAGCACCAAGGCTAGTGTCAACATGGTTACGCTCAATGGACAGAGCGCTGCATTGGATGCGGACAACAGGAACAACTTCTGCGCCACCCTCGCCTTGTTCAGCGAGACTGGAGGTGCTGAACATGCTCCTTCTGAGCCTTCATCATCTTCCTCGTCTTCGTCTTCTATTGCGACTCATTCAACAGCTACATCTTCTGCCTCGGCAGCCTCTCATTCATCGACTTCAACTTCTGTTTCCGTTGCTCCTCCGGTTGCGTCTTCACCTTCATCATCTCCAGTCGCTAGTCCCTCACCTGTCTCCTCATCTTCATCTGACGGTACCGGTGCCGCTCCAGCCTCTTCGCAATCTCCCTCCGCTCCACAACAACCAGGCGCTCCCGCCGCTCCCGCCCCTGCTGCTTCTTCACAATCTTCTCCTGTAGCAGTAACAGTTCCTACGTCTGCCGAAGTGCCAGCTGCTGCTCCTCCCCCAGCTACCACTTCTGCTCCTGTCGTAACACCCATTGCTGGTGGTTCTGATGCACAAGCGACGGTTACTGTCACAGTTACTGTACAAGCCCCATGTTCTACATCTGCAGCTTAAATCAGAAGCTTCGTTTTTTTCTTTGGAGCATTTTGATAAGCGGGAGATAACTTTTGATTCTTGTACATAGTTACAATGATTCCTTTAGGGCTGGTTATGATGGGTTTTAGGGAGGGAAAGCAATCAAATAAAAGCCGAAGGGTTGGGGGCTTTGGGCATTTGGGATGGGCTTTCTCCCATTTTCGTCTTTTTGTTACTTCTGCTTTTTAGTTTTCTTGTCTTTTAAAACCATACCAATAGATAGCTATCACAGCTGGCTGCTGAGAGAAATCGCTATGATCAACATTATTTACAACACTTGAACCTAACAAGTCACTTGGTCCGTGTGTACTTTTTGTGCTTTGCATCCCTTCTGTCTAATTATGAATTGTTTGTGATCCGGATAACGATGACGCACCTGTACATGCAATTTCGATCCGGCCTACCGCAACCCCTTTAAGATCTCACCTTCCTTGGTTAATTATCGAAATTTCTCGTAGAACCAACCACCGTACACGGTACAAGTACAACAGATAAATTTAGAAGCGGAGATCCAGTTTGCCAATTTTACCTTGGAGGCCCTAATATCCAAGTCTGCTGCACTTGCAGCAAATCATCCTTCTCAGATTACTGTACCTCTTTTCCGACCTGCCTCCCCTATTATTCCGACGAATCTTGTCCCCACAATCCCAATCCCCCGAGTACAGTACCGGCACGTTACGTGACCGCCCCTGCAGCGAGAAAAAGGGCGGTCACTCACGTGACTGTTGGTTAGGCGACCAACCCTTTTGCCAAAACAAATCCCAGTCAGGGAGGCGGCCGATCGCGATAACTTCAAACCGAAACGCTTCCCTCTTTCTTTCTCTCGTCGCTCTTGTTTCCCGTTAGCCGCGCGCGCAAGACATCTGCCCTTTTCTTTTTCCCTACTCAAACACGGGGAGAGAAAAAGGAAAATAACTGCATCGTTTATACTTCTTATTTATTTCGTTCTAATAAGATCTGGGGGTTGAGTAGAAGGGTTCGGTTTTGCTTGTAGTTTGGTTTTGGGAGAGAGGTTCAAGATGGGTGAATCAAGGTGGGTGTTTCCTGGCGGGAGGGATCTCCGTCTGTCTCTACACAAGGGACTGTTTTAATTAGGGGAATGATTTTTTGCTGACGGTATATTTCCACTCATATAGGCAGGAGCTCGTAGCTTGGCTTAATAGCCTTCTCCAGCTGAACATTACCAAGGTGGAGCAATGTGGTACTGGGTGAGTCTTCCAGAACCCCTCCCCCGCATCCGTCCCTTTCTTGATGCTCTTCTTTCCGCACGCAGAATGCCCCTATCCTTCTGGTGAGATAGGACTTGGAGTGAGTTTGCTGACTGTGGTAAAATTTTCTGGGACAATAGTGCTGCATATTGCCAGATCTTCGATAGTATCTACCTCGATGTGCCCATGTCGCGTGTGAAGTTCAATGTCAACACCGAATATGCATATATACAGAATTTCAAGGTCTTGCAGGGTGAGTTTATAACGAAGCTGAGGGGCAGTTTTGAGACGAGTGATAAGAAAATTTTTGATGACGAACACACTTGAGCGTCACGGGTCTGGTTCTTTTACTGACGAGACGGTTGCTTCCAGGATGCTTCACAAAACACGGTATCGATAGACCCGTCAACGTCGAACAACTGGTCAAATGCAAGATGCAAGATAACCTCGAGTTTCTGCAATGGTCGAAACGGTACTGGGATCAATACTTCCCCGGTGGTGACTACGATGCCGTAGCACGTCGGCGAGCTTCTGGCCCTGCCGCGGCAGCACCTGTACCTGCAGGTCGAAGCTCAACCAGCGCGGCAGCTCGAAGAGGTACTACCCCCACCACAGGCGGCGCCCGTATTGCAAAGGCCGGTATCGGCGGAGGAGCATCTGCCGCACTACAACAGGAGAACAACACTCTCAAAGAGACCGTCGCAGGACTGGAACGCGAGAGAGACTTCTACTTTAGCAAGCTCAGAGATATCGAGTTACTAGTGCAACAAGCTTGCGAAGAGGATCCCGAGATCGAGAAGCAAGAGGATGGTCTGATTAAGCATATTCAAACCATTCTCTACTCAACAGAAGATGGCTTTGAGATTCCGGCGGAGGCAGAGCTAGATGATCAAGAGACCTTTTAAATTGGGACACTAAGAGTTGGTACTTCAAAAAAACAGGCTGGTGAAGGCAATATGTAGAAGACTATGCTAAGGTTTGATATAGTTGATTCTTTTTGGGCGGTGGAGTGCTATAATCAGCATATGAGGTTATGGTCTAATGAAATCATTTGCGGTAGCGTTGAAAAGGGTTTGTTTGCCGTGGTCGCATACCCAAGGCAAATGATATGAGCTCTGATAGCGATAGAATGCCTTTCGAGATTCGGGTAGAAAATTTGATTGTACTTTTGAGTTCTAATACTGGTGAAGGTTGAGCCGCATATGTAGGAATTAGTTCTGGAGGATATCTGCTAGAAGCTGTAGTTTTTGTGTAGTATTCTTGTTTAATAAACCAAAAGGAAGTCTTCTTCTCGAACTTGCTGGCCCTGAACAGACGTCAGAAAGAGCGGGGGTTCGATGCGAACTCAAGTTAATGCAAGGGGCCAGACTCATCCAGTCGCATCGCAGCCGCCCATGCAACTACTGTGGCCGGTATGACTGCGCCAAATTAGTGCCATGGTCCAGTGGCTCAGTCACGAGCTCGAGTTCAATTCAGACGTCAACGCCAGGAACCGCAGGCAACACGCTACCAACTTCCATATATACACCACTGCTCCACGTGAGTTTCTGTGTTACGATATCAATTTACAGATTTTTGGATGAATCTCAAACACCCTCCTTCTTCGTCATAATAGAAGCACCAAGAATCACACATGGCTCCGCCGCTGGAGATCTCGATCCCATCTACAATCGTCTCGACACCGCCTACGGGCAAGCCGTTCACTCTCTACAATATAACTCTCCGTCTGCCACTCCGAACATTTGTGATTCAGAAGCGCTATTCGGAATTCCTCGCCCTCCACCAAGGCCTCGTTTCTTTGATCTCAGAGCCTCCTCCAGCGCCGCTGCCAGGGAAATCATGGTTCAAATCCACCGCCTCCTCCCCCGAACTCACTGAGACCCGTCGCGTAGGCCTCGAACGATACCTGCGTGCCATAGCAGAAGATCCCGATCGGCGATGGCGTGAGACAAGTTTGTGGAGGAGTTTCTTGAACCTACCAAGCACATCGGGGGCCGCTAGCACCAGCAGCTCAAGACAGGACCTTATTGCTGCGAACCAGCGTGCGACGGTCTCTGCGGGACAAGTGGCAGCTGATCCGCAGGTGTGGTTGGATCTACATCGCGAGATGAAGGGCCAGCTGCATGATGCGAGATTATTCCTTGGTCGGAGGGATGGGGCAACGACTGCTCAGGCGCAATATGAGGCTGGGGCTAATGCGAAGAGGTGTCTGGTTAAGGCTGGGGGCTTGTTATCCAATCTAGAAGAGGGATTAAAACTACTTGTTGAGGGTGAGAAAGAGAAGAAGGGAAACGCAAAGAGTAGCGGAAAACTAGGCGAGGGAGAGGTCAGGAGACGGAGGGATTTACTTGCAAGCGCTAAGGTGGAGAAAGACGGCTTGGAGAAACTGGCTCTCAGCCTTGCTAGCAAAACTCACGAGAATAACTCTCCCGTTGACAATATAAGGGGCGCAGCAGCTACTCAGCAGGACAAGAATGCTTTATTTGGAGCCAGCACCTCGAGACCTACCAGAAGAGTGCTCGGTGCTCCAGTGCAGGAGACAAACAAGACGAGGGAGCTAGATAATGAGGGTGTGCTGCAACTGCAGAAGCAAATGATGGCAGATCAAGACCTCGATGTTGAAGAACTTGCCAAGGTTGTCAGGAGGCAGCGAGAGATGGGCATAGCCATCCATGACGAACTCGAACTCCAGAAAGACATGCTAACCAGAGTTGATGGAGATGTAGATCGGCTTAAGGGCAAAATTGGGGTGGCTAAGAAGAGAGTGGGCAAGCTCTCATAAACTGATGGTTTGTTATGGTTTGCTTATGTTTATATCTTTCACCACTTTGCACGGCATCAGCGTGGAGTCTTCTGATAATTTGCAAATAGCGTCTTTTAATCCTCATCTTGTATTTTATCTAGGCGGCTTACTGGGAATTTCTTTAGAAGGTGGAAAGCTCATTTTTGTTTTATTTTTTGCTGTTATGAGGTTTCATGGTAATGTCTATACTGTACACGAGATAAGAGACGGCTGGTGCTAATGGATCATGAATATACAATCATGAGCCAACCCTATAAAAGAAAGGCATTATTACTATATAGAGGTTATCAGTCATCATGAAATACCTTATATTATCCTACACCTCTCTATCTGGTCTCGGCCTGAAGATGTCTATGTTCTTATAGGCTAAAGCCATGGGTCCCCGGTTTTGCAGGCATTAGGAATATCAAAGTTGCCAAACCGCAGAAAAGTATCCATGTAGGCGTGTTTCTAGTGGAGCAGATCCCCCTAAGCCCAATGCAAGGAGAGTCGTTCGCCATAGAAATGTGCAACATTCGCTTAGTTTCCTACACACATGTGCGTTTGCCCAGAATATCACATCTTGTGATAGCTTTAGCCTGTCAGTGTTCCCATTCGATTTTTCAACTCTTCAGCTTTGGCGGTAGCTAGGCCGCTATGTCATAAAGTAGGATATCCTACCTATAAAGATATCAAGGATATCTAAACCATAAAATCGAAAAAGTAGTTTCCGTAATATATGCGGAAGCATATTCTTAGCTCATAACTGTTCAAAGGAGCCATATAATATTGCTAGCAAGTTGGCAGTTATCGAAATTTGCTGTTCTAGGCTACAATATTCAAGCCAACGGTCCTAGAAGAAATCATATATACATATATACATCCACTCCTCCGGGATTATGCATGCTATCCTATTTTCGATACACCCTTTCATACACTCGTACTTCCCAGGCAACGCCACACACTTCACATCCCTCTCTGCACAATAGAGGTGAAAGTTCACCTTACAAATATATTCGTACAATAGGAGAGAACCTATAAGCATTGCTTTACAGTTGGCCTACTGGTGAGTGACATATCAGATCTCTCAAACCATTAGGTGGGTTTGTATTGGCTTAATTCTTTTTATCAGTCATTAATTGCTAGAAGTGAACTTCTATAGATCACTTGTCGCTATACACGTCAACAAGGACGTCAACTTCATAGTTCGCTACTGCGGCAACACAAAGTAACCTAGTCACCAATCGCATTTTCACTTTTCCACGCAGCCTCTGATTTTCACAATTTGCAAAACACAGAAGCATTCTGCAAATAATAAAGCAATGCTCTAACTTTCTAGTGAGTTTGGATTCTATCTCTCCAGAGAATAAGATTAACTCCTATGTTCTTCCACAGTCACATCCTAGCTTCTACCCTCAGCTCTAGTCGCTATATCTGCTCTGCAAAAACGCCTCAACCATACCTACCGAACCTCATCTAGGCAGTGCAATTATACGTGAAAAAATGAACGGAACACCCACATCTACTGACTCTCCTAGGCGGAGCAGCGTAGGAGGATTAGGAGGCAGCAGAACAGTAAGTTCTTCTAGCCATACTCTACAAATACACTTCTGTATATTTGTTGTCACATCCCCATTTTAGTTTAAACATGTATTTTCAAGTCATACCCTTGACTCTGCTAACGAGCCAAAAGAAAGGAGAGATGAATAGCGTGAATTTCAGAACCCGAGAACGACAATTAGCAGCAATAAGAAAGAACTGGAATGTCCAGGATGATCTTTGGGCTCCTTTTCCAGCACAAATACGTCCTCAAGATGGTTATATTGGAGGATCCGCAGTTGCTATTCTAAAGAGAATCTCCGACACTGTAAACCTACAGGAAGCACAGCGCCTAATAACCGGCGAATTTATATCAGGTGAAGGCCATACTCGTATAGGTTATGCTGGCCTATGTCGTATATGGGATCGATTGAAGAATGCTGGCCCAGGATCAACACAACCTAATCCTGGCCCTGATAGTTTGGGCGCGTCCTCTCAGAATGGTATGAACCGTGAGCACTCGATAACACCTGCTGGGAGTACCAATCAAAAATTGGCACCGAAAAATGAGCCAACTTCTTCTAAGTCAGCTCCATTTATAGCGCCTATACCCAACATGGTAGCCGGTTCTAGCCTCCTTAATAGCCCCCAGGTAATGTCCTATATCAAGTGTTATGTAGAGATACTAACGGCATCATAGAAACTGCAACATAAGAGCTCTGTGCCTTCTAATTTATCAGATTCAGGAACAACAAAGAGTGGTTTTGCGGATGGATCGCTCAGACCATCTAAGTCTAATATTCCAGTTAACAGGAAGGAGCAGAACAAGAGTTCGGTAGTACTCCATTCTTCTTTACCACTTTGATATATTTATCTATACTCATTAATCTGATGACAATCATAGAATAATAATTCACTCAACGATTCCGCTAGTAAGAAAAGAAAGAGTACAGCAGCAGCAGAACTATCGGGAGAGAATGACACAATCATACGCCCAGAAAAGAAACAGAAATCTGAAGTTCAAAAGTCAAAAGGCAGCCAGGATACTCAACCTAATAAGGACAATGTTACAATGGACAAAGCAAAAAACAGTTCACAGGGCGGAAATTCAATCATAGACTCCCCGGGCACAACTTCTAGCATGGCCCCCGAAAGCTTCTTAGTGGTAAGTACCTATACCTCCACGAGCTATTCTTTGCTAACCCATCTTCTTACAGAGTCCGCACGACGCCAAGGCGACGCGACTTCAGGCAATTATGGAGCATAATAGACGTGAGAATTCGAAGTTTTTCAACCCCGACCGGGTGATGGACGACGTCGAGGAGACCATAACGGTCGATTACCCAAGTAAAAAGCGTCCTAAAGTCAGTCAAGACACCATTGACGAAGATGTGATTCAGAATGGGGCCCCAAAAGAGGCTGTTAAAGCAATCGATAAGATCACTGACAATCCAAAACAACACAAGCCGAGGAACGATGAACTCCTAGCATCAACCCCCACTAGTCATAAGGATGGCCAGGTATCAGCTCAACATTCAATACTAAAACTTACCACCGAAGAATTTGCTTCAGCTACCGCTGAATATGAGACCGTTAAGAAAGAGGTATTGGAGTTCTGATTTCCAACAACCAATAAGCGGTTTTACTGAATATCGATAGGTTGAAATTTTATCACGGCTACACAAGCTTGAGAAATTTCTGTTCACACAGGACAAGAAGTCGGACGATAAAATGAAACATATATCCGAGTTCGTCACAAAGCTTGAAAGTTACGTATACGTTGATATCAGTATCCTCAATCCCACGAAAATCAAACAGGTCCTTCACGCTATCACGAACGTAGATGATATCCCCAAGGGAGAGGATGCCCACCTCAGAGCAAGATGTCAGGCACTGATTGATGAGTGGAGTAAGTTTCCGTCTGATGAACATACTCCTATTATACCGTCTTCTACTACTACTTCGAAGCTGAAAGGGATGGAATCTACGAGGGATGAAATCACAAAGCCTTCAAAGTTGGAACCAAAGAATGTGGCAGAGAAGAAGTCCATTAGTGTGAAAGCTGCTGAAAACCCTCGGAGTCTCCCAAAGAGTCTGGATAAGAAGACTAAAGGAGCTCAGAATCGAGGCGGAATAACACCTAAAAAGATTGCAAATCCGTCATTTATTGCTAAAGAGGAAGCAAAGACGAAGAATAATAATGCAGATTCATCAAGTCTAGTCCACAAACCAAAGGGTTCAGAGAAAGCTCAGATGCTTGATGATAAGCTCGAGCAGTGGTGCAAATCACTGCCCTCTCGCTTCTCCGAATGTCTCGACTTTGAGGAGCTTCAGAAGGTCGTTCATAAGGACCAGCTCAGCACTATTAAAGAGCTTAAAAGGACCATAGATAAGCATGTCAACCGCATTCAAGTTGATATGCAGTGGATCATCGACAAAGCGTCTATGAGTTGAGCGATATCCACATAATCTGAAAGATACAGCTAGTCCGCAGACCTGATCAGAATCTTCAAGAACACAATTCTTTCAGTTCTGAAATCCTAATTCGGGCCTAGAGATGTGTCTCGGCCACTCTCATGTTTGATTACCATAATTTTTCTTTAGCAACGCGATGGTCGAAATCGTGACTTGCAGTTGCCGATGACATTTGGACGTGTCGCAATGTCCATATTTGATCCACCCTCTTTCTGTCTCTTGAATGGTTGACAGTTACATAGGGATTTGAAAATCTTCGCACCATTCACCAAGGAATAATGATGTGAATTACTATAACATAAAGTTCTTAACACTTCTCTATCGTTGAGAGCTATCGATGAAGATGTGTTTCCCTTTGGGATGGGTCTTGGGGCGATAACCTATATACGAAAAAAGAAGAAAGGGGGATATACTGTAGTTGTAGGATTATGCGAATTCATAATGATTATTTTATAAATACTTCCAGAGCTTGGTGATGAATAACAACATTAACGGAGCAGTTTTCTGTAGTCCCTGGGGTGATCGCTTGCCAAATACCGTAGTAGACATCGATAACAAGCTTGATTTTACGAGTTGTGTACACCTGTATAGCTCCTTTGCTATAAACCAAGTAATACAGATGATACTGCAGCCTTCTTCCTACATGATACACGGGGCCAAACAATTGATGTTTAGAATACACCTGAGGGGTCTCTCCATATCACTTTACACCTCAAGGAGCGTTTGAAAGCCAATATTGCCACTACTTAAGGAGGCATAAAAGGTCTTGAGCTCAACGGGCACTGGCATTGAGGGAAATTTTTGGATGTCTGGTCTGCGTATTGTTGTTTTTGACAGCGACGGGATCCTATTCGGCGACTTTTCTCATGAGTAAATACGCATAACTGGCATATGCATTCCTTGCCACCTGGGGACTCATCCACCTCGATGCTGAGTCCCTACAGCAACGATCAATATTCGTAAGGTTGGCTTGTGACTCACGAATTTGTCGCCACTTTGTCTATAATCATCTTTTCGGTGGAGACAACGTTTATGGAGAGCTCTCTATTCTCTTTGGCAAAAGGGGAGTTATGGAGAAGGGCCTCTATTACTACGGATTGCTGTGATACTAGCCGCTAAAAGGGACTTGTATAGTAATACTGACCTCATATTCCGCTCTTTAAAGGGAGCATACGAGTTCTTCTGAATGCTAGAATCGGAGAAAATATACTCCCATATTGAAGCTAACATGGACTCTCTGAGGCATGCAATACTGTGAGTACATGTCCTCT
Source organism: Xylogone sp. PMI_703 (assembly GCA_021399445.1). NCBI lineage: Eukaryota > Fungi > Ascomycota > Leotiomycetes > Xylogone > Xylogone sp. PMI_703. The sequence continues at coordinate 3,362,199 of JAJTUQ010000002.1, read as the reverse complement.
ATACTCGATACGAAGAGGTTCTACTCATCGTGACGTGTAATAATGTAACCAGCTGCGTCAATATTGATGCAACTCAACTGAGGGAGTATGGACGGGAAGGCTGAGGAAGGAACAGCCGTGACAGCCTGGTCTAGGCATACGGCAGAAGGGTATCATGCAAGCTGCAGGCTGTAAGCTGCGGTGTGATTCAATGTAAGGTACAGGCCCATTGGTCGAGGCGGGGCAATGCAGTCAGTTGAGGGCGGCCTCTCTATGCGACGTAACGGCGGCGATCCAGGTTGTGCTCCGGAGAAGCCATGAGCTCTTGTTGATACAGTACCATGGATTTGTACCAAAATTGATACCAATCTTTCACATGCTTTTGGTCCTCTTATTCTGGAGGACTGGAAGACCGCATCCACACTTGACAGCGGCATTGGTCAATTGCTCTAAACAGCTGCCGAAAGCGAGCAAGCCCTCTTTCTTGCAGCTTCCCTTTTGGAACAAATAAACAAATCAATAACAACTCAAAAATACAGAATTCTGGCCAATCGAGCAAGTTGAAGCATATGATACGCTGCCTCCAGCCTGCACGACAGCAATAATACTTGATCATTTTGTCACATTTTAACTCGGTACGGCCCGTGCACGGCCACTATTGCCGGCCCCGAACTGTCTGCCGCGGGAGAGCAGCTTGGCAACTGCAGGAGGGAGATACGGGAGGCTGAGAAAGGCAACGCGAAGGATGAGACTGCTGTGTACCAGTAAGTTATCATTATTAGCAGCTACTCTTGCTACGGTACTGTACAGCAAAACACCTGCCCCCATCAATTGATAGCTCGCCGAGCTCGCATCAATGGATGCTCAGTCGCTGGAACGCACTCCGTATCCGCAGGAAGTCTCTTACATCAGTGCATCGTCATAGGGCCGGGACCCCTCTTCCCCAGAAGAGCAGGAGGTAAAAGTGAAAAGCAAGAATTTTGTCCTGCTTCATCCCGCGCGCGGCAACGGATCCTTTCCATATTCATGATCCCCATCACGCAGCTCACTGTACAGTACCGCAGAGTACCGGGTACCAGCACAGGGCATGGGAGTCGCGCTGATTTGACGAATAGCCGGCACATCTGCCGCGGTTGCTGCAGCAACGGACGCGCACAGAGCCCCTCTGAGGCGACGCGCGCAGGCCTCTCTTGCCACATGGACGCAGCCAATCAGGGAACGCGAGTGCCTCGAGGCCGTCCTGACTGGCGCGGAACGGCCCTCTCGTACATGAGAGCAACTCTCTTCAGAGGCTCTGGGGAGCTCCGGAGGTGGCTGGAGGATGGCCCATACGAGCATGACCACCGCCAGCGGCACGCATCGACTTATCAGCACAAACCGTGCAGCATAGGACTGCGGGGCCTTCACGGGGGTGTGTGCTGATGCCAGAACGAGAGGTGATGAGATGCGAGAGCGTTTTGTGATTTGCGCGGCGATGATTGGGGTCAATTTGGGTCAAACGGGTTCGATTGGCACGATCTGTTCGACGTTGCGGTGTGATGAGGAAAAAAACGGGCTTCTGGCCTTCGGGGATGCGCTGTCAACTGTGGAGTCCGCTGTCAGTCGCTGCCAGTCGCTGCCATCGATGTCAGTCACTCCTGCCAGTCTGCCTGCCTGTTGACCCTCCTCAAGCCCCCCGTTTTTTCCTGCCCTCTGGCACCGGCTGCGCTGCTCAGCCTGCGAAGGAGGTGCGGGACGAGCAGGATGACGGCCGCCAGGAGCTCAATTGGCCAGATAGCCCAATTGTTGTTGTTGTCGACAGCTGCTGTTTGGCTCCTTTCTTTTTCCTCTGCTCTCTTTCCCGCCTTCCCGTATGCTGAATGGCCAATTCTGTGCTCGCGAGTGCTCCTGCTGTCCGGCAGAAACAAAACAAATAATTACCATCCTTCCGTCTCATCTCCTGAAGCGTCCCACTCTGTTACTGTAGCACTGTTGTATATTGATTCTTCTTCAAACGTCATCTTAGCCGTGCCGACTCCGTAAGCAACAAAGGAAAAAGGTCGAGACGAAGGAGAAACAGGGCAAATCCTGCCTCGTTTGCACAGTCATTCCGGCAAGCTGGTAAAGTTTCTTTATCGCCCTGCAGACGGCTAGCCACTTTCTCAATCCTTACTACGAAGGATACCGAGACTCATTTCCAGCGTGTTGACGAGGGGTCCGGCAATCAGCGCCAGGCCTTGCTCCCTCTCGCTTACTGCTTCCTTGCCTCTTGCGGGCTTTGCGCTCGGCGGCTGACAATTCTTGGTGTAAACACACCCCAACCCATTGTGCGCTCACCTTTCTTTCCCTCGAATTCCGAGCCTCACGGCACTTTTTGCTCCCTTCCAGGTGCCAAGAGAAAAATATAGAGAAAGAGCGTCATCCATCAACTCCGCTTTGGTACAAGGTTGCTTCATGGAGTCTGTATTATAGCAGGAGTTTTGGGAGTTTCTTGCTGTTTTCCGTTCTGTTGTTATTGTTCGCCAGCAGTTCTGTTCCCGGGTCCCTGATTTGATCGTGTCCGTTTTTTGATTTTTTGCTTCTTCTCAGGTTTGTTGACATGCTGGCCAGCCGCCAGAATTGCGACGCATGGCAGGATCGCTGATGTGCAATAGTCTTCTGCTTCACAGCCTTTATGGCCGTTGTGCGCCTCTGTCAAAAGATACCCTCAACTTAGAAATTGATTTCGATCAACGTTGCATCTTCTATTCTCGGTCTTCGTCCGCGCAAGTGAGTTTGTCACCACAACAGTTCGTCAGCTATGGACGACCCTCCGCCGCCTCCTCCCCCTCCACACGGGGAGAACCCCAAAACAACCTCCTCGGCCTCTTCTTCTGGCTTGCCGCCAGGCAATTATGATATTTTCATAATCCCACCGCATTCTTCTGGCTCGGGCTTCCTCTACCTGCCCTCGCTACAACCAAACATCAATAGTTTCATTGCCGGGTTTGCTTCGGCTTTGTTGCTTGTGGCCATTGGCGCTTTCATCCAACCTGCGATGAAGTCATGGTGGAACGCAGCAAATAGCTCGGGAGGGGCAGGCACGGTCCTATTTACGGTTGCAATCGGGATTGGGGCTTGGTCAATGGGAAGGTCCCAGACTGAAGGCGGATTCGGATTCGGCAGACCCAGTGCAAACTTCGGGGGCGGTTATTCTGGTGGACCTGGAGGCGGATTCGGGTTCAGAGGTTCTACACAATCAAACAGAGGACCAACTCCACCACCACATGGACACCCACCGGGCGGCCCTCCACCCAACTCATATCCCAATGGTCACGCACATGGCCCACCACCGGGTTCTGGACCTTACTCTGGTGGTCCAAGACAGTCATGGCAACAACAGGCGGGACCAGAACCGGGTACGCCTGGTAATGACGGTTACTACAGTGAAACCCCACCACCACCACCACCACCCCCGCGACACGAAACCCCTCGACCTGAACCTCCGAGAACTGAGCCTCCGAGAACTGAGCCTCCGAGAACTGAGCCTCCGAGAACTGAGCCTCCGAGAACTGAGCCTCCGAGAACTGAGCCTCCGAGAACTGAGCCTCCGAGAACTGAGCCTCCGAGAACTGAGAGTCCTCGACCGGAGACTCCACGTCCTGAAAATCCACGTCCCGAGCATTCAAAATCTGATAGTACTGACAGAAGTGGCTGGGAAAAGGCTAGAGAGGAGACCAGAAGGAAGGAAGAGGAACGAAAGGCAAAAGAGGCCGAGAAGAAGCGCAAAGAGGAGTTAGAGAAGAAGGTACGGGAGGCACGTGAGAGAGAGATTCGAGAACGAGAAAAACGGGAACGAGAAGCTAGAGAACGGGAGACCAGAGAACGGGAAGCTCGAGCAACTCGGGAAAGGGAAGCCCGTGAAAAAGCAGCCCGAGAAAAGGCGGCCAGAGAGGCTAGGGAAAGAGAAGCCCGTGAGAAGGAGCAGCGAGAACGAGAGGCCCGAGAAAAGGAGGAACGTGAGAGAGAACAGAGAGAGCGAGAGCGAGAAGAAAAGGAGCGCGAGCAGAGGGAAAAAGAAGCTAGAGAGAAGGAACAGAGAGAAAAGGAGGCTAAAGAAAAGGAAGCTCGGGAGAGAGAGGCTCGATTAAGAGAAGCTCGGCTGAAGGAAAAGAGAGAGAAAGAGGCCCGAGAAGCCTGGCTAAGAGAGGCTAGAGAAAGAGAGGCAAAGGAGAGACTTGCTCGAGAACAGGCAGCTCGTGAGAGAGAGGCAAAGGAGAAGGAAGCTCGAGCTCGGGAAGCCCTTGAAAAGGAGATTCGTGAGCGGATTGAGCGAGACAGGAAGCTGAAAGAAGAGGCTGCAAAAAGACCAAAGACCACTTATGCCTTTTCAGCAGTTGGGGAGAAGACCAACCCCTGGCCAAATGGGAGACCCACGGAGACTCGCTCAGAAGTTCATTCTACTTCGCCAACCAAGATTCCTACATCACCAGCACCCTCTACTCCTAAGACTCACACGCCACAACAAGCCTCGCCGACTAAGAATCCCCCACCACAACCTCCTCCTACCAAGATCCCGTCAGCAGCACCATCACCAAGTAAGATCCCAACACCCCATGCACCCCCTAGCAGCATTCCGTCGACACCACCACCCAAGAGTAACCCTCCGCCACCGCAACCACAATCGCAACCGCAGACAGCCACGAGCACACATTCACCCGACGACGATGCTTATTCCTTCCGGCCATACGACAAACCCAAGAGATCGGCACAACACCGACAATCTCGATCCCAATCCTCGGCCTATTCTGAGTCGTCATACGCAGCATCGCAGTCAACGACTCCCACTACACCTCCTCCATCACATCGCGGACCATATAGTACCAAGGATCCCGATAAGATAGTAATCAAAGGCGTCTACCTCTTTAACAACGCCTTCATCAGGACACCGACGACCCAGCTCATTGCCGGCACGCCTCCTGTAACCGATGGACTAATCCTGCGCATTACCACTGAAGGTCTCTTTATCGATGATGATGTCCGCGGCGTCCCACAACGGGAGTGGGATGTCAAAGCTTGGACTATGAAACAGGTAGAGGTATGTTGTCCATATTTCAGCCAGGATTTCACCTGGCGAATCTATTTCTACTATTACCTACACACATTCTTCCATATCTACATATCCAAGGAGCCAGTGATGCCCCTTAGTGTATATACATGCCGCAGAGCTAATTGTTTTCCTACTATTCTGCTTCTACTCCCGATTCATCATTTCATTGCATTGTTACACTCATCGTCGTCATCATAACTAAAGTAGAGACTAAGCTAACCACTTGATTACACAGACCGGTGAATTGAAGACTGCGGGACTGCATATCTTACGAGCGAGCTTGCGCGACCAGGAAGGCAAGAAGTACGTATTTGTCATCTCTCAAGAAGAGAGTTGGAAGCTTGCTTTGGGCTTGCAGAGACTTCGCAAGGGAAGCCAGGTGCGGGCGCTGGCGGTCAGTGCGATAACCCCTGGCGAATCAAGAGGGTTATTGTCGAATTTAGGATTTGTATGAAACGAGTGTTACGACCTTGGGTTATGATAGGAAGGAGGGGACATGAGAGAGGGAAGGGGATAAGGCAGGTTCGGATTCAGGAAGGATGAGGTGTCGGTTATTTCGAAAAAAAAGTGTGTGCTAGGCATGGCCTGGCCTTGTATTGTCGAGGGCACATCTCCTCTTATCACGTTTTCATTTTGGCCTTCTCCTTTTTGGCGGAGCTTTCAGCATTTGCACCATCACTATAATCATCATGAGCGACGGAGTTATGTCTTTGGTGGATCGTTTGGACTAGACGGGATGAAGTATTCAGTGGGAGAAGCGCAATGGCGAGTAAATGAGAGTAAGGAGGACTGGCGGATAAGGAAGAGCAAGGGGTTTACAGGACCCATTTTTTCGTGCATATATTTCCTCATATATATCCCCTTTAAATCAAATCCCTTTGTTTAATATAGGCCTAGAGGAAGTCTTGACTTTGCGAGTAGGGCGAATGGAAGTACAGTAACATAAAATATACCAAGAACGAAAAACAGGGATCAAGAAGAAATGAGTGACCCATCTATGATGCCATTGATGCTATTGAGGTCATTAATGTTGATGCCTGCGTATTATTGCGTGCTGACCGCATGCACACATTATGCCGCCTGGAGTCACACATACATAAGACCCAAACAGAAAAAAGTAGCACGGGTACTGTAGAAGAGAACAGACCGTGCTCGAGAGTGCCGTATATTTTTTTTGTTGCACGTCTAAGAAAATGCCGCAGCTGGAGGGTTGCCTGTCTCGTCTGACATAGGAGAGAGAATAATAAGAGTCAGTGTAGGGGACCGATGTTGTACTCCGTACCTCCGTATGTACTACTGTACTGTACTGAACTGTACAGGGCAGTTGTACCTTGATGGCGCTAGTGCACCCGGGCGGTCTCTCACGCCATACGGGCTGTGGAACTGTGGTCCCACGAAACTTTTTTGTTGCACGTCTGAGGGGGAGTGGCTCATGGCTTTCTTCACTGGGCCAGGCACGTACGTGTATTGCCTTGAGGGTGCAGTATCCAGTATGGTTACAGTACTATTGTGATGAAATCAGAATTTGACTTGGGTCTATCTGGAATAGGAGAGTCTCCTGTGCTGATATCCAACCCGCTTTTACTTAAGTTCGTCATTACCTCTTTACAACGTTATAGGACAGTAAAGTCTTCAGATTAGCTCGTGTCCCTTAAGTTTCTGCGTAGAACCAGCGAACGAGAAGAAGTAGACACTAACCTATAACCGGTGATCAACCACTACAGCTCTTCATGACAAGAGCCTGAGCAGACTCCAGGGGAGAGGAGAGAACGTGGAAGATGACCCAAGAATCATGAGACTTCCATCAATTTCACCCTTCGAAATCCCGCGGGCATACTCACAAGGGTCACAGCATAAACGAGCTGTGGGCCCTGAAGAAATGCCAATGTCGTGCTTCATGCAGTCACTTCTGGGTTGCGAGAAAGGTTTCTCCTTCCTCCTTTTCTGGTTCCGATGGGCGAGAGAGGAAGCTGTCTAATGAGGTGCGCTGGGTGTGGAAATTTTGTTGCACGTCTGGGGGCGCGATTTGCAGTCTCGTCTGGCCTCTGCTGTGGTACGGGACGGGATCCAGGTACGTACCAGTCAGTGAGTGAATGCATAGACAGGATCGCTTTACATGTGATTGTACCTCCGTAGCACCGTTGATACACACGATTCTATACTCTTTGGATATTTCCATGTAGAGCTCTTTTCTATTCACCGTTCCGATTATTGTAGACAGACAAGAGAAATAAGCCCTTTCTCGTCTTTTGCAATAATGTAAGTTAACTGGCAGTACAGCACAGTACAGCACAGTCCAGTAAGAGCCCCAACAGATAAACCCGCCCGCTAGGTAATTCCACGCCCCAGATCCCGATCCCGAACCACTTGTAACCCCCAAACCTATCTCACCCGAACGAGAAAACAAAAAATACAGTTAAGGCCGCTCGAAACACGAAAATCAAAGAAAATTCCCACCAGAGAACAAAAGTTTTGTTGCACGTCAGAAGAAAACCGACCGGACAGCCTAAGCCCACATCTCTGCTGCTTTGTCCCTGGACAATGCGCTGCCGGCTCTCGTTCTGAGCCGCCCATGCGCTGATTGCGGACAAACGTACGGTGCTTTATGGCCTTATGGTGCCCCCCTCTTCTCTTGCTTCTCCATTTCGCTGTACCAGTGCTCTAGGCTTTAATGCTTTACACTGTTATGCTCTATTACTCTCTCCTTGCTTTTCTCCACCAGCCGTCCAACTATCAGGCGCGCCATGGTGCCATTATAGGGTGTGTATTTTCGTAATACATCTTCTATTCAGGGTCCAGAGCTTGCTTTTGGCTATCTTGGCCTTTGCATCGAAGAGAGTGATTCCTGGTTGTAGTTGTCAGCTGTTCGCGTCTGCTGTGTTGTAGTGTGCTGTGGTGCGCTGTCCTGTAAGCCTATTCTCGCGTGGTTTACTGTAGTAATATGGAGCGACTGTTATCGTTCTGTGGTGGTGGCGGGTGTACTCCCTCGGGTCTCTCCCGCCGGAATGGTGCATCGTAAGTAGCCGTCTTATTCCTTGTTCGAGCGGGTTATTAGTGCGCTACAACCATACTTTACATACTGTTTACTTTCCTGGCTCTTTGGAATATCCTGTTTTTGCGGCTATTTACTCGGTGTATATTCTCACTGAAATACGCAAGGCGCGAAGTAAGGTACTAAATATCACTGAAACAATCATTATAGAGAGGTAATATAATAGATAAGATTTAAATTAAAAGGATCAATCTACAACCCAAATTGCCGTATTCATTGGACATAAACTCTCATTTCAAATGCAGCAAGCTCCAAACGGTCCCAAATATCCGGGAGCACAACAAACTACATCTCCTCCATGAGACCTCACTTCCTCCCGTCTCAGCTTGCCTCGTCCTCGTGCCCTCTGCCACTCTCCACTTCTCTCTCATCATTCAACCCTTCTAACCAAAAGATCATGAGATCCAAGCTGAATTTGTGTGAGGACCAATCCCTCCAGGAAATATTTTGCCTTCAACTCAGAGCCACACCACAATCATAATGCCACACAGATGAGTTACAGCAGGAAGGCCTGCTCACATTGCTCCTCTCGCTTTCGCGGTTCACGGAGTTGTCCTCAATGCAGCTTTTGGCTTCCTGTGAGCTTCCTGTGAGTGTGTACTGCGTGTAGTATTCCATATTATAAGAGTTAGAAGGACTTGTTAAGGCTTCAAAACGGGCTTTTCCATGGTAGAATCTGCTACGAGTCATCGTTCAACAAGACCCAAGTCTCGGTATCAAAGGTATCCACATTGCTGGCATCGGCTTCGACTTCAGAAGCGGTCGTGGAGGTAGGGGTGCCGATAAAAGCCCAATCCTCAGATGCAGTGTTGGTTCGTGGAATTGATAAAGCAGGTAACAAAGAAGTATTATTATCATGCGGTACTGGTGCGGTAATAGCAGATTCAACAACCGGGGACTCCTCAGACGCCAATTCAGGGGTAGGTAACGACAGTGGGGAAGTACTGGCCAAATCAGAATGAGACGAAGTAACAGAAAAAGTAGGTGGATATCCCATCTCGCGATGTTGAATCGTGGATGAGACAATGCTTGCTGGCGCATTATTAACCTCTAGGGTCAGAAGTCGTGCAATATCGTCATCTCCACTGAGTGCTGAGAACGACAGATAGAGCGGCAGCGATTTCCATGTTGACCGTTTTAAAGCACGTTTTCGTGAAGGTTTGCCCGGCCGGATGATGAATGCCGGGGCAGCAGAGGGATAGAGGGGAAGGTCTTCAGCGACGGAATTTGTCTCGCTGTCTTCTCCATCCTGAAGTATTCCCAATCGACGCAGCTCCTATAGAAAGGCAACTGTGTAAGTGTGTGTTCAATACCAGACACTCCGGTTCTTTCAGATGTAGAAAAGAAATATTACACTCAGGGAATCATAGTGATAGTAATAGAGACCTTGTCCAAGACACAAGATGCCGGGACAATGCCTGGCATGCCGGTTGGAGTTCAGGGATCTGGGTAATCGATATCCCCAAACAGCCGCACCATCACATTCAGCATAGCGGGTATCAGACTCACGTCGTCATCGAGCTCATCCCCTCCAAACAGCGCTCGCAACCTCTGCTGCTCTTGCTGCAGCTTGTCCATCTCTCTTAGATGGGCCTGTGCCTTTACTGCAGCTGCCACAGCCGCCGCTTCTGCCTCGCGAGCTTTCCATCGTGCCCAGCTCTGGTCAAAAGACTGTCTTAGCAAAGGAGAAGGGCGGGATCGGTCACTGGGCAGGAAAACACTGGAGTCGCGTGCATCGAAGAGGCCTTCGGTACAGTCATACAAGATTTCATTTTTGCGAGATAATGTGCGCCTTGTGCGAGCTCCAGGGCGCTCTCGACGGTGATTCTGCCGATGGTTCGTGGTTTGTGGTGGGGGGAGGGTTTTGAGAACAGTGGTCATCTTGGCCTTGGTTGGTTTGCTTGCCTGACTTTTGGGTACAAGCAAGGTATAAGAAAATATATATAGAGGAAGTGAAGAGGAGGGGAAATGAAAAAAATATATCCCGGAGGATATAGAGATCTTGCGATAGAGAAAGGAGAAAGGAGAAGAGGAACCCAAGATGAAATGAGAAATGTGGACAGCTTTATCCTACCCACCGTAGAGTCACACAGTGATTATTGAGCGTTCTTTGATAGCTCGTCATTCCGATATTCGCAGTATAGTCACGTTCTAGAAGATGACTCGCAACGCGGGGGCGAACGATATTCTTCCTCCTTGTTGAGTTCACTGAAGACCGTCGTGACTCACTGCGGCCGGAGGGCTTGGTCCAGCCACACTCAAGGCAGACTGAACGAATCTGTCCAATCATATTCGAGAATTTGCCCAGTTGTGGCTTAGCGAATAGCATCTCCGGACTAGGAGCTCCTTGAGAGACGTCCAACGTGCAAATGTTATGATGATGGCATCATTTCGCTCATTCATCTGAATTAACAACTAACAATGCAATTGTGTGAAGGAGATTCTTTTCTGTTTCCTTATCAAAATGTCGAATTGTGAGAAAAGTCGTCACTATAGCCTATTATCTCAGCTATTTTACACATGTAACAGTCTGGCATCATCTTTACTGCCATTCTGAATCATTAAGCCGAGCTGCCTAATAATCGCGCCGACTCATACCACAAAGCTCCAAACTCCCCATTTTAGTTAATACTTACTACTAAAATATTAGAGCGTCTATTACTCCATCAAAATGTGCGGATCACTACTGCTTGTAAAGCGCCTTCGCTCTCATCCTCGGCCCAAACTAGTAAATAAGCAGCAGGCTCGGAATACAGAGCAAGCCAAGGAGTGCGCGCAGCGACAGGGCCCATTCAAGCTTCAACTTCGTGATCATTTGCTCACTGAACAACGGGAACGAGCTGGACAGGCCAAGTCGAACGGCAGTATCGGCAGCCAAGGCAGAAGCCCATATATTGTGCGGTAGACTTCGTTCTTGTAAAGGAGTGGGCTGACATAAAGAGAGCCAGCGCAGTCAGAATACGCGTCTTACTCTTGGATTACAGACCAGGTTGACTCACGCCGCAGATGATATATGACATTCCAAAAAGGAGACTGGACATGGTTGGAGCGGCCCAATGGATACTCTCTCGGCCCGTCCAGGCCAGCCAAATACGCCGTTAGTAAAACTGTAAAGATGGAGCGGGATCCAAGAAGTATGTTATAATATTTCAAAAGCCTCATCCAGGATGGCACTAGGATGTGTTAATATCGAGCAGGAAATTATGAACTACGGAAGGGAAAGAAATATACCAGAATAAGGAGGTTACGAATAGTATAGACCCAAACAGACACATGGAAGTAATCCTGCTGTCCCTCTGCCTTAGCCTTCAAATTTTTAGGCAGATAGTCAATGGGTGTAAGCCGTAGTCTCGATTCGATAGTCGTTCGGCCTTGTTCGACCGCAGGCAAGCCCACAATACTTCTTCTGTCCAGGGACAATAATGTTGTTACTACCCAAGAGTAATCGCTCAGTAGAACCTATTTCTGAACGCAATATATCCACTATTTTAGGAATTTATATCTGTTCCAAAGCAATCATTAGTCTAATTCAGGGGTAAATCCGGGGTAATGGCTACTCATTATGAATGAAAGGCTTCAGTTGACGTTCAATTAATAATTAGGCATGAGGAGGAGGAGGCTCCAAAAGTATTGTAGAGGCCTTGACACCATCTCTTCTATCCTTTAGGTGGTCATCTTTGACGGTATCAATACGAGCTGCCTGAGACTGTGCCGTGCTTGCACGAAGGCAAGTATTTGTGATTGTAGTTTTGAGTTCCTCCCATTATCAAATGACCTAACCGTATTCCCTGATAACCGATGTTGTGTCAATGTATTTGAAGCTTCATTTGCGTCGTTCTCAATCGACTCTTCTAGTACTGTAGCCCTGCATGTAAATATGATAAGTCAGCTTAACTCTAGCCAGAACTTGCTAATAACAACATATAAAAAGGGGAAATATACAGCATGTATAAGGAAATAAGCCAATATTTCTACCATTTCTTCTCACTGAAGCCAACCATAGTAGGGGTTGAACCCCCCTCACAGAGAAGACTTGCTCTGCACAGCTTACTTTCATGCCAAAACCTTCCAACCCGAATACAACCATCTCAACACTGTTGAATATACTCAAAATTTATATCAATAATTCGGCCATCTCTCAGAGAACCTCCACCTCGAAGGAAAATGCCTAGTAGTTGCTGTGGGTGGCGTAATTAATTATTGAAAATTGCTTCAATCTTGTATCGTGATTTTTGGTCAGCGAAGCAGACATGCAACAAAATTTTGGGACAGCGGTTTAGCGTGAATTACCATGTATTGTCTTCGAGGAAATACTCCTTTCTCGCTAGCTCGAATGAGCTGGCTGCCTGTTTCCTTCCTGATGGATGAAAGATGACCTAAATAGTGCTGAGGCAAAGGATAAGCTGAGGAGCTGAGAAGTGGAACAACGGGTCAAATCACCGTCTCATGAAGACAGATTACAGAGAAGGGTGTAATTCATCATTAGATAAGCCATCTGATCTCTTCAACGTACTCTGATTTTTCTGGTTAGAGTTGAGAGGCATTGGTAATCTGTCGACTTTCATCTATTTATTACTAGCCAGCTAACTTTTGATATTAGATTCTTCCCTATTACGAGAAAGCATCCCAATAGAACTGAACATTTACTTGGCTAAGATATCCCAATCTTAGCCTATGAGCCAACTAATCGCAGCAAACTAAAGTTTACTTAGAGTGTCCCCACAGCCTTTTGCTGTCCAAAGAGACCCCCCTTCTAAAAGAAATCAGAAATTAGAATCCCAGGGCAGGAACGCACTCTCCACAGCAGCCTTACACTCTCTCATCCGAGAGAGAAACTAGGGTTATCCGGTAACGTTTCCTTTAGTTGGTCAACTGAGTGACGACACCATGTTTAGGACTCTGTGCCGCTGGGAGTGTGCAGGCTGTCAAGCCGGCGCCGTTTGCATTACACTGCAAGCTGATATCCACAGAGGGAGCAAAGTACCCTACCACATCATATGGGGGAGGGAAGTCACTGCATGAGAACGTCAGACAATTAGGAACCACCGCCTGGAGTTTTAAATTGCCTATGGCTGTGACCAATTGGCGACTTGGGAAAGCTAGAGAAGTAAATGGAGACCAAATCAGTCACTTACACAGGATCAGACCAGAAGTGGACAAGGCCGAGTTGAAAAGAGCCGAGGTTAGTGAAAGAGTTGAACTTAAACTCAAAGGTCTCTGCTGAGCCAGTTCCGAAGCAAGACACATAGTCTCCCGGCGCAGAAGAGCTGGTGGAATTGTCAGTAGAATTGCCGGTAGCTGTGGCATTTGAGGGTGCCTGCGTCCAGAAAGTAGAGCAGATGGTGCTTGTGTTTGAGTTTGGATCCGCGAAGACGACTGACAAGGAGCCCATGTCAGCTTGAAGATTTCTCTGACGACATCTTGAACAGATGATGTTGAATTATGCATGAGCTTACAGTTTAGAGTACGGTTCCATGAGGTATTCGGGTTGCTGAAAGATGCAATATAGAAATCTGTGAGAAGAAAGTCTTGGATCTTCAGAACGCTTTTGTTAACTGGGCGAAGTTGTTTAGTGTGCGTCCGGACAGAAGACTGAGTAACAGCCAGAGATTCTGCATGAGCAGGTACTTGGGAGGCGGAAACCGTCAATGCGAGGCCAAACACGAGGCTGAGAGAACTGAAAAATTTCATAGTTGCGATATGATTCGAAAAGAGCGACAGGAGATTTGCGATATCCCAGCAAAAAGGAGCGTTTACAGATTCAAAACGAGGGGCTAGCTCTAGAAAGAACTTAAGAAGGAAGAGGAACGATAAGGGAATACAAAATATTTGTATCCAGTCAAACAAAGCAAATGAACATCAAAATCGTCGAACGAATGTGCTGTAACATACTAAGAGAGAGAATACCACACGGGGCCACAAGGAAGCCAAGGGTTATGTACGTACGACAGCAGACAAACGCAATGAGCGAGCTACCACGCCAAGATCTCCGAGCGCACCGACAGTGGAAAGGGCGATCTGCCCAGGGCTTTGGACATGAAGCAAGCTTAAACAGGGGGAAATATAGCGGAAACTTATTGCAATGTCCACCTACATTTCTTGTCTTGCGAGTTCGTCTCTGGAGCTAGGTCTATATTATCGTTGATTGCACAGGATAAATGTTGTGATTGCGTCCAGCGCGGCGCTGAAGAGAAAAGGGGAAGCAGGTGATTGGCTTCTTTCAAACCCTTCCAAGGGAGGGTCCAAGCATGGCAGAAGTTATTAAGATATGCAAAACCCACAAGTCACAGTTAGAGAATTCCATGTTGGCGACCAAACAGACGTAAGCCAGGCTCGAAGTGGTGGGAAGAGTCCATATATCCCAAACGATCCGGCTATGGTCTCGTTTCAGCAGATAAAGTTTCAGGGATGCCAATCCGTCGATCAGACCGGATTGGATGGGTTCCTCATCTTCGAGCGTTTCGAAGGATTGAAACGGTTGGAGAGCCCGGTTGAGAGCAATAGCGGCTGTGGCTTGGCGGTTGCGGAAGGGGCGCCATGGGCGCGTACCCATCTGTCACTGGTATTACTTGATAACAAGAAGTACTTACCAAGTACAGTACAACCCACAAGAGCCTCACGTGTCTGGTGTCTCTTGTGGCCGTTACCATCCTATTGGGATGGGCATTCTCGAATTAACTGACTGATGGTTACTGGCCTCAATTCGCTGTGTCCCTTGAGCATGATCGATCTGTCGTGCTACAGTGCTGTACTATGCTGAGCCTCGATGGTCTTGACAGCAGTGAGGCAATGCCCAGGTTACACACCACCATACATGCGGATGGCCCAAGAGCGTTGTTGTGTCTTGGGCATGATTGTCTCCTTTTTGTCGAGATCAGGTAATTACGGCATCTGTTGATAATCCTTCGGCTGCACAGTAAAGTATGGTAGGTCCCGGGGTGCATAATCTATTGACGGCCTAGGGGGGAGGTGCAGGTATCTTAGCATAGATACATCAATTAAGATGAAGTCAAACCGTCAATTAGCTACAGGATAACTAATAGTTAAGCTGTCGGCTACTTAGGTGATCAGATTAAGCATAACACCTACGATGGCGAGGATGGATAACGGGGTAAGCTGAACCGAGGAGCAACTTCAGATGATCTGCATCATCCCCAGTCCTTGCACTCTGCGGTACCGGTATTTCCGTTCAGTCCGGCGCAGCTCACAGTTCGAAGGATGAGAGATACCAGTAGTCCAGTACGGTAGTAAAGCTACAATACTGTACTGCCCACGGAGCTTATAGGACTCTACGGAGTAGTGTGTCACGATGTAGACATGGCGATTATCACGGCGAATTACCGTGTGTAGCATAGTACTACGGGGCAGTAACAGCATGCTGCGCAGCACAAGAGACACCAAAGGGGGATGTTTATTTATAGAACTGCACCTGCTCGACAGCCTTAACGCACGCCTGCATAATATCGTCACTATCACCGGAAGCCATCAAATAGTTGTGCTGACTTGTGCAGCGTCCCGGCGTACGAGCGTACCAGATCCACGGAATCAGCACTCTCGCGAGCACATCTCCAGAAACTAGGGACGTCACATGATGGAAAAGGGGATCCAGTGCAGCATGGAGCTACTAAAAATAGCAGGCTTAAATAATAAGCCTTGCAGGTGGGTAAGCTAATTACTTTTCCATGATCTTGTTGGACGAAGCTGAGCAGCTGAAGAAAAGAAGACTTTTGTGTCACGGCCTCAGGAACAATAGGGCAGCAGCCTATCTGCAGACCCCTACGGTAACGGCAAGGTACCGTACTCTACCAACCGCGCAAATAGCCAACTACCGGTATTGAGAAGCCGTTTTAGATAATGCTCAAGTATATGGACTTGTGCGATCGACTACTACAGTATAGCTGCTAGTTACCGTGTCTTCCTAGCAAAGAGTAAGCTTGTGTAGAATACCGGTATGGGAAGAATAAGACGGTACGAGATGAGAAGACGTGGCCATCAATCCTTCCTGCAATGCAATCTCAACTCCGTGGCCGTTGCTGCCCTGGACAACAGCGGTCCGGCTCTCTCTGTTCCAGGATACGACTCGTAAACCATCAGATTGTTGTTGGTATAATATCAAACCATTGTTAACACACACGGCTGGGACTCGAGGCCGTCCGTCTCCCGTCCTCAGCCCCGCGGTGGTAGTATCTGTACGGAATAATTGCTTGTTGCATAATGGCACACTATCGATGCATTTCATCGTGGAGCCTCTCCTGGGCCTCTCCCATGCCTTGTGTCTCGACGGCTGCCCAGCAGGTCCAGAGGAGGCCGGCGAATCATGGTGGTTGAGGTTCACACCGGCCATGGGGTCGCTGTGTGCTTCAGTTGCTCAGCCCCATCCTTCCCTGCACCAGAGCTTCTTCCCTCTTCAACAACCAACCTGACACTTGGCGTGGACTACTTGCATGTCAATTGCTATTCTTATACTTGGATCTCCAAGATAGCTTCATTGCATCAGATTCCCTAATCTACCGTCGCAGCAAACGTTGGAACCGGTGTCCCTCGCACGTTACGCACAGGGCCTCTACCAGGCCATCCTCTCCTGCGTGGCCGGCGTGCCAGCCCCACCATCAGCGTGCTGGCTGTGCAGTCCCTCCAACGCCCACGCACTGTCAATCGCAGAGAGGGATCCAACGTGAGCAGCAAAAAGCCTTCAAAGGCGACTCCCTCCCAATGCCATTCGGGATTCACAAACACAGCAATCGTTCGAAGCAGGCGTTGAACGATTCTGCTGGGCAAGGCAGCACAAGTCCTAGCAGCGGCCGTTCTGCGTCTCCTTCAAGCGCGCCTGCGCCTGCGCCAGACCGAGGAGCCGCCCAACCTCCAGCGTTCGTCCTCACCGCACGCAACGAACCCCAATCTTACGCCACGTTGAATAGCGGGCAGATCTCAGAGTCTGAGCAACCGCTATATCATAACCAAGCGGCAGTCCCTACCCGGTCGCAGTCGACGCGATACTCGAGCAACAGCTATCCCCAGCACCCCGCCCTTGTGCAGGCGGGTGCCTCCACCGATAATCTTGCTCTCGAAGCCCACCGGTCTCAGCATCAGGACGAACGAGCCAGCCTAGGTCAGGTACCTAGCCCGGAACACAAGAAGAGGAGCATCTTCGATCGCATGAGACCGAGCTCAAACCGTTCCGAGCACAAGCATCAGAGCACTCCCTCTCAGAGTTCTACCTACAACAATACCGGTGGCCTAGCACGCCGACTCTCAAAACGACAGGAAGCACCGCCAGTTATTCGGACGGTGCAACAGAGGAATCCGCCGGATCAACAGCTGCGGCAGGATTGGCAGTCGCAACCAGCAGCCCACGGTTCTAGATCGCAGCTACCCTCTCCGCAGGAAGCACACGAGGACGACGGTGGGATAGATCCTTATCAGATAACCGATCCTTCTCAGGTCCAACACTACAGCCAGGAGCAAGAGCTCGGCCAGCACCAGACTATTCGGACAGTGCCAGGTGATTCTGACGAACAGTCTTACGAAGAGGCTCGCAAGCGATATTCTCTCCAGCCCCAACAACAAGACCGAAATAGCCAGATATTCCTCCAAGGAGCAGAGCTTTCTCCGCAGATATCTAACCAACAATCACATCAGATATACACTTCGGCTCAGGGAACTCTACAGCCGGGTAATTTGGTGACCAGGGATTCGTATCAGATGCAAAATATTGAAACCGTCTCACAAATATCACACGACTCCCCCATTTATCAAGAAGAGGAGCAACGGCCTATATCTGTGCAATCCAACGGGCAATCTCCAACTTCCGTCAACCCACGACAAGATCATCCCAATCGTACCTCCTCACGACCTTTATCACAGGTAGGCAACATGGCTGGCCAAGGCCAAGGTCAGGGTCAAGGGCGCGCGCCGCAGCAAGCTCGCAGACCTGGAGAACCAGAACCAAATGCCCCAGCTCCAGCCTCGCAGCCACAGTCAGATAACCGGGGCCCACCGCCGGAATACAGGCGTGAACCGCCAACTCCTGGATTACCCACTGGTGTATCTGGCTCAAGAGGATCAACCTACCAGGGAGGTCCACCACAACGGGATCAATTTGGACCCAATGGCGGCGGAGAACAAGGACGGAACACTCCACCTCCAGCCCCTGATAGAGATGTCAATGATGCATATAAAGAATTATGTGGGTTGAACATACTCAAATTTGCTATCTCTGCTAAATGATGGTTCTAGTACAAAAATACAAAAAGGTAAAAGGACTCTATTTTGAGAAAACTGCCCAAGTAGAACAACTTCAAAATACTCTCGCCAACCAACGACTTTCCCAATCTCGTACATCTTTGGATGATAGTGAATACATGACACGCTTTCAGCGCCTAGATGGCGCAATCACCAATCTCGCATTCAATATCCGCAAAGACTGGAGTATTTTACCACCCTGGTTAGCACCTTACGTCAATGCCGACGCTATCAAGATAGGTAAACAAGAAATGACAGCAGTCGGCCGCACTTGCATAACCCGTTTCCTTGTGAATGAAGTCTTTAACCGTTCTTTCCATCCTGGTCTTGACAGCGACCTAAGTGCAAATCTGAAAATTGTTGAGCAGAATATCCGTCTCTTTTCACCAGCCTTGAACAATCAAGAAGAATCAGATGCATTGACAGCTAAGGTTATACAATGGCGACTGGCGACTCTTGATGGGCTGCGAGATGTGCTATCTTCTCCTGAAAGTGAAGAAAATAAGAAGCAGTTTATTCAGATGGTAACTTCAAACCTAGCTGCTACCCTTATCAACCATCTCATTGAGCCACCGCCTGCTGGTATTGAAGATAGTGCACACATGATCGTCGAGTTGGCCGTCTCTATTGCGGCAAACTTACCGCTCGAGTCAAGAGATATCTCTATCGTCTATCCAATTCCTGGAGACCCGTTACAGCCCCATATTATGAAGGTGGAGACGGGAATACCACCTCTCGAGAACCCCACTCAGAGTTTGGACTCCGGTGGAATGGATGGTGATTCTGCGAGCACAGGTAGTGGTGGTGCTGATAAAGACGATTCTGCACCTGGCAAGGATACAGGTGGCATGGAAAAGGGTGCTGATGGAAAATCACGAAGGGATAAGAGTAAAACTTCCTCCATGTTATTAGGTATGATGGGTGGTGGAGTCCCGGGTGCTCCAGGACCACAACAAAAGAAAAATAGTATCAGTGGTCAGGGGGGTGCTGAAGCATTGACACAAAATCAGGGCCAGGGCCAGGCCCAGAACCAGCAAGGCGCTGGACAAGGCGAGGCCAAGAAATCCAGCGAAGATGGACCGCAGAAGGTTCGTTTTGCAGGTTTTGTCGGTGTTGAAGTCAGGGGTCGACAAATGCTGCTCAAAGCACCCGTGTGGGCTGTTGCTGCTTGAACACTAACTATGCAATGCTTCCCTTTCACATCCTTGTCATACATTATACATTTTATTCGCTTCTTTACTTTCTCTTACCCAACTTTACGGATGGGGATATTTACCGTTTTCTCACTACCGAGGCACAGGTCAGGCAATCTGTAGACTATGCTACTTAGCCTGCCATTCATGTTATGGGATGAGATGCATGAATGAGGAAGAAAACTGGTGGCCTTAAAATCCCTTTCTATATAGTCTATATCCTCTTAGATCTAGACAACTTGATGTTGGATTTTTGAATATGGATAAGATTTCATATCAAGTGGATGGATTGATGGGCCGTGGATGTGTGGGGGCCTGAAGGGGATGAATCACGGTATCTCTTGATGACTCGGAACGGCATGGAAAAAGATGGAAAACGACAACTCAACTTATGAAACTTTGGTGGGCGGTTGGATGGGGCTTTCAGAACGCATGATTGATGATAACTCTTGACGAAGAAGATTTAAGAATAAAAATAATTTATATACCCTCTCCTTGTTTCCTACTTTTTTTCTGGTTTGGTCGGGGATTGTTTCTTTATGGACGATTAATTCTGTCCGTAGTATAAAAGAAAACATTTATTTCATCGGAGTCAACAATTGAATGAATGGTGCTCATAAACGAATATGTTACTTTTGTTCCCATCAATCTTTGGGATGAAGTGTATTCCTTTAGTATTATTAATAGATCTGATCTGTAACTAACTATGATCTATCCCAAAACAGAAATGGAGAAATGAAAGGTAAAGTATATAATCTGATGATGAGTAGCATTTCCAATCAAAAGAGTTCCATGCGGTAAAACGCCTAAGCTCATCTAGTCCATCTATTTATGCTTCTCGTCCAGCCATATATTAATTGGATGACTTTAATTGTATCAACGTGTCTACATCACCAGAACCATCCTCTCTTAGCCTTCGCCTCTGCCTTGGAGCTATTATCGTCTTCCTCTCCATTGATGATCTTTAACGCATCGTCTCCCTTTGGCGCTGTCGTTATGTTATCATAGCCATCATCCGTGATTAAGAGATCATCCTCGATTCGTACTCCTCCAACAGGGTAATACTTCTCCAGCAGATCGGCATTGATGTATTGCGCAAATCTTGGTGATTTCAAGTATACCTCATTGAAGGCATATTCTGAGAAGTAAATTCCTGGCTCAACTGTAATTGCCATGTTTGGCTTCAAGATAGAGGGGTTTGCAGTAGTGTGTAGAGGCGGTGCTTCGAAGGGATGGTTTTGCGCTATCTCACGCCTTGTAGCAGTGCTTCGAGCAAGGAGAGGCCGGCCTGCTTCTCCCACATCGTGGACTTCAAGACCGATGTAGTGGCCCAACTTTTGAGGTTATTCATGTCAGTAAGAATGTCCACAGTTTACGGGGAATAAAGAAGAAGCTATAAGTAGAGGTAAAAAGGAACACAGGGGTACAATGACATACACCATGAGGGAAGAAAGCCTTCACTACGCCGGAAGCCAACAACTCATCAACGGAGCCATTTTTCAGAAGCCCGATCTTTGACAATTCTTCAACTGCTACTTTCTCTGCTTTCTTCTGCACATCTCTGAAATCTGTCCCAGGTGCGAGCATATCAATGCAGTCTTGCTGCATCTTATCTACGATATCATAGATCTCTTTCCCCTCTTTCGTCCATTCCCCAGAAATTGGAATTGTACGTGTCACATCAGATGCGTAGCAGTCCCATTCACATCCAGCATCGAGAACAACGGATAATCGACCCTTAAGGGACTCATCATTAGCTACATAGTGCAGCGTTGCCCCATTGGGACGGGAGCCGGCAATAACACCATATGCCTGAGTTTTAGCCTTGTTGGCAATACAGGTAGCAGTGAAAATAGCCTCAATTTCTGTTTCGTTTTTTAACTGGCGAAGAGAACGGAGGACATTGGTATGTGCAATGGCTGATATCTTATTCGCTTTCCGAAGAAGCTTGAGTTCGTAAGCGCTCTTGATGACACGGGCAGAGTCCATGGCAGGTTGGAGGATAGTATAATTTATTGGGATTTCGGAGAGGTACGACGATGTTCCATCTCTGTAGTAGATGGTCTTAGGAATAGACTTCGGGGCTTGGTTTTCGTGCAAGACATAAATCTTTCCATGACCATGATGACAATGAAAGGCTAAGTAGTCCTTAAGCTTCGTAGTATATTCCACACGATCGAAGTCGTATTTCGCTTTTACTTCTTCAATAGTTGGGACCTGGCCATTGAAGATCACATTGATCGGCGGTGTGCGCGGAGGTGGGATCCAGAGAGTCAATTGCTTGTGGTAGATGGAGTATGTCACCACACTATCGGGATGAGGATAGCCAGAGAGATAATAGAAGTAGCGTCTTTGCCGAAATGGAAGTGGCTGATCTGAGTCTTCATTGAGAACAGAGGAGGTGGACTGAAGATAGATCAGGCCTGTTGGAACATTGAGCTGCTTTGCTACTGAAGCAGCATGAAGACGTGCTAAAAGATGGTTAGAAATTCTGCGTCTGTATCAAACGATGACATATAATCAAGTCAATAGAATCATATATGATCTAAATCTCATATAGTTGATGAGGTACGCATCCACTCTTAGAAGGACGGGTGAAGTAGGCATAGATGTTTATATACACAGCTACTAAGACTCACCTGGATACTTCTCAATTTCTTCAGATTTAAGTGCAATCGACCTAGCAAAAACTAGAATTAGTCTCACAGTTAAGAGTCTCGTTATAGCAAGCTCCTATCTTACAATGCATCGAACTCCTCAATGTACTCCTCCACTACCTGGCCTTCCTCACCTGTATGCTCAACTTCAGACACCATCTTTGATTGCAGCAAATAAGCGAGCCACGCGTGATTATCTCCAGATTCACTTTCAAGCTGTATATTGTTTTAAGACGTGTGGAATGAAGTTATGAATGGAGCCGCCTAATCGCGAGATAACCGCTGCCTTCGCGTAAGGTACCTTCCGTAATAAGACCACAGGGGGAGTGCAGGCTGTGCTTACTTAAATTAGGCTACCCCGCAGCAACCAAGACCCGCCTTATTCTTGGGCATCGTGCCCCATTTACATTTCCTCATATTGCTCGGCTCAAAATTTCACAGAAACGAGTCGAAATGCACAAGATCAAATTTAAGAACAAACCAGTATATTTATCTGATTGTATCTATTTATAATTTTCATTCGGGCTCACAAACCTAAGGGAGCCATGACCTTCCCCACGCGCATCAAAAAAAACTCCACCGCTTATAAACGCATGCACCAGCCATTTTGTATCATTTCACAAAACCAATAGCAACCCAGAAAGGAAAAACCACCATAAAATCATAAAACCATCAATCATGATCACCCAACTTATCTGAACCTCCTGTTCATTACCATTTATTCATAGAGACCCATCTCCATATCATCACCATCCTCAAGTTCCTGAACTGCATCCTCTTCGTCAATAGCCATATCATCCTCACTCTCTCCAGCACTCTCCTCGTGATTAGGTAAGACATTCAATCTTCCATCTTGTAAGACCACTCTTGCCGTCTCACCGTCTTTAATGCTACCTCGAAGGATCAAAACGGCAAGGCGATTTAGAACTTCCTTCTCAATCAGTCTACTCAATGGACGAGCACCATAGGCAGGACTGTATCCAGCCGAGCCAAGGTAATCCTTGGCAGGAGGTGATACATCGATTGTAACTTTCCGTCCATTGCTTGCAAGACGTTTTTGGATTTCTGCAAGTCGGAGGTCGACTATCTTGCGGATCTCCTGTTTGCTGAGACGATTGAAAATCACAATTGAGTTGATACGGTTAAGGAATTCTGGAAGGAAGTAATCCCGCAGGGCTTGCATGACGAGCTCCTTTGTTGTAGGATCGATCTGTCCATTGGGAGCGTTCTGTCTGGACAAGTATTCCGCACCCAAGTTGGATGTCATGACGACAATACAATTCCGTGCATCGACAATGCGGCCTTGGCCATCCGTGATGCGGCCATCATCCATAAGTTGAAGTAGAACTGTAAGGACTTCTTTGGCAGCCTTCTCAACTTCATCAAAGAGCAGAATTGAGAAGGGTTTCCGACGAAGGGCCTCGGTCAGTTGTCCACCTGAGTCATGTCCAACATATCCTGGGGGTGCACCGATCATCCTGCTCAAAGAATGCCGTTCTTGGTACTCGGACATATCGAATCGAATCATTGACTTTGGATCGTCGAAGAGGAATTCCGCGAGGGCCTTTGTCAGGAGTGTCTTACCGGTACCTGAGGGACCACAGAAGAGGAAGCTTGGTGGCTGATTGGGATTGGCAAGGCCAGATCTCTGCAGCCGGATTGCGTTCGAAACTGACTGGACTGCCTCCTTCTGACCAACGACGATCTTGCCAAGGTGCTTCTCCATGTGAAGGAGCTTGTCTTTCTCAGTTGTCTTGAGTCTCGTGACAGGAATACCAGTCCAGCGGGCGACAATCTCATTGATTTGATCCGATCCAAC
Organism: Xylogone sp. PMI_703; assembly: GCA_021399445.1. Lineage (NCBI taxonomy): Eukaryota > Fungi > Ascomycota > Leotiomycetes > Xylogone > Xylogone sp. PMI_703. The sequence continues at coordinate 3,338,189 of JAJTUQ010000002.1, read as the reverse complement.
AACATCCGTAATTAGAGCACCTCCTGAGTCAGGGTTGGAGCCATTGAGCGCCTGGTCAGCCGCCAGCTTTTGCTTCTCGAGATTTTTTATGAACGCTTCCTGTTCAGGGATGGCATAGTATTGCAAATCAGCAGCACGAGCTTCATCACCCAGACGTGTGGCTTCATCTCTCTTGACTTTCAACTGATCAAGTTTGACTTTAGCCTCCTGAATAGCCTTGCCTCTCTTCCGTTCGCTCTCATACTTCTCACGGAGGGGTTTGAGTTCTTCCTCTACGTTGCTGGCATCTTGTTTGGCTTGTGCAAGACGTGCTTGAGATGCTTCATCCTTCTCTCGTGACAAAGCATGAATCTCGATCTTCAGTTGTTGAAGTTTTCGTTCTAAAGAATCAAGAATTTCTGGCTGTGAATTCCTAGCTACTCTAACTGCAGCTGCCGCTTCATCTACCAAGTCAACCGCTGAATCAGGTAGACGTCTTTGAGTGAGGTATCGAGCGGCAAGTGTAGCAGCACTAACTAACGCGCTGTCCGCGATGCTGACACCGTGGTGAACTTCGTATTTCTCTTTCAAACCTCTGAGGATGGAAATAGTTTCCGGTACGGTAGGCTCCTTGATCAGGACTTGCTGGAAACGTCGCTCGAAGGCAGCATCTTTTTCGATATATTTCCGATATTCAGAAAGTGTGGTGGCACCGATACAATGTAGTTGGCCACGAGCCAGCATAGGTTTGAGCAGATTGGCAGCATCCATACCACCTTCACCACTGGAACCTGCGCCCATGAGAAGATGCATCTCATCGACAAAAAGGACTATCATTTCCTTGGATTCCTCAACTTCTTTGAGGACCCCCTTCATTCTTTCTTCGAATTCTCCTCGGTACTTGCTTCCAGCAACTAAGGAGCCAACATCAAGAGAAAGAAGTCTGCATGCAGCAAGGTTGTCAGGTACATCTAGTTCGACTATTCGTCGAGCCAGACCCTCTACAACCGTTGTTTTTCCTACACCAGGCTCACCAATCAAAACTGGGTTGTTCTTCGTTCGTCGAGAAAGGATTCGGATAACTCTACGGATCTCTTCCTCTCGGCCAATAACAGGATCTATCTTGCCTTCTCTAGCCAATGCAGTCATATCGATGGTGAACTTTTTGAGATTCTCATTTTCATCCTCAGAGTCGGCGGTCTTGGAATCGACTCTCTTTGTGCCTCGAATCTGTTGAACTGCATCTTGAAGCACCTTGGGATTTGGCATATTTGCATCAGCTAGGCATCGCTGTACCGTGGGATCTTGTGCTAAAGCGATGATTAGGTGGTCGACGGCAATGAAAGAATCTTTCTGTGTCTTTTGCAATTCGGTGGCCGATCGTAGGACTTTCGAAAACGATGGAGACATGGATATCTGCTCTGGTGGGGGGTCCTGACTTGGTAACCGGACAAGAGCCTTCTTGAGTGCTCGATCAAAGAGCTGCGGATCTCCATGAGCTCGTTCGACGACTTGTCGGAATAGTGATTGTGATGCAGCTCCATGTGATGCGTTGACGGTTTGTTGTTGATCCTTGGACTCATCCGGTGGAGGATCAAGGAGGGAGACTGCGAGATGGATAGGAACGAGCTGGGAGTGTGCATATTGTTCTGCCAGGGTCATGGCATCTTCCAATGCCTTTTTGCCCCGGTCTGTGAATTGCATGTTCGAATGCGCCATGATGTTGAATTATCGAGTATTGATTAAAAAAAAGTATTGTGTGAAACCGTTCCTCGAAACGAAATATATATAATCGTTACAGCGTTCTTTGTAGTGGATGAACCACTAATATTCGTGTTTCAAACAACGAATGTGCAGAATATAATTCTTTGAATTTTGTATGTCCGAGTCGTTTCAAGTTGGCACAATGAACTGCAGTTATTATATTCATGAGACTGATCGAAAGGAAATATCTGGTGATGTCAAGAACGTACGAGCAACAACGATACTATTCCAGCGGCTACCAGGAGCTTCCATCCAGCTCTCCACCCCGCGGGTCAGGCACGAATTTCCATCTACGTCAGTATTATGTAATAACACGTGAACTGTGCTTAATAACTCGAGCTAGAACCGAATTGTACTAGTGTTTGATCTCGAAATAGCTGCTAAAGGAAGTTTGGCATGATATCTCAATTAGTTCAGACGGTGCCATTGAGGGGCAACAGACTTCCTCCACCGCCAGAATGAATTCAAGACCGGTAATAGAACAGGCTAGGCTCCTGGTATGCACCGCGCGGCAGATTCGAGCTGCTTCTACATCGTCATCAGCGAAGACTGAGCATGGACGAGAGATATTTGTCTTCAACAATATTCTAACGAACCAAGTCGTATATTCCCTAACGAAAGCCCCTAAGGTATATATTCCACTCAGTTTCCACTATCCTAAAACTTTCTCCACAAAAGGGAAATGCATTATCAATCCCAATTGGCATGGCTAATTTTTTTAATTAAAAAATTCAGAACAATGCAGCCCTCTCCCAGATTCCCTACAATGGCAAGAAGACCCGTCCGCCTGCCCTCCGAAAGGACCACTGGATGCCCCTCTGCACCATAACATTCCCTGAAGGTGCAGCCTTCACCTCTACACCTCCTCCAACCTCCCATAAAGCGCGCAAATTACGTCCATCCTCAACGCCGTTATCCACCCAAACGCCCGTAGGTCTTCTAGCATTCCAGAAATTGCGCGAGTACCGAAAATTGCACGAAACAGCCTGGGAGCCCACCTCCAACGTAGCCGTAACCGAGGACGGGAAATTCTTGAACCGCAAGGTTCGACAGCGGAAGTTGTGCGACCAGAAGGCTAATAGCGTTGCGGATATGGCTGCTGTTCTAGCAGAGGTTGGCAGCCTGGCACAGGAGAAAGGTGTTTTAGGCCAAGAACAGCCTATTGAGGTTCGGTGGTCGAATTTGCTAGATGCAGAATTCGCCGAGAGTTGGAGTCCGTTGGTTGTGCATGATACCTTAACGTGGGATATAAATAACAGGGAAAAGGATAAGATGACACCGTTTAGGAGGAAGAGCCAGGAGTACAAAGAGAGACTGGCTGAGGGGGAGCTGGAAAATGTTGCTTAAGAGAGCAAGCCCTAAGGTCTTATACATAGAATAAGGGGGAATGTATACTATCTTGTACCCATACACACGAAGTCAAGACACCATTACTGGCTGGACATGAATAAGATAGGATTTCGAAGCGTAAACAAGTTGTAGCTAACATCCTCAAAACTAATATCTTCCCTTCAGGTCTTCAGGTCAGTCGAAGGCCGTTTAAGCCTATTTTTAGAGCTTAATAGCAAACGACTTCAGATATTCATAATCCGGGATGTTCTTGTTAACAGTCTCCCGAATGAGTTTCTGTCCCTTTTCGCCATACTTTTGGCGCCATTCTTCATTCTCGGCTTCAATAGTCTTCGGCTTTTTCTTCTGAGCAATAGATCCCAGTTATTAACGGTCTTTATAATAATGCAGAACACTAAGAGGGATATGAGGGGGGTGACCTACGTGTGCCGCATCCCTTGGTTTTAGAGATGTGCTGTTAATGGCATCGTCATGGAATCCTTTCCATTTCTCAAATGCTGCTTTGGCTCTATTATGGTCCTCATCTGTGTCCCAGACCAGCATCCCTGGATCATATTCCAGGCCAACCTCCTTGCAGTAAGCTTTGATAATTCCGACGGGGTCATCGAGCAGGTCATCCGCGTCAATAACTGTAATTCTCACTTCCCCGTCCCGTAACTCCTTGTCTTCCCCAGCAAGTTGTGGCCCTACTTGCCCTACGGAGCGTAAGAAATCGAAGACCCTGCGTAGTTCATCATACCCAGCTTCAGAGGGATAAAAATCGTAAAATCCCGTAACCGAATCAAGAGGAGGGACAGTGCAGCGATAGTAAGAAGGAATGGAGCTACGAGGATGGCGGATCAAAAAAGTAAAATGGAACTGTTTAAGTATCTCTGCCGGGACTACAGTGGGATTTCCCGGCTCGGCTTCTGTTCCGTATGGAAAAGGCGCCTTCTTATCTCCACTTGTGGTACCGTTCTTGATGCCATTGCCGTTGATTTCGTGATCGCCGTTCTCCTGACTGCTCCCCAAATTTCCATTAGGGGAACCATTATTGATGTTGTTAGTTCCCACGCCCTTTCTAACAGCCTTTCCACCGAGTGATGGAGCAATCTGAGCGGCTTGTTCCTCAGGAGGTACGAGATAGTGTATAATGTCCTTGATAAAGAGTCGTTTCCCCTGGTATCAATTAGGTTCATGTTCATATTGAATATCAATAAAATAACAGATTTCAATGAGTCTAAATGTAGAATAGTGATTCAAAAACTCGTACCGATGAAATTGGGGGATGTAGTTAGGGGATGTGGCATAGGTAGGTATGCCATTCCAAATCCAAGGATCTGAGTCTCTAGAGTATCGAACCGTGTAAATCAAGTCGCGGAAGCCTTTCCAAGAAGATTAAAAATGGGTCTTTTGAGGAATAACAGAATGAGATATTTTGTATGTATGGTGCCTCATCGTCTCTTCATATTCATTTCTAGGATTGAGACTTGTCGAAGATAGGAGTCGTGAAAATGTGTTTTAACCGTAGGAACATAACGGCCTAACTGTGAGCACAGTGCAACAAGAGACAACTAGCACTCGCTGGGCTGCCTTTATAAAGAGTAATCAAGGAGTGACAACTGCAGACTCAAATAAAATCGAACCTAGTGTAACTCGAAACTCGACAAGGGGAAAATGAATTAAAAGGGATCGAACCTCTTTTGCATCTCGCTCAAGTCTCTCAAAAATGCTTTTGTAAGTACTGTTGGAGAATCCACTGTCTATCCTGGCTTTCTCATCCTGTTCATATCTGGGGCTCATTCTCTCAGGCCCGAAATAAAATGCGTCCCCGAATGGTTCGTGGACGCAAGTAAGAACATCTTGGCGGGTCATGAATACCTTGGGCTTGACGTTAGCCAGTTCAGAGCATTTACAAATATGAGAATCTTGAGTATTTGGAGCCTTTCGTGTAAGGCATTTCAGACTCGAGAAGTTGGAGCCAACCAAAGTATACGAGGAAGACACATACCCTTTCAAATGCTGTAGAGCACGCGCGCGGATGGGTTGCAACAAATATGGGTTTTCCAACCCCAGAAGATTCGGATACCATACTGCCTGTATCAGAGGCAGGAACGAACAGCTTCCTTAAGCAATCTATATTTCAAGTAAAGCTTGGGATTGGGTCGTTCTTGTTGGGCTTTGACCGTATTTCAGATCAAGTGTACGTAGCGTGGGCTACCACAGCAAGGATCCTCGTGGAACGGGGAATATCTCAATTGAAAGGAGTTGAGATTCCCACAAGACTACAGATCACGATACGTGCTGGCTTGGGGAGAATAGGAAGAAAGGAACCTGCGAAGTGGACATGTGGAAGGTGGGTATAAAATAGATAAGTAGGGATAAGAAGGGTGACACAAGGGTTGGGTAGTTCCAAGGTTTTGCCTCCGGTACCTTACCGGATTTCACAATCCAAAACTTTGAACTTCCTTTTAGACGTCTCATGTACCTTGCACTGCGAGGTTTAACCTTATCCAGCCAGACCGCAAGAGGAGCATACCACAAGCCATTCCAATAAAATAACCAGACATCCTGATGAACAGGAACAATCAATAACCATAAACATTGAAGGAGAATGTTTGCGGGCGTTTGGGAAAGATATGGTGAATATACGTCACTCTAAGCTTGGCTCTCATGCATCTACCCCGCGGACCCGCCAAAGCTCACCAACCACACCACTGGCAACTACTAAACCACCCGCCCACGGCTGCAAAGCACTGGGAAGCGCAGAATCGTGGTCCATTATACTGATCTCATTGGAGTTATGGTTAGACGCGGGATAACAGTAGTAGGTGACACGCAGAAGACTGTCGTGGAAGTCCAAAAAGGTAGACACATAGCTAGGGAAGTATGATATCTGTCCTTGAAACAGTGACTGACGAGGGTTACGGGAAAAGTAAACATGCCTAACGACGGTCGTCAATAATATTTATGTAAATTCTACCATCCTAACTACCGAATGATGCTATGCGACAGAAATGAAAACCACAATAATCCATTTATGGTTGAAGGGCAGCTCAGGTAGCAATGAATGCTGAGCTTCGTTTTGTCCTTGTTGAAACAGCTTCTGTGCGGATGCATAGTACCATGGTCTTATGCTCACCTGCCTATATTTACTCACCCATCAACATCTCTTCTATTATAGCAAAATACAGACAGTGGCCATCAACTTTGAGTCGGAGATTCCATCTCTGCATTGTCCTGCACGAAATCGTCATTACGATATCCCGGGTCTCGTCAATTAAGCCCTGGCTTAGATGGGCGCGGGGAGCAAAAAGCTCCCCGATCCCCCGATCTTACAGTGCGGGATCAACAGGCTGGGATGCTAGGCAGTAAATATATAGCGCGAGTCATTACTGTGGTAGAGGAATCCTACAGCTGCACACTATGTAGCGTGCGGCGGTGTCTCGTCCAATGGGTCCCGAGCCAGCCATGTCCGAAATCAATGGTCTGTAAATATATCCGAACGGATATAAGCCAGACCAATTTTAATTAGCTCATCGGTCCTTGACTCAAATCATTCAGAAGGAAATTGAAGGGGAAAATGCCTCAAGAACAGAACAATCCTTCCATAAGATACGGTATCGAGGGGAAAAATGCCTCAGTGAGAGAGCGCGTGTTCATCGCGGATTAGGACCGTGTGGATGAGAAGGAGACCACAGGGTAGCTACAGTAACCTCTAAGAGCGAAGTCGGCGGTGCAAGAACGATTTTCGAGGCCATGATTGGCTCCTTCACTCCCCAAACCGGCGCAGTACGCTGTACTCTAGAGCATACCGCATCCAGCATTGTTCCGCCAGCTCGATTACGAAAGTAATTGCCAAACTCCAAGGCTGGCACCGTCACACACGGAACCGAGGGGAAGTGGTAGCAAGGGACTCAGACCCACGTGACCCAGGACAAGGAAATCCAATTAGCAAGCGGATTAGGGCTTGGCCGCCGTCCCTTGCCCGCCTCTACGGCCTCCCGCCGATACGGTCTGTAAAAAAGAGTGGTCAACTGCAAGCCAAAGTTCCATCAAGCGATTGTGACAGCGACAGTGTTATGACAAAGCATGAGCCGTCAGTAATTGGATCGGCGAACCGTGTTTAATAGGCCATTGATTGATAAAGTATATGGTAGCAAGCAGCGCTATCAACTACGGAGCCACAGCTGCTCTCGCTGCTTAAAAAATATGCTGTCAGATTGAGCGATAAACTCCCCAGTGTGCACAGATCAATATCTCTTCTCCAGCCTCGCTCCGGGATTAGGCCATCCCGGGCGCCACCAGCTCAATCATACCAATCATTCTGGCTATCAATCGTACATGGGCCATTGGGCGTCGGCGAGGCTGTAACACTAGTCCTAATCAGACCTCGCGCAACCCCGATCCGCCGCAAACCCTCGTGTCGCGAGTGGGCCTGGCGCAGTTGAGGCGTGGCGTGTGTCTGTCTCCTGCAGAGAGGTGCGTCCGTACTTCGCTCTGGAAGTCACTCGCTGGTTAGCCTTGTGCCCTCTTCTTGCTCAATCTACTCAATGAAGCGAGTTATGCGCGCCTGGGCAAATCTTCCGGTCCTTCCTTGCGCGTCTTGTCAAAGGGGGCAAAATCATGCTGTGGCACAGCGTAGTGAGGCCTGTTGGCTGCTTTGAGAAGCATTTATTGGTGATGGATTCTGTTGGCTGTCGCTGAAGCTAACTCAATCCATAGACCCCCCCTCTTGACTGCAGAGAAATGAGCCAGAAAGTGCGCCTCCTCTTAATTATTCCGTCTTCTTCATTCCTGTTCCTGTACAGTAATCTATCGAAAAGCGCGTCCAGGCTGAGCCACTGGCTGGTCTCACGCGGCGGCCTACTCCGAAACTTGCTGTCTTACTGGCTGACAGCTCCAGAGACGACCGTTCCCTTCTAGAATAATAGATTGTCGAGATTACGTGCTACCACAACAACCTAACCAGCTAACTTGCTCCATTATTTCGCCACTGCTGATGTTGCGCCCACCCTCTTCTCTCTGCTCCTTCCTTCATCCGCCCTGCCTTCCTGCGCCAATTCAATTCCCTTCGTCCTTTTGCTGATACAAAATATATCTTGCCTCAGGCATCAATTAAAGACACCCTGCCGAGCCTGCGAAAGAACGCCTCCTGTGCCAAGACTGCGTCATCGAGCAAAGTCCCATTATTCGATGGGATCGTTCTTTGGCTTCTCTTTGGTGGAGCTCCCTTTTTGAGCCTGGCTCCAACCTTACCTCACTTCTTACCTGACCTGACTTTTACGCACCTCCTAAAAAGTGCCCTACGATTGATCCAACTTTCCTAGGAAACTCCTCTTCCCCCCGGATTGAACGCATCTTGCACAAGCAGGAGTATATTTCTTCGACACTTAAACCGCGTTCACCTGCCTATTGGATCCCTTCTCACCAACTCTGTGACGGGAGTCGACGCAACATATTTGTTCCAGCTAATACCTCAAACTTTTTTTGAACTTCGCGAAACCACAAGGCTTGAGCCTTTCTTCTCCACTCTTCCGTTTTTACTTTTTCTTGCGGGGTGTCTCTAGTTGGCCCCATTGACTTGTCTTCGTCCGATCTTTCTCTCATCCGCCTGTAAGATACGGGAGCGAAAAATAATAATAAATCATTATCCATTTAATTCGCCCTTTTCTATGATACGCGCCGTGCCATGGCCCCGGATGATACTCCTCAACCAGACGGGACGAATGCGAGTACAGGGACGGGTATAAGTACCACGACTATGGGAACAGCAAGTACGGACCCAGGCGCTTCAGGTGGTGCAGGTACAACAGGAACAATAAAAATGACAGCGACGGCGATGAGTAATGCTGCGGTGACCACAGGCCATTCCACTGCTACTCCAGGACACTCGTCACCAGAGTCCTTCGATGTTGACGTAGATTTACTTGAGGAAGATAATACTAACCCCACCGGTGCAAGCAGTACGAATTGGCAGGAGGCATCTCCAGCATCATCATCCATAGCAGCGGCGGCTGTACCTAGGCCAACGCCATTGCAGAAGAGGAGAAGAGTGACGCGCGCCTGTGACGAGTGCCGTAGGAAAAAGATCAAGTGCGATGGCAAGCAACCATGCACTCACTGCACAGTGTATAGTTATGGTACGGTCGTGGCCCCTTGAATTCCCTCAGCATTCTAGTCTTGACTCTTGCAAGTGATTGCCAGAAGTGAAGAAATGGGAGAGAATCGTATAAGGTATCCTTTCTTGAGCGACTCAGATATTGACTAATAATTTGGTATCATTTAGACTGCACATACGATCAACCTTCGAACAGAAGAAGAAATCCCGCACCGCAGTACATTGAGGCTCTGGAGAACCGTTTACAACGAGCTGAGACATTGCTACGAGCCCTGGTTCCGAATGTTGACCTGAATGACCCAAATCTCGATATAGCTACAATCAAGAGGCAGCATGAAGCAGCTATTTTTGGTATCAAGACCTTCCAGAATGGCAACGTGCCCCAAAACACACCCCAAAACCCGCCTCAAGCAGTTCAGCCTAGCAGATCGCAGGATGCAGTGAACCAAGATGCACAGCTTCGCTCTATGATCGAATCTACCGGCCAACTGGATATTGACGAACGAGGAAACTGGGATTTCCACGGCAATTCCTCTGGCCGTATTTTTCTGAAGCGCTTACGGGAGCAGTTCGGAGGTCTTCTTGCGACGGAAAAGGGTATTCCCTTCCTTCCACGTCCTCGTCATCAACCTCTGGGGATGCTCGATTCACCACGCTCCAGTTCCGACTCTCCTCTTGAAAGTGGATTACCAAACGTGGCGGATCTGCCCTCGAGAGAAACAGCACGCGCCCTTGCTAACGACAGTCTGAACAGTGCCTGTGCGCTGCTGCGTTTTGTTCATCAGCCTAGCTTCTACAATATGCTCGATCGCATCTATGACATACCCGCAGAGGCGTATGGCGATGCGGAGAATAGGTTCTTACCGCTGCTCTACGTCGTACTTGCCGTCGGTTGTATGTTTCATGCTAATTCCCCGGATATAGATGAGGCGAATGCGAACTATAGGCTGGACATAGATCAAGGGTAAGCCAGTTCTCACCTATGTTTCCCCAGCTTCTGCTACCTAGATTTCCGTGGAGTTCTTTATCCCCCCCTGATTGCGACTGGGGAGTTGCGAATGATACGCCAGCCACTTCTGTGCAATGCTTTTGGTTTTGGAATGAAAGCTCTTAACGCTTCTCAGCCTGAAAACCACCCTAGTCCTGGATAGCGTTGCTAATGATCTGTTAGGCTTAAATATTTCCGTGCGGGACGACAAATGATAGATATCACCGACTGCAGAGATATTGTTTCTCTCCAAGCACTCCTCTTCATGATACTCTTCCTTCAGTCCTCTGCCAACCTCTCCACTTGCTATTCATATATTGGAATCGCTTTACGTTCCGCTCTACGTATGGGTATGCATCGAAATATCCCTGGGAATTTCACTCTCATCGAACGTGAAGTGCGTCGGCGTGTTTTTTGGATTATCCGGAAAATGGACACCTATGTTTCCGCCCTTCTCGGGTTCCCTCAGATGCTCTCTAGTGATGATATAGATCAGGAACTACCCCTTGAAGTTGCGGATGAATGCATTACCAAGGAGGTCATATTACCAATGCCTGCTGGACAGGTTAGTATGATCGCGGCAAGCAATGCACATACCAGACTTATGGCTATTTTGGCCAAAGTTATCAAGTATATTTATCCTATCAAGGGATTGGAACAGAGCATCCAGGGAGAGAAATCTAGCTATATAATTAGGCATTCTAGGATTAGGGAAATTGAGCGGGACCTAGCTGAGTGGTTGGATAAGTTGCCTATGTCATTGAGACCAGGTGGCGATGCCACCCCGGACGTTATGAGGTAAGTTCTTTGAGTATCCTGCCCAGAAATTTAATACCGTTCTGCGGAAGGATGTTGCTGACCTAAATTAAACAGAGTTCGGCAGCTCCTTCGCCTGGCATATGCTCATGTCCAGATGATGCTGTATCGACCATTCCTCCACTATGTTTCCCGAAGGTCCAGCGCTAACAAAGTTATGGACGATCGTTCCTATGCATGTGCAGCAGCATGCGTGAGTGTTTCGCGAAATATTGTCCATATTACCTCTGAAATGAAGAAGAGGGGCCTATTGATCGGGGCCTATTGGTTTACAATGTATACCACTTTCTTTGCCATCCTCTCGTTGGTGTTTTTCGTGCTCGAGAATCCGGATAAAGATGGATCGAAGGAGATCCTTGCTGATGCGAATGCTGGTAAAGATGCGTTGGTAGGACTAGCGAGAAAAAGTTTGGCAGCAGATCGTTGTTCTGCTACTCTTCAGGTAAAACAGATCATTATACGCTTCTGATGAATTGTATCGAAGAAAGTTTTCTAACATCTCTCCTGTAGGTACTTTTTGAGCAGCTTCCTCGAAGTTTAACGGAAGTTGGTAACACTCCTTCCACTGGTTTAAAAAAGCGTGCCGCACCATCTCATATCCCTCAGGCTCAGGTCTTCCGTCGTTCAACCGATTTGTCTCAACCAGATCCAGATGTTATCCGTAAATTCCAACGCTCGACAACTTTTCCCCTTGCCCAGCAGCAGCAACAACAATCTGCCACAGTACCAGTTACTCCTCTATCCCTGGACACCTCACGTTTTACACCATCTAACCTGTCTGATAATAGTTTCAGATCCAATTTCCAGGAACTGATGTCACCTAGCTCCACAGGTACTCCCGAGTCAGGAATTGCTGGGAACACACAAGGACAGCAGTATGGCATTCAACAAGGTGCTGGATCGAATTATGGAATTGGGATACCAGATCTGAGTGTCATGTTTCCCTCTGGTGACCCCTTCGCATATCCTAACCAGCCGATGATGGAATTCGAGAACAACATTAACAACCTAAATATTAAGCAAGAGAATCCTGGTGCTACCCCCGGGGATCCCACCGATATTTCCAATGACAATAACGTTTATCCGGATACTGGGATGGGTATGTTTATGGGTAACGGCACAACTGGACAAGGTCAAAAACTGTTTGATGACATTGAGGGCCAGCTTTTCGGCCCGCTTCCCCCTTACCTTATGCAGGGTCAGCAAACGGGAAGCGGTTTCGATACCATACCGGGACAACCTCCCACGAGTGTAATGAATGGAATAGACAACGTAGAAAATAATTTTGGCCTCGGCACGGGAACCTCTGACGCAGTGAACTGGGGTGAAAGCAGTGCTGCAGCTACGGCGGCCTCCGGAGCAGGGGTAGGATTAGGTATGTTTGCTATGGACGGTGACGATTGGGGATCTTTGCTGGGCGATTCAACATACAAATCCTACCATGGGGAGCTGCAGAGTTGATTTTTCCCGTGCTCTCCCTTTCTATCTCTTACTCCTTCTATCTCCGTACATATTTTAGGAAAGCATCGATGGGAAAGGCTGGATATGTGGTTGGCCTTTGTGCAAAAGAAATGGTGCACATTTTTTGATCGGCGTTTTTGGTATTTGAGAGAATGGGCATTTGGGTTTTGGGTTTTTCTTGGGCGCCTAGGCGTGGGTCGGGATTAGGTGGATATACCAGGATACTCTGTCTCACTATGTGGAGTTTTATCTTTGTTGCTGTCTATTTGGCTTATGTTCACAAACGGCAGGAATGATTTAATGAGTATATGGGTTGTGCATTAAGTCATATTCCAGAGATGTTCAGATCTCGGGGAATGGAGAAGCCGGAAAGGTGATTCTACTAGGAGGGACAGAAGGATTGGTGGATGGATATTAGACAAAATTTGAGAACAGATGGGAATGGGATGAATGAGTGAACTGCTAGTTGGCTTGATAGTGAACTTGTAGTTTGCATGGGCTTTGAGATAAACTCATGCGATATCTAGAATGTTAACTACACAAATAATTGAAAATTTGATATAACTGTTGGTCACTTGTGGTAGATCGTGATGTGTCCTAAAACGGATTAGCTCATACTACTCATTGTGGAGAGCTCCAACCTTAAGCTCCGAATTATATCCAACCCACCAGGCACCCCACCAACTATCTCCTCCCTCTCCATATCTCCACCCCTCCTCTTTTCAATTTCATTCCCAGCTTCTAAACTATACACAATCACAATATCGTATCCTATTTATCAGCCACTCTTACTGGGCTTTCTACGCTTCTTCAAAAATGGCATCAGAAACACCGCAATCGGAATTGAAATCTAGGCATCAGAATGTGGTGACAGGTATGTCGAGCTGGCTGTTTAAGATTTATTATTGGAAAATACCTAAAAGAAAATGAATCATATACTTCCTATGATATCTCTGTTAAAGTGATTGACATATAGCTGACTCTATCATTTCTAGAAACGCCGAAATTCGACCTGGAGAGTTACATGGCGAACTATAAAGGTGCTTATCCCTTCCTTGCTGCTTCCCTTCCCTCACCCATTTTCTCAGCCTTTGTGTTATAATATCTTGAAAGTCAACATTGCCATTGACATTTGCAATGTACAATAGGCCGAACCCGTTTTGAACGCCTTCTCCACATTGGCACCACATCTACAGTTCTAGGCCCAGAAGCACTGAGAGCAGCTTTAGCAGAGGCACGTGCGGGTCGAGACGTTCGACGATACATGGAAGCACGGCAGTGCCTAGACCAACTAGAAGGTAGTGGGAGTGCTGATGCTGATTCGGATGAGGCGGCAAAAGCGTGGATTGAGAGCACAGAAAAGAAGAATCGGGCGGAGACTTCAAGGCTTGAGGCTGAGTTAAGTGGGTACAAGAATAATTTGATTAAAGAGAGCATTAGGGTAGGTCTCTCTCACGATATTTCTAGTTCACTTAGTTAGCCTTGTAGTTTGGTTGCACTCCAAATACTGGAGCGGCGTTTCACTCGCGGGAATGAATGGAACTATGCTAATGATTGGTAATTCTTTTAGATGGGCAATGAAGACCTTGGGAAACATTACCAGAGTATTGGAAACCTCCCACTAGCCGCTGAGGCTTTTGGACGAATGAGGCAAGATATCAGTGTCGCAAGGCATATTGTGGACGTTTCGAAGTATCTCATAGAGATCGGTATTGAACAGCGAAACTGGTTCAGTGTCACGTCTAATGTACAGAAGATTAAATCTGTGCCATCAAGCGATGAGGAAGAGAAAGCAATTCAACCATACCTCAATGCAGCAGATGGACTTGCTCATATTTACATGCAGGACTACCATCAAGCTGCACGGGACTTTTTGAATACTGAGCCAGGAATGGGTTCAACTTGCAACACGATAATTAGTCCTAATGACGTTGCTATCTATGGAGGACTTTGCGCATTAGCAACCATGAACCGCAATGAACTTACATCTAGGGTTCTCGAGAACTCTAATTTCCGGACATATCTGGAGCTAGAACCACATATTCGTCGTGCTATCTCATCATTCGTCAATGGGAGGTACTCTGCATGTCTTAGCATCCTCGAATCTTACCGAGCAGATTATCTGTTAGATATCCACCTCGCAGAACACGTGGATTACCTATATCAGCTAGTCAGAAGCAAGAGCATTGTGCAGTACTTTATTCCATTTTCGTGCGTCACACTGGAAAGTCTCGACCAAGCCTTCGGTATTCCTGGAAAGAATCTAGATGAGGAATTGGTTTCCATGATCAGGAGTGGGCAATTGGATGCCAGAATTGATACACAGGACAGGGTAATGATGCCTTTTCCTTCTATTCCTCAGTTGAAGTTGTATTCGCTAACATTTGCGTAGCTACTTACGTCTCTTCCCACAGCTCCGCGTTCAGCTCTCCAGCAGTCATCACTTGCAACTGTGAGACGATATGAACGGGAAGCGAGGCTGCGCATCCAACATATCAACATTGCCAGCGCGGATCTAGAGATTAAGGGAGGAAAACGTTCCCAAATGGGGGGCTCACCCTTCGGGGACTTGTCTTGGGGGGCTGAAGGTGGGCGACCCGGTGGTTTAGGAGGCAGAGATATGAGAGCGAGGCAAGTCCCTGGAGGGTTTGCTTAAAGGAATCTCCTAGCCATGATCTGATGCGATTGGGATATACGAATGATCCAGTATGAGACACGAGATATTGCATATGGGAATGGCGTATGGATGGAACTAATTTTCATGGAGTTTCAGAGGACACAGATTGCTCTATTAAGGCTTTCTTATTGGGGAGCAGGTAGAATTTGGTGATAATAGATTTCCGGTCGTGAATTAAAGCTCCTACGCTGCCTAGCAGTATCGATTCTATGCTTCTCAATATTACGGCCTTATGATTAAGTTATAGTGATACGAGATCCACCTCCATTAAAGCCCAAACTCCTCAATCTTTTCCTGAAGATCAATATGCACTCTAAGCCCCTTTTCAACCATAACCTTATAGACCTCCCTTAGCTCCCCATCGCTGACTTTCCCACTTAGCATCTCAAAACCAAGTAGATATAGTTCTTTGGCCCATGGACACTGTCGGACAGCTCGAAACCAGACCTCCTTGATACGTCCCCAGTCCATTCCACTCCAGCTACACCAGAAGATATATAACCTCCAAATTCCGGGCAGTGCACGACATACAGGAGACGCGACCGCATGTTCAAATGCGGCGCGCACAGAATGTATTGTACTTGTGGGTGAGGCCATTTCATAACGAATAGCGAATAGACGGGAGCTTGGTGTGTCATTTTCAGGGGTTAAAGTTGATGTTATGAGAAGGGTTCGCACACGATTGTCAATCCTCAGCCGCGCTTCGTTATGGGCATACAGCGAGAGGAAGATCGTGTTTGACGGGAAGAGAGCCAGGAAGTTGGCGAGATGATGACGAAGAAGAGCGGGACGGAAGGGCCTATTATATAATCTCTTGTCAGTTACTGAGATTCTGATTCTGATATCTGTTATTTTGGTACTAACCCTCTATGTGCATGGTGATAAAGAAGCCTAGTGGCTGATTGTAATAGGAGCTCGTGAGCGGTTGTATGGCCTTGTTTTCGGGCTATTAGGACATCGGAGAAGGAGTTATAGATTTGCATGGCGGACGCAATGTCTCCTTGATCCATAGATTGTGGTTCTCTACTCGAAGCTGCTGACAGATATTCAAGAAGTGCTAGACATTCAACATATAAAATTGCATGCTGTAGGTCCTCAGCTGAAAGCAAGTGATCTCGGTTCATTGTCAAATGTTGCTTCGATCTTAATAGTGTTGCCGGTCCAAAATTCATCTTGTCGTTTGGTATGCCATCTGGAATAGATAATAGATGTCGAAGCCCGGTTTTATGGTCGCCATCTTCGACGCATCCCCAAACCCAATTTGTCCATAAATAAATTGAATCCTTCTGGTTACCCTCTGGCAAAGTCTTGCTTAAGTTCAAAATAGAAACAAATGTATTGATGGCAACATCCTTGTTTCCCTGGGACCATTCTATCATAGCATATGCATTATACAATCTTAGGCTAGTTGGATGCTTCTTGAGTAATCTTTTTGACACCTTCTTAACACTTTTGGGCTCATTCCTCAAAGTGAATGCTAGATAGTATTCCGCCAAGTCTTCTATGAAGACAGCATTGATGAGCTGTGCAAGAGTATTCTGAGCGAGAGAATAAGTAACTGCTGCATTGTCATCAGAATAAACATCGCTCCAAGACTGGAAGCATCTAAACCATCTATTGCTGAACATAGTACTTGGAGAGATGGAGAAGTTTGCTGAGGGAGAAGTTAGAATGGATGATATATCTATCGCTGTACCTTCCCCCATATCAACCGCCTGGCAGTATTGCGTTTTTATCCAATTTGCGTTGGACTTAAGCAATTCTTCTATTAATAGCGAGTGTATCAATATATTCTGTGGCGTTTGTCTAGAGTTTCTTGGTGTAGGTGGCAAATGACAGAACACTAGGAATGCATCCAGGAGTAACTTTTGGAGGGTCTCTTTCGGTGGGACATGTATGGTGAACATCTCAATATCTGAGTATAGAATAACTCTGAAGGGATCATCTTCAGTTACCTCATCCAGTGTCCTTGCAGGCCGTCGTGAAGCCTTACTTCTTCTTCGCTCGGCCTCAACCCATGACCCAAATATTTGGTGATCATGAATGGAGCAATCAGTAGGGTCCTCTTCTGGATCAGGCACAGTAGATGTATCGTTGGTGGCCACGAAATGTTGCCAGCCAAGAGCACCGTCTTCGCCAACTCTGGGAACCTCGCTTTCCCAAAATTCCTGAAACCTTATCGCCTTTTCACTCAACGAGAGAGTTTGAGAAGGAGCAAAATAGTTCATTTCTAGTAATCCCTGCCATGTTGCTATAGCCAGTTCGGAAAATCCAGACTCAGAAAGGAAGAGGGTGAACCTCAAAAGGATATAAACAAGCTGCTGCCATAAAGAGTCATCCACATCAGGTCCAGCTGCCTGAATGTATTTGAGGAGCTGTGTTATCCTATTCACAAAGATATCTCTAATATCTTCGAATTGAAACTTCGAAAAATTGGACATCTTAAAGTCCAAATAGCTTTTCCACAACAAGAGACTGTTCATATTGTCCTGAGCAATCTTTTCCCATCGGTTTCCTTGCTCGGTGGTATCCCAGACTTTTGATCCTTGGTTCATTAGTCCCAATAGTAAAGCATCTCGGTCCCCTGGTAATTTAATGTTTGCCAGGGCCTTTTCGTATAGATGGATTTTGATATCCACAGTACTAGTCAGTTCAGCACTAGTAAGGCGGTAGTTTTCACGACCACCCGACACGATAGTATCTTGATGGTCAATTAATGCTTGCCATGCATTAACATCGTCCGGATGAGCCTCGACGTTCCTTGATAATTGAATAGACCTTTGTTGGAGAGAGTTATCTAGGCTTAACAAGTTAGCCGCTTCGACATCTGATATGTCACTTTCAGTCACATATTCAAAAATATCATCCAGAGGCCGTGGCTCAGGCTTAGCTTTTCCAAGTATTGACCGATAATGAGTTTTTTCATCTTCGGATTCCGAATGCCCTTCCATTCTATCCCCTTCGCCTGATCTTTTACGTTTGTTTCCCCTGGGTTCTTCGAGTGGTACGAAGTCTGCCGCGGGATTGATATTCTCCTTTGATAAGAGTTCACGACGGAGACGCAAAATCTTAGGCTTTTCTTTTTCCACTTGGGAGAAAATATGCTTTTCTCGTGAATAAGACTTGGTGCTATTTAAGTTGATGACCACAATATCTTTGGCATCTCCATGGTCTCTGTCGATTTTCCAATCTATTGGGAGGCCTAAGATACACCCTGAGCCAATGCGGTGAAATGATGGTACATCATACCGATGAACACTTCCATAGACAAGATTCTTCACGTCCCCCTGTCTATCAATGATGTAGAGCTCATTTGGCTCACCCTGCGAATAATGTTCCCGCTTTACAAGGCTATTGGGTGGTCCATCATTCTCTAACCTCTCCTTCCGACGAGAACTGGAAATTTGGTAGTCGTCTCTGTGCCGGTGCTTGTGTCTTTTGGCGTCTTTCCTTTTCAAGTCACCATGATTCTCTTCCTTCGCATCTACAGAAGACAGCGACTTGGGTTTGAAAGATGCAAATTTAGGTACCACGCCCTGCCCAGACTCTGGCATACTGAAAGCTCTATGCTATCATATCGGCATCATGAAGCTCTAATTAATCACCTGTTTTGTGATTTCCTCGACCGTAATAGAAGGTGATTTGATGTACAAGTGTTGAAGCACGTGAGATAGATGTGGCTAGTGAAGTGGGTCTTCAGCCTTGTGGCGCAACATTGCTGTAGGCAAAAAAAGTTTCGATAGCGATAAACAGCTACAACCTAACTACATCCAACGCGGCAAAGAATTGCCTTGCTCGACGATTCACTCAACCTTCAATGCATTCATAATCGAATACATTCACTGAATAGCCCAGCATGGCATCTTCTTTAGCAGCGCAGTTGTCGAAGATAGCTGCTACTTCTACAAACGCGTTAAATCTCAAAGCGCAAAAAGCTGCCCACTCAAAGTCTCTGATTTTTGAACCAAGGGTCGCGGCGTCTCAAACCTTCGATACATTGTACACAATATGCCACGAGGGATTCCAGGAGCTCTGTCTTCTTGATGGACGATTTCTTGAATTTCAGCGCAATATTTTCAGCGAGCAAAGCCAGTCAGAAGATCGAACGCAAATGACGGCTACTGAGAACGATGAACTTAATAGAAAGCTAGAATCGTTTCTAGGGCTAGTCGGAAGCAGGCTGCGACTGAATCCGGCGGTAAAGGCAGTGGAATGGCTGGTTAGGAGGTTCAGGTATTGTAAACTATATCTACGACATTGGGTCCACTGCTAATTTGCGCTTAATAGAATTCACGAGTATAACACCTCGTTCCTATTGACGACATTCCTTCCATATCACACTCTCCCGATATTTGTCAGTTTACTTTCAATATTGCCAGCGAATATCCCCGAAGAATATAAATTTCTACACCCCTATGTACGATCCTTGACCCCACCCCAGCGTCATACTATCGTCTATAGCGCAGCATATAATCCAACATTTGCTTCGAATCTTAACTCATATGTTCTTCGTATAAGTAACGCACGCCAGCACTATTCAGCCTTACTTGCATTTTGGGCTAGTATTATGACGGAAGCTACCAGTACTATGTTGGAGAAGTCCAGATCTGGAAGAAAGGGGGTTCAGCTACAGCAAGAAGAGGACGTAGTCCTAAGATTGTTGCCAACATTGAATGAAGGATTGGCGATGAAGAAAGTTCCAGACCTCCGTATCGGATGCTACATGCTCTTGGCTGTATTGGCTTCCAAGGGTGGTCCAGACGATAAGTTGCTTACTGCTATGATGGAAGCTGTTGTATTAGGTTGGACGACGGAGACTACGTCCCCCGGTATAGTCTGTTTATCAGTACTAGCACAGCACAGAGGCGCAAAACAACTAACAAGAAGGGTGACCAAGGAGTTGCTGAAAGTTGAGAATTTTTCAAGTTCACTTATTGAGCTTTCTAAATCACGGCGCGTTGATAAGCTTGCGAATGGCCTGTGCCTTGCACTCCTGGACCGTGTAGAGAGGGCTGGACAAACTGACGGTCTCCCAATCATTGAGCAGATAATTGAAAATCAGCTTCTCGATGATCCTCAGGTGACTGTGATCGTGAAAGCATTGCTTCTCTTAGCTCACAAAATTGACGATGCTACTGATGCTGGCAGAGATATACGAGCAAAACTTGCTTCTTCGCTAGTCTTTCTTACACAAATCCCGGGACATCTACAGTCGGTCATCAGTCATGCATTCAAGTCTACAGCTATTGACATGGATGAACTGGAGATGAAGCTTCACACGACCATCCGACCAAAAGAGCTTCCAGACCCGTCAGAAGATTTTGAGATGCGGGATTCGCACACCGATATTAGCGAAAAAGCTTCTAACTTTTCAAGCCTTCTTCAAGGTCTTACCATCAGTTCTACCACCGACGTATCCTTCTTGTCCCACGAGCCGTCACATGTTTATGCAGATCTTATAAATGTTTTCTTGCTATCCGTTTCCAACAACGATGATCTCGACTCTTTCGACCAGCTTATGATTCTGAAGAAAAACTCTGCAGCAGAAGACTCACTTTACTTCAGTTTTTATATGAGGACTTGGTGCGGACCTTATCCAGTGCTGGCTCGTGTTGCTGCTCTGAAAAAGACGGCTCAGCATCTTTCGAGTATGAGAAATATAAGTCTTGATGTCCAAGCATTACTGCCCTACACGATTGTTTGCCTAAGTGATCCCGCTACAAAGGTTCGGCAGTCAGCAGCCGAACTCCTACTTGAGATCATGAAACATTATCCGGCAGCAGATGAGACTAAGAAGGCATTAAGGAGTCTCCCCAGATGGGCGACTGACAAATTGTACGGCTCAGGTGAGAAATCTAGAAACATAGATTGGATTGGCGGGGATGTTGTCCACCAAGTACTGGGAGATATACTTTTGCCCTCTTTGGAAGCCTGCATTTTGGATAAGAACCTAGTCCACTCAATACTGGAGAAAGCTTTAAATAAGGCTTCCGAAGATGCTCCAAAGAAGAACGATAAAAGTCTTTCTCAAAAGACCCGAGCTTCGTTTTTTTCATTCTTAGCCAGTCATGTCATTAATACTCCATTATATATTGTGAAAGAGAGATTGCTTGAATCTCTTAACCGCATAAAGCGAATCGGCACCGCTTCACGTACGAGATTCCTACTGGCGGTGTTTGAACAATGGGCAAACTTGAGTCCTGAAGACGCATTACAGTCATGCAAAGCAGAGCATCTGGATCCAACTTCAATGGACGATCAAGTTGTGGCTACCGTTACTCCAAATGACCAAGAAGGGCTCCGATTTTTGATGAGAATCGTTCAAGGTGAAGTCGCAGCAGAACGGCCCTCACTTATTACCGCAGTATTCAGGAGGTTACGAACCATATGGCCTTCATTAAAAGGTGATATTTGCTTAGAAACGGCATCTAAGCTATTAGAGGCCTCACAGGCATCCAGCAACACGGGACATTATAATAGTGTTATCATTGAGGAGTCGGCAGAACTCCTACGCACTGTTCAACTTTCAACAGAAATTCTCAGCGCTTTCCTCTCATCGCTCCCAAGCACATCCAAATTAGTTGACACTCCCCCAGCCGTTAAAAGGCGTCGTACAAGCCACGGTGAGGTTGCTAGAATGCCACTTCAAGACCCTAAGCAACTTTCAGCAGCTATTACACAGGTTACATTCGTGCTCCAGCTGGTTGACAGTTCAAATCCCGGAGACCATCCCGAACTGCTTAAAGATCTTTTTAATACATTAGCTGAGCTGCAACACTTTAAAGCCCAGGTTGCTTCGGAGCTTGCTTATTTGCAAGGGCTACTACTGAACAGTCTCATCGCAATTGTGCAGGCCTATAAACAGAATTCTAAATTGAAATTTGATCGCTCTGCCGTCCGAACGGACCTGCTTGTCGATTGTGTCCAAAGATCTTCGAGTCCCCAGGTACAGAATGCTTCACTGCTTCTTATTGCTGCTCTTGCAGATGCTGCACCAGAAGTTGTTCTTCACAGCGTTATGCCAATTTTTACGTTCATGGGAAGCTCGGTACTTAGACAGAACGATGATTATACCTCGCACGTTATCAGTCAGACAATTCGCGAAGTTATACCTCCTCTGATTTCCTCTCTTCGAAAAGAGAAACGTAACCCCGTTACTGGGGCTGCTGAGCTTCTCCTTAGCTTTGTCACAGCATTCGAACACATTCCGCCTCATCGCCGTCGACCTTTGTTTACCTCTCTGATTCAGACACTCGGTCCACAAGATTTCTTATCGCCGCTCTTAGCCATGCTTGTTGATAAGTATGGTGCTTTAGAAAGTACAATGAGCTTTGCGATGGAGTTGTCCGGCTCATTCTCAGTCGAGATCCAACTGCAAAGTGCAGCCCAACATCTTTATCTTATTGCAGATATTCTAAAACCGACTCCCACTTTTTCTAGCATCTTATTAGGAACTAACGACGAGGGTTTCGATTCCAAGCGAGTCATACTGGACGAGTTAGTATCACTCACTCATTTACTTTCCCAAAAGAAGCTTGTTACTCAAACTGGGAAGTTGCTTGAACAAGATGATATGGATGCAGCAAGGATAAGGGAATTATATTCGACATTAGTAGAGAATCTATTGATGCTCGCTGATTCTCTTAAGGATGATAGCCAGCTGCATAGTGCCTGCGGTGATGTATTAGGAAGCCTACTGGGATTGCTTTCAACTGCAGAATATGTGAAATCTGTTGAGAGCTTGCTTGATCGGCCCAATGAAGCTCTTAGGAGGAAGATTTTGCGAGCACTAGAAGTTCGCATCGAGCAAGAAAGTGCTTCTGACGCCGTTTCGAGGATGGCGATGCTTGGCTTCCTTCCTCAGCTTACTGCCATTATCCGAGACTCACAAGATATCATGTACAAACATATCGCTATTTCTTGCGTAGACAAGATCTCCGAGAAATATGGTAAGAAAGACTTGGAAGCTGTTGAAGCTGCTGCAAAGACAATCGCCAGTGACCAATGTCTCGGACAACCGGACGATCGTTTGAGGGTTATGGCACTCTTATGCCTGGCATCACTAGTTGAGATATTGCATGAAGGCATTGTATCCGTGCTTCCAACGGCAATTCCAAAGGCTTTAGAATACATGGAGTTTAGTGTATGCATAGGAACTGATGGACAGCAACTACACAATGCTGGATACTCCTTTATGAGTTCCTTGGTGCAATACCTGCCATACATGGTTTCTGGGAAATACCTAGATAAATTCCTTCAAATATCCAATGAGTCAGCCGAAGCAGATCTTGATGAAGAAGCAGATGAGAGTCGGATCCAATGCCTCCAGCTTGCTGCAAAACGAATTGATGCTAAGAACATGTTTGTGGCGCTTGAAGCAAACTGGACCGGTGCATCTGCTGGACCTGAGGTAAGGACATTTAATAATACAATACCGAGAACGACAGCTAATGTAAAACAGTCACTTTCAGAGTACCTCGAAGTTCTTCGTATTGCTGTTGAAAAACACCCCAAGAGTGTAGTTGCAAAACATTCAGCAATCCTTGCTAATATTCTAATGAGGGCCTTTGATCTTAGGAGAGTATGGTCTACAAGAACAGACAAGGAAGTACTGGACGAATCTGTGCAGGAACTAGAAACAGCTATTAACAGCATCGCGATCAAGATGATATATAAGTGGAATGATTCCACCTTCAGGCCTATTTTTGCGAAGATGGTTGAATGGGCATCGTCTCTATCTAAAAAGGATAAAGAAGGCAGAATCTTGCGGTTACAGGCCCTATACGCTTTCATGGCAGTATTTTTTGATGACCTTAAGTCGATTGTTACCAGTTACGCCACCTACATTCTGGAAGACTCGGCTGATATATTGAAATCTGTTGATATTAAGGATGAGGGGTCCCAAGAATTATGGATAAGAGTTCTTCGAACATTGGCCAAATGTTTTGAGCATGATCAAGATGACTTCTGGCAATCACCTCCTCATTTTGAGGCCATAGCACCCGTTCTCTGCAGTCAGTTTACATATGCATCGAGTGTTAACTTGGTAGACAATCTGATACCCGCCATCGTCGAACTTGCGGCCGCGGCGGATTCTGCAGATCACCATAAAACTCTCAACACCGCTATTCTGAAACACATGCGCTCTGAGAGTGGCAGTGTGAGACTCGCTGCTGTTAAGTGTCAGCAAGCACTTACTGAGAAGATGGGAGAGGAGTGGCTATCGTTGTTACCCGAGATGCTACCGTATATTAGTGAACTTCAACAAGATGATGATGAGGTTGTGGAGAGAGAAACACAGAGATGGATCTTGAAGATTGAAGATGTCCTCGGAGAGAGCCTCGACTCTATGCTCCAGTAGTGTAAATTTTATCTGTTTTATTATCTGTATAGAAGGAGTCTTCGGCGTTGGGTATATCTAGTTTATGTATCTGGATTACCCAGGATTAACAACTTAGAGAAAAGTAGAATAACAATCATGATTTGTGCTGCCGACCTTACATTAGATTCCTGGATCCTGGACAGCCTTCTATACATATTTTTTATGTGCCGCCCCAGAACATTTCCAATGTCGAACTCACATGAAACATATACATCTCACAGACATAAATATATGCATATATTAACAAAGAAGCCCAGCCTAGAATTAAGACCGGGATTTCACTTGCATAACAACCTGCTAAACGCACTTCTTAATCTTTTCAGTCTCCCGGGATCTCCATACTCCAAAATCATGGCGCATCATACTGTGCCTCGAATCCTGTTCCTTCAAGACCATGTAATCAAACTATTTACAAGAATAAAATACAAGGAGTGAGGATTAGAAAATGACGCCTCATTGCTCCTAACAAAAACAGCCCGAATGGCCGAAAGCCGCCATATGCAAAAGTCTTAAATAGCTTAATATCATTAACGTATCGCGTGTTAGATAAAACAAGATAATTCGCTCCATAGAAAGAATGGCGAGGAAGAAAACCAATAGTAGGACAGAAATTCGATTTTATTCAAGCTCGTGGTGGTACACCTCACTCATCGGGGCACCACTCATATCAACCTGCTGTGGTCTACTGTGAGGATGCTGCCCCGGTTGTGCCGCCAGATTAGCGCTCATGGAAGGGGTTGCTAATTCCGACACGCCTTGTGGAACCTGATAACTGCCATGATTCGTGCCTCCTAGTTCACTGAGGTGTGGATTTTGTGGTCCAAATTGTTGAGAGGTTGGTGGAACGCCAGGAACCTGCGGATTAGGTGAATGGTATACCGGTGGTGGGCTCGGTGCCCCAGAAACATCCGTGTGGACGTCTTGATTTTGGTGTCCGTACGGCTGTTGGCCCGTTGGCTTATAATATTCTGTTGTCTGCTGATTCACAGCGGGCTTCTCTTGCACGGGGGCGTCTTGTGGTACGGGAGCATATCCTACACCTCCCGTCGGTTTGCCGGCAAGTTCTGGGGTTTGCTCATTTGCGACGACGCTGTGAAAAGCGCCTCCTGAAGCCGCAGAAGCAGCAGCAGCAGAGGCGAGATTGTCGGCCTGAGCTTGCTTGGCCTTATTTCTCCTGCGAATGAAGAACCAGGCCAAGAGAGCCGCAATCACGATAGCAGCTACACCACCGACAACGCCACCAACTATGGCACCGGTGTTGGACTTATGATGGGTATTCTGACCAGGATTGGGGCGAGGAGGTGAGCTGTTGAGCGGAGGGCTAGTCGGCTCGGCGGAAGAAGAAGAATCTTCGGAGGATGAAGCTGGTCTAACAGGTGGCGATGGAACTGCAGTCACAGTAACAGTAGCAGGAGGTGAGGTGACTATGAGAACGTTGGAGTCTGTTGCGGTTGTTCCATCTGATGTAAAATCCGAGATGAGAGCAACATTGAGAGAATAGGGTGTAGTAGAGCAGCCAAAGTTATAGTACGTTGCATCACCGTAAACGAAAGCAAACGTGCCACAAAATGGACTCTCCTCTGGGCTAAATTCGGGATTCCGCTTAGTCCAGGGCTCTTTTCTTGAGGGATGATTTATCAAGACTTACCAGTAGATCTGACTAAGGGGAGGTACTCCCGAGGAGATACTATTGTCATAACAGGCAGTGACCCAGTTATACTTGACCGAGGTCTGGCCACATCCTTCGTACCCCATGAACTCCCCACCGACAGTTGTACTGTAGAACAAGCACGTGCTGGGAGAGTCACAAGCAGGAATACCGTAACCTAATCATTGGACCATGGTCAATTTCGATGTACTTCCAAGTAAAATAATACCAAAAAATGGCGATTGCTTCCACCTACCTCCTGGAATCGACCATTGCGAACAACCGACCTGCGTCCTCTTCTCCAGGTGCAGTGCCCTTGCCTTCAACAATTCCAACGAAGGAGCCTCTGTAGGCTCACTCATGACCGGCTCACCAGCACGAACAGTCCTGGCTGGCAATTCAGGGACTGCACTAGCCGCAGCACACGGCAGCCAGGACATACATACCGAGAAGACAGCAGCAACAGCGGAGTATCTCATCGTGGATCCCATGGTTTTCCCCTCTCTCTTACTCTTCTCCTTCTTGTCTCTTTTTCTGATCGTGCAGCGAGGGGATGCACTCTCTATGAGACCAAACTTGACCGCGTATAAAAAGGAACCAGCGAGAAGAGACCGACCAGCCACAATCCAGACATTCCGGATCGCGCAGGATTTATATGAACAGGCAGACTCAGCTTCAGTTAAGCTAATACTGCACAGACACATCGCGGGCCCCATGCCCCATCATTGACCTTCGAGGCCGGCTGCCATGAGGCTCGGTCTGGCGGTGATTGGAGGTAGCTCGAAGGATTCCGCCTAGCAGGCTTGGCTCTGTGCGGCTTTCGGGTCTGCCGCTCCTTAATTGGGCCTCGCTGATCCACCGCCTTGGGGCAGCTATTTTTGCTTCATCGCACAGCATGCCATCGGCCGAGGATCTGGCAGTGGGGGATCAATAGTCTCGTCTCCATGGGCTTCATGGGCCCCATGCCTGGCATCGTAGCACCCGGCATGCGGAAGCTGACCGTCAGCACGCATACAGCAATTTGAGTTAAATCAACCTCATTGATGATCTCTGATGGCCAGAAGCTGTTGAACAGGAAGTCTCTTTCTTTTGCAAAAAAGGGACCACGTCACGCACAGCATCGCCAGATCGGATCTGCTTCTGCCATCCGTCGCATGCAGGAATACCGTGACAATGCCCCAAGGAAATGCAGCATCGCGAGCTGAAATGTAAGGTGCGAATCAGAAGGGGCGGTGGCGCCTGCTAGAAGCCGATGGTCTGGTAGGAAATCAATATTGTGCAGCAGGAGGTAGACGGTAATTACTTAGCAGGAAAGGCGTGGAAAAAGTTCCTTCAATAATTGCTGGGGTGCTTCTCTGCTAGGCTCAATGGGGAGTTTTTAGGCTTGTCAAGGGGCCTTCCAGGGACCTGCTTAGGTCGCTTTGGGGCTCAACGACCCTGAAATTGGACGGCGCTCGCAGCGCTGGAGACGGTCGCGACAACCAAAACCCCCGTTCTGCCGGTTCTCTTCACTCTTCTCTTCGCTCTCTTCCCTCTTCGCACATGCCTTTGCCCTGTTGGTTGTCCCTCCCCACTCTAAGCCTCCCTCTGCGCTGGTAATCGTCGCCGTGTTGCTGTTGCTGCCGTAACTGCTGTACGGTTTATCTTGTGGTATGCCTCTCGGAAAGCCTGATGCCTAACGGGGTCTGCCAGGGCTAAGCTTTCTTCTGTTGCTGCACATCTCCCACCACAGTTTATCTTGTTGGCTTTCGTGTCGCGAAATAACGCAAGGACAGCCTCCAACACTTGGTGTTGGCGCAAGTAAGATCATGGCTAGGTCGTGTACAGTCCGTCGAGCACAATGATCGCGGTGTCTAATTAAACAGAAGGGATCCTGCAGCCACTCTGATGGTGGAAGAGGCCCCTGCTTGTTGCCATCCCGAAAATTTGGCGCTGTGGCAGCCGGTGGCAGCAGGTTTCCCTTCCGGACGTGCATCAGGGCTGCAATGAGCCGCAGCCCATACATGGCCATTAGCCTATTGTACCAGTAATGTAAAGAGCGATACCGGTACACCGATTCCTAAACCTTCAAGTCGTACAGCCTGAAAATGTCAATACTCCAATATTCGGGGATTGTGTATCGCAAGGGCGCTCAGAGGGCTAACATTACACTCAGAAAAGATTGCCATGCCACCTAATCAGCCGATTGGAGTGAGCGATAGAGCCTCAAATCACGTATTAACAATCCCATCCTTTCCCCAACCATACACCCTCAATGTGACCTTTACCCAGCTCAGATTTCGTAGAAGAAAACCAGTGAAAACCGTTAGACCCGTAACGCCGCCAACCGTGGTATCAAACAATACTAATCAGAGACGAGCATGCGAGATAGAGCGCCGCCTTTTAAGCCTCATCATCCCACGACTCATAGTTCAACAGGCTGTCTACAGCTCCATACCCAAAGAAGTAGTCGAGATCGGGATACGTCCCATCCTCCGAACTCCAGTTGCTCGACACGACCGACCGATCATCCGGCGAGCTATGTCTGGAAGATGATGACGCGGACGGCCCCGACCATTTCCAAGACCACCGCATTCCATCTTTCATCTCCAGATCAATAATGTGGCAGAGAGGCAATGGTGGACTTATATACTCCTCTTTGGCAGCTTCATACAATGCCTTGTGCATCTCTTCAAACTCCCAGAATTCCCGGATCAACTTCACCCCAGCATTGCTATCCCACATTCCTTCTTTTCGAGGAGCGCGAGTCAACAATTCGATGGCTTCTTTACGGACCGCCTGCGAAGGACATTTGACACAGACATAGTACAACGGTGCCACGAGTCCGAGGTCTGTTGAAAATACCAGTGGAGAGGCGCCGTTCTTAGCATCTTCTTCGCTAGCTTGTATGAGCGATTTGGACATATTAACAATGAGTTCAAAGTCTGGCATGAATTGCAGCAGATGGCTCAACTCTGATTCTGGTGTGCATTTCGGATCTATGTGCATGGGGGTGATAACCGTCATGATCCTCGCTGCAGTATGTTGAACCTTCAAGAGAGCTGCACCCCGCACCTCCATCTTGGTGAATCCCCTGCTTTTTCTGGCTAGCAAGTCGACAAATGGCTTTTCCCATGAAAGTACTTTCTCTTTGTAGACATGATATTGATGGACGGCTTTTGGTAACTGGTTCTCGAGGCCAACTGTTCCATCAAACATGTAGAACGCGCGGAATAGGCCGTCAGTGGCCCCATTCAGATACATCCTAGCATCCTCCAACTTCTCAAACGGTGTCGGGAATGCGATGTTCTCATCCTCGGTGACAAGTAAATTATGGGCAATCTTAAACCTCTCCTCTTGACTATTCGTATCGATATATAGAATGGACTGTATGCTGAGCCTCATGAATATAGGGACTAGATATGTGTCTATCAAGTACTTATCAGACTCAGAGCGAATCTTCATACTCCATAGAATTTTGAGACCACTTTGAAGATGAATCATAGCAGATTCTAGATGACCACGAAGAGAGTCGAAGCATACAAATAGTATACAGCACATCAATGCTGTTACGGTGCCCTGCTTCCCGGACTCCAGATTCGTCCTCAGTTGCGCAATGGATTTGGCATATTGGCTCGTTGCAAAATAGTTCACCGGTTCATTGTAACCTTTGTCTGGACCAATAAATTCTATCCTCTTTCGAGAGAAGTCCTCATGGAGAGATCCAAGGGCTATAATCGCATGTCGAAGGGCTGGATCCACCACGCCTGCTTGTAGAATGTTCTGCTCCCAGAAAGATGGGTCATAATAACCGCTCAATTCTCGTGCTGTACACGAGAGGAAATAATCGAACCCGCGTTTCTCAGAAGCAGTACCCGGAATATGTGTTATAAGCTTCTGAATAATCTGGATGTTTTGGTCGCTGCTGGAAGGCGATATCACGGAAGTAGTGGGATCCTGCGTCATATATCCATCGCACTTTCTCCCCGTACTGGTGCACCTCCTGCAAAAAGGCTTGGTTTCATCGCACTTCACTCGACGTATTCTTGACCCAAGCGTCAGAAGCAGCAATTGCTTATTGCGGGGTGATAAGACTGCTTACTTGCATGTGGCACATCCTGTCTTGACTTTTGGTCCACAGTTCCTTCTGCGTTTCGGAAGGTCCGGTCTAGGATTCTCGGTCGCCATCGTAGGAGAGTCTACGGGGTTCTCGGACGAACTCTCAATCTGAATAATTCATGTGCGATGAAATCAAGTTAAAGATAGGTGATGAGAAGGAAACCACGCGGAACAATGACTTCAAGTTTCCAACCAACCCACTGCGGCGCAGTGCTGACGACAGGGTACGGGTGAGCTTAGGAAACCAACATCGTTACACTACAATGTCAGACACTCAATCGGAATCGGCCCAATCGTAAAATATGTAACGGCAAATGGAGCCACGGGAACGATAGCCATGATTCAAAACCGGTGTCAACGGCGCGGCCCTCATTTTCGAGACAAGGCTGAGCATCTCAAAGTACACGCACGCTATGGCTGTGGGACAGATATTGGGCTTTTGGAACACTTAGGATCGCA
Organism: Xylogone sp. PMI_703; assembly: GCA_021399445.1. NCBI lineage: Eukaryota > Fungi > Ascomycota > Leotiomycetes > Xylogone > Xylogone sp. PMI_703. The sequence continues at coordinate 3,307,467 of JAJTUQ010000002.1, read as the reverse complement.
CAATCTGGCCAATAGAATCACTGTGTTCTCATTACATAAGCATGATATTTCGGATCTGAGACTCAGGGCAGAGGTTTAAGCTCAGATCTGGGGAGATCAAAAGCAGGTCCCGTAAAAGTTTAAATGCAAAGGGCAGATCATCCCCTGCGGGATTAAATTAGTCTGGGCACTGACGACTTATTATGCGGTATGACGAATATTGAAAGTCGTCATATTGTGTAGCCCATCCCTCTCCACGGATGCTTCATCCTCTTTTAGCAAACACGAACCCGACCTTACACTTCTCATCCTCAAGAGAGTTAGCTAAGACTGCATCGTCTAGGGCAGCCTTTACAGCCCTCATCTCCGTAGTTTCGAAGCCGAATATATCCTTATTCTCTTTGAGAAATACAGATGTATTGATATGCGAGTATTGCATCAATGCCTGCATTTTTCCTTTTGAATTTTTCTTCCTTTTTCTCTCCGCAGCATCTGCAATTTTCTTCTCTTGAGCGGCCATATCGACTTTGGATGCAGGCATAATGGCCATTGCTGGGTTTTCAGGGAAGTCCGAGTCCGAGTCGTCACTGTCTTTAATCACCTCCTCGTCACTCTCCGCCACTATTGAAATTGTATCCCTAAGCTGTGGATTAACATCCGTCTCTTTGCAGGTACAGCCGAGTAGGTCATGCGTTTGGCACTCTGCTTCTAGGTCCAGTCTGAATAGATCTCTCAACTCCTCCGCTGAGAAACTAGCTTCGCTTTTCTTACCATCAACAACACTGTCTGCCAAGCCGGTTTTAGTGACCTGTCGTTGAAATATTTTCTCATCCATTCCACCACCCATTAAAAACCTGTAGATCTTTACCGGACGTTTCTGACCAGGGCGATGGATACGAGCCATAGCTTGTTGATCCGTCGCTGGGTTCCAGTCGACATCAAAGAGAATCAAACGAGATGCGCCGATTAAATTGATGCCTACACCACCAGATTTCGCCGACAGCAAGAATGCGAATATTTTTGAAGCCGGACTGCGGTTAAAGGATTCTACAAGACCTTGGCGTTTTGCAGATGGTGTGCTTCCATCAAGACGAAGGAACGACAAGCCCAGAGAAGTTAAGTGATTTCCGAGAAGGTCAAGCGTTGATGTGTAGTTCGATACAATGACGACCTTCTCCGAAGTGGTTGATGATAGCTCCTGCACTAGTAGATCCAATAGCTTGAATTTACTGCTTGATGTAGTTAACTTTTTGCGAAGTAAGTCTGAGGGCATAGTTTCAAGCAACTGAGCAACATTTGCGCTAGGTGTCGCATCATTATCTTGTTGTTCAAGCAAACTCGGCGCGTTACACACTTTCTTAAGAATAGTAATGAGCTGTAGTGCGCTTTCTGAGCTCCCAAGGACTCTACCAAACATCGGGGAGTCTAGTACATGCCGATAAACCTGGGCTTGAACGCTCGTTGGCTTGCAGAAAACGACATACTCTGTTTTCGGGGGAAGAAATTTCGACATGACATCTGCCGTGCGCCGTAAGATAAACATGTTCGTTATAGAAGAGAGCTCTTCCGCCCTGTCATTTCCCTTTTCTATATCATTTTCTGACGCTCCAGGTTCTCTGCTCCTCAAGATAGGGGTTTCAAAATCTTTTTTGAAGGAATTGAAAGTCCCGAGAAGACCGGGATTTATGAAGTCGACCATGACATAAAACTCGGAGAGATCGTTCTGCAATGGGGTGCCAGATAATATGATTCGCCTGGGGGTATTCAATGACCGGATTGCTTGTGCTGATTTGTTCTGGGCAGTCTTCAACCTGTGACCTTCATCTGCCACGACTAGGTCAATCCCGCTGCCCTTTTTTAATTCTTCTTGCACATTCCTTAATTTTTCATACCCTATTATCATCACACTATAGCTCTTCCCATGGGTAAAATCAGTAAGCCTAGTGTTCTTATCATCCGCGACAAATACCCCTATTCTCTCGTTTCCCAACCATCTTCGAAACTCTTTTTTCCAGTTCTCAATCAAGGTCACAGGACACACAATCAAGGCCTTCTTTATAACCGGTTCCGATCCATATATGGGGTTCTGCTTTAAGAGAGTCCAGAGTAATGTAATGGTTTGCAATGTCTTGCCCAGCCCCATCTCATCTGCTAAAAGTGCACCTTGACCATTGAAATCGCGCATGCCCATCACACATTCATATAGAAATTTTATTCCCTCTTTCTGATGCTCAAAAAGTTTCTGGCCCAAAAATGGATCAATGACCACGTCAACTATCTGCTTTCCTTTTGGGTAGTCCTTTGGTCTCCTCATAACAACCGCCCCTGGTGCATTCGGATCGTGTCGTGGGGTTGGAGTTCCATCAGTGCTTTTTGGCATAACTGTTGTGGAGATGAGCGGTGTTTTGAATCGTGAAATACTACCTTTGGATGAACCATAGAAATCTTTCGCTGCGATCGTAAGGTTTACTGAAGATCCGTCCTTAATCTTTCCTTTAGAAGGCTTTTCTACAATAGGCTGGCTGATCTGTTTGGGCTTGCTAGGAGTATTAGCAACCCTGGGAGCAGCTGGGATCTGAGGGACCGCTGGGCTTGAAATATCTCTTCCAGTCAGATATTCTTTGCGTGATATGACCTCGTCAACCTCGACATCTTTACCACCGATACTGAGTGGGCTTCCTGGTAAGAGAGGCCCTACGCACGCAGTTTTCCCCATTTCCCGTCCCGAAACATCATGAAGTCGTGCATATCCATCTGATACGGATAAAAAGCCATCTCCGTCCCAGGTTTTATGCTTTTTATTCGTAAATTTGCGCCTTCACAGCTAACGTCAGTACTTCATTACAGGAGGTGACGATAGTTGGTAACTTACCATAGGACTCGATAGTATCCCACCCCTTGCTCGCTGCCTGAAATATCTTTGTCTATAACAGTAGTATTATTGACGGGTATTAATGGTTTTCTAGGAGCATTCGTAGCAATGGAAGAGGCCGAAGGAACTTGGCGAGGAGGACTGTCTTCTATAACATGTATCAATCGCCGCTTTTTAGTAGGTCTATCGTTGGATCCGGGCTCATATTCAGCAGACTCGATCGGAACTGTCTTTGATCCATTTTTTAGCAGTGGAGGCTTGAAAGGTTTCCACATTCTCGATTTCCTCAGTTGAAGTCCAAGAAAGTTGACGCGAACCTTTTGACTCGAGTTTCGTGTCAAAACGCGAAGTCACATGATGCAATAAATATCCCTGTAAGTTACTCCGTACACAAATCCAAATAGTAGGAATCAAGAGCTGCATGAAATGTTCTAGTACGTTTGGTATTACTATCACGCCCTACTCCTGTTGGCACTTAAAGGCCTTTTTCTCATAAAACGTCGTAAAATCATAGAAGCATATCCATGCTGCTTTTGTCGTTCGAACCCTGTCCTCATCTTCTAGACTAAGCTTTTTGAACAATGTATAATGGATTACCATTTATTTCTTTTTCTGCCCTTGACTCCCGGATCCCATCTTCCTCATAGCGTCCTCAATCATTTTTATCGTTTCAGACGATACATCATCTCCGACTCTCCAACTCCTCAGTGCCACCCCTTTATCGTCAAGGATTCTCTTTGCGTGCTGCCAACGACGTTTCCAGAGCTCAAGTTTCTTATTCAACGGGGCCGAAGGATCACTGTTAGAGTAACTGTATGATTCATTGCTGTCAGCCCCAGAGGTGGCCATATTTGGAAGATGACTGGTAACGGTAGCCGTCATACTTGCTATCGAGGCAGCAGTACCTCGACGGGGAGGTGGTGGAGGAGGTTTATCAGACTTAGTTTTAGGAGGCTCGGAAGGTTGTGGTGAAGCCGAAGAAGGCCTTTCCGTGTTGCTATAAATATGTGATCTGATTTCTGGAAGAGCATTATAAGCCTCAGAAACTTTATCCTTGGCATATGATAGATAGCCTTCGTTAGACAAATCGGAGTTCGATTGTCCCCCCCTTTGGACTGTTGGTTTAAGTTCCTGCCGACTTGACACACGACGCGGTTTTGGGGGTGGTGGGGGAACGCGGCTCTTGGCTTCAGGAGCTGGTGAGCTATCTGATATTTCGGGCATGCTTGCTGCGCGGAGTGAAGAAGGCTTCGCAGGTCGAGGAGGTGGAGCACGACGGTTTTGGTTACCCACAGATGTATTGGACGGCTGTTCTAAGCCTTTCATGTCGTCGAGGTGATTAGACTTGTTAGTGCTTGCCGGTTCTGAGCCTTGATCGAAATCTATTAACTTCTTTACTGTTTCATGCTCTTCGTTTTTCTCTATCGCTGCATCAGATGCAGGACGACGAGGTAGTGGTGGGGGAGCTGGCCCTGGACTGGGAGAAGTTCTTGAGGAAGCTATACTCCCATATCTTGCCGGACTCCCTGTAGCGAATTGTGTCCTTCCACTGCGTCGGTCAAGGCTAAGAGGGCCCATTGCTGAATCGAAGAATCCTTGAGAGGGATATGGTGTTGTAACATCTCGGATTAATACTGCAATTACTCTACCAGGGTTGGCCATAACAACATCGGTATAAACTTCCAAATCTGCTTCTCCACTATCACCAATGAGTATGAACTTTCTCTCTGGAAAGTCTCTCATAATCTTTTCTAGAGTGCCTTTCTTTCTTTCCGCAACCGGTTCAAATATACCTTGTAGCATGCCGCTATACTGTTTTAAATGGTATGATCCAGGGGGTAAACCCGCTTGTCGAAAGTAGCTCACCAAAACCGGAAACAATTGCCAGGGAGAATTCGATACATAATGAATATCCACACCCATATCATACATCTTGCAATACCATTTCTTAACCCCATCAATGGTGAGATCTGATAGGTCACGAACGAATGCGTTCCTAAAAATTTCCCTGGCTCCACTACTGATTGAAGTATGCTTAATAGTGTCGTCAACATCACTGATAATGCTCACGCCCATTGGTTCAATAATCCTGACTTTCTCGGTAATTGAGAGATGCTCTGAGGCTAGAATTCTCACATGCGTGGGCACGAAGTCCAAAGCTGCTCGTAGATTGAAGTGGCCAGAATCGTCAGTTGCGACACTTCTTGAGACGGAGCTGTCATCGTTGTAGAAAAAGACCGTGATCGGTGCGGCAACTAACGGATTTGTCAGGAAAGGCAATAGGCGTGCCATCAAGTTAGAATTAGCAGCTATCAGTTCTTCTTGACTCATATCAGACGGCTGATTCCAAGATACTTTCTTTTGAAGGTGGCCAGGGCCTTCAGGCTCCCCGTATGACTTAGGAGTGCTGCTACCACTCCGACTAGGGCTCCCAGAATTCGTTCTACCAACGCCATCATCTGGTTTCGGTTGCTCACTGTATCCTCCACGTTCAGCTACTCGTTCCTCCCCTTGGCCCCTTCTAAGGATCTGCTCTGCTTCTCTAGCAATCCTCTCTTGCTCCCTTTGCGCTTCATGCTCTTCATGTCGCGCCTGCAGGGAAGCAGCCATCCCAGGACTGCTCTCTCTGCTGGCTATGCCACTGCCTCTAGGCGGCGCCGGTATCCCGCTTAGCTGACGAGCAATTCCTATCAACAGGCGGTTCTTCCTTGTTAATGGACCCCGGTGAGGAGAGTAGAGCCATCCTCGAACATCTACATCCACAATGGCTCTATCATCTTCATATTTCTGCCATTCCCTGGCCCAGTAATCGGGATCTGATTCTGCTTCTTCATATCTGTCTGTATTCCGCGAGGAATTAGGCTCAGGTGGCTTTTTAAAATGCCGCTTCGCATATGAAGGAAAGAGAACAAGATGCTCGTCTCCGTGAGCAACAATGCCTGCGTCCGGAAATTCCCCTGGTATGCTCCTCGACTCCCAGTGCTCATCTGTATTATTTGCACCCCATTTCTCGGAGTATGACTGCTGGTATGACTGCCTAAGCTCATTTGCAGCTTTAAGGTACCCTGCTAGTTTTCTTCTGCGAGCTCCGGGCTCTCGCCCTTGGCCTCCACTGCCTCCAAAGCCTGGCAGGGAGCCAGACATAATCACCGGTCTGTGTCCCGCATTCGCATCGTCTTTAGAATAGCCCCCCAAAAGCCTACCTCCCCGCTTTCGGAGTGTATTGAGAACCCCACTTCCTGTAACCCTCTTCTCCTGAGGTCTCTTTTGACGCTTAACTAGATAGTTGTAAATCCGAGACTGTGCTCGATTTTTAAGGTATGGTAGGGTCTCGAACCGAAAATCTGCGAATCTGTCGCGAACACTTCGCCGAGAATGTGGAAATAGATAACGAAATAGACTCTGGCGATGGTGAGGATGGCTACCAGGTCTGGGGCGCGGCGGTAGAGGTGCCACGTTTGGTAATTCTAGTTAACCAAAGACGCCTGGGCAATACCACGTTCCTCTCGGCTCGATTAAAGCAATGCACCCTGGAACATGCTTCCTCGCGGCTCTAGAGTAGTGTATTACAGAAGACAGAATTTATATCCTTGTTAGCAAAGCTGCAGTTTGCAGGAAGTTGAGCAGTTTCTATCGTCTATGTCGAGTACGGCTGTCATTGAGGTAGAGATGCAGGGATGTGAAGGGACTACGGGACTGACGTAAGGGCACAGTAAGCTGCCTAGCGTGCCACGTGCATGTCTTATCAGAGCTTAATGTAACAGCGATTCAGGGACCGCAGAATCACAGCAGAATGCCAAGCACAACATGGATTTGTAGTTGGCCAATCTTCTTACGATGTCAAATACATAGATGTCAAGATCATATGAGCATTTTCAAAGTACTAATGAAGTAAAATTCAAGATATCCTATGGAAAACTGATTCCTACGTTTACCTTTCTCGCTCGATGCCCATTGACTGTAAATTACAAAGCTTCTAAATCCGTAGGCTCTTTTTGTGGGAGCCAGTAACAGGTTCTACATATTTTCCTAGTGAATGTCACAACAATGCATAGTTCCATGCCCTGTCGGTTCGCTCTGTTTTCTTCCTTCCAGCTCTGCTAATTCCCTCTGGCATTGCAAGTGTATCCTTTGCCGTCTCTATCGTAGTGTTGAGCCATCTCCACCGCTATATAAGCCCATACAACTTCTAGGATTGTTTCGCCGGTCATCTCCTAGCCCTATGATCCAGTTATTTGTTTCTCTTTTGTGCTGGTTCACCGACTCTCTCACCACTGTCATCAGGATTCCATTCTTCCAAGCTTTCCTCATCAAGCTCACGACGCGACCTCTTCTTTGACTCTTTGTTAGGTTGTTTGTGGCTACTCTCCGTTTCCATAAAGCGAACTTTTTTTTTCTGCTTCCTTCTTTCCCTTCTTCTTTTCGCAATAATCTCCTCTTGATTTGCTGAAAATAGGTCAAGATTTCCCATCCACTTAGCAATATGGTTACCTCCACTCTCTTCGCGAATGATTTGGCGGCTAGCAGACTCGCGATATAGATGCTCACGAGTAAGAATAAAAGTTAAGCTCTTCTTGTAGTTGAACTCGGTTCGGGGAATGCCAGGCACAGAATCTCTAATAAAATCCACTACTCTGGTAAGCATTTGCGGATGGTCTCGAGTGATTGACATCCTGTTCTTATCTTCGTATGGTAAACGACGATTATCTGGTCTGACATTGTACTGTTTGCAGATTAAAGGGAAATCAAGGAACTTCTCCATGCAGTAGAGGTGTACATACCCTGGATTATGGAAGGGATCCCTTGGAGGACCCGGAAGTCGCTCATCAAACGCAATGCGAAATTGCCCCTTCCTAATTTTCCTTGACGCGATAGGACAGTCTTGGAATCGGCATGTGTCTGAGTCTTTTTGAGGATATCGGTCTTTACAGTTATGTGGAGTGACCTGGATCCAAAGAGTCAGGCCAAAGTCAGGGTTGCGGGTTCCGAAGCGGCGGTGGTATGGATGTTTCTGGATAAATGTGAGCATTTCTTCTGGAGTGAATCTGAGTGAATGCTCAAGCTCCCCTTGTGGTGCATAGCTAAACAAAACTGACCCGTTTTCTGTAGATTGCTCCATTCTGTCAGTCCATCTCCCGGCAGATACTGGTGCTTTGGAGCATCCTGTTCTTGACTATTAGCTTGGACTCCATGTGGAAAGGGGCGGCGATGAACTTTGGTCTGCGACTTGCCAGGTTTTTTTTCATGGTACTGGGACCGAGATAACTCAGTTGTAGCCACTCCAAAACTCTGACTACCTTGTTGTGCTGTAGAAGCAACTGTTGTGGTTGGAAGATTCGGCCCATTCGCCAGATGTGGTATTTGTGGTGGTGGCAGACCTCTATACCAGACAATTTGTGGCTGTCCCACATTGTTTCCATAGCCAACGAACGGCTGATTATTCAACTCAGTCATCCAATCCTGAAAAACAAAACTGTTGTCATTCTGGAATTCTGGAATCTTCGGTGCTTGAACAGTATGGGTTTGAATGTCATCTCCATCAAGCGCCAGGTCTTCCGGATCTATGCTATTGTCGTCTTCACTAAGAGCTAGGTCTTCCGGACCTGTGCTACTGGACATAGCATCTTCATCCATAGTAACTGGAAACTGCAAATTGCCGTGTAAATAACCATTATAATCGGTAAATTCTGGGAGATCTAGAATGTCGTGCTCACCTAATTCATATCCAAGCTCACCGAGAGGTTGAAGCTGAGGGTCGAAAGGGACCGTATGTCCCTCAGTAGCAGTCTCCCCGCCAGCAGGAGTAGAACCATTAGATATGGAAGTGTCAGGCAAAGTATGACCAAAATACTGGGCAATGGGACAATCTGGATGATTTGAAGAAAGTAGCGGAAGATCATATGAATAATCGACATTGGGCTCGTCAGATGACTCCATAATCTGTTCGAAAGAGCCGATTCTAAGTATTTGCTAGTCCAGAAAAATTATTGATAGAGTGAAACGTCTTAGTCGTACTCTAAATTGAAGTGAGGATGACTGTTTGTGGGTGACAGTACCAGCATCCGTGGAGGATGTTCCACGTATTTAAACACATGCTGAACATAATCCATTCCTCCATGTGATGAAAACAAAGAGAACCATAGCAAAAGCTATTGTCCATGAATACAGGGCCAAGTATCTACCCCGTACCCAAACAAAGGATGTTGTCCACAGAAACGGGACTCCTCGACAAAGAGGAATCCATATGGAGGCACCACGAGTAACTCTCAGAACTATCATGTAAACGGACCCGGATCTCAGAGAACAAAGAAAGCGCCGCCTCGCCTTTGTTTCAGAGATTGACCAAATCTTCGGCTAGAGTAAAGAGGGCAATTTCCAGGTGAAGCAAGCAACGGCAACCAGGGTAACCTCAGATCACAAAGCCTCTCCATAGACACCCTGGCTCAGAAACATATTCCCTAGCTCAAAGCACTCGACTTTTCCAGCCCAATCCAAATAATGCTCCTTGTTACTTTGACAAAAGGAAGATAAAACCCTTCCCCCAACCCAACAACAACGTACCATTCACAGATTACTTCCCATGCAATCATGTATTTCAAAGCAAGCGCACCAGATTACCAGTCTAGGAAAATCTCCATATGATTTCAAATTCAACCACACCCCTGTACTCCATAAAAACACTGTACACTTACCACGGCATAAAACTCACCAACACGCACGCGTCAAGGAAAGGCGCCTTCCCTTATGTTATGCAAGGTACCGTGCAAAGCGAAGCAAAGCAAAGCAAAGCAAAACAAGAGATAGAGAGAGGGAGAGAGAAAAGAGAAGAAAAGGAACAACCGCGTCGATCTCAATATGGTAACCGGCATGTTCCCAATGAGGAGATTGACAAACAAAATCCAAGATGTAAATCTCCCGTGGAAAGGCCTCTCTTTTTACCGGTGAACCTGTCGATCATTTGAGAAACCCGGTGTGTCACACCTACGCGTACCTTTACGGCCTCCTTTGTGCTTATTTTGTGCGTAGGCGAGCGAGACGAGGCCAAGGCGTGGTTGATAACGGGTAGATCTGTGACCCGTACAAAGAACCGTGCTGGTCTCGTTCCAAGTTGTTTACTGTTCCTTACCGGGACTCTGCCGACAGAAATACCGTGAATACCAGTAGCAGAATAGATTGACTAGCGTCAGTAATCATGCATATCTCTTGCCCTACAAGGCTGGTAAACGCGGGTGCTGCTGCACAGTAGTAGCGCAGTGATCCGGGTCTCTCGGAATCTTTAGCTTTCATAACCAGTTGCACTTGAGAGCCTGGAACAGAAGTTGTAGAAGGTAAAGCAAGTTATGTGTATTTTATCCTCCGCAAAACTACCACTAGATCTAACAACATACTCAATATGCTGTCCCGCAAAATACAGCTCGCTGATGATTATTAAAACGCCAATACCATACTTGGAAACACATCGTTTTTCCCCACCCCCTGGATATATTAAGCCCCTTTCCTTCGCAATACAAAACCAAGACTGCCCAGGAGCTAACTGCAAAATTGCAAAGCTCAGCCTTCCAAACAAATAACTCACAAAATCCAAAAAATTCCAAAAATTCCAAAAATTCCAAAACTATAACGCCGGTCCCAATGCAGATGCTATATTAGGTAAGGATCGTGGATGCTACTATTCATACAGAAAGTCATAGCATAAAATCGTCATTCATCGTCAAGATGCGAGGTCATAACAGTGCGGTCGAGTGGTTCATAACTCGGAAAGGAGAGTCGTAAAATAATAATTAAGAGGGATATATCTGATCCCGTATAACAATGCGAGGCTATCAGAGCCGTAAATATCGTAATCGTAAGGAGTGACATGAAACGCTCGAAAAAACAAGTGAGGATAAAATCAGTGCTCGCGGCCTTTGCCTTTCGGGTCATACGGAGATGGTTGGCGAGGAGGGTTGCTTGGAAGAGAAACGGATGGTATTTGGTACATTTGTGGATTGTAATGCTGAGACTCGAAGTTGACGTTGTGGTGCTGAGCATAGGGATGCGGATCGACTTTGTAATGAGGTGATGAGGTCCTGGTCGTATGTTAAGACTTGGTCCGACGATTATATCCACACGGTCGGATGCACAAACCCGCCGAACATTGGACCTGAGCCCTGCACTTCATAAAAATCGTCCCCATGATCACTGTAAACAATTGATCCTTCTCCATAGTTTGATGACGCTGGGCTGTGGTAGCCTCCGTACCCACTGGGGGATGGAACTCCTAGATATTGGCCTGAATAGGGATCAATTGACAATGGGCTCATAGTGGAGTTGGGCTCAGATACCGGGGTCATTGCCATAACGTGCTCATGGCTGTAGCTGAATGCAGGGTTACCATAAGGATAGATACCATCGTGCTGAGGTTCCTGGATGTAGCCGGTGCTGTTGAAGGTTGGGAATGAGGCAGTCCGTTCAGGTTGGACCCAGCCCATGCGGCTTCTGAATTTGGCAACCATATCAATGGGGTATTCCATGAGATTGAGCGGGGTTTGCATCTCGCCATCTGAAGGCTGAGCGAGGCTAATGGAGAAGATTCTGCGAGCAATCTCTTCAATCGGACCTAGAGAAAGACTTCCGAAATATGCAGCGCCAATTTCGGGAAAGAGTGGTTCAACCACCAAAGCTACAGTGTAATAATGAGCCAAGATAACCAATGCAGAGGGAGATCCACGGGTTTGTTGCAAGAACATGACCGGAAGCCAAAAGAGCCAAGCCCGGAGAGGGTTGAGCATTTCAAAGCGCTGAGCAGCGGTATGGCTGGCAGAGAGTTTTCGAATCCCACGAACAAAACTCATAAGCTGAGTGATGGCCTTGGGATCCTCCCTGTTCTCCTTTAAGTGTGCCTCTACCTTCTGAAGCTGTGCGTATGCCTGATTGAGAGCATCTAGGTCTTGCTTTCGTGGTTGACTAAGCTTCTTTGACCCAGGAGCTGGGGATGGAGGAGCAGTGGGGAATGTGCTTTGCTCGGCAATGAATTCTCCGAATTGAGATTCGTGCTTCCATGGCTGCATCGCGTCTATGACCTATCAGACAGTGAGTGGTTTTGCTACATATATCTTACTTGATTTTCACTAATCAATTTTGCTTACAGAAGAAGTGCCTTGCATGAGCTGAGTCCAGCCACGCCTACTTTATGTTAGCGAACCTGCTGGCAAAAGTAGCACGTGTCTTGAAAACTTACCAGTCTGTAGCCTGCCAGGAGAGCAAAAGAGAAGCAGCCAAAACAGCATCCGAATTTTGACTTGAGAAAGAACCAATTGCCTCTTGAAGACCCTTGAACGCGATGCCGCGGTGCTCGTAGGCCATATTGGCAGTAAGAGGGCAATCAGTGATCCATGCGATGTGAGTGGCAGAGAGAGCAAGCAGTGCATGCATGACAAAAGCATAGCCTGTTCCGATTTTCAGGAATCTGGTAGATCGTCAGTACTGTGGTAAATGAAGACTAATCTAATTAGTGTGCAACGTACAGGGGAACCTGTCTAGTCCAGATGGTGAAGTTACTAGCATCGTAGATCCCGAGTTCGCTGGAGATGGAGGCCACATGGTGGATCAGGCGCAGTTCCTCAAAGGTGAAGTATTGCGGAGATGGCGCTGGGTAGATGTAAAGGTCCGGGAAGGGGAAACTTCCAGTTTGCTGCCAACGCTCGATTTCTCGTTCGATCTCGGGCGTCCACAACAAGTCTGCTTTCTCAGGAGTTGGAGCTCGTTCTTCTTGCACTGGCATGTCCATGTAAGGACAACGACAGTTATGCTTGGTGCAATTACGGCTGCACTGCAAGTTAGTATAATCCAAGAAGTCCCTCATGGCTTTTGCAAAAGAGATCCAACTGGGAAAACCGTGCTTCACCACTTACCATTGCGGGAAGTTCTCATCACAACGAATGTGTCTACGCTTACAGGTATCACAACCTTTGCGCGATTTGGTGTGGCTGGGAGCGAGTTAGCAGGGCATGTGAGGCAAAGCAATTGAGTGCATTTTACTCACCTTCTTCGAGGAGGTCCACCGCCAGGGCCGGCCATTTTAGATTAGGCTGAAGATAGACTGAAGTAAAAACGAGTGATGGGGCTTTTTAACGAATGCGAGCCGACCTTCTTGCAAGTCTTCTCAGAGAGCAGACCAGAGGAAGCAGGCAACAACAGCGACGATGCAGAAGTAAACAGATAAATTAGGGGTCTCCGGAAAGTCACGTAACTGACGACCGAGGTTGCCGAAAATATATGTGAGCTTCAGAATCAGAAAAGCGAGTGTGGTAGTTTAAGAGTAGGTGAGCGGCCCGAGGTCTCGAATAGCTTTAAGACAAAACTAAGACTTGTGAAGTGACTTGGGCGAAGTTGAAGGCCAAGCCAAACTTAAGTAGTGTCTTTGGTGAGCTAAATGAGCAGAGAGGCGTTCCAGGAACCGCTAACAAGCTTAAACAGAGCTTCAACGCTGGATGCAAACGCCTCTTTAGTAATTGTGGTCGGGAAGACCTTCTCTCTTCGGGGTGGGCGAAGTTGAGGTCACAGCACTGAGGTTGGAGGTGAGCGATGGTGTTGATCCTGAGGCTGCGAGGGTTGATGGTGAGAGAGAATATTGCTCCGAAGGCTTGCGCCTAGACAAAGACTAGGGCTGAAGAGGGCAACGCAAAAAGCGAGTGACAGGAACCAACGAGGGTTTCCTAAAAAGCGAATGTGGTGAGAGTGAGTGAGCTGCGAGGAGCTGAGAGCTGGAGCAACGTTGTCTATGGGAAGGAAAAAAGAGGGTTTCTCTGGGCTGGCGACGCCGGTATATAATAAATGCGAGGTCATCCTCGGCCGCGATGGCAGAAACGCCAGAAAGGGTTAGCTGCAACGTGGCTTAGGCGGACGACACCCAGGAGCGGAGGGTACGGCAAGAACTGGCACGACTGGGTCAGGCAGTAGGGTTCTGTGTCAGCCAGCGGTGCTGGGCAAGGGAGAGCAGGAGCAAGGGGGCAGGGCTATGGTAGGGAGGGGCAAGGTAGGCGCCTGCAACCCGCGGGCGTTTGTGCTGGGGCACGCCGAACCTGGGTCAGGCAAGACCAGCTGGGAGGGGGTGTGCTGGACCAGCCACCCTTCCGCGACGTTGCCGGGGCGCTGAAAAGTATGCGGCCTGAGGATGCAATAGCCCAGCACAGGAATGCACGCAGAAGCAGCAGAAGCGCAAGGGAACATCAGGGTGGGTCAGAAGCTCGATGCTCTACCACAGTAGCGCATGCAGCTGCTGCCGTCCTGGGATTGGGGATTGGAGATGGGGGCAGAATTGGGGGGTTGGAAGGGGCCACGGCGAACCAACGATTTGGACTCCTGGGACTCTCCCGACTTCTGGCGCCCACAAGCACGCATCCAGCTCTCTGGCAAGGGAAGAAGAGACGACGTCAATGGGTGGTATGGCAGGGTAGGGCAGGCTCGGACAAGGCTTGTCGTGGCCGGGAGGATTGTGTTCTTCATCACGCCCCAGGAGGAGAAGAGGATAGGAGGATGGTTCAGGGCAGTGCTTGAAACGTAGTCCATACTTGCGCTTTCACTCCTTTCAGGTGGAATACGGGCTAGTTGCGACTGTGAGGTCAACGGGGACTTCTAGTGTCCGAGTGGTAGCTATCTATGGCATAGGACTACCACAGGATCTGCTTAGGCGTGTGGATGACGGTAGAGTGTAAGACACAGGGTCTGGCGGACGGCTGGTTGGGTATTACTGTACTGCTCTGTCTGGTATGGACAGTACATCCGTACAGGGCCGCGCAGTCCTACGAAAGCAGACAGCGCAGTCGAGTAATGAAGAGTTGTCGGAGCCATACATTGCATCACGGCATCACAGCGTTACTGAACCTGCCAGCGCCTGCGAGGTGGGCAGAGATGGAGGTGCAGAATGGGGATCTGGGCACGCCGGCCAGCGTTGGTGTAGTGACGATGCCGCGCCTGCGCAACCGGGAGGGTCGCCTGAGAGATGCGTATCATAGTCGTAAGATGCTTTAGTAGATAGCGTCGGTTTGGGCCAAGGGCAGCCGTGATGCACCACAGGCTTGGTCTCTCCTAGGGCCTGCTAGAGGAATAAGGTGCAGGCCGGCGCAAGTGGAGAACGCTGCATGCTGCAAGACGGACTGACGGAGTCGTGGTTGAGGATGTTGATGGTCCCCCAGCGGAGCTGATTGTGGCAGGGCAGCGCCAGAGACCATATGCAGACAGTACCCGTAGAACTGTGGAAGCGCATGGCCTCTTGAAGCTTGGGACAGGGCCGCACGCCTTTTTCCCTTTTCTGTTGTAGCCTCTCTCCGCTCCTCTCCTCTTTCCTCGGGTCTTTGCTCCCTGAAGGGACTCCAGCAGAATCGGGCAACTACTCGGGCCACGGTTCTCCCTTTGTCTGACCACACGCGCCAAGAACCTTCAAAGGCCTTTGGGGGTTACGGGAGCTCCATCCAGTCGCACCCGTCACCACATGTTGGACCTCCCAGCGAAGAAGAGGACAGAGAGCGCTGCTCGTTAGGCCTCTGCGCAACATTGAAGCATGATAAGGCCGGCCCATAACCACACGGCGAGAACTTACCTCTTCGCTGCTGATATTTCTAATCCAAAGCGACTCGTTTCTTGTCCGCGTAAATTACCTCATCGCTCTGCGTTACGCGCGGGACGGGGTGTGGTGATGTTTCTACGTGGCGGTATAGCGGCGCTTGAAGCAGCTGTTTTAGGAGAAGTGCGCTTGGAATAAGGTACGGAGGTAGACAAGGGCCTTTGGGGCCGCGCCGGCGATGGTGGCCCAAGGGTGCAGCACGGCCATGGCCACGCTCATTGGTCGACCGGGCGGTGTGAAGGAAGCGGCGCAGATGCACTCCCAAAAATAGCAGCGCCGGCCACCAAGTCAGGTCACGGCACTTCCTGTCAGCACCGACCAGTCCGGAGTTGATATTGAGTAAGGCCAAGCAGGCACATTTACCACCGTACTGCTGTACACTATCAGGAGAAAATGAGCGAGAGAGCGAGCGAGTGGAAGTCGGGTGCGCGAGTAATGAGTAAGGTGACGACCAGACGTACGTACAATTATGGACCACCTTTTTGGCACATTCTGCACTGAGTACACAGTAGACCAGCCATGATGGCATGCCAAGCACACCCCATGCTCCATGTATGTGGACCTTCTCTTGCACAACACGTTAGCGTTTGTGGGCGGGTATCCAAAGGGGAAGACCAAGCGCAACCAGGTAGGCCAAGTCGCTCCCTTAGCTTTCCTAAAGCGCTGGTTGAGGCGCCGCGTTCTCACACCAGCTTGGTATCGGGCACGTCAATCTGTCTGGTTTGGGACAGGAGCCATGTCTGTGCAGGTTGATCTGCCAAGCGCGTCCCGTTCGGTCCCCAGCCAGCGTTGCACAGCTTGCCGGTTATCCAGTAGGTGGCCGGCCTATACCGGACCCATCTTTGCCCGTTTTGCTTTTGGGACCATCGCCTTTCTGAGCCGTTGCACATAGGGTACAGAAGTCTCGAGGATTGGCATTACTTGCACAAAACATCCTCTTGTGACTCTTCGCACGTCTGTCTATGCATTATTCATCCGGCCCTATTATTTGGCAGCACCATGATCGCCGATATGTTGGTGCTGTACTTTACCGACAGCTTCGAGTTTAAGACTAAAGACATGGCTACATGATGGACACCACCCGGTTCGACAGTCGGTGTTGATTCCATCATATTGGCTTCTAGCTGTTTTGTCTCCCTCTGCAAGCGCAATGCCTTCCGCGGCTGGGGTCCGATACTCCGTCGTCTACACTGTACCGTGGTTACTGTGGTAGACATTAAACTGGGGATTTTGAAACACGTTCCGGAGATGCTAAAGCTCTTGCTGAATTCAAATCGGGAGTCACATCCTAGCTTATAAGAGAAATGATCTTCAATAAGCTTCTTTGCCCGTGAGGTACGGTAGCCCTACGGTCCTATCGCTGCTACCTAGGATGGATCCAGCTTTCGGCTCAATGGCATGTTTCAAGGGGCAGACAACTTTCGCATCTGCATTTGCGTCCTCAAGGTCTCTCCACGAAATGTCGGCGGAATGGGTACTGTGTACTATCAGCGCATCGGCATACAGACACCGTCGGTGACTGACGCTAGAGCTTATTTGGGCAAAGGTAGAACAGGCACACCTGCAGTTTCGACCCAAATCCTTCCCATTTGGATGCTCCATGTCAAATGTCTGCCGACTCGTCCAATCAGTAGCATTTACCAAACAGACGGATAGACAACTCCTCGTCGGTGGCGTCCAAGAAGTACGGTACGGAGTACAAACCCATTACTCTTATTTCCCTTGCACCAACTCAAAGTCGCCCATAAGCTCATATCCCGGGTCTTTAATCGCATTGTAACAAGATTCGCTCGCAAGAATAACCCAATTGTGGCTACCAACCGGTCTTGAACACCATGCAAGTGAACAACCTAGTCCCACGTGATTCTTATTTCCCCTCACGCAGGATTGCTTGCAAGATCGCAAAATCTAGAGCTTCATGGAAGTCCGATTCCTTGTTGTGTTATTAATAATCGACAGGATTAACAGTACGATAGCTGGGATACAAACACCTAGCATAGGCAATTCAGAAACAGACTTCATCAAAGTAGCTTACTCGTCCCAAGGGTCCAGGGAATTACCTGCACAACCTGGTATCCTCCTGACTCCGTGTCTGGGGTCTGGCGCGTTAAATTGACAACATCCAGAGTCGCATCCCAGAATGGCCTAACCCCGTCTCCATGTCAGGCACATCGGCTACTCAAGCGGTGTCCCCGAAGAATGGGGGTACTTTCGCCATTCAAACCTTCTTCCACACAGTATTGCAACAACACCATCATTGGCTCCAGCATTGATGCGAGCGTTGATTTTAGGTGCGGATGCAAAGACGGCGTTCTGTACAGATCCACCCTGCTCCTTGGGTGTGATCTGCTTCAGTTGGTAACTCACAAATGCCCCGCCTCTCATTTTCCAGGGAGCTCTACCAGCAGCTACCGGTATTGTACTGTACAGTGGAAAATGCTACTGTGCAGCCCGATTAGACTTGGTCTCGCCGTTTGACAGCTGCGCTCCAAGCCTGCAACGCCTTGCATCAAATGCGGCAGTTATTGGCCTGGTCATTTTCTGAGAACGTGCGATGATGGGATGGGTCCACTTCTCTCCAGAATATGCCAAGTATGGTAGCTAACCTCATATTTCGCCCGACTTTGTCGAAGTTGTCGACAAAACGCCACACCGTTTTTGTCTTATTCTGAGCCCGTCGCGTGCAGAGAGTTGGCGGCTATTCCCTCGATACAGAGCATTCAAGCAAAAAAATGGTAGTGACTTTGCGCCATGAAGAGCGTTATTAAAAGATTTAGGACGGATCATTAAATCCCCATCAAACAGCCACGATCACTACAAAATCAATAGTTACACCTTGTTAGCCATATGGAGCTCCCGGATTAAGCTACTGTGGTAAAGATGCATCAGGGTTCCAAAGGTAATGATTCGTCAAAAGACAGAAGCGACGCCTTCGATTGGATGATTGCGCATGAAACCTCACTGCCCCTTAAAAAAGTAGGGCTGGCTGAGATTGTATTGGGCGATACGAGAAGCTCTCACGGCTCTCTTGCTGCACAGACCTGAAATCCCGGAGCCAGAGCCGAAAAACGGAACCTATGTCCTATATTTAGTTAACGCGTTAGGGTTAAAGAACGTTTCCAGAAACCCCACCAAAAGCTGAAAGACCAGGGACCGCGGTGTGACGTCTGTTATGCATATGCATGCATCAACGCTGCAGATGACAGCGGAGCTCCGGTAACTTTTACCGAATGCATCGCGACTGCTGTTCAACCTAATGACGTGCGATTGACGATTGGCCACTCATGAGCTCCAATCCCCGCGATACTGCAAAGGGAAAATGTCACCATTCAATACAACGTTGTATTCTGCAACGAGGCTGAGCAGGACCTGAGAGCCCGTGGCAAATGTAACTCCAGTGCACTGGACCGGCCCTAGTGGATTAATCATGCCCTTAGGCTCAGATCGACCAACACCAAATCTGGCCCTGCGCAATCTCAACTACCGGTACGTACCGAACGTGATCTGATCTTTCGCTTCGAAAATGTTCATCTGAATCAGGTGAAGTCACAGCGCCGTATTCCAAATAGGGTAAATTTATGACATTCGGGCCGGTCCTCACAACATAATTTCTTCCAAACAGACGAATACGCTCCTAATACAGTAATTAATCTTCATTCTCAGCTTCAGCTGCTCGTCGGCTCTGAACTATGGCAACATAGTGCGAGATCACAGCGCTGCGTCTTGTAGATCTCAGGGACCGCTTGCGGGCGCTAAGCTTATGGTTACAATGATCTTTTCCCGCCAAAATCTGATAATCATCCTGTGTTGGGCTGACTGTAATACACTGGCTACCTCCTGGCACCGCTTTACCTCCAATGTCGAATCAAACTACTGCACTGGCACCATACAACAGCACACCGGCAATTTGAACCAGAGCCTAGAAGTCTAGACTGAGTTCTTTGTCGCTACGCGGAGGTGACCTCGTAGTGGATCCTTGAGCCCTACGATACAACCTCCGATCTCCAGCTATTTGGCTCAGCAGGGATTCCTTTGAAGGTTAAGATTGTCGAGTGCTTAGAGCATTCCGTATTTAGACCAATCAATTCGTAGTCTCTAAAGTTTAAACTGACATTTTCATCAAATTCTACCAAATTCGTTTGTTTGTGCTTTGAACTTCGTGTAAGCGGAGCCATTGCAAAATACACCGCCTGACTCCGTGGTTCATGACTCTGTTGATGCAATGGAACGTCTCCCACCAGGCATCGAACGTACTCAGATTGGGGCCAGGGCTGAGGAGATGCCGGTACAAACATACGGCCTTACCGGCGGTCCCCAGATGCAGATGTGGATTTTAGGGGTCCAACGATCTCGCGTGCCGCTACCATATTCGTCACTGCACATCATCATGCAGTTAAACTTATTACCGTAGTACAGTACGAGGTTTTCAGCTCCGAACAGGAGCTCTAGCCTTGCTCCAGTCACCTCAGCCCGGCCCCAGCATCTCGATTTTGATACGCGGAGTTTTGCACCAACGGCACAGCCCTATTCACCTGTCAAACTTAAGACCCCTGAAAAGTGCATGAAGGCTATCCCTTCCGCATCCGCTCTCGGAGGATTTTTGCTTTAGGCGATACGAGTAGTTAATTACGACACCTTGCTGTACTGTACTGTGCCTGGATTTTCCCGTCTAAGCATAATATTAAGTGGCTTGCGTCGTGAAAGCTTCGCCCACTTCGTCAAACAGCCTGCCACCACGCCCTACAATACGACGGAATTAAGGCGTCATCCCCGTGATTAATGGACTAACTTTCCCATTCCAGCACGTGCGTAATCATTGGACCGGCAGTTCTTTAGACCACATGGCCACGATGGGATGCGAGAGTAAGATGCCTGAGGGATCTGATGAAACCCTCCAAGCCATCATAAGAATAACGGAACCTTGCTATTCCAACAGTTCCAGACCGCGGAGATATCCTATGCAACGTCTCCTTGATGGCATCAAAAAGTCGGGGATGATCTTGAACTATTCGACTCACGACAGTATGTTTAGGAATCTATTTTTGACAGAGCTGAACGACTGTGCGGTACGAGATGTTGGAAGTCCTCGTCGAGTCAGTGATTAGAGATCCAAGGGAAAAAGAAAGCATACTCCATAGGCTACCTGTAATTAGCCACAGTCTGATACTGATAAGTAACCAGTCCTGAAGCATAGCACTCCGACGTGGATTGCGGTGGTGTGCCGAGCAGTGAACGGCCACAACAAACGGTCAAGCCTCAATGGATACCCCACGGAGAGGCAAGGCTGCCACGACGGCCCTGGGGACGAATTAGACTCACCGCGAACTGCAAAATAAGGTCAGCCTTACCTGCGATCAAAGCAACCAAGGATTTGCTGATGTCCCCGGTGGCTCGGCTCGCGGATTGTTGCGCACCAGTCTGCTTATGGCTCGAGTGGCTGCTGTCCAGCCTTCGGTGGTCTGCACACACCACTTGCCACTTCTAACATCCGCTTGGCTATGGGCCGCCGTACTTCCTCCAAATTACGGAGAACAGTAGCAGCTGGAATGGCCAGCGGATGATCTTCGCAGTGGGGTCGTGGGTACGGTGGTACCGTAGGTGAAACTACGGGGGGGAACTTATGGAAGCTCCAGAGAAGGGCCAAGCTAACGCCAACCACAACCAGACCCTGTGGCATTTTCAAGCGGGAATGGGTCAAGCAGAGGGCATCGTGGACCGCGGTGATTCCAAAGCCTGCCTATTGAAAGCCAGAAGACAAATACGTCTACTGTGTAGGTATAATTTATCCTGAAGATGACCATTGGGAAATCGATCATGATGACGCGGAAATATTCCCGCTTGAGGACAGTGAAAACATCTCGCGCGCTGTGGATTATTGCACTTTACTCGGTACCACAAGTACTTCGATTGACACAAATGGCACGTGACGACCTCATGGCATCTGGCTGAATTGCTGATGCCGTTGCTTTCCTGTACAAGTACATGATGAATGCTCTGGCAAACTACATCTCCTACCGGCGCAGTAGAGACGGCAACATCTCAATCAGGAGACCAATGATGTGGAGAGACGTGACGGTGATAACGCTGCGGATAAAGGGAAAATTGGCAGGTCAGCTGAGGTGAAATCAACCCATCGAACCTACCTGACCTGAGTCGTTGTTGCTGGTCTCTGCTTCCTCGACATATATTGCGAATTTACCAAAGACGCAGACGCAGACGCAGAAGCAGAAGAAAAAACCCCTCCTCAAAAGGTTTCTCTCTCCAAACCGCAGGTGCCGTAGCCACCAGTCTGGAGCAAAGCCCCCGCCAATAAGCTCACCCGCGCGCCGCCCAACGAACCGCACTCACCCGGGAATCTGGAGAAAGCGAGCGACCTTGTTTCCCGCTGATGCTTTGAGACGGCATCCAATTAAGCACAGCGTTCCAGGTGTAGCAATATCCAAAAGATACCCGAAAAGAGCCTGAAATGCGATGCAGACCCGGCCAAGAGGAGCAGCAAGTACTGTGTACTACAGTCTTACCAGTAAAACTACTCGTGGGTGGGCACGACACCACCAGTTCGCCCCGGGGGGTTACACAGGGTCGCCCAAAGCACCAGGCACTGTGCAACCAGGCAGCAGAATTAAGTCGCTCTCCGCCATTTGTGCGCCTGCAGGGCCAAGCGAACTGTCTTCCCTCGCTGCTGGTTGACGTGCAAAAGCAGCGTGTTCTATTTATAGCCCAGGCTCGTGGCAGCACGCAGCACAGAAAACGCAGCATCGCCAAACACCGCAATGCAAGCGGCCGCCAGTGTTGCGTATTCGAATCCTGAGACTGGGTATGATTACATGATGAGTGAGCTCCTTTAATAAGTATATTAGTACTCTACTGTATCGTTACAGGTAGAAAGCATAAGCAATAAGCAGAGAGGCAGTGTAGTACGGAATTATGCATGGAAAGGATCAGAAAAAGGGGCATCAAAGAATGCGACCTTCTTCAGTGCCCTCCTCTAGAGGAGTGTCTAATGCCCCATTTCTTGGCCCGAGCTTGTCTTTCGCTAGCCCGATGTGGGTTGGCTTCTGCTGCGCATGTGCCACCCCAAACTCTGCAGGCGGCCGAGTCCTACACCGCCTTCAGGAAACGCTGCCTGCCGCAGTTTGTTCGCGACTACAGTCCTCGCAAAAACCACAAAAAGGTGCTCTAGCGGCGAGTCTCGGATGGGACAGAAAGATGGGATTTGAGATCCGGTTATCATTTCGCCGAGAGTGACCCCGGCCTTTGCCCTCCCTGTCCAAATTCCCTTGACCCCATGGTCCTGGGGTATTGAAGAGCATCGTTGGGCGTGTCCTATGGAAAAGAGGCATGGAGCAAATTATAAATCATTCACGTCTGGCAATTGAAATCCTCAAAATAACTCTGTAATAGCCATTATCCTTTGCTTTTCCTTTCCTTACGGTCTACTTGCACAGTACAGTATTACAGAGCCCGCGGTCAGAAATTAGTAGAAGAAGTCGAGGCAAGTGGAGGCAACATGACCAGCCCTGCAGATGGGATTGGAAGCAGAAGCAGAAGCAGAATGCAAAGGGAAGGCCCCGCGGAACCTGTGCGTTCCCTCCCCAGACATGCCCAACCGCAACCACCGTCACTGGCTCGATGCAGGTTGGAGAATTCCAGTAAACCAGAACCATCGCACCTGCAGCATCTTGGGTCCAGCGCACGATGCACGCAGCACGCAGTTCAGTGCGTGATGGGCTTAAAATAGCCGCTGTGAGATCGTCACTTGACCTCCAAACCTTTGACCACAAGGAAATGCTCTTCTAGCTATCTGACTTGCTGCACTTAAAAAGCCGCACGCATGCTTCGTCCTATATCCTGGTCCATGTGAGCTTTTAAGGATTAAGGTCGAGCAAATCGGATATTTGCATTGGGCTCTTTTTTGCCCCCCTCCCGTGGCTAGAGTTTAAACAACAATCCAACACCAGGAAAAAATTTAGGGCAAACAGGAGAATAATGGCTTACGGAGTACTACGTGGTTCCTCTTGCATATGTATGGGCTCATCAAAGACACCTGAACACACATACCACTACGTGCATTGATGGTGCCAGAACATTCTGCTCTCCATACACCGGCTGTTTTCACTTCTCTGCTATTATTCCCTGCGGCAACTGCTTGCCAAGCTCAGATGATGATGTTGTTGTTGCTGATATTGATGATTGCATCATGACGAGAGTTTCACTTGGGTGAGCATGGACGAGATAAGGTGGGATTTGGAGAAGAAGAAAAGGTAACGTTATTTTCGTTTTTCGTTGTGAGACTTTCGAGTCAGTCAACCCATCGGTTAGCAAGAGCGATACCGATTTTGAAAAGTCCTATGTGAGGCTTCTCTCTGTTCCTTTCTTACCGCGTTATCCCGTTGTTTTTCCGTTCTACTATGTTATCTCGATGGTACCGGTTGCTCTCTAACTATCTCTCTCTCTCTCTCTCTCTGTGATCTTCTCTTCTGTTGCCCTTTTACCATACAAGGAAATATTCGCATCGCTTCCACAATGAATAAGCAGCATCGCACCCATTAGAATTGCTCCACAACTTCCAAGTCGGTCTCTAGGGAATTAATTACTAAAATACACTCGCTCAATTAATAATCCAGGATCACACTCTCTAGTGGTCTTTTGCCTCTCTTTTTTTCCAATGACCCAAAAGAACAGAGACAAAGCGAGGGCATAAAGCCAATTTGCTTATGGCCTTGTTACTGGCGCTGGCAATTGCCTTCACGCTGCCAAGCCGGACATGCGCGGCTTGAGCACTGCTCTCGGCGATAATAACACTCTTCGCCAGTGTTCGGGTACTGGATTTGCTACATACCCGCACATCCACTCGTCATACGAGGACTTGCCATTGCCTTCATGCTCTCCTGCGACAAGAAAAGAAAGAAGAGTAAGCTCCAGGCAGAGTCATCAGTCCTCACCCCGTTATGGCATCCACCAAAGAGAGAAGACAAGCATGAAGTCTAGATGGCAACGAGGTGTCGCGGATCGCTCCAGGGAAAGGCAAAATAGCCTATGGCAAAGCCTAGTTTCTAGGGAGACTGCTCGGCGACATGCTACTCAAGCACCCCATCTAAACGTGCTGAACTATCCCATCTTCCTCCTCCTCGGCGTCCTGATGTTACTGATGATCACTGGTTTTCCGCTATTCGCCACATGGAACAATAGGAATTTCGCCCCAGCAAACGTTACCTTTGGGCGTGATTAGTAGCTCACCGAGCTCACGTACTGTACTAATCACCAAGCAAGATGTCAGAGGAGCGACGATTGATGCCATAGACGGCGAGGTGAGCGGGTGAAAGTAAGTAAATGATCATCTCTTTACTCCGTACAGTACAGTACAATACCGTGCACTACCTACAGTAAGCACTCTTTCCTTTCCTCCCGAGGAGAACCGTGCATGACAAATACCACATGCACGTGTGAGCAGTCGTGGCAGTTTTCTTTTCGTGAGTTTCCTCACCACCTCATTCTCCTCTTGACCTCAATAAAGCAGGTCGAAGTGGGACGTGACGAACGCTGTGTTGGCGCTTAAGAAAGCGTCCCCTGGGGGTCTACACAAAAACAGTAAAGGGGGGTTGTCCCGTCCAACCTGTTTTTCCTGGCGTTTTCCTGCATGGCCTTTTTTGGCTGTAAGCTACGAAACCACGCAGTAAGCTCCGCGTTGTGCGCTTCCTTCCTCTGTTTTACACGGTAAGAGCCTAAACTTCCCGCCCTGGGGGCGGACTACTTGATTAGGTAGTGGTGGTAGTGAACTGCAAGTGGTTTTGGTTGGCCGAGGGAGCGTGGGAAGGTGGGTGTGGGGAGGGGCGAAAGGGCCAGAAAAGATGTTGCAGCACAGGAAGGGGTGTGAATTTCAGGAGTTTGGGAAGACCTCGTATTCGAGGACCCGGAAAAAGCTTCTTCTGAAACCCTAGCCCGCCCTGTTGCGCAAAATAGGGGCTACCGGTAACAAAAGGCAGAGCTAATACGGAGTAATTAATGCTGTTGCATTATGGAGAAAGTAGACCCAAAAACATTTCAGCTGGTAGCCTATTTTTATACTGGTGTTAACCAGTCATTCTGGAACTGTGGTACGGGTTAGAATGGGTCTGAGGGAAATTATACTGCGCAGCTTTTCGATGGGTATCGAACTCTGTTCTTCTCTCTTTCTCTCTCTCTCTGTGTCATTTGATTTACTTTACTTTGCTATTGGGAAACTTCTGTTTGGCATGCTGTTCTTTTATCCCTTCGTCCAGCTAAAAACCTACCCTACTAAATTCTACCTACCAGCCCAACAAAACAAACCCGCTATTCTCCGAATCCATCAAAAAGGGCGCCATTGATGATCCCCTATCTGCAAATATCGCATCTCAATCCCAATGAAGAAAATAAAAATTTCCTTATAAAGAAAACATCCCCCTTCCAAACTATGTGCCTCCCGGCTTTCAAGGGGAGCGAGAAGAAGTTGTTGTGGAAACTTAGCTGATTTATGCATTGAATCACCCCAAGTTTTCGCAAGATAAAATATCCCTGTGTCTCTTTGTGTCTTCGAGAAAGAAAAGGAAAGAAAAAGAATCTTTTGCCCAGTATTCCGCCGCTTTTTTCGTTTCGTTTGTATCATCGCACTATCTAATAAGACGCCCCAAGAAAAAAAAAGAAAGGAGATTCATGGATCAATATGCTATCAAATCTATCTAGTAGAGCCAAACGAAGACACGAAAGTGACATATTTCGCCGTTAGTATGGTGTTAAAAATGAGGATGCCTCCCTCCCTTTTCCCTAATGTCTCTTCCCAATCGTCGCCTTCGTAACAACAAATATCATAAAGATGACGTTTTCCCTCTCCGCGTTCTGCCAGTCATCAATGCCCACTTCCTGTCCTTCTAGGGTTACGCTGCGGGGTCACCCATCTCCACCAGCAGTGAAGAATAATGCATCGTTAATGTCGTAGGAGTGTTAGGTCTTCTTGCTTTGGATTGCTCATGCTTCTTCCACAGAACATTTTTGTTACTTGGGAACTTGAAACTTCGATCGCAGACTTGCCAAATCGACTTCCGCGAGGACGCTAGGAAGGAAGGTAGCAAAGTTCGGAATCAGGGTGGCATAGAGATTCAGTATCTGGGAGTAACGCAGTAAGTATCATCACCCCTGGAAAGATCAAGAGTCCATCAACTTACATGCTGAAACATTTGCTGCAGCTCTTCCGTCAGCCGGTATCGAGCCATCGCTGTGAACAATCGGCCGAGGTCCTTCTCCATCGCCTGCGGATTACGGTTGACGACTGACAAGAAGCCCTGGAATGCTGTCGCTTTCTCTGACGTGTAGTCTACAGTTGCAATACACGTCAAGAACTGATGAGAGAACGTGGCTAAGGCGGGAGCCAGCAGTTCATCGTTACCCATCCCAAGTCTTCCAAGGGCAATCGCTGCATTCTCAATGACTGATCGAGGAACTTCTGGGTTTCCAAGGATCTCAAGGTACCTTTCCAGCAACTTCGGGGCATACGGTGCCATTCCTTTGCCATACTGGATGCTGATCTCACCAGCAGACCAGCAGGCATTGTTGAGGACGCTGAAGCCCGTCTCAATCTGCTCGTCCAAGATTGAATCCAGATCCAGCTGCCGTATCAAAATTGGCAAAAGTGTCGGAAGGAATGGCTGAAGCTGTGGGAAGACATACTTTGCGCAGTCTCCAAGAAGTGCATAGGACGATTGGCGGACATCGTTTTCAGGATCTTCCATGCAAAATGCGAGGAGTTCGAAAAGTTGTGGTTGGGAGCCGGATACGAGCGCAGCTGATTGTTTACCCTCTAGAGCCTGAATGATGGCGCTAAGAAGGTCCAAGCTTGTTACGAGGAAGTCTTTATCGGGCCTGTCTAAAATTGGATTATTGACAGCTGCAAGGCTTTCTTCCAAGTTCTGGTGGATCAACTTAATACACCTCGTAAAGATGGGTATCGCATATGGCGCGAATGTCTCGCCCAGAGCTGTTGCTACATAAGATAAACACTCTAAAAGAGGGAACAACTCTCGTGATTGATCAGTAACCTTCTGCCACCTGTCAATTAATGCTGGCATTAGTATAGTTGTAAATCGAGGTTCAGACAAACCCTTGCCGATATTCTCTGCTAGGGTCTGGACACAGTCATAGAGGATAAACATGTTTCTATCCTTGTACTTGTTGAAGCAAAGTACGAATTGTTGTAGGATAGGCTCGCAATATGGTATCAGTGTCGTCCCGGCTTTCTCCTCCAGATGAGCGAAAGCAGAGGCGCCTGCTTCTTGAACTTTTTTGTTAGGATCCAACATTTTTGTGAGTATACCTTCCATCATTGGGACGAAATACTGAGCGCGTGCTGCAGGATCCGTGAGATTTGCTCCCCATCCAGAATATCTTCCCAATGTCCAGCAAGTGATTTGTCGAACAAGTGGTTCTTGGTCATTGAGTAAAGTTATCAAATAGGGGACTAGGTCTGGCAAGTGAGGTACCACAACATCCATGCAGCCTTCTGCAACGGCTCCCAGAGCAAGGACGGCTGCCTCTCGGTACTGCCATTCCTGGTGTCTTAGATTCTTCATCAAGTAAGGTAGGATAGTGTCGAATACTGGCCCTCGAAAATCGGTAGCAAAAACATCTAAGGCTGCAGCGGAGCATTTTCGTAGAGTCCATTGCTGTTCTGGATTATCATCCTCATCGCTATTATCCTCATCGATCTCACCCTCTTCGAAATCATCATCTCCTGTTCCGTCCAATTTGGTATATCCACCATTCTGAGTAGCACCTTCTTCAGCCTCACTCGCAAGGGTTCTAGCGCTTTTGCTTTTAGCAAACTGCGGTTTTATATCTTCAGCACGGTCTTCTTCATCCGCATCATCTCCAGCACCTTGCAGGGCTGCTATGTCGTCTGCACTGTAGACCATGCTATCGAGTAAGACAGGTATGATTTTTCCAAGGTAAGGACCAAGTGACTGCCAGATCTCATCATGCTCCCCGACTGTAAGCCAAAATTCCGCAGCGTCACAAGCCAGTTCCTCATCATCTACCTTGCGCTGCTGAGAAATGATATAATCTACTAAGCCAGATAGGTGAGGTAAAATCTTGTCTGGTCGGATTTCAACAAGCTGAACGAGTGCCCTGCAAACTTGACGTCGAACTTCAGATGAGGGATCGTTTGCTAGCTGAAAAAGCCCGTTAAGGAGGTCATCAAGTGAAATAAGTAATGACTGTGATTTTAGAGGGATGAACACATTGAGAGTGCTTAGAGCTAATGTTCTGATTCTTGGGTTTTCGTTCAAACTGAATTGTATAAGTTTTGGGATGATGAAACTGAGAGGGCGTTGTCCTTGGTAGTCTTTGTCGAGTGACTTTTTATTATCTTCACAGACCTTAGCCAGTGCTGCCATAGCCCCCTCTTGCGCCTGCGGCTTGACCGTTCCAGAATCATTTCCAACCATGGCCAATAATTCCGGTAATACTTGAGGCCAGCTTAGTATTCCACCATGAGTAACAATCTCCGTAATCACATTCCCTGCATAGTTTCGTATGGAACCATTGTCATCTTCAAGTGCCAGCAGTACGGATGATCGAATAAGGTCAAGGCTAGGTGGAGGTATCGATTTGTAGCTCTTTCTGATATTGTTTTTTAACATAGTCGCTGCAGCGAAACGAACTCCATGGTATTCGCTAGCGCTGAAATTTAGGGATGGTGGAACTTGAGTGCTGGAAAACAGATAGGTAAGGTAGTTATTGATATCCGGAGATTGATTCGCCTGTTTTAACAGCTGGTAGAGGATTTGAAAGTTAGCACTATTTAGACGTAGAGGATACCCAATTTCATAGGTGAAGAGAACAGCGCCCACGGAAAGCATATTATATACTCACATCCTCTGCCTCCTTCCTTTGTTTCTGGTTTTGACCGCTTAAAGAATCCTTCAGGCATTTTGATAGCTGCCGTAGAGGCTCCTCCTGCGGTTGCCACGCCATGGCAATTATACACCTTCCTGAATGCCTTTTATTATCGATATGAGAAGTAGAGGTTTCTAATAGCTAATTTGAACGGTCACAAGCTGGGAAACTAAGTGTAGTTCCACAAACAGAATTGTGGTTGATTATAGGTTGATTGGCATCTGCAGTTAGATTTGCGTTAGTGGCTGGTTATATGGTAAAGGTCCGCTGATTATGCCAGTGCTCCAGAAATCGCCATGAAGTCAAGAAAAAAATACTGGCAGGTTTGACTCACGTTCAAGGTGAGCAGAGGAGCCGTGTGGTGAGTGCAGCAACAAAAGAACAAGGCGGGGTGTCGAACCAGATGTTTGCTCCGAGATCTCTGACAGACGGTCGGCTGGGTTGGTCCGAGGACCTCTTCGAATATGTGATATATTCGCAAGGATCACAAGATATCTTTCCGGGGGGCGAAAATTAAATGAGGCGGGAGAAATACATCAGATGTAGTCTGAAAAGAGTTCAACCCAGGCGCATAGCGCAAATTCAGGTCTGGCCTCCACCAACGTTTTCGCTTAGTGCCTTGTGAAGGGTCATTTACTGTAATCCTATGTACCTATGTACCTAAACTCAAGTTACTATATACCACATCAAAAGATACTTTTATTTTGCGGTACAGTTATTTAGCAAAGACTTCGTTGTCCGGTCTCGCCATAAAAAACGTAAGTAGTTGTATAGAATTCAGCTATGCGCATATCGGATTGGAGGGTTTAATTCGAAGCAAACAATAGAAATTTGATGGAATTCGTTCGGAGCAATTTGATAACCAAACGAAATACAAAGTATCTCCACTAGTATCCCAACCTTTATTGTAGGGCACCACAGCTTGAATTTGAGGATAGTGTAATTTCTCACATATAAAGCGCTCTGACAAAGGAATGAAATTGTCGCAAGGTAAGCAAATTGGTGAGGTGATTGGAGACCAAGTTCTTAACGATCCAGGAGATACGAACAAGTCCCTAGGAAAGCCCGGCATTATTGGTTACCTGCCTGAAGTCATTGTGTGACCGTCAAGGCATAACCTGATGAAAGTTATCCTGGGATTTCGCGCCGCAGGGTTAACAACCGGGAAGTTAGGCAATATGAACTAAAATCCAAACGCATACTTCTGGCTGGTTGAAATAATGAGAGACCAATTATACTGCACTATAGTTTTCGAGACTTTGTGAGAAAAGACATCCTGCTGGTCTTTATGTTTGAGACGGCAGTAGATTACCAGATTCGGTATCAGAGAGCTGCTGCCCAGTTTACCAGCAGTAAATTACATAGGTGGAAGAGAGAACATCTGAAGAGATATCGTCTGAGCATTTTGGATGAAGGGCCATTGTTCAATGAAAGTTTGAGAATAGCAGTTGTTTGCAATGCGATACTATATTTTCTCTAGTACTTAGGTCTTGATCCAGATACTAGTGTATCAAGTCCGTGTTAAAAGAAAGAGCTTATTTGAGGTAGTCCTTTAGTCGTAGGATTTTGCGTAGTTTAGACTGCTACCTTGCTACAGCGATCTTTTTTTGAGCGCTCTCTGGTTGGCATTGAAATCACCGTAGAGATCCTCGTCCTTTGAGCTCGTTCACTCTGCACCTTGGTTTTTGAGTTGTGTGGCTAGATTATGAGCTTGGATAACTGTAATGCAAGCCCAACCACAGAAGGCTCCATCAAACTGCATGAGAACTGCATAAGAACTGCATGCAGATTGATCGCAAGGATTTCACCGCAAAAGACCGAGATCTTTTGTTTTGAGATTAGAAAAGAGTAGTGTCTCAGCCTTTGCTAGCTTCTTGCACTGCGTTCATAACTACTTCGATAACCCTCTTGAATCCCTCCATTTCTTCTTCTACGGTGCCTCCCATACCTGCACTAGCAAAGCTCATAGAGTTCCCTACATAGACTGGCTTCTGAGTTTTTCTTACTAGTGCTTTTGCAAGCCTGGTCGTGAACTCAACTGAGGACTCATAGGTGCATAAGGGTGTAGAAAGCGCTTGTCCCGGGTTTAATCTCTGTAGCACTGTTAGACCTTCATCTCTGATAGTGAACGAGATCCCTGCTCACATCAGGAAGAGCATAGACAAATGAACCCAATGGCACTTCACTGGATAGATCCCCTTTAGGCGCGGTTGTGAGGAAGAGTTGAATGAAGTTTGTAACTGTCAAGTGTAGATGTACATTTGTATCCGGAGACTTAGGAAGGGGAAAGGAAAGCTGAAGAGGAACAACGGAAGATTTCTCGACAGCTTGTACCATAGTAACTTTCTGAGCTTATAGAGGCAGATGTTGGCATTACTTTTTTTGTAAGTAGGTTTTGGACCCCCACAGAACTACACAGTAAAGTCAAAGCACGACAAGACATGCAGGGGAGCTCGGACCCCTGACGTAAACGGCCACCGCAGTCGTTTAGCGGCTTGTGCACCATTCAAAGCTCGTGTGCCGCAATCCAAGCTTTGAAATTATTCGAGAGCACTCGCAGAACTCCTCGAATATACAGACCAAGATGAGTGGCGGATGGAATACCAGTAAGTGCTGCCTACAAGTCTCTCGAATGCTCTGGACCTAATATTTGATTTATCATAGTTGAGTCCGATGCAGTCAGTTCATTATTATTGCTGATAGCTGCCCCTCGTAACCAACTGACTCCAAGTTACATAGGGGGTCTTCACCTTTCTGTTGGATAATCTGGGCGTTAAAGATGTCCAATTTGAGGAGCTTATTGCGCTAGATCCTTCATTCCTTCGACAATTAAGCCCTGTTTACGGAGTGATATTTCTTTTCAAATACCCGACATCAGAGAGCGCCAACAAAGACGGATCACCCAAGGATGGTAGTTACGATTACACAGCTGCAGAACAGCTGTTTTTCGCCGCGCAGACAATACAAAACGCCTGTGGTACGCAAGCATTATTGTCTGTACTTCTCAATAAGACTGGAGAGATAGAGATTGGACAGCAGCTGCGCGAATTTCGGGAATTTACTGAAGGTTTCCCACCAGAGTTTAGAGGTGAAGCTCTGTCGAACTCGGAATTAATCAGGAGTGTCCACAATTCCTTCGCTAGAAGTAGTCCCTTTGTGGATGAGACGCAACGGACCGCAACTGACGATGATGATGTTTATCATTTTATCGCATATACACCTATCAACGGAGTCCTGTATGAGCTGGATGGGTTGCAACCAGCGCCCATATCCCATGGGCCATGCACATTTGATGAATTTCCAGATAAGGTCATTCCTGTATTACAGCGCCGGATCGAGAGATATCCAGCTACTGAGATCAGATTCAACCTGCTAGCTATGGTAAGGGATCTGAGAATACGAGCGAGAGAATTTGGCGATCATGAGATGTTGGTCCGAGAAGAAATGAAGCGGCGTGAATGGATCTTTGAGAACGCACTGCGCAGGCATAATTTCGTTGGATTTGCCGGGGAGGTACTGAAAGCAGTAATTGCGCAGAAACTCAAAGAGGGACCAGATGCGTATAATAAATGGATTGAGGAGGCAAAGGCAAACACAAAGCAGAGGACTTTCGACCAAAGGAAAAAGGGAGGTGTTACCGACGGCGACGAGGAAATGATAGGCTAGATTACAGGTTGACTGCTCCATGAGCAGGTGATATTTAAAGGGGGAATCACGAATGTCGGTGCTCCAGTTTTTGTTCGTTGTTGAAATGATTCCCATATTATCCGCTTTCGACTTGGAAGGCCTGAATGATAGTGTAAACAACAGCATCTCCTAAAAGAGTAAAGTAGTGAGTCTTATAGTACACAGGTGTCCCAATGCGTAAACTGCAGTAAGCGCTATGAGCGAGTCTTTATATAGCGGTGGTTCCGAGGTCGAGGCCTATGGTGGGGCGCAGTGATACGGTAACAAAGGCCAGGCACTGAAACGACCTATCAGCTTCTGCTACAGTTCCAGCCTCATGGTATTCCTAAACACAAGACGCCGTGCTGACCTCGATACCCCGAGGTATCCTTTTGCGATGCGCTGCCGAAGAGCGCTGCAGCTTTGCTTTGATGTTGCTGCAGAATATTGGCATTCTCAGAGTGTAGGCGGGGAGTAGTGCCTGCCCACATTCTTTCTGCTGGTATCTGAATTCGGGCCGCTATTGGTTGACAGCGCCACCGCAGACGAATCATCCCTACCGACCACCCGAGCAACAACACTCTCTCTGACCGTCATGACATCTGTGACATCTGCAACTCCAACGACACCCACATCTCTTCTACTCTTAACAGTATCTCAGGACGTGCGACGTACTGAGATTGATCCGATTCTGACAGGCAGGTCCTTTTCTAAACCCATCACGATCATATACTATCGATCCTAGATGCTACACACTATCGTTTAGGGTCAGCGATAAGAGAGCGACCGTCATCATGGTGGAAGCGGAGGATGTTCTGCGGGCAGTACACACAACACTTACCTCCTTCGCGGCAGCAGCGACAGCTACGATCCCAGCCACAGCAGGAGGGGCAGTGCATATCATGACACCCTCGATTCAGGGCCAGGACGACGGCCGGACACTGCGCACCATGGACTCCACCATCAACGGTGTAGTCATTGGACTGCTCAGTTCATTTGGTTCGGCGCTGTTAATTGCGGGCATCTTTCTCATCGTCTACTTCTTCAGATATACCACTGGTGGTCGTATTATTCTTGATCGATTCGCAAGGCCTGGGGAATATGACGACGAACAAGCGTTTGCACGAGAAGAGGCGGAAGCTTTGGAAGTGATGGATGAGATCCAACGGACAGAGTATCTGAGAGCTAAAGGTATGATACACCTTATACTATGAAAAACATTCTCGCAGCAAGATATATGCGTGCAAGGGGGTTGTAGCTGCTAACAGTCATTGTAGCATTCATTCAAGCGAATCCTCCGGATTCAGTCCCTACCGATATCTCATTATCACAGTACCTTGCAATACAAGAGAAAGGAGTATCAGCATGGGAGTTTGAGCCTGATTTGGAGATAGCCAACTGCTTTGTGGAAGCAAGAACCGAGATTGAATTCTTCGAGCAATCCG
Organism: Xylogone sp. PMI_703; assembly: GCA_021399445.1. Lineage (NCBI taxonomy): Eukaryota > Fungi > Ascomycota > Leotiomycetes > Xylogone > Xylogone sp. PMI_703. Next base: position 3,272,990 of record JAJTUQ010000002.1, on the reverse strand, counting down.
TTACGCTTACTAATTTACCTCTACCTAAACAAAATGAAGTATACTACTGGGAAGCCAAAATATACGACAAACCAGAGACTAGTATGATCAGTATTGGAGTTGCTACCAAGCCATATCCGTTATTTAGACTTCCTGGTAATTTTAATATTTCCTCCCATATCGGTTATGTCTGCTGACGAATCGTAGGATATCACAAATATTCTGTCGCATACACTTCTGTTGGTGAGCGGAGATATAATCAACCTTTTAAGGGCGTTAATTATGGCCCAATGTATGTTCAAGGCGATGTTGTTGGAGTTGGATACAGGCCACGTACTGGTACAATTTTCTTTACGAGAAACGGTAAAAAGTTGGAGGATGTAGCACACGGGCTCAAATCGCAAAATCTTTTCCCAGCTGTTGGTGCAACTGGACCATGCACAGTACATGTTAATTTCGGGCAATCTGGATTTGTTTTCATTGAAGCTAATGTTAAGAAATGGGGACTTGCACCTATGACAGGTAGTCTCGCGCCGCCTCCTCCCTATGGGAGTGAACAAGGCAGCATCCTCCTTGAGACTGGAAGAGAAGGTGCTCAGAGTAGTGGAGGGGCATATATGGACCCACGGCATGGACGAACACGAAGTGGTAACTTTAGATATGGACCTCCAACTAGCCCTGGTCCTGCACGATCGCCAACTGATATATCACTTGCACAACTCGCACATATCCCTTCTCACGATGATCCAGGTGAAGGGCCGAGCGGGTCAGGGAGCAACGAGCCAGCTAACCCGTCACATGCATCTGTTGGTCTTGGACTTCAACATCCTGCTCAACCACCTCCAGAATATTCAAGCCCTCTGACATCAAACTCTGGAAGCCGCCGTAGTAGCACAGATGAGACCGAAGCCGCTCCTTTGATTGGACGGCGGAGCTCGCCTCCCCCAATACCAAGTTATAGCGATGCAATAGCAGAAGACAGAGCTCGCGAGAGGAGCAATAGCAATAGGCCTAGCGGTAGCACTGCTGGAACCCGAGAAACCGGGCGAGAAAGACATGATACCATTTGAATAAGTTTATGAAGGAGGCGAGTGAGACCGTTTAAAAGAGCTGGGAGGATTTGTGTCGAGGTCCTCTTAACATTTGGGAGCTACGTATCTATGTTTGGCTCTGTTTTTCCTTGTATTTATGGGCTGGGGAGGGAAATATGATGATATATGGCGAACTGGGAGTTTTCGAGTGATAAAGAGAGCAACTCTTTTTGTTGTGGTTGCGAAATGGGCAAAGGAGGTTGTATGTTGAATATTAAAGGTTTTGGTGCCTGGGTTACTGGACCCGGCAGAGAGTATCCTACCGTTTACTGACTTGACTGTCCTGTCTCATCTCTGTGGAGTTTATGAACATAGCATAGCGCTGTCATTCCAATATATCTTATGTCACGTATTTATTTGGGCAATCCAAGTTAGAGTGCGTTCATTCTCCCGTGCACATTAGAAGAATCCAGGGCAAAGATCCAGCCAACCCCGCGTCAATGGAATCATTAAAAGTAAATTTCGAAGCAAATAGTAAACTAATATCATTGTCATGCGTAAGGAATATTATCTTGCAAAAATTCATACATGAAAGCAAAAATGGATCAGGTATACCGGTACAATCCGCATGTAGTTAACGATGTACCAGACATTGTCCCGAAACGGAAATTAACTAATCCGCCCTAACCTCCCGAATTTGAGAGCAACAAGCAACAAAAGTCGTTGGAAAAGCAAAGTAATCAAATCTCCACCAATAACGCCGCTGTAATAAAACATTACAAGTACACATCCTCTCCCGGTCTAGAAAGAATAAATTCACAACCCAGTCTCGCCTCCTCGTCATGCTCATTCAGTTCGTTAATTATAACGTCTCCAATGGGGGGTCCGTCATCAAGGGTATCTTTTACATGTATAATCACAACCTTGATCCCTTTGAGAAGAGAGTCTGGTAATTTCTTGACATGCAATCCCTGCAGTTCAAGAGCTTTTGAGATTTCTTGCGAAGTAGACGCCGAATCACTGTGACTCCGAGCTTCCCTCATCTCGATATCTATTGTCGGTGTATGGGTCTTTGTAAATGGACTTGGAGGCGAGGTGTGTGGGAATTCGGTATCATTGGGTTCATTTGAGGATCTAGTGGACCGTCGGGATTTTTGATCCATACTGTTAATGCTGGCGACTCTCTTTCTCTTCTTCGAATCTCTGACCTTATCCTTATTTTGGAGGTGATCTATTTCACTGGCGAGGACTTTGAGTTCCTCAATCAAGAATCGAGGAGATAAATGTCCAAAGAGTAGCTCATCAGGGCGTGAGTCGTCATACGAGCATTCAATAAAGATACCCCCTAGTTGACCTGCAACAACTTTAGGGGCTGCCTCTCTCCACACTTGCCTATTGCGAGGTAATAAAGACAGGGAATCTGGCTCCACATCTCCAAATATCAAAACCTCGCGCCCAGTCGCTAGATCTTTGATGAAATGGGCCGAGCTGTTATAGACGCAGATCCGTTCCATATTATTGTATCTGTATGGTAGACCAGGAGACATATAATTATCTCCTGATAGAGACCGTGGCGACCCTTGAAACCCCATGGCCGAACCTGATCTAGACGTCTCAGGAGGATTTTCGAGTTGTATTGATCCACGATGACTGTGATTCTCGATGCAGTGGCCATGGCTCACACTCCAGGTCTTGACGCTAAGCCCATCACATACCTCAACATATCCTCTTCCTTGCGCATTACCAAGAACTGGCGACCCTCCGTCAACAAGGCGCATATAGGTTACTAACCCAGCCCCATTGTTTTCATCTGATAAGTTAGGCCAAATGATGTTGTTGAAGATATGGTCCTTGATAGCCTCGATGGTTGTAGGAAGTCCAGCTAATTTTTTTGGCCGGGCATTTGGCAAGGCTGCTGTATTCACAACGAATCCAGTAATGTGATCTAGGTGCGGATGGGTGATCAGGAAGGTATCGATCATTGTATGGGTAAAGTAGGCTGCATTGGAGAGGGACGAAATATGGGGTATTTTGAGGCCGTTGAACGGTCCTTCTGTTAGAGTGGCTGGACGCTCCTTGGTATTTGGCTCATGTAGTTCTAAGATACGTTTGATTGCGGCTAAATGTGTGCCTGCATCGACAGCAAGTACAGAGCCTCTCTTCCATCCCGAAGCTACTGATCGTACTAGGAAGGCAGTAGTGTTATCCTCCCTCGGGCCACCTCCAGATCCCTAAGAAATAATTAGTTGTGCATAAAGAACATGAAACTAGGTCAGCACGCTCATTTATGCGCCAGGGAGTTGGGAACAATATAGCCCACGTGACTATGGGATTGCACAGGGCATTGTTTACTAGCAAGAAACTCGAAACAGAGCATTATTCGATTAAACAATAGATAACAAACGGGAAAACGGAGACAATAACTGTGGGAAGGTTCTGGACCAAAGCAAAGTTTCTTATGGATTGGCTGAGCAGGTCGACACGGGATAACGCGGATGTATGTCTTTAACTCACCAGAACAATGACCTGTAGTGCAGGCCCGCCATTCCTTGCAGGCTTCTCGTCACCTTCCACCATTGGAAGATGTGAGGCCCGAAACCTCAGAGCAGGATGTCAATATACAAGACAAACGGAACGCTTTCGAAATTGTTCCAAATGTTCGTGGGTTCGACTGCAACTTTCCGATGGGTTGTCTCAGTCAGGGATGCTGGGCGCACGTGACCAACGATGTACTCGATGTACTTGTGATGGATGGTTTCACAACAGGAACATCGATTTATATGAACGACTTCACACAGAAATTGTACTCTATTCAACTCAAAGAAAAGAGACACGTAATTCTCATTGTCTTTGTTTACGGTATCTCTCTTTCATCGATATCTCCAGGGTCAGCCGCAAGCCATCTCGGTCGTTCCGAGGGAAGATATCGACTATCCCTGATTGGGATTAAGCTATAGCACTGCCTCTGGGGACAAAGGCAACTGGTCACTTCCCTGATGGACTATGCAAGCTGATGAGGATCTCTTTATTGGTTTATCCTGTATTGGCTTATGTACAGTACAAGTATGTAATATCTATTGGTGTGATAGTACGTAATGATATCGCTCCCTTCCTTTGTGGAGAGCCTGATCCAAAGAAACAAAACTACCTCGAGGTATGCTTCCTGCTATGCATTCAATCCTACAACAACCCACCCATATCATGCATTAAACTTAGAAACAAAAGAAGTGATAAACACCGTACACCAGGCTATATCCATTCTCCTAAGAGAATCTAAACAAATTGCCTCGTATATAAAAAGAGATCGTCATTGTGATCATCACCTCACTTAGCCATAGGATTTGTAGCGTCATATCCCTAGTTCCTATCTTCTTGCTATTGTTTTAAACTTCAGAGCTTTTGAACCATGAGCCAGCCAGGTTCATAGACCTGGAAGCCGCTCGTTGTCTGGTGGAGGAGGAGGCGCAGCCACCGGTGGCTTTGGACCGACTCTTGGAGGATATTCTGAAATAGATAAGTTGAAATTAGGAATTTCGAAACTGCCTAGGTCATGATCGTTCGGAAGCTCCAGTCGAATCCCATGGGGTTCGATAGGAGTGTCGTCACTCTTCATTGAGGTATGATTCCCGTTTTTATCTTGTGAAGGAGATCCGTTATAACTATCCGCTGGCATTTCTGATACACCAACTGGCGGAGAATAACTGTCTTGCTGGGGTTGATTATGCGCTGCATAATCCTCTTCTAGAATCTGAGGCGCTGGCTCCACGTTACGGAGACTGCTTGCAAATACGCTGCCGTTCTTGATACTAGGATGTCCGCTTCGAGACTCGACACCTTCAGCAACGTCTGAGAGCGTGGAGTCGGCATCTCGAATACCGAACTGTGCCATCGTTCGCATTTTTCTGGTAACCCAACTTGCAAGGATCTTCCCTCGTTGTTTTTCGCCAAGTCTCGAGCGTGGGAAGTCGCCTTTGTTCACGAATGCAACAATATCGACGACTATTTGGTGCTCATTTAGAATAGCGTCGACAATGACAGGGACAATGGACGCCAGATAGGCCTTTCTAGTTACTTCTACCAAGACAACGATAAGTCCACCGGCTTGAAAGATAGCACTGAAAGGGAATTAGTGGAGCACGTATGACAAAGTTTTAGGAGAGAATAACTTACCAGCCACCAGGTACAATATTCCGATGACACTTCTCTACAGAGTATTCGATGTCCATGGGGAAGTGGCTCAACCCATTAATTTCAAATGTCTCCCCAATGCTTCCCAAAACAAACAGCACCTGCATCTCAACTAAGGCATTATTTGCACCAATTGGCCTACTCACAATATGTAAGAACCCCAAATCACCCGTTCGAACATATTCAGTAGTGTCATCGCCGTCGATAGTATGGCCGTCAAATCTCTCAGCATCAAATGGGTCTTTGGAGCCATAGAAAGACTTGACACATGCTTCAGATGATACCCAAATTTCACCATACTCGCCCTCATGGCACAGCATTCTACTCTCAGGATTGACGATAGCGATTTGTGTGGATACAGGAACCATGCCCGAGTCTTGAACCAACAGTGCATTTGGATGAGTGTCGGGATCAACTGGATATATTAAGCCTCGCCGCAATGCCTGGGTGTCAAGCCACAGCTCCACTGGCTCGGTGCACATGTAGGAGCGGGACGCTATCATAGGATTTAGAACGTGTGAGTAGATGGTGTTTATGGCTGTCCGGTCAAGACCTGTGCCTGCAAAATGAAGACGGACTTTCTGGAAGACGTCAACACGTGGTCGTCCTTCAGCCGAGATCATCATATTTTTCAGCTCATGAAGCATGAACCCCTTGCCCGGCATAACAGCCATTGCATGATCGAGCATTTGTGGTGTTGCATATGTATCCTTTATTTTGTATCTTGACAGAGTGAGAAACAAAGATATCGGATTTTGGGCGAACTCGACAGGGGAAACAAGATACGTAGGGGCACCGACGAAGACACCCATGAGACAAGTATGAACGAATCCTAGACCACTTGTGCTGCGAACACAGCCAAGAATAGGCCTTGAACTTGTCATTTGACAAGTCTCCTTTTGAACTTTACAGGTGCCCATGATCGTATCATGACTAAGTTGCACAGCAACACGACGTTGATCCGGAGTCCAGTAGGTCCAGACCAGAGCTGGATAGCCGGGTTGGACCCAAGCTGGCTGCATGGTGAGACCAAGATCCCTACAGCCATTGTTTTGTTTTGGAGGTTTCGTGGTGTTGAAGACATTGGGGACGGACACTTTGATGACTTGTGCTGACTGTTTGATGTGTTGCGAAACCGTCTTTTGTTTCAATAAATGGTCTACATCTTGATTGACCAGAACAGCCTTAACGTGATAATCTGTCACCATATGGAGAAAAGCCGGTGCATCTTCGTTTAGTCGATTCTGATCTAGTGGGGCCATAGGGATTGCTGTAGCCCCAAGGCAGAAGCAGGCATGAACTGCATACACAAAGTCCTCCGAGTGTGTATACATGAGAATTAAATGGTCTCCTGCCCGAACCTTGACCTTATTCTTGAGATACATAGCCACTGCAGCAACCTTGGTATCCAGCTTCTTCCATGTAATTCCCTTTCCTTCCCTGCCACGTCCGTCTATGGTGCAGTAAGATAACTCTTCAGCTTGTCTGGCGACTCGCCATTGCAGCAAATCCACAATGCTGGAGAAATTATTCAATGGAGTGGATGTTCGGTCGTCTATAACCACTTCACGGCGGTCGATGCCCGAATACTGTTTCTCTCTCGTCGATAAAAGATCCTCTCTAGCTTGTGATGCAAGTGGTGACCAAATACCACCGATCGGATCTACACCAATGGGAAGATTAAGAACTGCCCTTTCGACACCGAACTTCACATGAACACAGGGTAGGTTTCCCAAATCAAACTCTTTCCGACAAAGCATATTGCCGATCTCTTTTCGGCCATTCTTGAGGACCTTCGGCAGCGTATTTGGTGCCGTTATCATAACACAATATACCCGTAGATGGTGCTCTTGCAACAGAACCTCCATGCATCTTTCTGATAAAGAATCTAAAAGAGCGGTGTCTAGTTGACGCGGAGGCCCTCCAGAAGTTACAGGCGCAGTTGAAGCTGCCTGTGATTCAAGTAATACTATGGGAAGGTGCTCATCATTGACAAATATATCGAAGGCGGAGCAATCATATATCTTTGGAACGTTTTTCATAATGCTCACAATGATATGCTGCACGAAGAAATAGCGATGTTCAGCTACCTCGTGGCCATGCTCAACCCACTCGACTTTCTGCCTCAATCGATCCTCATATAATCCTAGCACAAATATCTTGCCCTCAATTACAGTTCCCAGGAGACCGGTCCTTAAAAATTCGGGCTCTATCATCATAGGAGTCGACTCTCCAGGTTCGAATTTATATGGCCTAGCATGGAAGATCTGTTCGGTGTGTTTGGGTAATGCCCAGAACCCCCCGGACAGAGATGGTGAGTCAACCCAGATCTCACCTACAGAATGCGGCGAGGCTAGAAGACCGGTTTCTGGATCTACGACAGCCAATGTGGCATCCGGAATTGGAAATCCGAATGCTCCAACTCTGACTGTACTGGGATCACTGCTTCCCTTTTTCCGCGCCTCTTCTCCAATTGCAACTACCACAACTTCGTTGGACTTCAGTGCCTCGCGATCTAATAGCACTTCGCCCAACTCTGTCCTATCAAGCTCCTTTTTCGGTGTCGGAGTGCCTCCACCGATCAAGCTTGCAAACCCATTTCCAGCTGGTTTTTCCTTTTCTTCTTCCTTTTCTTCCGCAGACTCGTCGTCTCCCATGTCTAATTTAAGAGGACAGCCCATCCTTTCTTCTCCACCTAACCAGTCGCGCATGCTGATCACCATTCCTCCATGTTCAGGTAGACAAAGCATCGGGGCAACCAACTCTCGCGCTCGAGGATTTCGCATTGGTCGTAGCCAACGATCTGCCAGAACCTCATGAAATTCGCTGTCAACAGTCAAAGTATCTATTAGACACAGTTTGACATGTTGAAAATTAGGTTCCATGCCTTTTTTGAAATTTCTAGTGGTCATTGGGTCCTGCTGGTAGTTGTATGCTGCTCTTTTAAGGCCTGGATAATCTGCTAACATCAAAGTCGCTCTATACTTTGTAATTAAATGCGCGTAAAGACCTGGCATCTCCACAGCTTTGTTTTCCATCCAGACGGTTGTATGTCCACCATATACTGTTAGAAGGACGCCGAGAATCATCCCAATACTTTGTCGCGGATCAAGATATGAGATGAGAATTTCTCCCTTCGATTTTCCGCCATTAATCAACACTCCGTTTTTATCTCGGAGGCCAGTGTTGAAAGTATCTCCTTTACCATCTGTTGGTACAGTTGATATAATTGCGCTCAAACATGCCATCTGATGCATAATTGTTCGATGGCTCATGACCACCCCGCGTAGATCTCCTGTAGGAGCCCGCGAGAATTCAATATAGGCAAGGTCAGGAACGGTGAGTGGCGGTACATCGTCTTTCTTCTTTGGGTGAAAGCTTCCGAATTCGTTTGTTTTCCACCACTCCACCCCCTTCGGCCAGTTAAGTTTCTGAGTAGTAATATCTCGTTGAAATGCCTTCAAATTATTGTCAGTTGTAAGTGCGAGATGTGCTTGTGTAGATGTGAGAATAAGATTTAGTTTTGCATAATCCTCAAGCTCATTGATAGGAACTGCCACAACACCAGCAATAAAGCATCCCATTAATGCTATTGCGAAGTCGATAATCTCGCTATCCCTATAGAGCAGAGCTACTCGATCCCCGCGATATAAGGAGCTTTTATCCCTAATCACTTGTGCCACTTTCTCAGCTCGACTTGCAAGTTTATCCCATGTAATTGATGCAATCTCTTTTCCTTTTGAATCTAGCACCCAGTACGCAGGCATTTTTGCTGTGGTTCTACCCCGATGTCTTAGAACAGCGGCGATATTGTCGAACTTAGACATTGGCGTGTTGGAATCATGAGGATCATATACTGCAAACGGCACATCTCGGGGTTCTAGTGGCATCATATACTCTAGAGCTGATGGTGGTGGAAGGTCATTTGTAGTTAACATTGGTGGGGCCATTGCAGCCGTGGGAGAAAACGCATCACTCGAAGAGTAGCGATGAGGCCCTCCATAAGCTGTCTGAACCTGCGGGGTTTGATCGTAGCTTTGTTGGCCGGTAAAATCGGAAAAGTAGCCTTGTTGAGAGTCTAACATTGTTCCAGAACGGCCTTGATCATATATATCACCTGGCTGCTCTCCGTATCCCCCTTGATGTGCTGGATTGAATGCATAATGACCGGATCCCATTGTCTCTGTTGACATGCTGGGTTCCCCTGGGCGTCCATACTGGGTATCATCCGGGCCTGGTAAAAATAACTCATCATTCGGGTTATGAATGCCTAGTCGTAAATCTTGTGATCTTCCAGCATACGAAAACCCTTGAACTGGCGGGTTTACAAAGCTCCCTGAACTGTTCCTAATCGTACCCATCCCAGATGATGCTGATCGCGTTGGCGATTGAGGGGAGGAGTCGGGGCGTGGGGCGTAATTTTGGGGAGGGTAAGGTCCACTTTGCGGATTGGAATATTGCGGGTTGTTGACCGCCGCAAAAGATGTTCTGCGAGAGCCATCATTAGATGGTTGCGCTGAGTACTCGGGCGTCTGTACTCGTAGCCCTTGTGGATCTGCTGGCGTTTGGGATGGACTAAAATACTGTGATAGCAACAACGTCCGCCGTTTCTGATAACTATAATATAATATTAGATGCAAGCATCGTGCCGAAGAGTGTCAAATACTCGATGGGGTTTTTAGTGAGTGAGTGCTAAAAATCTCGTACCCTTTCTCGGTGATATCTCCCTCCTATGTATGTTAGCCTATTCAGATACAAGAGCTGCATAGCGAAGTATGTCTGGAAACCGAACGCCAATGTCATAGCAGCAGACTGAGACACCGCAAAGATAGACCGTGCTTCCTGTAAGAAGCTGACTGGAACCATGGAACATACCTCCAACTCCTGATCCAATACTCTCAATCTCTCCTGCAATTCTGGATTATTCATCTCCATCTTTATACAACGGTTCGTACCTCGCGACAAACAAAAATAGGATGCTTCGTGTCTGATAAATGGGTAAACCGAGCTCGTTCGCCTGACAACTAAACCGTACTTAACGAGGGACTACGATATCGCAATGACCGAACTCATCGACACTCCCCCGTTCGTAGAAAGGAAGAGGGATTATTGTCGAGTATCACGGCGCATTGTCTTTGGGACAAGATGTAACGGCTGAGGTTGCTACCCCAGACTGGTTTCTTATCACATGGTTTGCGGGTCCGGTTGCTTATGTAATAGTGACGATCCGCCTGTCAATACGAGGGGACACGAGGAATTACGCTTGGCAGCCAATGAAGCGCCACAACAACCAGGCACAAACTTAACTAGAAATTTTTGCATTCCCCAGCGCTCCTTTGTTCTCCCGCACATCAAATTCTCAATTGTCTAACCTTGCCTCAAAGGTTAAAGGAATTGGAACCTATCAATGTCTCCGTTAATGAAGTAATTGCTAGGCATATTGATTGCTCTATTTCTGGTATGTATGCTCCTATTATCTTTTTCCAGGACTGCACAATCTGCCTCTTCAATGATGAAAGAAACCAGAATCATTATCACAGACCTGTTCTTAATACATAATGTGGATTATTCTTGGAGACCTCCTGATTCCTCTGTGGCACACTATATCTTCTCATGAACTTGTATTCACTTTGATGCTTTAGTAGCTAACTCGGGATGATAGTGGTGCTTCAGACTAGAGTGTCAATTGTTGATTTAGAGTCTTCTCCACGTTGATGAATTGTTCGCAGCGAAAGTGTGAAGACTTTGCTACTATCCTATAGTAAGTTTCTAGATGTGAATAGAGCTATCTGGTGGAATAGCTTGCAGCAGCCATTATCCAAAGCTCTTTAGCTGAGCTACCGTGTGGGATACTTCTGAAACAAGCAATAACCGTACTGTATTCTTAGTGGTTTAACAGATATGATATGATGATAATACTTCCGATGCGTTATATGACTTTGCTCCAGTTTGAATTCAATGTAATGCCTCAGGCCAATAGCCTCGTATCACTTGTCAGCCTTGCACTAAGCGATAGTGACCCTACCCGCAAGTATTGCCGAACGTGGAGTGTGACTTACCATCAGTACCGTAACAGTACCAGGCAATCATTAACTTGCAATGATCGTTGGAATTGTGAAAGGATATCCATTCATAGCATATGAAATGATATGCAGTAACCTCCATTGAACAATGACAGCAGCAAGGAATGGCCCGGAGCCATTGAAGCTCGACGTTCCCGAGTCTCAAATCGCCCCTGATTTCCCCCCAATCTCCTCCCTGTTCCTTATATACTTTGATATCAAAGCTGGTTATACAGTTGCATGGAAGCGTGCGCTTCCTGGTGTAGAAGTGGAAGGGGTGGTTGAATATAAGAGTTTACCTTCGGGTTTACATACCGTTAGTGAGGATTTAATATATTTCATTCATGAGAGCCATGCCGGTCTCAGTGCTTTCATCAATGCACCAGCGGACGAGGAGTCGAGGAACGCGCGTATGATAGCCGTGGGAATTATGGTTCCTCTGAGCTATGGACGACTTGGAAGAAGTTGGAAGCATGCGGATATGCTCAAGAAAATGGCGAGGTAAACGACGATGCGTTGAGTTATTGCTTGAATGGACAAGGCTGACGCAGTTCAAACGTGCAGAGAATTAATCGTTGACACATCCAATACGAAAATTCTAGAGGATTTCTGGGAAGAACACAAATCCACTGAGTCCGTCATCAGCAGAGAATCGGATTCTGCGTTATTGGACTCGCCGTCTTTCTTATCAATTCAACCAACACACTCTTCGCAAAGCAAGCCTAAACATGGTAGAAATCGCTTAGCGTCTGATGGGACTGCTCTGTTGCCTCCTGGCCATAATCTTTCGTCCTATCATCCGGCATGGAGCCTCCCACATCTATTGGATACCTTTGGACCGTTGATATTCCCTCTTCATCGCGCAGCGCTGTTACGAAAGCGAATATTAATAATCGGGCATGCTCCGGTCCATGAAACATGTAATTTTGGTTCGTAAGATTTACACTCTCCCTTGTGATGCAATATTAATGGTCATTTCTAGTATATGATATTTCTGTTCTGTCAAATATTCCCCTAGCTGTATGCGATTTATTATCTCCCTCAGCGCCACCACAAAAGTTAAAGCCATTATTCTCAATTGGGGTGCACGATATTCCATTCTTAGGTGAAGAACTGCGTGGTGGGAAAGCATCTGCTACAACGTTGGATTCCGATGCTGAAACCGCAGGTGAAAAAGACCAGGGATGGATAGCTTGTACCACCGATAGCATATTAGCCATGAAAAAGTCCCTTTATGATGTACTAATATCAATGCCACCTCCGTATTCCGAAGGGGCCAAAGAAAAAGTATGGCCAAAGATTGAATCGCCTCAGGGAATAGAAATGAAAGCTACCCAGAGAGATCTACGGCGTTACAAGGCACTCCGATGGGCTTTGTCTTGTCGATCTTCTCCTCCAAGTCCAGGTGCGGAATCATCGACTAGGCCGCGTCCTACATCTTCAGCAAGCACTATTCGGACTCATGATGATCCCTTACTTGATCTTCCTGAAACCGATAGTCTAATTGAACCGCTTTCTTGGTCCGCTCTCGCATATTCCGGGTTTATGTGGTGGGCGTCAGCTGGAGAACGGCGTTTGCAAACTGATGAAGAAGCAGAGAGTGATGCAATCCTTCTGACCGGCTTAAATCTTGCTCAGCCTTTGCAGATATCTGGCAAATCCACTACTTCAATATCAAGCATCAGGACTACCGACTCTCCAGCTCAACAAGAAATGGCGATCATAGCCTACTTTCATAGAATGACGACACAGATACTCAGTATACTGTCCGATATTATTGACTCCGCCGACTCAGACGATGATCGCGAGGATCAAGCTTTAAGCCCTGGAAGCGGCGAGACGAGTGAGGAGGAGCAAGGCGGGCCCGCTGTCTATGTAGGTAGTACTGATATTGCTAGGATGGGCCTAGATGTATGGAGTGCAAGCGATAAGTTATTTATTGAGGCTATTGCACAAGAATATTTCGGTGTACGCGCCCAAGTCGAAGGCAGAAATATCGATATCTGCGGAATTAAGATCTGTTAAAGTTGACAGGGGCTTTTATTATATACCTTGGAAAATTCAATCTGGATTTAAACGTGCGGGTGGAGTTATTCTAAAATTCCAGGTATTTGGAATGCTTTTATTTTCATAATATCACTATCCTTGAACGTGATCTCTGCCTTCCAGCAGACCCTCACGCTATATATGAAAGCGTATTTGACGCCAATCAATGTCATTAATGTACAGATATTAAAATTGAACAAGAAGAGAAAGTTCCTTTATTCGGCATCCGTATCTGTATTTGTCTCACTGGTATCATCGTCCTCGTCTGTGTTGCTTTCATCATCGGATTCTTCCTCAGCCGCCTTCTTTTTCTTTGGCACCGCTGCAGCCGATATGCCTCCCGTTTTCAGAGCCTGCATTTGACCGGCCAAAGAATCTATAGCGCTAGTAAGTGATAATGCCCGTGCGAATTCTTGGTTGTACTTACCCTCGTCAGGTTCACTGATATCATCTTCTGCTTCAATAGCTTCTGCTTTACTTGCCTCATCTACAACCAGTGTAACTTCCATTTTAGTGTCGAAGCCAATGTAGGAGTCGCAAATCAGGTGCATTACAAACGTATAGTGACCGGGTTGTGGTGGTGCCTGGAATTGAGCCTTGAATGTTTGCATGTTGAAATTGGGTTTTCCATTGGCATCGAATATAGGCTTGTCGAATGCTGTAAAGGTAAATGGGGGCACAGCAATCTTACCCTGCTTGCTATCTGTAAGGAAAACGTGCCACCTAGGAGACCGATCCCTGGCAAAGTAAGGTGCGTATGTAAGAGGTGGCACAATTGGTTTGTCAGATTTAGTTGCTTCGCCTTTGCCTTGCTTCTTTCGCCCCATGATAGCATCTAAATCACCTTCCTCGGGATCAACATCCTCAAGGTCCAACTCATTGACTTCTGGAACGTTGGGAGTCCCAGGAGGTATAATCCTGCCTTTAACAACTAACGATACCAGAGACCCTGGTGGGATAAACTTTTCACCGGTAACTTTAAAGAATGCTTTCTCGACTTGTAGTCTGGGTAGTTGATTTGCCACCTCTATTGCAGTTTGGTACTGGGTTTCAGTCAACAAACCCTTTCCTATGGAGAAGCCTATTCTCTTTTCTTCAGGAAGATCCATATATTGTTGCAACGTCATGTGCGTCTTCGAATCGCCCTCAATAGCTTTCGCAATGGCAGGCGTGAAATAGGGGAGCTGGAGAAGTGGAGATGCCTGTGGGGGCACAGCCTGTATCAGATTTTGACCGATTAGGTAGGATGCTAAGATAGGTGCAGTGGAACCGAAAGCAAGGGATATCGCCGTAAACGATTGATTTAAAGCCAGAGCAATAGGAGCGACCTGGAGTTTTGATCGATTAAGTGCGGCATCTTCCAATTCTACTCGACCAAGGTATGCCCATAGAAGCGCAAGGGCCTTCCGACGCGCTCCTCCTTCCAGATCCTCCAATTTTGTCCTATCTTTCACAGATAATCCTGCGCGAAGTGGAGTCACATCACCATCAGCGAGAATTCTTGCTTCAAGTTTGCTAAGTCCGGAGTCGGCTTTCTCGCCCTTCAGGATCTGTTGGTATTCTGCCCCTGTACTCAATGCGGCCAAGATACCCCCTTCTGTAATGCCTTCCTCGTACTCTCTGAATAGGCTGTTTGCGCTTTCAATAAGCACACCTTCCTTCGACATGCGTTGGGTGCCATACCACCATGTACCCACAAGATATGGTAGCAGGACACCTAACAATAATGCATACACGAGGATAACATATTTTCCATTACCTTCGGCAACGATAAATTTGGGTAAAGCAATTCCGATACTGAAACTCTGTTTTCCATCTGGGTGGCCGTATTGAATATAATTATTTCGTATTTCTTCGTCAGTGAGGGCTTTGTAAGCCTTAGTAAGTTCCACAAAATAGTCATTAAGGGATTCTATGGTCTGATTTTTTGTCGGATCAGGTCTAATCTTGTCCGGATGGAACTTTAAAGAGAGACGCTTGTAATGCGATTTGATGGCTTTTTCATCAGCCGACTATTCTAGCTGTTAGTATGTGCATGAGTTGAAAACTGTGTGATATTCTAGTGCCTTACTTCTGATATTCCTAGAATTTGATATGGATTCCATATTTTAGGTGCTGTTCGAGCAGTGACCACAATCAAATAAGCCATCAACGCTATTATGGCCCATCCAGCAATCACTGCAACCCCCCGTTTGAGCCTTCGTTCTTTCTTTTTCTGGGCCTTTTTCTCAGCATCAATCAAATCTGCATGCTCCGGTCGGAACTGTGATAATATTCGAGGCGCAGACGCTCCGGGATCTGAACTAGGCTTAAAGAGAGAATATGTTAGGGGAATAGTGATGATTCCGGAAACAGTGAGGATGAAAAACGGAAAGAATTGCCCCTAAAATACGTTAGATGAATCAAGAAATAAGGACAATAATAGCAGTAACATCGGTTTACCTGTTCATCGTAAGAATAGTCGGTGCCACTCATCTTGATAGATCGTTAGGTCACGAAGACCCGCCACCAAAGAATCTTGTGCGCAGACCAATTCAGTGGTTTTGGAGATGTATATGAACCTCAATTATGTAATATCTAATATTTCTGGATTTAGCTTGAATGACCAAAAGGCCAATATGGCTAAGGGTCTCTCCAGAATGTCGAGAAGTTATTCTATTTATCAGTCCTCGCCAAGTCCCGAAGATGAAATGTGGTCTCCAAATCTCCGACAGGGGTGCGATAAGCTAGTCTATATTAAGTAAGTTAGATTTCAACTCTACATTTTCAGCCTTGTGCCAAACAAGGCTGAGCACGGTACTTCATACTTCCACTTAAAAATTGGCATCCAGCCTCAGACATAGCCTTGATGGGCAATTCGTAAACTCAGATTCATGGGTACCTGATTCCCTAAAATACTCACGACTCCAGCCATGCCAGGACACAAACCCGCTACCCTATTATCTACAGAGAAGCAAATACAAAACAGATGTACCCTAGTTATCATCAACTAATGTAGCCATAACTCAGTTTCTCGTAGCTTCCAAAGCAGCTGTAAGTGGTACAACTCTTAGGCTGCGGCCCCTTCGTAAGCCCTTTGTCGCTTGCTGAATGGTAGGTGCTAGCTCATCTGTCCACTTTCTGAAAACGCTCTTCATATCTTTAGGGACACCCTCCAAAATGACATTGGTGACTGGTACAAATGGTCGATCCTCCGCACCTGATGCTAGAATACCATATTCCTGAGCGAATAAGAGGGCATGATTAAAAGATTCGTATTCTGATTGGGCACGAGATCCGACAATGATATATATCTCGAAGAAGGCATCTAGAATATAGACATTGGATGGGGATAAATCTGCCTGACAGAATGGATTTATTTCATATACCTTCGAAAGTTAGTAGATAAAAGTTATGATACTCTGGCTACACATACCTGGTCCTTTACCGTGGAGTCTGCACAGAACAACCGACCGCGGTATTTGGTATAGTTCGCCTTCATTCGCCAATGGTCCGCAGACTTAGGTATCTGAGTATTAGGGCCGAAAGTTTCAAGAAACGATGCGGGCTCATTCCCATCCTCTATCTCCTCAATCTCTCCAGTAAGACCAAAATCCATTCCAATGAGCCTCGCACAGCTAAGTTCATCGATCCCACTACCCTTACCCTTCCAGAGATAACATTTGCCTGTCGGCGTAGAAATAAGATATGGAAACCCCGAACACAAACTCGCCGGAGAATAATCCACCTCATCAAATGCAATCTGCCCAACATACTGTCGTCCACAGAGTATATGAGGGGCTAGCGAATCATATTTATTGGATGTACCTCTCCGTATAATTATAATACCACCAAGGCTCTGGACGAACTCTGCAGTCTCTTTCCCTTGTATAATCTTGACGAGAGTACCACCAAAGCTCTTTGCCTCTCGTTCGGCAACTCTTTCTGCGCTACTAGCGACTCGAGGAGGGACGTCGTCGCCGACCCAGAAATAGGCCTCGGATATCTTTTTACCCATAGCATCACCGAAGGTATGGAACCCCAGATACATATTGCCTTCGAATAAAATCCGCTCTTGATGGTTTGGGACGGGTATTTTCTTACCGTCATCAGAAAGTTGATATAAGCTTGACCGAAGAGTTTTGATGATGGGAGGTAAATTTGTGTTCGAGGACAATATTGTCAGGGTATCTGCTGTGTATTTAGACTGCTTCCTTTCCGTAAAAAAATCTGTCAATGGGGTTGGTGTGTCTGAGTTATGCTGAGCCGAAGGAAGGGGTTTCTTAGTAGACACTGGTGGGCGATTTAATGGCTCAGCATTTGATTTTGTCTCAGGCACTCGGGGCAACTGTTTTTCTGCTAAATTAGGTGTAGCAGTCCGAGCACTAAAGGCGCTGCCTGGTTCTTTTGGGGGAGGCTTAGGATGCAAGCCCGCCTCTTGCATGGCGGTATCTTCATCTCTCTGTGTCGGTAGCTTCACAGGAGATTTTGCCCTCGGAGGGGTTACAGATATCTGCTCGTTTGCAGGACGATTCCACATAGCCGCTACATTCTTAACTGATACAGCTGGCTCAACGTCGGTTTTGCCCACCACATTTGTCTTCACAGTGGATAATGGAGCTGAAATTGACTTGGCTTTCTCCGTTGATAATATCTCACTTCCTGCTATTGTGAACGTTTTGGACACCAATTCGGGTGATTTACTTGGAGGTTCAGGCTTTGATTTAGGAGTATGCGGGGGTACCTCAGTGGTTATTGCAGCAATTTTTTTTGCCAACTCTGGCGCCGGATTTTTTGAGCCCTGTGATGGCTTTGGATTTATCGTATGAGGTTCCGCTTGTTTTGAACTTCCTGAGGCTTCCTGAAGAAACTGAGACCGTCTTTTTATGTCCAACTTACGAGGGGAAGTAGGCTCCGGGATTGATTCCTCCATTGAAGAACCCATAGGCGAAGATCTTGAGGATTCTTGGCTCTGGCTCTGACGTATAGTGAGCGGTTTTGTTTCTGAGCCTGTTGATATTTTCAGTGGCCGATCGGTTGCTTCAGTAGTTGGCTTTGCTACAAATGTTTGGGTGGGTGTTTTCCTTTTTGGGCCTCTTGCGCGTCCTTTTGTCATATGCGTCAGTTGGGGCCCAGCTTGAGGCGTATCCCCACCGCCTCCCGAAGTGGTAATATTACTAGAACGCTGGGTCGAGGTGGGATGTACTGAGGGTGGCCCTCTTGCTAATAATCCGGCAAGTGCAGGGTTGAATCTTTCAGCAAGCTTCCCAGCCTGGAGTCGGCCTGGGGCACTAATTTCTTTTTGGAGGGGGACTGGACTTGCAGACTTCGGAGATTCCGTTAGCTCACTGGAGACTGACTGCTCCAATTCTTTGACAATGGTGTTCGATCTCCCAAGGGCTCGTCTTTTGGCAATTGCTTCAGGAATGGAGGTATCGCTTCCTACTGTTGGGGTTCGAGTGATGCCTTTGCCCTCAATCTGGGCTTTCTTAAAATCCTCCTTCTTCTTCAATATTGCATCTTTAAATTCATCTACATGCTCTGTCTTCTTCGGTCCTCCAGTAATATTCAGCCCGGCTTTGCCACGCGTGATGTTATCCTTGAGCAGATCAGGAGCTACGTAATTTTGTGTTTTGGTTCTTCGAAGCTGACCAAATACGTTTTTGAACTCGAGCTCTTCACTTCCGCTATCACCGGGAAGAGGCTGACGCGGTTTCAACGGCGGCTTGAAATCTTTTTTAGGGAGAGCTTCATCCTTGGTATCATTGCTGACGGGAGTCTCCGTTAGCTTAGGGGAACCAGTTCCTTGATCACTGCTACCCCCTACAATGCCTTTTTGCTGGCCGGCAGAGGACGCGCCAGTAGAGTTTCCGCTAGCATTGGGCGGAGACGCAACGCCACTTGGAAACGGCGATTTGAGCAAACCACCAACATTAACTTCGTGCTTGCGAGTACCTGTAGACGGACGGCCCAAATCAACGCTTGCCTTTTTTGTCCTGTTGAGCTCAGACATCCAAGCAGGCTGTTGCTGGGATACAACAGACGGTTTTAATTTGGGTGATTCTGGCTTATTCAGTGCATTTTCAAGCCAGCTAGACTTTGTAGGGCTCCATCGTCTCTGGTCCATAGTTTTTGACGGGCTTGCTGGAGGTGTTGTTTCTAGCTGATCTGGAGTTGCAGCTTGCAACTTCTCTTGATTGTCCTGAGAACTTGTCGGAACATCGGCTTGGTCTCCCATGGCAGATTTAGAATCGCTCTGGTCAGAAGATGGTCCCTGGGAATGGTCCACGCTCTGCTCATTTTGTTGTACATCACGAACTGGAGATGTCCCAACAGAGCTAACATCACGACTGCCCCGATTTCCCGCAATAGAGTTGCCACGTTTCAGGCCAGGGGTAGCCTGAACGCTCCATCTTTTGCTGACACTATCAGACCTCTTCATCATAGCACTTTGCACAAACCCTCCCATCCCTTTAGTAGGGGAGACCGGTCGATCCATTCTCTCCGGTGAAAGACGGCCTTGGGTAGGAGACATAGCAAGGCCACGAGACTCTTGAGGAGGGTCCAGCTTCTGGGAACTCATAGAGGGTACTACGGAACTTGACGATCGATGCCTTGCGGGAGCCGTTGATGAAGGAGGTGCCGAACCTTCTCCAGAAGCACCATCATGTTGTGACAAATTGGAGGTCTGGTCACTGCTTTCAATATCAGATGTGTTACGGGACATTCCTGGTAACTGTACGGGGACAGATGATCCGTGGTGTGACCTCTCCTCTTCCTCAACCTGATTGCGTCTGTAAGCTGGCGAACTCTTCCCTCTGTCTGCAGTCTGCCGGAACCAAGCTGGGTCCTTAGAAGCTAAGGATTGTGCAATCTGCTCGCGAGACAACGTAGGCTCCGTAACGGTAGGTGAAGCTTCGGATGTCTGCGTAGTTTTTGGGGATCGTGCTGCGTTTTCTGCTGCTACCAGCGATAACGGTCTATTTCGTGGATGATCGGCTGATTGAGAGCTCGGCCGCCGCTGCCATGATAAAGGCGAATTTCTTGAAGGCATAGCGGTAGAAGGAGATGGCTTTGTCGAGACACTTCTTGACATATCCAGGTCTTTTTCTTCCTTGTTTATGCTGTCGGACCCGGGGCTTTCTGTCTCTAGAGGTGCTGAAGAGCCCGTCAACCGTTCTAGAGCATCATCTACTGGGTCGTCTTGTTGGGCTTCTACCGGACTTCGATGTTCGCTGCCAGAAGGCTCTGGAGGAGGTAAACTGATGGACTGGACGGGAGTCCTGCTAGCTCTTGGAGTACTCGCAGGAGAAGACTTCGTGGGAGAAATAGACCTAGCACGCTCTAAGTTGTAGACTGTCAGCAAAAGAAAGAATGCGGCGCCGAGAGGGTTATCCCCGTCTCAGACTTACCAGCCCTACGAGCCTGCCTCTCCAACTTCCCCTTCAAAATCTCTTCCTCTAGCTTTCTATTGCGTTCCTCATCCTCCTGGTCTCGTCGGTCTCCCAGCTCTTTGATCCGCTGCAAAAAGTCGTTGACATCTTCAGAGCCGTCCATCACCGTTGAAGACATATCAAAAACCTTGGGGTTCTCTTGTGTATATTTGCAAACACCAACCAGTCACAGCCACTCTAGAGATGAGGGATAATCTACATCCGGCTCTAGGGTATAGATGTCGTTGGCCAATTCCCGGAAGATAACGAGTTTTACGCTGCAGCAAGCCTTCGTCACTTTCCGCAAATCGCTTGGCTCTGGTTTGATGCAGTACTTAACGTATTAAAGTCAATAGGGCAGCGTACTATGAACAAGGTGGAAGTTCGGCACAACACTTCCTGTTGCCCTGTTTATTCTGCTCTATTCTGCACAGGGTTGAATATGTACTGATTCTTTCCTTGTATCTCCCGAGAAGCGCGACTTAAGACCGCCGGTTGCTGCGTTTCCATCTTTTGTTTACTATCCCCCACATACGCGCTTACTAGTACTGTAATTCGTAATCGGTAGTGAACTCAGAGAGCGCTCTGATCACCCACCGAAATCTGGGCGCTGTCCAACTCACTCTTTTTCATCTCCCGAATCCATATCTGCCCTCCTAGTTATGGCTAATAGAGAAATAGTCTCGCTTTGGCATCTTCTACGACCCAAGCCAGTCCTTCTTGTAGATTGACGCCGGTTATGGCACTGCATCGGAGAATGTTCCACTTGTGTGTCTTAATACTTTTCAGCTGAAGCCCCTGTTATTTTTTGTTAGCGGATCCGTTGCTGACTTAGGCCATTATTATTATTGAACCTTCTCAATCTCAGTTTCATCCATGCATCCATTAACATCGGTCTTGTTGGCAAACACGAGAAGACTCGCTCCTGCGAGTCTCTTTGCGACAGCGTGTTAGCAGCAACAATAGTAGTTAGAAACTGGATGTTTACTTCTTCCTGCAAAAGACCATGCAGTTCCTCTCTGCAGTCGTCCACTCTGAGTCTATCAGTGGCGTCAACGACCCAGATCAAAGCATCTGTCTTCTCAAAGTAATTCCTCCAGTAGGAACGAAGTGTCTTCTGGCCGCCAACATCCCCTAAGAGCGTGGTTAGTAGAATTCTCAACTAATCTTGCCTCGGCCTATGTACATATATTGAGTCGATAACTTGTTTTAAAGTCAGTACTACGTTTCCAGGGAACTAGGCAAGTTTACCCCTCATATTCAATGGTCTTGATAATGAACCCGAGCGTGGGACTAACGGTGTTGACATCCTCGTTCATTATTTTTTTCACTATCGTTGTTTTTCCCGCATTATCTAGCCCGCTTTTTCATGATCAGCTATCAGCAAAACTCAGTCATCTCCTAGGAGGATATGTACAGCATCAAGATCCTCATTTCCTTATCCTTCAGTCTTGCTTTCCGCAAAATTGATAGCATCTTCCACGTCGTTGCAATTGCGGTGGTAGTAGTCAAAGCCTGATTAATTTATGCAGAAACAGTGAAAGTTTAGAACTGAATTATTTCTTTAGGTCTTCATCCTCCATCATCACGTGATCTAGTTTTGACCTGGTGCTACATTCTCAGCGAAAGATTATAGAAAAAATTCCTACGAAGTGGGAAATTATGAAACCGGATCTTGTTATCTAAGGTATCTTGAATGTTAGGTAGGATTTCTTGAACAATTTGAGGCCTAGCCTAGTCTAGTAAAATATTCAACCTCCCCTTTATGTTCATCTTAGTCATAGCTTCTACTTGATTTGGGTGGTGGGTAATATATCACAACACTGTATACCAACTCCTAATTAGTCAAGGCCTAGCCAATTTACTCAGTAGCCTCGTTATGCTTTGACGTCTGAAAGCGAGCTTCCAAGCATCGCTAGCCTCCTTTTTTTTGTCACACATTAACGCTCGATCACAGGAACCCCTGTGAAGCGCTCACCCAGAGAGAGATAGTAAGGAAAAGTAGCGTCTCTTTCTTGTTAACGAGAATAGATGTGATGACACCTATGTGAGTTTTATCTTTCAGATTTCTCTCCCACATCTACACAAAATTTCCCGTGGTTCTATAGCGTCAGACTGTTAGTCGGATTATTACTACCTAACAGTTGGTGCTCTGTTCAAGTGATTCTGAGTTTCGATGTCATACCAAAGATCAGATCGCGTCCGACAGCTGGAGAAGCCCATCAATACTTCTACTAAGGAGAAGACTCCTATTAACAAAGTCCCATTGTACTTCTTACTATAGCACTTTAGTTAGAAATACTGACATACTTTAGGTGTGAAAGGACGGATCTCCCACCAGAAGCTGCTAAGCTACTGCTTACTCCACAAGATCTTCTTCAGCGTGCATCAGGAGGCCTATCGACTTCACGTTGGGCAACTCCTGTCGAACATGCACATACCACGAAACACAGCGGTATGCCATTGTTGAAAGAACAATCTATGAATCTTAATACTGGAGGATTAGGTGGTGGCCTTTCCAGTTCACGTTGGGCCCAGCCTACATCATACACAAAACCACCTCAACCAACTACAACGATGCCGCCGCTCCGCTCTCATTCCCAGATGGACAGTTGGACTACCACGCAGAAACCACCTGCTATTATCGTGTCGTCTCCTATCAATAGTCAAAATGGCTCACCGATATCTTTCGACAGCCCTGGAGGCGTAGTCTTGCCGAAGCAAGATATACACGCTGCAACACGACACCTTCGGAATCCCGAAAATACGTTATCCGATACTAAGTACAAAAGCACTGATCCTAAATATCTGTCTGTAGTGCAGACTTCTTTTACCAGTGGTAAACAAAATATGACACCTGAAGCGCAGAGTAGGGGTAATAAAAGACCTATTCTCATCTCTTCCTCCGATGAGTATTTCAAATTGATGGGCTTGAGAATGATTGGAGGCCGAATTATTTCATCTTCAGTAGAAAATTCGAAGACCTCACCTCCTTCACAAGATGCAGAGGATTGGAATCAGACTCCTGACTGTGATGCATGGCAAGAAGAAGCAACCGCTTCAAATTCCAACAGCCCTTCTCTAAAAGAGAGTCCGGTCGCTCCTTTACGAATTTCTACGCAAGAAAAACACGATGATCCAACTTTAGGCAATCAAGTGATTAGTGATAGCTCTGTTCTATCACAACAGGGTTACCAAAAGGAGTCAGTCAAACTCCCACCCCACCTAGCTGCCATTTATGAGAAACAAAACAAAGAATTGCATCCTAAAATTCAAGGTGGCGGACAAGAAAGAGCAACAGAGGTCCCTTTCCCTATCCCACCGCAACTGGCTACTGCCGCTCCATGGGTTGTCAAAGATGAACAGCATCCACAGATCCAAACTTCAACCAATGAAGAAGGATGGAAGGTTCGCGCCCAGTCATACAAGTCACCCCAGTCCTGTGGAGACAGAAGCGTGCTGGAGTTAAGTGAAAGTCTTAACTTCGATGATCCTGTCTGTGAAACTATTATGCACCAGGGCCCCAAAGAAGTGGTAAGGGCAAACCAGGGTAGAGATCCAAACATCGAACTCAACTGGGGAGACACTGGTCTACCAGCGCCGTTAGAGTGCGAGCGTTGGCTTGATACCAGTTACATTCCAGATTACATCACTGAATGGATAAACGGTATACCTGATTGGCCGAAGACTGGAGTGTTCGACTTATCTGCGGCATCTTTTCTATTTGGTACTGCCGTAATGAACAACGATGGAAGGCTCATGGACCACCCAGAACAACCACATACGATACCAGGTAAGCCACACTGCTCTGTACCCAAGGCACATTCAAAATCTGGTGCTTTAGCGATTCCTTGACTAAATTCATCCAGATCTTGAGCATTCCGATAATGTAACAAAGCAGCTTACACAAACATCAGAGCTAGAAGCTTGCAGCGCTACCCGGAAAAAGGAAAGACATCGAGGCCGGGCTTATAAAGCTAGGCAATCTGAGTGGGAACGCCAGTTAGATCTTCTCAACGCTCCACCAGAACCGCATCCATTTGCCCCCGCCATTGACATTTACTTGAAACCTGCAGACGAGGGAGACATTGCCGGCATCACCAGGATTTACAACTACTATGTTACGAATTCCACTGTTCCAGAAGATCAAATTCCAGTTGAGGAGAGTGATATCAGATTGCTTCTCCAAAGTTGCAAGGAAGACAAATATCCAATCATTGTTGCTATCAAAGGCAGCCCACCCTCATTTGACAAGAAGCCGAAATTCAGTTCACGACAAACGGCTCAACAAGCAATTACAACAGAGCTTGCGGTCATCGGATTTGCATTTTCAGAACCCTATAATTGTGGCATAACTGGTGCGCGAACTGGTCGCTCTCGTTATACTGCTCGTCTCAATCTCTTCACCCATCATCAGTTTACGCGAAAAGGTGTAGGCCGCAGCCTCATGGACCGCCTCCTTCAAATTATGTCAGCTGGATACGCAGCCAGAGACGGTTATTCATGGATTAACCCGGAGAACAGCCCAACCTACATGACTGGTGGTGTTGGTAGATGCCATCAGATGATTATAGAACTACCCTGTTCGAAGGACGATCCAAATTATGCGTGGGTTAAAGCTTTTCTGCAAAAGTTCTATTTCAAAGAAGAAGCAAAACTCATCTCAGTCGCAAGGAGCTCTATTCACAGGGCGATGGCAACATGGCTGGATATTGCCTTGTTCCAATGCGAGGCTATGCATGGCGATGAGTTTGATCCCTACCTCTAGAGGGAGCAGCAGC
The DNA here is from genome assembly GCA_021399445.1 of Xylogone sp. PMI_703. Taxonomy (NCBI): domain Eukaryota; kingdom Fungi; phylum Ascomycota; class Leotiomycetes; genus Xylogone; species Xylogone sp. PMI_703. Next base: position 3,247,491 of record JAJTUQ010000002.1, on the reverse strand, counting down.
TATCCAAGGCATGCGCCCAAAAAGTAGTTCTTCTAGCTAAAGGGTTATGATGTATATCTAACCACACATAAAGAACCTACCAGGCCAATCATTTCTTCTTCTATTGATGAAGAGTTCAGACTCGATACCTAGATTCAGGAATACTGGGTCTGCAATGGTTTCTGGAGGCTTTTCTATATTACCTCTTTATTTCAACAATCAAACATGGTAACAGGCGTTTTCACGAGTTCGTCGAAAGAAAATTTCCAGCGCTAAAACAGGGGGGCTAATTTGGAACCTTTTCTGATATCTTAATTGCTTTTTATTTCCCGACCATCAGGAGCTCTGCTAGCATCATCCTGAGATATGCTGTATTTGTAGTAAATGACTTCTCTGCGCATTGCAGATCCGAAATAAAATTCATTTAAATACGTCACGGATCTAATACCGAATAGAGAAATGCATAGGTATGATTGTGACCTCGGGTTTTCAGATACGGTCTCCTGTAAGTGGTGCAAGTAGATAAAACTAAGCTAGTCTATTTACAGCCGACTGTGCATATTCTGCCGTAAAAATTATGGCGGTCAAGAAGCTGATTTCTACTTTCGCCATCACTAGCAAAGCATTTACATGTGAATTATACCTGCCCAAATTGACTATATCATGGCGCCACAAAAGAAAAATTCCATAGAAGATGATTTTATCTTAACGATTTCTGATAACGAAGAAGACTCGGGACCCAATTACGACGAACTCCCTGACTCACCCCCTCATTCCAGCAAGAAGCGCAAGAGACAAGTGCAAGATTCCAATGACAAGTCTAAAAAGAAAACCAAAAGGCAAAAGAAGTCAGACATTAACGGTGTAAAGAATTCTAATGAAGGCGTTTGGGGTGCAAAAGATGAAGATGATGGGGCGATAGACTCGGATTTTGAGTTTGCTATAGACACGGCCGAGGCGGGGCTTGAGGAGTTCGAGGGTTGGGGATTCGAAGGTGCAAAAGCAGCACTGGATGCAAAAGGAACAGGAGATAAAAGATCTGTTGATATTGATGAAATCATAGCGCGAAGAAGAGACAAGCTCGCGGGTAAAAAAACAGATGCATTAGATTTGGATAAAGAAGAGGAAATAGCAGCAGAGAGCAGTGATAACGAGGACAAGGAAGATGCTGGTAAAAATCTCAATGCTGCACTTGAGGACTCTGGGGATGAATTTATGGCTGCAGATGGCTTCGGGATGGGGGTACGATCGGACGAGGAGGAGTCTGTTGCTGAAGATCGGGAACACGACGAAGGCGACGAAGACGAACGTGCGGGAGAAAATTCGGATGATGATTCAGTCGCCTCTCCTGCACCCCACCCGGATGATTTAAGGGCTGATGAATCAGAATCTTCTGATGATGAGAAAGAAGAGGATGTAGAGGAGATAGCGCGCCAAAAAGCATTTTTCGCACCAGAGGAAAAACCTGCTAAGGGTTCCAAAGTTGCCATACCTACTACTTTCCAAAGCATGTCATTATCGCGACCAATCCTAAGAGGACTTACCGCTGTAGGTTTCTCACAGCCCACTCCGATCCAAGCAAAAACTATCCCAGTAGCTCTCCTCGGGAAAGATGTTGTTGGTGGAGCTGTCACTGGTTCAGGAAAGACTGCAGCCTTCATTGTCCCTATACTCGAACGTTTGTTATACAGACCCAAGAAGGTACCAACAAGCAGAGTCGCTATTCTTATGCCAACTCGTGAATTGGCAATCCAATGCCACTCCGTAGCAACAAAGCTGGCGAGTCATACTGATATCAAATTCTGTCTGGCAGTCGGAGGTCTCAGTCTCAAAGTACAAGAAGCTGAACTTCGTTTGCGGCCCGATGTTATCATTGCCACTCCTGGCCGTTTTATTGATCATATGAGAAATTCTGCCAGCTTCACGGTTGATACCATTGAAATTCTTGTTCTTGATGAAGCTGATCGAATGCTTGAAGCTGGTTTTGCTGACGAGCTCAATGAGATTCTTAATACAATTCCAAAGTCGAGACAGACGATGTTATTTTCCGCTACAATGACTTCATCTGTGGACGATTTGATCCGTGTTGGACTCAATCGCCCGGTAAGGCTGCTTGTTGATTCGCAGAAGTCAACAGCTGGCACCCTTATACAAGAATTCATCCGTCTACGTCCTGGCAGAGAAGGGAAACGAATGGGCTCTTTGCTATATCTTGTTAAGAATGTGTACACAGACAAAGCTATAATCTTCTTTCGACAGAAAAAAGAAGCCCACAGAGCTCGGATCATTTTTGGACTCTCTGGACTCAAAGCAGCAGAATTACATGGTAGCATGAGTCAAGAACAAGTAAGTTTCTAGAAATTTCAAAATCGAAACCAAGCTAATGATTCAGCGTATCACAAGCGTTGAAGCTTTCCGAGACGGCAAAGTGTCATTCTTACTAGCTACTGACTTGGCCTCTCGAGGTCTCGATATTAAAGGAGTAGACACAGTTATCAACTACGAGGCACCACAATCACACGAAATCTATCTGCACAGGGTCGGGCGTACTGCCCGTGCCGGTAGATCAGGGCGTGCCTGCACGCTGGCAGCCGAATCAGACAGAAAAGTTGTGAAGGCAGCCGTCAAAGCAGGTCGATCTCAGGGTGCGAAGATTGTCAGCCGAGTCATAGAAGCTACTGAAGCGGATAAGTGGGCGGAAAAGGTTACAGAGATGGAGGACGAGATTAAAGAGATCCTCAAGGATGAAAAGGAAGAGAAGGCTCTCGCTCAAGTTGAAATGCAGGTCAAAAAGGGGGAGAATATCATGGCGCATGAGGACGAGATTAAAGGCAGACCTCGGAGAACGTGGTTTGAGAGTGAGCACGAAAAGAAGAAGGCGAGGAAGATGGGCACGGCAGAATTGAATGGGATCGATAGTGTCCTGAAAAAGAAGCCCGGAAAACTCAGTAATAAAGACAAGAAAAAGTTAGACGATCGAGATATGAGGGCGGGAGGTAAGGTCTGGAAGAAAGGAAGGGCGGAGCGCGAAGGGAAAGGAGCATTATTGCAGCAGAAAGGCACAAAGAAATCAGGTTCTAAAAGGCCTGGCAAGGGCAAACCGATCAAGAGGCGGTAGTAAATATGAAAGAACCAAATCATAGGTATTATATATACTAAGCATTCATACAGTGTCTGAGTGTGTAGAATAATAGGTGGTACGTAAATAAACAAGACCTAATTAACTCAGTGTATTTAAAGGAGCTGGATTCATCTCAACTTTTCAAGCCATCATCTTTCAGATAACTTGGAAGTTTCCTAGTCGCTCCTCATCAAGCCCGACCTATTAGTTGTGCACTAGTATGTAGACTAGCATTGTACACGGTAAGTACTTAGCATTTTCCTCGCATAAGATGAGTGGCGTTCATTTACCTATCTCAGTTATTTTGTGCGATCGATAGTTAGCAGAACACCCAATTTTGAAACACGTCAGCAAACCCAAACTGGCCTTCTATGGATTGTGATTCATGAACGAGATGGGGCCCCTCCGCACTGCTAAGCATTTTAGCTGTGAGAATAGAGTTGGATTATACATTCAGAGCGATGACACGATTACCTGTTATCCGTAACCTGATAGAGTAGGTTGAAACAAAGCCCCACCATCCCAGATCTATCACTAATCCTCAGTTATAAAAACCAGCTCTCTATCTGTCAACTCCTCTCATCATCTAATTACTTTTAGGCATCTCACTCATAAAAATCCCAGAACGATGTCCCATCTCGTCCAAGCAGGTCTTGAGAAAGAAGTAAAACGCAATCCCCATGGCGATTTTAAAAAAGTTGAAGCAAGCCGGGAACCCTGGGACAGCAAGCTCAGTTTCAACCTCAAACAGACCAAGCAACCTGACTGGAAGTACGGCGGTGGTGCAAACGACGCTGGGGAGTCACTGAAGAAACAGCATATTGAAATTGACCCATTTGGAGAAGGTCGCTCTCCAGCCTCTAATTACAAGCTACTAATCTCTGGTATCATTCCGCGACCAATTGGATTTGTCAGCACCAGATCAAAAGATGGGAACAGCAGCAACCTGGCACCTTTCTCATACTTTCAGGTTATTAATCATGATCCGCCATTGTTTATCCTTGGCATTGCAGGCGGCTTTGATCAATCTAAAGACACCATAGTGAATTTGAGGGACACAGAAGAGTGTACTCTGAATATCATCTCAGAGCATTATATTGAAGCCGCCAATGCTGCTTCGATTAATAGTCCATATGGAATGAGCGAGTGGAGTCTCTCTGGCCTCACGCCTGCTCCTTCTACTACCGTAAAACCAAGCCGTGTAAAGGAAGCCATCTTTTCCATTGAAGGGAAATTGGAAAGTGTGAGAGAGTTCGAGAGCCGATCTAAGCCTGGGAGAAAGAGTGGCTCGCTCCTTGTTATCGAAGGCACGAGGTTCTGGGTACGAGAAGATGCACTTAATGAAGGAAAAGACATAATTGATCCGGCAGTGAGTTTTGAAGGATTTTTCTTACATGTACTATATTAATTCTGAATAATTTTAGGTTCTTAGACCCATGAGCAGACTCGGTGGAATCACGTACGGACGGTTGACTGAAGGACTAGAGCTTCCACGACCGGATTTCGAGGAAGCGTCCAAGTCAGGGCAATTGGATGGACTTGTTGATACCAAGGTAGATAGGCAGTGATTATCTTACTTCCCTAGATGCTCATAGTTCGTATAGACTTCAAAGATCTAGTGGAAAGATCTAGTGGATCTATATTATAGTACGTCTTGATATTCAAGCAGTTTACGTTTTATGTTATATCTCAGGAAACTTTAGTGATTGGAGGGTGTAGCAATATAGAATGGGCCGGTAGACTATCTGGACGGTATGCTGTGATTGAATTTTAGCCCAATTTGAACTTCCTGCTATCGAGCGTACATCATGGAGCTCAATAACTTAAGTTCGATGGAGTATTTCTTTACGAGCTGTTTGTTGTATAAGTGATTATTAGGATAATTAGTTAACTAACCTATACAATACCTTTTATTCCTGTTTAACTGCATATTAGGTTGGGGAGATTACAGTTATGATTAATCTAAGGGAGCTAATGCCGAGCTTTTAGTTGGCAACGATGAGCCTAAAAATGCCTCGGCTGTGCTACGGATTTTCTAAGCACTACCCCACACCTAGCCTGCGGTAACTCACGCTGGTCCCCTAATAAGTAATACCGGTACAGTAAGCCGAGGACGAGACCTCAGAGCTACAAAGCTCTGGGGAAGTTCTCAAATATAACCGTATCCGTCTCTGGTTTTACATGGTTTCAAAGCTCTTATAATCTCCGATAATTTATATATATAGAGAGAACATTGTGACCATGTCGACACTCAAATACGAGACTGAGTTGAAGGAGTTCCCGTCGATCTTCTCATTGAAGGGCAAGGTTGCTGTCGTGACTGGCGGTTCTCGAGGATTAGGACTTCACGCTGCATCTGGGTGCGTGTACAGTTAACGCTATTAAGACCGTATAATTGAGAATAAGTACTAATATCGATCAATAGACTTCTCCAAGCTGGCTGCTCCAAGGTTTACATAACGTCCAGGAAAGCAGCAGCATGCGAAGCGGCTGTTAAAGCGCTCAACGCGCTTCCTAATCTCGCTCCCGGCGCACATGCTATTTCCGTCCCAGCAGACAGCTCAAAGTTCAGCGAGGTGGAGCGCTTGGTCAAAGAAGTCTCTCAAACTACAGATCATGTTGATATCTTATTTGCCAATGCCGGTGCCACATGGGGCGAGTCTTTCGATACGCACCCCGACAGCGCATTTGCTAAAGTGATGGATTTGAATGTCAAGAGCGTGTTCAACACTGTTCGGCTGTATGTTGGATTATTGTAGCTGGCTATCCCTCTCACTAATAGTGCTGAACAGTTTCGCTCCTCTATTACAGAAAAATGCTACTATTGAAGATCCGTCCAGAGTCATTATTACTGCATCTGTCGCCGGCCTTGGAGTCGGAACTCTTGGTAAGAATGCAACATTCGGGTACTCGGCCTCCAAAGCTGCAGTCCTCCATTTAGGGAGGAATTTAGCTATTGATCTGGGACCAAGGGGTATCCTGGTGAACTCCATCGCTCCAGGATTCTTCCCTTCTAAAATGGCCAACGGCCTAATTGAACTGACGGGCGGTGTGGAACAACACGCCGCACAAAATCCGAATAGACGGATCGGAAAGCCAGAAGACATTGCTGGAACCGTAGTCTTCTTGTGTAGTAGAGCAGCGTCGCATATCAACGGCGTCACGATCCCAATTGATGGGGGTGAATTGTGGAACCGCGGTAGCGGGGTTACAACATCGGATGCTCAGGCGAAGCTATAGATATCATAGACGTTGTTTTGTAGTTATTAATATAGTGAGCACTTGAATGAACTTTGTTGCACCACTGAGCTGAGTTATTTTTTCATTGTCTTTTCCTTGCCGTCCAGAAACTAGCTCTGTATGTGTTTTGCATCATACTCTGGGGATTTTGAATATAAGGCGCCGTAATTCCAGATTCTCTCTTTTCTATATCGAATCCCATTTTCTCTATCAATGCTATAACCTCATCATCTGTCAGCTCTACACTACCAGGTTCCGCAATGCCTGGTGGAGGAGATTCATTAGAAAGAGCTCTAGAAAGCATGATAGTGCTCATTTACCTGCGTTGTTAGGATCTGGATTAGCATTTAAGCCTTTCCCATGTGTTCCGGGTGCATTATTCTCGAAATGCCAAAGAAGAGGCCCAATATTGATGAGTAAGCCGCCAGGTTTGAGACAGTTCTGTATTACTTCGAAATACCTAATGATGTTCGGTGCAGTATCCAGGAAGAAGACCGTGGCAACTGCATCAAACATAGATTTATGATTTTCGTCGCCATAGAGTAGTAGGAAATCCGATGCACTCATACTCATGTCCCCCGGAGGGTATTCCCCTCTTATGTCTCCAGCTAGGAATGTCCCAGGATGCACATCCGGAATTCTAAAATATTCTAGATGATTTGAACGGTTCCTAAGATTTGAAAACGAGTGGATCCACGGATATATAGTATACTCCTTTGCTCTAGAACAGTGATTCAAGATATATGAGCTAGCGAGCAGTTGGTGATAGCTTATTTCGTTGCCCTCGGTATCAAATCCTTCGGAGCTGAGATCGAAAACAAGACGACCTAGCCCTGCCCCTGGAACCAGAACCTTTAGAGGTGGTACTGTGGAGGATCTGTTTGCACGCTCTTGGTGTAGAACCTGGATAACAGGCCCATAGCATATACTTCGTTCAGAAGCACCCTCTTCTGACCAATCACGGTAGAACTGTCGGAGTGTACTCCGTGCCTTTTCCATATCATTGGAAGTAGCCGTTCCTCTCCAGTCATTAGGATCTTTCTCTTCATCACTTTTACCTCTTGGTTGGATTGACAATCCAAATGACTGTAGTCCACAATGTAGTATTGCATATGCTAGCTCCGCATTCTTGTCAATAGCATCATCGACAGCATTGAGGGTGTCGAGATATGAAAATGGTGGTGCTGCAAGAAGTTCCCAGTGTGCTCTTGGTAATGCATAAAATGATTGTCTTCTTAAATGAGTGGTGTTATATTTTGCAACCTTAGAATATTGACTACATAGCGTTTTCAGCATTTCCTTCCCCATTATTTAAAAAGAAAAATGATTCTTGATCATGAAACCAAAAGCACAACAGGAGTACCGAATCAATCAACTATAAGACCTTACAGAGAGACGTAAAAAGAAATACGCCAACTTGATTGACGACCTAGTCGTAAAAGCATATGCTGTGCGATATATTTCTCCGGATGATAGCTCAAAGTCATCCGCAAAGACTTTACTTACAAGAATGAATCGAGTGCCGCAAACAAGACTCTTTTCTCTTCTTCATTTTCAAACTCATTGCCATCCCACTCAGTCTCTGACATATCTATGAGATATAGAGTATTTTACTGCGCCGAGCTTGAAACCTCTTATAGTGTGCTCGGAGGCGGTGGATTTATGGTGAATTAGGTGAGCTTACGGAGGTATTGACAAGGCTGAGATTGATTACTAATACGAATGCCGGTGGTAAAGTTGCCGCTTGACAGGGTTGTCAATACACTCCGCGTTACAACCACAACTTCACTTTGCAACATCACCAGCAACTGAACAGCATCGCTCAAGCTGCCTTCAGCCATGGAGGCTGGTTCTAGGCAGTATGGCATCACGCCTCCGCTTTCGACGGCGCTTCCGACAGAAGAAGAGATACAAGCTACCAATGCACTCGTCGAAGAGCTTCGTAGACAGAACAACTATGAGAGCGCTTCGGAAACCAATAAGAGGTGAGTTTATCCAAAGTAGCAAGGGATTATCAATATTACTTATCGTCGTAATCCAATCTTCTACAACATGAAATCTTACATTTGTATACTTTCAGGGCCACTGTCTTGACATCACTACAAGCAATCACCGAGGAATTCGTGAGACGCGTTAGCAAAGCACAGGGAATGGCCGAACATGTTGCGAACGCTGCAGGCGGCAAAATATTCACGTATGGAAGTTATAGACTTGGCGTTGTTGGGCCCGGTTCCGATATAGATGCTCTTGTTCTCGTACCGAGCCATGTCACTCGTGACGATTACTTCAAATACTTCCCTGATTTGCTTGTTGAGATGGCGCCTGAAGGAGCTATAACAGATCTCACCCCGGTGGTAGACGCTTTTGTTCCAATTATTAAATTCGAATATTCGAATATCAGCATTGATCTTATTTTCTCTCGACTACAACTGAGTCAGATACGAAAGGATTTAACATTGCAGGATACCAAGTTATTACGGGGGCTGACCGAGACGGAACTTCGTTGCATTAATGGTACTAGAGTTACAGATGAGATACTTGAACTTGTCCCGCAGAAGTCCGTTTTCAGAACGGCGCTTCGAGGTATCAAGCTATGGGCTCAACGAAGAGCCATTTATGCCAATATTATGGGATTCCCCGGAGGAGTTGCCTGGGCTATGCTCGTCGCCCGCGTCTGCCAGCTATACCCTAAGGCTACGCCATCTACTGTCCTGTTGAAATTCTTTCGCATCATGGAGAGATGGCAATGGCCGCAGCCTGTAATGCTTAAGCATATGGAAAAAGGAGATTTGAATGTTCGAGTCTGGAACCCAAAGGTACGTCATTTCTCCGTACAAACAACAAGTACTATGGCCATCTAATAATAGAAAGGTTTACCCACGAGATGCTTATCATTTGATGCCAATCATCACTCCTGCCTACCCCCAGATGTGCGCGACTCATAATATTACCAGATCGACTAAAGAAGTTATCCGCAGAGAACTTCAGCGGGGAGGTGAGCTTATGGATCAGATTATTGATGGAAAACTACCATGGAAAGAGCTATTCGGCAAACATACGTTTTTCACTCAGGGGTACAAATACTATTTATCAATAATCTCGGCAAGTACAACCCAAGAAGCACAGCTGATTTGGTCGGGCTTGGTCGAGTCAAAAGTCAGACTCTTAGTTGTCGGCGTTGAAGGCCACGAATCAATCGCACTAGCTCATCCTTTCAACAAGGGATTTGAAAGAGTGCATAGGTGTAAGAACGACGAGGAGTGTGAGAAGGTAAAGAATGGAAGCACGGACTATCAAGTAGATGAAGCCACCCTCGAAAAGAGCAAGACTACGAAGGAGACTAATGGAGTTACTGCCACCCAGACTGGCCAGGACAGTGCAACTAATGGAGAGAAGGGCGCTAAGGAAGAGGAAAATTACACAACTGTATACACGACGACGTTCTACATAGGATTGGAGCTAGCGGAAGGTGAGCAACATCCGCCCTCTCGTAATAGTCTGGGATTGCAAAACTATTTGACAGCTCTGCAACAGTAAACAATGAATTTGCTGAAGCTATACTAACCCAGGCATGCCGATATTACATCAACTACTCATCTGCTGATAATTTTAGGTGCCAAATCACTCGACCTTTCTCGCCAAGTTGAAAATTTCAAGGAAATGTGCTGTTCCTGGGACAAGTATAGTGGGGAGTTGAATGCCCTCAATGTCAGCCATACGCGGAAGTAAGGCCGCCTTCTCGACAGATTATGAAAAAATATTAATCTATACATAGTTTCGACTTGCCCAATGATGTATTTGCAGAAGGAGAGGTTAAACCGGCTCGACCTGTGAAAAAGAAAAAAGCGGCGGCTGAGGCTCCAAAGAAGCGTTCTGCAACTGAAGTATGTGGCGAGGCTAAGTGAAACAGTCACACTATGTTTATAGTGTTGCTTGATAGCATTGGGCTTATAGGAGCTGGCTATTACGAATCTCCAAATTGTAATGACAATGCTAACAATAAGTAGGATTCCGTATCGGCGCCTGCGACAAAGAGGCAGCAGACCTCTGTAGCCGCCGCTGGCTAAAGTTGTGTGAAATACCCTAAAAGTTCTTCCCTTCTTTTCCCTGTTGGGCGACATCTAACAACAGGTATAACCAGTATTATTCGACCTTGGATTACTGGCCATTTTTTACGACTTAAAATCGACAGCTGTTATAATACTTCGACTCAGTCCTAGGGTACAGATACTTACTCATCAAGGGAAAAGATACCAGCTTTGACTGATGGCCAACTAAGAATAGATTGGCTAAGTAAATTTCTGAAACTGTCACTTTTGACTTTTGACAAACTCTTGGCCTCTACAGGGACATTTCATTCCAAGTTTTTCGGCGGTGCACCGTTCTTCAAAAAAACAAACTCACATATTAATATGATAAGCATAGGCGTTTATAGAACAGTTAATTTACGGAGAATGGAGCCGGAAGTTTGGCGCTTTTGCTACGTTTAGATTAGGCAGCTCACAAACAATGTATTTAGAACTGCAATTGAATCATATTCAGAGACCAAAGGTCTCGTCAATACGCGCCTAAATGCTATTCTACAATTCCGAAGTTCTACACGCAGAAGGGTTTTGGTATTTAAAAACAATGGCTGCCAAACTACTCCTTTTTAACGCCGATATTTCAAAATCAGTTTTCATTAGTACATGCTTGCGACACTGTGAAGACTCCTTAATTTAGATGTCTATAAGAGGCTGAACAGCTGGTTCTGGTGCTGCTTCGACATTTGGCTCTCCATGGACTGCCTCAGCGTTGTCGTTGGGCCCTGCTTCCCCTGTATTATTTTCTGCGGCTTCCCTCTCCGCCTGTTCTTGCTCACGACGGTTTCTTTCTGCTTCCGCTGCCGCTGCTTCGGCTTCCCTGGCGGCAATATGCCTCTCTCCAACACCTGGTACAAGGCTGGCAAGAAACAAAAGCATTGCATGTTCTGCACGTCGAATCTGTGCCATCAGCCAACCGCCATTTGCTAGTCTGTGTTGCTCAAGTAATCTTGCCGCTACTTGAGCAGGATCTGGTTCGGCTCTAGCACCCCGTCGCCCTTGTGGTTGCTGTTGCTCTCTTTGCTGAGGCGCGATTGCCGCATTAGCTGCTGGAATAGCTGCTGCTGCAGGGCCTGCAAGCGGTAGAAGGCCTTCAAGATGTCTGCGCACGGGTCCCCATAGCTGTTCTGCAACGCCGTTGAGTATTCCTGTATTCACAATAAATACAACAACCGCAAGACCAGTGATCGTCAATAACCGCGCCCAGCTATTATGCCCTGAAGTGAAGAACCAGACGAAGCCAATCAGTCGGATAATCAACCAGAGATGTGGCAATAGTTGAATAGCAAGAGCGCCCGCTCCTGGATTTCCTGGGTGTCCACCTATAGGGACAATGTTCGGTGCGTCTTGTGCGTTTTCTTGGCGATGACGATGGCGTCTATGCGGCTGTTGTAATAAGTGTGCCCTATTGATATCGCCACCATTTTCACCAGCAACCACACCGTTACTTTGCGGGGAGTCCTGAGAAGCATGAACTGTTGGGTTGGACATAGCCCCCGTCGGTTGCTGCGACATATAGAAAGTATCTGTATTGCTGACTAGTAGCGCCCGAGGACCTGATGGAGACGAAAGAATATATACTACAGGACCATCATTAGAGGAAGCTAGAGCTGCCGAAGGTACTCCCGAAAGAGTCGCATTATAAGTGACAGGAGGATGTAAAATTTGGGGAGGCTGCATAGGAAGGAAACCAGAGGCAAATGTATTATTGTGTTGTGCAGGTATTTGGTTGAGTACATTCTGATGATTGAAACCATTATTTCCCGGGAATGATATATGAGGGCTGTGTAGGTTTGGTTGTACACCGATTGCATGATTATTGGCCTCATTACGGAAACCTGGAGTACTGTTCGGTCGAGGTATGGGAACAGTTGTGGTAGTCTCATTGACAGTGACTTGCCACCTTTCTCCGTGGGCGCCAATACCTTCTCTCACATAAGTTCTGCTATACTCTGGGGGGTGGACCACGGGACTTGCTCTGCCAGATCGGTTCAGCCCGGCTTGAATCGGCGGTGTGACAGTACCATTGAGATTGAGCCCATTTTGTCCAGCAGCTGCTCGGTCTCTCTGTTGCTGCGCCACTAGGGTTTGGAAGCTCAACGGAGTTCTCGAACTAAGATGTTGTGCAGTAGGGGGGTTTGTGTGTTCAGGAGCAGTTGCTTGGTCATTCTGAGCATGATTATTCAGACCATTGTTACCAAAAATCTGTGGATGTCGCTGTTCCAAAACTAATAGGTCTTGGTAGATCCGGTTGGTTTCGCGCTGCAACTGCTGCATTCGCTGAGCTGTAAGCATATGCTCTGCTCGCTGCATTTGCTGCATCTGTAACCCTCGAAGTTGCTGTTCTTGAAGAGCTTGGAGTGTCCTTATCTCCGCGGGGAGATTTGGGTTCAATGTAGGCAGTGTGCTTGGTGTTGAGTTGGGGATTTGATTTGTCATCTGACGAAGTTGATGATTAAGATGGTTGCCATGGTGGACGTGATGATGGTGATGGTGCTGAGCGTGTTGAGCTCCTATAGCTGGGCCTGGTGCCGGAATAGGGTTGGAAACTGGCGCTTGACTTGAGGAAGTATCAGTCGTAGTGGGACGCAGGACTAAGTGAAGTGTCTGGGGTCCTGCTAACTAAATCGCATTGCATATTAGCAATTTTGACATGCTAATATTCTTCTTTGGGACGAATTACAATTGCTTCCTTGCCAAATATATCTAACATTGTCTCAGTCTCCCTACCTAGCATGCGACCCCTATGTATGAGTCTTTGTCCCTCATCGGAAGGCTTCGTTGGTAGATCTTCTCGAATTCTGGCCTTCAACTCTCCGACCGTGGTCGCTGTCGGCAAGTCATGGAATGTAATGGGGCCATTGACACCAGCAGACGGAGACACAATGGTCAGAGTGAAAGTTGCAGGCGTTGTATGCGTATCGGCCATGGCTGGACTTCTGGTCCTTACTGGGATGGCTGGAGGTTGCGACATCGTGATTGCGAGCAAGTCCAAAGTTGACAGGTATCTTCTTAGCAATATATGCCGCGGAGTGTGATATTTATTCGGACATCGGAGAAGAGGATTTTAGTGATTTCCCTAGACAACGCCCGCTCAATTCATAGCTCAGACGTATCCCAGCTCGTAAATCGCTAAATTCTTTGTTGCATACTGAAAGCTGGCGGGATGTTTTCTCTTCTCACTGTTCCACAGTGTCGCGATCCGAGTTGATGGTTACCGGATAATTGTTAAACCGGATTCTGTCCGCTAACGTCATTCCTTGCATTCCCATCATGCAGGGATTCAAAAGTTAAGTGAAGTCATGTCGACCATGGCTATGTCAAAATCCACTCTAACATCAGCCATGGTTTGAGTAAAAATTGTCAATTAAAAATGGCAATTCAAGCTTCTACGTTGCGTTATGGCCCTCGAGTCACTAACCCAACGCTAAGTAGCACTCGTTTTCTATCGTTACCTTCCGTTTCTCGCACTTATCGACCCATTCATCGACCAATCTCGTCTACTTCACGGCGATGCCAACGAAGACCTTACTACAAAGAGTCTTTTGGCTCTCGTATGCGCGACGCTTTACGCAACACAAGAATACAATGGTATCAAATACCAGTTGGATTAGGCATTGGGTTTCTCGGCGTGCTTCAGTTCTACCGAATCACTGAGAGAGAGAAAGCGCAATTGGCAGAGGAGGCGCAAACAGGACAAAAAAATGAACGGCCCAAGAAACGCGAAAGGATCAGGCCAACAGGACCATGGTATATGCCTCCGTAAAAATTGCGTGGCTATTCATTAATGATTCCAAGGCAGGTGCAGGTCATGTCTACTCTTCCATTGAAGGCAATGTCAAGACTGTGGGGGAGATTCAACGAACTTGAGATCCCATACTATCTTCGTGTTCCTGGTTTCAAGCTATATTCCTGGATTTTTGGAGTCAAGTAAGTTCAATCAATCTTCTCACACTCGGCAATAATTGACTGTCACAGTTTATCAGAGGTTGCTGAACCAGACCTTCACGTATACCCCAATCTTTCAGCCTTCTTCTACAGGAAATTGAAACCAAGTGCTCGGCCAATCGATTCGGATCCAAATGCCCTTATATCACCATCAGACGGGAGGATCCTCGAGTATGGAACCATTGAGAGCGGCGAAATAGAACAAGTTAAGGGAATGACATATAGTCTTGATGCCTTACTTGGGACTAGTACACCTGAAACTAGCCCCACACTACCTCCACGCCCTATGGTGTCCCCTACAGCTGTGCCCCGCCGTGCGTGGTCTAAAGATAAGAAGGACAGTGAAGAAGTTGTACAGCCAGACGAAGAATTCGCCACCGTGAATGGTATAACCTATACCTTGCCAAGTCTTCTATCAGGCCCTACGAATGGCTCTCCTACACATAAAGCCAAAGACAAATCTACTCCTTCACAGCCAGCCTCGGAATTCGAAGTTATATCCGATCTTGCAAAATCGGAACGACCTTGGTATGCACGTCTCACATCAGAAAACCGCACTGCATTATATTACGCCGTAATATATCTAGCTCCTGGTGACTATCATCGTTTTCATTCGCCAACTGCATGGGTTGCAGAAAGGCGACGTCACTTTGCTGGAGAGTTATATAGTGTTTCTCCCTACCTCCAGCGGACTTTACCTGGGCTGTTCACACTAAATGAACGGGTTGTCCTTCTTGGCCGATGGAGATGGGGTTTCTTCTCATATACACCAGTTGGTGCTACTAATGTTGGATCCATCGTGATCAATTTTGATCGCGAGCTTCGAACAAACTCTCTGACAACCGACACTGAAGCTGATAGGGCAGCTGAGGAAGCCGCCAGGCGTGGTGAGAAGTATACCGGTTTTAGTGAGGCTACATATGAAGCTGCAAGTCCGATTTTACATGGACACCCTTTACGGCGTGGAGAAGAAATGGGAGGATTTCAGTTAGGAAGCACCATCGTTCTCGTATTTGAAGCTCCGAAGGGGGAGAGACCCAGCCTAGATGAAGGTTGGATGGGAGAGAAAGCTAGGAGGAAAGGCGGCTGGAATTGGGCTGTCGAGAAGGGACAAAAGGTCAAAATGGGCCAGCGCCTAGGTTGGGTAGATACTGAATAGCCTGATTCGCTATACTGGAAATGGCAAAACGAGATTTGTACGATATACAATAATATTTATGAGTAGAAGGCGTCTTGATTATAAAGAGCTGTGTTCTAGACTAAGTAGATAAAACAGCAACACTCGGACTCTTACAAATTACAACCTTTTAGCTAAAGCACGTAAGTAGTAGTAGCATCATACGCTCGCATTTATGGATATTCTTGTCGATGTACATCATCATTTATACAGCACCAGTATAATTATTGTATTAGTCTTTATACTTTCTTCTTTCAAGTATCAACAGAAGGCCCAACGGCCTTTATCTTTTCAATTAGATCAGCACTGGTCCTTAAATTCTCCGATCCGCTTAAAGACTTTGTGATCACTGTCTCACTCCTTTCTTGAACAATACGTCTCAAGGCACTAACCAAGAACCCGGAAATAAGCTCCACAGACCAGCTATCAGGTATTAAACTAAGGACGTAGTAGACATCAAACCAACCACCGAATCGTTCAAGTAGATTGCTGGTTTGTTCGACACGGTCACTGGCATCTTCTATTTTGAGGAATTCTAATAATAAGAAATTAAAAAGTTTTGATTGCTCCTCTTTCGTTGGAAGTAGTTCTTGAGCGACGGTTCCGGACATGGGGTGATAAATACTTGATCCGCCTAAAAGACAGTATGTTATAGCCGTGTCGTAGTCTCCTAGCCCGTGAGTTAGGAGTCGAAGAGCCTCTGCATGCTCCGACTGTCGACCTTTGAGTATAATTATTTCGGGGACCAGCTCTTTAGTAAAGGGGGTCAACCGCTCAAGTATTGCTCCAACATCATAATTTGAGGCGGACCCCTGACTGCCCCCAAGCAGTTGTAGGAGCCGAAGTCGGCTGTGCCACCATTCTTCATCGATTGAATTGTCAATGATGAAGTGTCGATATGTTGGCTTAGGTGGCCGTAGTGCCCGATACGCGATATATGTCTCCGTTAACATAATCCTAGCAACTTCTGAGTTTTCGAGTTTATTTATGACAATATCCAGATAATAAGCTATAAGCTCATTGACATATTCTGTGCGATTCTTGCCAAATACTAGGTGCTCAAGATAGTCTTTCACTGCACTAGGAGCTCCTTCACGTAGTATTTCGACGACCTGAGTAGGTCCAAACTTGACTCTGCCTCGATCTTCAGCGAATACTTGAACACCTAGCTTAGGATTCCGAGCTGCTAACCAAACACCGTATCGCTGAACAAGTTGAGGATTGCTGATCTTGGAAAGATAATCACGGAGTTGTTGCTCTCCATCCACGAACTCGCCCCCGTTATCCACCGCTCCCTCGAGAATTCGTCGCCAGGTTTCGAGGACTTCTTCAGCCATCCTTCTACTCTGATAAAGGCGGCTTAGTACGTATAACCTGTGATGAGACTCCAGGAGGGAGACCGCCCTTTCAAAGCAATCCAGCCCATGATCCACTAAATCATTCAACTCTGCTCTGATTGAGTTCTTCTCTGCAATACCCTTCGGCGACGACTCGTCCAATCGCAGTAACACAACCAAAAGGGCTGCATCAATACTTTTAAACACCTCATTCTCATTTGCAACACTGCCAAATCCCTTTCTACGACGCCAGGCTGACAGAAAGCGTTTCAATAGAAGGAGAACGGATGCAGGCACAACGCGGTGTTGAGGGTCACTATCTTCAACATCACGGCGCTGAATAAAATTATCAGCAGCATCTTTGATGCCACCGTGAACCCATATTCCTGTCTTCCCTTCGATAATTTCTTCTCGTAGCAAAGGGACAATGGCAAGAATGATACGAGGATCTAGACCGCCTTCAAGTAGGGCTTCTTCTGCAGTTTGATACTCGATTTCCAGAAACTGAGAATGTGGTCCAGCTAGGATACTCATGAATAGTAAAAGGCCAGCACGCTGCTTCATATATATCAGGCTGAGGAATTCAGTTTCTGTCTTTGCTTCCGTTCCACGCAAATGATCAATGACCCCAATAACTTTCCGTCGATCCAGCATGGCGTAGTGCTGCTCACGATCATTTTCGGGAAGAAGTGAAGCGTCGAGCCTAAGTGCTAATGGATTTCTTACAACCCACCATATCTGCTTCCCTGACCAAGCGACGATGTGTGATTTGGTATGCCCCAGTCTCTGAGCAAACTGGAGTTCTTCTCCCATTCGACGTTCTTCCCAACCTTCAGCCAGGATCTCACCGCTTTCAAAAAGTGCTTGTTCAGCGGATACTCTCTCCAAAGAGGAGGCGGTTCTGGAGTCAACACTGCGTAAGGATATATTCGAAGTATCTCGTGATTTTGCAGCAAAAGGCTTGAATCGCCTAAGTCGAAGCCTACCAGTAACTTCATGGAAATAGACCATTCCAGATTCTGTAGTGGACCTCAGCCCGATACGACTTAATGTGGCTGTATCCTGAGGCCCGAGGGATATAGGCTCTAGCCAAAATTTGGATGATTGATTATCCCCAGGATCCAGATCCCAGCGCTGAATTTCTATTCCATGTTGGAGACCCTTGTCAGAATCTCGGCTCATAGATGCAAGTACAAACCCTTCTTCTGCTTCGTCATGATTGATAGGAGTTAATTCTATACCAACACCTCTGCCATCTACGACAACTTCATCGGGATATCTATCGAACTGTAAAGTGGACCGAGTGACGTCCCCTTCTAGATTCACAAAAAGCCCAACTCCTGGTTCATGTGCCCTCGTACCTGTCACTAAAAGGAACTCTTCAGGACTGGGAGATACTATGTGAGGTTTGAGGTATACCGGTGCAGAAGTGGTAGCTGCACGTGCTTGTATTGAATCTATACTAGAGGCTTCTGCTGGTGGGACTGGTAGAGGCTTGTCTGATTGAGTGGTATGGCTCAACGGTCGGTGCGAGTCGTTAGTTGGTGTTTCCCGAAGATCTGAAATCCCAGACTGATCACTGCCTGAAGTAGGTAGATCAGCCCCTCGAGAGCTGTGTGTCACAAAGGAACCCAGGCTTGTACTTCGTCCATGCCCCCTATCATCCGTAGCTGGCCTTGATGAAGTGCTCCGAGCTGCTGACACGCTCCGTGAAATTCCTCCTCCTGCATGGGTAGATATATCCTGTACTTGACCCCCGATAATGTCGTTTTGTGATTCGTCAAGTGAAGAAATGGGAAACAGAGGAATCTTTAGTTGGCGATCCACATCTAGGAGAGCATATGAATGGGCATCAGCCACGCAAGCAAAAGAGTCACGGCGTACAGATATTGTGCTACCAGCAAATTCAATTGCCTGTAATAGTCAGAATCTCGTGCCACACATCCACTGCGCATACACTTACCTTGATTGGGCTAGGTTGATTAACACCAATTCTAACCACTCTGATTTTGCTTCTCAATGATAATAGGACAACTTCAAAGGCGTCTTGTCCCCCCCGCTCACTATCCCGTGGCTTGTTGAGATCCAAACCACCAATCCAGCTGCATTTAGGAACTTGTGCTGTATTAAACACCGGGCTAAGCTCTGGCAGAGAATAAAATGTCACAACCCAATTGCAAAGCACACACGCTTTATTGACTCTTGGAAGGAGTAATATCTGTTGGACTCCAGGTGTTGTAACAGCGGTAGAGGGGTTGTATGCTGGAGATAATCTTGAAGCTAGAATGTATGATGGTTTTCCAGATATATCGCCGGGGTCTGAAGGTATTTCAAAAAAGTGAAGTAATTCAGATGCCGAAGTTCCGATGTATAAATTATGGTCTTCAAATAGTTAGTGATATGTTACTCTCCTCTCGATAGTTCGCTGCGAGCCAACCAGAACAGATGTCCTGGTAATGATTATCTTACCCAAGTACTCAACGCAGTTAATCTCTATGTCATCCCTATCACCATCTGCTGACAATGGGAGGTCTTCAATCAAGGTGCGCAGAACGAATGGACCTGTTTCCGCTGGCGTGCCCCTCACGCCTCGTACAGTAGATAGCTGATCTGAATCTATGGACGCCATGGCTGCGATCCCGGGAGTTGAACATTACGCCATCCCTGTGCCCATCTGTTATATAACCTGTCTCCCTCTCGGCGCAGACCCCAAAGAGTTCAACAAACAATGTGGTTGTCATTCTTGGGGAGCTTACTGCCTGATTCAGGCAAGGCTGAGCCACAGTTTCCCCGTGCCGAGCGATTCGTGTGCCGTACCTGAATGCATCGCAGCCAGCTCCTTCAAGGAACGGACACATTCAATCTTTGTGACTATTGTGTGATCTTTTTCTCCCACACGAGCGCAAATTCTGGCAAGGTGTTACAGTATATTTGCACAAATAGGAATTCTCTGATGGGAACGCCATAAGCCCAAGACAATGGCAGACTTTCTGGAACAAGCAACGGAACCAACTGGCGAAGCTCAGGCAGAAGCTCTCCCCAGCAGTGAGGAACATGGCGACCACGATGGGGACAATAAATTTCAGAGGGCTATATCAGCATGGAGAAGTATGCGAGAATCTCTAGGATACTACAATAGCTGTTAACAGCCTCTTCAGATATTGACCTGACTTCCATGGTCATGACACTTGACAACACTGCCTCTGAGATTGTCGCATACCAAAGAGATTCTACAGTGCAGCGCAAAGACCTAGCACAGAAAACGAAGGATTTCAGGAAATATGATGATGCGACGAAGCTAGTGGAGATCAAGGGCTTATTAAAAGGTACGCAGCTCATTATTGGAGTTACGATATTGGAACTCATTTGACCCAGCATATCAAACCTTTATCGACCTTTTAGCGAATCACTCAAAGTCTATCAATTCTGCGTTTCTCCAGGTCTATTCTTCATTGTCTGAAGCACCAGACCCATATCCTTTACTAGAAGCATCAGTCGACAGCTTGTTACTATCTGAGGACACGTTACCAAAGGTTACTGAAGAGAACGATCATCTGCAGAAGACTGTAAGTAAGTTAACATCACAATTAGAAGAGGCCGAGTCCAGATTGGAAGCAGAAAGAGCGGCAAGAAAGAGCTTAGAGGAGAATTTGGAGACCAAGGTTAAGGACGTCGAAGCTTCTTGGGCGGCTGTTCTGGAGGAAAAGAAGGATAACTGGGATGCAAAAGAAAAGCTTCTCGAAGAGAAAGTAGAGAATCAAGAACGGCTATTGAATGAAATCAAGGCCAGCTATGAAGTTAGCCAACGTCTTGGCCAGTCTGAAGAATCAGAGAGCAGTCGTGGCCATGTCACGAGTGCGGAGTTAGAAATGGTCAATTCTGATCTTGAGCGCACCAGTGCTCGATTAGCGGAAGTTGAAGCTAGAAACGAACAGTTACGCATAGAGCTCGCACAATCAACCGCCCAAGTGACCAGCCAGCCTTCAGTGGACATTGAGGATGACCCAGCCTATATGCGGATGCGGTCCGAGAACTCCTCCCTCTTAAGGAAATTGGATGCTGCGCGCGTTGAGAGAGATACGCGGAAGCGCGAACTGGAGAGCAAACTACGATCCCTTGAAAGGGAAATTGGCTTACTTAAGGAAGAGCGGGATGCATTAAAAGTTAAAGTTCAGAAGTGGGCCAATTACGAAGATATAAAGCAGGAGCTCGAGGTCTTGAAGAGTATTGAGTTCTCCACGGGTGACGACGATGAGCCTCTTAACATGGGTTCAACAGCTGATGATGAAACAAATCTCGAGAATAACAAAACAGGGAAAGGGAAAACAGATTCCTTGGAGCAGCTTCTTCTTGCCCGCAATAAAAAGCTTGGTGATGAGCTCACTATTTTGAGGGTCTCACACCAGGATTTGCAAACTCGCCTACAAAATATGCAAGAAGAATTATCGAGAACAAATGCCGAGCTCGAGCGGTCTCAGAACTTGAATGCCACATTAGAAAATGACCTGGCCAATGTGAGGAGTGAGGCTACTAATGCATTTCCTTCCGGTGCTTCTGTTGCAGGAACATATACCAGTCGATATCCTGGTAATCTTGCAGCAAGTACCTACGGGGGTCGGAAAGGCCGATCCTCACCCACCTCTTCTATTATATCAGGATTTGACCCTCGATCCTCGATCGCTAACCACAGTTTGGAGGCGTTGAGAGCAGGAGAGCCTGTTGGTGGTGGATCCGGAATTCTACCGATGATTACCGCGCAACGGGACCGCTTCAAGCAAAGAAACAGCCAGCTAGAAAACGAGATAGCAGAGAGTCACCGAACGATATCATCATTACGCCAGGAGGTCGCCTCACTACAGAAGGATAACCTCAACCTATATGAGAAAACACGTTACATCTCTTCCTATAACCGAAGTGGACAATCATCGTCAGCTTCTGCCTATACACCGAGTCCGAGGGTAGCTTCAGTGCAGATGTCTACTGGGACCTCGTCAGGGCCTGTATTGGATCGATATCGTTCTGCATACGAGTCCAATATATCTCCGTTCGCACAGTTCCGTGGACGGGAATCGGCGCGGGCTTACAAGCGAATGAGCCTACCTGAGCGCATAGTATTTTCGATCACAAGAATGGTATTAGCCACCCGGACCAGTCGCAACCTATTTGCAGCATATTGCGTAGCATTGCACCTCTTAGTATTCTTCTCGCTATATTGGCTCGGGACGGTGGATGTAGAGCAGCATGGGAGTCATTTAGGACAGGCTGTTTCTGCTGCTGCTGCTGCTGCGGGGGCAGGTGCTAATGCTGGATCAGATTCAGTGCACGGGGACTGGCAGCAGGAGGGATTCGATCACGGGGCGATGTCGTGATGAGGAAACCTTGTATAATATGTTTTAATATAATTGATTAGAGGGGGCAGCCTTTCTAGATGACATGTAGGATAGTGAATAGCTTGGTATCTGCTATTGGCCCAAATGGAGAGCCTGCGAAGCCGCGTAGAGAGTACCTTTCAATGATCCACAATAGGAACCAGATTCTACAGGCATTGCTTGTATTATTACGTAGAGCCGCGTGATTCTCCAGCATTGACTGCCAATAGATTGGCAGGCATCTATTTGGAGCACTATCAACGACGCGAGAACACAACTTCAAGAGGTTCTAGCGTGGGTATCTCCAATATCGAACAACAAGGGACCGAATCATAAATGATTGGCCCTCAGCGACCGACGTCCAAGCTCCGTAGCCGCCCAAACGAAAATGCAGGTTAATTAGATCTCGGCTCGAGCTCGGGAAGCCTGTCAGGAATTGGAAGCTAATTAATTTACATTAGACATTCGAGAAGGCGAATAGCTAAAAATACACATCCCTACGCGCCGGAGCCAATGGCGATATCCGGCCTGTTCTTTCTCGGCCACCCTCCTTCTTCGATGACTATGAATAAACTGGGTTGGCGTGCGGACTTGCTATTAGCTAGCTGATTAACCGCGCAGCTGACTCGGTTACTGTCCCGGTGTTATTGCGAGTCCAGGAAGGTTCAATGACATCGCGGCTATGAGCCATTGAGAAGAAAGAGATGGAGCAACCAGACAGATCCTCAGCATACAATGCTTCAGTACAGTATTGGATCTGGATCCTGGAAACCTTTGACGGGCGACTCGCTGGTAAGACATTGGATGAAAATACAAGCAGATCACGGCAGCTTTGTGCCTGGGCCTGGACCTGAGACTCCTTTGGCTAGTAGTTACACAACTTGATGTTGTGACCCCTCCTCCGTGAATACTCGTAGCTCGCCGAGTCTTGGTCTGCCAGCCACTCGATGCGCTTTTGTGTAGCCTGGTTGCGTAATACAGTCAAAACCGCCCTGGGGATACGATCATTGACAAGTACATATCAGGGAACAGCGTATCGGATGTCTTGCTGTAGACAATCTCTGGATCGCGTATTATTGAGACTTGTGGAGCGCCATAAGCACTCAGAGATGTCTGTTGTCAAATAGGTTGTATTCCTGTTGGAACCACAGGTGGATCCGGCGGGCATCTTTACTTGCTAGGAGTACTATACCCGTAATCTTGCTTGGCTACCATGAGGCTCGTCGAATGCTGTTGAATTGGATCTACGTGATCCTCATACTTTATCGTTCGTTGAACTATCTGCGTGGGATGATCTTCAAGGGCCACCACGACATTTAGCCGGGACTTTGGGCTCTCAACTTTTTTCTTTCTTTCTTTCTTTCTTTCTTTCTTTCTTTCTTTCTTTCTTTCTTTCTTTCTTTCTTTCTTCTATACTATCTAGTGGGGCGTACCATTACATGCAGGACTTCTGACAACCTCCAAGACTTTGATGCCCCTCCCAAGCTCCGTTAATTGGCCAGTCAAGCGGCCATCCACGGCGCGGCCAAAGCGTTTAACTTTTGACCGTGGCTGCCGAACGGATCAGAACCCCAGTCCCTCGCTAAGCGGACTGCAGCCAGTCAGATCCCCCCACTGCTTCCGCCCGTTGGTCGCCATCCCCGCCCGCCAGACGCCCTGGTCTTTGTCTACTCAGCAAATGGGCGCGTAGGGTTTGCTTCGGACTCAACTGCTCTGCAACGCTCCAGCTACGACCTTCCCTTCCTTGGGCAAGACCTAGTCGCTGCAGCCGCCATAGAAGGTATTTTCGGTGGCACTAGGCCTTTCAGTCGCGGCCTGCGCTTGGCCGGGGATAGATTGAATTCAATACGATTCCTAGTAGTGTCGTGCAGCTCGACCAGGGCAGCTCTTTTTGCTGGCTGCCCACGATTAATTTAGAATGGCTGGGCTAATATCTTACTTCTATAAGAGCTGTATCATTCCCATCCGTAAGTCGAATCTTCAGCAATTGCTAATTCAATATTCAACGAATTTCCTTTTCTTATCATCTCTATCTCCTTTTTATTTTTTTCCTTCTTTTCCTTTTGACTCTTTGGGTTGTCTCTATCTGGGTTTTTCCTTTTTAGCTTTTCTCTCTTAAAGTCTCTTGGATTATACTCTCTCGACCACGATCCCATAGCTCTCCTACAAATTTATACCGATACTCCGCTTCCTCTAATACTACGCCATCATGCTTTCCTCCATATGGGTCGCCTCGGCGCTGTGCGCTGTTGCTTTCTCCGCTCCTACTCTTCCCTTCAAGACCGACTCGACGGCTGGAGCCACGAATATCCTCTCCGAATACTTCTCTCTACTCGGTTCAAAGGTTCAGGAAGGAAGGGGTGCGGCTCCACCAGTCTGTGATCTGAGCAAAGCAGTCATGCCCGTAGCCTGTATGTTCCTCCAAGGTCTCTCGTTCACCTGTCTTCTGAATTATAAAACTAACAGTCGTCTAGCACCCACACCCCTCCCTCCACCATCGAAGGGGCTCACTCTAAAACACGTTGCTATCGGTCGCGGAACACAGAACTACTCTTGCCCGACAAGTGACAGCAGCGTTGTTCCAGCTGCTGTTGGTGCTCTGGCAACCCTCTACAACGCCAGCTGTGTTGCCTCAACATATTCAGATATTCTCGCCATGGTTCCCCGTGTCGCCTTAGAATTCAACCTCACATCTACTACACAGAAAGAGCTCGTCCCATCCAATCTTCAGATCAGTGGCCACCATTACTTCACCAGCACCACAACGCCATTTTTCAACCTAAACACACCAGGTCAAGACCTCGGCGACATTCCTTGTGCAAAGAACAACACTGCCAGTCCTCCAGCCAATGCTGCGGTTGGACAGAACAATGTTGGCTTTGGCGCTGTGGCATGGTTGAAGCTTGTGGCAAAGGATGGAGCTACAGGCGGATTACAGGAAGTCTACAGAATCAATACCGCTGGCGGAAACCCTCCTCCAACTTGTGCCGGTATGCCAAGCACATTCGAGGTACCATATTCTGCTGAGTAAGTCCCCTCAAACGCCCTCAATCTAATGTTCATCATTGCTGACGATTCAAACAGATATTGGTTCTATAGCAGATAAATCACCCAGGATCCTGAAGAGAGATAATCCATTTAGACTAGACTGAAAACTTGTTTCGTTTTTCATTTCCTCTTTCTTCATAGCCCAGCCTCTACAACATGAATACGAGTAGACTAAAAGATATGTATTGAATACATTTATTTTTGGGTTCTGGAGGATTAATCTTCTTATTTGCCGGGGACACTCTTTTTCTATGGAGTGTACTCAGCCATGGCAATATTTATTAATTTATAAACTATTTTCTTTACCATCAGTGGTCCTATGGGATGTGATACGCCTTTCTGTTACTCTGTCTAAGACAACCATCGCAGAGTGCACTTTTAGTGTGGAAGGTTGATGTGTATTTTTACGTATATAAGCAAATTTGAAGGCTATTATGAAGCATTTCTTCAACCACTTCTGTACTATGGTCTCCGTGAGCCCGATATGGGAGGAGGGTGTTAATCACGTGGAGATAAAGACCCCACGTGATAACGACGCGCTAACGCGTATCACGCGTGTACCATTGCTGTTGAAGAATGATTTAAGGCTTAAGCAGACATAAATATGAGCATATAAGAATATCTTGCATATATGTCCCGGATGAAAGCTGCTTGGAAGCCATCCGATCAAAAGATTCCGTGTTTCCGGTCGCCGAATCCCAACTGCCCCCGCTTTCCTCTTATCAACAAAACCCAATCTTAATCAGGAGGGGCAGCAACTATGAGCGCCCTAAGCAATTCGGACACTGCGCTTCTAACTGAGCACCTCACATACAGACCAGCAGTTAGTATACCAATACCTGTCTCTCGCACAGTGTAAATTGACGCAAACTGACCCTAGCTGTAGGCATTAATCGATGATATAATAAACAGCATCAACACTTTAGCCTTTAAGGCTATGGATGCAGTAGAAAATGGCCTACTGTCGACAAATCCTGCCGATCTTGGATTTCGAATACCGGACCGTGGTACCAAAGAAGGAGAAGCAAAAGCTAGAGCCCTAGAAGCTAAGATTAAGCACGAGATAGAAAATGGGGTCCACCAATTGGAAACTTTGCTGGAATCGAAGATTGACACGAACTTTGATAAGTTGGAGATCTATGCGCTTAGGAGTATTCTCAGTATCCCGCCTGAAGTGAAAGATTGGATGCGTCTGAGTCATTATGAAGTATGTGGCTTAAAATTTCCCCTCTCTTAAGTTGCTGGGGCCACAATTGCTTTCCTTTCGAGCTGAGCATTTCTAACCTTTTTTTGTGTCAGGGACTAAATTTTACGAACGATGCGGATGCCCCAACACCCGAGTCTATAGCGCTCCAGAGAAGGAAGCTCCGAGAAACACAGAAACTCCATACTCTCTTAGTTTCTGAAACAGAAAGGAACGAAGCAACGATTGCCGCTCTCAAGGCCCTCTTATCAACCACCTCGTCCACCACATCTATACCACATTCTCGGGACACAGAGTCTACAAACTCGGCCTACCCAGCGCTCGCCTTCCTTCAAAACAAAGGTGATCTCACAGGCGACGTCTCACATCCCATAAGCACCACAACTTCCTTCACGCTATCCCAGCTCCCAGCCTTGAAATTGCTACTAGCAAGATTGAAACCGCGATTACAAGAACTCGCCAATGCAAATGGGAAAGCAGTATTGGCTGGGAATGAAGAAAAGAGCTGGCGGAAAGAGAGATTGGAGTTTATTGAAACACAAACAAGGAAGCATCTTGAGAACGTCAGAGGATTGGAGCTAGGTGAGATGGGTGAGGTTCGGGATGGAGAGTGGCAGGGTGAAGGGAGGACGTTGGGTAAGGACGAAGTTAATGATCTGGAGAGAATTGTGGCGATGATTGGCGGTGGGGAAGAGGCTGGAAGTAACGCGGACGGGGACCCCATGGAACAAGATTCTTAGGCTCAGCTCGGGTTTCTGTGGTCTTTTTACGGCATCGGTTTACATGGAGTTTTGTCTTGAAGGAAGCATGATATGGCGTAAGAGGGTCGCTGAACTGGACTTGGTGGTGGGATCTGTTGGCTGGGAAGCCCTTATTTATCTGTATTTAGGATACCCATATGTTTAAACTTCGCTCAAAAGCACCGGCTGTGTTCATGTATAAATGAAAAAATATAGCATATTGACTCTATAATGCTGTTGTGTATGTAAAGTGGCTATATGGTTACGTTCTGAGATAGGTGTATTTATGATAGTGCCTACAACCATTCTATTTGTTATACGTCTATCGAATGAGTTGAGGTCATTCTACATTACATATGCTAAGCATCCAATAAATCCAGCTCTCTAACAAATCTCCAGAATCGATGTTGTCCTTCTTTACCGCGTTCATGATCTGGTATCGGGCCACCAGTATCTGATTTGACCCTTTGTACTAGCATCTTAGCAACCGCCCACTCCCCATTCCGTACCAATGCTGCTAGTAAGGTCTTCAAAGTAAGCCAACTTGGTGTTAGATGACCACTATTAACGTTCTCCAATACCTCCATAGCTAGCCCAGTTTCTCCGACGGTAGCATACCCTTCAATAACTCGATCCCAGAAAATATGGTCGACACTACCAACCTCTGTTCGTGAATGCTCGATCAATGCTCTGGCAGCATCTAGATCCGGGGGCTCGCGTGCAAAATAATGCTCAACAAGTATGGTGTATATGTACGTTGATGGTTTTAGACCCTGTCGAGCCATTCTTTCCATGACGAAATCCACGGCTCTCATGTCTCCCTTCGTGTTCTCGAGTAGATGGTAGATAATTTTGCCATATGTATGGAGATTTGCCTGGATACCTGCCGCTTGCATTTCTGCAAAGATGTTGCTGACAACCTCCTTTTGCTCGTCGGGGCCAACTGGGTCTGCAAAGGACTCATCAAGAATTGTTGTGAAAGTGGCGACATCGGCTTCAATTCCTTGCTCCTGCATCTCTTTGAGAAGCAGGGTGGCTTGATCTATATTTCCACCTCGAATCAGTGGGCGTAGGAGGGTGTTGTATGTGATGACATCTGGCTTAATCCCAAGCTTGCCAGCCCATGTAAGGACTAGCTGCGCAGCATCTGTCTGTTGCTGCCGAAGAAAACTTGCTATTGCCGCATTAACTGTTTCTACTGTAGGTTTTGCAATTCCATTAATATCTGGGACGCTTCTCATCTCTTCGGAACTCAGGATACCATGTTTCTCTTTAACAGCCGAAAGCCAAATTCGACCCATATCGTTGAGAACACGGATGGCCTTGTCGAACCTCCCGCCTTCAATGAGACCACTGATCCTTGTAGTCCAGCATACAACATCCGGTTTTACTCCTGATGCCATCATCTTTGCCCAGACCTGCTCGAGCGCTTTCCAGTTCTTCGCTGTTCTGCATCCTACCAACATTGCATTCCAAGAGGCTAATGATGGTTCAAGACCGGTCTTGATCATATGATTCCAGACATCAATCGCTCCAGACGGATGTCTCAGTGTCATATAAGCCAGTATGAAATCATCACACAATGCAGGAGAGAGTGTATCTTCATTGATCCTAGAGGATTCTCCTGATCCAGCAGTCTTACGAATAACGACGTTTTCTCGCTGCACCGGCCACTGGGTAACATCGACCCAGAGAGCATTCACCTTAGCCATGTCCTTTCTTGCCAAACCATCTCGTAACTGTATATATATTGGACTTTCTTGGACTCGCGATGCATTAATTGCACGCGAATAATGGTGAGGCTCTTCAGCGTAAAGATCAACCATATTAGATATCCTATCCTTCGTCCCTGCCCACCGAGCTTTCACAAAAGCAGCAACAGCACCATTAGCATCCTCAATCTGACCTGGTTGAAAATCGCATACAAAAATCATCCGTGCTAGTAATAGTGTGAATGGCACGGCTTCTTTAACCATTGCAAGATCTGCAATGTGCTTATCTGAAAGAATGGTAAAGGTTCCGAGTACGATGGCTGGTAGAGCTTGCAATACTGAGGACAACTGAGGTATTAAAACACCGAAAAGCTCTCCAATTCCGCCATTCTGAAACTTCTGAGTAGCTTCACTTGTCATCAACGAAGGAATATCGGACCAGTCGAGAGGGAACTCTTCAGTCCCTGGAAGTAGAACTTTCGGGGGAGATCCTCTTCTCCGACACCAAAAATTCCAAGAACATAGCAAATCCGAGACGAGTCGCTCAGTAGGCATTCCACTGTCTCTCGAAATACTTCTCAATATATTCTCATGTAGCCCCTCCATTAACGCTATCCATTCGACGCCTTGCAGCATGCCTAACCATGCGTACACTCGAGTCACATCTGTGACAGTAGGTAGCGTTTCGGGAAAAGATCTATCTGCCTTGGCACTTATGATACGTTTTAGTAATATCCTCGCTGAACTCTTCAGGTATGATGGACATGATTTCTGATCAATTATCCCTTTTTCCCAGGCCTCTGGCCCAAAGTGCTGGACGAAGAATTCCCAGGCGTCACCTATCGGGCAATCCTTATCTCCCAGCATACCACTTAGCGTCTCTGCATTCTTGTAAGGTTCTAGAGATTTGAGGCGCCTCTGGACAGCGCTTACAGTCGAGTTTGGGGGTCTAAGACTAGCTTCGAAAAGAGACTCGAGTAAATCTCCAGGATCATTATTCGCAGTTCGGCGTATCCTTCTCCTTGGGCCTGGCAGTTGTGGACCGGGTCTTCGAGGCTTTTTATCCCGTTCATCCACTATGTCGAGAAGATCATGCTTCGACTTGTCATGAGACTTGGTCTGCGGTTGATCGCCGAGGGGTACGAAACTGGCTTGTCGACCCCATTGAAGCAGTTTTTGCTGCCGAATTTGGCTGACTTTGCGTCGGCAAGTTGAGCATATGTAAGAGGAATTCATGCCAGGGCGTACCTTTATCCTGAACCAAAAGAGCGTTGTTAGGGAGGACTTTGTTGAGAAAACGAACCGGCTCGTTAGATGATCTCAAAAGTTCGAGGTACCGTTGCTAGGGAGCTCGGTTCCCTGCGCCACTTACAGCAAGTACAACATTCCGAACATGCAGCTCCCATGACGTTGACGACGCTCCTCCTGTCTACCCTCTTGTATGGTCCAACGGCTGTCAATTTGCAAAATGGCTAGTCTAGAACCGCGTGGGCCCTATTCTAATGAAGAGCTTAAGAAACTCTACCCTGAAGGTCTGCAATTGCAGCTTGTCCAAGTTCTTCTCCGTCATGGCGAACGAAGTCCAGTATCTGCTCGATTCCAAAATGCTGGACTAGCTCCATTTTGGCCATATTGTGCTGTAGCCCGTTCTATGGTTAGCTCAACACTGGAAAGCAAAGATTCTGAATGGACTCCATTGCAGTGGCGACGACGACTGGAAACTTTTGGCAAAGACAACGGACCGGTCATAGCTGCTGGTCCGCGGGGGGAAATTGATGCTGTATGTAACCTTGGAGAACTGACGGACAAAGGCAGAGAGACTACTTCGGCTCTTGGCAAACGGCTTCGCCATCTCTACGTAGATCAATTGGGCTTTCTGCCGGAAAACCTTGAGCATGGTGATATTCTATATCTACGAGCAACTCCAATCCCGCGGGCACTCGAATCTCTACAGCAGGCATTCTGGGGCTTATATCCCGCAAGAAATCGTTCACCTACGTTACCCCCCGTCACCATCATCACCCGAGCCCCTTCAGATGAAACACTATTTCCTAATGATGGTAACTGCAGACGCTTTGCACAATTATCTAGAGCTTTTGCCCAGCGTACAGCCGATCGCTGGAATAGTACGAGTGAGATGGAATATCTCAATAAGTTGATTGGCAAATGGATGCCCGAATATAGCAAGAAAGTAGCTGTGGATTCACATCCAAGATTGTCCGGAATCATGGACACAATCAACTCAACGATCGCCCATGGTCCGGAGACACGGTTACCTCAAGAATTCTATGATCCAAAAGGTCGTGAAATCATTGACAGGATAGGGGTCGAAGAATGGTTTAGCGGATATCACGAGTCTCAAGAGTATAGATCGCTTGGAATTGGGGGATTACTGGGGGATGTGGTATCACGCATGGTAGGGAGTGCAGAGCACAACGCTAACGATGGTCAATTTGAGGTTGGAGTCCAGGGAGGGAAAGGCTCAAGGAGCATCAAACTGGGTTTGAGTGGATGTCATGACACAACGTTAGCAGCAGCTCTTACCAGTCTTGGTGCTTTTGATGGAGAGAAATGGCCACCATATACTAGCCATATAGCATTCGAATTGTTCAAAAATGAGAACTCGGCAAGCTCCGGAAAAGAGGTCCAGGAATCGATTCAGAGTCAAGAACCTAAGAAAGGATGGTTTGGTCAAATAATCGGTCGCAAGGCCCAACCCAACCCAGCTGCTATCGCTAGAAGAAGGATAGATGAGCTTCAGGAGTCAGAGAAATCAAAGCTAGATAACTATTATGTCCGGATTCGATACAATGACAAAGTTATGACAGTTCCAGGTTGCAAACAACCCGGAAATCATCTGGAAGGGAACGAGTCTTTCTGCACTCTGGTAGGTTATTCAAGCAATGAATATAGTTAAACATTCTAACATTAATAACAGGAGGCTTTCAAAAGAATAGTCGACAAGTTCACTCCACTTGATTGGAAAGTAGGCTGTAGGAGCAACATAGATGCCCCCGCTTTCCCAGAAGTTGTAGAGCCAGCAGGCTATTGAAAATCTCATAATGCGCATAATTGCAGTAAATCACCCTATTATGGCGTCCATGATAG
This sequence comes from Xylogone sp. PMI_703, assembly GCA_021399445.1. Lineage (NCBI taxonomy): Eukaryota > Fungi > Ascomycota > Leotiomycetes > Xylogone > Xylogone sp. PMI_703. The sequence goes on along the minus strand of JAJTUQ010000002.1, from coordinate 3,215,426 downwards.
ATATGAAACGATAGATTCACTATTTTTACTAATACTAAATATTATCAAATCAGGTAAATATACTGGGTATCTTAGATAAATGATAGATAGCCAAGACAATAACCATACAAGATCTCTATGTATGCAGTATTTTGGTCTCTATATTCTCTTAGATTCTTCTGAAAAAGAGTTCAATGGGGCTCACAAGTGAGATTGGGCTCGGCTCTCAGCCGGCCTTTTCCCCTCTATTACTACTCCCAAGTCCAGTCCGGCATCTATCCCTGTTTTATTGCCGGATACAGAGCCAAAAGATTCATCTCCTGAGAAACGCCTAGAGTGAAATTATCAGTAATATTTTTGTATATTCAGATTAGAGTCCATACCATCCCCTTTCTTCTCCACCGCTGAGGAAGCTGCACTCGCCATTGAGCTCGCATTCCCACCCCCCACCAACGCCATTCCCATCTCTCCAAGAGGTGTTTGGAACGGCATGGCCAGGACCATTCCACTCTTGAACAAGGGCAATGGCTTTATCCTTAGCAGGTCTTCTTACAAACTTGCTCAATGAGCATGTAAATGGCCTGAAGTCTTCTTCTTCAATGTCATCAGGCATCCTGCCAGTTAAGACTCTCCCAGCAGCAATGAGGGTTGCGGCATGAGTACATATAATAATGGCCCGTACGCCTTCTCTATCGCTTTGCTCAATAAGTTTATGCAAAGCATAGGCAGTACGATCATGTAATTCATCAATTGTCTCGCCATTTACATTCGGTCGAATAACTGGTTGGTATTCCAGGTCGTATCTTGGGAACAACTCGTGCAAAAGTGGTGGCTCAGCAGGAGAAGGGTGGTCAAATGGAGCTGAGCCAAACCATTCCCCAATTCCATTCTCGCCTCTAATCTTGTGAGTTGTGGTATCTGAGGTACTTTCTGCAAGTTTCTCGACTGCAGGGTTGATTGTTTGGATGCAACGGTAAAACGGACTTGAATAAAACCGTTGAACTGGAGGATCTAATGTGACAATGTATTCTGCGAGTTCCCGAGACTGCTGCTCTCCCTTCCCTGCAAGGGCTGGATCTGACGGTATGCCGGTTGGGGATCTAATTGAGGCGGTATATTCGCCAGTTTCGTGGTCAACCACCCAGTTTGACCGGAACTAGAATTCATAGTTTAGTAAATGTATGTATGTTAAACACATGTGCAGATGTACCTAGAACAAAATAGTTCACTTACCCCGTGCCTCGTAACATATATGACTTCAAGCCTGCTCATGTTGTGATTTTGGGAGGCTGCCTTACGTGGTCGCTGCTGGGTAATAATAAAATATTTGAGGGCTGTGACGATTATCATTGGGCCGAGGCTATTCTGTGCAGTGATAAGCCCGGTCGAAGTGTTATCTAAGGAAACGCGGGGATAATATAGACAGCCAACCCATGACGCTATGCATCTACAGATTAACAGTGTTAAATTTATATAAAGGAGACTAATTCGATTTTGTAGACCCAGAATGTAGGTCAAGTTTGTCTATCTTATGACGCCGTAGAACTAGTTTTTTGCTGTCAAGGCTCATTGGAGCGGGATTCTATATACATAATTTTACAGGATATTGCCCATTATTATACAGTTGTCTGCCATAGTAAAATTCTATGTGACAAAGCCAGATGTTAATCGCAACTCCCAACACTCTAGAGGCACAGCCATGCTGTATGAGCACAATATCATGCGTTGTCTTTCATGGTGGTTTCATATCTGTACGGAAAGTTAATAGAGCTCATGATTCCAAATAGGGATAGAATCTCGCCATGATAGCATACCTCTTGCCTCGGAACCCCCAGACGCCCCAGTTGCCGCAACTGATATCCTGTGGATCTAAATCGTTGAGATCCCATCTCAAGCTTCGGAACCGATTCTCGCCAGGCTCCATTAGTAGGTCTACCTCTCCGCCAACGGTCTTCTTCACCCACTCGAAGTCACGTTCCATATCAAATTGCGTGTAGCCAGTTACCAAGATTGGGACTTTTGTTTCTAATAACTGTGGAATAGTTTCTTCCCACTCGTGTGAGCTAGCTGGATGTCCTAATCCAGGATGGAAGAGCACAAAGCAATCGAAATAGGGATCGTAGGGATAGAAATAGCCAGCCTTATGAAGAGTATGATAGTACTCCACAAAGGTACTAATTTTCAAGTTGTTGGTTATCCGATCTTCGACTACAGCACCAAAGGGATTCTCAGGTGTCCTCGGTGGAAGTGGGAACTCGTCATCCCTATTTGCCATACTCTCTGGGCCTATGAAGATCAAATGGAAGGGAACGCGAGGGAACAGATATGTCAGCTGCACCCAAACCTCTCTCGGTGATGAGGACTCTGCACGGGCTCCTAGAATGAACAGCCTGATAGGGGGCGGATTTGGTCTAAGTCCTTTGATTCCTGCGCCTGCTCCAGTTCTTGGTGGATGTAGGGTATAACGAAGAGCTGCTTTACGTTAGCATCAAGAGGCTTTCATTTTTATATAGTACGCACCACTTAAGCTCTTCAGCCCCTCCACAGTTAGTCTGCCACCGGATTTAATGTTGTAAGGGCTAAGCTCGTGTAAGATGCTTCCAATAGTGGCAGGGTATGTCAAGAGGCGAGTAGCCTGTCGCAGACTTCTCTCGTCATTTATAGCTCTGAATTCTCTAGAGTACAGAAACGTATCCCAATTGGTCATGTTGACCATAGCTTCTTCAATTTGATCACCAGGATACTCAAACTCTGGGAAGAACCGGCCTGACCTTAGATCATGGTCATCTTCGTTTATCTGCCGTAAAGTGTCGCATATTTCAAGGTGAGACTCATAGTCATCTGCCCAGTGTTCTTCACTGCATGATACTGGAATACCACAGTCAGGGCATTCGAAGTTAACATGTGCAGGTGGGAGAGTTCCAGTTACAGCCTTCCTCGCTTCTGGGTCGTTTGGATCGGTAGCAATCCGGGTTTGATGGTGGTCTGGGTGCGGGCACCAGGCATGTTGTTTAATGAATGCAGCTCGGCGCCTTATCTCTGGAGATGGAGAGGTCGAGAATGGGTGAAATAAATTGTTTGGTAATAACAATGGTCTACCTTCGACTTCAGGTAACGGAACGCTATCTAATCCTGGTGGTGACCTATACTCTGCTGGTTCATTCTTAACCGTCTGCCCCTGATGTCCAATTGAAGAGGCAGTTCTTATTCCATTGGTGTTTTGTTGTGACCTAGAAGTAAGATTTGCAATTCCCTGTCTTGCAAATATAGATCTCTTATACGCAGCATCTGAAAACGGAGCTGATCTAACCAGGGTAGGGTTAAACCGAGACGTCCGTGTTGTGCTCCTCAGCAAGTGCAAGCACCTTTGACACGTACTAGACCCCGAAGGCCGCATATTTGGTTAGGATATGTGCGGTTTCCCGGTGTTCTGAATTTCTTGGTGTGCCGACCTTGACTTGATGAGGTGATGTGAACATGAAGCTCCACATTTGGCTTAGCGTCGAATGCTTGAACTTTTCGCGAACCTCGTGAAGTGTTGAGCTACAAAAAGTTCGTGTTTGGATTTAATGTGCGCGACGAGCTGCCCAGTCAGCTCTATCCGCCTTTCGATATCTTTCAAACTAGTTGTGGTTGATATTTATACTCGTTAAAGCTGCGCAGGCTTACTGCGGCCGGCTTTCAAGATGGCAACGACATCTTCAATGTTTATGTATAGCTTGACGCTCACCCCGCCAACTGCTATCACTCAAGCCATTCTTGGACAGTTTGCAGGTACAAAAGAGCAGCAGATAGTTACTGCGTCAGGATCTCGCCTTACGCTGCATAGACCGGATCCCTCTCAAGGAAAGATTGTTCCAGCCTTATCACACGACGTGTTTGGAATTATTAGGGGGATAGCAGCGTTTAGATTGGCGGGAAGCAACAAGGGTAAGTCCTTAACTCTTGTCCTTTTGAACTTCCCTTAGTGATTCGAAGTGCCAGCTACAGCATAATTGCACTATGATGATCATTTGTAGTTGCTGGTGGTACTAAGGGTAGGCCTTCGAGATGGACTTTTGCTGAAGATTCCTTTAGATTATATCATCATCACCTCTGATTCTGGCCGCATTACTATCGTAGAATTCGTTCCTTCCCAGAACAAGTTCAATCGGTTACATCTGGAGACATTTGGGAAGTCCGGTGTTCGAAGGGTGATTCCAGGCCAGTATCTGGCTGTTGATCCGAAAGGCAGAGCTTGTCTCATAGCTTCCGTCGAGAAGAATAAACTTGTATACGTTCTGAATCGTAATACACAGGCGGAGCTTACGATATCCTCTCCTCTAGAAGCCCATAAGCCTCAAACACTGGTCTTTGCTCTAGTAGCTTTAGACGTGGGCTATGCAAACCCAGTGTTCGCGGCACTGGAAGTCGACTACGGAGAGTCGGACCAAGACCCGACTGGCCAAGCATATGAAGAGATTGAGAAGACTTTGGTCTACTATGAGCTTGATCTAGGTTTGAACCATGTGGTACGAAAGTGGGCAGATCCGGTCGATCGAACCGCCACAATGCTCTTTCAAGTACCCGGAGGAACAGACGGTCCCAGTGGCGTCTTAGTCTGTGGAGAAGACAACATTACTTACAGGCATTCTAATCAAGAAGCTTTCCGCGTTGCGATACCTAGGAGACGTGGTGCAACAGAAGACCCTCAGCGGAAACGCACAATTATAGCTGGTGTGATGCACAAGCTCAAGGGTGCAGCTGGTGCATTCTTCTTCCTTTTGCAGAGTGAGGACGGTGACCTGTTCAAAGTTACTATTGAAATGGTTGAGGATGACAATGGCCAACCTACTGGGGAGGTGAAGCGACTAAAAATCAAGTATTTTGATACGGTGGCTGTCGCCTCCAGTCTCTGCATCTTGAAGAGTGGGTTTCTATTTGTTGCTAGTGAATTTGGCAATCATCAATTCTATCAGTTCGAGAAGTTAGGAGACGATGATGACGAGATAGAGTTCACAAGCGATGATTTCCCAACTGATCCAACGGAACCTTATACTCCTATATACTTCTATCCTAGAGGTCCCGAAAATCTGAGTTTGGTCGAGGATATAGACTCCATGAATCCGTTAATGGATTGCAAGGTTGCAAATTTGACAGATGAAGATGCCCCTCAAATTTATTCGATATGCGGTACTGGAGCTCGTAGTACATTCCGAACCTTGAAACACGGCCTTGAAGTCAACGAAATAGTTGAATCGGAATTGCCAGGGGTACCTTCTGCCGTTTGGACGACAAAATTAACCCGAGATGACACATATGATGCCTATATTATCCTTTCATTTTCAAACGGGACGCTAGTTCTTAGTATCGGCGAAACTGTTGAAGAGGTAACGGATACTGGATTTTTGTCTTCAACATCCACGCTCGCTGTCCAACAGCTTGGTGAGGATGGGTTGATACAGGTCCACCCCAAAGGTATAAGACATATCCGGGCAGATCGCAGGATCAATGAATGGGCAGCCCCCCAGCATCGCTCCATCGTAGCCGCGACGACCAATGAACGACAGGTTGCAGTAGCTCTCAGCTCTGGCGAGATTGTTTATTTTGAGATGGATTCTGACGGATCGCTTGCAGAGTATGATGAAAGGAAAGAAATGAGTGGAACTGTAACCTGTCTCAGTCTTGGTGATGTTCCAGAAGGTCGAGTCCGAAGCCAGTTTCTAGCTGTTGGCTGTGATGACTCAACAGTCCGTATTCTAAGCTTGGATCCAGATTCAACATTGGAAAATAAATCCGTTCAGGCTCTCACATCAGCTCCATCTGCCTTATCAATCATGTCGATGGTGGATTCCTCATCTGGTGGTTCAACGCTATACTTACATATTGGTTTATATTCTGGTGTGTATCTGAGAACAGTTCTAGATGAAATAACAGGAGAACTATCTGATACCCGAACGAGATTCCTTGGACCTAAACCAGCAAAACTTTTCAAGGTATCCGTTCAAGGCCAAACATCGGTTTTAGCTCTCAGCTCCAGACCCTGGCTGGGATATTCAGATCCCGTGACCAAAGGATTCATGCTCACTCCTCTAAACTATGCTACCTTAGAATGGGGATGGAACTTCAGTAGTGAGCAATGTACTGAAGGTATGGTTGGTATATCAGGACAGAATCTAAGGTATGTCATCCCATTTCCTGCACCACTACTGTTCGATATTATGATGAGATTTTCCTCGTTATATCTTAGTCGGAAGACTATGATGGCTGAAAATATTTATACCAATTGTTCCTTCTGAAAATATCATTATAGCGCTTGCATTGAAGAGAATATTATATTTAACTCAGATACTGATCGTGCACTAGGATATTCTCTATTGAGAAACTTACCAACAACCTTTTGCAAGAGTCAATCCCACTAAGCTACACCCCGCGGCGCTTCGTTCGCCATCCGGAGCACCCCTATTTCTACACTGCCGAAGCTGACAATAACGTCCTTTCCCCGGCTACAAGAAAACAGTTACTCGAAGACCCTTCCGTTACAAACGGTGACGCAGCAATACTCCCTGCCGAAGAGTTTGGATATCCTCGGGGAAGAGGCCACTGGGCATCATGTATCTCTGTTGTAGACCCTGTCACAGAAAAGAGGGTACTTCAAAAGATTGATCTTGAGGATAATGAAGCCGCCGTCAGTATTGCTACTGTTTCCTTTGCCAGCCAAGATGACGAGGTATTTTTGATTGTTGGTACGGGCAAAGATATCATTGTCAGCCCAAGGTCATCAACTGCCGGATTCATTCACGTGTACCGTTTCCATGAAGATGGAAAGGAACTAGAATTTATCCACAAGACCAAGGTTGAAGAACCTCCAATGGCATTACTTGCATTCCAAGGGCGACTTCTTGCCGGTATAGGGAAGGACCTAAGAATATATGATCTTGGTATGCGCCAACTTTTGCGGAAAGCACAAGCAGAAGTAGTGCCAAACTTTATAGTTGGACTGCAGACTCAAGGAAGTCGTATTATTGTCAGTGATGTCCAGGAAAGCGTCATCTATGTGGTCTACAAATTCCAGGAGAATAAGCTTATCCCCTTCGTAGACGACATGGTAGCTAGATGGACAACGTGTATCACAATGGTGGATTATGAGACCGTTGCCGGGGGCGACAAATTTGGCAATCTCTGGCTTGTTCGATGTCCTCCGAAAGCCAGTGAGGAGGCTGACGAGGAGGGCTCCGGTGCGCATCTTCTCCATGAACGGTCATACCTGCAGGGTGCGCCACATAGATTGAATCTAATGGCACACTACTATCCTCAGGATATACCTATGAGTATCCAGAAAACAAGCCTTGTTGCAGGCGGCAGAGATTGTCTCTTGTGGAGTGGGCTACAAGGTACTCTTGGTATTTTAATTCCCTTTGTTAGTCGAGAGGATGTAGACTTCTTCCAGACTCTAGAGCAACATATGAGGTCTGAAGATCCACCACTGGCTGGTAGAGATCATCTTATTTATCGAAGTTATTATGTCCCAGTAAAGGGCGTCATTGATGGCGACTTGTGCGAAAGATACACCCTACTGCCTACAGACAAGAAGCAAATGATAGCTGGGGAACTAGACCGGTCTGTAAGAGAGATAGAGAGGAAAATATCGGTGAGTTGAGGCGTTCGTCTAACCAGTATCTTAGCTAACCAATCATGTAGGATATCCGTACACGTTCGGCATATTAATTGGCATACTTTGGGATTGTATAATGTATAATATGTACATGGTACTCTAGCGTTACATGTTAAGGCGTTTGTAAGCGGTTAGGTAGCTTTTATGGTACAGAAAAGCCTATGAATAAAAGGATAATCAGGATGCAGATTTGCTGTTCGTTGCTTCATTACCTCTGTCCCAAGAATCTTCTCCTGCCACCATCGGGTCGTTTTACACCTTTACCTTTGATAGACCCGACTAACGGGTGCTCGATCTCCCAACGCTCATCGTCCCTGTATGCCTGGATAGCTGATTCTAAGCTATAATCGAACTGCTCTAGATACAGTAATGCAATATCATAGCTGGGATCTTATATGTTAGCATGTCTTTATACCTGCTACGGGAATCCCAAAGTCCAAAGAACTTACTCCGAGACCTTGCAAGCCACCATCCACCTCCTTATTGTGCCTTTCCTTCTCTCCTCCTCTTCTCCCTCAACCGGACGTGGACTTAGACTTACGCCGCCTTTATAATGGCTCCCTGGTATTATGATCGTGCGACGCCCAAGGAGGAGGTGATCTGATGTTATACCATTTGCACGCCGTAGTTCGGATATCGGGACTCTATAGCGGAGGGAGAGGGATGTAAGTGTGTCGTTTTCGTGGTCGAGGAAGTGGAGAACATCGTTTGCAGGTTGGAGCTGTAACTTCTCCGGTAATGAGGAGCGAGTCGACAATTGCGCAAGAGAGGAATAGGACGGAAGCTCCTCTGAGTAGTCCGGTGGGTCTTTATTTGGTGGCGACTGTGTGGATGATGATGGGGTGTAGGCAGGCGGATCGCGGAGGCCTTGTGGTAGCGATGATGGCGCTGTAGAGATCTGGCAGAAAGGACCTGGCATGATGATCAGACACTTATATGTGAATGCTGCTCTAGCATTTTCGAAACGACCTACAGTATGTTGCAAATCGAGGATTCTTCTATCCGGGCATTAGAATAGATACAGGCAGACTTTGAGCGCAGATGGAGACTTGGAGTATTTATTCGACTCAGACGTACATATATACAGTTTCCGCATATGATTCTATTGCAGCATTCTAATCTTCTATCAGATCCTAACGGCTTTTCTGTCTTTTCATCATAGATCGGTGTGACATTCAATAGAAGCGTGGCGCATGTACAGCAAGCTCGAGAGTAGATTTCGTCCATATTCGGATATTCCTACGGTGATTCTCCTCTATCATATATTATGCAGTGTATATTCAGCAGTAAGATGTTCGTATATGAGTATTTTCAAATCCAGAAGTATACTAGGAGATACTTATATCATCGATCACCGTAAGTCCGCGTTATCAGGCTGCATGTTACTGTGTTATCGGCCATTGACGTCCCAGCCCACACTAAACCGCTACTGGCAGTCCGCCGAAGGAGCTTAGCAGAGGTACAGTATGACACCATCCCTGCGATACAATCCGGTAAGCTACTCGCACCATCTCCATCTCACCTCGTCTTCCCTTACATCTTTTCTACCACGCACTACCCTTAACCATCAAAACGTTAGTGCATATTTTGACATGCTTGATCGCAACCGGGAAATGTACCCTCCTCTTAATCCTCTCCAAGCCCTTTTACTCACTCTATAATCGATGTCGATCTGATTGCTGGGAAGGTTATTGAACCTAGTACACCAGGCTACAAGATTATAGTTCATTGCTTTCTTATAGGGCCTAACTTTGCTATATTTTTATCTCTAAACGATAATCCTACAACAAGCATTTCATTAACTTGTCTTACGCTCAGAAGTTAAGTATTAAAGGTGGCAGGAAGAAGAAAGAGGGCTATATTGTGCTTAATAGCATTATACATCTTACAGTTAAGAAAGAAATATATGCTTAGTTATTATAGTGTTCCTTATACGGTAATTAAACTGTAGTTTCAAAACGTTCTTTTACATTTCCAGAGCGGTTTAGACAGAACTTGCAGAACCGTCATGGTCGTTGCTGTCCATGATCCTGAGGTGAGATGATCGATGGTAAGAGACTCTCACTTTAAGAGAGAGAAGCGAGTTAAAATCAAGTCGGCGTGAGAGATAAGGCCAAGAGATGTGAGGCTCAAGGTCCTGCAACAAGGGTAGTTGTACGGAATACGGAAGTAAGGAGGAGCTGCAACTGAAGCTAGAGAGAGTTATGAGAGGTCAGAAGGGTACTCCGCGTTGTCGCTGGGGGTCTCGCCTCAAGTAAGTACTCATGAGCTTCTTCAAACATATATGGTAACATCAATATAAATTTAATGGTGTTAACTCAATCTGTATTTACGTGACAAATATTCGTATTTGAACAGATTCTCAAACAAGACAAACTGTAAGAACAAACCCTCATTTAAATAAAAAGAACCTTGCAATCTTTGGTAAAGTAGGCTGTGACAGCCCTCCACTCCATCAGATACTTTATGTCCCAACACATTATCAAAAAAACTCCGTGTTTCTCCTGGGTATTCCCTCGCGTGAAACCGGAGACTCGAAACGCCTACCCTACGCACTAGAATGAGCGATATTATTCATTGGAGCTGCCGTTTTCTGCTTGATTACTCCAGGCATTCGCAGGTGTTTCTCTTCCGTCACCAATCCCATCCTGAGGTTGAGTCATTACTGAGCCGATGGCGTTCCAAGCTCCTTGCTGCTGGGTTTCATTTCGCCACCGATCTAGGAGTGTCATCTCAGAAGCATGAGGTTGAGTCTGATGATGACCTCTTCCCTCTGTAAAGCTACTGTTCGCATTCAGCGCCTCCCAAGAGGAATTTGACGTTGGCCAACCCCTCTGCACCTGAGTAAATTGTGAGGCATCTGCTGTGGATGAGCCGTTGCTTTCTCTCTACAGGCTAATTTAGTCACTGTGTTCTCGAAAGTTACCCCTCTATCAGGCAAGTATTCTTTCTTACCGCGGAAGTAAGTGAGCTCTGGTGCCCTCTCTTCAGTGAGTATTCATGACTCGCTTCAGAACGCTTATGAGGCTTTGGCTGAGGCATCCTGAGAGGCAGATGAATAGACTGAGGCAAGATTCCGAATTACTTGAATAGTGTAGATAAGGGGAAGGGTATTTGAAAGTTTGTTGACTGAGCTGAAGGCTTGTCAAAGCCGATGGAAGAAGGTGGATTTTATATCCATATCTGAGGGAGCGTTGCACACCAAGATGGCGCACTGATAACATTTCCAGATACCACGTTATTCAAAGTATTGTACTTTTGCATCTTTGATGCATTGGGCTTTTGAGTTTGCGAGTACGGGACTTTTGACAAAGGGTCCATGGCACTTGGAAGGGGAAAAGCTAATGCGGCGCTGGGTGTACAATAGCCGCCTGCAAGACGGTCTGAAATGGTACTTTTGTGAATGACACATAAGACAAATATGGCTGACATGCTTCTTCAAAAGAAAATATTGGGTGTACGATGCTTCAATAGTTGTCGCATTCCTAAGTGGTAAGGACAGACCAATCACATGTGTTGCAAAAGTACCTTTCCTCCATATTGGGTAAGGAGCCCGAGCAGGGGAGGTGAAATTGTACTTTTACTGGGATTCGGCTATTGAAGATGCGAAAGAGGCACTTGGTTTCAATCATAGTATCACAAAATTAGCCAAAGCTCTGACGTATAGATCTTTCAGAGCAAGGTTAGGTATGTTGTGGTATGTGTACTTCTTATGTATTACGAGGCTTAGAGTACTGAATAGGACGAATTGTACATCGACCTCGATTTGCACAGATTGTATCTGGCTCTGGAGTCCAAAAGATACTATAATGCCTACCACTTTCTAAGAATGCTGATCTTATTTATGATGAATTCCCCACTAACATATCACCTGCCAGGACAAGGCATCCGTAACCAAAAAAAACACCCGACCTAACTCAGGACAGAAAGCCAGTCTTCAGAGCTGGTGATGCACAGATGGGAGCCCGTCCACAAAAGAAAAACATCTAAAATGAACGCCATAACCAGTAGCCCCGATGCCCTACTCCTATCCGTTCTTTCGGGACCAAAGTTTACTTCCAACATACAGAGGGAAAAGAGATAAAGGAAAACATGCAAAAGATGGCCAAAGGATGTACCTTATCAATAAGTATCCCCATATGGTTATCCCGTCATGGCTTCATACTTTCAGCAAGCCAGACATACATACCCTGATATCAAACTCACATAATTTCACACCCACTACTCCTTGCTCTCCTTCTCCTTCCAATCCCTCCACCACCACCATTGCCAACTCCACCTTCCTCCTCATCAGCATGTAGAAGCTGGGCTTCACGGGCTCTTCTTCTCCGTCTTCTAGCTCCCGCCCCACCAGCACCAGCTTCCTCATTGGCCATCATATACTCGACCCATTTCCTCTCCAGACGGCCTGCAGCAGGGAGGTCGCCTTTGAGGACACGCTTCGTGTGTTCATCGACAGTCATTTGCCATCCATAAAAGCATTTCAGACCAATAATTTCAGTTGGGTAGGTTAGATCTTTTTGGACGCCACTACGAGAACCTGTATTTGTGGAGGCGTGAAGAGAGATAGGCTTTCTCACTTCTGAGTTCCGAGATAGCACTTCACGGATCCCAGTCCAAGTCACGTTTTGACAGTCAAACACTACCATCCGCAGACCGATTCGAGGCCTTGAAATAGCAGACAAAGTACATGAGGAGCGGTTGCGAACCATTGATGCTGCCTCTGCGAGAACAAGATCGCTGATTCTGGTGTTATCCATATCAATGCTTTGTAGGCTAGTACAGGCCTTCACGACGGGAATCATTCCCGTATCACCCAAATTCTCGCAATAACTTATAGAGAGATGCTTTAGACTTGATGCACAGGGCGCTTTTGCAAGGTGTTCGGAGAGGAGATTATTGGTCAGTTGTGATAATTCTTCGAGGTCGAGGTGTGTTAAACGTGGAGTTGTTGATAAGACTGTTGAGAGAGCTGCATCTGTGAGCGCAGTACAACCGCTTAGCTGAAGTCCTTCGAGGTATGGAACTTGATGTGTCAGAGATTTAACTCCTACGCTAGTGAGACGTATGCATCTGCTTAAATCAAGATGGTGGAGTGTGCGAGGCGGAACTATAGGAATATTCGTTAGTATGTCGATTTCAGGATCTTTGCCTATCATCATAGTCTTCAAGGCCTGATCCGTAATATCAACGCAGCCACTGAGGACTAATCTCTCTAGCCTGTTAGTTTCGAAGATATCCTGGGCGAGTTCCAAGTTATTGAATCCTCGGATTTCTCCAGCGCGCAGGTCTTTCAGGAGCGTGCAGCCGAGAATGACAGCTCGAATGCCCTTAGCATCCATATGCGTACACCATGAGACGTTGAACATTTCCAGCTGTGGACAAGACTGAACTATAATCCTACACGTGCCGTTCGTAACAGCTGTTAACCCTGTTAGATTGAGGTTTGTGAGCTTCTCGTTGCTCTTCAGAAGGTTGTGCAAGGTGGATCGTTGGAAATTCCGACATCCCTCAAGTGTTGCATTCATTAAGTTCTTGCAAGCCTTAACTACTACTTCAGCCCGTTTAAAGTGTTCAACTTGAACACAGCCCCTAAGGTTCAAGTCCTTCACAAAAGGGCCAGCAGATACAATTATCTTAGCCAGTGACTCCGCAGGAATGTCCTTGTAGAATTCAGATGCATCGAAACATGTCCAGAGTTGGCCATCAAAGCATAGTTTATGAAAACCTTTGCTGACTCGAGATACCCGTACTAACTCTTTCGGCCTCAAGTATGAGAAGATGGTCAAGGCAATCTCATGAGGCATCTCCCCCCAGAAATCCAACTTTGTACGGCGGACACGTGCAGGCTTTTCCCGTACAACGGGAATAGAAAAATAGCCTTCGTTGATCTCATATAGTGCCGAACTTGTCGAAAAGCTTGGGAACTGTGTTAAGCCCCCTTTGGAAGTAGGTCGAACTTCAAATGGGAGAGAGCTTGTTGGAGTGGATGGCCCGGGGGTTGGAATCAGTCTGACTGGAATGTTAGCTCCATGTAGTCCAGGCGTTCCAGGTATAGAAGTGGGAGCAGTTGAACAAGCGGCAGCCGATGATTGAGAAGAGGATGCGCTACTGGAGCCCTGGAGAGGACTCTCAGGAGGACCTGTGGCAAGGCTGACGCAGGATAGGGAGCTCTTCGGATATGGGTTGCTATGTGCTCGCCGGCGGGCTATTTGGGCGAGAGAAGGAGAAGAGGAGATGCGTTTGAGTCCGTGGAGCAACCTCGATCGTCCCTTGGGCTTAATAGGTTGTCCGGGCGGGATAGAGTCGGTCTGCTCGAGAGGCGTCCCCGGAACGCTCTCAAACTCAGCAACTACCTCTGGAATTACACTCTCCATGGCTGGCACGGAAGGTGTTGAGAGTTGTAAAAAGTAAACAAGAACCCGTTGCGTTGCCAGCAACTAACTGATGAAGTGTTGATGGTAAGCCAACCACCACACCAAGCGACCCCGCGCACTATTGTTCCGACCCACAAGCCTTTGTAGAGTGGTGTGAGCGCGATGAGGACCGGTAAAAAGGGTTAAAAATGTATTTCGAACAAATAAAACACAAAGTAGCGAACGTAATATGGGATGTTTCGACAGGAATCAGACAGGTCTGCTCGCAGTGCGAATCTTGTTTTGACAGGAGTGCAGATACGGGTGTTTACCCTGCTGGGTGGGGATCTTCGTGGCGAGGCTGAGGTGGAATATCGAGAGCAGGGTTCCTGACTGGCGCGCTATTCTTGTCCACAGTCAGTAATCTCGAGATTTGGACGGCGACGAGCAAATCGACAGGAAATTGTCCTCGGTTTCTCTGGAAGGGAGAATTGGTTCCTGAGCCCAAGTGGAATGTGAAGCCTGGTGTTTTTGTTTCAAGATAACATCCGCAGTTTTGGGGTGAGGAACTGATAGCGATGGACGATAGGGCCTTATCGGACACCTCCCACTATCGTTATCGCAATCGAAAATTTGTTGCGCGTGAGCAGAGCAATCAATCACCTGGCCTCAGTCCAAGCACGCGACCGATGAAGCAGATCCAATAAAGAACCGCACGTCAGAAACAATGCTTCAGGACGAGCAGAGTCTTGGATTCACAAGCCAAAGGAACGAGTTGTTGAGAGATATTTGAGAAGGAGGATTGAAGGGCAGCCCGCAAAAGGACAGCTACAACACACGCCAGCTCTGTCGGTCCTTTAGTTCGAGGGACTGCCCCAGATGCCTGCCCTCCCTCCAAGTCACCTTATGCAGGGTACGCGAATGCACCGGGGGAGATTCCACCAACACGACGAGCAAGACAGCAACGTCTCCTCGTGGCAGCGTGGCTTGGCGGGGCACTGGATACGGTCCTACTTACGAAGGCGTGGAAGGAGGGAACGAGCCAGCCGGAGTGGCCAACAGCAAGTTCATCCGTCCCCCTCCTTTTGACTCCTCCCTGGCTTCAGGGTCCTTGACCCGAAAGGGCTTTTCAAAGAATTGGCTTTGACTCTCCAAGCCTCTGAACTCAGGAAGTGATCCAAAATTCAGACTGTGCATTGAAGAGTTCGGGTTATCTCCATGATTTCATTCATTTGGCACGGCTGGATTGTCAAGACTGTTTTCCAACTTGCCTGAGTTTGCCAGCTTTGCTTGCTTTTACTGATCCTAGCACGGTTCGCTTTGGGGTGGCAAACAAAGACGGGACGAATTGCCCTGAGTAGAAGGGAAAAAGAAGGAAAGCTGGCATTATCCCAATCCCTTTGTACCTTTGACCACACGTGGATTGTAGCCGGATGTGAGCTGGTTGCACAAAGGAAGAAGACCCAGAGCAAACACTCCCTTGTGATAACTATCAGTGAAAGTCGCCTGGGGATTCTGTCTGAAGGAATATTGAATCGATGCACTATTGCGGCTACCCCGATGCTGAGACACGAAAGCGGGCCCTTGAGCGGCAAATTCAATGTAACGGAACAACCGCCAGATTTTATCCAGCTTCCTAGTGTTCCAAGCTGCTGGAAGGGGATTTAGGACTTTCCCGCTTGCGAATGCAGCTTGCACTGTACGGTAGCTCCCACGGCGTCGTTTCTTGTTGAGGGAGGGTTCCAGCTTTCACTTGGATCCGGGGTGCCTGGGAGCGACACCCGGCTGCTGGATCCATACGGCGAATGAAAGACCGGGGCTTGGATCTATCCACTCTAGATAGCATGCAGCTTATTGCTAGTCGTTGCTAACAACTGCACAAGGAGCAATTGGGTTTTACGAGCTGCCCGGCTTTTGCTTCCTTTCGGAAAATGACAGATAATTAATGCTATTGGCTGGAGCCTTGTTGATATCTCAGCACCTCTTGGTTATGTTGGGGCACCGAATCAAAGGAGCTAATACCCTGTGTTCGCATTTACATACCCCAAGAGTAGAAGGCGGTATGCCGGAAAAGGCCTTCACATGCCGACCTAATCATGTTGGCACCTCTGGGGTGCTCATAGCGGTTCTGGAATCCGAACATTGATCGTCTATTGTGTACAAGTAGTGCTGGGCCACTATTATTGGACTTGTGGGTGGCAGTTTTGTGGATCTCAAAACCACTGAATTCATACTGGGGCAAGATTTTACATCGGTCGTTTCACCAAAGTCCACAAAATCGGTTACTGTGTAGACAGTACAGTACAGATCAACGCACAATTGCAAGATATTATTGAGTGACAGGAGGTGATGTAGCTGCTTTACGGTTCGGGCATCCATAAAGGCGCGACGTATACAGAGAGGGCGAATGACTTCGTTTCAGCTGCAAACTTTCCAAGCGGTGAATACCAAAGAGGCATCGTGCTCTATGCCTTGAAGGTTACAATAAATACAGATAGCCCTTTTTTGAAGCAAGTCCATCGACAGGTTGCTCGAAAGGTTGCTAGCTCATTAGATGTGGCCCTAGAGCCAGCACCTTATTACCTTGGTCCCATTTAAGGCTAAGATGCATTAAAGTACAGTATCTGACATCTCATCTCCGCAGAGGGCTTTGGTCATTTTAAACCAACAACTTCTTGTTATGTTCGGCGGGCATGCTGTGGAGTGCGATCTGGAATATGGCTACAGTATCAAGAACCTGATCAAGCACATTCCTTGTCATCAAAATCAGAGTATTCTCACACGAGTATCGAAGAATAGGATTTGGTTTGTACAAGTCAAGAACATATCTGGGTCTGTTCTTGATCATTGGTAGGCAGGTGAGCACATGAGTCGTGTCCTTTGGCATGTAGAGCATATGTTCAACATGTGAGAATCTGTATACTTGATCATGTGCTCTTCTCTCTCCTTGCATGGCTGATGAGAGTGTTGCTACCCAAAGAGCGAGATCACTGAGGCTTTCCCAGCCCGAAGGGGTGACAACTGTACAAGAGCATAATTAGTCACTACAGGAGGACTGTGCAGCCCCAAGCACGTTCCCCCAGGCTGGGAATATTGGGGGGTGAGCAGCCTGTGGAGCTGCGGATGCGCTTGAGGTCCTGCCGATTGAAGGATGGACTGCAGCTGCTAGTCATCCACTGCAGCTACGAAATTTGCTCTGCTGCTTGACTACCGTACAATGAGTAGGTCAGGAGCAAATGTTCCTTAAGATATTGTTATTTGTTTCACATAGAGAGAAGAACCACAGTTGGGCTAAAGTACTTCATATAGCAGTAATATGCAGAATTCGGCGCTGCAGTTGTAGCAAACAGCACTTATAAGCCACGGCATGCTCTGAGAAAGACTATCCAAACAGCTGACCTCGAAAGGGCCTCGAACGATCACAGGCTGGGCTCGAGCGGATTGTTGGCACTGGAATCAAGTCATCCAACGCGCTGCCAGATCATACGAGAGCAAAATAAAGTGCAGCCCTTCCTAACGTGACTCCCTTTGCTGATGGCGATGCCAAACTCTTGAAAGCCCTTTCTGGCCCTTTTTTCCCATCGAATTTCTCTGCAGTTGGGTGTTGTTTGGTGGGGCCTTCTGCCAGCATCGTCGTACGGCGGAACACGGTGCGCTAACAGCACTCACCAACAGTGCCCGCCTCCGACGTAATCCCAGCCCTCGCCCTTCTCACGTGTGGGGAATGAGACCTACGTTTAGTCGACTTCTTCCAAATTTCTTTTCCTGGGGTGAGTCCACGTTGATCTTCTCCTGGCGTTTTGGATATCTGCCATTGCTACACCGGATCTTACTCGGTCTCGGTTTCATCTTCCTTAGTTCGCGGCTCCACGGCACTGGGCTGCAGCTACCGTAATAAGGCCCTTCCGAAGAGAACTCGTTGTGGGTTTAAGAGGAGGGAACACCGAAGAGACGTATAGCCGCCCAACGAACCACATCTGATATATAGGCTTTTGGACAAAGTTTAGAGAGTTTGGTAGCAATAGGACCTACCAGGACAACCCAACTTGATAGAGAGAATTGACTTCTGGTGTATCCTTTCCCATCACCGGCGTTTCCATCGCCTACCATCCACTGCCATTTGGGTCGGAGCCCTCCACAAACTGGTCTCCTTCTGAGCTGTGGACTTGGTGGGTACGATTCTTGCTTCCATTATGCTGGAGCCAGATGGTACAATCCATCATGGTGAGCATGTTCCCTCCACCAGCAAGCTGTGCTGCAATTCAGAAGCTTCCGGAAGCCGAGAAACGTGGGCAGTCTGATATGTTCGAGTTTGCTGCATTATCTCCCGCACTGGCAGCTCTCTTTCCATTAAATACACATGCTTGAACTTTCCATTTATGATATCCAGAAAGATTGTGTTACTGACTACTTCCTCTGTAGGCGACGACAACAGAGAACCGGGAGACGCTGAGCGACGTGGCCGTCGGAGCACGAACGCACCACTCGCTCCCGAAATTCACATCCCCAAAAATCGAAGCACTGGAAATTTGCTCGTTCATGCCTCGCCCGGGAGCTCGGATAGATCCAGAATACGATTTTCTTTTGACGCAGGAATGGTGGGAGATTTGGATACAATGTCGAGGTGTGTTATTTCGGCTTATTTTGCTTCATATTTCCTTTGGATATCAAGGCTGCAGCGGCTGTAGCGGCCGCACAAGACTAGCCATCTTTTAGCTCCTAAGCTAAAGAAGAGCACCTTGAGGTCCTGGTTGCCTATTCTTCCTATTTACTTTCTGTCCATGGATCGTTCACGGCGCACCTACCACTCGTTCTTTCCCTTCTAGCTACTAGTATCGGCCCCTACTATAACCATAGACTAACTTTCTGTGCACAAGACCACCTATCTTGACAGAGCACGAACACGGGCTTGGAACCTCAGGTTTAAGAAGAATAAGGCAACAGCCTCCAGCTAGAGCCCCAACACTTCCTGCCTCATCGACATCATCTTCACGTAATCCTTCTCTAGCGAGATCCTCTTCAATGATTCTCACAATACCCCCGTCTTCTCGCAAGACCTCTGGTTCTATTGCCTCAGGCCCTTCATCACCCACTCTGAATTTCACTGAGGATCTTACTAGATTCCCATCAGAGTCACTCCATTCATTTTCATTCGCTCATAATTCCGAAGAATTTATCCACAACCGTCAGAATGTCTTGAAACGATCTGTAGAGTTTATGTCCCAAAAGTTAGGATGGGGTACTGCGACAACACCCGGGATTGCCAGTGCTCAGGCACGTGTCAGCGGTGATCAAGAGATGCAGAACATGCTCGAACTTCTAGCCAGGGCAAATCTAATAGGTGCCGATAATATCCCAGGACAAGGCCAAGTATTAGCGGCTGGTCCTTTGACTGGACCAGCAACTACTGAAGATCAAGGAAATATATTCGAAAGCAGCTTTGTACGACGGACCGAAAGTCCTGAACGCTATGATAGCCCATCCATTTCCCCCACTGGTGTCAGAAGACCAATGCCTCCCTCGAGGATGCAGACCGAGCTGCAAAGATTAAAAAACCAGGCACAAACAGAAAAACCAGTTCTAACTATAGATCCGGACTCCGACATATCCTCAAGATCCACGACGAATGAAAGTGGGACAACAGCTAAGACATCGCCTCCTGTTACCAGACCCCAGAGTCTAAAACGTACATTCACCGACACTACCCATCTAACCATACATGAGATGCTCGTGGATACGCTTTCTCAACCATACGAAGCCGGTGATACATTCCATGAAAACTTAATATCTCCTACTGTCTCGAATACTGGCTCTCTTACTACCCCGGTCATAGCTCGCCAACTGGGACCTGCAGTTCATGGGCATTCTAGTCGCTGGGCACCAGCAGCACAAGCAATCTTCACAACAGAAAGCACTTCCCCCTACACAATTCTTGCGGCAAACGACCTTGCCTGTCTAGTATTTGGAGTCACTAAAGCAGAGGTCAGGAAAATGGGCATTCTCGAAGTTGTGAGAGAGGAACGGAGAGCTTGGTTGGAAGAGAAGCTCAGTTCACCTGGACAAGGTTCGGTACCTGGCTCAGTAGCTAGTTCGGGAAGGTCAACGCCAAAGAATTTGCGAGAAGCAGCCAACCAACAGCCCAGCGCTGTTTCACCATCATTCCTTCTGGGGAAGAACGGCGGCGTTACAGCACAACTACTCAGCAAACCGAATTCCCGACAAGCAGCTAATAATGCAAGAAGAGCACAAACAGATGACGGTGCGGGATCTAGCATAGCCCAGGCAAGAAAAAAGGCCGCCAAAGGACTACTACACCATTCCAATAATAAATCAAGAGGTGTCCTATTGTGTGGAGATGTTGTACCAATACAAAAACGAAATGGCCATACTGGTTCAGCAAGTTTATGGGTGAAGGAGAAAAGAGGAGGACTGATATGGGTTCTAGAGGAAATTCACGAGGATGTTGCTGTTATAGGATTGAATGACGATGGAATAATTACCAAGGTATCTGGCTCCATGGAACCGATATGGGGAGAAGGAATCGCTCGTACAGGAATTGATATTGGAAAATTACTACCAAGATTACCTCGGCAAGGCATCGACTCGCGATCTGGGGAACTCGATTACGCAGAGCTTGCAAAGAGAAAGTATTTTACTGCCCGAAAATCTGGGAGAATTAATGTTCCTACGTTCGTAGAAAAAGTGGCAGGTTGTACAGATTTAAGAATATCTAGCTTTCCTCACATTGCAGGCATTATGGTGCTCTCGGCCGAAACGCTCAAGATCACAAGTTCAAATTCAGTATTCTCAGCAGCATTATTTGGACAGGAGAAACCCGATGGGAAATCGATAACTGACCTCATACCCGACTTTGATCGGATCCTGAAGGTCCTTACTGAAGAAGATGGAGTCAACCTGGTTGACGGTCTTGTCATACCTGAGCACAGCTTCCGTCGTGCAAAAGCTTACCTTGCTTTACGTGATGGTAAGCCCGATGCTGCCGCTTACTTTTTACGCCCAGATGGCCTACCAGCAAAGCATAGAGATGGATCAGAGATCAAAATAGATGCTCAGTTAAGAGTTGTCAAATCAGAACCGCATCCAAAATATGAGGAAGATGTTATTGAGGAAAGGAGTGATGAGGAAAGCGACACTAAGGAAGATAGAGGTGTTACTATACCGGAACCACAAGCAGAGCTAGTTTACGCGTTATGGATTACTTATTCCCGACACATCCACTCAACCAAACAAGTGCCCGGCATAGCGACACCAGCCATATCCGAAGCTACGACACCCTTACACCAACCATCACCCGGGCAGACGGGGGTTGCAAGCCCCATTGAGATGGATTCAGATGAGCCGAAGAAGGAAGTTTCTCATGCTTCCCTGCTTACCGAGCAATTAAAAGCAGCAGCCAGTGAGACGGAAAAGAAACCATTGAGTCCAGAGTTGCAACCGGTGTCTGAGAAGAAAACGCTTGTCGAACCTATTCCTGAGATTGTCGAACCTCCTCATAAGAAGACCATCTCTGATTTCGTTATTCTTGAAGCAATGGGCCAAGGCGCCTACGGACAGGTGAAACTTGCGAAGTATAAAGATTCAAGTAAAAAGGTGGTGCTGAAGTATGTTACTAAACGACGTATCCTCGTTGATACATGGACAAGAGACCGACGATTAGGCACTGTACCTTTAGAAATCCATGTTTTGGACTATCTTGGCCGCGACGGACTCAAACACCCCAATATTATTGAGATGACAGATTTTTTCGAAGACGAAACCAACTACTATATCGAAATGGTGCCTCACGGCTTGCCCGGCATGGATCTCTTTGATTATATTGAACTTCGGGTAAACATGGAGGAGAATGAATGTCGGAGTATCTTCGTTCAGGTCGCTAGAGCTATCCATCACCTTCATACAAAAGCTCTTGTGGTACATCGAGATATCAAAGATGAAAATGTCATATTGGATGGAGAAGGAAATATCAAGCTCATTGACTTTGGAAGCGCTGCATATATCAAGAGTGGTCCATTTGATGTCTTTGTCGGCACAATCGGTAAGTTTCTTTGTCATAGCGTTCTTCCCCGGAATACTCAGCTAACCATTTCTCGCAGACTATGCGGCACCGGAAGTTTTGGCCGGTAAACCATACCGTGGAAAGGAGCAGGATGTTTGGGCACTTGGTATTCTCTTATACACTATCGTCTATAAGGAGAACCCTTTCTACAGCATCGACGAGATCATGGATCGCGATTTGCGCGTACCATATGTGATGAGTGATGACAGTATTGATCTTATCCGTGCAATGCTGGATCGCGATGTTTCAAGCAGAATAACGATTGAACAAGTGTTACAACATCCTTGGTGTTTGGCTATGGATGCAGATTTGGATGATGGTAATTGATGAAAGGAGGAGTTATTTATACAAGTTTTCAAGCTGGGAGCTCTATTAAGGGGAACAATTCAAGATTAGAGATCGGAATGATGATACTACGCCTATTATAGATGAGATGATTTGGATCTGGTTTTGGACAGAATAGGGTAGGGTTTAAAAACAGAAGATGGGATTTGGGGGTTTAGGTGGGCTTTACAAGGGACGAGGTATGACGATGGCGAAGCATAGATCATATAAAACGGTTGCTACTTTTGTTGTATGTTCAGAAGAGAAGGGGCAAAGAGGGCATACATAGCATGATGATACCCCATGATTGTGTTGGACTGGATCTTTAGTTGTTGCACAATGTCACATTAAAAGATGTTTGTTCAGGCCTTGCAGGATGCTTGGAGTATTCTAATCCTGTTTATCTGATGTTCAGACTATAGATTGAGGGTATTCGAATGATTGAATCGAAACCATACACTTATTAGAGTTGAGAGTTCATTGTGTTGTTGATAATGTACGCAGCCTTGTAAGATAGTGGGGGTGGGGTCCAGGACGAGGCTGAAAGCAGCATTAGCGTTCCCGCCCAACTCCACGACGTAATTCCCACCACAGCCTCGGACCAGCTTGAAACTTTATCACGAGCCAACAATGTATATCTCTACGAGTATATAGCCATAGACTACGTGACGAGATGTCACGCCCGCCGCCCCGTCTCAAAGCACAGTCGCCACCGCCATCTCAATCCCCAATTCCATCTTTACCCCCCGGCCTGAGCTCGAGCTCCAATGCGTCTACCTCAGACCGAACAACTCTCCTCCTAATCCGTCGCACCCTATGCCCCTCATCCACCAGCACTACCACTACCAACAACAGCACCACCACTTCAGATGCAGCTAATAAAGGCGGCAGCAGTACGACTCCTGCCCCGAACACAATTGACGAGCTACTCCCACCTCTGACGAGTAGCAACGAGGTGGACTTCGAGCTGTACGCGTTCATCGCAATCATTGTACGGGAGTTTGTGAATACGTGGTATGGCAAGATCACGCCGGATCAAGGGTTTGTGGAGGAAGTGGTGAGGATCCTGGCGCATTGTACGAGGGGACTGGAGCAGCGGCTACGGAAGGTGGATTTGGAGAGTGTGGTGTTTGATGAGATTCCGGAGTTATTGGAGGTGCATGTAAGAGGTGAGATTTACTTTTTTACTTTGTTGTTTCTTTTCTAAGGAGTTGTTTTGTTATCCACCCTCTCTATTCTTGTTCTACGTTTTTGGGCTATCTGGTTGGGCTAGGTTGAAAGTATCTGCATAACACAATTCATGCCTTCCGTTTCCTTCTTTCCTTTCTGTTTGGAAATACTTAATTTATATTTCTTCTACAAGGATGAACTCTCTCCTTTTCTCTCTCCGCTTCAACCAGCGAACTTTCAATATCTCCCAGATTTCAACAAGGAATAGGCGATGGTTCACACAGACGCTGACTTTAATCCTCAGCATACCGAATATCCCACCACCAATACCATCCACCTCCTTTGGAATCGAATGCTCGCCAGATTTACCACTCCCTCAATCCACTACCGGCTCTATCACCTGTCCCAGACGATAATGACGACGACTCATCCATGCTGCAAGAACAAGCCGAAAACGAAGCTGCATACAGACAGCTCCTAGTTCAAGGCGTACTAGCCGTTCTTTTACCTACCGAGGACCTTGAGAACGAGTGTCTCAACTCCCTCGTGCGGCAGATCCTCTCGGAGATGATTCTTGGCGGGGGTATTGGTGGAAAAGCGGCTGAGCCGTGGTTGCTCTGGGAGGCTATCACGAAGATTGCGGAGATTATACATGCTCAGATGCCAAAAGCCAAGGCAGAGGTACGGGCTGAGAGGTCGAAGTCTCTATCGATTCAAGATGCACGCAGTAAGGGTTTCGATTATTTACATGATGCTACAAATACTCCTACTACTACAACCGCGACTACAGGGACGGGGAAACCGAATAAGGCTCTCAAGGGAAGAGGCACAGTAGAGGGGCACAACAATGTCGCCGCGACGACCGAGAAGAATTGGTCGTTTCAGAAAACGTTCTGGCTTATCCTGCAGTACTTGTTTGTAGTCTTTACAGCGATTCGGTTCGTTGTCGTTACGGTAGCAAACTCGTCATCACTGCCGTCTCGTACTCCACTCACGCAGCGAGGAGACGCAGTATCAGTATCGTCGTCCACTAGTCAGTCGGGGCCGGCCAAGGCGACGGTAGTTCGAGGCACGACTTCGGACGGCCGAGAACCACCATTAAAAGTGCCCATCGTGAAGATGAAGATATGGACGTGCTTATCGAGCCTGCTGCTTTTGGACGCTCGCATGCCCTGGTTGAGCGCCACAATATCGCTGGTGCAGTGGGGAGCGTTGATGGGGCCAGGGAAGGTAGCAAATACTGATGGAATGATCGATAGGTATGTAACCATACGGGGGGTGGAGAGCATCCACACCCATTTCTCGCATTTGTTTGCTTTTTCTCTTCCCCTCTCCACTCTCTCCTGTCTCTGTCTCTGTCTCGGCCTCTCGCTTTACCTGTATGGAAGGAAAGGAAGAAAACCCTCCGAGGCACCCACCCATCACTTTATCATTTTTTTCACACGCCTGTCACTTCTACGCCCGTCTTTTCGGGCTGCAACGCAAATTAAGGCCCTGGTGTTGCAAGCGCCAGACCCATCGAATCTATGTCACGCCGCATGAGATTTCGGTCACTTGATCAGAATCGTCCCAGTAAAATTGCAGAATCGAGGTGTTTCTGTGATGTGCTGGGATTAGGGCCGAGATGGCATTGACGATTTTTGAGGGTCTGTCAAACAACCTTACTTTCTAGGCCCGTCATGGCTGTTTATGCATGGCAGGACGTGCATGAAGGCTCGAGATAGAGCTGCTGCGGATACCCGCTGAGTCTGGGCACCCGTCCACGCTTGGGCTGCTGGGGCACCAAGGTACCATACTCGCTCTCGTCCCGTCTCTCTGGGGTGGTTGATATGCGATCAATCTCCCGCCCTGTTTGGCCGGGGGTCTCTACAGTGCAATATTTCTTGATTCGAGATACGAAATAGTCTAATCTGCACAATACAATGCCGTCCGTGAGGGGCAAAGAAGGAGAAAGGGAAAGGGTCAAGCTACAAAACTGCCAAGTTCCTCTTCTTTGATCCGGTTGGTCCTAATACGGGGGTATTTTTTGCAGGAGGGCCGGGACGGCAGTGACCAAGCAGCATCAACTGCAGCCATCTCGCCTGGTTCCGATGACCAAGCAAGGAGGTGCAGGTGCGCGTAAAGCGCTGAAATTCCCCATTTGATGCTTTTCTCCTACTTACCTGATTCTTCGATTTTTGGCTGCTTTGGTCGAAATGGCAGCGCCGCGAATCGCAGGACGGCGCGGGCATGCACCCCGGGCTGGGGCGAGCGCGATCAAGCCCTACGGGTGCGTCCTTTACGCGCCCGGGCTAATTGCTGCAAGGACCCCTCGCTCCCTCGCATCCGCCCATTCGCTTCTTTTCCCCAATAATCTCTTATCCGGCACGCTCGCGTCGTACCGCGCCTTTTCCCTCCCGTGGGCCAGTGCCCTGATGATGAGGATGATGGTGATGCTACTGATGCTGCTCGAAAAGGCCTCGAAAGGGCCTCGACTGGTTTCACCGCCGTGCTCCTGCAGCTTGCTTCCTCTCGCAGGTCACTCTATTTCTGCTAGTTCTGCTGGGTGTGCTCAACCGCTCAATTCCGTCGAAGACTGCAGTTGTTGCTGCTATCATATACCCGTCCAGTCCATTGTACGGTACCCGTACCTGCAAAAGGCACGCCGAGACGCACTGGCCGAACGCCCGCTCCCTCTCCGCTCTTAGTGTCCGTGGCAGGAGCATCGATGATCCCTTCACACGTCCTCGCACCTGCTGGTCCCTTTGCGAACAGACATTTGCTTAGGAGAACCCGCGTGGCACGGTTCCAGTTCGCAAGGCGGGCTGAAATTCCAGGTGCAGAACATACGACTTTTGCCTGTCAAACTTCTCTTGGCCGCCACCCCTTCTCTCTTGTGAATTTCCACACGGCTACGGCGCCTCTTTTATTTGGGATTATATTGCTTTTGCTCGTTAAAGTCTTTTTCTCTTTCTCTCTCTCTTTCCCGTTTTTCCAATTTCTCCCCTTTCGGGCCATTATTTCTTGGCACCTCCTTGCCGCTGGTTTTACTTTGTCCTGCTGTTATACCTGATTTGTTATTCCGACCTCCTGCTTTGCTTCGGAGCTGTCACATCGGGGCGAACCATGACTAGACTAACCTGACTGATGGAAATAACAGAATTTTGGCTCATGCCATCCAGACACACGTGTTGGACCCGACGCTGCTGCCCATGCTCCTGCGAAACGCACGGGCTGCCCTCTTCCCCAACAACACCCTCGCGCCGCCGCGCATCGTACCCTCCCCGGCGGAACAGCTCCTCATACGACGCCGTTGCGCGCAGGCTATCCTCTTACTTATTCCGGCTAAGG
Organism: Xylogone sp. PMI_703; assembly: GCA_021399445.1. NCBI lineage: Eukaryota > Fungi > Ascomycota > Leotiomycetes > Xylogone > Xylogone sp. PMI_703. The sequence goes on along the minus strand of JAJTUQ010000002.1, from coordinate 3,188,536 downwards.
TACAAGAGACGTACTTCGGTTTCGGTGGCAAGGACGGCCCAGACCGTGCAGCCCAGGAGATTGAGGAGACACTCCTGGACATCTTTGGCGATAGCTACTGTAATAAGCACCTCCTGTACGGCATAGTCGAGCTGGCTATCCTCCGATTGATGCCTGAGCTAGCTGAAAAGCGTATCTCAGAGTTACTGGGAGAGAGACTTGGTTAGTTTTGTCGAGAAAGAAAAGGGGGTGAATCAAATAAAAAGATTGCATATAAAAGCAAATGAAATAAATAATTGACCATTACTGCAATTCGTGGGAACCACCAGGCAGCTTGTACGGGGGTGGTATTATTCCACGACTGTATCTGACATTGCCGATCACCGTGCCTGTGTAACCGCCAACCAGAGTCTGGAACTGGCGTAGACGTGTGCATATGAGTGTGTGCTCCTTGATTTCAGAAGGGCCGCCCCAAAATCAGATGGGCCGCCTGAAAAAGTCATATATTGGGAAAGGAAAAAAATAACACTACTGAGCAAGGAGGTGTGCCTGAAATTCGACAATGCGTGCGCCCAGAATAATTCCCTATATCCCTATTTCCCGCTGACACCATGATTTGCCAGCCCCTGAGAGTCGATGTAGCCCTGACCCGATCTCGCAATCCCTATATGCAATCCTCACCCGAAACCCCAAACTGTGTGTGATGTGTAGTGACAACAAAAGGAAAAATCCAGCAAAACCATACAGTGCAGAGAGCAGTAAACGTAGAAAATAATGGAATGGGGAAATATGGAAAGCTCCCTTACTGGCAGCGAAACGAGAGTTTTGAAATAGTAAAGAAACAAGGAAATGGTCATTAATGCCCCAAACCCCCAAGCTCGACTCGGGTATCATTTCAACGTGCCTTAGGAAGAAGAGGAACATGATAAGTCAGAACAACAAAATAATTAAGGGTAAATAAGGAAAAAAAAGCTAGCACAAAAAGATTTCTCCAATAGATATATATCGTCCTCTGCTGGCCATGTGTAGTAAACCCGGAGAAGAGACGTGAAAGGAAGAGTGTGAAAAACGATTCCGCGTGAGCGGGAGAAAAAAAGAGATCTTGTTCGGGTATATGCGTATGGTATTTTCCGGTGCCCCCTCCCCCTGAGCCAGCCTGCAACTCCCAGACCAGTAAAACGAAGAGTTGGTAATATGATGTTGCCGTTGTCGATAACGAAGAGGTACAGAAAATGGTTGAGAAAAGTGTTCGCAAATCAAGCGCTGAAATCGTTCGTTGAGGAAGGAGCAGGCAGTGAAAAAGAGGACGAGATTCGATATTGTACGATTGTGTTTCCTGATATACAGTATGGGCCGAAGATGGATAGAGATGAGTTTCTATTCCAGCAAGTAAACGTAGAAAAATTTATTGGCTTCGTGGATACTCTTAGCAACCGGTCGTAATAGGCTGGTCGATTTTTAGTGACTGAACTTCGCAATCTTGCTCAGCTATTCGATGGAGTCCGCCAGGGAGTGGTCCATTGTTCTGTTGTAACCTTAGCTTTTCGGTCAGCTTGAGCACTGTCATATACTCATTCTCATCTACGAGGCCGTTGGCTCCTTGGTTGTTGAAGAAGGTGAGCAGGGTATCCAACGCTCGCCGAGCGTCGTCCTGGGTTGGAGAGCTTGGAGCTGATGAGCCTGGTGGAGACTGGAGACCCGTAGGTGGAGGCGCCATAGATCCATTGCTACTGCTGTGATGCAGAGGATGCAGAGGTGGCGAGGAGATGGCCGAGTCGAGAGCAAATGGCGGAGCCATCTCGTGGATTGGTGAGTCCAAAGCTGAGGATGGGGCTGTAACTGGCATGTTGTATTTTGGCGTCATTGGCTCCGCCGTCTGATTCGAGATGAACGATGGATCGATTCCAAGAGTAGGAAATGTCTGACTTCGAGGCCTCTGGAAGTTGCTTCCTGGTGGGGGAAGCCGCGCTTGTTGCGAAGGCAACCACGATCCTGAACTTCCGTCCGGAGAGAAGGAGAACGGCGCAGTTGGGCTCGTTGGTCCTGCAGAAAATGAAGAGGGCGCTGCATCCGTGAACACACTTGACAGAGATGTCGTACTCTGAGAGTTAGAATGGGCGAATTCCAGGTAGCTGTTGATACTGTCTGATTTGATGTCCTCGTCACTCTTGGTGGCAGAGAGCGGTGACGGGGAGGGAAGCCCGCTTGGGGAGGTTGGAGAAATTCCATTTGAAGTTTGACTCGACGATGCACCGATAGACTCCAGATTTCGTGAGGCACTCTCGGAGATGTTCGTCTCGGATGCTCTTCGTGTTAGCTTCCCACCGCCAATTCCGTTCTTTTGCTTGAACTTCTCGAGCCAGCTGGCACTGTTGGTTTTTAGGGGATTCTCGTTATTGCCAACTGTCGTGGCAAAGAACCTGGCCTTCTCCTTGATTGCTGCATCCGTCAGAGGGATGCCTTGCTTCTGGGAATTCCTGACCCAGTTTGCAAGCGCTCGCTCGATATCGGGGAACTTGCCCTTTGCACGCTTGACTGGAGACGAACTGCGATCCTCAGGAAATAGATACTTCTCTCTCTGACGCAAAACCTTGGACACCGTACTAATGTTACGATTTAGTAAACGACCGTAAGCCAAAGGAGGGGGAGAAGAAGAAGACAAATAGGAACAAAAAGAAAAAGAAGGTGAAGAATCACGGAAGGAGTTACTACCTTCGCTCCACACCAAACATTGCTACAAAGGCGTCACAGTTAGTGAAGAGGACACAATTTAAGATTCCTGTGGTAGTAGTCATAGCTCACCTCCAATCTCGGTCTGCTTCACCGTTGGGTTCTCTTCATGATACTGACACATACGCCTTCGGTCACTGTCGGTCAAGGTCTTTCTGGGGGTTGGGTTCGAGTGGATTGCGGGCAGCTTGGCTGGCTTGAGAGGAGCTGAAGCCGGAGGAATAGCTACTGGAGGTGCCGGAGCAGGCACAGGAGCTGGAGTTGCGTAGCTTGCTGGATTGGTTAGCATACTGGGCCATGTTGGATGGCTAGGCATGATCAGTGGCAGGAGCTGCTGCTGGTGCTGATGCTGATGCTGCTGCTGCTGCTGATGCGTGGATTGCACTGGCGGCGCCAGCCTGGTGAAGGTGGGCTCAGACGGCAAGCCATGGTTGTTCATGGAGTCCATGTAGGAGTATCCGCCATACTCGTGGATAGGCGACTGGTGCTGCGAAGAAGCACTGTAACTATTGCTGAGGTCAACCCAGCCCTCGTTGCCGAAGCCGTTTTCCTGTCCCGTGAGCGAGTCATGGTCCATGCCGACCTGAGCCATGATGGGGTCTGAATTGTGCATGTCTGGAAGTGCAGGACGGCGAGCCCAGACGTTATGCGACACAAGCGCAGGTTATGTACTGGAACTGTTGGAACTCGTCGCCGCTCTGGACGACGGTGGTGGTGGTACTGGTAGTGGTGGTGGTCGCTGGTCGTTGGCAGTGCGGTTCCTGGCTAAGGCTGTCCCTCAAGAACGGCAGACTGCATGCATGATAAGCCGAATGTTCCTGGGAGTGGCAGCGTCAAATGGAAGAGCACCCTGGGGCACGGCTGCAGCGCTGTTGGAGGTGGAAACGCAGAGGGAGGGCCAGCTGAGCGCGAAGGTTGCTTAAACGCACACACAACATATGGGGAAATGCGAGTTCACGCTGCAGAGGCCTTCGACGAGGTTGGAATGAGTGCCGGGAAGGAGGAGCACGGCGGTGGATGTTTGTACTCGCCTGGGAAGGGCACGGGGGGTGTGCGAGCAGGGTTGCCGGAGGAGGTGGGATTAGTGTGGTAGGGTGTTATAGTTTAGTGCGGTGGTGGATTTTGATGATGGTCGATGGGCGGATGATGGGGTGGGTGGGAGCAGCACCAGCAGCAGCGTAGCAGAAGAGCCAGAACTGACCCTGCTCCTCGAGCATGTGCGGAGAAGAGCTGTGGCTGCCAGGCCCTGGGATGCCGAACTTGGGGTTTTCTGGGATGAGACAAGAATGAGCAGTAGATTGTTGCCCAGAGCAATAATGCTGTAACGCAAGCAAGAGAGAAGGCGAGTAAGAGTGTAAGAGAGTAAGAGAAAACAGACACTAGCCAGAGATCCGAGACTAGAGGATTAATGAGAGAGAAAGAGTGAGTGAGAGCGAGAGACCAGAGGCAAGAACGAGAAGAGAGAGAAGCACCCCAGTAACTCTTGTATGGCACCAAGCAACTGTCTTGTACCAGTACCGACCAGTAGCCAGCGCAAAGTACCAGTACAAGCACCCAGCACCAGGCGTCCGGTCAAGCAGCATCCCTTGCAACTGGGGCCACCACCGCTGCCATTCGTGCCCTTGATGCCCTTGATGCTCTTTTGCTCACCTCAGTATTATTATTGCCTACAGTGCCAGTACCAATACCAAGTACCAGCTTCCAGCGCCCGTCCAGTACGGTCGCGCTCCGAGAATCGATGCCAGGAGCTTGATGAATAGCGTGGGACTGCCGAGCGCACCATGGACGAACAGCATCGCCGGGCACCACGACGCCCCCATCACTTGCTTTGTTCTCCTGCTCCATTATTCCTCTAGCAGCTTTTTTTTCGCACCGGCCCTCTCCACCACGACGACGCTCAACCGTCGCTGGCTGCGCAAGGCGGCAGCAGATCTCATTCGATGCTCCATGCTCCATGCTCCCTGGGGCGGCGCCGCCAGCTCTAGGGCCCGGCCAACCGACCGATTAAACTGTGCGGTACTGTGTGATGCCGGGGTGTGGGCTGCGGATTCTCGTCGAGTCTTTGGTCTAGCAACTTTGTTGAGCGTTACCTTTACCGTATTATCGTGATGAGGATGCTTCCTGCGACTGGCGAGCTGGGGGCCTGGTCCTCTCTCTCACTCAGTCTTTTTCTTGCCCTTCCCGCCCTCGGTTTCGCGGGCCTGGGTTGGATTGGATCTTCACTGGCAGCGATGGAAGGGACCGTCATGGAGAACGCAGATGATAGGGCCCGTCGAGACTCGAGAGCAGCCCTCGAATAAGGCAGCGGCCGCGTACCCGAGCAGAGTACCACCTTCGGGCTTTGGCTTAGACCCCAACCCAGTCGAGTCGCGATATGGCGCGCTCTCTCAGCCTCGAGGGCGGCGAGCCACCATGCGACGCTGTTCTGGGTGTCCTAGTGCTCTGCTGGATTGCTAGGTGGTGGTACAGTAGCGCGGCCTGCACTTACGGTGGGTTGTGGTACTACTCCGTACGATTACTGAATGTGGTGCTGCCCTGCCCTGAATAGGATTCCTGCGCTGCTACCATTACCGTCCGGTAGTGCTGTACTTCTGTACTTCCGTGGTGCGTGACATGAGTTGAGTCCACAGCGATGGTAATTGAAGCCTTTCCTGCTGCCGCTGCTACTGCTGGGCCCCGCCATGAAGCCATGAGGGTCCCTGGGAGCTGCGTGCGCGCGCTGGCTGCGGAACCGGTGCCTGGGGAGAGCCCAGATGTACATGTCCCAGGATGCTAATATTCTTGCCCTGAGAGTCTCGGTACCTCTGCTGTGGTCCCAACAGTTGTCAGACTGGGTATCCGGTACGTAGCTGTGCGGTAATATGCAGCAGCGCGGTAGAGAAAAGTTGCAAGCCTGGGGAACTGAAGGACGTCCAAGGCAACAAGGCCAGTAAGTAACAAGAAGAAATCGCCTGTGGCCCGCCCTGGGCCGTTCCCTTGGTCTACCACAGTTTCTCCCACACTCTTTGTTCGGCCCTCGCGGTTTGGGTCCGTTTGGTCCAAAACCTCGCGAACATATAACAGACAATATCACAACACCCTCGATTTTCCTTCCCACTCTGGCATCTCCCGAACTCGAATCCACTCGGCGCTCGAGGAATTCTGGCCGCTTTCGAACCTCGTCTGCTCCTGCCCTGTGTTTGCGTCTGCCAGGCCTGCAGGCACGCAAGGCACACAGACATGAACCGTCATTTGGTGGATGCATTTTTCGTGAGGCTTGCGGCTTGCCCAAGTGGGCGTTCGCTGGCCGATGTCGTCCCTTGGTCAGCAAGCAAACAGGCACGGTAATCCATCCTCTGATCATCGATGGTGCCGTTCGTAAATTCCGAGGAGGGAGGTTGGGTAGGATTGGACGGCCAGCAGCAATTCTTCATTGGACAGACGACCACGGTGGACGTTTGGATTCGAGGGGGAGGGAGTGGTCCAAGCGATGGTCCACGGCCATCCTCGCACCGGCTCTCTTCCAACTGGTCAAGATTGGCAAGAGGGACAAGAAGAAGAAAGCAAATTGGCTGCCGTTGCGGACTGGATCGAGCGAGCAATTGCGCTCCCAAAATCTCTGGCCGCTGAGAGTAGGTTGGCCCAAAGCAGGCGTAGTGTGCTGCCATGGTGGTCCAGGACGGAGATAGAAGCAGACGACCGATGGTACTGGATGACGACTAGAGGGAGATTTAGCAGTTAGAGATGGGCGGCTTGGGGTGTGTGGACTTTGCTCATGTGCCGGCATAGCAGCAGAAAAAGCGTGCTACGGCGTGGTGGTTAGTCCGTGGTCTGGAGTTGGGGATGTCTCTCCAGACTGGTCATGTTCCAAAGCAGCCAGGTCCTTAGCGGAAGACAGGCGCAACTACTTGGTCCGCGTCCTGGCAATACCGGTAATGGAGAACACCGAGGGCATTTTGCGAAGGTACCAGTACCGCAAGAGGGCAGATATTACCGTAATGGAAATTCAACTGCTACGCATCTCCACCAACTTAGGCCCGCACGGTTGGGCGACGGCACCCTAACATTCCCTCCGAGCATGCCTTGATACCTATCCAAGACCAACAGCGTTAGTGAGTTAGCCGTAAGGGTTACTCTTTCGTCGCAGCAGATCAGCAGGGAATCCGCCATGATGAGGTGCTTGCTTTCCCTAAACCCTCCCAGGGGCCCCAAGGCGGCACCGGAGTATTATGGATGTGGCCATCGCGGCGGCCATGACCCTTCAGCGTACCCAGAATCTGTCGATCAGCCCTTGGGGAATGTAACCTTGCTCACGACGTCCGTTCATCTCCCGCCTTCAGCCTCTCAGGTGGCTTTTGGGATCCTAACATCCCTCAGGAACGTCAACGACTGTGTCCATCAGCACCTAGCCTCGATCCACATCTGGGCAATCCTGCCATCCTGAAGGACCAAATATGGAAGTACAGCTGCTGTGATGACCAACTGTCCTCTTTCGTCTTTCGCAACATTTATCACCTCTCGCACCTCCCCGAGAAGCGTGCTGTCCGGTCAGTAATCGCTAATCGCAATCTTATCAAGGCAGCACACAAACCGTAGCGCTGGTGGGCATCCGGGAAGTTTAGTGGTGTCACAGAGCACCCAGTACTGTACCGTAGTGGTCGTAGGCTACTGTTAACGTACGGTATATTCTCCTTTGCACGGTATTCGCCCGAAACGGAGCATATTCGATGTCCATTTCCGTAAAATAATATTACTTGGGCTAGATTATTATGGCATCCCCTCGACGGTAATTACGCAGGAGTCCTTTTTAAAACACCAAGTTACAGTGGTTGCGGCCGGATGCTACGCTCCATCACTCTGCGGTACATGTACAGCTACCCGTATGGAGGTACAGCTACAGCGGAAATCTCAGAGCTGACACCCCGAGCTCGTCCTCCGGATCTTCGATACAGCGGACTAGTGATTAGCAATGATCACATCGCGCATACAGAGCGGAGCAGAGCACTGCACTACAAGACTCGTAAGCCCCAACCAAGGACCAGAAGGAGTGAAGAGCGACGATGAGAGAGAAAGGGAGGAAAATATTTAGAATGGAGACAGGAGCCCATCGTCCACTTTCCCTAGTGTCAGATATCTGATGCTCGGCGCTACCAGGAGGCTTCTCAAAGGTCGGGGGTCAGAGCAAGGCTGTCAAATTGGTTGCCCTTTTCGCCATTTTGCAATTCGATTGGCCCAGGATTTTTCTTCGGAAGGCACGGTAATTCTCGCGTCCCTCTTCTTTGCCCTTGTTCAACCACGGATAGTTTTCTTTTGTCCTTAGGCAAAATGCAGAAGGTGGTCCGCGAAGAAGATAGAGGGGGTGTCTCTTGGGTTCGGTCCTAAGCGCTGAGCGCGTGATGGACCGTGTGTATCTTGCAGTTCTTGATACGGCGCTCTCTCCCGAGGCCGTGGTCGGTGTTGAAGGACGGAAAACAACCAACCCAGCGAGGCCCACGTTCCAACAGTTGGGTTCGCATGGCGTTTAGCAGTTGTTGGACCCCTTTGTTGTTGGTATCCAGGCCTTCCAGGGGCGGGCTTTCCCTCGCCGCCGTTGGTGTGATGGCAGTAACAGACGCTCGAGTAGCGGCTGCGAGACCACCTTTGTCTCTCGTAATTGCTGCAAGGTTCAACGTTAAGTTAAAAGTAATTGCTGTAATGTTATGTTGGCAACAGATCTTCCGGTTTTCTTCCTTTCTGTTGTTTGTTTGTCCTTTCTGTTAGCAAACCACATCCTCGTGACCCTTTCATCCTTACTTGTTTTTTTTTCGCCCGAGTTCTCGGGCCGTGCTGTTCTAACAGCGGGACGAACCTTAAGGGTTGCAACAAATGGTCACCTCCGTGAAAGCACTAGCCATTGACACCAATTTACTTGCTTACCTGTTTCTTCCTTGAAATCTCAACTCAGGGCTAAAGCATTTGCTGAGGGCTCCACCAATTGACCATTCTTACGCATGCAAATAACCCGTTATCCACATGCCGACCTCACCGAAGTAACTCAAGGCTGATGGCTTGATGTCACCCTTTCTACAGTAAGCCTGAATCAAATGCTACTGCAGCTATCTCACGCACGTGGGTCTCACTGATACCATACTACAGCTCGCACCTCGTGGCAAACTTCTGCGGCCTTCCTTCTCATCTATGAACAACTGTCCCAACTTCCCTCCAACGTGGTGCATTAAAGACCTACCTCGTAGCATGTGGCAGCTCATCTCATTGTGATGGTCTAGGGAGCCCTGATAGGACGCACTCTTTAATTTCCAACTCGTTCAGGGAGATTTGAGTGATTTTGAGTGCATTATGCCTAGCCTTAGGTCTAGGTCTTCGTGAGCAAACTGAAAAAATGGGACTGTTTGCCACGGTGCTTAGAAGCCACACATGCATGAGAGAGACGTTGTAATCAGGGTAATCGCCTAGACCTAAGCTTCGCACTGAAATTACTTGAAATTGGACAGTAATTTGGTAGAGAAGCTCTACATAATAGGCAAGAATCACAACACTTTCTTAATTCCTTTATCCATATGGAAGGCAAAGCGCTACACGGAGCTGCCATTTCTTTGCTGGGCAAACATGATGCGATCGTGAACTTTTATTCTCGCCACACATGAGGAGACGGGAGGTGGCGCAGTTTCATACTGCACGTGATGTTCCACTTTGGGACGATAATCGCCACAGGCGAAGCGAGCCCGTTGAATTGATTCAAGCCTCAAGATTCGAAGGCCATCCTTTAACTTCAAAACAAGCACCACCACTCATTTCACTCAACAGCAATTTTCACAACCACATCATCATCTCATTCCCAGCTCAGTCCCCGGCAAGTGCGGCCGTGATTCTCGCGCGACTGCTAGGCACGGCGTTGTTTCTGTTGTCAAACGGGGACACGGATGACAGTCCTTGTCCTTTCCTATCGACACTGCGAAGGTGTCTTCTCCTAAACCAGCCCAGGATGATGCGGCGGATTCGGCGACTATCAGGGTAGATGCTATGGATGCTCAAGATGATGCGGATTCGATTACTGCCCAGACCAGTCGCCCCATTGAGGAGGGGGCTGGCGCGACAGACGTGACCGCCAGTACCCCGACCGGCATCAGATCTTCGCCGCCAGTATTAATACATAATGTGAAAACTGATGCAGATGTTCCCACCCGCTCCCCTGAAGACCAGGCCGTGAAGAGTGATTCGGAAGCTGAGACACTGATATTGCCTGGCAAGGATGGCCACTCACCTTCCAAGATCCGAAAATCTATCAAGGCTGAGGATAAGAGCGAGGATGAGCAGTTGCCCAATGTTCCTGATAAAATGACCGTAGATGACGGAGCTGCTGCCAAGTCCCGTGTCAGTGAAGTGGCACGGGAGGGCGCGAGTTCGAAATTAGGAAAAAGAAAACGACCAAAGCATGGAAATGATATTGATGATGCCGACTATGCGGAGGCTTCCAGTGACGATAGCTCGATCCTCACCTCTCCAATTGGTACCGCTCGTTCATCCCTATCGAAGCCAGCTGCGTCAGATTCTGAGAGTGTTAAGTCACCGTCACCGCCAGTTTCCGTCGTTCGTAGTAAGGCCAAATCTGTAGACAATGTTCTTTCCAGGAAGAAATCCCGTGCTACAGGATCTGGAGATGAAGCTGAGAGACCAAAATTCAATAGGCAACGCAGTTCTGGTGCGGATCCCAAACCCAGTAAAGAAAACCGTGCCTCGGCGAAGCCACATGCGGACACCCACTCAAGAACACGCACAAGATCAGTTTCACCACCAGCACGAGCTCATAAGCGTAGCATTTCAACAACTCAACTGTCCGCTAGTGGCACTAACGGGCTGAGCCACAAGAAGAAGCGTGTTCCTGCTCCCTTGCAATCCACTGAGTATCACTCTGATGATTCGTCTGCAAGTAGTGGTGCACACCCTAGAAGTTCAAGATTACGCAGTCTTGCAGCACCTAGAACTGGAGAATTAACAGCCTCTCCTGCCAAAATGGCTCCGCATAAGAAGCATCTAGACGCACACGGTCAGACACTTCTAGCACGTGCATGTTCAACTGGGAAGCTGGAATCCGCTCGACAACGACTCGCAGAGAGACCAGATGATTTGAACTGGCCCGACTTTGCTGGAAACACCCCCCTTCAAGTAGCAAGTCTTGAAGGTCATGTAGAAATCGTCAAGCTGCTTATAGAGGCGGGCGCCCAACTTGATACTTACAATGATGCAAAGGACACGCCTTTGCTAGATGCAGTGGATAACGGCCATCTTGAGGTTATCAAACTTCTACTGGATGCTGGTGTTAACCCACGAAAGGCTAATGTCAATGGGGAGGAACCACTGGATCGAGTTAACGATGATCTGGACCATGCAGACGAGATCCGAGAGTTGATAATTGCAGCGAAGCAGAGAAGCAGTGAAGCACGCCGTTCATCTGAAGATAATCAGGGCCATGACACAGCTGATAGCCGGCAATCCCATCCCATGGAGAGCCCACGACATACCCCTCCTGTACAAATTCAAGATTCGCATTCATATGGCTTCACAAGTCGGAGAGGAGCAAGTGGACGTTCTACAAAGACAAGTGACCGCGTTCTTTATCAACCTTTGGACTTGCAGGAGCTAAGGAAGGCGTGCGGTCAGGGAGATGAAGGCACGGTTGCAAGAATATTGCAGGTGAAAGACGGCTTGAATGACGCCAAGTGCCTAATTGTAGCTGCCAAGGGTGGCCATGACAATGTTATCAACCTGCTCTTCGGCCTTGGAGGGTTCAATCCAGATCCTGCTCCTCTAGAGTCAATGCCTTCCGAATCGGCAACCCCAATACTTGCAGCAATTGGCCGTGAAAATCTTGAGGTTATCAAGTTGATTCTTGCACAATCAGAGTTCGACCCCACACGTACTTCAGGCGGCAAGACTTATTATGAGATTGCTCGAAATCGTGCCGGGCCAATGTGGAGGGAGGAAGAGCAGCTTCTGAAGGATGCCTACGAAAAGTATAAGAAGACTCATAAATCACCTGTGAAACCACGTTCGCCTAAATTACGACGAGATACAGATCGGGAGGCTAGAAGACAAACACTTGATGACTCCTCGCGGTCACATAAGAGAACTTTGTCAAGCCCTAAAGAAAAGGAGTCAGAGTTGAGGAAACCGCAGAATAAAGCCACCGGGTTATCAAAAGATGGCGGCTTGAAGAGAGGTCCTGGAAGGCCTAAGAGAGAGGACATGAATGCTACTAATGCGGTTTCTGATTCAGAGACAGTCCCACTGGGACCTCCGAAACCCAAGGCTCAGGCCAAAAAGCAGGATCTGGACGCTGGAACTGTATCTTCAGATACTGAAACCGTGAAGCCACGAAGGAAACTCATTTCTGCAAAGGAGCTCAAAGGAGAACGCGAAAGGAAGAGACGATCGAGTATTACATCAACCGCTTCGACTGCCTCCCTTAAAGACCGACCTTTTCCTAGTGATGGTAAATCGGACGTAAAAGAAACGAAGCCTAATAAACCCTCTCTGTCACGACCACTCAACAACAACAGTGATATAGATTTTGACAAATCAAAGCATGATAGAGCCCGATCGCTTAAGAGAGATGACTCGAAAGATAGACTTTCTGCAGTTCGTGGTGAGAGTCCTGTTAAACGTCATAGAACAAGTTCGACACCTCCCCATGGAACAAAGTCCGATACTGCAGCTGGCTCAGCAACGGGTGAGACTCCAGCAAAACGTAGGAAATTTGAAGGCGAATCGAAGCCTATCCGAAAATCAGAGTCCAATCCAGGCTCTCCTCCAGATTCTCGACAGAACAAGTCAAACAATCCCCATGAGAAACCCGGCAGCAAACTTGATCCTGAACATAGAGAGAAAGCAAGCGATTCCAAGCACAAGAATCCCGAGGGATCAGAGAAACCCTCGAGTAATAAAGCTACAGGCGATGGATCATCCAAGAACCCGGATACTGCTCAGGCTAAAGGAACCGTTAAGGTAGATACGGAGTCAACTATAGTTGCTTCATCAAGGCCCAGCAAATCCTCTCAAGATGTTGAAATGGAAGATGTCTCGTCAAAAGCCGAGGAGGAACGACAAGCCAAGATCCGTCGCGAGAAGGAAGAGGATGAGGCTAAGCAAAAACGAGAACTCGAGGAGAAACAAGAACAAGAACGTATTGAAGCAGCCAAGCAAGCCCGGCTCGCTCGAGAAAAACAGGCACGCGAGGAAGAAGAAAAACGGCTACGAGAGGAGGCTGAACGTAAAGAACGTCAGCGTCAAGAGGATGCCGAAGCACACAAGAGGGCCATGGAGGAGCAAAAGCGACTCTATCTTGAACAACAACGTATCCAGCGTGAAGAACAGGAACGAAGAAGGGCAGCACGTGAAGAGCAACAACGTCTCGAACGATTGAAGGCGGAACAGCAGCGAGAAGAAGAGCGACTGGCGAAGTTACCTCCTCTTCTTAGGTGGTTCGACCAGCATTCGGATCCAAAGACTCCAGAGATAGCCTCATTATTTAGATACATGGAGGGATTCCGTTACGATACTATCCGTCCAGAAGTCACAGGACAACCTAACGGGCGAGACCAGTGGTTACTCAACACTCAAGTTGCATTGTTGCTTGGAGAGAAGGACCTGACTTTGTCGAGATGTGAGTTATGGCTTAACCTAGTTACAGGGGACACATCACTAACTTACTACTAGATACTGCATGGGAACGCATTCCTGTGTCGAAGCTTGCAAAAGAAGCCATCTGGGAGTTTGAGGGACCAAAATATTCGCTCACAGACGAAAGGTTCAAGCACATACGACAGCAATTTCTCGAGAAGGGCAACCCAATCTATTCTCTGAATGATCAAGCTAAACCCTTATTTCTTGACCTTGATCTTTTCTTTGTAAAGGTAGGTCTTCTTTGAATCCAGTGCTGTTGGCTCTTGACTCATATTTACTAGGTATCGGAATTTATGTTTGTTGTTCCAAACTTCCCTCATCTTCGAGGTCTAGAATTAGTTATCAACTACCGTGAACTGCACGAGACTCCTGTTTGGCCTCCTCGACCCGGCAAGTGGACACAAGACCCAGACTATGATCCTACCATGCGATATGCGCCCCGTCCAAAATACTATATCAATGGCGAGTTTGAGAGGCAAGGCGAGATAAAACGCACGAGAGTTAGCAGGACCTCATTCGGGGAGAATCGCCTTCCTCGTCGAGGTTTGAAGGTCGTCGAACCGCATGAGCCTGATTATGAAGCTATCTGCAGAGCACAAGGACTTCGGCACCTGCTGCCCGCATCACAGAGTACATCACCAACTGCTAAGCAAGCGGTTCTCGTACCCAATCCTATTCTAGCATCTGCGCATGTAAATGGGTTCACTCCACCAAGCTCCGTCAAATCTATAAATGGTGGAAGTCCTCGTCTTGGTTCCTCATCCTTGGAGACGACAGAGTCTCATGGTCTCCCGAATGGATATGTTAACAGTCCGAAGGAGAATGGCGTCCCTGCCGAAACGGCACAGTGATCTAAGACAAAAACCAGATACATATCTTTTCTAATTGATGTCTACCGCCTAGCGTTCAAGTCTAGTTTGTTGTTTTATATCTACGAGTATGAGTTCTCCGTCGCTAGCTATTAGTTACTGCCTTCTCTGAGGCGCATTGATTTGTTGGTGGGGTTGGGCAAGCGTACATATACCAGGTAAGGCGTCTGGTGTTTGTGTAATGGTTTTGATGTGGAATCTCTCAATTAGGATGAGAGTGAAATGAAGTATACCAAATGGTGAATGATGATGAATTGAACGCAGAAACGTGTAATACTAAATGTGTTTGTAAGATGTGAAGCGCCCCCCTCTATGATCCACTTGATGGAAACTTGATATGCCTCTTATGATTTATCTTGCATCCAGGCTCTATTTATCCTTTTATAAGCGTCCTCTTCTCTCAGTATATACAGCAAGTATCCTAAACGCCCGCCCTATGTATATTTATATATGTGCTAGAAAGACTTTATAAACTCGCCCACAACCGTCTATGTACATCTATCCTCCACACTCACAGAGTTACGCCTACAATTTCTTCTCCAACTTCGCCTTCTCCTTCGCTTGCTTTTCTCTCCTGTTGATGATGGCCTCGGCTCCAATGCCGCTGAATACAAGTCCCACACCAAGCCATTGTCCTCGTCCAAGTCTATGTCCGAACCAGACGACGGAAAGAATCATAGTGAGCATCTTGCGAGTCACGGTAATTGTCACCAAGAGAAGCGACGAGAATGTAGAAAGGGTGTAGACTAAGAGAAGGTCAATATCAGCTTCACAGGAAAAGAGAGAGACTTACAGATAAACACCTGTCCAACAGCACCACACACAGCGAATCCAAGAACATCATACCACACACCAGGATGTCTCTGCATGAACCCCAACGCCTGCGCAAACTCTCCGCCACCCGCAGCCGCGAGGTCCAGTCCGAGGTATTCCCCAATACCAGTGTGAACCAAGTAAGGCGACAGCCACAGATAACTCAGCGTAAGCAACGTACTCATGATATTATTGGCGCACATCATTTGCGGTCCCTTGTACGGCTGAAACGAGGAGAATATGTAGTCTTGGGTAGTATTCGTCAGGCCATCAAAAAGGAGGTTTATTCCCAGGAGAAGCAGACCCCAGGTGCTGTTCCGATCTGGATTCGCGGATGCTTTGGACGGCTTGGAGTGCGCTTTTGCGGAGCTCGCGTGCAGGGTGAAGACTGCTACTCCTGAGGTGACCGCAAGGACGACGAGGTACTTATATAGGGGGTATCGTTTTTGGAAGAGCGTGATGTGCAGGAACATCACGGGGAGTAGCTTGCATGATTTCGCGAGGATGAAGGTTATGTAGTCGATATGCGCCAAAGAGGCGTACCCGAAGGGAGACGCAAGAGAGGATGTCACTGCCACGAGAAGCAGAGGAACGAGGATTTTCGAAGAAGGAAAGATTGGAGGTGTAGTTCCTCCACGGGGAGTGTCAAATCGGAGGTAGAGGTAGCCTGTAAGTGCCGCAAAGGTGGATTGGACGGTGTTGAGGAAGACAGGGAATTTGAAGCGTTCGGGAGAGGTTGAAGGGCCGTAAGGCGTGGTTGTCAGACGCTCTTGGAGAAGAGCCCATGTCAAGCTGGTTGAGAAGTAGTGTCAGTAATTGACAGGCGGCAATGATAGCATCGCGGTAGAAGGCCCGTGGAAAATGCGCGCTTACAATGAACCGTAGATACCTCCAACTGCGAACAGTAATTGCAGTGCGCCAGCTTGTTTTGGTAGTTGTTGCTCTATAGCCTTAATAAGCTTGCTATTTGCAGAGCTGTTTGTATCGCCATTGCGCTGAGCATTGCCGTTGGAGAACTCCCTATTCAGATTGCGCACTGCTCGACCTGGCGTGCCAGTAGCATCAGCCTTGCTGGTGTACTCGGACGATGGTTCGCGCCGGATTGGAGTGTCCTGCTTTGTTCTAGCCATAGTAAGTAAACAGAGAGAATAATTTATTGTATTTTGGCCATATAACAATGAGATTTTGCAGAATATTCTCTATCAATTCTTAGATACGAATAAAATAAAGTTAAAGAGCGAACGGCAGCAGGCTGTATTAATGGGTGAGATGTGTTGCCAGATGGCTTCAACATAATAATTAAGGCACTTTTCTATATTTGGATGTATATAGGCGGTCATGGATGGCAATTCGCTTGGGGTTCAAGGGGTCATACGTGGGGCTGCACTTTAATTGGACCGCTGTGGGAACAAAGGGAGACGGTCAATTGCGTGAAATGGCTCACTTATCCTCTCTAGATTCACATTACTGCTCACGAAATTGCATGCATGACAAGAGATAGTTCGATTGTATGACTACTCATTATTCCTTTTCTCGCAGCGATTGTCTAATAGTACATCTCCTGAAGATCCGAAGGTGTCATCAAGATCGGGTGTGTGAGAAGGGGTAATGTAGCGTGTCGACTAGGCTGGATGGCCTTGTGAGAGAGGGAGTGTGAGCGAGTTAGAAGAGGATTTTGTGTATGATGAAGCGTCGTGCAGGTGCTGGAGTGGTGCGAGGTGGTCATATCATGAATTCGTGACTGTAAAGAGAAATTTTCCGGTCATAGCCGCATGATGAATTGCCGAGATTAGGACGATTCTCGTGCGTGCGATGAATGACGTCGTATTCAGAGAGTGATACCAAGACAGGATGTCGGTGTCTCGAGCTGTCGAGTGTGAAAGCGCGTCGTCTGTTATCAAAGAGGTGACTGGGACTGTGGACGGGAAAGCTGTCAGGTGAGAGTAATACACCATGCAAAGTGCCCATGACCATTGGGCTTAGCTAGTCCGGAACAATATGAAATGAAAATTGAAGAAGGCTGAACCAAGGGGAGTTGCTTTTGTAGAAGGAATATCGGACAACGAAGGAGAATCTGGCAGACGAAACCTGTCGCACCAATGTCAGCCTCGCGGCAAGTCAGATCTGGCTGAACCGATACCAAAGCTTGCCGACACAAAAAAAAAGAAAAAAGGTTGATGAGTCCACTGAAAACCGGTGAAAATTAATCCTGTGCCACACCACCTTGGCTTCGTCGCATTTTCTCGGCCTCAAGGTTCTCATACAGGAGATACAAAGCCGTCTCATTTGCCTTAGCCGTGCCAGTGATGGTAAACATCCGTTCCTGTGTATCGTCATGAGCAGCTTTTGCAATGGAAATGCGTGCTCCGGACGTTTTACGGATCTCACTGATCTTGCTGCCTCCCCGACCAATTATACAGCCAACCATGTCAGATGGAATGCTGATATTTTGAGTCTGGAGTTCCTCGCCATTCTCATCATGAGTAGGAGGGCCTCGGGCGGCTGCATCAGAGTCAGATCGGCGATTGTAAGAACGCGCACCTTCGCTGAAATCCGCTCCATTGCCGGTTCGCATGACGCGCGAGCTGTTGTACTCACGGCCACCAAGGCCGCCAATGCCACCGGGGCCGCCGGTTTGTGTGCGTACAACAGGGTTATAGAGCACAGTTCCAGTGCCCCGCTGCCAATCATCCACTAGGCACTTGCAGATTTCCCATACGGCCTTCTGGATACCCTCTGGGCTGCCCTGAACTTCCACAATACGCTCAGTCGACTGAGGGAGCATCTCCTTCTGGGCCACCATTCGAACGCCTGACACGTCTTGAATGTGTTTTATTTTGAGACCCTGCCTGCCAATGATAGTGCCCATTTGATTGTGAGAGATTAACAGCTTGATAGCTAAAACAGGCTTATCAGTATAAGTGTACCTACAGAGAATCAAGTTTGCAACTTACGATGGGTGCCGTTGTTTGCCACAACTCCTCCCATGCCCATCTGCGGTGCGCCCTCTAATAGAGCCCTTGCGACAATCGCATAAGCTTTTGAGATGGCATCGCATCCACCAGCAATCGTTAACACGCGATCGTGTACGCCCTGAACGACTTTACTGACGCCTGCTTTCACGCCAGTCTCATCTCGTAGGTCGGCGACATTCTTGCCACCCTTACCAATGATCACGCCAGCTTCCTTGGAAGAGACAATGGCTCGCAACGTAAGTTGCGCATCGGCATACTCCTCGTCGGTCTTTGGTAAGGGCTCACCATCGGGGCCAAGTCGCCCGTCATTCTCCTCGATATTGAGCCTATCCATGGATCCAATTACTTCATCACCATTGGCTGTGCCCTCTTGATGTGAAGCCATATTGACTGGAAAATTGTTTGGTGAGGAAGTATTAAAGATGAAATTCCTAGATAACTCGCAAAAAGAAATAAGCGGAGCTTCGCGGGGTAGCAGTGGATGGATCTGGGCAAAAATAGAGTTAGAAATTCTGAGCGCACACAACCAATTCTTTGAGTGGGATCTAGTGAGTGGCAATGCGAAGTGAAGGCGTTCTGAGTCTGACGAAGCTAAAATTGTATACATACTATCCGTAAAGGTCCTCACAGTATACACGAGAGCGCGTGAGGAGGAGTGGGGTTCGGAATGATAGAAAGGCGCAAGACGCGACTGTGGGTAGAGAGGTGGTGGATGTGGAGATCTAGGCCGAGGAGCGGAGGTGGAAAGGTAGATCGGGCAAGGAGATGCAGAGAGGAAGAGCTCAAGGACAACGGGAAGGGTTGCGCCTCGAAAGAAGCTGTAGGAGAAGGGGAGGCAGGTAGATTTGAGACGGTGGAGGGAGAGAGGAGATGGTTAGAAGGGGAGGGAAGAGGTCGAATGAAAGAGCTTTCTTCTGAGGTTTTCGGCTGGACTTGCAAAACGGCAACGCGGGGCAGGCGGGCTCGCCAGGGCTTGAGTGATCGCAAGCGAGTCGGAAGCAGTAGCAGCAATCGCAAGTCACTCTATGCTCTGTTTGCTCGTCACCACCGCTCAACAAATCACACACCACAGCTTCGTGCGCTCATCTGGTGAGGATCCGGGGAGTCAGCCTGCATGCACCGGCACCGGCCGCAGTATATTTGGGCCGTGGGATTTGGCGGTGCATTTACGACGAATTATGGTGGTCAAATGGCACTGGCGAGGATCCTCAAGGCTAAGGGCTCTGGAGCGCAGGTCTCTCCTCTGGCACGATGCATAAACTGGCCCAGAGCACGGGATTCCTTAGCCAACTACTATGTCATATCATGTTTGGAAAAAGCAAAGCTGTATGCGGAACAAAAGCCACGAGGCTGGGGGAGAGAGAGGCCGCTTCTGAGGTCGCTTCAATTGTGAGTGCAGTGCTGCATGCAGCTGCAGTAGTCTCGCTAGCAGGCAACGCTCCAACAATGGTCCATCAAGCTCAACAGAGCTTCGCGCTGCCCCATTTGTCTTTGGTCATCATCCAGCACGACTTTGTTGGAGCTGCAGTCATGCTGCAAGACCAATGGTTTCCCTCCTAACCTCTTCTATCTGCCGATTCGCGACACCTTCTGTCCTGAGGAAGCGCGAACTAACGTGATGTGATTGCGCTACGTACTGGCTGGCTATGACTGCTGACGCTGCGGGACTGCTCATCTCTCCTCCTGCATCATCTTCCTTTCCAGCCTCGAGTCTCGTATGGTCCCAAGGTCGAATACTTCATCGGTATCAACTAGAGAAGGATGTCGCGCACCATTTTTATTGGGATCTTCCTCAATTTCACCAAATAAAAAGGCAGTCTTCTCTCGGCGGACGTTCGATCGCTTAGCTGGGCGTGAGGACGTGGCTGGAGGGTTTGAAGTTGATGACCCTACTCTGGAATTGGAAGAATCATCAGGTTCTAGCATCCATGCGAATGAAGACTGCGCAATACTTGCTCTTGTCGGCACCGGTGCTTTCGGCTGCCTTGCAAGATGGGGCTGCCGGGAGCTCTGTGTTGAATCATCATTGCTCGACTTCGTCTCAGGCTTATCCGGTGAGATAAGTCTACTGTCTACCGAATCCTTCGAGTCCTCTGCATTTTCTTTTTCTATTGGCGTCGTTAAAGACTCGGCTTGTGACTCCTGCAATGGCTGCGTAGCCGTCTGCAGTCCTGGAACATGAAGATCCTCTTGAGCTGAACTAGGTGATGCCACACCTGTTACTATATCAGGATTCGGTGTAGCAGGTTCTTCTGTATCAAGTGGCAGGGGTATTGAGTCATCTTCCAGATAAACCCTGACAAAATCCACCCTAGAAATTGCCAAGTCCATAGCTTTCAGGTATACCTCTTTCTCCTCATCCGTTGAAACAGATGCGGCTCTCAAGTCAACCATTGCATTGTCTAGCATCTTCGCTAAATGCCGGTTCCTATTCTGTAAACTAGGGAGAGAGGTCCTGATTGAAGCATCCGATTGATATCGCTGGTGGTTTGTATGCCTCTTGGATGTTGAGTGTGCCTTTGATACTTGTAATTGCACATTTTTCCGGACCTCTCCAACTGCATCCCGAACCGCTTGGTTTATTCCAAGTCTCTCCCCTCGCTCAAAAACTCCTTTAGCAGCCCCTTGAAATAAAGCCTCAACTCCACCTTGTTGTTGTAAAAAGCGAGCAGATAATGGCGATCTTGATATTGAAAGCCTCTGGATAGGACTCAGCACTCGCTCTTCAGCTACAGGAGGGCTTGTAGTTGGCTGAGATAGAGTAATTTGTCTTTCGCTGTACTTATTATTAAGTCCTGCACCACCCAAAGGACTCAAGTTGTCACGAAGATATATGGCATCATCTACGAAAGTCTTAGGTGCATGTGGGGGCGATGGTGACGGGTATTTAAGCAGTAACATCAAGGCAAGCGAATAGTTAGCCTCTAAGACTGTTTAGAATTAGCATTGCCAACACATATTAAAGATATAGTAGAAGCTTACGTTGCCAACGAATTCTCACGAGCATTGATACGCAAACCAAATCCACCAGGTTAAGTTCAGGGTCTTCGGAGAACAGGGTATCCCACAAGCCCAATAAATCATCAAAGGGGAATTCTCTCCCGAAAAGGAGCCTTATCCAGCGACTATAGTCAAATTAACTTATGTTCTATAGTACTGTGTAGAAAGGGCTTACATTAGAAATATTTGTGGAAGCACTTCAATATCTGTCAAGTGCCTTGCCAGTTCTGGGTCAACTTTTGCAAGGTAGAATTCGTGTATCTTCTTGCTTCTTTCGACTATAGGGGAAGTACCACCGCTGGTGTTTGTAGATGACATACCAGGCCTCGGGTCTGGCTCTCCTAGTTCATAAAAGGATTTAGCTGACCTCATGACAAGGGAGAGCAAAGTGAAGGCGTCGTGCTCGACATAGGCAGAGTCCAGGATATCCTTTAATAATGGATCATTAGAATATTCGGTGTTATTACCGGCCAGGCAATCATCAGTTGATTTTATTGCATCTTGTTCTACAACCCATATAATTGGGGCGAGAAGTTCGTGCATTCCTTGTCGATAGCCCACATCCTGGTTGATTTTGCAGAACACAAATAGAATGTCAAGCATCATTCGTTGAATATTCTGTCTCCGAAAGAAAGGTTCTTCTTGCATGCATCTTTCAATATCCTGGAAGATTTCGGCTCGCATCTCTTCATCCCGACGCAAAGTGTTCCAGGACGACTGAAATATTTCATCAACTTAATACCTTACCACGAGCCCGAAAGCGTCGAGTATTGTAGTATGTGGTAGAATTAATGTTCCAGTAATGGAAATAACTTACATTCTGGTCATCGCTTAGAGGATCAAAATCTGATCCAAGCTCATCAGGGTTGTCTATATACCTTAATAAGTGCTGTCTGAGCGAGGTATATGCACTCCTTGAATCACTAAGACTCCGGGACCATCCCGTGATGTCGGTATTCTGAAAAAGAAGAAAGATCTCAAAGAGCGTCAACAATGAGGCCGGCACTACTAGACGTGGGTAGAACACCTGCCTTCCATGCTACAGATCGAAAGCCCAACTTGCATGGGTTATCATCACCATCAGACTTCACAGCCTTCTTTAGGCCGTCTAAAGTGGAAGCTTGCCGCAACGTAAGCTGCCATCGTGCTCTTCAGAGTATTAGCTGAGTGTACGTAAAATAAAAAGATAGATGGCACCTTAAATCTTCTAATGTACGCATCCCGAACTCATGATATCGAAAGCTTAGAGCCTTCCAAGATCGCCGTGAGATTACCGTGCTGTAACCTGGCGGCGCATGGGTGTCACTGCCGGGACTAGCGCCGGCTGCCCACATATCTTCCGCCTCAGCCTTGCCCATATCCACCCACAACCAAGCTGCTGAAGATCTTCAGACTATTTAACAAAGTTGTGTAAGTCAATTCGGATATTTCGCATTATATGTGAATAAACACTGGCAAGAGAACATGAATTGACCGTCGTTATTCCGTTTCTAGAATATATTATCGCCACAAGCGTTTCCGGACCGGATGGGATGTCGAGTGCTTTTCTAGTACGACCGGATACACTGGCAATATCATATGTTCCCCTCCTAGTGCTATAAGCATATAGATGATATAAGCGGAGAAATATTCACCCACTCGAGCCTGCGATATCATGTCATCCGACCTCCTCGCTGAGTTCGACAACTTCTATAAGTCCCAGGGGGCACAGCAGATTCCCGCGAATACTCAAAACCAGCAAGGAGGGTCGCAAAGTCCCGCTTCAAATGGGCAATCTTTACTAGGAGGTGGCTTTGAACAATGGCCTACATCACAACCAGCAGTGAAGCAGGATGTTTGGGGGGCTATGAGTAGCTTACAGGGAGCGCCATCTACACCACAACCGCAGGCAGTTCAGGATGATATATGGGGTTCGTTTGAAGCTGCTCCATCAGCTCCCTCGCATTCTGTTTCGATTAATCCCCCATCCAGTACTACCAATCCATCTTTATACGGGCAAAGTATTAAGAAAGAACCGCAGATCTATAGCGATGATCCGAAACCTGAGGTGATTCGTCGACCAACTCTTGAAATGTTTTCGGCCAGTGGGAGCATCAGTGGACCATCCAAGGCTTCTTCAAGTAGGATACCGCCTCAACGTTCAGCAACTGCTGGCTCCAGTTCTCTAGGTGATGTCTTGTTTGATGCTACCGAAGAGGGTGTAGAAGAGGACGATGATGAATTCGGCGAGTTCGAGGACGCTTCACCTCCACCTCGTCCTCAACCTCAACCTCAGCCCGTACCTCAACCCCTTGATGACCTCTTTGGAGATCTTACAATGAGCCCAGTCTCTACCCGCTCGTCAAATGAGTTTTTCAAGACCCCGGTTACAAGCTCTCCAGCGAATCCACCCGTAGTTTCCAGTTTAAATAAGATGTCCTCTCGAGGAACCTCATCAAATAATATGCCCACAAACACAGAATATAAGAAGCCTACAGATTTGTATGAGAACCGACAAGGGTTTGAATCAAATTCTTCTCATCTCGTAGAACTACCTAAAAGAAGTCGGATCACTGATAATGATTGGAGTGATTTTACTGTATCCCGTTCTGAAGCTCCAGCAATAGAGTCAGCCATGGCATCCGATGATGATGATGATGCATGGAATTGGGATGGGGCATGGGCCGTGAATAATACGACCCAAGCAAAACCCACCTCTACTACAAGTCGTCCCTCAGATCCTCCTCCCATTTCCACGATTTCCTCTAAGACGCCGGAGCCACCGCCAACAAACATTCCACCACCATCAGTCTTACTTAGCTTATTCGGCTCACTCTTTGATCTTCCACACTCCAAACTATTCAAAGCCGTCTCTAATCAACCAATCTCGTTAAAGAATCGCATAATGGCCGATCCATCTACGATAGATTTTCTCCGTGGTTATCTTTTGCTTGCTACTGTTGCAGCACGTATTCTTGCAGGTCGGAAGTTCCGATGGAAACGAGACACTTTTCTTTCACAAGCCATGAAAATCGGCCCTGCCTCTGCGGCTGGGAAGGGAGGTATGAAACTAACTGGAGTAGATAAAGCCGAAGCAACTAGAGAGGATAGAGAAACAGCGGACGTCGTACGAATATGGAAAGAGCAGCTAGGTCGACTCAAGTCAGCTGTAGCAACTGCAAATTCGAGCATCCAAGATCCTTCAAAGCATTTAACCATCCCAGATATCAATGAAGTCATGCATGTCAAGGGTCAGGCTGGGGCTCTCACCGCGCCAAAGCCTTGTTTGATCTGTGGTTTGAAAAGAGAAGAGAGAATAGAGAAGGTGGATGTAGCCGTTGAAGATAGCTTTGGTGAATGGTGGACTGAGCACTGGGGACACCGTGCATGTAAGAACTTTTGGCTAGAACATGAGCAGAAGTTGAAACACCGTTGAGAAATACTCAACGTCGTGTCTATGTAAATTCTAGATATTATAGAGTTATCCCAGTATATGCGATGTACGACAGACCATGATTAAATAGATCCAGAGCCTATTTCAGATATAGCGCGACTATTATCCTGTGCCTACTATTCGTAATGAAGACAGAATACTATTGCTACATCTTCAAATGAATTGAGGCCCTGCATTCAATCTACTCTTTAGAAGTAGTAGCAGTCCATTCTAACAAGTTTTAGCCATGTAGATCTTATCAGAAGGTCACTTCAATGATGTAGCATTCTCAAAGCATGTGACCAGATTAATTTTACCATTGAAGATAAGATCTAGAGACCCATTGTCACATCCTCATCCCGGTCGCTCGTCCCCCGACTGTTCTGCTGTTCAACCAGCACTTTTTCCAGAAATTCCTTAGCCTCTGCCCATAGCTCAGCCTCCATATCTCTACCCACCCGTCCACTCCTGCTATTCAACCATCCAATATCAAGTTTCCCTAGGCCACCATCGACGTGCGCAGTAGCAGCGGAAGTGCTCTGCGACGATTTTCCTAAACCGGAGCTTGCTTGTGAATCTTGCGTATCGCCTTTATTTTTCATACTTGATTTATCAGCAGGTATTATGTCTGCTTCTTCTAATCCATATATCTGACGTTTGAGCCTAACATCTACCGATTGGAGAGTCTTCAAATAAGAGTTTGACGCGTTCTTAAAAGCTTCCCGACGATCGCTTGAAGAAGGCGAACTGGAGGCCGACTGTGCAGCAGATAATGTTTTGATAGCTAATCCAGCAGATTGTAGAAGTTGCGTAATGCTCTGTTCATCTGATAAGCTTCCGATATGGTAGAAGAGGGTGAGACTATGCAACCTTGTCAATGTCGTTGAGTTGTTGAATCCGTTCAGCTTTTGTAAAGGGTCGGAACCCAGGAGTCGAAGACTCCCCATCTTCTCGTGCAGACATGTCTCTTAAATTGAAGGATTCCGACGCTGGACTTCCTAGCCTTTGCTGAAAAAATCACAGATTGGAGTGAGTTTTAAGTTAATGGCTTTGCACAGGACGTCTCTAGATCCCCCAGATTCTGGGGCTCTGCGGGAAGCCTGCATTAGCGCGGTTTTAAGCGGTTCATAGCGCGCTTTCTGGACATCATTATCACACTCCTTTCAAGTCTTCATACTTTTTCTTTCAAATTTCTGTCATATCATATAGTACCTTGTTATCTTATTGAAGAATCAACGCTATTCTCTCATATTTATCCCATTGGATATTGTCCACAATTCCTGACAGGGATGATGAAGGCTTTTGCATTGCGGTGAAAGACTCTATTTGTTAACGCCATTTCTTTGGAAGGCGCGAAAGACGGAAAGTAGCAGAATGTCGAACCACCAGCCGCAGAGTGCTGGAGGTGCGGCTCCCTCAGGGGGCATGGCGGGGCAACAGGCAGGTCAGGCACCGCCGCCGCCTGCTCAGAATATGTCCCAGCAAAACCTCAACCAGATTGTAAGTTGACGCGTCTCATATTCAGTCTGGATCGCAGCTCTTCTTGCCCATTTTATCCCCCGCTATAGCCATGTCTAAGCCTACAACCGCAAGGCCCGAGATGGCTAGTAATCACGATGTAAGCAGTTGATCTGTGTGTCAAGAAGTTCACATTACACGATGTCTCTGTCAAGGTGTACTTCAATGTATCCTACGCTCCCCGATATCACATTCTATGGCTCAATTTATTTACCGTTGTTCCTTTTACTTTAGCGCATTCGTTTGTTTGCGCTATTCCAGCTCGTTAAAAGGGTTATAAAATGGATGCTAAGAGAGTGACTCTGTCTTTCCTCTTTTAATTCTAGGTGTATTTGAGACTTATTCCATGTTATATTAGGTTATAGAATATCTGCTCAAGAAAGGCTATAACCGGACCGAGCAAATGCTACGACAAGAATCCACTAACGTGGATAGAGACGGGAAACCTATTCATGAACGTGCTGAGGATCTTGGTACAGCAAAGTATGCGAAAGGTTTCAGACTCCTGAGCAACTGGATTGATCAGAATCTTGACATATACAAGGTAGGTTAACTTGCTATGAGAAACTGTTATGATTAGTGCTCACAAGCCAAATAGGCGGAGCTCCGGCGCATTCTGTGGCCAGTCTTTGTCTACTCCTATCTGGAGCTAATACAGAATGGTTTCAGTGCTGACGGCCAGTCATACTTGAAAGAGTTCAGCTCCCAGTTTGAAAAGGTTCATCATGATGAGCTCAAGGTCTTTGAGACCGTTACTTTGGCTGCTCAAGTCATGGACAACGACATGACTAGACTTTACCGATCAACAAAATACCGAATCCCACTTAATACCCACGTTTATTTCAATCTTTTAACCTTCCTCGAGTCCAATAGCAAGGCTGGGGGAACTGTCATCCTTTATTTACTTCAGACATACTGCCAGGTGACCGAGACAACTAGAGGTCCGATTGATCAGTTTAGTTTCGAAGCAATCATCCGGCAGGCCCACGGTGGCAACGACGATGAGGGAGATCTCCAGGAAGGTATTCCAGGGGTATTTACAGGTGTGACAAACAGAGACATTCAGAATAATAATGCGATATTGAAACTAGGCTCAATGCCAATGGAAGCTGAACTAGCAGCTGACGTAAGGGCTGAACTCGAAGATGAAGATTCGAAGAACCCTCCTGGCACCGGCAGACCATCCCTAGTTGAAGAGTTTGATCGAACTATCAAACGCGAAGATAGTGCAGATGGACCAACTCGAGCTGAGATACCACTTCCTCCGTCACGTGCTCGGGATGTGGTTATGGAGGTCCAAAAAATCAAGGAGAATCGGGACCGATTCAAAATCGAAGGTCGAACTGGTGGAATCGGCCCAGCTGTATCCGTCTGCATGTTTACTTTCCACAACACCCTTGATAGGTAGGATGGCGTTTCGTGAGAAAGCGATGTCCATACTGACTTATTGCTAGTGTTACATGCATTGAATTCTCCGATGACACGAACTTGGTTGCAGTAGGCACCGAGGAATCATATATTCGTGTCTGGAATCTGCATGGTGATCCACTCCCCACTTTAGTTAGATCTGAAAAGAACGCACCGCCAACAAATTCCCGGCGCCTCATCGGGCATTCCGCTACAGTATATAGTGTATCATTCTCGCCATCAATTGCAGCACCAGAGAACTCTGATCCTTCTACACCATCTACGGCCCCAAGGCTGCTCTTATCCTCGTCTTCGGACAAAACTGTTCGTCTTTGGTCATTAGAAACTTGGACCTGCCTAGTCGTCTATAAGGGCCACGAAGGTCCTGTCTGGAATGTCCGCTGGGGACCATTTGGACACTATTTTGCTACTTGTGGCTGGGACAAGACAGTTCGTGTCTGGGCGCAAGATCATATTTCCTACCTCCGGATGATGGTGGGCCACGATTCTAGTGTCAACCAAGTTGCCTGGCACCCGAACGGCGCATACCTCTTCTCAGCATCTGACCAAGTCGATAAGTCAGTCCGTATGTGGTCGTTCGTCACTGGCGAGTGCGTTCGTATCTTCACAGGCCACACTGAATTTATCAGTGCTCTGGAATGCAGCCCCAGCGGCAAGATTCTTGCTTCAGGAGATGGAGGCGGTACTATCATTCTCTGGGACCTTGCCAAAGGCACCATGATCAAACGATGCAGAGGTCACGGAAAAGGTGGCATCTGGTCACTCTCATTCAGCGTAGAGTCTACTGTTCTTGCCTCAGGGGGTGCTGATGGCACAGTGCGAATCTGGGATGTTGAGGTTCCGACTGACCCCTACAAAGGCGGCGCTACAGATGGAGAGATAGTTGGCACTGGGGGACAAACCGATGCAACTAGAATCACAAGTGCTGGCCCTAGCAACGCCCAACCTAACGCTACCGGAACCGGTGGCGCTGGTGGTGCTGGTGGCAGTGGCAGTGGCAGCGGTGGTGGTGTTGGCGGAGTTAGTGGTGCTGGGGGAAAGAAGAAAGGCAAGGAAACCATGATCACACCAGATCAGATCAGCGCCTTTCCTACCAAGAAGACGCCTGTGTACAAAGTTAAGTTCACTCGCATGAACTTGCTTATGGCTGGCGGATGCTATATGCCTTGATACAGTCCAAGTGAGGAATTGTTCAAGGGGTTAAAACTACTTTTAATTTTGTTACGCGTATCCTAATTTGTATTTCATCTCAGATGGTGGTATTTCGGGGAGGGGGATACGGGATGAATGATTCCAATGGCGTAATATGCACTTGGGAGGCCGACAGATCTCGGTGATACAATAAAAGTTATAAGAAGCACATGTTCAATTTCACGTGTTAAGTGATAATCTGTCTATACCGGAGGGGTGGCCAAGTATAGTCAGGCTGTAGGTATTCTATAGAGCCTACTTTGTATTATAAATTATTTAGCCTGGGATAATAATATCATGATATATCAGGCCTGAATAGGCGACTAGTGTTAGCTTTTTGAAATTCAGAGGCCTAGAAAACTTGAAGCAGTAATGTTGCTGAAATGCCTTTCGCAGGGACAGTGAATAAATAACATGATGGGTCTTTCGACAGTAGATCTACTAATACGTACGAATTTTTTTTTTTTCGCAAAGAGTATAAAAGGGAATATCAACCAATAAATTAAAAAGTTTTCAGTAGATAATTAGCAGCAGCAGCAGGATGACAATGATAAACGATGTTGTCTGTATTGTATTGTATTTGGGTCTATTTCATTAAAAACCTCTCCCTCAAAAACACAAAGCAACACACACCCATGAGAGAAGTTTCTAAGGAAAAGATGGGGAAAGGTTTTAAGAAAATTCGTGAAAAATGAACTGCTTGATGAGCAGCAGAGGATAACTAGGTTTTTTGGAGAAAAATAAATTGACAGACCCCTCCTTTTTTGGTGAAATATCAAAACAACCACTACGAAAACTAACACTCTGTGAGAAAAAAGAGGAAAATAGAAAGAAAAGGTATAATGAATTAATACAAGGAGAAAAGAGAAGGTGAATGCAGAATGCTAGAATGATGCCAAGAAATCAAGCGCTATGCTGTGTGGTTTTTTTTAAAAAAAAAAGAATTCTCCCTCTCAAACTCAAAATAAAGGATGCCATGGTCCATCGATTAATCCGTCTATCATGCAACAGCGCCTCACAGCCGATCCTGATCCAGCAAAAGCCTAGCCGACTTTGGAGACCAGCAAAACATGGGCAAATGGCAAAACTCCGGTGCTGATGCTGTTCATTCGTGCGTGCCTGCATGCGTGCGTGCGTTGGTGCGTGTGTTTTCCTGTTCCTAATCCATATACATCTTTTTTTAACGCACTATCGTTTGTGCCAACCTCTGTTGGCCGCAATGTAACAAAGAAAAAAAGTCCCCTGGCAAAAGAGGGTCAAAGATAAAAACAAGGAAGAATAAAACGGAAGAGAAAAATTAGCAATACACGCTTGTGAAGTGATATCTCTTACAATCCTCGTCCCATGCCAGCCTTAACTCCGGAAAATGAAGCAAAAGGGAGATAAATGAAAGATCATGCGTTGATGCGGGTATTTTGTTATTACAGCTCCTCTTCACCGACCGAGGAAAATTTTTCTATTTTACTGCTGAGCAGTAGCAGTCTGCCTCTCAACAGCTGCATCCATGGAGCTCGTCTGCCTTGTCCTTCTTGCAAGATTACTAGCAGCAGTGGTCACAGCCTGACTCATGGAGCTTGAAGGTTTTCTGTGAATTCTTTCCCCGGCCTCATTCACCGCAAGCCGTCCATTGGGACTGCTACCCTGGCCATTAGCAGTGCTAGAAGGGGTGGCCAGGTTATTATGGCCCGGATCCCTTTCAGGCGTAACCCCACGATCGAAGTATCTCCTGCCCGTGACCGAAGGTGAAGTAGCCGTACTTTTGCTGAGACCCGTGGCGAGGAAAGATCTCCTAACTGGAAGAGAAGATTGTGAAGTAGGAGATGGGCGATCAGTAACTAATGGTTGCAGAGTAGGAGCATTTCTAGATCGGCCAAGATCTGTTGTAGCACGTGATGGGGCGCGAAGACGGCTTTGAAGCTGGCTTTGACTGGGACTCTCATCTCCATCGTGTTGTTGCTCTTCAGCAGGTTCTTCAGGAGCTGTACGCCGAGCTCGGAACATGAGCGATGCACGACGATGAGCAAGGGCTGCTTGTGTTGGAGTGGTTGCTTCGGGAGGGTTGAATCGAGGAGCTGGAAGGCTACTCGTAGCCAGAAGGCTGCTTCTTCTTGCTTCGAGCCGGCTGAGCGGGCGAGGACTTAACTTCGTACGTGAGAGGTCATTCGAGACCGGTGGTCTTGGAATATTCTCTGCTATCCTTGGGATCTGTGCCTCTGGTGGGGGTTTCGGCGGTGGTGCATTGCCATTGGTTGTTGGTGTCTCTCCCTCAGTCTTGGATTCTGACAGTGCCAGGCAGAGTTCCGTTAAACTCCTGCACATACTATCAGCTTTTCGGCGGACCTGTCGGTCTGAGACGGCCACAGGTGGTCCACCCCCAATCACTGACTGAGAACTTGATATAGGCCCCGGCTGACCGGCCATTCCCATCATTGAGGAAATCGCTAGAGCATCCATGGCTGTTGCCTCTAAAGCTTTGTAGACTTCTGGGGCGAGGATGGGTTTCGACTTCTCCAAAGCCGAACGAAGAAGTGGTTGGGTCCCCATTGAGGGTGGAGGAAGGACTTCTGTGGGAGATAGGCTATTTCCACGGGCTCGTTTAGGTGATAATGACACAGTAGTCACGGTTGTAGTAGCCGTTGGCGGTCGATCCCCAGATACCTGTTGAGCAGGAGGTCCAGAGCTTTCAGGTAACTTTCCTGTTTTCTCTAAGCGGTGTATTCTCGATTTGAGGTCTTCCAATTCATCCCAGACAGTGGAAGGCGCCGTTGTAGAAACCGTTGATTCCGTTCCTTCTGCGCCGCGCGGGGTATGCTCCTGTCCTTCGTTTGCATCAGTTGTTCGAGCTACGAGTGGTGACGAGTTATAGGTGCGTGTGTTGCCGTAAGTAGAGAGGGTAGACTGCCGGTAAGTGGTGCGGGGAGGTAGTAATGTGGAATCTGGAACCGATGGCCTTCGTGAAACTGATGTGAGGAGCGATTCGGGGGGCGAGACTTCTCGATTTGTTCCTGTCCTGGGAGTTGTTGGAGCGGAGCGATGGCTGGTGGTACCACCACCACCACCATTATTATTATTGTTATTATTCTCCTGCTTGGCGAAATATCGATTTGTTGGCGGTCTGTCCCTTGATTTGTAGGTTAACACCCGTTCCATTCCTTGCTCATCTAGTGATCGTGACCCCGTTCGCGCGTCTTGATCGGAGCCTCGACGCCTGGCGAGGATAATGGGTTGATAAGAGGTTTTTGGAGGCGGTAAGGACGATCGCTGTGTGGGCAGGCTGACTCGAGACTATATTAAAATTGGGTCAAGGTTAGTCGAAGAGTCGCATTATAATTTATATCTATGATCAGAGATTGCGCATTTACGATTTTCTGAGGTCAAGGCTGGCCAAGAGAAGGATTGTACAGAAGCCCAGATCTGATTGCCCTCCCTTCCCTGAGAATATCGGTGTGCGCTTGAGCAGGCATATTTGCTCTTGTTTTTCTTTCTGTGATTGCGAGTTTGATTATCTTACCAGTCTCTGGGAGTTATTTCGGCTCATGTTTGCTTCCTCCTTTGCAATGTTGAGGAAGAGGTCCGAGTCGTCGCTCAGGGCCCCAGGGTTGTTCTCTGGGGCCTTGAGGGTGATGTCGTCGTCGTCCGTCGCATGCCGGTGGCTATTGAGTAGGCCATGCATATCGCTGTTGCTGGAGCGCGACTTCCTGAAAGAGCGGATGGGAGGTATTTTAGGTGAGGATACCTCGGTGGAGATGGTAGAGCTCATAGAGGTGGGTTTATCGGCAGGGTTGGATGCTGGAGGATTGGGATTATTCATGGTTGAAGATTCGCTTTCATTTTGGGACAGCGCAGGTTGGGCCCGATGGTACACTGCAAAGGTAAGAGCGGGCAGGCCAGCCGAGACAGCAGATTGGGTGGCCAGGATCGAGCCAGCGCTTCGGTCGGTGATGCGGTAGGAAGGGAGTTTGGAAGGATTGTGTTGATTGCGATGGAGAGATATGTTAGGAGGCGACAGTTCCGTCTGTGTTTGTGTCTCTGCCATTCTTGGTGCTCTGGTACTTTTTTGGTGCTGCTTGCTCAGTCTGTGCTGGCCAGCACGGGATCCTGGCACATCCGTGCAGTGGAGGAGCAAAGGAGTAGAGAAGCGCAGCTTGAGCAGCAACTCTTCCTCCAAGCCAGATGAGAACAGATTCTACGAAGGGATACAGTGGAGTGTTCAGGAATTGCTGAGATATATTAAACAGCCCTGCGCATCCAAAGACAGACGGTCAGGAGGAAGGGAGGGCTGCTAGGGCACAAATTGGGTAGCTACCAACAACCACAGTACTTGGGATGGAGTATCTCCGTACGGATACAATAATGGCACATCCAGATCAATCCATGGTGGGCGGCGCCAAAAAAAGAGACGGTCCTATCCGCGCGCACAAACAGCAGCTTCAGACCCTTAAATTTTGCAGGTGCTAGAGAAGCACTGCGGTCCTACGGTACTGCGGTACATCGCGCAACTCGATGGCCAAAGCGCTTCTCAACCGCTTCCTCCCAATAATGAATGCACTTTCACACATTCACATCTCGAGCATTACCCCGTTGTCTCTCTTACTGTACGGCACAGTGATCACTGATTAGCACAAGCTCCAAAGCTCAGAGCAACAGACACTCACATCAGGATCAAACAATCACTTGTGTCCAGCCCAGCAGATGACCCATCTTGTCACATCTTATTTTGCTGCCAATCGAGCCCAATGCTTGCCACGATGAGGGGTCTCTCTGCAAGAAACCCTTGCGCCATCACCAGTTTGTTGCGCGTTTGCCTGTACCCGCCCTCTTGCCAGGTGCCGACAGATAATAACCACCATCCCCTTAAACTCACTGGACGTCTGTTTCACAGCGCACCGTGCTCTGTTTTGTCGCCCTCCCTCGCCACCGCCTTTCCCCGATATCTGTTGCTGAGGAACGGTGGGGACACTACTTACTAGACCCTGCCAAACCTCTGGCAAGGACCGTAAACCCACGCTGAAACCGTGTTACTACGGCATTTTAGTGTTTTAGGGGGCTGCCTCCTGTCGTGTTGCGTTTGAAGAGGCCCGAACATAGGCTCATCCACACGAGTCTCTTCTGCTTCTCTGATCTGCTGTTGCAAATACCGGTATCCTCTCTCACGTGGCATCTCCAGGGGCTTCAGGGAGTTCAAAATCCCAGATCCTCAGCTGTTACCAAATGGAGAATATCAAACATTGCTTGTGTAGACCTAAACTGAACGTTTGCAGGGTTCATAAAGAGTAACAAACATCTCAACAGGCCCAAAGGAGATTCGTCTGGATACCGAGGTACCATAATCATGCCGGGTACCGTGCTTTGTGCATCCAGAAGGCAGGACGATTGATGATGATGATAATAATAATAATGATAACACTTCCAATCCAAACAACCGGAGAGATTTTAGGAACTCCATTTCTCTAATACGGTAATTATTGTACGGTGGCAGGTTCCATCTTCCATACCGGACCACCTAATTATGCATTGCTCTATCGATTACCAGGCCCAACTGCTACGACGGTACTCGAACACCTGTTCGGGGCCCAGGGAGCACTGTCGGGTCCAACAGCCTCCCAAGCGTTGTGTAAGAGCATCTTTGCAGGGTCAATCCGAGCCGAGCCCTCAGGGGCTTCATGCTAGGATTGTAGGTTATCACCCGCTTCCTCGGCCAGCAAGCCGCGTATATCCTACGAGAGAACCAAACTTGGATCAAGACTGTGCTGTAAATGACGGATTGCAACGCTCTTGTGTAGCTCTGGTACTAGTTGACACTTTGAGCTAATCTTGCCCATGGTACTTGTCACAATGTTGGTTTTTGCTACCGTCCATACTGTACCATCGGACGAAAGATAAGCTTGCAACAGCTTACGGTATTTGGTCCCTGGGAATCTTTATCCAGATTCGCCCCATCAGACTAATTGTATATGCTAATCTCAACACTTGAACCTTACTGTAGGTAAAAATCCTGCGTTGTCTAGCATTTTGCTCACAAACGTGATTGTCATATCGTATCCGAAAATCTCTTGGCGGCTCAACATCTCGGTGGAATGATTGAAGGAATGATGAATTTGAAGCCATTGGATGATAGCAAGTCACGCTGTCATGTATCTTTGCATCCAGCGTGTCTGGGTCTCATCTTTCGAGTTCTAGCTGCCACTGACACCTCGCGTGATCTTGCAGGATCAGCCAGCTGGCAACTATATAACCCTAAGCTATTACTCCGTAGACGCTACCAGTTCCGTATGGAGTCACGAGAGTATAGTTCAATATAGGACAGGGTTCAACATAGTAGAAACGTGTGAACTGCTTTGGGCATCAGTCGACTCAAGCTGTGACGTCTGCTATAACTGAGTCCTGTTAAGAGTAGAAGTGTAACGGTCTCATCAGACGAAAGTGCTGGTATGGAAAAATTAGCCGAGAGGAAGCTCTGAACCTCGAAGTGCAAGAGGACAAGTGCATGCGATGCCATGTGTTGTAGGGTAAGGAGGTCAGGGTTAATTTCAGATCCTGTAGCTCTATACCTCATCTCGACGGTGCCAATCTCGGGATAGAGAGGCACAGCGCTGAAAGCCTATTACTAGAAAGCAGCGCCATCCTACGCTGGAAGTATAGAGCCTGAAGGTGAGGGTGAGTCTATTACTATTGACCCGGATGCAAGCACAATAATAATTATCGAACGAATGAAGTCGAAACTGAAGATGCAGAGACAGGAAAAGCAGCGAGAGAAGAAGTACGGAGTAAGGACGGAAGAGGGACGACAGCGCCACCAGTGTCCGGGATGGGCCTAGCGCCGCAAGTCACAGCTTTTGGAGGTGCTTTGGCTCGTTTCAGAGCTGACAGGGTCTGCCGCCGTGGTATGGAGCGCAACTTCTCGGGTCCCCTGGGAGAACGCCATCGAGGCCATCACTTTCAGTGCAGTACATCCGGGTATTCTTCCTCTGTACTTGTACAGTACGTACTCCGTATGAGCTCATTTTGTTGGATCATGCAATCGGCGTTTTGCCTTTTAGGATTGTCATCTGCTTGTCCCTCCCGCTTTGTGCAGACGTTACAGTACAAATGAATGCTGTTGAGATTCTCATCCCATTCCCGCATCTCCAATCATCGGCCTTCCCAGTCAGCCATCGCGCGCTGGCTACTGGATTACAGTAATCTTCCCCGGATCATCCTGAGATCATGGCGCTCTAAGAAGACGCGGGATGCAACTCCATCGCGATACTCCGTACCCAGGGACACACATCAGTGAGTACCCAGTATTCTGATCCTGCGAACCCCTCCAGCAACGGGCCCTTTCGAATCCAGCCTTGCAAATCCGCCACGAGGGGAGCGACAACAACAAGGCAGTTTTTCCAATATTGCGTCTTCTTTACCGTAATGTATTCTTCTCTCTTCGAGACGCCGACGAATAATCCATACCAGCTAATTACCACAGTACGGCCCTGTACCGGGGGAAGTGTAAGCCTAGTCGGATTATGATTACGGTACTGTAACCTATGTGTATCCACGGATACCCGGTCGACAGAGTTATTTGCAGAGCCTGACTACGCAGCACCACAGCAACGTCATGCAATACAGTAACCACAACAAGTTGTTAAGATACTTACTTTATACTTAGCAGGATGACCTATTCACAGTACAGTATCAACCAGATTACTGTCTTACTGTGTTTTCCTGAAAATGGAGTTCTGATGTTTTCTTCCGCGTTTACCTTCCTTTATTATGATTCTCTGCTACGGCATTTCAACGACCATGTGATGTGACTGCTCCCTCCGTAGCTGATTACCAACCACCAGCTCAGGCGTCCACAACCACCTCTTCTACTGTAGAAAACAGTAACGGCAGGCCTCTCAACTCAAAGTTTTGCTGCGATATTTCGGTACAGTGCAGTAAAGGCAGATCTGGATTTCGCCGTCTCACTTTCTTTTCTGGCCGGTTCCAAGGGTACAAGTAGCTGCGGTCGCCTCCAAGTGGGCTCGAAGGCGGTGCTTCTTTTTATAATAAAATTGCAACTGCACTGTTTCTCGGTCATGACCCGGGGTGGCTGTCAGCGCTCCGATCGCACCAATCTGCGACAGCAATGGGCCTTTTGCCTTCTTGGGCGCTCTGTAGAGAGTCTAGAGACTTGTACAGGTTACTCCGTAACTCACCTCAGCTCCTCCGAGGCAGAACGTTCGTGAGCTCCGGAGAAGGCACTAATTACTGTACAGTACAGGATTTCTCGACTTTTCCTCGACTGGACTTGCTCAACTTGAACGTGAACTGACTGAACTGACTCCTGCCAGTGGGCTGCACTACTTGGGACCAGCCAGCCAGAGCCAGTCAAGCCGTGGACAAGGCGGCCAGTGAGACCCAGCGTCGGCGCGGTGCGACGAGAGCGCAGAGCAAATCCCAGGTGCAGCTCTTGTCCCGGGCGCAGGATTCTTCTAGACTTGTTCCTGTACGTCCTGGTCCCCTCGCGGCCAATCCTGCGACGTAATTGGCAGCAGGTTTGCCGCTCTGAACCCTGGCCGAACACACTGTTCTATTTATAACGATATTGCGTTTGACCCAACTCGCCGCGTGCGAAAGAGAGCAGAGAGCGCTGCTACCAACAATAGCACCCCTGCGCCCTTGGGAACGCCTTCGTCTGGGTCAACGGGGTTGCCATCTCGTGGTGTCTGAAGGCTTCAACCTCCTCTGTTCTCTTGTTTCAACCTTTTTTTCTCTTGTTATTCTTGCGCCGACCACTGCGACTTTCTCTCTCCATCTCCCTCGCCCCACGATTTCTCACCCACGAGAGCCTCCCCGGGACTCCAGCAGGACTGTTTAGAGGACCAGACGCTGCGTGTTCTTCCCTCTCCTCTCTCGACGTCCGTCCCATTTTTACCCTTTCAACTCTTCTTCCCGACGAACGCCTGCCGCTGCTCTGCCTGCCCTTCGTCCTCATTGACGCATCCTCCCGTGGCGAGAAACATCTTCATTTCCAAGGCAGCCTCGAGTCCGTAGAATTCCAGTCCGCAGCCCGGTCTCGTGTGTCATACATAATTTCATTTCTATTCGACAATCCTGCCGCGTCCTTCTGAGTGGTCCTGTCTTACAGCGCTTAACGGGCCAAAACCTCGAAGCGCCGCACTTCTCTTGGTAAATACTCTCCCTCCCTTGTTCTTTTTAATCCCTTAGGGCTTTGAAATTCTTCACCCATTATTTCCCCCTCTTCCTCTCCAAAACAAAAACACACTTGTTCGATTCGAAGCAGAGCAGTCTGTCGAGTGTTGCTGTTAAGGTCGCGACGATGCCGAGGGAGTGAATCCACCACCACGCCTTATCTTGCGTCGCGATGGAGAAATAAAAATAAAGATTACACAAAGAAAAGCATGCATCGACCAGACAATACCTTGCTCAACTGATTGTTATTCGGAGAATATATATCATTATGGCCAGCCATTCAGATCCACAAATTGCTAACGATTCAATTCTCAAAAGATCTATTACCTCTATTACATTTTCGAAGCCGCCGTCTCAGGATAGACAACCGGAATCGACCACGATCCTTACTCACTCCAAACTATCCAAAAGGGAAGGGGAACGGTATTTAGCGCAGGCGCTGATATCCAGAAGGAGGGATCCGAACATCTCGTCGACATTGAATATGTCGTCGACAGCTGCACGCCCTAGGATGTATGAGAATCACATTCCTTCATTCATGTCGGTGTTTGATATGGATTCCACTGCGATCCAGGGTCAGAAGATGGTAGATCAGTGCGACACAGAAACAGGAAACTCATCCTCCAGCCAACTGCCATTAGAACACTCCCAACAGCAGCAAAATAGCGACCACACACACGCACTACTACAACCGCCACGCCAACACAGGGAAAGTACGTCGACACATCTTTCGGACTCTACCGATTCCTCACCTACCACTACGATATCTACTATCGACTCATCCTCTTTGTCAGATCCTTCTCCTAGTTCTTCTCCAGAGTCGCCCATCACCCTCGTCCCTCTGTCATCTTTTGCTGGATCGACATTCGGACTAGACTCATTTCAAAGTCTGAAGATGGCCGATAGCACCGCATGTTTACCACTTAACGATGATCGACCCATGACATCGCCATCGCCCCGAAGAAAAAATCCCAAAAGCTTAGCACTCAATCTTGCTCCTACTATTGAGTCGCTCCAAGCATCTGTTCCATCCTCTCCCTCATTTATCAAACCCCCAACCCTGAAGGGAAGGAAAAGGCCTAGCTTGTTAAGTCTGAATACTGGAGCAGCGAATTTGAAACCACTAAACTTAGATCCTCTTGCTTCTCCTGGCATGCCAACCATGCTGCAGCGAAGAAGCTTGAAACATTCCATTTCATCCCCACAGATCTCATCAACACCTGGGTTTGGTCCAGCTGGAGGTATGACATTAGGCGACTTCACGAGAGGCCTTGGGCCTTCGAGACTGGGACATCGTGGAATTAACACGACAACGATCGATGAAGTAGCGGATCAAGAGGCACCGGCCAGTGTTCAGATGGCGACTAGAGTTCCTGGAGCTTCCGTTGGCGGAGATTCATTTGATCGACCACCTTCAAACGAGGATGCGGTGTCACCATCATATCCCAATGGACCAATCCTTATGCACGAACCCAGCGTCCACCTATATCTCGAACCGAAAGCCGAGGAAGCTATGAAATTTGATGTTGTCATCAATGTAGCTAGGGAGGTGAAGAATCCCTTCGAGGCCGAAGATGAAGAACAAAGTAGGAAAGCATCCTTCTCATCAATTGCCTCGGATCCTACAAGCGCGTACTCGCGCCGTCATTCAGTTATGACTCCTGATACAGCTGAATCAATGATGTCATTCAGGACAGCTTTTGAAGTACAACCTTTCAGTTACGAGCAAGAGGCGGAAGAATCATCACCTACCACACCTAAGCCGTCGATAGCATCTCCCCG
This sequence comes from Xylogone sp. PMI_703, assembly GCA_021399445.1. Classification (NCBI taxonomy): domain Eukaryota; kingdom Fungi; phylum Ascomycota; class Leotiomycetes; genus Xylogone; species Xylogone sp. PMI_703. The sequence continues at coordinate 3,149,006 of JAJTUQ010000002.1, read as the reverse complement.
AAGACCAGAATATATCCATGTGCCCTGGGACCACAACACGGATGTTAAAGACGAGCTATGGGATTTGTGCCAGTTGATCGAGTCGAGGACAAAGGAAGGAAAGCGGGTGCTTGTACACTGTCAACAAGGAGCAAGCCGATCCGCGACACTTATTATAGCCTACGGGATGTATCTCAACCCAGACCTTACGGCAAATGAGGCATACGCTCAAGCCCAAGCCAAATCTCGATGGGTCAATCCTAACATGTCTCTTTTATTCTCACTCAACGACTTCAAAAAGATCATCGACAGAAAACGGCTGGAAAAGAACAACGCAGTACGGAAACCTCAGGCGAAGCACAGACCCACCCTATCTGCCGACGCTGTTGACGGACCGTCGACTCCTTCCAGGATTAGAGGAAATTCAACTCCCGATGCTGCAGCTCGCGATGCTGCTATTGCAAAGGAGATTGAGGCGAAGCAAAAGCAGGCATTGTCGAACTTTATCACTCCCGAGCGAAACCCAGGCTTTGATTTCGGCTTCACCACTTTACCCAAGCCACCGTCAGCACCTCCGCCACCGCCTCCCGTAGCCGATTTCTCCGAACCCAAAGTAGCATTCGACTTTGGGTTTTCGCCTATACCAATAGCTTCTAACGTGTCATCCGCCTCTGCCCATCCTCGCTATCCGCAGGATGATATGGCTTGGGAAACCGGTCTGTTGTCGCCTCGTTTAACTGAGATGACCCACGCCCAGAATCCTTTCCCGCGTAGTTTTCCTATGGAACTGGAGGTTCCAGAAAGCCCAGCTGTGTTCAGTCCCCGAGCGTTTGAATTTCCTAGGAGTTTCTTCCCGGCACCTCAGCCTCCCGTGAGAAATTCACTTGCTCTGGAGGAAGACCCGAGAAGTCCGCCCACTAAAGGAGAGGCGGCAATAATCCGGAGCATTGATGATGTACTTTGAGCGATTTGCGTTTCTAGAAGTTCAATTCGAGCCACTGTATTGCTGATTGTTTATCGTTAACAAATCAGAGTCCAAAACATGGGCATATCTATATAATGTTTGATCATGTCAAAATATACCTTGTTCACCTGCCAAGCGATACCCCACGGTCCGGATGCTCGTCCCATTTTTTGGCGTTCAGAGGGAAGTGTAGGTTCAATGGGGGTGAATGAAGTTAATAGGGGAGCAAAGGTACTGCGAGGGGAAAATATCGGCATTGCATTTTTGGGAGTTACATATCTTTTTTTTTCTCCTTTACTACATATTTTGTTTTGCTTTGAAATTTTGAAGGGAAACCGCCTCATCATTCATACATTGGTGGTTTGGGCTATTATCTTCCCTTCAGTGTATATTATAATGGAATATGGATGAGACGAACGGGAAACGGTACGGAAATGGAATTGTAGAGTGATTGAGCACTCACACTTGAACTCAACAAAGTTGGGTTCTGTGAGAAAGGAGAGATGGGAGATCTCGTCGGGGATGTAAGTGTGTTGAGTGGTAGGGTGGAAGGGGTCAGTGTGGAGTAAGTGGAGTTGCTCATGAAAATAATACAATACAAAATGGATTTAATCCAAAATCCTGAGTCCTTGCGATCTATGTTCTAAAAGCCAACCTTCAATGAGTCTAACGTCGGAGTCATCCAATTTACCATTATTTTTCATTACAAGCGTTAGAGGTTATCCAGTGCATAATTAAAGACTAATACATTATTGAAAGTAAAGAAAAGGCTATATTATTCACTGCATACAGTATTACGGAAGACGCAATTGTGTTTAGGTAGACAGCTCGTTAGGGGTAGGCGAACGACGGCCATAAAACCACCTTGCAAATAGATCAGTCCGCAATCAATCGTCATCTCTTGAGATCAGCCTCAGGCATACATAAATCTTCCAAGTCCATCTGGACAGCTTGGTCTAGAATTCTCCAAGCATTGAGCTTCGTGAACACCAGGAGATGAAGGGATGGCAGACCTAGGGTTATCTTCAGCCAAAGCCATACTTCTGGCTGTCCAACTCGCTTCCAAGGCCGATCTGTCGACGTTACGAACGCTGGTATCCCGTCATCCCAAGGGACTTCGAATCGACATCATCCTGCGCATCCTCTTAACCCACCTCCCCGAGAGTCTAGATTCTTCAGCATACGTGCCATTCCTGCAAGATATACAATCCGGAAATATCACAGAAGATGTGTCTCATCCTATTGATTTAAATTCATCAGGGATTGCGGAGCTCAGCGATACGGAGGCCGTCAAGAGGGTGAAGAAGCTCCGTCTACTTCCTCTCACATGGCCCAATGCTCCCGAAGACGTGCCAACGGATCCTTTCGTTCTATTTCTTGTACATCGGTCATTACGAATTGATGAGAATACCGGGTTGATCACACAGATACCAGGGCTTCTTGCTCCGTTCCTGCATCTATCGCACTTCCTTCGAACGTGGTTGATTTCCACGGTTTTACCCCTCCTCCGATTTAGTTACGAATACTACCCCCAGACTGGGACGGTCTTGACTATCTCCGCTTTTGAGGATCTGGATTATAGGAATGGGGTTTCCTTGCTACTCTCAAACACGGCGAAGGGATCTAGCTCAGACGGGACCGCAAATCCTAACGTGGGGCGAGACCTGAGGGGTCTAGTTGGAGCGTGGATGTATGGAGACACACGAGCGAAGCGCAGGAAGCTTGGGACTACACCGATAATAGATACACAGCTTGTCGCAATGGCGAGTGATCCTTCGGCCGAAGCGCACAAACTTGCTGGCTGGGAAGAAGTGTTCAAGTGGATTGCGGGACAGGCAGTCACCTCCTGGCAAACCGCTGTTGAAGCCGTAGAGCAATGGGATGGTCCGGGAGATGTTGATTTCGGGAGCTACAGAGACGGGAGTGAGTGGCTAGATGAAGAGGAACAGCAATATCTAGAACGGCGATATGCAAGGACTGCTCTTGCGACGGCATACCTGATTCGTGATACATCGATGGAAGCACTATCTGGAGTCCACCGCATTATTTCTCGCATATCTCGTCTCATTGATCATGATACTGTACCAACGTTATCTGCCGCGGCGGCTTTGTTATTACCTGCTTCAGGGTTAGATGAGCCGGGACTTCTGTCAGCAGAAACTGCTAGCCGTCTGAGAAACCATCTGCTAGAAGAAGAGAATATACTGACTACTTGCAATCCAAAATCGATCCAGCTAATACATACATTTCTGCTTAGTGCATATCTACTTACCAGGCAGGGCGTTCGCTGCAATGTTAGACGGGCCGGAGAGCTGGCTTTATTGCAGCACGAATCAGAGCAGAAAGCCGAGTTTGTGGACTTGTTAGCTGCAATTCGGAATGGGCCTAAGGGTGATGATAAATACTGGGTGAAGACTCGAAACGAGATCCTCTGGCTTCATAGCTGGGGTCTTGAAGAACTTGGCGAAGGTACTGGATTCGTTCATGGAAAGGGTCTCTTTGGATCTCTTAAGAAAGAATATATCGAGGCGGAAATTCTGAAATTACTTCTTGCAAACACTCGTATGTTACCTTCTACAAAAACTTTTAGTCACGATTGAGTATCTAACCTTCTTGACAGGATACACTCTTGCTCAGTCAATATACGAGGCACCACTGGAACGGCCCCTGCCTCCAGATGTTTTATGTAACACCATTATTTCTGCAGCTATGAATGCATATGACAATGCTACTAACGCCAACAAAACACGAGGTGGCGTGAAGAGGTGTCTTGACATGTATGTTATAAAGTTCTACTCCCCTGTTTCTTGCTAACCTTTCTCGTAAGTCTAAATACATTCCGTGATACCCTAGAAGGTTCTCTCACTGCAGAACATCTCAGATACTTGGTCCAAGTTACACACGAAATTGGTCAATATAGACTTGTTCTCAAGAAAGGCGAACCGTTCACCCCTGTGATTTTGCGCGTGCACAGTGATCCCATTTCGATAATTGGCAAAGTCTTGGACCAGAACCAAAAGGCTTACACCAAAATAAATGAATTCATTAAGATGGGAGAAGAGATGGTCATGGCTGGCCTCACAGTTCGAGATGCGAAAGGCCACTCTATAATAACTCGGGAAGAGTATCCACAGCAGAAGGCAATTGCTGAAAAGCGCGTTGTGAGCATGTGCATCGATGCGGCCCTAGCAGAAGATGATTTCGAGACAGCCTATTCATATGTGGTTACTCGCCTAAAAACCATTGGTGAAGAGGCTCAAACTCGACTGACGCAAACTGTCCGTAAAGGCTCAGGGCTCACAGCCCAAGCACCGGCTAAAGCTCTGGATGACTGGTCATGGCGCGCGGCATTACAAGCTGGAAAGTATAAAAGAGTGGGAAGCAGCGTTAAACCGACTCACTTTGGTAATACAACTGCAAATCTTGAAATCAGGCATTTGGAGCAACGAATAGATTGCTTAGCACACGCTTTGCGACTAGCTCCAAAATCTACCCTGCAGGAGATTTTGAATGTCTACCGCCGCTGTGAGGAAGAGCTTGAAGCCCAAGTAAAGTCAGAGGCTGAACAAGAGGCAGCATGGGATATTAAGGCCGATGATCAAACAATTCCTGGTTCCTTTGCGTCTGCGAAGAAAGATGCCATTGCCAATTCAGGCTCTAGGGCAGTGGAGGAGGCGCCTATGTCACTCTTTGACCTCTCCCGTGCTAGTATAACTCGAGCACAGAGCGGGTTTGCGGCTCTTTCTATGCTTCGCCATGTTGGTGATGGCAGTAAATCTAATGCAGGACACTCACCTACTTCTGAGGCTAACACAGCTGGTACAAGTAACAAACCTCGTATCAGGAAAAGGGATCAGTTAAGAAATGTAGCTGTTGGATCACTAGCAAGCGGAATTGGCTGGCTAATCAATGCCCCCCCTATTAACGAAATGGACAATGATGATGAAGATCGATGAAATGTTCAATTGGCCGTGGTTTTGGAGTTAAGGAGTATCCCAGGATTATGAATGCATTGAAGCTGGTAACTCGCGCACTGTTCAGTGGTTGTGAGCCAGGTACCACGTTATGGTTATTGGGAGGTTAAAGGTGAAGTTCAACATATCAGCTATTGTTCTTGATATTGTCATTAAGGTACCCATTGTTGTCGCTATCTTTCATTGAGAAAGTAATTGTCGCTAGCATGATCATTTGGGATATCACTTGAAGGCTCACTTTATCTTCACTTTCAATTCTGCAGCTTTGCACATTTCCTCTTCAGTGAATTGCTTTTCAGCAACCTTCATACTTGATATTGCACTCGATTCCCCTGGCAATATCTCTTGCTATCACATCGCAAATAGATACAGAGCAAATTCAAATCCTTTCTGCACAGAGCATAGCACTTGTTTTTCACAACTGTTGCATAGGAGATCAACCTCGGAAAAATCACCCCTATTACCTTCCTCTCACCCAATAGGCCTATTATAGCCAATATTCTTCAGATATGTTGCTCTCTGAGGTCAAGCAGCAGCTCAACAAAAGGGGCCGCCGCAGGGGTAATACAGTTTTAGTCCCTTCTTGGAGGACCAAGAAGATAGCACTGCTTTCTAAAATAGATACATCTCTGAAATACACTCACGCCTTTGCCGTCATAGCCCAAAGAGTTCTAGAAAGCCCAGAAAAACATCAAGAGCCACTCGAAAGCGCAACGTTGGCAGACAGTCCCAGTGAGATTACCGGCAGCAAACCAACCATCTTCTTAGCATTCAGCAATGAGCACGCCCAGGAGATGGCAATGGCGCTTGCTCCAATCACTAAAGACAGTTTTCGAATCCGTGTCCTCGGTCAATCTGGTTTCACAGACTATAAAGAACTTCGAGAGGGAGCCGCAGCTATCCATCGGGCGTGCCGCCGTGGAAAAAACTATCCCAAAGCAACTCTCAATTCAAAGATTAGCAAACTGAAGGCTAAGGTACTACCGCTCACGAACGCTGTTCGCAAGAAGGAGCACCACTACGAGAGAAAGAAGCCTCTCAAAGTATTTCAGCTCTTTTCAAAGCTTCCACCGGAGGTCCGCAGATTGATTTGGACACACGCAGTCAATGAACCGCGCACCGTCGATATTAGACTAAGCCAAACCTTCGATATCTGCAAATCCTTGACCCCAGTCCCTGCAGTAGTTCAGGCATGTCAAGAATCCCGCATGGTAGCAATGGAAATTTACAACCCGGTCTTCCAAAATTCATGGATGTACACAGGCGTCTATGTCAACTTTGCCGTCGACACAGTTCGCATGAATTACGAGACTGCTGAGAGACTCTGTCGTCCAAGAGATGAGAACATCAGGCAGGCAAGAAACAAAATCCGCTTCATCCACATCAGCATGGACAAATTCGCTCTGCAGGACATGGCCAACGTGCTTAGCAAGATGACCTGTTTTGGTCCTCTCGGAATCTGGGCAGGTGTCGAGATGTGGACTTTCCATTTCTATGAGTCTCCTAGCGGTTTTGTAACACCAGAGCACTATGCTGAACTCGAGATTCCGCGTCCAGAAAATGCTAGGGTAGCTTTATGTATGGTGGAGGAGACCAAGGCAGGTATTGTGGGAGCCTATCGGCTGAGGAAACAACAACACGCGAGGGGAGGACCTATTCCATTTGGAATTAAGGTTAGATATTACAATTAATGGATCTGGGAGCCTATTAGAATGGCTGAGAGGCCTAAATGATGGCTTTTCGTCATCGTTCATTGCACTTTACCGCATCCGGATCACGCAACGACATCTTGTCTATTTGGCCTATCGTTCGCCGGGGTTCAGAATACTATATGACATGGTTGTTTGGTGGTTGGTGGTTGTTTTATGACCTAGGAGGCAAGGAATAGAAGAGCAAGCACTGTTTAGCGCTAGGACTCTTGAGAGGAATACTTGGGGACAGCGTAGATAATAGGATAACCTGGTAGGGGGCATACCTTGGCGTTATCTAACTTGAGTCATTATTGTCTACAGATGCCACCACTCAAACTAATGTCTTTCACTTAATAGTCTCATGGTTACTAGTCCCGAATTGATCTTTTCTTATATAAACATAGGGTTCTCTCGTGAATGACTTGATCTATTAACACAGCTGGATTGAACCAGTATGCACTGTATCACCAGTGCACAGCGTGCCATTATAAATGAGGGACATGCATGCATGCAAAGCTATAATAATACCTATGCAAGTCATTAAATCATTATTTCTTCGTATCATCTTTCATCCCCTTCTGGATCCAGGCTGCATTTTCAGCCGCGTGCTTCTCAATCTCTTTGGGATCCTTTCCCATCTCTCTTATCGTATGGGGTTCGGGGACGTGTCTTCCCTTCTCCACTCCAGGTCTGGCCAGCATGCGCTCCTCCCAGGCCTGCAGTGCCGGGAACTCCCCTAGGTCAACTCCAGCCCAGAAGGAGGCAGATACCCAACCCCAGTGGGCAATATCCGCGATGGTACATTTGTCTCCGACTAGGTAACCGGATTTCGACTTCTGGAGGTGGTTGTCCAGGACTCCGTATAGACGTCTCGTCTCGTTCTGGTAACGATTGATCCCGTATGGGATCTTCTCTGCGGCGTAGCGAGTGAAGTGGTTTGACTGACCTTGCATGGGGCCGACTCCAGCATTGAGGAAGAAGAGCTACAGGAAATAGTGTTAGTGGGCTTTTGGAGTCTTTCACATTTGGAGAACTGTGTAAAAACTTGTATCTCACCCAGTTGTTCATCTCGTAGAACTCTCTTGTCCCTCTGGGGTACGAGATCTTGTAATCCTTGTCATACCGGTCTACAAGATACTGCTGGATCGAACCAGACTCGAACAAACGGATTTGTTGTCCATCAGTAAATGTATCGGTGATGGCAGGAATTCTTCCATTGGGATTGATCTCCAAGAACCAAGGCTCCTTCTGCTCGTTCTTCGCAAAGGTGAGCTTCGTAACCTTGTAGGGTAGACCAAGCTCCTCAAGAGTTATAGAGATCTTGATGCCATTGGGAGTCTGGGCGGTGTAGAGATGGATGTTTGGTTCCTGAGAGGCCATTTTGAGGTGTGATAATAACTGTACGACCCGTTGTTTCATTTACAGTATGGTAGATAGATGGGGGGTCGTGACGTCGTGTTATTTATAGAGGGGCTAGAGGGGAGCAATTGCTGCCCCGCGTCACGGAGGAAGAAGCTGCTTTGTAATAAAAGCAGTCTAGCCTTCCACTTCTTACCTAGTACAGGAAGTTGGCGTGTTTGACGCAGGGAATCGGAATCCATCATTATGACAGAGCTTTCTCTAGTAATGCGAATATTATGGCGGGGGAATGAGCGGCGACATGACGGCGATGCGGCGGGGTAGCTGGAGCAGTTACTACTCCGTTCGAATCCGCGGATTCGAACAATCCGCTCCGAACGGAGGCCTACAGCATGGGTTCGGTTTCAAAACCACCATTGATGCTCTCTAGAGGTTGGGTACTTCAAATTTGTCAAATTGGCTTGATTATACACCAAAATTGGTAGCTTTTTGAGGGGCATCCTTTCAGGATAATTAGTGAAATGTATTGGTCTACTGTGTGCCGCGGGGTATCCAGCTTTGAAAGAATGGATGTATCGACTTCAAGACCAAAACCAAGTGCTAGGCCCAAGGGTACCTTCAAGACCGAACCCCTTTGATTATAAGCTTCTACCGAGATAGAGAGTGAAAGAGTTAAGAACATGAGCAGCATTTGCTGCAACACTTCTAACATTGCCCTCACTCTTCTAGGTCGGCTGAAGGGCTACTCAACGTGAAAATACCGTTACTATGAGACATGATTGACACTCTTGCATCAGAAATTTAGACACCCATATAATGGTAAAGTACTAAGGATATCGACCTCATATGCAAGGGACAATCGAGCCATCATTTATTGGAGACGAAGAACAGAAATCGGTACTTTCACGTGACCATTGCGATAGGTTTATGTAATGCGAAATTTCCGCTTTTGGTTCGAAGCTAGTGGCGCTAAGGTTTATGAAAGCCTTCTGGAACTCCAAACCTTTACTTCCCAACTTCTTCATCTCCTCACGCTGAACTACGAGATTAACCATCATCATGGCGTGGCGCAATAACGCAGGAAGTACAGGCTCTAACAATATTCCCTTGGGAACCCGTCGTCGATTTGGTGGAGACAGGAGCGCAACTCCAGAACGCGAAAATAGCTCTCAGCCTGATGGAAACCAGAAGCGCGGTCGTAGCCCAACTAGAGGTAAGTCTATCTTTCGGCATTTCTCTTTACTATCTAACATATTCGCAATAGAAGAACCCTCTGCCGATGGAACCAGGCGCCGTAAGAAGAGAAACCGTTGGGGTGATGCGGCAGAGAACAAAGCCGCTGGTTTGATGGGTCTGCCAACTGCTATCGTGGCAAGCATGACCAGCGAGCAGCTTGAAGCCTACACTCTTCATTTACGTATCGAGGAAATTAGCCAAAAGTTGAGGATTGACGATGTTGTTCCAGCAGATGGTGATCGGTAAGCTTTGCCTTCAAGTTCGTTTCAGTTGGAAAATATATCACTAACATGCAACTAGATCTCCCTCGCCTCCACCTCAGTACGATAACTTCGGTCGCCGTGTTAACACACGTGAATACCGATACCGCAAGCGCCTTGAAGATGAACGACATAAGCTGATTGAGAAGGCTATGAAGGTCATTCCTAACTATCACCCACCACAGGACTACCGTCGTCCCACTAAGACACAGGAGAAAGTTTATGTGCCAGTCAATGACTATCCAGAGATTAACTTCAGTATGATTGCTAACCCTCTAACCTTTCTAACCTTTTGCTATAAATCCCCTTTCCTTTTTGTTCGTGTGACATTGCGCGCAGTACTAGGAAATTACTGCGCACTGTCATCACTAACCCGTTATACTCACTACTTTTGCTTTTAAGCTTTGATACATATACTAACACTAGCTACCTCTTACTAAAGTTGGCTTACTTATCGGTCCTCGTGGAAATACTCTCAAAAAGATGGAATCAGAATCCGGTGCTAAAATTGCCATCCGTGGAAAAGGCTCTGTTAAAGAAGGAAAGGGCCGTTCGGATGCTGCTCACACCAGTAACCAGGAAGAAGATCTCCACTGTCTGATTATGGCAGATACTGAAGAAAAGGTCAACAAGGCGAAGAAGTTAATCCACAACATCATTGAGACGGTAAGTCCCCCTGAAATGCCAAGCACTTTAATGGTCACGCTAACACCGATACTAACAGGCAGCTTCGATTCCTGAGGGTCAAAATGAGCTTAAACGCAACCAACTCCGTGAACTGGCCGCTCTCAACGGTACCCTTCGTGATGATGAGAATCAGGCCTGCCAGAACTGCGGGCAGATTGGTCACAGGAAGTTTGACTGCCCTGAACAACGCAACTTCACGGCCAACATCATCTGTCGTATTTGTGGCAATGCTGGCCATATGGCAAAGGATTGCCCAGATAGGCAACGCGGTACCGATTGGCGCAATGGTCCTGCTCCAGCTACTGCTGGTCGCATTGGCGCTGGAGATGATGTAGACCGAGAATACGAGGTATGACACTCCCTATTAACCTGTTATACAAAGCCATATACTAACCTGATCAATAGCAACTTATGCAAGAACTGTCAGGTGGTGCGCCTGCAGCTAACGGAGATGCTCCTCGACGAATCGAAGCTGGACCAGGAGGCTACAGTCAAGGTCCTCCACCCAATGGTGATGTCAAACCCTGGCAGAGGGGTCCAACTGGTGCAGCTGCACCGTGGCGTAGAAATGAAGACCGTGGAAATGACTTCGGCTCACGTGATGGACCAACGGGCGGCCCTGCTCCATGGCAACGAGATCGACGTGGACATGACGACCGTAACGGAGATTATTATGGCGGTCAAAACGGATATGGTGCTCCTCCTCCACCCCCTGGTGGTGCCGCTCCATGGCAACAAGCGCCTGGTGGCTATCCTCCATCTGGTGCTCCCTATGGTGGCTATTCCGCTCCGGGCTACAACGGCTATGGAGCTCCTCCAGGACTCGGTGGAGCTCCCGGTGCGCCTCCAGGAGCTCCACCTGGGTTGGGTGCTTTACTCCAACAGTTCTCTGGCAATCCACCACCTCCGCCACCACCGTCTGGAGCAGAGCTCCCTCCTCCACCTCCTGGAAGTGCTCCTCCGCCGCCTCCTCCCAGTGATCAACCGCCACCACCTCCTCCACCTGGAGCATAGTTCTGTTACTGATGCTAACCTTCTAGCTAACTTTGTGGTACTGGAAGCCCTTTATAATGGGTGGCATGGTAACCAGTTTTTCTTCTTCTATTGCTTTGTCTTATGCCTTTTCTAACAACGTCAGAAACGTATCTGTATTGTATTAAATATAACGTTAGCTAGTTCCTAAGCATGTGCTGTGAACTCCGAATGAGGGTGCTATATGAAAAATCTGCCCCAATTAATTCATATCCTTGCGCCATACCCAACTTCCACTTTCCAACCTAGGTATGCTTGGACTTTGTAGCTGAACAGGATGGTTACCATCTTATGCGATGGGGTGTCGTTAGGTTGATGATCTACAATCAAATTTGCATATATTTCCTAGAGGCCCTCTCTAGTCACAACAAGGATTGATCCGCAGGTTTTATCATTCACATTTCATTCTTATACTTCTAACTTTTAAGTTATATCCATCGTAGTTCCTCCTTTCAGTTTGGATGGCAGGTAAGCCTTCACCCAGCCTCATTATGGTACCGGTAGTTGATTTGCGCATACTGTGCACCGATCTTCCCGAGAATAAGCTCGTGCCTTTAAAATCTGACTTAAATAATACGAGGTGTCCAATGACGTACAAAGAGGCACGGAATATCACGAGCTAAGAATATGGTTAATTGGGTATGTAAGGTTGGAGCTTGAAATGGCCTATTTGCCGGGTCTGATTAGTAATTATTCCCGGGTCTGTTGAGACATCAATAGTCTGTCTCCCTTCTAGCCAAAGAGCTGAACTGCCATATCAATAATCTTAGCCCCACTCCCCGGCTCTTTCTAGCCTCGGTAGTTTAGTTTTGTTTTGTTGTTTCTTTCGTACCTTTCCTTTATCTTATCGCACTTTTTTATGCTCTACATATACATAAAATACATATATATGTATTCCCGGGAACGACGGACATAGAGACTAATTATCAGTAACTAGATATCTTCACTAGAGAGGAGTTTATAGTAAGTCAAGTGTGTGTTTGTTCACATGCTGGGATTTTCCTTTTTGTTCATGAGTCGATGAGGAATCAAGTTTTGAGTTTTGAGTTTTGAGCGTTGCGCTTTCCCAACGCTTTTATTTCTGGGGGGAGGGGCCGTTCCATCTCAGTTGAAAGAGTAAAACGGCATGATATTGATTGAAGTGCAGCTTGGATTTCCCAAAAAAAGCACGGAGAGGGATTTGCAGTCTTATGAAGTCCTGAAATTACAAAGACTTTGAAGAAGAAAAGAATAAAAGAAGAGAGGAAAAGATGGCTCAACCAAAACCCTCCCACGGCCTCGCAAACTTCATCCAACTCAACCCCTCGGTCTTCATCTCCCCCAAGCCAGAAGCAGATAAGCAGCAACAACTAGGAACATCATCGTCCTCCTCACCCCCAGACGTCATCCTCCTCATAGCATGGCTCAACGCCCTCCCACGGCACATCTCCAAATACGCCGCCGTCTACACAAAGCTCTACCCCAACGCTCGCATCATCGCCATCACAACCGACACCCTGAACTCCATCTTCCACAGCCAAGCCGTGAACCTGCACCGTGTCGCCCCCGTTCTCGACATCCTCTACAACCTACCCCCAGACGCGCGCATCCTCGTGCACAGCTTCTCTAACGGCGGCGGCACCACGCTGTGTCTGCTCGCGGGGGCCTACCTGACCAAGACAGGTAAGCCCTTACCCATGACGGCGCTGGTGCTGGATAGCGCTCCCGGGCGCGCGAGGTACGCGGCTAGCGTGCGTGCATTCACCGTCGGGCTGCCGAAGAATGTCATTGTGAAGTTTCTGGGCGAGCTATTCTTCCGGGTGTTGTTCGGGGTCATGATATTGTACTTCTCGGTATTTGGCGGGGAGAACCCCATAGAGTGGTTGAGGAGACGGCTTAATGAGCGGGAGTTGTTCGACGTCGAAGCGCCGAGGTTGTATGTTTACGGGGATAGGGATGTCATGGTTGATTGGAGGGATGTGGAGGATCATGTTGCGGATGCGAGGGGGAAGGGGTATGTGGTTGAGAATCTGAGGCTAGAGGGGTCGGGACATGTTAGTCATTTGGTTACGCATGAGGAGGAGTATGTTGCGACTGTGCAGCGGCTGTGGGATTCGGTGTGATTTGGGGTGAATTGTCTTTTTCTTTTCTTTGATTTTCTAGAGCTGATGATATAAAAATGATAGATTAAGAATTTTGGGAGTATCGTTTTGATATAGAAATATAGCGGGTTGGACTCTTTGGATGCAGCTAGTAGATGAGTATCGGATTAAACTTTTATGTACCAACAGAAGGGCGGCCTATTATATTTTGCTTCCGTTTCGCCACTATATATGCATTTGATATAGAGAAGAGACATAAACGAGGAACAAGAGAAAGGAGGGAGACGAGGACTTAGGCATGAAATATTCTTTGACGAGTCAAGATCCAAAACTTCAAAAAATGCGCCCCTGTCGCATCCTGGCTAAATTACTTCCATACCGTTAATGTAACATTATATATAATTTTTCGTGCGTCTATCTAATAATCCTTCTCCCTCATTCTCCCCCGTGTGTGAAACTGATGGTTCATATCTTTTATTAACTAGGCAGGTCATCTTCCCCCCACCACTTTCATGGCCCTTCATAGATGTCCGAGACTCGTGAGCTCCAAAAACAGACTTTGTGCAACCCATTTTTCATTTATTTTTTCAAGCGCTCCAAAACAAAAACTTTACTTGCCAACGAAAGCCGTTCCAGACAAGAACAAACGTAAGCTCGTTCATTGCATTACATAGCTAGCATTTTCATACCTCCTTGGTTCTAAGTCCTGAGAAATCCCTTCTGCTGTCGTCCTTATCCTTTTGAATCTCTGTCTCGACCAGCTCAATGCCAGATAGGCTGGGAAATCTTTTGCTGAAATCAGCAATGTAATCTTCCTTCTCCTGCAGCGTCATGTCGGGCTTGGCCTCTATCCGGGGTCGGCCACCAACCGTGGGGCTTGCATTTGAAGATAATGGTAAGCCGCCGCCCGTATTGACACTGTTGAGATGCATTGGTTTCGGAGGGGCACTGGGCCGGCCGGTTGAAGCCTTATATAATGTAGCAGCAGGGGGAGGGGCTTGCTGAATGCGAGTCTTCGGGAAGGTCAGAGAATCATCAGTAATTGGGATTGTACGGTTCTGCACAGGATTCTGGGTAAGGGGCTTTCGAGCTGTACCGGATGTGGGATATGGGTTGTTGGATACTGGTTGGTCGAATTGTTTCGGCTGCGGGGGAGCTGGATTGTCCGTATATCGTCCATAGCCTTCCGCAGTCCTCTTTGGTGGCGAGTGTTGCTGCGTTTCATCCAGAAGAGTTTTCACTTTGTTCTGAATACTGACGGCGCGAGAGACGCCACCAATACTCTTTGGTATGGGGGCCCCCCCTCGTTCCTCAAGTCTCTTCCGGTATTCTGCAGCCGCCTGGGCAACACGTTTCTCCTCCATCGACAAGCGTCTTCGCTCCAGCTCACGTCTTTGTTCTGGATCCATATCCTCGGCATCTTCCAGAATATTGCCGTCGTCACTGCGGCCATCTGTCGCGACAGAGCCTTCTATAGGTGTAAGATCTCTCCTCTCGAGTTCTTGCAAAGGACTTGGAGTTCGAGGCCCAGTATTGCTTTCGAAGCGCTTGAACGCATCGCCAAATTTGCCAGCAAGTAAATTCTTTGTGCCTGACAGTGATGGTAGACTTGAGCGCTTCTGCTTTGTCGAACCACTACTTCGCCGTCTATCTTTCTTTGCAGCTTCGCTGTCTTCCATCGAGCGAAGGAAATCCACATGCGACTTGATATTGGTCTCTGCCTCGGATCCAGACCCTGAGCTCGGGCTAATATCGCCTGATTTTGTATACGATGATCGCTTTTCCGGGACAGGCCGACTGTTGGACTCTTTTTCGCGTAGGTAATCCATGTTGGATTCTAGATAAATGCTTGCGGGGCGAGATCGGGTATTATTGGACTTTGTCCTTGTAACTGGCTCCAGAGCATCCAGATTTGGTCGACCACCTTCTAATGAAGGTCGTGAAGAGGACGGATGTCTCATGTGAGCAGGTCTAGAATCAAGTGATACTTTGCGATCAATAGATCCAGTTTGCAGGGATTGGTTCTCTTCCTGCGAAGGAGGGGGATTTCTTGTACTGGAAGACTCCTGGCTCCTTGGAACACTAGATGACCTATGCTGCGCCGAATCGAGAGGATATCGACGTATAGGAGAAGCATTGAAGTTGCCGGGTGGTGGAGGAGTAGGCGAGGTCATCGTCCCGGTCGAGACCATTGCTGGCCGAGTTGGTGTTGGCTGATAAACAGCGGCAGGAGTAGTGGATGTCACTGCCTGAAGTTCAGGCGTGCTCTCGATTATCTTTTGCGCACGGCTCACGGCACCAGCAGGTGGTTTAGGTGATGCTGACGGGGCGGGAACATTCGCCTGGGGAAGCGATGCAAAGGCGTCATCTGCCAGTCTTTCCGTGATGCGCTGCGAAAGATCCTTCGGTGCCGATGTCGCCGATGCAGGTGTTGAGCTGAATTCGAACTTACCATGATCATGGAGCAAGGAGAACTGATCCAAGCTTGGAAATCGGCTAGATAGCTCGTCAGTTGGAGGTAGTGACTTCCCATCAAGGGCAGCAAAAGGATCGGCGGTCGTGCCTCGTAATGGCGACGGACTCGGTTTGGTCACATGGTTCTGTGCACTGGTACTGGTAGTTGGTCTGCCTCTTCGCATAGGGACGACATCGGGAATGACTGGTTGAGATGGCATCTGAGGCGAGAAGACAGCGCCTACGACCGGTGGAGATGTTATCTGTTGCTCGGGAGATGGCAACTGCTGGTACCGGCGAGTTTCGGATTGTGTTCGTGAAGCGTATATCTAGAGCAAAGTTAGTTTGTTAGTGAGTAGAATATCGTACACGGTTTCATACGTCTTTTATTGGGACTTCAATGCCCTGCATTAGACAGGCCTCACGGAGGGCCTGATAAATGGTTGGCCGCGATGAGGGTTTCTCTTTCAACATAGAAGCTATGGTTTATTATTAGTATGCAGGTTACACATAAGTGCAAGGATGCCTCTTTTAAGTGTGCTTACCAATAAGCTTCTTTAGTGGATCCGAGAAGACGGGGTAGCTGGGGAACTTGAAGCTGGCGTTGAGAATGGCGAGTTGCCCATGGGCTTCGAACGGTGTCGTGTAGTAGCATAACTTATATAATAACACACCCAGTGCCCAAATATCAGACTTCTCGTCGATGGGCTGCTTTCTGTAGACATCTATCATCTCGGGACTCCTGTACTGCAGAGTCGTATGCTTCTGGACATCGTCCTCGATGAGCCTGCACTCGGCTGCCGTGGTGGCGGCAGGTCGTGGAGGAGCCGTGGAGCCAAAATCACAGAGCTTGAAACGCCTCACACCATTACTATTGGTGGTGATGAGGACATTTTCCACCTTCAGATCTCGGTGTAGAAGTGGGGGTTTGAGATAATGCATGCAAGCGACGCCCTCAGCCACGTCCGAAAAGATCTTGAGGATCTCGGGCTCGGTCAATCTGTTCTGCAGCCTCGTGTTCATGAAATCGATCAGGCCTCCTCCGTTGCAGAACTCCATGAGCAAGAAGACCTCGTATCCACCCCCCTTCAGCTGCGACGCATGCGAGTCGTAGTACGTGACAATGGCACGGTGCCCCTTCAGCTTCTTCATGGTCTCGACCTCGGTCCTCATGTTGGCCAGGTGCTCTTTATCGGGCACGGCGACCCGCTTCAACACCGCGATATCAGTGCCATCGATAGGTTTGGGCAGCTTAACGAGGTAGACATGGGCGAAACCCCCCTCCGAGAAGTACTTCTGGACAACCACTCTGTGATTCCCGACCTGGATCTTGGTGCCTGGAGCAAAGGTGCCCGGAGGAGCAGCCGGGTCGGCCACGGGCACAGGAGCCCCATAGGTTGGTGGGTGATGTGCCGCCGGCGGCATGGTGGAAGAATGATATGAAGACATGGCTAACGGACGTGGAGGTGAGAAAAGGTCGGGGGAAGGAGTCTCTATATCACCGCATTTGAGAGATCTGGGAGGGATTAGCAAGGGGGAAGAGAGAGATGTGGGAGAAGGAACAGGCACGACAGACAACAAGAGGCCTAATACCAGGGGTGAGGAGGAAATGGAGAAATATTATATTAATGTCTGGTGGCAGTTCTATTAGAGTGGACGTTCTTCGTCCCTAGGGAGAGGAGCCAGCGAGCGGTAGGTTGGCATTATGCGGGATCCTAGCGAGCCACCGCATCATCGTTGACCCGTTGCGAACATGACCCGTCGCTCGCTTTTGGCCCATGTCAGTCTCTCGCGCTCCCTTATCGCACGTCTGATGCTCCGCCGGGTCCACCTGACAACAACTGCCGCCACGATGGTGATTTTGCTTCTTTCCTGATGATGAGTCTGTACCGTATGATAGAAAGTGTGTGTAATATCCCTGGAGGGAGAGGGAGGGAGGGAGAGATATTATTAGATATTGTCACAACCCACACAGGCAACGACCGATGCGATGCTTCAGGCCCAATGATCTTTCCTGGATCAGGCGGTACCGCTATACTGGTCTTGACGCGAAAGCACTTGCATCTTTGCAATAAACTGTCTCCTTGTTGCATCTCGCCCTCAGCCTTCCCTCGAGGGACGGGTAGCCTTGCCCCAAAGTACGTACCGTGCCTGCGTGCCTACTACTCCCAAAGGGGATGATGATTCGGTACGCACCGACTAATACTGTAGTTACCGGTACTGACTACTCTGTCTCTGGGCGATGGATCATGCCCGATCCAGGCGAAACTAGGCCTGCGTCTGTCTTGGTTTATTTAGCCGACCGTTGCCTGCATCTTGTTACCAGATGTCAACGATGGACGTGTGGTGTTGATGCTAGTGATTGTCTCGAGGCCGGTCCATCAGGAAGGCTTCTTTTTCCTTTTGGCTTCATCAGAAGAAATCATGGTAGTCTGGGGTGGTCGAGGCCGAAGCCGAGGTGAGGCTGCAGCGATCCTTGCTTTAGTTGCTTGCTTGCTTGCTTGATTGACTGTGGTACCCCGGATCAAACTTGTAGTTGCTTCTTTCATTCCATGCCACTTTTGCGATATCCGATCTAGTTTTTGATATCGGGGGTCGTACAGAGGTTAAAAGAAGACAACTGGTGTGCAGCGAACAGTCCACGATACCAGAATAATGCGAAGTTGAAGCGACTCATGTCGGCCATTATTGTGCAGTGATTACCTAACGCAGGGGGGATTGACATTTGCTATGACGTTCTTTAAATTGCGCAGATTTTAAATTAGTGCAGCAATCCAGAACCAAGGACGAACAGCACCTGCCGCGCACTCTGGAATCATATGAGAGAGAGTCAACCGTCCTATTGATGGATAAATGCAAACTTAAAGGTAAAATATATTCGGCACCTGGTTATGTTTTATTTTTAAAATTGAGATAGAGATAGAGAAGGAGAGAAAGAGAGTCTTCCCATGGAGCTGGGTAAGGCTCTTGTGGCTCTTTGTTCTGGAGAGAGTCCAGATGGTGGTATTCTGCGCCTGCGAGGCAACGTTGATCATTGATCGCAGCTCCCGCCACGGCCACCCGGACTCGCTGGGCTGCTGGGCGACAGGGAGTGCGAGATTGCTGTGCAGCGGCTTGCCGGAACAGCCGCTAGAGGCTCGTGCCCCCCAGGCTGCGACCTGCCCCGAACCAGCCCAGGCGTGCTTTTGTACTGTGTACAGTGTTCCCGTACAGTGACCAGCGCCGGCAGTGGATTGCTGTGTACATAGCTACCGGGGCGGAGGACGATACTGTACCGGTACTCTTGCACCTTTCCAGGCCGAAGTGAATACAAAAAGGACATGAGCCGTTGGTGGAGCCGGAAGTGCGCAGAGCAGGAAAGCAAAGAAGAATAATTATCCATGGTATTTGTGCACTTGTATATTGATGGATCGCCATTGCTGTTGCCATGGCTATCACCATCACCATCACCATCACCATTACCATCCGGTATTGCTCATTGCCCTACCCACTACTACAGTACGGTACTGCTGCAACGCGCCCAGCGCCCAGCCATGGGGATCGGACAATTTTGACTTCTGGCCTTGCCCACATTTGTTCGCTCACTTGCTCACTGGCTGCTGGCTACTGCTGGCTGCTGCTGATGCTGTGCTGTGCAGCGCATGCCCGCCGTGCGAGATCCCATCATCGCCGCCCCAGAGAGAGCGCAGAGCCAAATGCGACGCTGGGCAGAGACTGGCGGTGGCCGCTGATTTGCTGTCGAGAAGAGCAACGAACCCACGACGCGCATCGTCCGCCAGCAGACCAGGGACCCCCGGGGCGCTAGCGGGCTAAGCGAGCGGGCTTTCATGTGTCGCATTTATAAAAGAGAGTCGCTGCCGCCTGGCGAAAAGGACTTTGTCGCGAAAAGGAACCCCTGACCTGAGCGACACTAGGCAGACTCACAGAAAAAGGCCCGTCACGACATTCTTGGGACCTCAGAGCGCGCCCACTCAACTCACTCCATTTCCAGTCCCCCTCTCTCCTCCGCTGCCCCGATTTCCTCCTCTCGCTCCTTCTCTCTACGGGTCCTCGATCTCGCGCGCTCTTGCTCGCTCTCTCTCTGTGGCCGGGCACCTGTCTCAAGTCTCGCCTGCTTTGCCCTTTTCCACCTATTTCCCATTGTTTCATCTTCCATCTTATCAACCAACTTCCCCAGCTTCCACTTCCACTTCCATCTTACCTTTTTACTTGGTATCCCGGGCAGAGCAGGTCTTGACAAAAATTATCATCTTATTTATTCCTTCTCCACTCCTTCTCCATATATGGCGCCTTTCGCGGTTGCTGCTGCTTTCAGATAATGTGGTCGCGTCGCACTTATCATGGCTTCAAGGTAAGCTTCCTTCTCGCGCCGCCCCATGCCGTTCGGTAACGTGACCTCCGCGCTAACATTATTGCTTCTTGTAGATTGGATCGTTTGGTCACGTGAGTATACCTCTCATCAACATCAACCTCAACTTCAGCATTAGCATTAGCATTGGCATCAGCATCCCGTCGGCTCTTTCGATCCCGTGACCTGTGTGGCACCTCGTCACCGGGCCTCACTGGACCTGGTCAAGAGATTGCCAGGGTTGCCTTATGCTTTTCACTTCTTGCTTCTTGTCTTTCGCCTCTCGCCTCTCTTCTTTCTCTTCTCACGGTCAGCTGGTGGACCAAACCGAAAACTAACTCATGACACAGGCTCTTGGAGACGGGCAGCACCCCGCTGATCCGTAATACTGCGGCTCAACAGCTAGCGGATGTCCAGAAAGCCCACCCCGAGGAACTCTTTAACCTACTAACCAGAGTCGTCCCCTATCTCCGTAACAAGACATGGGAGACGCGCATTGCCGCAGCCAAGGCGCTGGGGGGGATTGTAGAGAATGCGGAGAAGTATGATCCCAACGCCGAGGAGCCCTACCTCAAGGACGAGCCCAAGAAGGAGGAGAACGGCTTCGCCATCAAGAAGGAAGTGCCCAAGGAAGCAGAGCCGCTTGCCGAGGGTCAACTCGCGCTGGACTCGCTTGACATCGTGTCCATCATCAAGTTCGGCAAGGTTTTGCTTCGAGGCGGTGGGAAGGAATTCGATTATGCCTTGGCCTCGCTCAATCCCTCGGAACGCCTGGGCTACCACAAGAAAACCCTAGCCGGTCGTCTGGGCTTGCTGGGAGAGTATTTCGAGGAGGAGCTTGAGTTCGTCATTCCAGTGCACAAGCAGAATGGGTCAACCAATTACCAAGATTCCACCAACGGGCATTCCCAGGGCCAGAACCAAACGGTGGCAACCCCGATTGAAGAGTCGGGTCTCAGTGCCAGGCAGCTCAACCAGCTCAAGAGGAAGCGGAAACGAGAAGCTCAGCATGCAGGCAGTAAGAATAGGCTCGTAGACCTCTCGGTCCGGCGATCCAGCACCCTGGGGTCGGACACCAACGGGGATACAGCCATGTCCGATGTGGGAGAGGATACCAAAAATGGCGTTGCTGACTACTTTTCCTTAGAGCGAGGTACCGACATTGACGAGGATACCAAGGTGGTTTCCGAGTTCAAGGGCCCAGCCTTGCCGATCAAGTCGGAAATTCAGGCCGATGAAGCCAACGAAGGAGCCGAATGGCCATTTGAGCGGCTTTGCGAGTTTCTGATGGTGGATCTCTTCGATCCGCAGTGGGAGACGCGGCATGGCGCAGCAATGGGTCTCCGAGAGATCATCCGAGTGCACGGTGCTGGAGCTGGGAGAGTACGGGGAAAGAGCCGGGAAGAGAATGACGCTTTGAATCAGCGGTGGCTTGACGACTTGGCCTGCCGGCTATGCTGTGTCTTTATTCTGGACAGATTCGGTGACTATGTTTCAGACACCGTGGTAGCTCCTATTCGGGAGACGGTTGGACAAACCTTAGGTGCCTTACTCATCCATCTTCCTGCAAGTTCGGTCTACGCAGTTCACCGCATATTGTACCGCATGGTAATGCAAGAAGACCTTAATCTCGACAAACCAGTGTGGGCGATTTGCCATGGTGGTATGATAGGATTAAGATATTTAGTTGCGGTCCGGAATGATCTACTCTTAAAGGATAATGACATGATTGACGGCGTCATCCGTGCAGTGATGAAGGGCCTCGGAGACTGGGATGATGATGTGCGCTCCGTCAGTGCTGCCACCTTAATACCCATTGCTAAGGAATTCGTCAATTTGCGGCCAGAAGCATTAGATGGCCTTATTAATATCGTCTGGGAATGCCTTTCAAACCTCGGTGATGATCTTAGCGCCAGTACCGGCCAGATTATGGACCTTCTGGCAAAGCTTTGTAGCTTCCCCGAAGTACTTGAAGCCATGAAGAGTAATGCAGCCAGGGACCCAGAGAAATCATTTGCTTTATTAGTCCCACGACTTTATCCTTTCTTGCGTCATACAATCACCTCCGTTCGATCTGCCGTGCTGAGAGCACTTTTGACATTCGTCAACATTGAAGGTGACCACACCAGAGATTGGCTAAATGGTAAGATTCTACGATTGATTTTCCAGAACATCTTGGTGGAGCGTAACGAGGATACACTCAAACTCTCATTACAAGTATGGAAGGCTCTGGTTGGATATCTTGCGAAGAATCCCGAAGAACTCGCTGCTGAGTTCTCCTCGCATGTCGACCCCTTAATGCAGCTTACCCTTCACCCTATTGGTGTTTCCCGGCATCCACTCCCAATGAACGCAACACTTTTCCAAAAACCCTCGGGCAGCTACTATTCTCTTCCTGGTGGCGCCGCCCCTCCGCGACCACCGTCTCCTGGACAAACAGAACCTCCCACTAAGAAACGGAGAAAATCTACGAAGGTTGTAGAACCCGCTCCAACAACCTCCTCCCATGATGTAGACGGTCACATGATGCAAGGAGACGTTGATTTGGTGGGCATGGATATTCTCATCAGATCTCGGGTCACAAGTGCACGTGCGATGGGCCTGATTATGTCACTTGTACCTGCCAGCGCTTTGGAGGCTTACGATGCAAGCATAATTCCTGGCATGTCATCTGCTTTTGCCTCAACACAGCTGACCGCATCCATCATTGTCGACGAATATGCCAAGAATTGCGCATCTCCAGACCAAGCGGCGAGATTCATTGACCCCTTGCAGAAAATCATTGAAACCGATCGTCCATTACATTACAGAGATCTTGTCAGCTTCACGCAGCTTGTTCGAGCCCAGTGTTCCCAGCTACTGAACACCTTCCGAGATGTGGGCAAGGTCTCTCAAGGCCGTCTACCGGTTCTTGCTGTCGTGGTACAAGGGGATCCAGAGGCTGGTCCGGACGCCTTCTCCATACAAACCGCCGATAAATGCGTTAACGAAGAATATGAGAGATTGAAGAAAGCTCTCCAGCCAAGTCAGCGATTAATTGCGGCGCAGGCGTTGGCCGACGCTCGAGAAAGTGTGATCGAGGCTATTAACGTTGCGAAGGTCATGAAAGAACAGCGAGATATCCGAATCAAGGCAGCAGCAGCAAGTGCGTTGGTAGCCATGAAATTCTCACCGAAGAAGCCAACACACATTATCAAGGGTATGATGGACAGCGTCAAGAAGGAGGAGAATGTAGAACTTCAGCAACGATCTGCAAGTGCTGTAGCCCGTCTAGTGGGGCTTTTTGCAGAGGGTGGTCGATCTGGACCTGCGCAGAAGGTTGTCTCTAACCTCGCAAAATTTAGCTGTATCGATACCTCGGAGACTCCCGAATTCACGCCTAATGCGGGTCTGACAACTGCAATTCTATCTCTGCGAAAGGAAGAGGACAGGAGGGATCACCCGGATGCAGCCAAATTTGCCAGGGAAGCTAAAGAAGCCCGAATCATGCGCAGGGGTGCGAAGGAAGCCCTAGAACAGCTATCTGCTATTTTCGGCCCGAGTCTATTTGACAAGGTGCCAACTCTCAGGGCCTTGATGGAGGATCCATTGCGGACTGCCTTTTCCGGAGCCCTACCCGCAGAAGCGAAGGATACAGAGAGACCCCTTGGACAGGAGATTATCGATGCTATGTCTGTCCTGAGGGCCCTTACACCTACTCTCCACAGCGGCCTGCACCACTTTGTTATGGGTCTTGCCCCTCTGGTTGTCAAATCCCTGCACTCGGAGCTGTCGGTATTTAGATATATGGCGGCCAAGTGCCTTGCAACGGTCTGCAGTGTCATTACCGTAGAAGGTATGACGATGTTAGTCGAGAAGGTCTTGCCATCTATAAGCAACCCGGTCGATTTGAACTTCCGTCAAGGAGCTATCGAGGCAGTTTACCATCTCATCCATGTTATGGGAGATAACATACTGCCATACGTTATCTTCCTTATTGTTCCCGTTCTTGGTCGTATGAGTGATTCCGATAACGATGTTCGTCTGATCGCAACCACAACATTTGCCACACTTGTCAAGCTTGTACCTCTTGAGGCAGGTATTCCAGATCCGCCAGGACTGTCCCAAGAGCTTCTCAAAGGGCGTGATCGCGAGCGGACATTCATTGCCCAGCTTCTTGATCCCCACAAGGTGGAGCCCTTCACGATTCCAGTTGCAATCAAAGCCGAACTTCGTTCGTATCAACAAGAAGGTGTCAACTGGCTTCACTTCCTTAACAAATACCATTTGCATGGTATTCTCTGCGATGACATGGGTCTCGGAAAGACATTACAGACAATATGTATTGTTGCTAGTGATCATCACATGCGAGCCGAAGAATTTGCGAAGACGAGTGCACCGGATGTTAGAAGGTTGCCATCTCTTATTATATGTCCTCCTACACTATCTGGCCACTGGCAGCAAGAAATCAAAACCTATGCGCCATTCCTCACCTGTATGGCATATGTGGGCCCTCCTGCAGATCGTCAACGCATTAGAGATCAACTTGGGACAACAGATATCGTTATCACCTCCTATGATATCTGCCGTAACGACTGCGACATACTTGCTCCCCTCAATTGGAACTATCTCGTTCTTGACGAAGGACATTTGATCAAGAATCCTCGAGCTAAAGTTACCGTTGCCGTAAAACGTCTACTTAGCAATCACCGTCTTATCCTCTCTGGTACGCCTATTCAAAACAACGTTCTGGAATTATGGTCGCTCTTCGATTTCTTGATGCCAGGATTCCTTGGAGCAGAGAAAGTTTTCCTTGACCGATTCGCCAAACCTATTGCTGCAAGCCGCTTTAGCAAGTCATCCTCGAAGGAGCAGGAAGCAGGTGCTCTCGCCATTGAAGCGCTCCACAAGCAGGTCCTTCCTTTCCTTTTACGTCGTCTCAAGGAAGAAGTTCTCGACGATCTTCCACCTAAGATCCTCCAAAACTACTACTGCGATCTTAGTGAACTGCAGAAGAAGCTCTTCGAGGACTTCACAAGAAAGGAAGGTAAGACCATTGCGGAGAAAGCTGCAAGCAATGACAAGGAGTCAAAGCAACATATCTTCCAGGCGCTTCAATACATGCGTAAACTCTGCAACTCGCCTGCTTTGGTTATGAAAGAAGGACATAAGCAGTATGAAGAGACGCAACGCTTCCTTGCGAAGCAGGGAACTAGTCTACGAGATCCAGTCCATGCACCCAAACTTACTGCCTTACGAGACCTTCTTGTTGATTGTGGCATCGGCATTGAACCTTCCTCTGAAAATGAGCTCACGACAGAAACAAGCTATGTTTCGCCTCATCGCGCTCTTATTTTCTGTCAAATGAAAGAAATGCTTGATATGGTTCAGAACGATGTGCTCAAGAAAATGCTTCCTTCAGTACAATATCTGCGAATGGACGGTTCCGTCGATGCATCTCGACGACAAGACATCGTTAACAAATTCAACAGCGATCCAAGTTACGACGTCTTGTTGCTGACCACCAGCGTTGGAGGTCTTGGCCTTAACTTGACTGGAGCCGATACTGTCATCTTCGTGGAACATGATTGGAATCCACAAAAAGATCTCCAGGCTATGGACCGGGCTCACAGAATTGGTCAGAAGAAGGTGGTTAATGTCTATCGTCTAATCACAAGAGGTACTCTTGAGGAGAAGATCATGTCGTAAGTAATATTCCTATCCGACGCCCTTTCCTCATGTAGCTAATATAGATTTACAGTCTCCAACGCTTCAAGATAGATGTTGCATCAACCGTCGTAAACCAGCAAAACGCAGGACTTGGAACGATGGAAACGGATCAGATCCTTGATCTCTTCAACCTGGGCGATACTGCCGAGGGTATTGACAAACCGACGAACGGGGACGTCGGCAATGAGGAGGATATGGTGGATGCCACTGGAGAGGTACGAGAAAAGGGGAAGAAGGGTTGGCTTGACGATCTCCAGGATCTCTGGGACGACAAGCAGTATGAGGAAGAATTCAACCTTGATGGCTTCTTGAAGACGATGAAGTAGCCTTTTTCATGACTCGGGGCGCGCTTTATATGATCTCAAGTGCTGATGGGAGAGGCGATTTGGAAAGCTTGCAAGGGCTCCATATCATTTGATGTTTTGACATTCAAAAAGCGCAGTGCTGCGCAAGCGCGGGCGCAGGCAAATGGATCAGGGTGGGAAATGGTTCTTTCAAGGCGGGAAGGGGAAATTCCAGGCGTTTGCTTTTTCAGATCTTTCTTTTTTTTCACCACTTTGCGAATTCCTTTTGCAATGCGGCATGGCATAGCGTGGACACCAAAAAACCGTTGCACACCCACACAACACACCTACACACACCATTTGTACCTGTATATTACATTTTCGGCTTTTTCCCATCGCCTTTGGGGGGTGGTGTTGCTGAGCGCTCTGGATTGTAAGATTAGAGAGACATTTTCCATCGCTGCGTAAAACAAAAAGAGATGGCGGGGGAGGAGTATGGCAAATAAATAAACTTCCAAAAGGGAGGATTTTACCCTTTTCATAATGCGCAAGCAGAAGATATTGATGCTAATTGTGAGGTCTTTATTTGTGATGAGATCTTTGTGCCATTTGCTTCGCTCCTGGTTAAGTTTTACAACTTTCCTGGTGACATGCAGACGTAATTCACAGACTTTCGTTTTAGCCTGTACAGTCTTCGCCCATTAAAGCAGCATGATCAGTGAAGGCAAATTATAAATACAACTTCAAGTCCCAAGCCATGTTCTATTTCAGAAGAGTTCCCCTTTCTGCGTCATCCAACTCACTGCCATTCCTTATGACTCCCACGCCGAGACCTGTTGAACGGCCGTACGAGGGCAACTCTAAGCGAGCAAGCACCCATCTATTACTTCATAGAACCCCCTTCTTCCCCTCTTACTGAGGTGGCCGCCTTCTGAGGTGTAGAACTTTTTACCTTACCCTAAAAAGACCTCGTGTTGAAGTCTAGAAGATATTTAACAATAGAATACTCTTGTAATAGATCTTTTGAATTTTCGGTTTCCTTTGCTTTGGCAAAAAAAAAAAGAGGTGTCTCTCAAAGAGAAAAAAGCTCTGAAATCTGATATAGAGACATCTCCCAGGACCATGGACGATACAGAGAATGCGCACCAGTATGACACCCCTCTTCCCCGTGGCAGTGGGAGGAGGAATGAGAATCCTAAAGGAGGAGAGAGGGATAGGAGAAATAGGAACCCGCGAGGGGGTGCACGTGGTGGTGGTGGCGGTGGGTTGAGTAGAGAGGTGCTCGTTTCTAAAGCGCTGTCGAAGCTTTTGAGACATGCTGCGAATGAGGCGGGGTTGGAGCTTGATTCTGAGGGGTTTGCGAGGGTGGATCAGGTTGTGAGTGGAAATTTTCTGTTTTTCGCTCTCCTGTTTTCGTCTCTTTTGGGTTCTGGTTTTTTAACTCTTTTTGGATGTCTGTGCATTTGATACCTGGGATGAGGGTGGGTTTATTTTACTGGGTTTTGGTTATTTGTATTGTGATTTTCTTTTGATAACTTGTGTTCTATGTTGTTTTTTAGATAGATTTGCAAGGCGTTTGATATACTAAACGTTCTTTGCATGGTTATTATCCGAGATATCTCAGACTGAAGATGTCAAGTGCATCCGCTAATACCACCTAGATGAAATGGCAGCGCTTAAAATCCCTCGGAGTCACATTTGCAGATATTCGAAAAGCTGTTGAGGATAATGAAAAGAAGCGTTTCTCCATGAAACCAAATCCAGCCCTCTCTTCGCCAGATCCATCCTCTGAAGAGCCATCGGATTGGATGATTCGTGCTAACCAGGGACATAGCATAGCCATAGAATCTGCAGCATTACTAAAACCCATTACTCTCGAGGAAAACAACATCCCTGATATAGTGGTCCATGGGACGTACTTCGGGACGTATGAGAGCATACTTGAAACTGGAGGCCTGAAGAGAATGGATCGAACACATATCCACTTTAGTACTGGATTACCCGAGGACAAAGAATCCGGGGTTATCAGCGGGATGAGGAGCAATGCCGAGCTTCTCATCTACATAGACGTAAGAAAAAGCTTGGAGGAAAAGGCATTAATATGGTGGATTAGCGATAACGGGGTGGTGCTGACGGAAGGCAATGAAGACGGCATCGTGGAAATGAAGTATTTCAAGAAGGTTGCTGGAAGGAAAGCAAATGTCGGAACCCTGTGGGAGGATGGCCGTACTGTTGCGGAGCTTCCATCGCATCTGAAGAATAAGAAACCTCCGAACTGGCGGCCTCCTAAATCGAATAACAGGGGGGGAGGTGGCTCCGGAGGTCGCAATCCGCGCAAGGGCAACAAGGGAGAAGCAAGTGCTCTGCCAGAGGAGCCAAACTAGTTAGTTAACCGCACGGCATTAGATATTAGATAATAGAAATATTGAAGCTCCAGCATATGCTGATCTCGTATGGCAACGAATGGTAACTATGGAGGTATTGACGAAACACCTTCATGTGCTTGCTATGTTCTTCTCCTCTGATCAATTCCCCCTCTATACCGCCGGGCCGAACAAATCACTGGACATCATTCATGGACTTCACTACTGTATGCCGGCTTACTACTGCCGGTACGGAGCTTACGACAGTTATGCCAGCGGCCAACACCCCTGAGAAAGACGGGTAAGCTGATGACTTTCCTAAGTCGGGCTACGCACGCAAAGCACGAGCGTCGGCATGTGGCTGGATTCCTCCCGTTGTAGAACGCTTTTACCGTGTCGTGGTCTAGGCTGTGATCTACAGGGTCTAATAGCGCTAGACCACGGAAAGTTACACTACCGTGGGTATCTTAGGTGTTTCTAGAAATGGTGAGGTTGCGGTGCTTTACGGAAAGAGGACAGGGAACTGCCGGTATATACGCGTATGATAAGTATACGTGGTATATTCCAAATTTTTAATCACATCGTGATCCGGAGTGCTCCAGTAGGTAATAGTGCTCAGTGTCGGGACCAGGGCAGACACAATAATGTCCATCACATGTAGCCTCGACATATGCGAGCACGAAGGGGGAAAGATGATCTGTTATGCAGCACCGGTAACAATAAATCCACTCCTCCATTTGTATGCTACGTAATTACACAAAGGGTATCGCTGAACGCCAAGAAATGCTCATCACTTTTGGTCTCCATTGGCCAATAGGCTGTCACTTTCATTCCTCAAAGAAACCGCCATCACTTTGCTCATCCTCCTGATAATTATCCTTACGACTCTGCTGTACGGCGTGTGTGGAGCCAAAGGCTTGGTTCTTCAAAAATCCCGCCGACTTGTTCTTTGTCTTTGTCTTGTCTCGATCGCTCTTGCCGAAAAGTCGAGCTCTTCGTTGTCGGCGATTGAGCCCTTCCATATCTTTCTCTTCAATGGCCGCTGTTTTCGCTTTGGCTTTTTCTTGCGTCTTTGGAGCTTTCAGTTCAGGTAGCTTGATGGGCTTTGTTTGGACATTTGGCTTCCTGTTTCGTAGTTTGTCTAGCGTGCCGTCTTCCATACATTTTTCGACCTCTTTCCACATTGGCGGCTTTGACTTGGTATCCAGTCTTGCCTGATCATCCAGTCTCTCTTCTCCTGCTTCTTTTGGCGGGTATAAACTGATATATGTCTCCGCAAGAGGACAGTACTGTGTGTAATTTAAGTCGACTTCTGCAATATGCATCTGCTTCTTCAAACCCTCAACCTCCTCGGTGGATTCGCACTCCAGAATGCGTTTGCGAAGTTTCTTCACCAGCCTTGTTGCTTTCTGACGCTCTAAGGTAAAAATTAGCAACCAATTGCTTTAGAATACCATGTTTCTCCACCCATACCAAAGAATCTGACCATATGATACTTTTTGATCATTTTTTGCCGAACCTTCTCTACTTCGGCGGTGGCAAGTTCTTGTTGGTAGGCAGTAAGTGCACGCTCATGTTCCAATCGAACATTAGCTGGCATATCCTCCGCTTTAGCCAATTTCCTTGTCACATCACGTATGCGCTTTTTGATCGCATTCACGCTGGAAATATGGGCCTGTCTTTTGATTTCCGCCGGTTCTGATTTGCGCGCTTTCTTCGCAGGCTTTGGATTGCTGCCGTAAATTTGCGACTGTCGCGACTCATGAACAATTTCTGAACCATCGGGCTCGGGGACTTTCCTTTTTTGTCCCATTGTCGTATACTTAAAGGCCTGCTGAATTGCTAGAAAGAGTTGCTACAATAATTTTAGGTTGCTAGCGCGGGTCAGGTATATACATTCGGAAAAACTTTTTACCGATGAAGGTACTGGTAGAGAATGATACAAGCACAGCTTGGCTGATCAGCTAGCTCCTCTACTCTGGATCGTATAAATGAGCAATGTAAAGGGCAACTGATAGGCACGAGCAAATTGTATGAGTCACTGCTGCCTCATCTTATCAAAGTGGATCCTTCCATTCAGGACGGTCTGGATTATGGACTTTCAATCGTTTCTTATCTTGAATCCATCTGCAGCACCGCTTGAAATGGTTTAGAGCTTTCAACGTGCTTTTCTCTCAGGAGAACTTCCAAATTGTACGCTTACTACTATCAAGGGGGTTTTATTGCCATGGATCAAGGGATTATCAGGTGGTCTCCCCACCCGTCTAGGGATGAGTTCTTAACAGTTAACTTGAACTATCGGATTATCCAATTATATGAAGCCAAGGCGCACGCTCAGAATGGTCGTTTTGACTGCGAGAAAACATCCACTCATAATGAATTTCCTGGCTTAACCACTCTTGATTGGTCCCCTAAAGTCAGGGGCTTATTAGCTCTGGGGACCTCACAAGGAGATGTCTATCTCTTACGTGTTGACGACGACTCAAACTCCTCTTTTACTCTAGGCCTCAAATATCAAAGGCCTTCTCAAGCTGTCGCTTTTAACACAACAGGCCTTCTTGCTGTTGGACTTGACCGTGTGCGCAGCGATGTCTCCCTGCACATTTGGGATATCAATCAGTGTCTGGAGGGGTGGGATAGCAAGCAAAGAGGTTGGGGCACCTCAAAAGCTCCAAGAGATCCATTGAGAACTATTGATACAAGCTTTGCCGTGACCAGTATCAAATTTTTCGAAGATCAACCGCATACAATTGTACTTGGGCTCAAAAATCAGTTTGTTCGTATTTTCGATCTTCGTGGTAAGTGGCGTCCAAGTAAACTAGAAACAAGCGGAACTTCTAACTAGTATTAGAGCCATCAACAAATGTGATAAATTTCAAGACAAGATGTAATAATAATCTTGCCATTGACCATGCTGATCCCAACTATTTCGCATCTTCTTCGTTGGAAACGCCGTCGGTCGTCGTTTGGGACCGACGAGCCATTGGCCGCAACTCAGCATCTCCTGTGTATCTTGAATCGGTAGATAAGGAAGAAATACCATGGGGCTCTGCTCTAAAGTTAAATCATGTAGTTGAGACTGAAAAGGGTTCAAGTATTCGACAGCTCCGATATTGCCGTGATCAAAGGGGTGCATTAGGCATACTTTCTAGCGCTGGTCATCTTCAGGTGCTCCATACCAACAGAGAGTTTGTTAAGCCATCAACCCAGCCTACCCTAGAAACTGGGCCTGAATTGCTGGAGGTCACCAAGTCCTTTGATTTTGAACATCCATATTTTGAAGGGGACCGACCAGGAAGATACGAGAACAGGATTGTCTCTTTCGATTGGGTGACTTTGGGATCCTCTGAGCTTTCACCTCGAGTAGTAGCGCTTCGTGCAAATGGTAGTTTTGAGATACTCGAAACACCGCCAGATACAGCTGGACAATTATCGAAGCTGATACCATGGGTACCCCCACATCGTCGTAAGTACTTTGTGGATAGTCTCAAGGAAAGTTATCTAACCTAATATAGTCGGTGATCCTTACTTTAGTTTCTTGGAATTTGCGGATAAGGACGAGGCTGCGCAGGCGTATGTGCCTCTGTATGCAACTGAAGCGAAAACCAGCATACCTGTTTTTGGTCCAGGCCGTTTCAGGCCAGAAAAGACAGAAGCTCTCGCTATGGAAGCCGTAGATCAACATACAAAGTCCAAAGCCGATCCCGTGTTAGATCTACTGGTTCCTCCAGAGTTACGTTTGGATCTAGACCCATCTTTTGAGTACCAGAGTTTAATATCGAGGCCATGTGGAGAGCAACTGCAATCCATACGTCTTGCACAAGATAAGTATGAAGAAGTTAGGGCAGCCAATAACGAGAGATTGGAGAATTCTAAGGATACCGTTACTACACCAACCTCAAAGCAGATCCATTCGAGCAGAGAACTTCATGACAGATCTCATTATTCCACACTTAATATGAGCCTTCTTTCAAAGCCAGAAAAAGAGTTGGTGAACCATGTTATGCTAAAGCGAGCTTTGGAGGGCTATCTCTTCAACTGTGAAACTAATAAGGCGATTCTCTCCGATGACTATTGGTTGCAGGACGTATGGGACTGGATCGGATGTAAGTTTCACATATATGCCTCTATAATTTTACCTATACTGATGTTCGTTTATAGCCGCGGATTTAGCTGCAAAAGATGATGGAATGGTATCATTACCTGTGGATCTAAGCTATATGGGAGTCTATCCCATATGGATGAATCAACTTGGTTAGGCCCCTAGAATGGTACTTTTTGGTAGTTCCCTATTAATAGTTGGCAGGCAGGAAAGCTGCATCTCGACTTATAGACAGTACTATAACTCCAGATTCGACACAATGGGAACGTCTAATTGGTGCCTTAAATAAGCATTCTGGACGTGATGAGTTTAACGGGGTAGAGACTGCCAAACCGCAGCATCGACAGTTGTGCCTCTCTCTTTGTGGATTGGGCAAATCTCCAGCAGAACTTGATGCAAAACTATTGTCTCTTGAAGAAGATGGCAAGTATACTAAAGCCGCAGCGTGGGCATTATTTGAGGGTTATCCAAAGCGAGCCGTAGATATCTTGAAAAGAGGAGGAACAGATTTACTCTTTGTGGCCATGGCATTGGAAATCAAACTCAGAAGCAGCACCACGTTAGATTTGGGCAAATCCGATTGGAAGACGGCACTGGAGCAAAGCACGCAAATGAGAAATGATCCATATCTACGAGCGATCTATGGTCTTATTAGTACTGGTGACTGGTCCGTAATTGCTGATGAAGCTTCCCTCCCCTTACGAGCTCGTGTGGTAGTTGCTCTTCGAAATTTTGATGATGCACATCTCAGCAGATGGCTATCCAAGCAGATGGATGAGGCTATCCGAACAGGAGATATCGAGGGCATTATCCTAGCAGGTATTACCGATCCCATGGTAGATATTCTAGCCAAATATGTGGAGAAATTTGGAGACTACCAAACTCCAATATTGATCATATCCTTCTGTTATCCTAGATATATTGAGGATTTTCGTTGCGGTGCCTGGAGAAAGCAGTATCGAGACTATCTACAACGTTATAAGAAATACATATTGCGAGTCAAATTTGAGCAACAGTCGACGATCAAGAGTCGGCTTAGAGATGGAACCCCTGTGATCAAAGCACCACCTCGGCAGGTCACAATACGTTGTCTTAACTGTGATGCGCAAAGCGCCAACGATTTGAGGAATTCAGGAGCTGCTCCTACTATTGCACCAGGAAATTATTCCGTTACAGCTGATGAGCGTAACCCCTTAATGGCCACTGGCATAAATGCAGGTCTATGCTGTCCAAAATGTGGCTCACATCTCAATCGCTGTGCAGTATGTATGGAGATCGTTGGTGTGCCTCGATCTGACCGACCAGAGCAATCTAGCGATCCAGCTACTCGTCGTATGGCGAACTTCCCGACGTTCTGCCTCAAATGTAAACATGTTACACACATGGATCATTCCGTTGCTTGGTTTAGCAGACACCTAGAATGTCCAGTTCCGGAATGTCAGTGTCAATGTAACCAGGGTCCGAACCAACAAAGAGAGATCGAATGAAATGGATATCAGTTTGGGAGACGAGATTCGCAAGATTTACAACCTCTTTATACTATTTGATACCCAGATATAAGATATAGTGTATAATTTCTGAGCCAAGCGGGTTTGACGATAGTCAAGGCAGTTTGATATAGGGGCCCGCATCGGAAAGCTTCATCATAAGAGAGGATCTAAGTTGCGCAAAGTTGTAGCGACTTATCAGATCCTCTGTGCTCTCACTACTGGTTAAAAAGAGTACTCTTACTTTGATCAGGAGCCCGAGGAGTCTTGACTGCTGTCCGGATGTAGAGCTATCAGAATAAATTTACCATCTGAACCAGATAAACGTCAAGTCATCTAGGCATCGCCAACAAGTTACTTATGTTTATATTCTGCATTTCCAACAGCTGATCTAAATACCTATAGGTACTAGTATTACTTCTACAAAAAGCGCTAGCCATATCTCACCTGTTTAAAAAAAATCCAGAATAGCTCGCCATTTATGAAGATATAGACGCAAGTCCCAAGCCTCAGGTAGATATCTTCAACTGAAGTTTGAGATTGGAATGTAATAGTCGTTCGTCTCAAAGCGTCCCTTCATCTCGGTGAGTGGAAGCGAAAATGGCATGTCCTTGGTATTTATTGAGCGTTTACCCCAATACCCTTTCTACTTTCTCTACCACTCCCTAATCCAAGCCCCTAAACAGTAAAGTCATCAATATCCGTTCTTCCATGGTACAATTGCCACCCATCTCCTTAAATAATCAAAAGAACTCCTAGGAATATGCATGAAAGGCCAATTCGTTGGCAAGCTGTAAGAGACATCCCATTATCCGCTATCCGCGTTGTCTCAAAAACCCCATCAAAAACCCTGCAAGGCCCTTTCTATCTGTAGACGTAGTCATAGATTTGATGAAATCTGTTCCATCAATACCCATGGATGGGAAAAATGAACCCTGGAGATGCTGTATGAACATATCACCCGTCTTAGTATAGATGACCTGCTCCAGACCAGCAATCTCATTGAGAACCTGTTTTGCTTGAGCATCTGTGGCTGGCTTAAACTCAGGCTCCTGTAGCACTTCCCAGCAAATCGGATGGAAGCGTTGAATAAGGAAGTGGTCAAATCCTGAGAACTTAGGAGAAGGAGGAACAGCTGAGGGAGCGTGTTGAGCTCCTAGGTTAGCGATATTGGGACCGCCCCAAAGGTCTGCCATCTTGGAAAGAACAGAAAATGCGAGACGGCTGGCTGCAAGATTGCCTGTACCATGAGTGACCGTCTTCGCAAGGGTAGCAACAGAGACCACGAGAGGATCAAAAAAGTTCTGGTTTGCATCACTGACAAGAACATCGCCTAATTCATTATTTAGGATAATCTGAATAAACGTTAGGTATTCTCGTCTGAGCTCTGCGAGTTGTATTTCGTCATCTGTTCCAGTGATCGGTTCCGCTAAACCATTGAAAACTCTTTGTAGCAGTGGCGTGAGAATCGAATCAAGGACACTAGATATCTCTCCTTTAAAACCGAATACGACTTGGTCTAGTAAGCGAAGGAACATAGCCATCTCATCTTTGGATGAGCTCTGTGACAGAAGTCCATCAATCCAGCGAGGAAGTAGCGGGAGCATACCGATTCCCAAGACACCCATGAGTCTGGAAAAAGAAGCTCTTGCTGCTGTGCGAACATCGAACGACGAATTCAAAGACTCAAGAGCAATCAATATAGCCTCAGCAGCTCTAGAAAATTCTTCGGAGATCTCCCTTTTCGGTGCATTGTTCAGCGATGCTGCATTACCAGGCGTCCAGTCAGAGAAACCATGAGCAAGTGTGCCAAGAGCCATTATAACATGATGGATCTGTAGCACTGCTTGAGTATCTCCGGATTTTGCGGCTGGTAGACTTCTTTCGATGTCAGAAAATAGGGGCTCCATGATTGATCTTGCAAATAGAACTTGTTTCTCAACGGGTGTGGTTGTAGTAGAGGAAATGCAGCCAATAGCTTCGAAGAGGAAAAGCTGGCCATTGAACGTAGCATCTGCAGAATGATCACTCTCATCTGATGACATATCGTCATCTGCTGATTCATCTTTAGGAAGTTCGGCTTTAATTGGAAGCAAGTCGCTAATAGATTGAATCACAGTCTCGGCAACATTACCAACATGAGCCCTGAGGTGCTTTACGAAGCGGTGGAACAGATACCATGAGCGTGTGCGGACCCTAATATGATCGTGGTGGACCAAGTGGACAAAATGTTCCAAAACTGGTGGTATGAACTCTGCATGATTCTCGAAAAAGGAGCAATAACGGACGCAGATCTCCATGTATTGTAGTTGAACTGCAGGATGAGAAAATGAGGCGATACCTTTTGCTGTTAGCGGAGTCATTGTTTAGTGAGATAGCTAAGAAATTACCAGACTGAACCATCTTCGACATCATTTCGATCAATCGCTCAGCTGCTACGCTGGAAGGTTGACTTTTAGCGTACAGTCCGCTATTGGGAAGAGTGAGTTCTCCAAAAAGGTACATCTCGTGCAATGCAAGATCAAGATCACGCCAATCCATCTGACCATTGCTATCCTCAAGCTGTTGAAACGTGGTTCTAACAACATCGCTAAGAACTTCAACGTATAGCCCTTGGTCAACTGCTGCCACGCTCTTTTGAAGTACTTGCAGCCTTTTTCGAAGTTCCTGGAACTCCGCTTCGTCGGTTTGTTCATCTTCGTGCCCCCACCGCATAGTTGAGTCATATTTCATCTTCAAAATTATAGCATTGAGGATTGGTTGTAACATAGCATGGTATGCTGGTGGGAGCTGTTGAGCTTTTCGAAGGAAGGTAAGAAGATCGGTGAGAGATGGGATGACTGTAGAACATATTTCATCGTACTCATCAGAGAAGAATCGTAATACAAATGGAAGGAATGCGTGGAGCAGTGGTTCAGCGCGGGCTCGAATTTCGGTATCTACTTGAGGGTCCTCGAGAATCTTGACAAGATCAAACATAACGTTGTTAACGAGCTTTCCAATCGCCTCCGCTAAGTCGGTATCATAGGTAGAAGCCCATCGAAACTCCTTCAATGGAGGACTCTCAATAATTTGAGCTACAAAATCCTTCAGATTTAAAAACTCCATCATGCTCAGCTTGTCGGCAGGCTTCATCTTCTTCGCTACAATCTCAGTAAATGCGTCAATAGCAGCATCTCGGCCGCGATCCTCTGACCCGTCTAGATTTGGACGGCCCATCAACTGAAACAGGAGACTCAGGGTATCTTGATTAACAACCAATGAAATATCGATCCAGCTAACCCACTTCCCAATAACTTTAAGACAAAGCTCCACAATTGGATCTCCCCTTTCTTGCCCATATCGAGCGAGAGTCTGCTGCCACGAAGCCGCAACGCTCTGGACGTCTCGCGCTCGTAAGAGATCTTTGAGCTCAGTATTGCGTTTTGTCTCCTCATTTGAGCGTGGGACAAGCACATCGGCGATCTCATCGTGGACGGAGCTGAGGATTCGAAGATAAAGCATAATACCAGCAGGGTTGTCCATAGAGCCGTCGTTTTGGCTGCTGGCTAGCCCCAAGATATCCTGAAAGAATGATTCCCATCCCTGCTTGTACAATATAACAAAGAGAAAGGTCAAGGTCTGAGTGAGCTTGTTCTGAAGACTTGGTGGATCAACCTCGTTCTGGGCTCCCACACCATATGTCCGTTTGACATAATCCCACAAATTCTCCTTCAGAAAGCCAATGTTTTGGGCATCTAGCTGTTGCGTCTGGATGGCGTTGCTGATCACATCTAGAGACACCATACGAATAATTTCAGAAGCCTTCGGTGACCTGGTAAAGAGAGTAAGGCAAGCCTCTCTACCCGAGGGGTCGGAGCGAAGTTGATTGAGGAAGTCAAATGCTTGGGCTTTCAGGTTCTGGTCCGAATCCCGGCTCCAGGCTATCTCGATAGCATTTTCGACCTATGGGAATATCTAGTTAATATATGCTCGAATAAGATTTAAGCTCAGAGAATCATTTTCTCTTTTATATCCGATAGGGCCCCAAATGTGCGGAACAGCTTTGATTTGGCAATGACGCCATATATCCAAACGTACCTGGGTATCCATGATTCCTATTCTGAGCACAGAGGCCCAGAATCAAAATCAAAAAATTCGGGAGATCTCTGTGTGATATGCAAGTTCCGCTGCTATTTGTCTCGCGGCAGTAGAGATGTTGCACCGGGCATAGCTTCCCCCTCAGGCTACCGGATCATTATTGCCAAGACGAAAAAAATAGGCTGAAGGGGTGTGGAGTCTGGTGTCAAGGGGAAATTATGTAATTCCTTATCGAGTGTTAGTTTTAGCTTAACAGCACCTTCTCTACAACATATGCAAGAAGTGACGCGTGGTTGTCTAGGGTTGTTGTTGATGAGCTGTTGCACTGTGGGAAACCCCACCATCTAAAATGTGCGGTCTGTTTCGCCAAGGGTAAAGTTCAGCCTTCTATCGGTGACCTCAACCGTGTTCACTGAATCTGCACGTGCCTCGCCCCCTCGGCTGGGAAAAGTTATGAGATTTCAGCCGCATTAGAGTCAGGATAGTGGAGTCTAGCTACTTCTGTCACCTCTATGTCGCGTGCCTAGCTTGAACAGCAGCTAGAAAATATGCCGAGATAGAAAGGAAGGGGAATATACAAATCAGATATGGCACAGTACGCACCAACTACCTATGCTCTTTCACATTATCAAACAGATTATACTTTGGCACGAAGAAGAATGAATGTAGCTCTAATAGCCCCTAGAATATTTGCTCTGATTATACTTTATAAATATTGATGACTCGTGAGATTCCCTGCATTCCAATTCATCCACCATATACGACGTAAAAAGTAACTGATGAAAATTAACGCCTGCAATGAGATTCTATCCATCCCGTCTATCAGACGCCATGTTCTGGCGTGTATACAAACCTGAAATAGCTCTGATGAGTACATACATTCCCACGCAAAGGACTGCTGCAATTACTAGGAGATCAAGAGGAACGAAGACGGCCGCGAGCAGCACCAACATGCCGAGTTTGCGTAGCCACTGAAGTTCGTCGTCTGATATTTGATTTCCTCTTGACCTTCGATCTGTTTCTTCCTTCTGCCCCTTCCAGGTCCTGTTTGCCCTTCGTGACTCTGAGGACTTGCTATCCTCAGACTGAGAACAGCCATCTTCCTCACTTCCCGCGTCTCATTGGAAAGAAAACCCACCAGGGAATCCTTGCGGACCTCGCGAACGTCCCTGGCCGGGCATACCGCCAAAGCTGTGGAAGCCACCACCACCACCACCCATCTGGGCTCCGAACATTTGCATAATGATTTCTGGGTCGATATTCATTCCACCCATTCCACCCCCTCCGAAACCTTCCATTGGATCGACCAGATCCTCACCACTGTCGTAGCGTGCTCGCTTCCTAGAGACGAGTTAGTGCTTTGAATGTACCTATGGATTGTGAAGTGACTCACTGTGGATCGCTCAGCGTCTCGTAAGCCTCTCCGATGTCCTTGAATCTTTCTTCGGCATTTGGATCGTCTGGGTTCTTGTCGGGGTGATGGATAATGGCAGCTTTTCTGTATGCCTTCTTAATGGCACTCTCATCTGCATCCTTTTCTACTCCAAGGATCTTGTAGTAATCCTTTCTCTTACTCTTCTTCAGCTCGAGCTCAGCCTTCCTAATCTCCTTTGCAATACTTGCATCATTCGGGTCCTGCTCCTGTAGCGTCTTGAGTTCACGGACAGCCTCCTCCCAGTTGCCCGCTTGTCCTAGAGCATTAGCCTTTGTCTTTTTAGCTTTAGTGTATGTTGGATCCAACTCGACAGCGCGCTCGCAGTCTTTAATAGCGTCCTTATAATTCTTGAGCTTGATAAAGGTCATGGCTCGGTTTTGAAGCAGCTTTGCATTCATGCTTCGGTTAAGCGGGTCCACCTCTAAGGCTTCCGTATACTTATCGACGGCAGCTTGCCAGTTCTTAGCTTTAAACAGATCGTTGCCCTCGGTCTTCATTCGATCCAGTTTAGTAACCATTTTAAGATATTTAGCGGCGTCACGATAGTCGGGATCACAGTTCAACGCCTGCCGGAAATGTTGTATAGCCTTCTCATTTTCACCTTGAGCATAGAGAGCTCTGCCTCGTAGAACCAATGCCTCAGGGTCTTGGCTATTGTGTCGTAGCAAGGAGATGGCAATGTTCTGTGCTTCTCCTAGAGCATTGATATCACCCATTTTCAGGTGTGCCTCTCCTCGCATCAGCTGCCATTTCCGGGGTTTTGCAACGCCAATTCCAAGGTATTTCTCTGCCTGGTCTAAGGCATTGATGGCCGTGGAGCCATTGGCACTCTCTCTTAAAGACTTTTCTGCAAGCACAATCTGCTGCAGCATGGTTTTGGCAGGAGCAATATCCTTAGCAGATGGCGGAGGTTCGATTCGAGCATAGGTATCAACAGCTTCTTGCGGGCGTCCTAACATAGTATATACGCGGGCCAGCCGCAACAAGATTTTGGGATTATTCGGTTCGAGCTCATCAGCACGTACGCAGTCATCCAGGGCGTAACCATATTGTCCAGCAGAGATATAAGCTGCGGCACGATTGTTCAAATATGTTGCAGATGTAGGCTGGGCTTCCACGGCTGTGTAAGAAAGAAAATAAAGGATCAGCCGCGAGTTTTATGGGGCGGGATGGATATCTTGGATCCTACCTTTGGTATATTCCTCGATGGCCTTCCAGTATTCCTTTGCTTTGTAATGTTTATTTCCCGCGTTTTTAAAGGCCTCAGCCTCCTCTGCGGTCGGTGGAGCAGCCGGTGTAGGACTCGTCGGGTTGGATTTGTGTGGAGGTGGGACGGGAGCGTCATTTGCACCTGCCGTACCGTTGACACCGTTCGTCTTTTGTTGATCAGAGGAACTTCGTCGGTTTGCAGGTGGCGGGGTCGGCGCCTTCGGGGCCTCTGAATCGATCTCCATCTTGTCGGACATGTTTGAGAGGGCTGACAGCCTCTTCAGCTCCTCGGGGGGGAGGTTGAGTGGGTGGGTGTCCGGGTCGAAAGAATTCGAGCCTTTCTTCCCAAATATTCGGCTGCTCCGTGGAGATGATGCTGACTCGCCGCCTTTGGGATTTTCGTCCTTGGCCTTCCGAGAGGCAGATTTCTTGATGGGGGATTTGGATCGGGGGGAGTCTGGCGTTGGGGGATCACTTGCAGGAGTTTCTCTGGACTTTTTAGTAGGTGACTTGGAGAAGAAGTTCATTGAGAGATAGTTCCCGTCGGCAAAGGTAGCTAAAAGTTAGGTGCCGGTCGCGGTTCTTGTCGGATGGCTTCAACAATGGTTCGCCGTCAAATCCATGCAATTGGTCTTCCTGGGCTGGGTCGGGCGGCCTGGCAATGGAGAGTGGAGCGCTAAAAGGGACGACTAAGACAGGAGGCAAAGGGCCAAAGGGATATGACACAAGAAATAGAGACAAGAAGAGGATTGAAAACAAAAGGTGGCCGAAGCGCTTCTTCAGTTGGGAAGCCGGAGGACGTGCTTATGGGCTCCTCCATTGGTGCTGGCGCGCACAAATGATCAATTGGCAGGCTGGGGATGGATCCCTGAGCCCCCTAGGAAAGGAGCCTGTGGCCGCAAAATTTTGGTCGCTCTTCTGGAAGCTTCCAGCGTCGTCTCTCGAGGCCCGCGCAGCCTCGCGCTCATCAACCTCCTTCCATAATACAAGTTATTCATTCAATGTCATCACATACCAGCACATGGTAATCGTCATATACAAGTAGGGGACTCATGCAACACCCCACGGAGAGGACAGTGGTGATGATGTATGATGTACAATGTACACTGTATTGTATTGCGTCTGCAATGCACTGACAATTCCCAAATCCCAGCCGGCATCTTCTGCACCAAGGGCACGTCTTATCAAGTGATCGCTGCCAAAAAGTCCCTTCGTGCCGTGATGACCGTGCGATGCAATGGCGCTCGCGATGCTTCCCGCCGAGAGCTTCAGCCTCGCGAAATTATCTAAGTTGATGGGAAATTAACTAACTTAATTGTACCGTAGTATTGTCCAACAACCCTATCATAATTGTAGCCTTGCTCGCCTTGCTCGTGAGGATTAGTCGCTACAGAGCTACCCGCTGAACTTTGTCACGAGAACGCCTTTCTATGCACAAACCCGCTTCAAATCAACTCAACCCAACCATCCCGTCTATTAATTGAATGCCTGGCTCATATCATGAATCATATCCATAGTAATCAATCATTTATTATCCCAAGAACACCGGAACTCCGTAAACGCACAATGCTGCCCCGTTCAGATACCGAAGATTACATGCTTCCCTTCCCCTAGCAACGGCTTCAACAAGTGACATATTCGCACACATGGGCTGTGCTGCTCCTGCCTTCTTCTTGCCTGACTTCCCCCCCCGGACACTTCCGGTCTTGTCACTGCTCCCTTGAAACAAACCCCAATGTTGAAGAGTGCTCTTCGCAAACCGGTCAACATCTTTGTCCGTGACATCCCACAACGTAGCAACGAGAGCCGGACAGCCAGCGTGCATGTAGTTGATGGCTGGTCCGTACGGCTCAAACTCACCCGCATCCGTGAGAGCTCCACTGCTACAGCCCATAAGCATAGTGACTGCACACTTCTCTAGCTTTCGGATCTCTCTCGCGCGGATGTACTGCGCACCACTTCCATGGCCAAAATATAGGAAGATATCTTTTGATTCCAGGCTTTCTTTGATTTCATTCTCAGATGGTTCACGTTTGATGATCCCATCCCATTCATCCAGTTCCCGAAGTGTCTTTTCAAATGTGGCTTGCGTTGACTTGAGGTCTCCTCCCGGATTGAGAATGTATGACCCGCTGCTTCCACTGACGTAGTATCTCTCTGTATTGTCCGCTCGATGCTTTTGTTGTTCCAGAATACGATCTCTTAGACATCCGAGTGACGGTAGTCGCGAAACCGCGTGGCCATTCATGCAAGGAAGCGACTCCCATGGGAAGGCATGGAGGGCTTTGTCTAAGATCAAAATCGTGTGTCGTTGCTCCTCGCTACTGGGATCATCTCGAGCCGCATCATGATAGCAACGCAAGGCTTCTTGCGTCTCAACGAGAATGGAATCAACATCGATCTCATCATATGCGTTCACTTCTCCATTGAATTGGAGAACATCTACTATGAAATAAA
The DNA here is from genome assembly GCA_021399445.1 of Xylogone sp. PMI_703. Taxonomy (NCBI): domain Eukaryota; kingdom Fungi; phylum Ascomycota; class Leotiomycetes; genus Xylogone; species Xylogone sp. PMI_703. Next base: position 3,105,815 of record JAJTUQ010000002.1, on the reverse strand, counting down.
GCAGGTCATTAAGCGACTCACTGAAGTCCTCATCATCTGAAGGATCTCCCAAGCCTATGAACAGGTCCAAAATCCTAGCATCTAGGGAAACCCGATGACCTGTCCCCTTCTTACCAGCCTGTCTTCTTGACGGTAAATGTTTGTCCAAGGTATTCTGGAATGTTGCTTGAAAGCTTGCCAGCAGATCTGGACGTCGCTCTTCTTGCGAAAAGACTCCTCGAAACCCTCCCAGCCAGACCCTTTCGACATTCTCAAGGAGGTCTCTAAGACGGGCATCCAAAGCTTCACGTTCCTCCCACCATGCAGCCTTAGCACCTTTTGCAGTCATGTCTCGTGCGTCGTGAGCACTCTGATTGGTAAGGTCGATAATTTCCAGCAATTCGCAACGGCCTTGCTCAAAATCAAAGACCTCCTCGTCTGGATCCAGAGCACTATGTCTAGTTAAAGGTAGTCGCAAGACAAAAGGACTGTGTCCGGATTGCAGTTTTGTTATTGTGAGCTCCTGGAGGCTATCGCTTAGAGACATCGAAATGACAGACCAAGACCGGGGAATAATGTCAACGTAGTCTTGCTGAAACTGAGAGACGTTGTAATACTCTTCAAGATGGGAGGACGGGGGGTATGATGGGAGCGAACTCGGCCATGAAGAACTGTCCGTGATTTGTTTCGAGTGCTGGTCAATGAGTATAGCGCTGCGCTCCCTTCGAAGGGCAAGAGTTCTTGCGATTTCTATTCCTTATCAGCCTATGCTTAAGAGGAAAAAGGTCAAGCAGCTTACCTAAGAAGCAATTTGCCAAACTAGGGTTGGCAGGTGGCTTCCCCTTGTACGAAGCAGCAGAGAGGAGAATGGCAAGACTATTCAGCAATGATGATATAGTATGCACAACAGAGACGGGCGCAATGGTCAGAGCCCTTGAATGGACCGTTGTCAAAACATCGTGAGCTTGTCGTAGTCTGTCAAAGAAACTATTAGGAACAGAACTTGCTGGCACAGATTTAGCGGTTCCTCTTTTTGATGCGGTCTTCTTTTTCATAGAAGAAATTTTGGTCAGCTGCTGTCCAACTAAACTTCCTTCTAGGCTTAGGGAGGAGTCCGAGATCGACGGAAATGAGATTGTCGAATCTTGTAAAGAACCATACACGGGATCACCACTAAGCTCCTCTATGCTGTGGAGGAGCAAGTGTTTTGCCATCACAATGCCTTGATCAAAGGTATCCCCTAGTTTTTCCGAACAACCCTCGGCCTGGCGTAAAACTGCCAGTGCCTCGTCGCAACGCTTCAACAGCCCTAGGGCCTCTGCTTTCCTACGAAGTATCAGGGAATAAAGAGACGTTATCTGTGGACAATCCACATTGACAGACACGGCTGGTTCTATTACTGGTTTGATTTTTGAGACCACACGCTTTACTGCCGGTTTTCTTCCCGCCGCGATTGCACGTTTAGTGGAGGCTTTCCGTTGTTTTGTTGCTGGGATGACTTCGATAGACGGCCGTTGAGGAAGCAGCAGTCGATCAACTGAATCAATGAAGTCCATGCTCTTCAAGCTGAGCAGTATACTTTCAGTTTCTTCGTAAGCTGCCAGTTCGGCATCGTAATTTCCTTGCTTTCCATTAAGGCGCCCCGTATAGTAGGATAGCATGGCTGTGAAATAGCTCTTTTCTTCAGTTGAGTAGAAGACTTTCGCTTCCATTAAGTACTCGGCGCTTTTCTCCAGATCGCCTGCTCTCAACCAGGCATTCCCTAACAATCCACAGCCAAGGGCAGCGTATAGTTGTGATCTAAGACCCTTTACAACTCGGAGAGCTTGTTCCGAATAATATATCGTCTCTTGAAACATTCCATGGTGAGCATAGAGATTAGACAAGTGTGAAAGACTTCTAAATAGAGGGCGAATCAGGGCCCAGAATTCAGATCCACTGGCCTTGGAGCTTGGGGCTGGGGCTGGGGCGGAACGAGGACTAGTCAACGTTGATAGATTTAACTGGGATACCTCTTCAGTTAATTTGTCCAGTTCTGTCCTCGGAGAAGTACTAGCTATATGCTCACTATCCTGAGACTCTTCTTCAATAATCGACCATGCACGACGTAATAGTCGAACAGAGTGTTTGGCATAAGTGAGTGCATCTTCGGGGAGACCTCGTTGCAATGCCAGAATTGAGTAAATGAGATATGCGTTAGAAATGACTTGGTGTTTAATGGTTCTCTTTTGTGATCTTTTCGCACTAGTGGAATATGGGAACGAGCCACCTCCTTCCATGAATAACTCCTTAGCACTTAGGAGACGCTCCTCACTAATCTGTATTAGTACAGTCACTCTAATGGACAGATGGACTTACCATTTTCTCATATCCCCTACAGTAAGGAGGTATTCTGAATAGGATAACTGTAACTGAACCTTTGTCTGTAGACTGACTGCACTTTCCCTGCAGATATCTTCCGCTTTATCCAATGCTTGAGCTGCCTTTTCTGAATACCCTAGATGTAGCCACTGCATTCCTAGTTTTATAAGACTCAGAGCTTCATCATCTACTCTTCCAGAATCATTCCTAAGTTCATTCAAGCCTGTAATAAGTTGTAGCACCGCGACAGCAATGGTATCCACCCCTTTCATTTGCAAAAACTCGGCAATTCCATGCAAATGCAACACGAGGCCTACAACATCTTCAATGTGTAGTTGTGTATCTTGAATGCCCTCATGCCTCATATATATCGAGTACCATAGAGATAGACTCTTTTTCAAGACATCTACGCTTGGTTGATCCTGACGCAGCTCTTTAAGCGTTGTTAAAAGAGCTTGAAAATGAGGTTTATATTGTTGAAGCCCAACATCCTTTGCGTCATCAAATTCTTGTGCGACTCCTTCCGTAGAGCTAATACTGTTCTTTAGCTCTTCAATAGTATCAATTGAGTGGGACTGTGCAGACATAAAGGTGGTGATTGCTCGAAGCCTCCGAATGGGAAATTGATTCTCATCGTATATGGCAAGCAGAGCCTTAAAAATATTCCGCTCCAGAAGCATAGTATTACTCGATCTATCGAATGAGGAAAGCAGTTTTAGCTGATATTCTAGCACGACGCCTTTCTCCTCATTCGTCCATGCCGTATCAACACCTTCGAACTGTGATGCCAGCTCGATCTGTCTCAAAAGAACTTTCAGCAGAGACTCTACAACCCGAGCCAAGGCCATTGTATCTTCACTCTGATCCCAAGCGTACTGGAGAGATCTAGAAGCAGCAGTATTGGCAACCACAGTCAAAGCGCCACCAGCGATAATTTCATCTCGAAGCGTGACAAGAGCCTTTAGCGATTCGTCATATCGATTAGCTTTCTTATATATGCCAGCTATTCGTTCCAGCTTAGTAGTGAGGTGGGCCAAGTTTCTCTCGTGCCGCGGCCGTGGTAGAATACAGTCAATAGATTTCTTTAGAATCCGTAGATGTTGGGAGTCTTTCATGGTACTCTCTTTAAACACAGAAATATGTTGAGCGTAGTAGAGGTTGGAAATTTTCACATAAGGCGATGTAGAGGTTTCTCCGTCATTTGGGGTGGTAGCAGCTGGCCCACTTCGGTCAAGTAAAGAGAGGCAATCCTGTAACAGAGAGTCTGCGAGATCCCATTTCAAACTCCCCTTTCCCAGTAAAACTTTGGTTAAAAAAAGCGCTGAGTCTACCGCATGAAGAGCCAATTTTGTGATAAACTGGCGTCTTTGTTCAAAACGAACTATCTCTTTTGCTGGAGAGCTGGGAGCTGGGGCGTTCCCAAGGTACCTTAAGGATAGCCGCGGACAGATGAAAACAAGAGACTCGCACATTTGCTGGAGTTCGGTTGTCCAACCTTCTAATGAATTATCTCCAGTGGGAGAATGAGATTTGGCAAGTAAAGTAATCGCTGCTCTTCTTACTGCAGAAACCTCAGTGAGAAGGTCATCAATCTCTGATAATTGCCCTTTGAAAGGACGCTCCAAGCCTTCAAGTAAGCTTAGCAATCGCTCATCCGTCTTGGGAGTTATCGGAACACTGCGAAGGCTGAGTGTAACTAATCTCGCAGTAATAGCGTAGCTTTTAGCTGTTGAATCATCATTCGGTGGATGTAATGGCTGGATTTTCTCTATCCAATTTCTTGTCTCCTCTGTGCAACCTGCCTCTTGCGAGAGAGTGCAGAGTAACTGATATATACCTCTCAAAAGTGTCTCTGGACCAAGACTGAAGCTTGCATCGTATTTGGATATAGCTATCTTCAGAGATGCAAAACCAGATGATGCAATATTATACGCTTTCAACGAAGTACTTTTATTCCGGCGTACAAACGCAGAAAGACACCGGGAAAATGGATCCAAAATGTCCTTAGATGGGTCTCCTTTATGACCAACCAGCAGCCACCAATTCAGACGGGCATTAAGAGCAATGCATTGAAATTGGAAGGCAATATCCGGACGAATATTCAGCTTTGGATCCAGGGCAATTGCATCCTCTGTAGTTGAAATGCTAGGGCTCAAAGATAATGTCAGCTCAGAAAAACTCTGAATCTGGCGAGCTATCTTCTGAATTTGAGTTTGGTTAGCCTCCTTTGCAACAAATAGAAGTAGATTTATCGGCGAGGAGGGATGAGAATATTGTAAAAGCGGTAGAGCTGCTTCTATAGCTTCATTCTTGCGACAAGAAGTCATGAGCCTTAGACACTGTAACTGAGTGGTGATAGCTAGCCCAATCTTGCTACCTGTTAATTCGGCTCCTGAAAAATCCAGCAATTCCACAAGTTCGTAAGCTTTCGTTGGTGCTTGCGCAGGTTTTTTGATTGCAACTGGTTCAGATCGCGGGTCAATTATCCGCTTCAAGATTCTCAGCTCCTTCAGGGCCAAGTCATCTAATCCTAGTGTAATAAGCTTTCCAATCAACACTGACATTCCATTCTCTATTTGTAAAGGCGGTAGGTCGACTCCTGAAGACTTCGACATCTGTAATGTCCGCAAGCAGGAAAAAGCGACTCTGGCGCATTCCGCAGTTGCTCTTTCCCCGGAGGATGGTGATGTACCACAGGAGAGGCCATTCGAGCAGTCCGAAACGTTTGGAGCCGTAGCTACCCGATTTAGAGATCGTGGTTTTAGTGGAGATCGAACTTCTGAGTTTGACCGTCTGAGGTCACTTCGAACAGATTCTTTGGGATCTTTGGTTGATGTCTGGTTTCGAACAGCCGGCTGCGTTTTGATGGCGTCGCTGAGTGATTTTAGCGTAGCGTTAATGACTTCCGTCGCAAGTATTGATCTTTCCCTGGCTGACAATTCACCGTGAGGCTCCTGACCATCCTTTTCTGCCGCTCTGCTTCTGGGCCTGGAGGGAGGCCGTTTTGTACCATTCGTCTTCGGAGCTGAAACGCTTTTCGACCTATTTCTTTGAGTAGAGATAATTTCCGCAGAGCCTTTATTATGCTTTGGAAGTAAAAAATCGGCGAGTAATGTCGCAGTTTCTGGCGTGCATGTTGCAGTCGAAGATACTGCGATACGGATCACATCCGTTGTAAGCTGAGAGATAGCCATTATATAAAAATCTGAAAAAAGCAACGCAGTCTAACGGTAAATGTGTACATGCGATCGCTTCTCATTTAAAATTTAGAGAGTGATGTCAAATCAGTGTTCAATGCCCTCGTTCATCCTGAATTGCCTAGTTAAGAGCGTTGAGCGCGGTCCAGGCAGACCACAGGTTACCATAGCAACCACTGCTAGGTATCGGCAAAATGTGGTGAAAGTTCCGATCGAAATTTCCTCGCAGATCGGAACTAGGGTGCACCGTAATTACTAGCTGGCTTCCCCGCGATATTCAATTTCTCAGACAACCCTCAAATGCTCTAGTTTCGACACAAGTTAGAATGAGTATATCAATACCGCTTCGGAGGGTTCTCGCAGCCCCTCCAAGCGTTCGCGCTCTATATATACACCCCAGAACAAATATATCTCTCCACCCACCACGATACTCAACGCAAAGTGTGGTCCAGCCGGCCTTTTGGAAATCTTTAATCCCAAAACCTCTGCGAAAGAGTCAATCGACCTCCAAGACTGCGAAAAAGCCGAAATCGAAAGAATGGAACCCTGCAACATTTTTCATATGGATATTTCTCTTCATCGGGTCTATGTCTATTCAGATGATTGCATTACGGCAGGACTTTGCGAATTTCAGTAGGCGGGCTGATGCTAAAATTGGGCTATTAAAAGAAGTAATAGAGAAGATACAAAATGGGGAAGAAGTTGATGTGGAAGGGTTATTAGGCACGAGTGATAAAGAGAAGGAAAAGGAATGGGAAGAAGGTAACTGCTTCTATGACTTGTCAACCACATGCTCACAATCGATAGTTCTACAAGAGATTGAGCGTGAAAACCAGGAATGGGAAGATGCAAAACGCAGAAAGCCGAAACATGGCCAGAAAGCATCCAGTAAAGAACTCAGGACAGAAGCCGAACCTTCACAAAATCTCCATATCAAACAGGACGGAAAACAAGTACCCAGAACAAACGCACCCCCGGGGTTTTATTAATTTGTTAATACTATGTTATAATATGTTATAGTACAGGTGGCCTATGCTCCATCACGGGGAATTCGCGTTTACCCTTCTCTTTAAGTGCTGCCTATTTGACTCACTTGGGGCCGTCTTTGGTAATTAATCAAAGTATTGAGCTGTGCAACGAGGCCTGGCAAGACTTTATCTGTTGCCATTTCCACTCGAACGCCGAATTCACCCTTTTGAGCCGGCGGGAGTTTCTGAAAAAAGACTTCTTCCCCCCTGACGCCACCCAGATTCATGATTGCAATTGGCATTCGTCTTTCCATAGCCCGTCTTGCCAGCCTCCATGCCGAATATGTGGCCAGAGATGTTCCCATGATTAGAAGCCTTCCTGATGCATCAATTGCTTGCTCAGCTGCCTCCTTCACACTAGGAACTATACTCTCTCCAAACATGATTACCGCAGGCTTCAATATCCCAGCTGTGCTAGAAGCATCCCAAGCGCCGTCTTGATCAACTTCAACCTTAGCCTTTGTGCCATCTGCTGCAGTGGGGGGATTTCTGAGACAATGAGGACATGCAGGATATCTAAACGAAGAGTATGGAACCCCAGGAATATCTACATCTCCATCTGGATTTGTTTTGATCTCGCGCGCCGCGCGCCCCTCCGGATTCTCTGCATTTAGAGCACCAGAAACCAGCGCCTCATCTAAAAACTGTGCCCAGGCTGGATTCAGCCTGGCAAGGGACTCTTGGAATTTGCCACGGGGAAACTCATGGCGACAGCTCACGCACACTGAAGCGCGAAGGTATCCGTGTAATTCGATGGTTGGGATATGGGGGTGGGCAATTGAGTGGAAGGAATCAACGTTTTGTGTAATGACGCTCCTCACAATACCCAGAGCGCCCAGGTCCCTGATAGCGTAGTGTGTAGCATTCGGTTTCGCCTTGTGTAGATATCCCCATCCCAGGAAACTGCGTGCCCAATATCTCTTCCTTGCCTCATGCTTTGATACGAATTCGTGATAGTAAATCGGACGATAGGTTTTATTTACCCTGTATGTGCCATTCTCCCCGCGGTAGTCTGCCAGTCCTGAAGCTACTGAAATTCCTGCCCCGGACAGTATCACCGTCGACTGCGGATCGGAGGATTCAGGATGTAGGAATGGAGAAGGTGGGGCTGTAAGAAAAGTCGACAGAGCTGCAATGGCACCAGTCGCAGTGTTAGCATTGCGTGGAATAATGGATGGTGCTGGCAGGAGGCCCGTATAGGGAATTCTCATAAGAGGTGTCTGCATTATCGCAGAACATGAAGCCGGCCTGGAGCAGCGAGGTTGAGATCTCGGCCTGTAGGGGAACAATAGCGTCATCATCGGCATTTTGGTGTGGGGCCTTAAGCTGCAATACAGTTCATGGGGCGTCGGGTACTTGTCCATGTTCGCCCCGTACTCCTCCGACCACCAACTACCACTCTCTTGGATAGCATTTTCATACAATTTTGACTTCGCAGCAGTCTGCCAGCTCAGCAAAATTCCAAGAGGCCTCCAATTCGCATGCCCTCGCTCTTCTCTACTGCCTACTCTTCCTGGCGGTCACAGGTTTGGCCGTCCAGAGGCTCTGTCTTGACGCACAGGTCACCTTTGCGCTGCGAGCCTAATAGATGTCGTTCCTTTGTGTTCCCAGAGGGACGCGCTCGTTAAAGCCTGTCACGCTCAGTCCGGCCTCCTGGTTGAAGACACATCAACCACAACTCCCTCACCCCCAAGTCCGGATTTTGCTGACGGCTGCTTTCGATTCTGCAACCGCTCGCTCCTACAAACAGGTGTCTCATCTTCCCCGACAGAACTTCCCTCGCTTTCAATCCCTTACAGATAATTCTGGCTTTAGGGCCCGTCCAGCAATGACGGCACTCTCACAAACGCAGACACGCGCCCACATGGGCCATGCCCACCATCACCACCACCATGATAATACGTATCTAATCTCCTCCAACAAGAAGGATGCGGGCGTTCGGATAACACGAATTGGCCTTTACTCAAATCTCGGCATGGCGGTAGCAAAAGGAGTGGGAGGTTATTTCTTCAATTCGCAATCTATGATAGCAGATGCATGGCATAGTTTGACGGATCTGGGGAGTGATATTCTCACACTTGCTACTGTCTCGTGGAGCTTGAGGCCACCAACAGCAAATTTTCCCATTGGCTTCGGGAAAGTAGAGAGCTTGGGCTCTCTGGGGGTTAGCAGTATGCTGCTCTTTGGAGGTTGTTTCATGTGCTTGAATAGCTGTGAACTTTTGTACGCACATTGGTTTCTGGATGCCCATGCTGCAGCGGACTTTGCCATCCATGCTCATGGTCACTCCCATAGCCACGTGCATAGTGGACCAAGCTTGCACGCTGCATGGCTAGCCGCGGGTACTGTGTTGGTTAAAGAATGGCTGTATCAAGCAAGTGAGTCTGGATAACTTCTAATCCTCAATCCAGCAATCTCTAATATTTCGCAATAGCAATGAAAGTCGCAAAGGAGCGGAAGTCGACTGTCTTAGCTTCCAATGCCATCCATCATCGAGTCGACTCACTTACTGGCATCGTTACATTGTTCGCGATTCTAGGCGCTAATTTTTTGCATGAGGCGGCGTGGTTAGACCCGGTTGGCGGCTTACTTATATCTCTTTTGGTTATCAATGCAGGCTGGGGAAATACGGTATCCGCTCTGTATGAACTTGCAGATAAAGGACTTGATGAAGAGGTCAAGGCTTCGGTCAGCAAACATACAAGAAATGCCTTGGCTGCTCTACAAGATGGTCCACACGTCGAGCTCCGAGAAGTTCAAGGCATTAAATCTGGGCAAAACTATTTGATTGATCTAGAACTAGCTGTTCCGAAGGCATGGACAGTAATGGATGTACGAGAGATTGAGAACGGCGTTCGAGAGGCTGTAGGTTCCAGAGTGCGAGGAGTGAGAAGGGTTAAGATACGATTTGTTCCCAAGGATAATGGCGAAACTTCACTATTCGATGAGTTCATCCCGGGTGATGTAAGTCCAAGAGGAAGTCCAGAGCCAGACGAGCATGATCATGGCCATGACCATGACCACCATGATCACGATCACCCACACACAAATGGAAATACAAAGAAGTCGCAATAGACACACTACAGAGGATAAAACGGCATTTTAGGCGTTTTGGTTTGGCATTTGTGGAGGCGTTCAGGGACTTGGTTGCGTTGTACAGTACAAAATGTCCTTGGAGGTACTGCTCGTCACTATATGGCTAGACGTTATGTAGAAAGTATTCAATTATATTTCTTTACCATGGCTTCTCTCACGTTACCCATTGGTGCGCCTAACCTTCTTTGCACTTGGTGGATACTCTCAGCCTCGTTTAGGCTAATTAACATACCGGAGCTCCCTGGTCACTTGCTGCAAAAAAGGCCCCGCCATGCCACCTTCTGGCTGCTGCAATCTGTATTTTGCAAAGAAATATCTTCCACCGATGGTCCGATTTTCTTAGATTGAATCATCTACATTTTTTGATTTTTTCTGTAATACCACCATGTCTGACGAGAACAGCTCTCTTTACTTAGGTTTTGACCTGTCAACACAGCAGCTCAAAGGTACCTTACGTCACTGGCATGCCAGCTGCCAATTGGTACACCAGGTTACTAACAATTTTATGCAGCAATTGTCATCACCGCCGATTTAAAGGTCTTATACGAAGCCAAGGTCGATTTTGATGCCGACCTTTCTAAGTATGGCATCAAGAAAGGCGTTCATGTTAATGAGGCTGAGAGAGAGGTCTATGCTCCTGTAGCTATGTGGCTAGAAGCAGCCGACCTAGTTCTCCAGAGGTTGAAGGAAAAGGGGACACCATTCGGACGCATAAGAGGGATTTCTGGAGCCGGTCAGCAACATGGAAGTGTCTACTGGAGCCAAAAAGGAGAGGAATTGCTCGAAGCGCTGAATCCAGAAAGTACACTGGTTGACCAGTTAGCTGAGAAAGCTTTCGCTCATCCATTCAGTCCCAATTGGCAAGATGCCAGTACACAGAAGGAGTGCGACGCCTTTGATGCAGAACTAGGCGGGGCCATGAAGCTTGCAGAGGTCACTGGCAGCAAGGCGCACCATGTGAGAAGCTCCTTGTCAGAAGTACATATATCATCCACTAACCTTTATATATGTAGCGCTTCACGGGACCACAGATTATGCGTTTCCATAAAAAGCACCCTGAGGTGTATCGTCTTACTTCTCGGATCACACTTGTCTCTTCCTTTCTTGCCTCTGTCTTTCTCGGACATATTGCTCCCTTTGATATCAGTGATGTATGCGGCATGAATCTCTGGGACATAAGTGCCGGCAAATGGAGTGAGCCATTACTCAAGCTAGCGGCTGGAGAAGATGGCGTGGAATCTCTAAAACAAAAGTTGGGAACTGTCAGAGAAGATGGAGGTGGTAGCATGGGCCCTATTTCCCAATACTTTGTAAAGCGGTACGGCTTCAATCCAGATTGTGGCATTGCTCCTTTCACAGGAGATAACCCCTCTACAATCCTGGCAATGCCCCTACGGCCATTGGAGGCAATTGTCTCTCTCGGTACTTCAACCACTTTCCTCATGTCAACGCCTCACTACGTTCCCGACCCTGCTTACCACTTCTTCAACCACCCTACAACTCCGGGCCTATATATGTTCATGCTCTGCTATAAAAACGGCGGACTTGCTAGAGAGAAGATCCGCGATGCATTACCTAAATCACAGACGAACGACCCCTGGGAGAACTTCAACAAGGCTGCTATGACCACGCCTCCATTAGGAGTAAAATCTGGAAGTGAGCATGCCAAACTTGGATTATACTTCCCATTACCAGAAATTGTACCAAATGTTCGCGCCGGCACATGGAGATACACCTGCAACCCAGACGGCAGCAATCTACAAGAATCGAAAGATCAATACAAGCCTGAAGAAGATGCACGCTCAATTGTTGAATCTCAGATTCTCTCCCTAAGACTCCGATCGCAAAAACTGGTCTCTAGTCCTGCTGAAGGCTTGCCCCCTCAACCGCGCCGTGTCTACCTCGTTGGCGGAGGATCATTGAATCCCGCAATTGCAGAGATCGCTGGCGAAGTCTTGGGTGGCTCTGAGGGTGTGTATCGATTAGACGTCGGAGGTAATTCCTGCGCTCTCGGTGGAGCCTACAAAGCTGCCTGGGCAATCGAGAGAAATGAAGGCGAGAGCTTTGAGGATTACATTGGAGCTCGATGGAAGGAGAGTGAAGCCATTGTTAAGATGAATGATGGATACCAGAAGGATGTATTTCACAAGTACGGAAATGTATTGGGTGCCTTTGAAGAACTGGAAGGGAGAGTGCTGGCAGGGGAGAGAAACACATAAAACATAACTACATATGTCAATATACGAATCAAAATATGCATAACTTGCTATTTAGACAGTTTTTACACTTTTGTAAAACAATAGACACTTCCTTTGAGTCCTTATATAGCAGAACGACATTGGCAATCAGCATGGGCATATGAATTGAGCCTACCAATCACTACTCATATGAATAAAAAGGCAGAGCGGCAGTACCACTAGTAACATTTACGTCTTCCCAATATCAAGAGCCTCCCTTCGAAGGATATAATAACGCCATAGAGGACAGGAGGCAGGGGTAGGGGACGCATACTGGACCTTTCTGTCAAAGAAAAAACAATGCAATCGATTTCCTAGCTAGCTAATCATCAATACAGCTTTCAAATCTACCGTTACAAAGGGGAAAGAAAACTACCCAATCCCAAAAACCCGGCCCACCATGAGAGATCAGAAATTTGGGCACAAACTCAGAATACCCCACTTCCGAGCCAAGTTTAAAAATTTTTTATCCCTCCTTTTTTTATTCCCCCTTTCCGTGACTGGATATGAAATGGGAGACCTGGATTTTGTTTTCTTAGAAGGGGTGATGGACCAAAAAACATTTAACATGAAGATAACATTAAAAGGAGATTCAAGTACGAGGTGTTTCGGGTTTCAAAAAGAGTCATCCATATCCACACATACGCACATATGCCAATTTTTCGAGAATGATGATAACAAGACTCGCGAGAGAGGGAGGGAGTAAGGTTTGTTTTTAAAAAGAATTAAAATTTTTTTCAAAGACGTCCTGTGTAAAACACCACTAGGTGTTTCTAATTTTGGTTTTGCAAAACGCATCTGCCTATCCCTATCATGACCTTTTCCCATTCCTTTGATCTGATCGTTTCCATGACGTACTTTCCGTAGCTTTCAATAAAAAAGAGACTTTCGCACTACATAGAGACAGCCTGTTGTTTTGCTCCGATGGCTATATAAGCTTATGATGACCCTAAGCTAGGGAAAGCAGTGGTATCATCAGTGTTGATGGATGTGCCAGCGCCACCTCGTGGACCGCCTCGGCCGCCTCTGAAGTCACCGCGTCCGCGTCCTCGGGTTCCATCACCACGTCCACGGTATTCACCTCTGCCACCTCGAGAGGGGCCGTCTCCACGGCTTCTGCCTCCGCGGAAACCACCTCGGCCTCCACGGTCAGGTTGCTCGACGAAGCGTTGATCAATCTCAACGACCTGCTTTTGCTTGCGCTCGCGCTCGCGCTTAGTCTTTCCGCCAGAGCCTGCAATGAAATCTTCATCATCATCATTGGTAATTTGCTTGGCATTCGCCCATTTCTTGTCCAGCTTGCTGCCTTCATTTGGCTTACGAGGCTCTGGGACACCAGCGCCAAGTGCGAGCTTCTTCTCAGCGAGTTGAGCAAGGTAATCGCTGTAGGAGATAGAGTGGTCCTCTGGTTCAGGCTCAGCGGCTGGCTCCTCGGCCGCTCCTTCAGCGCCTTCAGCTTTCTCCTCTTGTTGGGCGATTTGTTCGCCAGCGCGCTCATCGGCTAACTCAGCTCCACCTTCATTCGCACCCCAAGATCTGTCGGCCTGTTTCTCAGAACCGCTAAGAGAAGGATTAGTAACCTGCGTGCGACCACTGGGAAACCTGCGCATACCTTGGAATATGTTTACCACCTCTGCGGTCACCTGGATGTCCTCCACGACGAGTGCCCGTACCGCGGGCTGGACGGTCATAAGAGCGGGTCTCATCAGTTGGTCTTGCGCTGTTTGCTGCGCTCCCGGCGTTGCGATCACGGAAAGCTAGATGGGATAAATGTTAGTGAAATGACGTCGCTGAATAAAAATGTAGTGCGTGGTGCGCTTAAGAATTGGATTTCGCGGGGTATAGCTAACCTGCTTCATTGCCGGTGCCATTGTATCCACCACGACGACCACCTCGGCCGGAAGGTGCAGGAGCCCTGGAGGGAGGGGCCTCTCCAGTAGCGTTGTTGCGCTTGATGTTGGTACGCGCAGGTGTCTTGTCAACGACCTTCACTGGTGGATCTGGCTCTCTATCGGAGTCTTCATCATGTGTATTGCCTATTGCCCGTATGTCAGCTTTTGCCAGAGTGTAATATCATCGAAGTGGGTGGAGCCCATACCGAGAAGCTCGTAAAGGTTCTGTAGTCACGGAAAAGTCAGCTATTCCACTCAAGAAAATTGGCTATTTGGAGAGCAGCAATAGAACAATGTTTTGACGGGAAATGGTAGGATTCAGGCGTTTTATTTACCTTCGAGGCGACGGCCGACATTTTGTCTGGTGATTTGTGTGCCTCCGAAGAAGGCGTTACTACCGAGACAACAATTCGAATGAAGGGTTCTGGGGATCGAGACGGACAGATTCCTACGAACTAGGAGGCTGTCTCTCGAGAGATTGCGATGAGAGTTGCTCTGAGTCGTTTACACGATCGAGCCAGAAGTTCAGGTAGAAGTCGAGTTTCTTCACGACGACCAACCGTGCTAGACGAATCGCATTGGGCGCTAACAAGCGTAGCGGGAGCAAAGTTCGGTTAATTGAAGAAGGTCAACGAAACCCTAATGAAATAAGTCGAGAGAATAATAACGTCACGGTAGATCGCCGAAAAGCAGAATGATGACAAAAACGTCGCCCGACAACCAGTTGATCAACACAACTCGTTTGTAATTCGCACCATTTAGTCTTCAACTTGCTTTTTGTTTATTGTACCACATTACTGCTTCTAGCTACAGCCAATTTCCCAGAGCTGTTTCAAAGTGATGCATCCTTTGTGGGTTTAATTATATGTACAGTTTTATTGCAGCAGTATGGAGATAGTGCTCAGTTAGAGTGACCTGCCATCCTGATAGGCTCTAGGCCTATGTCCGCGCCTCGACTTTGGGTCTTATCATAGCACTTGCTCGACCTCGGAGGCTTTTAACAGAAGTTCCATCCCGCCCCGTCTAAATATCTGACTATCCACCCCATAATCAAATACCCATCCCATCATTATCATCGTTACCGGCGTTAACACTCGGTTCTAAGCAGTGGATGTAGTGCTGCGCTCGTGAATTCATAAAGAATTCCACGCCAGCGGATGATGTGGGTTACCACCTGTATAAAACCTGCTGTGCATCCGTAGACATCATTCAACTTTTCATCGCATTGAACTTGTGTCAAATGAGAACTGTGTGGGGAATTGCATGCTTGCCGAAAGACCAAAGGGATCCATATCAAGCATCGGATCATATGGGTCAAGAAGCTGCGACATGGAGCCCAATCCATGTTGCTGAGCGTTCGAGTTCATCGGTAAGCCCTGCATTGAGCCTGGGTGGGCTTGAGGCGATCGCGGATTAAATTGTGATGATGGTGGTTGTTGCGACGGTGGCTGCTGCTGCTGTTGCGTACCAAAGGATTCAGGATAGGGGCCCGGGCCGGCGGTTTCAGAAGGATCTTGGTCTTCGATCATATCGGCTTGCGCATCGTACTCCTGTTCTGTACTCACGGAATCAATCTAGGACGAACATAGTTCCATTAAAAGAAAGGGGGAAAGGAGAGGGGTCAGCTTGCCGAGTTGCTCTAAGTGATTCTGATAACTAGAATTCTGAAATGGGGATGGGTAGTACGCAGAAGTAACAGGGGTACTACTTGCACCAGCCGTCCCGGCACTTCCTGGAGGCTTTTGGCCTAACACTGATCCACCGACGCCTGTGTTAACCATCAAACCACCGCTTGTCTGTAAGCCGTGAGCTTGCGGCTGAGGTTTCGTAGCATGTAAGCGTTGGTGTTGGAGTTGCGATTCCGAAGCAGGAGGTGTCATAACACCCTGGGTAGCAAATGCAGGAGATTGAGCGGTTGGAGACGAAGCATGAGAGGAAGGTGTCGGCCGAGACTGGGGTGATTGGTGTGTATGTGGTACTCCAGGCTCAATTTTGGGTGCAATGCTCGAGTTGGATCGTCGTGCCTGGTGATGTCTGTTCATAATAGCGCGCTGAACCGTGGGTTGAGGTACTTGAGTTACATGTGTCGGACCAAGATGTGGACTGCCTGTCTTTGCGCGAAGCTCGGCTTGAACATCAATCCCTTGCGACTCGTCAGTACCAATTGTAGTCTTAAAGAGGCACTATATCGGTTCTGGGCACTACCTTTCTCTAGAAGGATCCGTTCAAGCAACGAATTCTTATATCTCAACATCAGACATTCGTCAGCAGCGCTTCGGTGAGCGGTTTGCAGGTTATGGAGATTGGTTTCATGGACTCGAATTGTCTCCTCGAGCTGCTTGATGTATTCCGTGCGTCGTTCTCTAAATGCTGCCTGTGCTTGACGGTTTCGTTGCTTCCTTTCTTCCGACGTAGCATATATCTATTTGGCTTTTTGTCAGAGCTATACACCATAATGCAGAGAGTGGTATATCATACCGGTTTGCGGCCGCCCTTTCTCTTCTGCTGACTCTGTGGTTCTTGGGGAGCTCCCGCAATCTCGGTCTCGGGAATAGAGTCCATGGAATCATCGCTACCCTCGCGAACGGGCTCTTTCTTGTCCACGGACATCTCGTTCTCAGCCATTGCACCGACTTTTACCGTCGCGGCTCCCTGGAACTTGCTCGACGCTCAATCGCGCCGACAGCCCGATTTAGAACGCGCCGCTCACTATGACCGTGTTGCTTTCAGCAACGTCAGAGGTCCAGTGGAGCTGCTCGGGCACTCTCCAAGGGGTGGCTTCTAACGCGCCGTGGCGATGGCAGCCAGCAAGGTAGAATTGGAGATAAGGTGCCTGCTTTTTTGCGGGGGCGATAGGTGTGTTCTGGCCGGGTTAAGCAGGTGGCCCTCGGATCCGGCAATCTGGTAGCTGGATCTGGGGAATCAGATAAGGCTGGTGGAAGGCTATCTACGTTGGGCAGAACAGATAACGCTGATATGATATTGATAGAGTAATGGACAGAAGAGCGTCAAAAAGAGTTGAGTAATAGAAACTTGTCGAGAGAAAAGGTGTGACGGCTGCTTTTAGGAGGAAAAAGAGTTTGCAGCATGGCGTGGACCTTTGGGAGCGAAGGCGGAGAGGGGCGTGACCGGGGAGGGCCATAAGGGAGCGGGCTCGACCCGCAATCTCGAGAGTTCTGGGTGGTGTCGACTGTGGCGGCCTGTAAAGTTACCGGTACCTTCTTTCCACGCCCTTTGGAAGCCCGGCTAAGGGCTGTTCCACGGGAAGCGAGAGGCGGAGGAACTGCTCTGACAGATGCACGCGGTGACGCTTTGAGACAGGCCTCGACAACATCCTGCCATCCAACCTCCAGCTTGGCATGCGTGATGGGGGAATCTTGGGGATGTCGCTTTCCCATTGCAGCTGCGCTCTGCCAGCGCAAAGGTTGCGCCCTGGGCACGAGCTCTCCGGGGCCAGAAGGAGGATCTCACTGTGGTCAGGACCCTCTAACCACCGTAAACGGCTACCCAAGCCAGAGCCGGGATTTGCTCTGGCCAAGTGTTGCAGCAGCTCAGCTGACTGGTAAGCCGGAATTGGCTCCGTGGAGATGCTCAGGATGCGCTCCCTCTCTCGTGTTCATGTCAATTCAACTGTGGAGAGGGGTTCCTCTGGGAAAATTTTCACCTTGCATGGGATTTTGTCTCGCCATCCTGACACGGGTCAAGCCACGGTCCAGAGCGCTGGAGAGATGCCAGCGCGCACGCAGCTGCTGCCATACGGAGTACGAGCGCAAAGGAACAGGAGTCCGCCGTGTGATCGCCCGGGCAGCGGATGCAGTAGTGAATGCTACAGTAGGGAGGTTCTTTACAGGATATGGCACAGGTACCGGTACTAGCAGTGCGGAAGCAGTACTGTGTAGACGGTGCTTGCTGCAACAAGGATCGATTGCATCCAGCGACTGCAATAGTGGTCCCGGAGTTTCCAGCAGTCAGCGGTAAGGAGTTGTGGTAGGAGTTAGAACCAGCAAAGCAAAGCAAAGCACACATAGTGAAGCCCCCTCATCTTCGATTCAACACTACTGCCAGCAGTTGGTCCCATTGACTTGCTGCATTCGCTCAAGCTGAAGGATGGCGGCCATCTCCGGCCAACTGACGTCTGGCAGCAAAGCCCGTAAAGTCACCTGTCCGCCTACGCAATTTATACTTTGCCTCAACTGGCACTCATTGGCCCGATGCCGGACGGCAAGGGAAAAAACTCTGTAAAAGGCAGGAACAGCCAAGCGAGACCAGCCAGCACGCTTCTCGCCTGGCGCCTCGTGCCAATCAAGGAGCTCCCTTTCCATTTCGTGGGGTCCCGCGCTGGTTGGTTGCAGATCCGTCATCATTCTCGAGCATCTCCTCGGCAGCGCTGGAGCTTTGCCGTTTCCGGAAGAGCGTCGGGGCAGCTCTGGAACCAGGCCATCCGCGTAAGGCTGCGTACCTTGCGCGAGGCTGTAGGTGTATGTACCTGGTACACAAGTACAATACCGGTTCTTCCGGCAAAACGCGGCACAGCCGTAGCCGTACGCTGTGGTAAGCTAGCCGTCCTTGAATTTAGGGTGCGGCATCACATAACGTGTTGAGATTCATCTCAACGATGTTTGCGGGGAACCTTGAACAGATGTCTGTTGATAACAAACCTTATATATTTCCGAGTGCAGTGCCTGAGAATGCTAGGCTCGAAATTAGTCAACAACACTGTTCGGCGATTCAGCCTCGTGTAAGTCCATCAGCTGTGAATTGAGATCATATCCGTTATTCTGGCTGCAAGGATGGCTCAAACGAGGACAATTATACTTGGAGCTCCACATGTCATTTTGCCTTCATAAAATAAAAGTCACCGCAATACTGTAGTTAATGGGCACGACGGTACTCTGTATGGAGTTAGCAAAGAAGACTTTCTTACGCATCACGTGAATACGTAATATCTTGCCTCATATTTCTGGATATGAGGCTTTGCGTTGCTCGGGAGCAACCAAGTCTGTAAATAAACCCAACACGTAACCAAACCCTGGTCGAGCACGTTCGTCATTCCACTCAGATTGCCCCACAGACCGCTTTACAGGCCTGAGTGTAATCTCCTTCTTGCACTTCTCTTTCGATATCATCTCAGAATCGTTGATGCTCACAATATGGCTCCCCGTCGTTCATCAAGGCTTCGAAGAAGCAATGCTACGCCCAAGGTAAATAATCCATCAATACTTCCATTATCGCGTGCAGATGACTGACCGTCCCCCATCAGCCGCACCAAGATGTCAGCAATATCCTTCCTTCCCTCGTGGAACAGGAGGAGGATATCATACCCACAAAGAACGTGGCCTTGAACTCAGTCACCTCATCTCCTGCGGTTCCCAGGACTCCCGCGACAGAGGGTCGTGTTAAACCACCACTTGACGAGATGCACCCAAGCAAAGTACACCAGAGCACTACCAAGGAGCCTGATTCAGGCCTCCTTCTCGGCTTCGTTGATATTCCATCCAGTAACACCAAGCAGCCATCCGGAATTGGCCAGCAAACGCCAACGAAAACCCCAAGTTCCTCATCTTTCGAGTTCCGATTCGCCCGCAGCACTCCTAAGCTTGGTCCAGATGCTCAGAAAATTATGGATGATTTGCGTGAGGAAGCATTAAAAATCAAAGCCAAATTGGCTGCAGAGAGGGAACAGGAGAGATCAATGGGCGAAGCTGGCGCTTCGGGAGATGTCTCAGGCCGCAAAATTGCTCAGCCAAAGGGCAAGGTAGGAAGATTCAGTGATGTGCATATGGCAGAGTTCAAGAAGATGGACTCTATCGAAGGGCATGCCTCAGCCTACAGAGCCCAGCCTGGCAAATTCACACCAAATAAAAATAATCTTAAAAGAACACAATCTAGAGCGCAGTTGGATGATAGGGTGGAGTCCGAATTTTCCAAGCCAGCAACTTCGGTCACCACACCGAAATCCGACAGACTGGAGAATAGCGCCCCGGCGAAACGTGCTAGGAAAAATATTGACGATGATGCTTCCACTGCCCGACCAGTCTCACGCAGCGGCCTAGAAACAACAAAGAACAGTCTCAATCCTCCAAGTAATTCCTTTGCATCTATAACCACACCAACCAAGGCATCACTAGCTCGAGCATCAGCTGCAAAAGGTTCTGGTTCATTAATTCCAACCCTCGCTAGATCTCCCTCCAAGCCAAACCTAGACGCAAGCAGCACTACTTTGAGTCCCATTAAATCTGGAACGGTTGGATCTTTACGCAGTCCCAGTAGGTTTAATCGGGTCAAGTCTATCCTCAAATATCCTGGTTCTGCACAGAAAGAGTCCTCCTTGTCTGCTTCACCTGTGCCCAAGGCTACAGCCCAATTGAACCTCAACAAAACATTACCCCCAGCTCCTACACCCACGAAGCATGTTACGTTCCCATCGCCTTCAACGGACAATACACCGGCAGTTCCAACCACTCCTTCTCCTAAAAAATCCAATATACCGCGTCCAACTCCTAGGGCCGGTGCGGAAGCCACCAAAGTTTCTCCATCTAAAGATCTCCAATACCCTGCTGTTTCTTTGATTGAGGATACGAAGGAAGTGGTTTATCCATCACTAGAGCAAGCCCTTGCAAACTCCGGACTCTCTAGCCAGACTCCAGAAGCCCAGCAGCCTCCCCCGTCCGTTCCAGGATCCTTCACATTTCGTAGCGACAAGACTATCAAGTTTGGCCCATCTCCGAGAGGTTTTGGATCAGCACCGGGTCAGGCTAGTATCCGTCAAGTTCGCCCGAGTATAGCACCCAGCTCCGATATGAGGAGGCTTCCCCCCACTCCGCGGGACAATATTCGACCTTTGGCAGCTGTACCACACGGTATGTCTAACAAAAAGCGACATCGTGCCGATTCCGACGAAGAGAACGAAGCACCTGAGGATCGCTCGCCGAAGAAACATAAGGCCAGTGTCCCCGAAGGTGCAATGCTCCTGGCTCCTCGTCTTGAGTCCGCAAAAATGGCATCAAAGTCGGCAACCCCAAGCCCAGTTAAGAAAAAGGGTGTACTGAGTCTGTCTCGTCTAAATATGCTGGCCCGACCAAAAATGCGGAAGTAGTCGGCAGGTTTAGGCTACAAATTCTTGGGGGGGGGGGGGGTTGTATTACTCGTTATCTAGGGTTCATGGCAGACTGCTGTTCTTTCCATGCTGTCTATGGCCGTCCTTTCTCTACGAAGTATGACTGCTTGGCGTTGGCGTTGGCGACTAGATGTTGCTTGGGGTATCAGTGTTGTGGTGAATTTGATGGATCTTTATAAGATGATAAATGTATCATCCTGCCAGCTATGGCTATGATTACTGATATGGTAACTCTTTCTTTGACTGCACAGATTAGGCGTTTGTAGGTTTATACTTTTGTTCGTGTATTCAACTAATAAATTATTTCTAACTGTTCCGTATATGTGTGATACGCTGTTATTAAGATCATATTTCCCGCAAATTGTTATTTAAGTTGTAATGTATTCAGCTTGGCAATTGAAATATAATGCAAGTTCTGAGGAGTAGTCCAGTAAAATACATCATGATCCTATGGAGTAAGGATCCTTCATCGCTAGGTGACATTCAAAACCCACCAGTGCTAGTTGCATCTCCGAGCCGAGGCGCAACGTCTCAAAGCTACAACAACCTCAGCAAACGGTATTGGGTTCGTCGCAGCAAGGCATCAACAATAATGGCACCAGCTGAGAAGAGCGAACATGATGTTGTAGAAAGTGAAGAGTCAAATCCTCAAGCTCTAAACTCCTTCTAACGGCTAGAGTAGATCAAATCAAAGACATTATCCAAGACCTTTACCAGATCCTCGTCCAAATATCAGCCTACGATCTTGCAGGCAAGCCCAGCAAAGACGTATTAGAGAACGAATTGTAAGATCCCTACTTTCCAATATTCCCCATGCATCTACCATACACCTTCGAGATTGTATAAGAGGGAACCAATTAACGGAATGACACCAAAAACAGCCGAAATCTCGAGAAAGATCTCCAGAGAGTCCACTCCACCGCCGGCAACCCTTCAGTGCACCTTCCTAGCATTCCTCCCGAACTAATCCAATATGTCGACAACGGCCGCAATCCCGACATCTACACACGAGAGTTTGTCGAGCTAGCGCGGAGAGGGAATCAGTTGATGAAGGGTAAGATGGAGGCCTTCGGCAGCTTTCGAGATGTGCTTGCGCGGGAGATGAGCGCTGCGTTACCGGAGTTACGGAGTGATATTTCGAAAGTCCTCGACGCTACGGGCGGGAGTCAGGATGTACTTGTGAAGAAAGAAAGTGTATAGGCTGGGGAGGGGGCTCTCACTTGATGGGATTCAAACCGTTCTATCCATTCGCATTGCGTGGGGCGTGGTTTCGGGTGGGCGTTTTTGGGGCAGGGAAATCTTGGACTGGATGCATATGGTTATGTGTTGGTTGATACCCTTATAAAATTGTCTAGCTACCATTTGGCCTGGAAGCGTTATAATGCGCTTCTTGATAGGTCTCAATACGTTGCGAGGTAGCAGGGAGTCAGTGTGGTATTACCGTATCACGAAATCACTGAACGAGATATCGATCTTGGCTTAGACCTTTTCCCCCATCTTTATGCCATAAATGTGTTACTAGACGCCTCATCTGTCTATACTAATCACTAAAGATGATCTATTATTACGATGCATTTCTTACACTATGTTCGATACCTTGGGATCCAATGCCATCGCTGGACATCCTGGCCTGGTATCGGCTAACGGCTCGGTTCAATCAGCTTTACGGACTTTATGTATGTTGCTTTGTGGTCAGATCTTACCAAAAACACCACAGCAACTGCTCAAAGCGGGATAAGGGAGTACAAATAAGACGACCATACGAGTTGTTAGTCTTTATTACAGTTTCGGAGAATGATAATCCGTTGTTTCGCCCCCTCCTAAATTTCCACGGAAACTTATTGGATTCAACTATTGTCGCAAAATGACGTCCTTGGTAACATACCTTCCGTTCGCGACGGGTACGACCACCCTCCAAGCATCGACATACCTCTTCGGCGTCTGCCTTTTCTCAATCTCCTTCCTGGTATTCTTGAATAGCAGCGTGTCGTTTGTTATAACAGATTTAATTGGGGTTAAAGATGGCGTTGGTGATTTGGTGGGCACCTTGGGATTCGTGGATGAGCTTGTAGCTCTAGTTGCTTGCCCATTCTGGGGGATCCTGTCGGACAGATTTGGAGTGCGCAATGTGTGCGCGATTGGATATGCGATTGTAGGGATATCTCTGATATTGTTCGTACAAGCAGATGATGTTTATCCACAACTTCTACTTGCGCGGGTGCTCTTTAGCATCGGTGGTGCTGCTACGTAAGTTGATAACGGTTGCTCCTCAGTTACTGCGTATTGCTAATACTCATTAGTGCGACTATGGTCACTGCCATATTACCGTCGATGACTGGAAATAAAACAAAAACTACTATCGAAGACGATCCTGCCGAAACAAACTCGGCTGTTCCTGAATATCTTCGAGATCAACTGCGACGGAGCATATCAGACTCTCTAAACTCGGAGGCTACGGAGGCTACGGAGGTTACAGTTACACCATCAAACTACAATGGGAATCCAAGGGATGATTCAAAACCGGAGATAAACATAACAGGATCGAGCCCTCCTCGCCTAGCAGGATTGGTGGGACTGTTCACGGGCTGTGGTGCATTGGTTGCGTTAACATTATTCCTCCCGTTACCGGCTCAGTTCTCCCAAGTTAAAGGCATAACACAGGGCCAGGCTGTTGCGGATAGTTTCTATGTGGTAGGGAGCATATCCATTTTGGTGGCCTTATTCTGCTACTTCGGCCTTGGAGGGCTTCGGGGTGAGGAAAACAAAGGCTTGGGATTACTCTTAGGCGCACCCAGTATCAACCCAGGAAACCAAGTTTCCAGTCCCACATCAGATAATAATGAAGAGGACAGTCTTCCAAAGGACGAATTCCTGCCATATTGGCGCCTTCTATTCGACTCTACATTACTTGGCTTCCGGGACGCTCAGATTGGTCTTGGGTACCTAGGCGGTTTCGTGGCTCGAGCCTCATCAGTCGGAATATCTCTGTTCATTCCTTTGTATATCAATGCATATTTTATTCAGAATGGATTTTGCAAGGGCTCACCGAATGACCCTTCTCCTGAGCTCAAAAAGGAGTGTCGAGCGGCATATATCTTATCTGCGGAATTGACGGGCATCTCCCAGCTTATTGCTCTTCTCTGTGCCCCCATTTATGGGTATTTCTCTGACCGATACCGTCGATTTAATGTGCCTCTTCTTGTATCAAGCATGTTTGGTATCATTGGATACATAGCCTTTGCCCGACTGAGGAGTCCTGAGTTTAAAGATGTAAATGGAAGAGGAGGGGGGCCCGCCGTCTTCCTTATTGTTGCCTCTATTGGCATCAGTCAAATTGGTGCAATTGTATGCAGCCTTGGATTGCTTGGCCGAGGGGTACTTGGGGAAGAAGGAGGTTACAACCTTTCTTCCCAACTTCAAGCAGGGCAGACTGTGCAGGGAATAGCACCATCGGAGCCCGCAGAGACTGCGCCTCTCATAGGAACACCTCTGGTAACTAAAGATAATAATTCGAGAGATCATCTCAAAGGATCGATCGCTGGTGTATATTCATTGACAGGTGGAGCAGCTATTCTCTTACTTACAAAACTAGGAGGCTATCTTTTCGACACACTCTCCCCAGCTGCTCCCTTTTACATGATGGCTATTTTCAACACTATTTTGTTATTAGGGGGGATTGGAGCTGGGATTTATAGAGAAGTGAGTGTGCGACAACACAAATATTGAGGCTTTACTCCACGTCACAACTATACGGTCCAACCCGAAATTATAGTCTATCAATGGATAAACACTAGATTTTCCAACCTTGCGTCGGCGCCGATATCCATGTTGGGTACTACGAGTGAAAGCAGTTATGAGATAGCTTTACTTTCTAGGAAAGTTTAACTGTTTCCATGGTTCCTCACCTGCAGGGCCCAATGTCTTACCGATTGAGTGACTAAATATACCTTGCGGTTTCCTGGTACTCCAAACTGGAGGTTGCTAACATATGTTTTTGTTCCGTCAGAAAACGTCATTCGGAATATCCTGGATTTATCCAATACACATAAAAAATACACGACGTGGATATGCTAGTAAAATAGGTCAAGCCCATGATGCTACGTCGTATTAATAAGAGTGAACATAATGAGTATTACAGGAAACGATAGATCTAGTATTTGCTTTCCATCGAAATCAATGTACGAATGTGGGTCAAAAGCAAAGGGAGGGCAAAGAGAGAAGAAGCAATTGTCAAATATAAATAGCAATGTAAATAGTATATGTTCATTAAGAGGCCTGGACAAATCCTGGAATGTATCATAAATCAGATAACATAGTGATTCATATCTTTCTAATTTAAAACAACAGGTTTTCTTAGGCTATAAGTTCATTAACATTGCTGCATATCTGAAACGGAATCACTGAGCGTGGAGCTGCCAGAACGGGAAAGCAAAGTCTACTGTGGTACAAGTACGTTTGACCAGTCCAATCAGGCTCATAGTTTTATGCCCTGCAATACTACGTATCTGAAGTCATTGGAGTTAATCTTACATCAATTGCAGTGGAACAGGTCACATGATTTGTCCATATGACGTATGAGGACAATCAGCCTTCTCGCCTCTTCCTTGTTTAGGCAAGATAGTCATCCACTACAAAGGGTTCTCGAACTACAATCCATTGATGTTGCTCCCTTTAAAACATCTAACAAAACATACTCTCAGTCATTAGACCAATAAGATTTCTTTCACTTCGATACCTGTAACAATGTCAGCTATACCAGTCTACACGTCTAGTCCCATAAGTGCATCCAAAGCTACAGGAGTGACACCACAGACAAAGTCACCTATGACACAAACTCAAGAGCCAGGTACGATGCATGATGCAGGAGCAGTAACTACCTCACTACCATCGGCACCTGCATATCCTACAGCTCGTCCTGGTGCTTCAGCTCCGGCGCCTACTGGCACAGGCGCACTAACACATCGAAACGAGCCTCTACATCCAACCCCAACAACGAAGATCCAGGAAGATGCTGCTCCTCCACAACCGGGAGCTGTACCAGTCCCACCATACAGACATGGAAGCAATCTACCACCTCCTCCGAAAGTGGGAGAGACCTATCATCCTCCGGCAGCGAAGTCACCATCACAACCGCCACAAATGGCAATTCCACCACCAATGACAGCCTTCCAGGCACAGCATGCAACCATGTCCAGTTCTATAAACCAGCAATCAAAGCCCTATCCTATCTCTCTACCTGTGTCTGATTCTGGTGCTGCAGCACCCCGCCGAAGTCTGGAACATCCTCCCGGATACCAACAAAATGTCTACGCATCGGAACTTACAAATAGTCAGCGCATTGCAACTGAGGCAATGAACAACTCGGACTTTGACAGGAGGCAGGGGTATGAAAACGATGAAGGTAGTCTTTGGGATGCAGCCAAGAAGTGGGCTCAGACTGCTGGAACAAAGCTATCACAGGCGGAGGAGGAAGTTTGGAGGAGGATCAACAAGGAGTAAGTGCCTTGAGTTTTGCTTTCATTGGGATTGGACACGAGATCAATGCTTGAGTTTGGATTTCGAGCCAATTACAGGACTCAATGTTTGAACAATGTTATACGGAGTGGTATTTTGGAGGACTAAGGCATGCCCGACGGATTTCTACGTAAAACTCTCAAAACGTCTAGCAGCAACTCGGACCAATTTTCGTGGTATCAGTCGACTTCCGTTACTCTTCGATTGAGACTTGGCGAGGCAGCATCCCGAAATAGCATCAAACTCGAAGCTCAAGGTTCGGGTCTACCGGCTGTAGTTCGTGGGTTTCAAACTCGGAGGGTGTGGTCCTTTTACGATAGAGGGGTGGGGCTGGGGAAGGGCAAAGGTTTTAAAGGAAACAAAGAGACGGAAACACCACTACAAAAGGCAACGAGGGACCATAACGGGCTACTTCGATCTAAGCGATGAGCTGTTGCACTTGCTACACTTGGCGCAAAGTACACACGGACTGTGCCTAACGCAGCAGTTTTGGCCGTCCCCGCGTGGTGGAGCGAAGCCAGTGGAGCTTGGCCAGCGATTTTTCAACTGCGAGTGGCGCAATTGCCGCCAGATTGTCATAAGAGCGGAGTGTTATCGATTTGGGATCGTGTGGATCAAGCGGAGAATTTCATGCTGTTTAGATCAAGGCGAGTGTTTCTCAACGACAAGTTGAGATTCGCATGGTACGGATAGTATGTTTCGCAAGTGCACTTCTACGCCCACACAGGAGAGTAGGCGTGATGGTAGTCGATCTTGCCCTGCCTTCGTGGAGCAGTGATATTGGCAAGGAGCAGGTACCCGCGGCTGCGATCCGGTACAGGAGGCCAATCGCCTAGTGCGTGAGACGAGACTTGTGATCACTTGCGTTGTATGGTGTCCTTACTTGCAGGAGCAGCTGTGTCCACAGTCTATTCAATACAGAGAAGCATACAGATTGAATATATCCCTATTACAGTACTCTTTGTGACACGAGCAGATCCATCAGGCACACGCGGCTTATGACTAGATAATCACCACCAGCTATTAACCAAGCCGAGTTTCACTCGTCAACCATATCAAGAAGCCGTAGGCCCGAGCAATTACTACAGTAAGTACCGTAGGCAGATCAGGGTCAAGGGGAAGAAGTTCCAGAAGGTTATAATAGAAGGCCTGGACCAGGTTGCCTGGGTGTTTCGCCTTACCAAGTCTTAGTCAGGGGCGGTTCCCCTACTCATTGCTGCTCGGAGCCGTGCGAAGTCAGTTTCTGTATGGCACTGTGGTTTGATATCGTGCAACTACAGCTTCTAAGAGACTACTTGCGACAAACTGTGGAGGACAACGACGATGACTGGTGTCGCAGAGGATAAATATAAATCAATTACCGAACGGGGTGTGCAGGATTCCAACAAGACCCACTAATTTGAAACGTCGCTTACTCTATGGAGTGGAGCACTAGGAAATCTCAAACGCACCAACCTTCAGGGACAACCCCGGCTCCCGCAACGCCGTCGCTCGCGAAGAAATCCTGGGATGCAGGCCTCTG
This sequence comes from Xylogone sp. PMI_703, assembly GCA_021399445.1. NCBI lineage: Eukaryota > Fungi > Ascomycota > Leotiomycetes > Xylogone > Xylogone sp. PMI_703. The sequence continues at coordinate 3,077,872 of JAJTUQ010000002.1, read as the reverse complement.
GGTTGACGAATGATCGACTGCCGTCCGCGAGATCCAGCCACAAGCTACCAGTCATCAGCCACCAGGAGCTCCTCACACTGCCACATCCTCTTGCGAGAGAAGACGCAACATCTAAGGGCTGCCCTGTTTTCTGAGGCTGCAGCTCTCGTCACCAGCACCAGCCACCTCGAGGCCCACGAACGTCTAGAGCACACACCTTCCCGCCAGTACCACACTCGTACCACACCCAGACGCTACTACTTGCGACACCAACTGCTCATCTTGAAACTTTCGGCCTGAGCTGAGCGGCACGGCTCACGCAGCTCGCCATATCTGACTGAGCGAGGCGGGATGGGGAATAGGGTGATGAAATGAGAACGCTGTGATGTGATGTGATGAAATGAGATGGGACTGCAGTCACGATCGGATGCAATGGGAATGGATGAGCGGGAAGCTATAGATGCTTTGCTGCGATGAAGATCTGGTTCTCCAGCCGTTACGATGCCGACCCGTCCCAAGCTGACCTCAGGCTTCAGGCTTTGGCATTCCAGCATGGGAAACCACCACATGGCTCCAGCACAATGATACAGAATTTTCTCTGGTGCTGGATGTCTCACGTTTGGGCTTGGCAACTGCTGCCTATTTTGGTATTGTTGGGCGTAGATGTCGTTGCAGTGTTGTCGATTCCTATAGCACTGCTCCTCCTTCATCTGCTGTCGTCAGCACCTACGTTGTTAGGATCAATTAATCATACTGACTTGGTACCAGCCAGCTGGAGGGACGGGTGCTTAATAAATTGTGCCTGGATAATGGGACAGGAAGCCTCACACGCTCGTTTACCTTTCTCACTATCAGTCCAGGGCCCGGCACAGCCCAGGATGCGCCCTGCCCTGCGGAGAGGCCGTTGGTCCAATACCACTACGTCAATAGTCTTCGCCCACTTTCGTCTGCCTCGGACGCCCGTCAGCGACCGAAAATATTAGGGCTGATATGATGACGGCCAGCGCGGGAGAAGTTGCACGCATGCACACATACCTACATACCTACATACACAGCGACGTGCCGTCCTACCTACATATACATCTTACATGCAGGCGGTAAGCAGTGCCTCGCAGTAGGCTCTGCATGGCCGTGGGAGATGACCGCCATTCCACGTGTACCCTTGAGGAGAGTATTGATTTCTCTCAAAACAGGTCACGGGACGGGGAGGCGCTGTATGAGAGATAGAGCGTGCGAGCAAGGAAAGTAGAAGCGCTTCTATTATTGTTGCTGAGTGAAACCAGAAGGCGTCAAACGCGGCTGCTTATTGGCAAGGAGGGACAAGTGAATCGAAATCATCCATCTTGTATCTCCTTTGGGGAGTGCGAAACCAGCAACCCGGCGTAATATCCTTTGCTTCTCTCTCTCTTTTTACCTGCCTAGCCGCGGGAGCCGGGCAGCGAGTTGTGACGGCAGTGAGAAGAGAGGGACCAGGTGCGCGAAAGCCGTTCGTACTGAGGATTAGGTTGGCCCCAAGGGTTTCATGGTTGTACAAGTCAAGTGCCCAAGTCAACATCCGGTCAACATCCGCCTAGGTTAGCCGAATTGATGTTTGCTGGACTGACGTCCTGAGGCTGGACAGATCTGCTCTGGAGTGTTTCTAGACCAAGTGGCCCCAACGAAGGACTGTCGCAATCTCGGCCAAATCCTGTTTGCACGTCACTGTAAGTGAAAAAGTTGGCTGCCAATGGTGCTAGACTGATTGGCAGCAGCAGAAGTACTGCAATAATACCGTCTAATTTACTTGGATAATAGCAGAGTGCCGTTAAGTCACCCTCCGGCAATTCCTCAGTGAACTTGGCTGCTTGGGGCCAGGACGGTCATCTGTCATAACCCTCTTCGCTAGCTCCGGCTCCGCTGAGCTTTGCCTGTTCCAAGGCTGGCGCCACTGCCTTTCGCCAAACCCCCTGGCCGTACCCCAGATGCGGTTGAAATCCCCGTCGCTAGAGAAAGTGGCGTCGTGTTTGAGACTCGACCAGCCACCCCCTTCTGGCCCTCTGGCTGTCTGGACTCCTTCCTTTTCCTTCCACTCCACAAACGGGTAGCGCTCGCTCTCTGGCCCTTCAGAGCCATCAGCAGCACAATCCACCTCTGCTGCCATTGTAGCTGATTTGGAGGGGGAGCAGAGCAAGAGCACGATTTGTCACGATGCGGGATGGGAGTCAGCCGGGGCGTACCGGTCACAGTAAGAGGCAAGCCGATGGCGATCGCATGCAGGCATGTTTGATATCTGTGAGAGAAGAGGGAAGATGAAGGGAAAAAGAGAAGAATGAGTCGGTCTCGAACTTCCTCGGGAATTGCAGGAAGAAGAGCAACTGAAACTAGCGGGATAGTAGGATTTCTGCTCACTTGGGGGCGATGAATACAGTAGAGCGGCTCGCCCTGTAGAGAGAGAGAGCGAATGCAGTGCCGGACTGTACAGTACCGTACCGTACGGTATTATACTGTGTGCTGAGGTCCAGTACTCGGGTATTTGTGTGGGCAGTACAGTGCACACAGTACGAAGGCGAGTAGCGAGGAAGGGCATCATTGGAGGGCCGGCAGTGAGAAGTTTGACAGGTTGTAGCGCAGCGCACCGAACCGTACAGCAAGCGTCGGAAGCGATGCAGGGCCCACTCCACTCGCTGCCAAGGCGAGCCCTCGGGTAGGCAAGGTACGCAGCAAGCAGCAGCCCCAAACGTTTGGTGATCGCCCTCCACTGCCGGGCAATTAAAGTGCTCTCTCCAGCAGAAGACGGTACGGTAAAACACATCGCCCAAACAATCCAGGCCCAGCACGGCAACGAGGACATGCGACCACACGCCGTGCTATCCCAATCCGACCTGTGTACGAGGCGGAAGAACCACAATACGACCGCTCCAGCGCGAATCTGTCATGGTCACGGTCCTGTGATATCGTTCCTGCGACGAACCATTACTCCCAACTGATGGCCCCGCGGCAACTGCGTCGTAGCGAGGCTCGGTCCAGTACCGGCACATAATACTACAGGCACATCGACATTTACAAGAGCCACTGTACTGTACCGTCTCGCACTCCTGTACAGAACTGCTACCGTCCGGTACGCACTGCTGTCTCGATCCACGCAGCCCAAACCGGAGCCCGCGCGCAGAGAAGGGAAATAAGAGGAACAAGCCAGCAACCCTAATCGAGTCGTGTCGCTCGGGTGAGGTACACGAAGGGGGTTTGTTCTGGGCCGGGACGGTATCAAAGTAATCTCAGGAACATGAGTGACCCAGCCAGTATCGAACGATGGCCTTACAGAGAGTATGGTACTCAGCTGGCACCCCAGAACCAGGGCGGATATGGAACCATGATAGCCGGCTCTTCTGTTCTGTTCTCCCTCTGCCGCTGTTCCTTTCTTCTCTTTCCTTCTGCGGAGGCCAACGGTCTCTGGGACTTCCTGTTATCCTTCCCGAGGGCCAGAGCGCGCCGGGGGTTGTGTGCATGTGTGTGCGCCTGAGAAAATGTATGTGTATATGTGTGTACGGTGTATACCACAGTATTTGTCCCTGCCCTTAGGTTGGTGCCCTCGACGGGAAGCAGATGGGCATCGGTCATCTTCCACATCGGGAGCGCGTGCGAGGAAGCCAGAGGAGGGATACAAACAGTGTGTGCACACAGTAAGCACGCCAGCTCTCTCAACGGTGACACAGACGTCGAACACAGACAACCCAGGATATCCGCCCACGGACTCCCATCGCCTCTGGCCCAAACAAGCCGGCAGAGGCACACACAGACTTGGACTGGCGTCACGTCGCCAGAAAACAGAGGGAGAGTCCAGCCACAGTTCCGGCGACCAGGGGGCTTTGGCGTGCCCCTGGTCCCCGGTCACCCCTGTGCCCCTGCTGGCCCCTACGACCGGCAGATCCCTGCCCTGCCACAACCACCATCCACACCACACCCCCTCAACCTCCATCCACGACGACGACGACGACAACGACCAGACCGCGGCCACTCACCAGTCCCGGCTGCCCAATGGCCACCCTGGGAAACAGCTCTCGAGGGGGCTCCTGGACCCTCTTCACTTCTTTCTCCTCCACCATCGATCTCATCTACCGTCCGCGCACCGCGCCTTACCCTCTAGGTTGATACCTTTTCCACAGTGCCAGTCCTTTATACCCTCCAGGATCGCGCTTCTTTGCTTTTCTCTTCCAGTCCTCTTAATTGTTCCTGTCGCCTTCTATCCTCGAGTCCTCATCCTAGAACCACCCCAGTCCCGCCCTGTGCTGTCCTGTTCGCCGCGTCCGATCCCCATCCCGTACCTGCCGAGTACAACGACTTTCCTGCACGGCCGTTCACTCCTTCACGGCCCAATTCCGACACGCTCATCTCTTGCTCACCTCGATCTCATCTCACTCGCACATCTCATCCTCTTATAACCATCCATATTCTTCTATATCTCTGCCTCCTCTCTTGGCCAAGAACGAAGAACGTCACCCAGACGCCAGCAATCCGCGCAGCAGCAAAGACCTCGGACACACCTGCCATTCCATCACAGCACTAACTGAACGTATACATGCTATAAAACCGATCATCTGCTATTAGTCCTCGGACTAGGGAAGAGAATCTCTACGGGAGCTGGCTTCCCGTTCACGCGCAATCTGCTTTTACGACGGGCCCCGATATAGATCTGAAACGTCCTTTTCTTTTTAAATCTCTCTGGCTAGTCGTCGGCTGTCTGGATCTCGCTCTCGCTCTTCACTTGCTCACGGTCACTCATATCAACACTACGCTCCCCACTGCCGCTTCCTCATCGCCACCGAACCCACCACGCTCCCTCTTTTCTCTTTCTTCTACCACGCACAATACCAACTTGTATCTCTCCAGGTCAACGGGGTTTTTTTTTACTTTCCAAATCACGAGTCATATTTAGGTGTCCTGGATAACATTACGTATATTGGGTTGGACAGCCCTACAATATATCTACACTTACTAGGTCCTCACCCGCCCCCACTACCACAAGGCTGTAGTACAAGGGAGAGTCTACACTCCTTCAGCTGCGTCGGGAGATCGAGCATTTTAGCCTACTAGCAACTATTATCATCAATTGTATCTGGTATGTATGATTCTATAGCATGCCTTGTCGTTGCGAAACTTGTTGGCCAGAAACACGTCACCGATGACTTCAGTGCATTGGGGACTGTGCCTTGACCTATCTTTGTGCACCCCTCAACGCAACCTCAGATGGGAGAGCATCACTAACAATTGCATTTGTAGCCATTTCTCCAACAACCGGAGGGCAGGTTCAACACAATGGGCGACACTTTTCCCGCGGATGCCAACCAGGCGCAACCGCTCGTCCACCAACAGACACCACAGACACCTTCCTTAATCCTCAACCCCAATAAGTTCCGTCGCGATTTCCCTCCTCGATCAGTGCCTTCAGTTACCATGAGCCCCAATGACGCCCCAATGAAGATGGAGTCCTTTGGCAATGCCATGTGGTCGGCACCAACTCCTCCTACCGTGCGCAAGCAACGTCCTGCAACGATACACGAGTCGGGCTTCTCATACTACCTGCCACAGGACTATACAGCATTATCATCGACCTGGGAGACTCCAACCACGACGATGCTTCAGATGCATGAGGAGATGGGTCATGCCTATCCGGGACAGGAACTGTATCCACCTTCGTCCATGAGCAACAGTGAGTAAACGCCCCAATCTTCCTCGCAGAGAGGCGCAAAGGAAAACCACGTACTAACGGATCATCCAGATGGCTGGACCACAAAGACTTGTGACGATGGTATGGATATGCATGGTCTGGACCACGAAATGCATCTTGGGCATGCCTACACCACAGATGAATCGATGCAGATACTCGATCTGAGGTACTCGACTCCTAATATGGATGACCACCATCTTGGCTTCGAGAACTCATTCAACTCTCGACGAATGTCCGGTTCTTCATTCACTTTATCTACGACCGGTCCTGTCTCAGAGATGATGTCCCATGAGGACTTCTCTGCAACCATGTCTGAAACCCAGTCATATACATCAGATTATCCTATGCGCTCGAACCGCAACTCACTCATGTCTTCCACCCAACTTTCGCCTGTCGCTTCACCAAGGATTGCCCCTCAACAGCGCCCAGAACTTGTACGAACCCAGAGTCGAGGACGTGCTTCTCCTTCGCCTCGTCCAAGTATGCGCTCTGCTCCCTACACTATTGATGCTACACGGACCAAGCGTTGGTCGACCGGATCATACGCCCTACCCAACCGTCGAGCATCTCCTTTTGTGTATCATCCTCATGAGGCCTTTGCAACCCTGCAGTCTCACCATTCGTCACCAACTCTACCACCAAACAACCCGATGCCTCTCGCTATGAATACTCTTCAATCCCAGCAGCCTCCATTTCTCCTATCTAGCAATGCTGGATTCCATCGAAATGCTATGCTGCTTCCATCACACAACTTCCCTGAGCCAACTCACTTTGAAAATCCACCTCCACTGCTGTCTCATGGTCTTTTCCGGATGCTTCAGAGCAATGCTGACCCGCAGTCCCTTCATACGCACTATGCTGAATTAAGTGACCCTCCGAACCTATATGCTTCACTTTCCGAAGATGCCTTGGACCCGCCGCCCGAAGACATGAGGCCAGAGGACCCGGACATGATCCCACACGAACAAGAACTGCGTTTCGATGGTGATCTCTACACACCTCGCTGGGTGCGTGGTCACGGCAACAAGCGTGAGGGATGGTGCGGAATTTGCAAGCCTGGAAGATGGCTGGTATTGAAGAATAGTGCTTTCTGGTATGATAAGAGCTTCACCCATGGTATCAGTGCCGCAACGGGGAGCCCATTCCAAGAGCCTCAGGAGACGAGGCGTATGGATGGAAATCCCGATGTCTGGGAAGGCTTATGCGGAAGCTGTGGAGAGTGGGTTGCATTGGTTAGCAGCAAGAAGAAGGGGACGACTTGGTTCCGACATGCATATAAGTGCCACACTCATCCTAAGATTAAAGATGCTCCCAAACGTCGCCGGGAGAGCTCTCATACCCGGGCAACCGGGACAGCTAATATAAATCAAACACCAACAAAATCAAAGGTGGATGTTCCCATGACGCCGCAAATGACACCCATTCCTTCAATGTCAAACACACCGACGCTAGACGGCGGTATCGTTCAACACAAAATGATCAGTCCTTTAGAGGGGTTATCCTCAATGATTTGATGTCTTTACTTTAGTTTTTTTCGGCTTCGAACCACTCATGCAACAATCATCTCGTTCTCATCTTTCTTAAAAACTTTCTCTTATCTCTTACTGTTTTGATGGATACATAAATACCGAAATCAAGAATGCAACGAAAACGCGACACATTTTTTATTCTTTTTGTTATCAAAAACCATTTTAGAAGGGGAGATACCAAGCAATGCAACGCAAATACGCTCTTTTTACGACCGATATAGGCGGGGAGGGGTTTTTAATACGGGATATTTTCGAAACCTCGATGGAATTCTGGGTATTATTGTTTTGATAAAGGAATAGGGATATTTGTGTATGTGTGAGTTCGACGGGACTGATGGGTGCAAGTGTGATTTTGATGAATTCACGAGGCGCAGAAAGAGAGGGATACACATTGGCTTTGAACCATTTTTTCTTACGCTCTTATTGTTCCGTCTTTTGCTTTTTTTTATTCCCAAACTTGCTATCCTGATGATGGCGTATGCACCGCAAGGTGTGAAAGAGGAGGGAAAATTACGATTGGGAGGGTAGATTTCCGTTTTTTGTGTATATGCTTCACTCTTATATTTTGATATATACTTTCTACATATGGACACCTTTTTTCCTATATATATTATACCAAGTTTGAGTTTAGATCACAGTAGCTAGTTGTAGCTGTCAAATGAAGATTAGTGTTTCTTTTTTACGAAAGAACAGATGCATGTCTATGTGAGTAGTGTGTGCCTATCCCAAGTGATGAGGAATTATCATCCTAGGCAGCACGATCTAAAGTTAGCAAGGCAGTTTTCGTATGAGGGGGAGGGGTAAAAAGATGAAACTTGGTGCTTATGTCTGTTGATCTATTTAGAGAGATGACCACATGCTGTGGGACGCCGGGTAAAGATGCCGTGTTACTATGTACCAGAAGAGTATTTATGTTCTCACATCTTACTCTGTTATGTCCGTATCGGGTAGTTAAGAGCCATTCGTGGGGTATGAGAGGTAGTGGGGTGAGGGGCGTTTGTACTCAACCTGGTTGCTCTCGATTTGATGGAGATGCTAGTATAATACAGTATCATAACATGCAGGTCAGGCAATCCCCGTGCGTAGGGGTGTTAATTGTGCTTGATGCTTGATGCTGGCGTTAGCCATGATGCGATAGCCTGCACTGTATTGTAGAGCACTATCGTTGAGCGCAGTTATTAGGTGCAAGCAGACTGGAAGACTGGAGGACGGGGTTTATCTTCTCTCTCGGAGTATTCCATAGGGCTGGACTAGAATAAATTATGAGTTGGGTTGAGTTGGGTTAGGCTGGAGTTCACTAAGGGATTTGAGGATCCGCTTCTTCTTCTTCTCCCCGTTATCTGTGAGGGGAAGTAGAACATGCGCTCTCCCAGCTGGGTTTCTTCGTTCTTGTGGTAGTTATGTGAAGAAAGCTTTCTCATAGGAGACAAGGGCAAATTCGCCCGGGAACGTAATTGAGGGGACTCTCTCTTCCTGGATGTGATGTGGTTTGCAGTCTAGTTTGGAGTCGGAGCTGCAACTCAATCCGCCCACTCCCTCCCCCCTGATATGGAAACGGACATGCCTTTCACTTCACATGTTGAAACTTCGTGTCGCTACCTCGACACCCCTTTACCCTATCTACTGCTAACGTAAATATATATAGAGCTCCCCTGCTTCGTAGTAGCGTTGACCAACTTGTGCACTTACGCCACTGCACTCTACATACTTGTCTTTTGTAATTGTAATTGTATTTGTTTGTCCCTATTGACCTCGGTTGACTGCGTCTCGTTGTAGCTTTCCGACACCCATGTTAGCATCACCCTCACTCCTAGCTATCACAAACTACTAGTTACTCCAACCTCCAATTCTCCAGAACACCCACAATTGAATGGACCTCTCGTAGAGGAGATCTGGTTTTAAGACTGATGTCTTCATTTTACTGAGTGAGATATAGATCCTGAGAGAGCATGTGTTGTGAGTTCAATTTGAAAAAGGGCTAGGTTATATTCCTGAGCGAGTATGAGTATCAATATTGGATAAGGGCGGGTTGTAATTGGAGATTTGTCATATGGCGCAAAGCTCTTGTGAGGGATGGGGTGGTGGTTACGAAAGTGAGACAAGAGTTGGAGGGGTGATTATGATTTGGTGAGAGTAAGCGGATGGCTGTTGGTGTTGGTGTTGGTGTTGGGTGATCGGAAGAAGAATGAGAGGGACGGGGCTGGGATTAGGATATTCTGATATGGGTTCGAGGCAGAGTGTAGGTGTACAGCAACAATATGAAAGCGCATTGATCTTGTTCGATAGCCGGGAATCAATCATGTAGAGAAATATTGATGGAGAAGTGCACAGTACTAGAAATAATTGAGGCTGATTGCAGGCAAATTGCAGAAATAGAAAGTCGTAGTCGCAACGAGCTGCGAAATTTGTCCCGCCGCACCCATGGCTAGCTGAAGCCGGAGATTGGATGCGCGTCCCTCTCTTCCCCTCCCCCTCCTTTTCAACCCATCCGATGCTCATCGTTCATCGCCCTTTGCCGCAGCCGGATCACGCAACGGCGTCTTGTCTCTTTGGCTTATCATTCACCAGAATACGGAAGATTATACGAAGAGCATGGCTGTTGGTGGTTGGTGGTTGTTGTATGACCTGAGGGGGAGCGAATAGAAGGAGCATTGCGCCATCTCAACTACGCAATACGGTATGCAGGAGAATGCGACACCGAGAGAGAAGAAAAAGGAGCAGTGCAGAGCAGAGTCTCATTGACCAATTCGCAACAATGTCCTGCGTCCGATGGTTCACCTCCAGATCTACGGTACGGAGTCTCCGCCCTACGCAGGTACAGGCTGGTGGTGCATGATCCAGGGCGAACCACAGCGGCCCCGGGACGGTTCCTATGTAAGATGACAGCAGCAGTCCCCGCACTTATTGCGGTGTACATCACCAGTTACACACATACGTGCTGGTTGTTTGTGGGTAACATGGGAAAGAGGAAAAGGAGTAAAGTCGGTGACGGGAATTGGCTGCGTTGATTCGTTGATCACGGCAATAGCAAATACTGCAATGTTATATTAATCAACTGCTGCTGATATAGGTGCTGTTAAGCAACTCTCTACTCCGTATCAGCTCGCACTTCCAGGCCGTGGCTTGCGCTTGCTCGCGTGGTGCTGACATAGAGCGACTCTCGCTCTCTCTTTTCTGACCTTAAGCCGTTGGTTCTAATTCATTCTAATTCTAGCCTCGTCTCATCTTGTCTCGCCTTGCGTTGGCCCTCTGGTGGATCTCAGGATCCTCTTGGTAGCCAACTGCTCTACTGTACTGTAACGGCGGACGCTGGGATGGATGACTCGTACTCTTCGCTTCGATCTGGATGATACACACCCCTCACCCTACAAAATCACTATTGGGCTCTGGTATCGCAACAGAATACGGCAATACAGTAATGATGGAGATGGTGGAGAATACTACCTTCCTCCACGGTGCAGTCGCCATCTGGCTCTGACTCGGAGACTACTTCAACCAACGCTGTATCTCTGCAGGCGGCGTGGGCTTGGCCGTGCCATTGACCTCATCTGCCTGCGCTCAGCGTTGCGCCTGCCTTGGTCCTGCCTGCCCTGCCTGCGGTGCGTTACCCTCAATTGGTTCCTGGTTGCTCCTAGCCGTGCTCCAACATCCTGGGAAATTGATTGATTGATTGATTGATTGATTCTCGTCTCATATCGTGTCTTCTTGGTCTCCCTCTCTCTTTTCTTGCCTTCAAACTCCCCTCCACTCTATCCAGGCAAATCGTTCTCGGGAATTCGAGCGGTGCTGCTGCTGTCCTTGCGCCTGTACTCACCCCCACTGGCAACTGCTGCCTTTGAAGCTGTGGGTGCATAACTCTCTATCGGATATCCCACCGGCGCTTGATCACAGGAAGTACAAGTACCAGTATATACACTCAAGCACGGCCAGCAAAGCAATCGCAATCATCCTTGATCTCATTTCCACGCCTTTGTACTTTTATCGGACAAAGCTCGTGGTGCCTGGGCTGCTGCTCCTCTTCATTCGCCCCGCCTTGAATTCCCGACCTGGATATTAGCTCTCCTAGCAAACGCATATCTCGTCCCCCACCAGCCCCGACGCATTTCGCAGATATCCATTATTTTTTATACATTGTCACAACTTTCGCTACATCCAATTATGATCGTGGCTCCACTCCCGAAATCCTGGGATGCCGCTTTGCTGCACCTGCAATAAAACGTCAGGTTTGTGTCTTCCTCCAATCTTCTTCTCCTTCTGTGTTCCCGCAACGGGGAACCTCGCCGTCTCGTACCTTGCAGCTGGCACGCACAACTCGTCGCTGCTTCGTCTTCTCCTCCGTCCCCGATCTGACCGTCTCTAGAATCGTCGATATCGCGGTCAACAACGTATGCTTACACACTCGGACCAAGAGCCCCGCCTATTCAGGCACCGTATATGCAAAGGCTTCGCTTTTTTTCTTCTGGTAGGCGGGCCAACTACAACCTCGTCCGCCCCGGCTCCCTGTTACTAACCTCCATTGCTTCTTCAGCAATTACTACCACCAGATGCCATTGCTCGGTCATGCCTTGAGAGATCTGTGTCCTCCGTCTAATTCAATCGTTGCTCCGCCATTCCCTCTCTCAATCATCCTCCTCTGCCCTTTCCATAGATGATCGACCTGCATACCGAATATTACGCCCGTCATTACATAACCCGTGCACAGGAGGGAGAAGGGTGCGGTCTGGAAGCAATCCGAGCTGGTGCACAACAAAAGTCTAGTTAAATAGGCACGGCGTGGGGAAGCAGATCTGCTTGCATTGTACTGCTAGGTGTGAGTGGTAGCCTTCATTTCTGCCATGAGTTGGGATCAACCGGTATACAGGTACGGACTTTGCAAGAGAATTTTAGGTCACCCCAAGATTATAATTATTTTTTTTCTTCTTTTCTTTCTTTCCTTCTCCTTCTTTTCAATAAAGCACCCATGGCTAATATCTCGACTCGCTCTAGCTTTGGGCATCCAAACGCTCAACCTCCGACCCCTACACAAACTCCGACTTCTGCCGTTTTCCAGAGCCCGACATTCGAGACTCCCAGGAACACGTCCTCCTTTGAAGACCGAAGCGGCTGGACACCACAATTCGCGGAGGAATACACCGTCTTTGGTACTACACCTGGACGCCTCATCAGCAGTCACCTTCCTTTGGTCGATATCGCGACCCCTAGGCCATCGACATCCTCTAGCCAGCCTCACCACTTTTCTGAAATCGACAACGAACTGTCCACCCATGTCCATCATCTCTCGCCGAACCCCAGTCTACCCCTTCCTCCTGTTGATCCGGCAAATCGGTTAGGCTCCTTCCCCGACCTTCACACCCGTACAAGACGTCATTTCAATGAAAGCTCGGTGAAGAAGTTAACGCCTGCTAAGCATAAGAAACATCTGGGCGAGGCTTTTACTGGCCAAACTGCCACCCCTCCACATTCAGCATCGAAAGGCACGAGGAGGAGAGTGTCAAGGGAGATCCCCGATACGATGCAACATGAATCTCAGGACGACCGCTTTGGCGGGTCCGGAATACACGATCAGACACCCTACATGATGTCGTTCACCACCACTACATCAGCCGACCTCTTTAGTTATCCTCTTACCGCACCAGCCGCTCCTATGTATGGGGACAACAGGAGCTTTTGGGATCCAGACACCAGCATGCGTGATATGAGCATGGATTTTGGCACAGTCGGGGCAGGCATGCTCAATGTTGGCTCTCACCGGTCCACTCACTCCTTCGATTGGGATAGAAGCGGATCCATGTATCAGGATCAGGGCAATGTCCATATGCCCCAGCAACAGGAACCACCCAAGCAGCAAAGATTGCTTGCTCCTAAGAGTGATACGCCCAGCACAAGCCTTCCAGCTTCTAGCACGCCTTTTCAGTATCACACAGCTGCAGTCTCCAGTGCGCCCTTTGTAGGGCTGGATTTTAACACCGCCGTCGATCCGTTACTTCTCTTCTCTCAAAGTAACACTGCTTCGAGAGCAGTGGCTTCGGAGTTTGAGGATGTAACTCTCCCTTCTACCAGCCAATCCATCGGCGGTCGAATCCAAGAGCCATATCAGCATCAGTTACGTGAATCACGGCGAGACATGGAGGAGCTCCGACGGTCTCGAAGTGCAAGAGAACGGGGGCCTGGATATCGAATCGATAGAGCATCAGCGAGTTCACCAGTGAAGAGTCCTGCACGTCCCGGCCTGCAACGAAGTATAAGTGACGGCCGCGGGAGAAGCGTGAAAGGTAATTGTTAGCTTTTATCGATTGTGAAAATAACTAATTGTGTATAAAAGGGCGGACACCTTCTCTTGGGGGAAGGATATCACCGGTGAAGAGCCAGCGCCTTGCAAGTCTTGCCTCGATACCAGAATCTCAGGTTTTGCGTCCACGGACTGAAGTGAAGTTTGTGATTGATTCAAAGGGCAAAGCGAGGGCTCATACTGTCACTGTGGATGATGAACCCAAGACAAGCAGAGCAGGACCTATGCCTGAAGTCCGGGAAGACTGGGAATCTCCTTCTCCTTACGAGTCTTCTTCGGATGAAGAAGCGATTATCATACCCAGCCGCAATACCTCATTTAGTCTTCCCCAGCCGAGGAAAGGCCCCAAACTCTCCAGGTTTGAGACAACCAATGTTATCAATGGCCATCGCAGATACAGTTTAAGTGCCAGCTCTTACACCCAATCCGAATCACCAGATCCACGTCCCTCGGGCCATGATGACTATGTAAGTGAAGCTGAAACCGTCGTGGAAGAGCAGACTACGCCATCTGGTGATGCAAAGCGGGAACTTCGAAAGGTCGTTGAGAACCGCAAAAAGGGGCAGATTGCTGCCTCAAATACTTATCATCACATCTATTCTTCGAACCCAAATACTCGAGGCGGATACCGTTATACATCATCAAGGAATATATCACCTTCTACCATTAGTGACCTAGATAGGGGCACGCCATCTAGTTCAAGGAGTGGCACAACAAGATGCGTCTGCAAGGGACCAGATAATGGTTCGTTCATGATTCAATGGTATGTTATTCATCATCACGCTTTCTGTGGCTCTCTGGCTAGAAATTAACATTTCACAGCGAGTCATGCGAAAACTGGCTCCATGCTGATTGTGTTGGCGTTGATCGACGTGCACTCCCTTCAGTATATATCTGTGCCTTCTGTGCTGAGACCCCAAATCTTCGTGGAGGCCGACGAAATAAAGAGCGACCCAGCCGCCGTCCGGCAGCTTCGCCATTAGCGCATAAATCATTTACCTCACTTCGATAACGTTATTACTTCGGAAGTTTTTATGAAACAATTTCAAGAGATACTCTTTAGGATACGTGTGAATTTCATGGTTCATTGGCATATGATCATTACGGCGGTAGTTATGAGAGTTTGGATACAATGGGGGAGGATTCATTTGGTTCCTTATGTTTTGCTCCAGATACCCTTCTTGTGTAGAATAACCAGAGCACAATGCATTTATGAAGTGAGGAAGTATGAGGAAAAGAAATGTAGTCATTACGTGGATCTATTTCATTTAAGAGTTAAACAAGAAAAAAATTCATGTCTATTTGGTACATATGCTTTATGTGTTGCAACACGTATATTTTGTATGTGGTGAAGAATAAGCAGTGGTTGTGACTTGGCAGGATTTGGGGAAAGGAGAAAAGGGGGGCGTTAGTGTGCCTCTAGCGCAGCCCTACTTCCACTGGGATCCTTACATTTCAGGTTTACATCGATACACCCCACTTGCCCACCATCACCGATTGCGGAGTGGAAGCTTAACGAGGTCGGAGCTCACCTTCCGATGCAGTATATCCTTCTCTAAAAACACTCAACTTCTGGAAGTTCTTTTTGCCCATTATTTTCAATATGGCAACTCACAATATTGTTGTCTTTGCTGGTGACCACTGTGGACCGGAGGTAAGTACTTTCCAATTCACAATCCCCAAGAGTCCAGGGCCAGTGCGGGGCAGTTCTAACGGGCAAGCTATTTAGGTCGTTGCGGAAGCATTGAAGGTGAGAACGAACCTATTTGCCAAGAAAGGCCACAACATAGTTGGATCCAAACCTAACTCATTGCTCAATTCCGCGTAGACCCTTAGAGTTGTTGAAGCTGCTCGTCCAAGCGCAGGAAAATTCAACTTCCAGGAACATTTACTTGGAGGTGTAAGTTCAGCTCCTTCTCTCTGTTGAAAATCTCTTAGCCCAAACCAACACATAACTCAAATCTTACTTTTTGACAGGCTTCCATTGATGCGACGGGTGAGCCACTCACCACCAAAGCTCTCGAGGCAGCAAAAGCCGCAGATGCGGTCCTCCTAGGCGCAATCGGTGGTCCCAAATGGGGCACTGGCGCAGTTCGACCCGAGCAGGGTATTCTCGCTCTTCGCAAGGAGATGGCAACATACGGAAACTTGCGACCATGTAATTTCGCCTCTGAGTCCCTGGTCGACATCTCTCCCCTGAAAGCAGACGTCTGCCGTGGCACAGACTTCAACATCATCCGAGAGCTCACGGGCGGTATCTACTTTGGCGAACGGAAAGAAGACACTGGTGATGGAAAGGCGTGGGATACGGAGCCCTACAGCCGCGAGGAAATCCAGAGGATTACTAGACTTGCTGCGCACCTGGCGCTGCAGCACGATCCACCGCTGCCAGTGTGGAGTTTAGATAAGGCGAATGTGCTTGCGACGAGTCGGTTGTGGAGGAAGACGGTCACGGAGACGATGCAGAAGGAGTTCCCGCAGATTAAGCTGGGACATCACCTCATTGACAGTGCGGCCATGTTGATGGTCAAGAACCCGAGAGCATTGAATGGAATTGTAGTGACGAGTAACCTGTTTGGTGATATTATCAGTGACGAAGCGAGTGTTATTCCCGGAAGTATTGGACTGCTGCCGTCGGCCAGTTTAAGTGGTGTGCCGGATGGGAAGACAAAGTGCAATGGAATTTACGAACCTATTCATGGTGAGTTATCATCCTATGGCATATTACCTTTCTTCATTTCTGACAATAGCTTCAGGTTCCGCACCAGATATCTCCGGCCAGGGAATTGTAAATCCCGTCGGAACTATTCTCTCTGTCGCAATGATGTTGAGGTACTCTCTGAATCTCCCTGAGGAAGCAAAAGCAGTGGAAGAGGCTGTCAGAAGAACCATCGAAAACGGCGTCAGGACGAAGGATATTGGTGGTAGCAACAGCACTTCCGAGGTCGGAGATGCCATTGTGAAGGAGTTGGAGAAAGTGTTAAAGGAGCTCAAGTAAAAGAGACCAGGATATACCTATCCACGTGTATCCGGTCCAGAAAATTTCTTGGATTTGCTAGAGAATGAGACGTAGGATGTCTTGAAAAAGAGCTTTCTACAAGTTCATGGTGTCCGTAGAGGACAGGATGAAGTTTTATCTAGCTAACTAACAGATCAAAATAGAATGAACTGGGACGTAGTACAAAATTTATCATAATTTAAATATTCAATCCTTGATTATTATCTTCCTGTTTACTCAGAGTACACGTTTTGTAAAGGCTAGGTTTATGATTATATGTGCTCCTTATACATGAAAACCCAATTTCTCTTTTTGTTTGGTCCCAGTAGAATATAATTCGAACTCGTTATTCGCTGTGTCTCTTGGACTAATAGGCATGCGTGCACGGTCTATACATTGTGTATGTATTTCAAGATCAAGAAAATTTACTCTCGCTCATCTCATATTCAAGGTGTACAATGTACTAAAAAGTCCAAGAATAGTAATGAGAAACCAGTGATAATACCAAAGGTATCAAATCAAACCAAATCAAGTCAAATCAGCATTTTGTATGTGACGAGAAATGTATTTGTCGAATCATTTTGTTCCAAATTCTTATTAGCAACGTTTCCTAATATCTCAGTTCGGTCGAAAACTCCCCCAGGTCAGAACTTTCTATAACTCTTGTCCTCTTATCTCGATAATGGCTATAGACCTGGTGACACTCTTACAAGGTTTGTATGATGGAACCAAGATATAAATGAAACTAAAATGTTATATTAGATCAAGCCAAGTTTCTATCCCATTATCTAAATACCCTACTGTACAACACTCTATTGCCAATCCTCAGCTCTAATTACCAATTAGTTTGCTAGAGCCGTCACCCTGATCTTGAATAGAAGCCAATACCGAAAATTTTTTTGTGTGCGCAAATAAGTGATTAAAACAGAACGCATAGGCTATCGAACGACTTCATTACTCGCGTGCTTTCGAAACCATGCAGAATTACATTCCTTGCCTGGAGGTAAGCAGGCTCAACACAATTAGGCAGCTTAGAAGACAGCGAGGAAAGCCATGGCACCAACAGCAGCAAGAGCCATCGGCTTGTTGGTACCAGCACCATTTCCAGTGACCTCAGCTGGGGCAGCTGGAGTTGAGGATGCTGGTGGAGGAGCTGGAGCACTGGTTTGGATGGTGATGGGGGTCTTTGTGGTGACTGGAACAGTGTGCTGGGTGGTGCAGGTGACGGTATTAACCTCGGTAACAGTGTTCACAATAGTAGATCCTTCCTTGATCGTGGTGTAGCAGACCTCAGTAGCGCTAGTTGTGGTGTAAACTTCTGTGGTCACAAACTCAGTAGTAATAGCTGTCTGATAGATGGTCTTTGGCTTCTCGACAACGACGAGAGAAGTGCTGGTGTGAATGACAGTGATGGTAGTACCCCCCTCAGTCTTGATTTCAGTGACAGGGCAGTAATCAGTGCTGGTCTCATACACAACCGTCTCAATTCTGGAAGCCAGTTAGTAAAATAATTTCTCTGCGTTCCAAATGTATCCGTGGATTACTCACGCAGTGGTGACTGGTGGAAGGGTAGCAACCAAGGTGATGATGGTGGGTACAACGGTCTCAATAGTCTTGGTAGTGGTGTAAGTCTTGGTGCAGACAGTGCCGGACTCAGTCCTATTTAGAGTATTAGGCGTGGTCACGTTTAATTGTCGGCATTCAATACATACACAACTGTAGTAACTGGGCAGACTGTAGTGAAGGTAGTAGTGCACTCAGTTGTAGTGGCCTCGTACACAGTAGGAGCAACGGTAGTCTCGTAGACTGTTGTAGGAATGACGGTCTCCACGGTCTTAGTAGTGGTATAGGTCTTTGTGCAAATCGTACCAGACTCGGTGCTATTGTAATCGTTAGACTTGTATGCAACGGATAGCAATCCCAGAATACTCACACAACAGTGGTAACTGGGCAGACAGTTGTGTAGGAGGTGGTGACCTCAGTGGTCGTCGCTACTGGAGGTGGAGCGGTATTGAGTACGGCGGTAACAGGTGGAGGAGAATGGTGGCCACCACATCCACCAACGCAGCTGGTGATGGTGATAACAGAGGTTGTAATTGCGGTGACTACAGACGTGATACCTGCACTGTACATGGTGGAAGTAATAGGGCACACAGTTGTTGTCGTATATGTGGTCATCGTAATGGTTGTATCATTCCAGCGAGGCATAAGGCCTGAAGCAACGGCAGACGAGGCCAGAGCCAACAAAGTAAAAACTCCCTTCATCTTGAATATTTTTGGATAATGCTAGCGAGAGGAAGATAGCTGAAAATTATAAGCAGATAGTGAATGTCTTAAAGAAGCGAAAGTAGAAGTAACCGTAACGAAAGAGTTACTTGTGACTCGAAAGAGATCAAAGAGTAAAGACAATCTAGCGAAGGATGCTTCGAGTGCGGAATGAAGATCCAACGGCGGAGAGAATGACTCTTTTTAAGTGAGGAAGGAAATGAGAATAGAACTATCTCTATGGTGATTGAAGTGACTGTGCAGACCAGGATGGGGTTTTGTTCTTACAGCTGCATCGTGTCCGGTAACAGCCCAGCATGGATCTTCAGAATGCACGGCCATCGCTGGGATCTGACCGTAAACTGTTCTTCAATTGTTCTCTCTATGAATAACTTACCGGTACCATTGAGCAAAAAAAAGAGGTTGCAAAAATCTGTGCTAGCAATTTCCGCCTTGGTTAGTCCAAGTTCTCCTGGACATGTCTCAGATGTTCTGCTAAAGCTATACCACATCTTATTTGCTATTGCAGTCACGCCAGCAGCTGGTTGCTAATAAAAAACTTACATAAAGTTCAGACTCTGGCGAGATCACTTTCAGGGGGAGTGAGATGGTGGCACAAGTCTGCAACGGTCGAGGATGTCGAAAAGAGGGAGTGGAGGGCCTAGTATCTTGTATCTTGTACCTAAAGGAATCTTATAAGCTGGCCACTTGACTACTTTGTCACTATGGCATGGCCATAGGTGTGAGCCTCTCAGGAGCAATGCCCTCGGTGCATATTAATGAGGCAGAACCTTTCAGTTGATTGGAGATTAACGCGGTTCTATGATATTAACCTTAATCCGAGATTCAACAAGCAAAAGCCACATGCGCTTGTCGTATTTTGAAATTGCAAATAAAGAAAAGGGTACAGTCAGAACTGTAATTTCGATTGAGTGTCAGAGATGCAAGAGATAGTACATTCTCTCTTTCATATTTTGATTTGACAGCGGAAATGCAAGAAGCGCAGAATCTGGCTGGCCAAGACATTAAAACTTGGTCCTGTCCCACCATGCGTGAGAAGCAGCCGAAGACGGACCAATCTCTACAGATGGTTTCAAAGGCACTGCTCTAGGGCTGTGAGACACCATTGATCTTCAACCACTCGGAAAACTCATACAGCATGTTTTGCGTCGTTGAAGATATGGTTGGGGTGTAGAACTGGAAATGAGCATACTCGAAGGAACATGAAAGCGGACACATCATCATAACAAGAGGTCTTCACTCGTTATAGTGACGTAAGGAGAAAGATTCTGAGTAATAGCAACTGTAAGGTCTAAAAACGAGGCGGGATGTGAGTAATAATCATCAGCGTTACTTTGATTCTGCTGAAGAAAGTTTTTCGAGGCGGTGGGGAGCTGAATAGAGATTCTCAATTGTTCCGAGTACCTGATCCCGTGGAGGAGCCGAGGGATGAGCTTATTGCTATGTTTTCTTTTTACTGCTTCTCTTTCTGGTGGCGTCTCTGACGGTGTCTGATGTCTCGGTCAACTGAAGAGAAATGCACTAGGAGAGTGCCTCCGTCTAGCGACCCTGCCATAGGCTGGCGGGCGGGCTCCACGCGGGTCGATCTGGCGCCGATCTGGCGCTCACGCCCCCACAATTAGCTCACATCACTGCACAAAGCTTACCGATCCGGTGCTCAGATCTGCTTTACCTGGCACGACTTCCTCCTCTGCTACCAGCTGCCAACTGCCCGGCTTCCTTGCGTACTGCGCGATAATATGATGCTGCTATTGTCGTTGCCATGGTAACTGTGGTCATGCTCTCGGTTTGTTGTTATTTTAGCGCAGCAAGGTTTTTTTCACCATCAGAACTTTATCAAGCCTTTTTCATCTACACGCTTAACCAAGCCTGAATTATCATGGGTCGGGAGGGAAAGGGGTGCGCGTCTTGACCCAATCTCTCCTGGTTAGGTTTAGAATCCGGCTTTTTGACTGGGGCATGGAAGCTTGACAAGATGAATATCATCTGTCCAAAGACCCAGGGATATTTGTTGTGTTGGAATGCAGTGCACTCCTCGTAGATAAAATTGCCTCCATACTACATTGTAATAGTATATCATACAGTTGGATTAGCGTCACAGGTGGAATCTTGGATCTGGTTGGAGCGTTAGGTGTACAAATCTCTTATTCATCAATCGTCGTCCTCATCGGATCCACTATCCCAACCTTCTTCGTATGCTTCTGCTATCACTGCAAGTGAGTTATTTAGGGCCTCTCTCTCATCAACACTGATTGCTCTGTTTACTACATTTTGCAGGCTTTTTAGTCGGTAAGATACTGATGTATCGGTAGTAAGTGAGGTACAGACTGATATTACATTCGAAGAGGTACCAGAAGGTGCCTGAGAATAGATGGGGGGAAAGCTATCCAAAAGTGGAAAGGACAAGGCTGTCAATGTTCTGCATGACGCTAGAGGTTAGCAAATATAAACCCGGAATCGAGAGAAAAGATGAAAGCCGTAAAATAGAGCTCATATCGTGCGCGAATACAGCTAGTATTTATAATGTTGTCAGGCTTACCTTGAAATCATCGGCTGACCAGCCGCTCTTCTCCTTGCCCGTCTTAATCCCTCATCAACATCACTTATTTTACTATCCTGTTCATACTCTACGCCACGATAGTTCTCTGCTTGGCCGAAAACATGGGTTCGTCGGAAAGATCGGCGCCCTTGAGAATATGTCGGAAAGAGTTCCATGTCGAATATATTTGGATCTTCTGATTCTTGATCATCTTCGACTTCTGACTCATTACCATGGTGGATTCTCGGGTCTAGGCCTTGAGAAGCCGTGTCTGATCCATTCTCCAGTTTTATCTGAGAAGGAGGATTATGATGAACGCTCATCCGTAACTTAGCTATGTTCTGATTACCGTTGATGTTTAAAGCATTGATCATATCATCTAATGTTTGACGCAATCCTTGTTGTGGTTTAAACCTCGAAGGTAATGTCACGCTTTCAACTGCTGTGCTAAGCAGGCCTGATACGTGCCATTGGGATTTGGGATCCAAGCTAACATAGCTTGGTAGTCTGGATGGAAGAGTAATAGGGAGAAAGAGCGATGTCTGCGAAGATATTTCCGATAAACATCTAGCGGTATTCGATTGTTTGAGTATCTGTTTTTGCTGGCAAGAAGTTAGAGATGGTTTATATCATACGAAAGAATGTTAGTAGCATACCACTGGGGTTCCCTCTAGGCTGTCTTCAACTCCCCAACACCATATTGTCGTCTTACCATATTCATCCCTCAGACGATCTATGTAACTAGAAGCAAAACCACCCCACGCATCGTCAATTCCGGCGATTACTTGGATACCTTGCATCTGATCTGCTTCTTCGGCAAAGAATCTCAAGTCTCGATCCAATAACTCATGCTCTTTATCGAGTGAATCAAAGAGCTCTTTTCCAACATCCCAGCGTTCAAAGGGCATGACCCTGGAATTGAGGTCATAGTCATTGAGCTGTACAATGGATCTCGGATGAAAATAAATACGGTTAAAATCCGACCAGTATCTCACTGACTGTGGGGTGAGCTGTGGAGGCTCAACACCATCCTCTAAGCTGCGCTGGTAGGCATGCTGTTGAATAGCTTCCTGTCGTTGAACAGCAGACGGTCCATTCCTGACACGCAGCGTGAGATAACATCGGATAGACATTTAGAAATTGTAGCTTACCATAACCCATCTGGGTTGATAGGCTCATCTATCTCGTATAGAGCATTGATCTTTTTGAGAGAGCCAAAGCCACCTTTAAGATCATAAATCAAAGTCCTTGGAGTGAATGTCTCAGTCCCGTCAGCACCTATTCCCGGCCTGAAGTGTATATCATGATCAACCAAGGAATCCTTATCTGGAGAATATGTGAAATAGGATTCCTGTAGAGAAGTGTTATTAGGATGAAAAGAAAAACGAGTTTCTGGGTCTCACTTGAGCATTCCAAAAATGAGTGGCCAGATAGTTGCTTTTCTGGCCAAGTTGGAGAGTAATTATCTCATGCATGACTGTTTGGAAATGGGGATGTCTCTCCGGATCCCGTAGCTTAATACCGTATTACCTTAAGAGCTCTCACCACGTTGTGAAGCTGTCTCTAAGAAGCAGCTCTTATGGATGCGGCTGGCTCTTTTCTAGAATAACTGCAAACCGATAACAACGCCAGATCCAAGTATAGCCATAATCGCGATCAAACTTCTTTGAGATGTGCGGGTGGAAATAGATCAAGCCTTTTGCTTTGCTTCCTTAGGTCGCAAGTAGTATCAGGTAAGCAAGGTTAGAATGTGGGGCACGCATGTGGCAGGCGCCTCCCTTCCCTTTTAGGCAACCTGCTACCAAAGGTGAAGCAGATCACGTCAACGATGACCGCCTCGGTTGCCATTACCTTTGTATTTCTCCAGCACAGAATTCTCCAGATTCAAACCTCAATTTTTACAGTCACCATACTAGTTGGACACTTCCACCTATCACTTTCTCATTATTTTCTCGCAGAAAAACTTACCATCATGAGCTTGCAACAAGAGCTCGAAGCTTGGAAGTCTCCAAAGGCTCTCCATGTTGACCCAGTTCCACAGATTGGATCCCTTGCTCCGTTATCATCGAAGTTGTCACTGCCAGATCCAAATGGAAAACCAATTATGGTCACATTTCTTCGCCATTGTGGCTGTCAGTGTAAGCCATCCTAGCTCTAGCTCACCAAGCACCTAGTACTTGTAGCTTCCTTCCAACCTTAACTTGATATATACTCACACAAAAGCCTGTTACAGTTGCAGAGAAGACTTTCCATCAATTTCGGGACTTTGCAGGCGACCACAAAGACGTCAACTTCATTGCAATATCCCATTCCTCCCAGGAAGCAACTGACAATTGGGTCGCTGTCATCGGCGGCGAATGGGACGTCACAGTCATCGTAGACACAGAGCGAGAACTGTACGCACAATGGGGACTGGGTACCTCAAGCACTTGGCATCTCATTAATCCCTGGAGTGTGTCGTCTTGGTATAATTTGGGTACTAAGGAAGGTATATGGAATCGACCTACCGAGAGTGGGAATAAGTGGCAAACAGCAGGAAGTTTTGCAGTTGACGCTCAGGGTGTGATCCAGTGGGTGAAGGTTGCGAAGACCGCGGATGATATACCTGATTTTGCAGAAGGTCTGAGAGCACTGGGAATTGAGGATCGCAAAGCTCACAAGTCAGGCAAATAAGTCTTAACTTATGAAATATCAGCAATTGCGGAGATATTCTGGGAATGGCGTTAGAACGGAAATTGCTTGGGAATTGCCAGTTCATAATGGAACTAAAAGAGTTCTAGTGTTTCTTGGTCATGGATGGTTACGGATGGCGTTCTAAAGGTATCGGTGTGAGATAGTCGGTGTGCAAAAGTTCTGATACATCAGGACGAACACCCTCCAATTGTGACTCTTTCTATAAATTATCAGACCTACCATAATTAAATTCTCAACCCCCAGGGACAAAAGGGACACAGTTAAAACGTCAAATCAATGCTTTTGCTCCTTATGGTTATAAATACATAGCGCAAGGCAAACACGGCACAATGGCGCATCATCCCGATCCTCATGGCATTCAGCCTCCCAGTTAACGCCATGCCTCCCCGTCCCATCATTTCTCATCTTCACATTAAGAGATGTAGAAAATTTCCATACCGCAACCCCCAAGAAAAAAAGTGGAGCTAAATCATACAAAGAATGCAAATCGTCCTGTAGAAACCGAAAAGCCATGAAACTAGCATAAACATAGTGCAGACAACAAGTCTGCCGGAAGAGCAAGTATGAAAGAACAGAGATAGCGTCAAATCATCACTGAACAATCTTCATGCGTGGCTATTGAGAGCGCTTGCTACGGGGAGTCCACTACCAACAGGGGCATGGTAAGATCCAATGCTTTGAAATCCTCTGCATAAAGATTAGCAAATAGAATATTTAAAACAAAACCATTTTAACACTAACCTCGTGAGATCAAATCCCTGGTCTTCCTCTTCCAAATCATCGACACCGGGAATCTCAGATTTGACGGGATTTCCGCTTCTTGATGGACTGCCGGCGGCTGACCTTCGATCGGAAGGCGGTGGGCTACTGCTTAATGGGGCAGGACCGGAGCGCTTTATTGGGCTTATATCAAACGAAGCTCCTTTCAATGGTGTACTTCCAATATCGGCATATTTCCAGAAAGGCGCTGGAGAGCTAGTTGGCATATGTTGACTTGGTCGCTGTGCTGTGCTTGGAGGAGCAAGGCGCGGGTGGACACGATGAGGAGCAGGTGTGACGAAAGAGCTACCCTCTTCTTGCAAGTAAGAGGACGAGAGGACTGGCGGTGATCCCGGGATATTATCTGAGAGTCCATATGTGCTGTTCTGAGATCGTCGATGTCGAGGTAGAGGACTCCCATCTCCAGGAAGATTGTCTTGCAGAACTGGACGTTGAGCAGGTCGATCTGGGGTGAATTGAACAGTTGAATTGAAGGAACTTAAAGCGGGTGAACCAGCCGGAGAGGATGGCTTTGGTTTTTGCGCCGAACCACCTTCTCCAGCAGCATCCCTTGGGGCTCGAGAAAGGTAGCCTAAATTACCCGGTGATCCTGGACCAGTAGAACCTCGATGGCCGCCTCGACCACCTCGTACACAGTTCTTTGCCATCTCCTCGCGAGCCTCCGGTACGATGCACCATTTCATGCCTTTACCTGGTTCGTCTGAACTGCGGGCAATCTTGTGAAATGCTTTATTTAGCGAGAGGTTATGACGGATAGAATTCTGGCGGTTGTTTAGCATGACACAACGCTCCCAAGGAGAAAATGCACCTACCTGCCATCCTCCTCCATGTTGGTGTCTATAATAGGCGTATTTATCCATGATATAATTGTATATACCATTTAGGTTTAGCTTCTCATCCTCAGCGTCTAGAATTGCCTGGCTGATCATCTGTGCATAGCTGTAGGCAGGCTTGATATGTTGATTGGAATCTAAACTCAAATCAACGTCGTCAGCGTTCATGAGAATGGTGCCTCCACTGGCGTAGTTGGGAGATTTTCCAGCAGAGAAAGGTACTCTAGGGTTAGTGCTAGGAGGGGTTCCCGGCCGTTTGTAATCAGGTGGTGCTGGCGCAATTGGTAAAGGGCCAGGTAAAGCACTCTGTCCACGCGTTGTAGCTTGTGTAGAGGAAGAACGAGGTTCGTTGGCGGTGGATGGTCGTTGTCTCTGATCTGGTATCTCCTCGTTATCACTCCGAACAAGACCAGCTCTTTGAAGATATCTCCTGTGGATCTGAACACTCCCATCAACCTCAGGAAGAACAAACATCATTTCGACCCCTCCAATCTCAATGACTCTACCGCTGACCAAGACCTGCTGCTCCCCACGACGTAGCATATTGCCATCAATCCTAACACCATTACGGCCGTTTACGATAATGTTCCATCGTGCTGAATCTGTATCGAAAAATATCTCAGCGTGTAACCGAGAAATCATTTTGCTAGGCCCCAAGTCGACATGAATTCTACTCTCACTGTCCGGGGCATCCGGAGAAAAATCATCTGTGTGAGTATCCTTATGCATAACATCAGACGCACCCGAGCCTTCTGGGGGTCGCCCAATATTATTCCTGAGTTTCTTGATATAGAAGGTCCAGTCCTGCCCAGCTAGCTTTGCAAATGCCTGGACACCATCCTTGCTATGTTTCTCGTGGAGCGCATTCGCGTGGTCCCGGCTGGCCTGTACGAATTGATCCGGCATACTAAGGTACGGAACAACTGCACTGATTAACTCCTGATCATCCATATGAATCCCGGCTCTATCAAGTGGAAGCTTAGGCATCTCTTGGTGCGGCCTATGCAAAGGTTCATCGGCCTTGATATTCTGTTAGTCTCTTTAGTCTGACCTTACCATGGGCATATGAACGCAAAACCCAGGACTCAAATACCTTCTTTCTTCTCTTCATAGGCCGAGTTGGAGACGAGTCCGGTAGTTCAGCCTCTTCCGGCTCGCTCTTCACAACTTCGCGCCGGGCCCGCTGGGACCGCTTTGATGAGAGTGGCATGTTCGCGTTTGCGATCCGTTAATGGAAAGAGCCTGCGCAAATCCGCTGTATTCGTCGAATTCGGGATCTGGATGCGATCAGTGACTGATTGAGAGCAGTGAGGGGACGTAACGCGGCTGGGATGACAGATTGCAGAACAACCGTTGCTAGGTGGCATGAACCAACCTCGATAAGGAGCTAAGAGGGGCCAAATGTCCCCTCTCAATGTAGCGGTGATGATGTCACCAATATTTCTGTTACAGCTGGCGTTGCGGTTGCTGTCGACGTTGTTGACTGGGTACCAAAGTATGTGGAGTTCTGCTGATTGTTCGCGATTACGGAAGTGGTCGTCACGCGCAAACCGCGTCGAGACGTGGGAACGAACGTTTTGTGCGTCCCTCGTGGCGTCAGTCGTTGGGAGCGGGTCCGTACGATAGTATGTAATCAATGTTTGGAGCGCAAATCCCAGGTGAGTTATAGGAAGCCTCCGTTGGAATGCGACGATTGAAGTGTGTAGTTTGGAGATTTCAAAGTTTTGCCCCCGCGGGCTGGACATTTAGAAAGTGAAAGATCTGGTGGGATGGCTTCTGATTGGTCCATCGTCAAAGGGAGTCAATAAGATCTTTGACAACCGAGCTCCCACAAGATTCCTTACACGACGACATCATTACTATAACATAACGGGTGAGGGGCCGAAAAAAGAGGCATTGTTAGAGAATATATTCAGAAACAATTGTCTTGGCGGTATTGGGCGCGAATAATCCAGATACACTGAATAAATGCGTTTGTTTACCTTTGTAAAGGTCCTGACCAGTCTCGTGTCTGAAAATAGAAGTACCCGAAACAGGTGACGAAATACCACGTCCAGATATCTTATCTCAGATAAGGAATGTGTCTGATAGGCAATGGACGTGCGGTTTTGGCAGCAAATATTTCGCCGCTTGAAGTTGAGGTCTGTTTGTTGCACGTGAACCTCCCAAGTTACGCGTACTGATATATGCTGAGATGGACTCGAAACTACTGTTAAAACCTCTAGATAGTCAAAGAATGCATCTCCTAAGCTCTTGGCTCATACTGTAGGATTAACATGCTCGTTGCCCCATTCCATGTAGTTATGAATAGAAACGTGACGAGTCTAGCTGCCCTGACGTAATAGGGACAGACCCCTTAGAAGGACTGAGAGCAGATCACAATTTGTTGCGGTAGCACCACTCTGTTCTGCGCAAAACGAAATATTCTCTTACCCAGTCAATTCACCGCTTCTGCAGCAAACGGAAAAAGGATTCCTTTCTATGTGTCATTGACACTTAGGATGTCGACAAACATACTGCTGGCATATCACTTGCAGAGGAAAAGAAAAAGAGAATCAAGCGAAGCAAGACTTGCCAAATCAAGTCCTGCCTCCGACGCTTGTACGGGCATCGTTCTTTGTACGATACGGACCGAGTGTACAAGACCCTCTCGTCCGTCGGTGACCGGCTTCGAGACCGATCCTCGGGCCGGTATAGATGGTGACAAGCCGAGTGGGTACTTCAGTACTTCTTGGATGGAGACATAGAGGTGGATATCATGAAAGCGCCGAGATTGTGAGAACATACGACGGTGACGACTTCAATGGCTTATTGACTGGGAAGTACCAGCAACGTACTGGAGTGTACTACGGATTGTATGAGAAGCTCGCGTCTCCTCATCGGCGGCGGAATCAACAAGACGAATTCAGCTCGGCCCGGCAAACGAGGGGTTTTGGAGGGGTAAAAGAAGAGAAGATGGGGGATATTGCGATGCATAATAATTACCGCAAGTGTTGAGTTCTGCGAATCTGGTGAGATACGGCATAGCTTGCGATAACAGAAGAATGGAGGAGATCTTTTTTTTCGGCCAGTCCGATATCATGGGTAACGAGGTCGCGTCTGTTAGTGACTGCAAAACTGCTAATTTACTGACCTGCAGCGGACAGGGATAAGGCTGGAATTTCTAGAAAGGATTAGACCTTTCAATCCGAAACTTGGAGACGTTAGAAGCTAGAAGGGGAGATCAATTAGCTCAAGGTCATACCCTTTTTGACCCACTTGCTTGCAGCGGAGGTTGCTCAGTACTGCACTGCACCTCTCACCGCAAGAACAGGCCCTGACGGTCTCAACCAAGCAACCACTGCTGGCTGGCTGTCAGGAACTTATTTGAGTGCTGATATGGCTGGCGGGGCCTTCCATCAGTTGGCCATGATCCAGGTTCTTCATGCGTAAGATGCGTGAAGGTGCGCAACAATGTAGCATTCGCAGATACGGTAGATAGAGATTCCCCAAATTCCGGAGTTGGGTCGTCCTGAACAGGTTTAATAAGCATAAGTAGCCCACAGAGATGGGCTTTGCTTGGGTGCGAGGGCCCTAAGACGGAGGGAGGTCGTAACGGCGAGTAACCAGAAGCTGTCCCATAATTACCGTACTGCAACACTGCATCACTGCGGCGCCTCCATCTCCATACCGCGCGAGACGCCAGGAGAGGAACTGCCCCTGGGGACCGGTGTTCAAGCGCCGGCATTCAGGCGCCGCAGAACAACTGTATATACACTATTTGCACCGTACTGTGTAACGAGGGCGTAAAACTTACGGAGCCACGCGCTAGCTGTTGGATTGAAAAGAGCCATCTATTGCCGTGCTGCCCGTCTTCTCCCTCGAGAACTGCCCCAACCCAACCAAAACATCACGGTACCGTAGCTGAAATTGAGCCAGCGTTTCGATGTGCAAACTCTGCCGATCCAATTGGCCTCTTCAACTCCCGTTATAAGTATCGTGCAAGCGCTATGGCGGACTATGCTGTGCTCCGCGCGGGTCCTTCATCATCAGCGTCCAAACAGGCACGGGCAAGCTCGCTCATGTAGGTATTTCCGTACGAGGAACTGGTTGCTCGCAACCAGACTCTCAGCGGGGCGCGCGAAATCGGACGGATGTACAGAAGCAACTGCAAGTACGGAGATACATTACTCAACTGAGCCTGTCTCTCCAGGATCCCCAAGGGCCCTGAGTTGCGCGGATCAAAGCCCGGGAGCTAGGGTTCTGGCACCGGTGTTGTGTCAAAAAACTACTCGAGACCTCTTTGGAGCAGTTGCGATGGGCCACGGCCGCGGGCTGCGCAAAAAGGGCACCATTTGAGGCAGAACCTCCAACTTGCTAGACGTAAGTAAACTGTACTTTCTAGCTAAGTCCACCAACCCCCTAGGCTATATTAGACAACGCCTAAGACCCTCCCATTGGCCCGTCCGACCCAAGAGATGCAAGCCCGTTTAATAGTGGGCACTGAGGGGTTTGGCGGCGGGATTCGCTCTGCTTTAATTCGGAACGATACCGTATGTCACTAAGCGGTGATCCCCCTCCAGCCATGTTGACGAAGATGCGATGCGCTGTTCGAGTCCTGAAGCATTGAAGCATCATTGATCATTGCCATGGAGGACCATTACCTCCGCATCTCGTCTCGTTCTCACTGTCCTCGTTGCAACCTTTTCCAAGCCCCAAGTATCAGGTCCCTGGCACATCTGCCGGGTTTGACAGCACTGCTCCAGGGCGGAATCGAAGCTGGATGGCTGGATGGCAGGATGGCAGATGGGGAACGCACGTCAGAACTCGCGTGCACATCTGGAGACCCCCAAAGACGGCTGGCACATCTCGGTCTCGCCGTTCGCGCGGCTCCCAGGCGCACGTCAGAAGCATCCAATAGCTCGTATCCCGGAAATGGTTGAGTTGGAAGCATTGTTCGCTCAACCATGGATTGCTGCAATGAGGTGGCCGACAGCCGGCAGGTGGCGGTGATGGTGGGCGAACCTCTGCGCCTGTCTGCTAATTCTTTGTGCATTCGACCTCCACTTGGTGTGCTGCAGTCGAGCTTGACCTTGAGTCAATACGCATTTTTGTTCAAATCACCATCCTGGTCGAGGTGGTCGCCGCCAGTATCTGGATTTGTCTGAGATGGAGCTGGGCTGCTCGCCTGGCCCGCCAAGGGTTCGTACGGGAAGCTTCCGGACGCTCTCCCGCACAGTCAGAAAGCAGCGTGCGTTCACGGCATCGAGGCACACCCGGCACCCAGCAAACCCCTTTGACGTTCACCGTCTTGCGCTCGCCCAAAGCCGTCCGTTCATCCATATCCGGCGGGACATGCGGCCAGAAGAAGAACTCGGGCAGCAGAGCATGCCGATAACCCATCTTTTGGCGAGTTCTGGTCCCGCAATACTCCAGAGCTTCTGCGACGGGTGCGGTGGGTGCAGGACAGTGGACTGAGCGCAAGAGACCTCGTGCTCTGGCGGACCGCACGTATCCGCTATCACGCTCTCGCCTGTGCTGCCGTCCGTGCTTCTCCATCTCACCGTAGCAAACAGCCAGACGAGCCAGATACCTTCCGCGCTGGCTGCTGGTGGTCATTCTTTGGCCCGTTCGTCAAACCGCCGGTCCCTCGAGCTCAGTAGTTTCCTCGGGCACAAAAGGCCGTCCTTCGTCCTGCTAGACTGGTCTTGACACTGGCCTTCGTACATGGCTTTCAAAGGCGGTGACAGAGATTAGCCAGGGAGCTCCTGGCCGGAGACAAAAATGAATGTCTCTTGATCCCCAGAGACGTGCTTCGGCCGAAGTAATGAGGTGCCACCCCCAAGTGTTGGTGTTGCGTACCGTAGTGCCATCTGGCGCGTCAGTTGGGTTCTGTGAGGTTGTCCGCAGGTCGTCTGCATCTAGATCTACTGTACTCTGCGATCCATTAGGTAGGTGGTATTGGCAGAGCAGCCCCTGGGGCCGGCCTGCTCTCTGCAGTTCCTCTGCTGCAGTCCTAGGGCCTTGCTGCTGGCGATCCGAGTGAAGACAATAGCTCTACGGCTCGGCTCAACCAGCTGCTACAACGTGGTGGGTGCTGGGGCTGGCACCGCTGTCAGAACCTAAATGGCAAGATAATGACCGACAGCCGTGGCTGCTCTGCAGCGTTACCAGATATCTCCTAGAGAGGTACGCTGCAGTAGTGCCGGGCCAGTCGGCGCTGCAACGAGGGCTTGCAAGGAGGCTTCTTCCCACGCTGCCAACCAGCTTGGCAAATCTAGGGTCGATCGGCTCGATGCTGCATCTGTAATAGCCGCAAACTGAGGTTGAGAACCTAAGGGCCTTGATTCCTCCCGACTTTTTAGGCGCCCGCTATCCTCCCGGCCTGGATCCTGCGGACGAGAGGACGGCAGATCGAGCAGAAGAAGAGATAGAAACAGCGAGAGAAGGAGGAAAAACGAAACACAGACACGGGCAGTTGCAACAGGGTCCGCTGGGAGCTGTTTTGGCGATGGTCTGATAGCGAGTGGGAGGCTAACCCTTCCGCCCAGTTGGCTGGAATGCGGTCCATCATTTTCCTAAGACAAACGTCACTCCTGGTGAACCGTCGGTTCCAGCAGATCGAGGATGTGTTTGAGGCTTGAATGTCCGTCGCCATTTTCGGCTGCGTACATGACGTTATGGTTATTTGGTAATAATGCTGGTTGAGCACTTGCCAGATGGATCTGTTCAGCAAGGTACCAGGTATGGTACCTTTTCCCTCTTGTCAACAACATCAAAGAAAACACCATTTCCCGCACCCCACCACCGCCGAGGTGGACCGAAACTCCACAATTGTTTGCTAGTCTTATCAACTTTGGCCGTGTTGATTTTACCCACTCTTTTTTTCATGTCATTTTTCCTTCGTCTTGATCAGAGTTGTCTTGGCTCAACCGCTCGGGCCAGCAACTGCCATTATCCTAGCCCTCGTCTCGTTTGGCACTGTACAGCAAGCCCCCTGCCTGTGCCTTTCCCCCTTTTCTGTGAATTCGAGCCCCAGTCCTAGCCGGTGTGCCTCAAAGACATTCAAAGCAAGACACATGCGTGTTTGCGTGGTACAGGAAATCTATATCTAGGAACAATGCCTCTTCTTTTTCGCTCTTCCCGTCTCAATTAGATTTCCGATCCGTTGTTCTCAATTCCTCATCTTCCTTACTTCAATTCTTCATTTTCTCACGTTTTCTTTACTCTCTGCTCTCTACTCTCTATTTTCATTTTACATTGGGCCTTCAAAATGGCACCCTCTGCTACTGGAACTACACGTGCCCAGGAGATTCCCAAGGCTAAGTTTAGAAGCCACGGGCATAAGCTCTCCAGTGGCCATGCTACAAAGCTCCATTCGTCTGCCCAAGTGAATGGCACGAATAAGAACAGTTGTCTGTTAGACAGAGATCTACACCATGACTTTCCTGTTGTCGTCAGCGGAAATGGGAGCTGGCTCACTCTCAAAGATGGCAGGACTATATTTGATGCTACAGGCGGTGCTGCGGTCTCCTGCCTAGGTTATGGAAACCAGAGAGTTGTCAACGCGATCATGTCACATTTGAGCTCGGGGACCCCATATCTAGCCTCCGCGTTTTTCGGTCACGAGGTGGTAGAACAGCTGTGTAAGGAATTGATCAATGGTACTGGTGGAGAGATGTCCAAGGTCTATTTGACTGGATCAGGTGCGCTCAGAAGTACTTTACCCTTTTTAACCGGCACACCTACTTACATCTCTCAGGATCGGAGGCCATGGAAGCTGTGGTAAAGCTTTCCAGGCAGTACTTTTATGAAAATGACAAAAACACCAAACGCGTGAATTTCATTGCACGAGAAGGATCGTACCATGGTAGTACGATCGGAGCACTAGGAATGTCCGGCCACGTTGCACGAAGAGCAATTTATCTTCCATTCCTTATGGATAATGTCCACCACATCTCTTCCTGCAACCCATACCGCCAGCGCGAGCCAGGCGAGAGCGACGAGTCCTTCGTTGCTCGCAAAGCTGCTGAACTGGAAGCCAAGTTCCAGGAGTTAGGACCTGAAACCGTCATTGGCTTTGTCTGTGAACCTGTTGTTGGTGCTGCTTTGGGATGCGTTGCCGCCGTTCCCGGGTACCTGAAGGCAATGAAGGAGGTATGCCACAGACATGGTGCTCTATTTATTCTCGACGAGGTTATGTGTGGTATGGGTCGGACGGGAACTCTCCACGCATGGCAAGCCGAGAACGTCGTGCCAGATCTTCAGACCGTAGGCAAAGGCCTCGGTGGAGGGTACCAGCCGATCGCAGCAGTGTTTATTGGAGATAGAGTCGTAAAGGCGTTGTCGAATGGAACAGGACAGTTCATCCACGGCCAGACCTACCAAGGAATGCCCGTGCAAGCAGCAGCGTCTCTAGAAGTCCAGCGAATCATTCGCGAAGATAATTTACTGGAGAATGTCAGAATTCAGGGCGCTTACCTGGAGAAGCTCTTGAACTCCTACTTGCGCCGCCATCCTAACGTCGGGGACATCAGGGGACGAGGTCTCTTCTGGGGTATTGAATTTGTCCGGGACAAAGAAACCAAGACACCCTTCGATGCAAAGCTCGCCGTTGCGTCCAGAGTCCAGAAACTTGCGTTCTCTGATCCATATAACATGACTATGTATCCCGGAACTGGGTCTGCCGATGGGGTTGCCGGCGATCACGTAATCCTGGCCCCTGCGTACACAGTTACGAGGGAAGAAATTGAAAGGATTGCACAGGTCACAGCAGATGTTATCCGCATAGTGTTTAAGAATTTATGATCTTTTGGGTGTACAGTTGGGGATATTCGGTCTAAAAAAACTTCTTTAGGCGGTTACAAAAAATATTCCTTTCTTCTCTGGAAAGTTTTTGATATGCTGGATTTTTAGGGGCATGGAGTTTAATTTGGGAAATGTGTGCTTTTTTACTGTATTCCTTTTTTTGCATTAGAGAATAAAAATACCCTGGGCCCTCACCTCTTCTTAACTCCGTTTTGCTGACGCTTTCTTATTCCGCGGATTATACTACGCTACCTGTGATCTGGTCGTGAGGGTCCTCGTAATTTCTATTAATGATCCTCGGGAAGCACAGTGACACGAAAACTATGGGTTGCGTGGCTGACAACCTACGTGTAGCGGATCGCTCGTACAAAAAATAATATGAGTTCAGGTAGGAAAAGCACGCATGCTGCCGTACACTACTAGTTCATTTACATATCTGTCCTTTTTGAGAGAAGATGTATTGGCCCAGCATACTACGTAGAGTAGTAATAGCTGATAATATACAGTAGTGTGCAGAAGCACCACATGGCGCTACAGAGGGGAGGTATGAATGAAATGGTCAAACCTATGTTTATTGTACAGAGTGCCGTATATCCACAATCAAACCCAGTGATGCTTAAGCTGGAATAACCAGGAGGGATAACACAATGTCAGCAGAAAAAAAATCTTCAATGCGCCGCCCAATGTTTTGCCGATGTATTTTATTCCTTCCAGTCCCCCAAGCCCCAAATCCTCCTTTCCGCCAAACATGCTGCAATAAGTTGTGCTTATTTTCCGGTAGATGCGGCCCCACCGCGTCTCTTGGGGTTGCTTCGTCCAGGTCGTTTCTTTGCTTTCGTCTTTTGATCGGTTCCTTCAATAAACTTCAAGAGTTCATCGATACTGCGGGAATCAAGGCTGCGAGGATTGGTAGGGTCGCGGCCGGTAGTTGCTTGAGCTGTTTGTCCAACCTGAGGTTGTGGGTGTGTCTGTCCAAGTGTTACTCGAGGTGAGACCCGAATTCCTGCTCGGATTCTGCGGGCTTGCAAATCCTTGGCGTGCTTTGCGATGGAGACAGCATTTTGTGTCAACTGCTCTAGCCAGCTTTCCGCTTCTTTAGTGTTCTTGTCGTCAGCGCCCAGCTCATTGAGGAAGATATTATAGGATTCACGCATGCGGTTCACCGCACCCTTTGAGTCCTGGTCCAAGGCGAGGGCCTGGGCGAGCTGGAACAAAAGGGTCGCAGAGTTGATAGAGTTCTTTCCATAGACCTTCTCGCAGATGCTGAGAGAAGCCTCAAACCAGAGGCGAGACTCGTGATATTCCTTCAGGTGCTGCAGCATTACTGCAGCATTGTTGATCGTCGTGATTGAATCTGGGTGATTTGGCCCATAGATTACTTTCCATAATTCCAAGGCATGCTTGATGTAACCTAATGCCAGTTTGGTGTCACCATTGGCATGGCCAAACAAACCAAGGTTGAGATAGCTGAGAAGCGTTTCTGCATTATCAACCCCAAGTGTTCTCTCAGACACAATGACTGACTTTCGAGCCAACTCAACAGCCGCTTCTTTTTCATCGAGCTGGTAATAGAGCATGGAAAGGGTGTTATAGACCCTGGCAACCTCGGGATGGATGATGCCGTAAATCTGTTCATGCAATGACAGTGATTCCAGTAGCAGTTCCTGGCCAAGTTTCTTTTGGTTTTGTAGTATGGAGATTCGTCCGGCTTCTAATGCTTCCTCTGCGAGAGAGCTTCTAGGCGAGGCTTCCTTAATTATAGGGACGATGTTAACGATATCATCAGCCGTAAAGGTATGAGGAGTCGTAGCATTTCCAGAAGAGATAGACGAAGGAGAACCTTCACGGGCCTTCTTCTTCTTCTTACTGCTTGAACTTTGCCCTGCAGTCGCGGTACCATCTTTAGACGTAGTACCGTTGGCTGCCGGGGATTTCTCCGCAGTGATTGCTGGAGTTTGAGGTGTAAACCGATAGTCCTTTACTTCTAATTGTAGACCGAGCTTTAATGAAACTTCGCGTAGCATTTGTAGATGTTTCACTTGTGAAAACCAGCCATCATCCAAAGTATAGCGGTATCGGCGGAATACCTGCCGTGCAAGTTCTTGTCTTAAGCTCTCTGGAGTGATACCCTGAAATCCAAGATCGGCATCACCGTATAATTTAGCAAGAGCCTCATCGATATCAGCTTTAGGATTAGGGTTTAATTCGGTCCCAAGCAGGCAATTCAACAGGTGAGCAACGCATGATCCGGCAAATGGCCCTGGCAAATAGCGTAGATATTTGCCCGCCACGTGCTTGAAAGCTCTTGATACCATTTCCTGGATAGCGAGGATCCGGAGCGCTCCAAGTCTCTCCCCCTCAGCAACCGTAGCAATCTTACCCAGATAGCGAATGTTAATACCGCGCTTATGAAGGAGGCGGCTTAGTGACTGGCCATCCATTGGGAACCCAACGTCACCCTCTTTCAGGTCACGTAAAAGTTCAGGAATGATGCTATTCTTTAAAAACTCACAAGCCTGTCTAACTTCCTTCTCGTCATTTAGCCATTCCTCTTTCTCCTCATCGGTCTGTGGCTCTTGGCCGCTGAACACATCAGGGTTTAGAGAAAAGGTAAATTTAGAAATGTCGATCCTATCTTTGTCAAGATCCGCGGCTTGGTTCTCTGCCGGCGTTTCCTTATCCGCATCTCCCTCCTTTGATTTGTCTTCATCATCCTTTTGGGTCTGACGCCTCTTCTCTAGCTCACCATTTACCCATTCTCGCATCTTGAGTTTCCAGTATGCTTCTACAAGCTCTGGTCTCAAAACGGTCATTCTGTGTGGGTACGCCGCCTCGCTATGACCGTTGGTCTGACTTCCAATCGCCGTACCATTCTCTTCCATCCAAGCAATATCTAAAGGAGTGATACGGTACAAATCCAAGACGTATTTTCTACCGTCAGTACCGAGCAGGCCTTTGGTTTCAATGCTACCCTCAAGCTCGTAGCGCTTGCCATCTTTGTCCCATACGGCATGCTTCTTGACCTTGAGGGCCTTAGAAAGCTTTTCGAATATTGGGACGAATTTCTCATCAGCTGCGATGACATCCTTGCCATCAACCGCACCGTAGTCAATTTGATTCTCCCCAGGGTCGCGCTGTTTGAAAATACCGGGCACGATACTCTGACCAACGAGGCGCTTCCCTAGATAGTCAACAACAACGGTGCCAGGAGTGAATAGTCCATCAATGTCTAATTGGTTTACCATACGCACTCCCATGACATCTTTACCTGTTGCCACTCTGGCTGCTTCATCTCCACCCTCTGAAGCAAAAGTTCCAACACCATCAGCGCCAAATGAGAAAAAGACATTGTTATAGACGAATATTTGCGCATCCCTACTCTCGGTAGGGTTGAGAGGTACTACCTCACCTCTGGCTACAAGCACAGCGCCTCGAGTAGCAGCTTCATTATAGTCAGCAAAAAGTTTCGAAGTCAGACGCTCCCGGAATACACGATCCTGGACTGTTTCCTTAGGTAGTTCTCGAGTTGACTGGAATTCCTCATTCCAGTCACGGAGAGTCTCTGTATTTTCAATACCAGATATCAAATAGCTCTCTTGAGTTCGGGTGATATCGGCTTGGTGAGCTACAGCGGCAGAAGACGGACTCGGGACGATCCAGGGGCTCACAGGTGTCGCGTTGGTGATCTGGAATGTTGCTAAAGCTTCCCTAGAGTTATTGAATTCTTGTAATCTTGTAAAAGATGCGCTGAAAGAATCAGATAATTCCCCAATTAATGTGAGCAATGAGTGGGCTGCAAAGGCTTTTGGTGCAGTTCGTGGAGATGGGTCGAATTTATTATTGGTCGATCTATTAATATAGAATCCAGATACGTGAGAAGTAATCTGGAACTGTTCTCCCTCGTTTGTCGTGAGTTGGAGATAAAGAAGGTGTCCTTTTTGTCTTAGATGGTAAGGCGGTGGGTTCCAAGGAGACAAAGATATAGATTTGATTGTCTTCGGAGCCGACTCTTGAGTTTTGGGTACGAGAGTGGAAATAACCGCTGGGGTATCAAGATTGTAGCCAGCCATTGGATGACTTGGTGAAGTAGTGGAATCGCCAGTTGTGGAGGAGCCGGTCGTAACATCATCATGCAGAGAGAGCCCCGATAGAACGCCATGTATGGTATCAGTTCGGTCACCCGCAGCTCCGATAAGCTCCCTAACCCTCACTACATGTATTCTTGCTTCTTTCTCGGTATACGGATCTTCAACCAGATGCAATTCCGATTCCGGAGTCAGGCCGACGACCTCGGATAACTGCACAAAATCGTTTATCCTCTCCCCCTTGTGTTCGAGATGGAAGCAAGAGTACTGAAAGGTTCCCGGGAGCTCAATGATGGATTGTCGGACATCATTTACCTGCTCTTGGGAAGATACCTACTAGTCTAAGTAAGTTTACCAAAGCTAGGTAAAGAAGAACTTACCATGATCTGGATCTTGTGGGGCTTGTGAGGAAGTAGAACATTAAGAGCGAAGATACCTTCACCAGAAGTCAGTATTAACAAGTTATTATTCAACTAGCATTCAACTAGCAGGTTTGATTGAAAGAGGGCCATACTCTCGCCTCCTTGTTCTCCATTGTCGGGTGTGGCATCAACCTCATTTGCGGGTACTTGATCGGTATCTTGTGAGACTGTGGATATCTCCTCTAGCAAACCATTAGCTCAATGAACTTTTGCTTTGCATATTGATGTAGAATTTTGGCATTGTATATGGCACACGCTTAAGATATACTTAAGATCATTAGGACATACCTGGTGAAACACCTTTCACATCATTTTTTTCTGCCATAATCGAGAAGTGTGAAGAATGTTACAAGGAAAAAAGGAACGAATCAAGCTGCGGTTGATGCAATTGAATAAGGCACGCTACTTAAAACACCACAGGAAGGAATGTTTTACAGTAGGAGTGGCCAAATGCTATAATGCCCATAAGGATTGGGAGAATGTTAAAATTTGTTCGTTGATGCTCGGATTTCTTCGCTCCGATAAATTCACGGGTATAATTTAATCGGGACTGCCCGCTTGAGGCTTTGTGGAGCTGTAGACTGGAACAATAAAAAACGGGTCAGGTGTCTAGCTATTAGCTAAAGTATTCCATATGAATTTAGTATTTCAGGCTCCACTTTTCAGGAATTTAGGTGTTTTGAGCTGGCTCGCTGGTTAGAGATATGTCCATTGTGTGTGCGGAAGGCGGTGAACGATTTCTGCCACTTTTGTATCCATGCCATTTGTTTACATAAGTTCATCACAACAACAAACAGCTCTAGGGCTCAATTGCATTACTTTGCTCGCAATTATAACTGGCTATTTCATTTTTAAAACAACATACTCATGGTTGCTCTATTATTGCTAGATATGCAAATAGGCTTTCTTATTCGAACTTATTCCCATCGAGGTTGATAATTAATATTCAGTGCAGTTCATGATACAGCTGTTTCTTAAGCAGTAGCTTAATGGAAGCAGCTCCACAATGTGGCTTCACACCAGTTCGAAGGAGAATATCATCATCTCCTAGTTGGCGGTGGCATAATACTAAGGCCAAAGCTTGGACAGCAGCTAGATGCCACCGACTCTTACGGCCCCTGACTTCCAAGGTTTCAATTCTTAGCAAGAACCAATTCAGATCCTCGGCTGAGACCCAGACTATTCCACATCAGCATTCAGAAACAACGCAGGAGTTGAGTGTCGAAGACTCTCGCAGCCCTGACGATGATTCGGCAGCCGATGCTGAATGGGCCAGACCCAGGAAGCGTATAAAGCGCACTTACTCCGGACGTCATGGGCATCGATTCTCGGCATCCCAAGGCGAATCAAAGAAATCTCTAGCTTCAAAGGCTACTAATTCTTCGTTGCCCGGTGAAATATCGGTCCCTACTCCAATCATCAATCGGAAAACAGACCAGGAAAACTATTATCTGCCGGTCCCCCAGCTTCAACTAGATTATGTGCA
Organism: Xylogone sp. PMI_703; assembly: GCA_021399445.1. NCBI lineage: Eukaryota > Fungi > Ascomycota > Leotiomycetes > Xylogone > Xylogone sp. PMI_703. Next base: position 3,037,461 of record JAJTUQ010000002.1, on the reverse strand, counting down.
TTCGAATCTACGTCAAGATACGAAACGACGTCATTGGGCGAAGGGGAGAGATTCAAGAGTGAAGCTTGTTGATAGTCTTCAGTCTATTCGAAGGCTGACTGGTGATTCTCGATGTGGCACGTATGAAGGGATCTATAATAGCCTGGAAACCCTTCTGAGAGATACTTCGTGTAGCACATCTTCAGCCCCAGGAAAAAAGGGGGCAAGATCCTTATTCTCAATGTGTCTTAAGGTTGTTCCTCATTATATAGCTGAGGAGGAGGCCCTAGCATCCGAGGAAGCCGCTGAGAGTGGGAATAAGCTTGCATTGGAATCTAGCTATGTTGCGGCTGAGATATACGATGAGCTGGAAAGTCTGGGCTCTTCGGAGAGTGGCTGGGCACCACTTGGAATTGTCACGCGAGCGCATGGTATTTGTATCATCGTGAATGCCATACAGTCTGGTGTCCTCGAGGAAAATTTTAGTGAGGCTTTAGTGACTCTTTGTACTCATGCAGAGGCTTCAGATGGAGCTGAGAGTATCATTTCTGGATTACTAAGCAATAAATCTTTCCCTCCGCCAAAGACTATCTATAGTCTATTCAGCGATGACGAGAGTACTCGCTCTTTGGTTATTCTCTCAGAATACGCAAGGCTGACTGGACGCACATCCTATCAATACAAACATCTCACATCATTAATAGCTAATGGACGCCTTCCGGTCAGCTGGGTGGTTACTAAGGAATTTACTTCACTTTGGACCGGTGCGATAAAATCGCTATCAAATGGTCTAATAGACATAGATACCTTCAAATTTATGGAAAACGTCTTGCTATTGCTTGCTTCTTACAGACATTCCGAAGATGGAAGTGATGCTTCCACTACGGTAGAGGATGATTTCTTGGATGTGATTAAACAAACATTCTTAAGTCTCCTTGCTACACTTTCCGCAATCGTTATACTCACGGTTAAACCCGAACATACTGCCCAGCATAATAACTCGGCGGCGTATTCAGGTTGCCCTATTGATATAGTAACTCTGCTTCGGGGTTGCTGGGCTGAGTATGAGAGTTCAAAGGAACATCCGAATAATCACAGTTGTCTCTTGCTAGCAGCGAATCTTGTCATCTGTCTCGCAAGTCAAACCGAGGGAAAAAAAAACTGCTTCGTAGAAAGGATCCTCTCTGAATTGCGGCGCCATGAGAAAAGCTCCCCAAACCGGTCAATGTCGTATGGCAATCTAGTGCTCTTCATATCACAGGTTGCCCGTTGTTGTGGGAAATGTGAGATTGAATCTGGTTTTGAATGCCTGGAATCTCTCCACGGATGGCTAGAGGACTCGGTTAGTAAAGACAGTGGTGGTGAATCGGACATCCTCTACGAACTTATTATCGACAGTGCTTTTACTTTTGCGCAGCAAATGCCCCATCAAAAACACCTTGACTACGCTGAAAATCTTAACAAGAGATTCCACGGCAAAGTTGCAACATCGTGGCAGAGTCCATTGTCCAATAAATCTCACAGCATTAGGGCGGGTTTTCGCTGGGAAGAAGGTATCAGCGAATGGATAGCAGCTACTCCAGCCCCGATGGCAGAAAAGATTAGGTGTTTTGAGGATTGGGCCCAGGAGGACGAATCAGAGAATGACTCAACTCAAAGGTCTCCTATAGATTTACTCAGAAAGGGGCGAAAGTTCAATCAGGTTATTGACGCACGCAAATACACGAATAGGGAAAGACAGACTAGTTCGGAAGAGAATAACCAGAAAAGGGACTTCAGCTTCCCATCATACAGCGAACTTCCATATTCGACCAGAATTGATGAGCTGGATAGTGATTGCAGCTCTCAGCTTAGTGAATCCCCAGGCGAGAACAACATCATAAAAAACTTTCGCGCCCCCTTAATACGAAGTTCATTTCGTAGTCATAAGCACAAAATTAAGAATCACTATGACCGAGCAAAGAGGGCTCCTGGAAGGCGGACAGGAGCGCTTCAAGGCTGTATCACGGATTGGCATATTCTCGATGAGGGAAGTGATGACGAACTATCGTCAGACTCAGTATTGTATCAAAAGGACATTGCATTATCTGACATTATAAATTCGACACATAGACCCCGGCTGCTCTCCCAGAACATGAGGGAATCGTTACGAGGCCCGAAACACTTGAGACACAGAGAAGACACTATCTTTGAAGATAGCGAGGACGAATTATGTGCTTAATCGAGGTATATTGATATGGAAGCTCTCGAAGTGTATCAGAAACCAGAAATGCCGCGCAATGCGTATGCTTTATTGGGAAGTCATTGGATATAGATATCATCTGAATAATCCCGGTAGACTGAGAACGGCTGGAGTGGTAGAGGAATCCCGGTAATCGGAAGCGTATTGAGATAATACCGTGGCAGATCCGTATTTTGTCGGCTACGTCTAGTTTAATCGATGTGAAGCTGTGTTTACTGGTCAATCCGCACAGATCGCATCCAAGGCGGACTCGTGCAATACACGATGAATATACAATCTGAAGAATATCCAGATTCGACTTTTCATGCGTGATGAAGAAATGGCTAATGCTTATCGTACAATAAGATAAAACAAACTTGGAACATCTCTTGCCAGGGACGTGTCCAGCCATGGCCGGGCAACATGAAGATCATGACAATATCCACTTGGATAACCTGTAGCATGTACATTAGTTCCTAGGATGGTACGGCAAAACTTACACTTGTTTAATCCGTAGAACAGCCCGGTAGTGACATGCTGTGACGACTGTGTATTATCACCAAGTCAACACAGGCGTCACGCCCAGCCATCAAGATTGCTCTACCACAAGACTTCTCCCTTGTCACCGTAGCTGCCTGAGAGTGTGAGGTGTAAGGCATAATCAATGCAGCTTATAGGTCGTCTCCTGTGGCAACCATTTAAGCTTAAGCACCTCTTCGCTGTGTGATCTCTGCTCGTGACGACAACGCTTGCTGCAAGGCCGCGTAACCTGAAGCTATGCATTTACTAAAGGAACCGACAACTTTGTAACCTTCGCGCATATACTAGATGATTTAGTGAGTGTGAACTCCACACTCCATAGTAAGACGGGCACGACGGCATTAGCATAGCTCTTTTGTCGATGGGTATGGCAGCTATGGTGCAGTGTTTGTCTCAGTAGTTTATAACAGAGTATGATGCACTTGATGCAATGGTTTGGAGAGAGTCTGCGGGCAAGGCAAGGCTGTGATCCAATGAGAATAGGCTGTAGCCCGGTCGCCAAGGCTGAGGCCCTGGAGCCGCAAGCTACGGTATTGCCCCATGGTCAGGGGCAGAACTCCCCCCAGGCGAAGATAGAATGCTTTTTGTCGCATGAGAAGATTTCGTATTCTGCTCCCCGATGGTGTTAGAGCTGTGACGTGTATGTTGTGGTTGGAACTGAGGATGTATCAAAGGATATCCATTGTGCCAGCGTAATGATGTATCCTGAATTATGCAGGGCACGAGGGGTGGATCTTATCGCATCGATGCTTCCAAGATTAGCGGGTTTCGTTGGAAGTAGAGTTCTGTTCGGGGGGTTAGTTTGTTTCGAAACGTAGCGAATACTCCGTAAAGTACCAACCATGCCCGAGTATCGCCAACACATTAGATAACAGTGAAACAGATCATCTGGTGATTCTCGAATCGATTCTGATCTTGTACACAGTACCAAGGATTTTGGTGGTTGCAGAGGAAGACTTGGGTGGTCAAGTTGAGCATCGACAAATACGGGTTCCAACATCCAAGACGGTACCTTGCGCTTCTGTGGATAAGGACAATATCCGGAAGTACACTCCAGACGACGGCGCCTCTCGCTGATAGGCTGTTAGTCCTCGGGTTCCTGGCGGCAACGCGCGTACCTGGTAGCGCCACTCCGTTGAAATCGATGATGATGCTGACGACTTTACCCAGATCGTTTGCCCAGATGGTATCAAATAGCATTAGATAGGCATGAGAAGAGGTTCGAGGGTTTTCGCAGCAGGTTTATGCGAGGCGACAAAGGGCCATCATGGGCATGCTGGCCAGTTATGTAAGAAAGGCCTGTCGTCGATCTGATAAACTCGAGGCCATCGCGATCAGAATGTGTTGTGCCGGGCGCTTGGCAACGGGGGTTCATACAGGGACAGGACAAGCTTCGATGTTTCGTGGTTTCATCTTGAGAGCCACAGCTGGGCCATCGCCGCCCAACGGAAAGCCATACAGCGCCTGTAAATCGCTCGGTCCGCTGCCATCCCCTGCGCCACGGGTTAGTTGGGGTTGCATCCAGCCTGTCGTTCTCACTGGCCTGCCCAGCCCTGATTCAACTCATCCCCCGTCCCCAAGCAGGGAGACAAACAATCGCTCGTCGTGGTCGTGAAACCTCTCTTCACTCCCTCTTCCTCTCTCTCCTCTCTCCTCTCTCTACCCTACGCCGGCCCTCGCTCTGCAGGGCATTCATTCCTTTACACACTTAAGCAGTGCTGCTGGACCAACTTCGCGACATTCGTTTCTTGTATATTCTAGAAGTCTCGTCCGCGGCGGCAGCGATCTTTCTTTCTCGGCATTCCTGGGTTCCTTTGATCGTCCGTCCTCTCTATCTACCCTCCACCCTCTTTCCCCCTCACACCACATCACCTCACCTCACAACCTCAACTCTTTTCCCCTGCAGTGCTGGGTACGGCAGCTTGTGCATATTCACTCAACAGAGAACAATTTTCCCGGACGAACACCTGTAACATTCTTTTTTTCTTCGATCATAGACTTCAAAACGTTTCGACTTCACTGCTGGTCACTGACGTAGAAGAGAGTACAACGCTCAACGCCCTGGTGGAAACCCGTGCTAGTCCTGAGTTCTTAGTGGATATTGCTGGTCTGTATCTACAAAGGACTCCTTGTTCAATTTCATAGAGTTGCGTCCAGCTGAAATTCACCTCGTTCACTACTACGCAGAGAAATCACAGTCCTTTCTGGCCATGGCGCAGACTACACAATCTACTCCGGCCTCATCGGCTGCCGCCGCCGCATCTGCTGCAGCTGCTGCAGATACCCTACAGGTTAAAGCAGACAACTTCAATCAGGATTTCTATAACTACATCTTCATACTCCTCTCTTCCCTGGCTGCTGGCCTGATCATCTGGAGAATCGTCACGGAATTAGTCAAGTACGTACGGACAATAGCGTGCCTCAAAAATGATGCCCAGAGATACTTCATCGCGCCCGCACGTAGGTATGCCACTTTCAAGAAGCACTTCCTCTATGCACCAATCCTCCATAAGAGACACAATAGGGAATTCCAGCTTTCGGCAGCCATCAATATGGGGACCCTTCCAACTCGATTTCAACTCCTCTTCCTCGCGGGTTACCTTGGAACCAACATTGCCTTTTGCGTGGTCAGCATTGCCTGGGATCAACCCTTCGCAACAGTTGCAAAAGAGGTTAGAAACCGATCCGGTGTTCTTGCCGTCGTCAATATGGTAGGTTTTCATCCAAGATATCTATGAGTTGCTGTTTGCCATTACTTTCAGTTCAGATTTTGAAAGTGGCACGTGACTAACTGCTTTAGGTCCCCCTATTCATCATGGCGGCAAGAAACAACCCTTTTATCAACTGGCTACACCTATCTTTTGATACGTTTAACCTTCTTCATAGATGGTTCGGTCGAATTGTTGTGCTGGAGATCATAACCCACGTTTTTGCCTGGGGAGCGTCAACAGTCCATACCAGTGGTTGGGCAGCCCTTGGCCCTGGTTTCACTGCAAGTCCATTGATGACATACGGATTTGTTGCTTTTATTGGCGGGGTTGCAATTACCATCCAGGCCAGCTCCATTGTTCGCCATGCGTTCTACGAAACATTCAAGTATCTGCACCTTGCTCTGGCAGGTCTTATTGTCATAGCCACCTGGTATCATCTTAAGCTGTGTGGTGTTCCCGAAATCAAGCTTCTCTACGGCGTTATTGCAATCTTTTTTGCCGAGCGCCTCTCCAGAGTCCTCAGGGTCGTGTATAGAAACGTCGGAAGAGGAGGAACGAGAGCTCTAGTTGAGGCCCTACCAGGCAATGCTTGCCGTGTCACTGTCGACCTGGCCCGGCCCTGGAGATTCACCCCGGGACAACATGCATACTTGTATATGCCTAGAATCTCCTACATGTCATCTCATCCGTTCTCGGTTGCGTGGTCAGAAGAGGCAGAGGATGAGATGGCAGAAAGGCGGATAATGAATCGCGAGGATGTGCTTGCTATCCGGAAAGCAACCATTTCATTTGTTATTCGAGCAAGAACTGGATTCACAAGCAACTTGTTCAAGAAGGCCCAGGCTGCTCCAGAGGGTCGATTCTATACTAGCTGCTTTGCCGAGGGTCCATACGGCGGCATGCACATGATGCATTCCTATGGTACAGTCATGCTTTTCGCTGGAGGAGTCGGCATCACTCATCAAGTGCCTCACGTCCGGGACCTAGTTGCAGGTTATGCAAATGGTACGATTGCAACTCGGAAGATTGTCCTTGTTTGGATCATCCAGTCACCGGAGCATCTGGAATGGATTCGACCCTGGATGACCTCTATCTTGTCGATGGAAAAGCGAAGAGATGTGCTCCGGATAATGCTGTTCATTAGTCGGCCAAGATCCACCAAGGAGATCCACAGCCCTTCATCAACAGTCCAGATGTTCCCTGGCAGGCCTAACATTGAGACCTTGATTGAGATGGAGATTGAGAACCAGGTCGGTGCGATGGGCATATCAGTTTGTGGAAGTGGTGCTCTTAGTGACGATGTGAGACGTGCTGTTCGAAACCGTCAACACCAATCGAACATTGACTTCGTCGAGGAAGCATTCTCCTGGTAATTGTCGTGCCTCTTATCATGTCATTATCAGATGAGCTTGGAGTTGCAATGCCAGTGCTGGTCGATACCATGCTTATATGGTACAACATGGGATTGCATTAGGCGTCAGCGAAAACGCTTCGGAATTTTCTTGTACAATGTAGGGTAGACTGGGTCTAGAAATGGGTGGTATGAGGGCAGGGTGTGACATGATTGCAGGGGCCAGACCTTCTGCAAGCTTTGATACTATATCCTAGGGATCCCGGTATAAAAGTTGAAAAAAATGACTTGCAGTTTTGCTCTTCTGCTCTGAAATACTAGTTTCTTGCCCGGTCAGGTATATAATAAATTCATGATCAGATACAAACAAGATGCGATGCAAGTTGACGTGATTGTTGATCAATCGAGAGCATTCAACATGGTGTTTTCGTCCGTAACAGTATAGCATGATTCGCAATGACGAGGTCACACGAGGGGCTTATCGATACGGATAACCGAACTAGCGTCAGCGAGAGCTTAAGCCACTCCCTGTGACCTTCGACGGACTCCGACAGGCCACTGTTGAACGACCACTTAAGACGACAACGACCTCCCAAACACATTTCTTTCAAGCAGACTTTGTATCTGCTCTTGCTAGTGCTGGTTCTTCAAGCAACTGCAGGTGATCAGTTCTTTGTTAGTCTTCCGGTATAGCAAGTCCGAGATACTTCATTCCATTGTTCGGCCTGCCTCATCCCGCTCCCTCCCGACAAAGGGAGCTCGGCATAGTTCTAAACATAAATACCAGGTGCAGAAATCCAGACACTCGAGACGAAATAGCAGTTTGTATCTAGCTGGTACAGCGAGACGCGTGAGAGTGAGTCAGGGGTCTGAAAGGAAAGATGGGACTGGCGTATAACGTCTACCTGAACAGCCACAAGATCTACGGCTGCAAGAACTGCAAAGCACACCTGTCGAACCATGAGGACATCATAAGCCGGGTATGTATCTAACTTCTGTGCTTTTCTACTCAGAATTGCTTGGCCATGAGAAATTGGGGTCGTCCCGCTAACGTGGCTTCTTTGCTCATAACAGAACTTCCGAGGCCAACATGGCAAGGCGTATCTCTTCAACAACGTCGTCAACGTGACTGCGGGTGAGCCCAGCGAGCGGAACATGACTACTGGGCGACATATCGTACGAGATATAGCATGTCGGCAGTGTAAAGAGACGGTGGGGTGGAAGTACGACAAGGCGTTTGAGGCTAGTGAGAAGTATAAGGAGGGGAAGTTCATCCTTGAGGCGGAGTTGCTCTGCAATGTTACATGATGGGAGAAAGTAGTGGTGGGGTTTCCGAGGGAATTATCGCAGAGAGAGTGAATCATAGGTCTGGAGTTGAACTGATTATGATGGATGCTGGCATTCTCTGGTGGGGGGATCTTTTTGGCGGGTTCTCTTTTGATTTTGGTTGGGTTCTGGAGTGATATGGGTTGGGGCTGAATGGGTTTTAGTTTCCTGTATCTTACATCTTCCATTCATGGCGCTCGAGAGAAGGTTATAGCAATAGTTATGGTTTTGAACATCGCCAAGCATCCACTTTAATTCGAACTTCGGGACACTGTATATCTAATAGATGGTTTGCCTTGCTAATTTATATAACTGTATCACTCTGACTTCGAAATTGGCAAGAATGGTGATATCTATATCGGCTCATGTACTGAGAGCTCAAGTACTGATTACTTATCTACTCGGATCTTATCCGCACGATAAGTGACAGTTGACCCCGCCCAGTCCGACCCCGCCCTGGCAATAATTGCGTCCGAGGTCAAATTTGGACTACCTACATAAGTGGTGTCCATCCCTATATTTATAACATCTTTGGAAACGAACCAGCGTTTTCTTCCAATTGAACCTTTCTTATTCTGTAATTAAGACCCAAACACAAGCAACTGCATATAGAGGCGAGCAATCATGTCAAAATCTACAATGAAGGCCGTGGTCTTTCATGGCCCTTTGAAGGTCGCCGTTGAGGATCGGCCGATCCCCAAATTGGAGGCGCCAACTGATATTATTGTTGAAGTCAGTTACACAGCATTGTGCGGATCGTAAGTCTACACGAGCAATTCGAGAGCCCACAATGGCGGATATGTTGCCTGACAGGTCCATGCAGAGAATTGCACACATTCCGAGGACACCAAAAGTCTGACACTGGATTTATTATGGGTCATGAGTTCACTGGCACTGTCAAAGAGGCTGGAAGTGAGGTGAAGACAGTAAAAGTGGGGGATAGGGTGGTGGCTCCATTCACAGTTTCTTGGTAGCTATCTGAGAGCGCAATGTCTTGATTGATGCTGATAATCCATCCAAGCCAAGAGTGTTTCTACTGTAGGAATGGTTACTCGTCACGATGTTCTAAATGCCAGCTGTTTGGATCCCCACAGCTTGACGGTGGCCAAGCGGAATTCGTGCGCATACCGCTGGCAGATGGCACTGTTCTAAAGGTGCCAGACAATATAAAGGACCAATCCTTAGTACTGATGGCCGATATCTTCCCCACAGGTTATTTTGGCGCAACGAATGGATTCAAGCTTCTAAAGCCGGAAGAATTAGAAAATGCAACCGTAGTAGTCGTTGGATGCGGACCAGTTGGTCTTTGTGCCATCATCGCGGCCACAACCTTTAAGCCAAAGCATCTATTCGCGGTGGATGGGATAGACAGCCGATTAGAATTGGCAAAGTCCCTCGGAGCGGAGCCGCTAAATTTTGCAATTGGTAAGGACGCTATGCTTGAGAAAGTCAAAGCAGTGTCAGAAGGTAGAGGTGCCGATCTTGTTATTGAGGTCGTTGGCCTCAGCCCTGCATTAAGAACAGCGTTCGATCTGATTCGCCCATGGGGCATTATCAGTAGTATTGGCGTCCACAATGCAGAGGTGCGTTCTTAGACATGTTAGCCTTGGAACACATAACTTATGAGTCATAGATTCCATGGAGTGGAAACGAGGCGTATGGAAAGAATCTACGACTTCAGATGGGCAGATGCCCTGTGAGATCCATCTTCCCCGAGGCGCTTGATCTGCTCCAGAAGAAACAACATCTCCTAAGGTAAGTGTATATCGATGCCGCACCTCTGGAGTCAGCTATGAAAATTCACACTGACTATCCCAGTTTTATGTTCGAACACATTATGCCACTAACAGATGCCGTCGAGGGATATGACCTCTTTAATAACATGAAGGTCCAAAAGGTTGTGTTTGATCCACGTCTCAAGAAATAGGGTGAATAGTAGAACTCGAGCGCGACACTACGGGTAAAATTGTATAGCTTGATAATGTTCAGTTTTGTCTGGGTTTGACGATCCCATCGTGCATGATATAATAAACCACTGTGCTGTCGTCGTGTACAGTAGCTAATAGCAGTCTTTTTTGCCTACTCTCGCCTTGCCACTGCTGTCCTACGGTAACAGGATGTGATATCTCAGGCACGTCTCCAGGAGGAACAGTCTCTATGGCGTCGAATATATTGGCGAACTCGGCCAATGATCCGCATTCTTCAAGATGTGTCGGTAGCACCCATTCGCGCTCTGGATATTGTTTGACTGGCTGACCAGTCTCATGCTCCACCTTTATAATTTCGACTTGTTCATCTGGATGTATATACGCTCGTCTGGGCGGGATCCCTGAGATGAGTGGACGTGGTAGAGGTGAACTAGTCTTCGTGGAGTGTGTATGGAGGGAGAGCGAAGTCCAGTCATGTTGGTATTGCAGATTGTGGAGCACAGTGAGTGCAAGATGTTGAAGATGTGGTGGGTGTGTGATGGATTGTAATGAGATCTTTGAAGAATTAATTGTTTCTGTCAGGGCAGAAAAGGCAGGGGGCTCTGCCGTAGTCATTGTAGATGAGGTCATATAGTTTTGTCTGGGGTGAATGAGAGAGAAGAGGGAAAGAGAGTGAGCAAGAGATTTCAGGTAGACAAAAAGGTTGATAGAGGGGCACAGAAGGTGAAGATAAGGAGTTGGCGGTAGTGGTCTCTATCGCGCGCTGAATAAACACACAGTGACACAGATATATGTACCAGTATCTTCCCTTTGTGCGCTTAGAGAGCTATTCTTTTCCTAAATTAAAAAGTAAATGGCATCTTCACATATGCTGGTCTCGAACTCGATTAGAGTGAGACACTAAAGTAACAGCCGCAAGACTGGCGTATCAACATTGTTTAGTGTACTGCAGCTGCTCATTTGTATTATCTAGAGTTATAATCAGGATTACCCAATTATTCCTTCTCACTTACACTGCATTTAACTCAAACATAAATATGACTTAATAAATCCTAGATACAGTTATTCTAATAGCTTGAGACGCTCTTGAGTATAATTTGCCTTGTAGATGCATAAGTAGTCATTACTTGAAGTAGATCTTTTTTAGATGAGTTTAGAGGTTGCTCTTGTTCTGAGATGTGTAATCACAGTCGTCCCAGGGACACTGAAATAGCCATTCGTTAGAATGTGACATTCCATGCGTGCGAAGATGAGATTTTTGCCGGTATGCATAATCACAACCTTCCCGGAACACTTGAATGGCCGTTCATCGGAATGAGTCTTTAGATGGACCAGGAGATAGCTCTTGTACCAACATACTCACAGCCATTCATGCGTTCCCGGAACCCTTGGGGGACCATTCATCGGAATAAATCTTTAGATGAGCTTGAAGGCTACTCTTATGCTGATATGCATACTCACAGCCGTCCCAGGAACACTTGAATGGCTGTTCGTCGAAATGTATCTCTTCATGGCTCTGAAGCTGAGCTTTTTGCCGATATGCATACTTACAACCTTCCCAGGAACATTTGAATGGCCGATCATCAGTGTGAAACTTTTGATGACTCCAAAGGTATTTCTTGGTCTTAAAGCCTTTACCACAAGTGCTACAAACACGTTCGACCTGGATATGAGCATGCCTATGTAAGGAGAAATCTCGTTTCAAAGAAGGATTGCAGTCACGACACTTAAATGATCGTGCTGGTATATTATCAACTAATGTCTTCCAGTCGTCCCTGATATGTATTAAAAGACATGGATGCTCCACGTGAACAGCACATCGATTGCTTTTCTTGACGGCTTCCAGGCTATTAAAGCAATGAGCTCGGCTTACGTTTGTAGTTCCCAGCTCAATTACCAAATGGCGTGGGTTGGAACAGCCTGCTTGCCATTATTGCACAGATGTGAGACGTCCAAGCCATCTGTGATATATTAGCTGAAGTCAGAGTGGTAAACTCATATTCTCCTTACCAATTAAGACCATTTCCCATTCTCAAGGAGTCAATTTGCCACAAGCTAACGTGGTATTCCGAAGTCCTATATGAGTGACTACTGTCTTCAGTGTTTTGTTAGCAACCTTGTTAAACTCATATAAGGTCAAACAGCGACTTGTCAGGTCGGATAGGTCAGTAAGATTCTTGTTGTCTCCATTAACCTTGGAGACTTGAACAGGATTTTCTACAAAGAGACTCGAATTCTTCCAGACCTTATTGTATATCATGTGCCGTTGTGCCTTATCAAATTGTAACCTGAGTATACAGCATTCGTAAGACAACTATTACAATACTTCTTCTCGCCCCTTGGCTCGTTGAGGGCCTCACGGCACGCCGTTGGGATAGGACTGAGCCCGTTAGGTCCTGGAAGTACATCTCCGATCTCAACCTTCTCCAAGCTGTCATCAGACTCGTGTCCGTCTTGAGGCAAGCTTGAAGCACCGTTTTCCACTACATCTTCATCCTCACGCTCATCGTTTTCAGATTCAGGCTCGAGTACGAGATCAACGCCATTTTCAGACAAAAGATCCGGCTCGATGCAATGATCCTGCTCTACGTTATTTGAGCTGCTCAGGGTTCCAGAGTACCAATGGTGTAAGTCTTCTAACAGGCGGGCTCTGTACTCCAAGGCATCTGTGTACGCATTCGGCATTCCGCCATTCGTAATGAGACCGTCGATGGCTTTTACGACAGAATATCCACAGCTCCAACCACCCCCGGGCCCAAAGCACAAGTGAGATGGCCCCGTTCCGGCCAATATTAAAGACATTGTCGAAAGAAGTTATGAGATCGGTGGGCGTCTGTTGATGATGCAAACTTATTATACTATCTTAAACGTTAATGCCGCTGGACTTCCTGTCAAAGTCAATCAGTTGCCAGTGGTTATTGCCCACGTGTAACGGAATGAGGAACCGAGATTTTGCCTCAAAGACTGACGGCTTATCCATTGAGTAGGGCTGTATCTGAGGTAAATGCTTGCAAAAGTACCACCAACAATGCCGATGTCCCTATCTTAAATGTTAGCATCAGCGATTCCAGACTTATGCATGATCATGCAGAGTAACGCTTGCATAGTGTCAGAGTCAGAGTCAAGCCAAGTCTCGTGTCCTGTTAGGCACTTTGTTGCGTCCTCTATTGTCAGCATCATGCCGGGTGTACTCTGAATCGGTATGTGATTTGAAGGCGATTCACTTTAACATCTTGGTAGTCGACGCATCTTTGGAACAGCGACATCTGACACTGCTCAGAGAACTCTTGAAAACCCTTGGATGCAACAACTGGTTGGAGTTGGTAATGGTCACCGACTATCAAGGACATGTAAGGGCGGAGTGATAGAGGAATGCAAAGGCTATATTCGTTGTCAAAAGCCGCTTTATCCACTATGATCAGACCCATAATCTGATCAAGAAAGTCGGTTGCCAGCTCTGCTAAGCCTTTCAGGTTATTGCAGGTAGAGGCCAACATGATTGTCTGATCCAAGACTTTACGACGACGGTCTTACAGTTTATTTCACCAAGGTCGCCAGACTTTGCCCAGGAGGATCTTCTTCTGATCTCGTATTACTGTAAGATTAGCCTTCCACTCATCAATCACTTTCTGGTCACTCTTAACATTCGATCTCCAGGTTGTCTCGGCTTTTTCAGCTGACTTGACGAACATTTGGAATGGCAAGAGACCAATGTCATCTGGATCAGACTACCTGAGAGTTGGCTGACGTTGATGGAAGTATTCCAAGGCTATTTGTTCAAATTCTTTCTTCGTTGGCGATATTGTAAATCTGACTTTGGACTTAAGGACTAAGCCCAGTTGTCCAATTGTAACGATGATTTTCTTAATGACTGCCTTAACTGTTGCTCAAGAAGACGTACAGATTACAACTAGTGTATTAATAATATTAATAATAATAGTCACATTGATAATAACATAAGACTTCTCAGTACTTAGAAGGCCAAGGAGAAATGTATAACTATATATAGAGTTGAAAACATTATCAAAGCTTAGTCATTATTAAGGTTCATACTTTGGTTATTGATATATTATAATAAATTCTTTAGTTCAGGAAATGCTAATTGATTGATTGTCGTAATTAATGGTTTCTTTTTTAAGTATTTCTCCAGATTATGTCTTATAATTATTTTTATAATGATATCCACAACTGAAGTATTTAAGATATCATAAATATCTGTAACGTTCCTACCAGGGTATAAGGTTATCTATCACTCAAATGATAAATGAAGGTAAAGGGCAAGAGAATATCTTCACAAGGCTTTAGGGTAATTACTATGAAATGCAAGTATGCTATAAATCAATTAAGTTGAGCACGAAGCTCCTATCTACTGTAAGTACTATTTACTTATATAAAGAATGAATTTCCTTCGAGTCCCATTGATCCCATCGATCCTCCTGGGGATCCATGGGATCCATGGGATCTGCTTACCTAATCCAGGTACTTGCTTAATTACTAGTACTAACTTTTTGCACGTACAAGCAAATCACTAGCACAAGCAGAAAAGTAATACTATTTCTCCGATAATACTACTACTTAACTAATATAATCAAAAGGTTAATATTATAATTCTGATCGTACTATCCTTTAACTTGTACAACCCTTTTTATAGTACTAATGTTAAACTTATACTATCCTTTTGCTAATATTAGTAATACGATAATACTAGTGATATTATAACCAAGACCTTGATAACTGTCTTATTTTATACTTATTTAACTAAAGCGATAGTTATAAAGATCTTGTACTTAAGTCACTTGTCACAACCCTACAAGATTGTGACACTATCCCTTTCCTAGCTTAGCTTCGTCCTAGAGCTTATAACTAAGACGTGGAAGATCTTATAACAATCCAAACCTTTCTTCCTTTCCATCATGTCTCTTAAACGTGAACTTGAACAAAATTATAGTGAAGTTGTACAGAAACGAAAGAAGGAAACTTTGTCAAAATTATTAACTTATGTTAAAAATACTAAGATCAAAATGTTTTCTTGTAATAAATATAAAAAGAAAAAACTAACGTGTTAAGTTACTCCAGATTCGTTAAGATGTTCGGAGTATATCAAAGCAGGCAACAGCATAAAATGTGATATTCATGGCCCTTCAGCTACTGATTAGGAGATATTTAGTCATGAGGAGCAAAAACTTTCGGAGAATTAGGAGAAGGTTAACTCTTTGTGGTTGGAAATCTAATAAAAGGCTATCAAGACTTAAGCAAAGGTTCTTCACTTTAACAAACAACGTAAAATGTTTAAGACATATATAGCTGAGATACTTTGTCAGGGTCTGAAATCACTAGATGAACTGGATATTATTGAGGAGAAAGAGAGGTTCGAGAAAGAGAAGGAAATACTGTAACAATTGGAAACTACTCAACCAACGGAGGCTAGGCTTTTCGAGGTCTTCTTTTCTGACGTTGATTTCTTTGCTTATGCCGATATTCTGTTTGATTTGTCCTGGCTTGCTTTACCTATTTGTACTCCTCCAGGAGCTCACTAAAGTTAATAAGGTGTTCCTCTGGTTCCTAGGTATTTAACTATCTGTATTCTTCCTATTCCTTCTATCTGACTAAGTATTGTTTCTTGTTCTTTACTAACTTGTTGTCTAAGATTTCTTTGACTTCCCATTTTATATTTAGGTCTTATTTTAGTTCTAAGTCTGGAACTAGTGATAATCCAGGTAGTACTTTTTCTAGTACAGTTACATGAAATACTGAGTATATTCATATAATATTAAAAAGTTCTAGTTTATATGTCAGATTTCTTAGTTTCTTTTTGATTTTGTATGATTTAATTTTTTTTTAGTTTAATTTATTGTTTGGTCTTGTTGTTTTGATAAATCTATAAATAATATAAACTTTATCCCTTTCTTCAAGTTTAAATTCTATACTATGTTTTTGATTATAGTATTTCTTTATGTATTTTTGTACAAATTTGATATTATACTTTAAGTAATTATAAATTTTTTCTAATTTGTCTGTTCATTATTCAACTGTCTTAAAAATGTTTTTTACTTTTGCTTTTATAAAATAAGTTTAGGCTTCATAACCATAATTCACAAAGAAAGATATAACTTTAGTAGTTTTACTCTTTATGCTGTTATATATTAGTTATGCCATTAGTAAGAGATCTTTTTAATTTGATTATTTATAATTTATATAACAGCGAAAATAAACTTTTATGATCTGGTTAACTTACTTGATCTGTCCGTCTGTCTAAACTTATCCTTTTGTGGCGATTTTTCTTTTAATACTTAATCTTTTATAGATTACTTCCTAGAATTTTGACATAAAGAGCTTATCTCTGTCCGAAATAATTTCTGTTAAAATGTCATAATTTATTATAATCTTGGAAATCATGATTTTCACTAAATCTTTGGCTATTTATGTTTTTTTCTATAATAACATGATAAAGTACTTCATAAGTCTATTGATTATGATAAAGATTAAGTTATAGTAATCTTTATCCAGTCTGTTAACATTTCTTGATAAAGATAATCTTATGATAAAATCCTATGAAATAAAAGTCTAAGGCTTTTCTGGTATCTGAAGAAGTATTAATTGTTTTACAAACTTTTTTCTTGATATTCTAGTTTTGTGACAAACATTACAATTATTAACGACTTTAATGACTTTTTACTAAAGTTTAAAGATAAAGAATTCCTGTTATAATCTGTTCTTAGTCTTTATGATTCCTTGATAACTATATATAAGTAATTTGTATTATTCTTTTATGAACTCTTAAATGATTAATGGTAAGATAAATATTCTCTTGTCCTTCAGCTAAATGCCTGGAAATTCCTGATCTTTGAGCTAATTAGCCTTGAGACTTTTAAAGATTTTTTTTTTTTTTACAATAGTTAACTTAATCTTTTTTAGCCATTCTTCGTCAATAATTTACATGATTACTAATACTTATATATAGTTAAAGTGTAAGGTATTGCTTTCTTTCTTAAATATAGTGAATTCTTGCTTAGAACTTTCTTCTATGTAGTTTAGTCATTTACTTAAAGTATTAACTTTAATATTCTCTGATCTTTGGATATAACGAATCCTGAAATCGTATTATACTAACGTTTTGTATCAATATACTTATCTACTGTTAAAATCTTTAGTAATTATAAAAGTTATTAAATTCTTGTAATTTAATAAAATCTTGAATAAATGTTTAATATCATATAAGTAAACTTTCTAATGTTTATAGTAATTTATAATAACTAAAAATTCCTTTTCATAGATATTGTAATTTAACTTAGCTAAAATAAACTTTCGAAAATAGAAGACTACCAGCCTCCAACGTCCTTTGTCATCTTTTTGTGACAAGACTCTATTTAATGCCTTACCTAAGGCGTCTGTTTCCAGCAAGTATAGTTTCTCGGGATCGGCATAAGCCAGTATTCAGTCTTCGTCGAACTGATCTTTAACCTCTTGGAAAACTCTCTTTTGCCTCTTTTCCTAAACGAAGAGTATATTTTTCTTCGTTAATTCTGTCAACAGGCTGGTTATCTTCGAATAAGTTATCATATAACATTTATAATAATTAATAAGTCCGTTAAACTGTTAGACTTCTTTGACTGTCTTTGGAGTAAGTTATTCTTTAATAGTTTTTACCTTCTCTGGGTTCATTCGGAATTCTTTGTCCGAAACTATTTCATTTAGGAATTTCATTTTTGTTATATTAAATTGACATTTAGCTAATTTATACTTCATGTTATTATTAATCAATGTTTTTAGTATAATACGAACATACTGTCTGTGTTCTTCTAACGTCTTAGAATAAATTAGAATATTATCTAAATATATTATTATAAAGTGATTTAAATATAATCTTAAAATTATATTATTTATTTTTTACATAATTGTTAATATATTCGTTAGACCAAAAGGTATAATTAATAATTTATAAAGTTTATATTTAGTTCAAATAATAATATACTATTTATGTCTTTCTTTGATTCTTATTAAGTTAAATCTTATGACAAAGTCTAATTTCGTGAAATATTTGGCTTTAATGAACATATCTTATATACTGTTAATATAAGATAATGAGTATTTGTTTTTTATAGTTTTATTGTTTAAATTTCTGTAATCTTTATATAATCTTCCCTGGGGGTTGTCTAGCTTTGGTGTTTATATCAATAATACTTTTCACGAAGAGTTTAACTCTCTGTAGAAGCTCTTTACGGTCTATTCATTTAGTCACTTCTTCAGGATCTTATCCCTGGCAGGATTCGTTCTATAAATAGGTCTATAGAAAGGAGTTATATTTTTTTGGAGAATGATTTCGTGATTCTATTCTTTGTATAAAGATAAAGTTATGTTTTTTGGTCATAGAATGAATAACTTATGATAGTCTTGGTATTCTTCCGGGAGAATGTTCAGTTTATTCTAGAGATTATCCTGAACAAGTTTAATAACAAAAATATCTTGTATAAGTTATTCTTTTGGTCTAACGTTATAATAGTATTTAAATGTTAATTTCTTTGTTTTCCAGTTAACGTTTAGGTTATAGAATTCTAACCAAGGTTATCTTAAGATAATATTTTCCTTTCCAAGGAAGAAAATCTTAAACCGGATTTGTTCTTGGTAATTTCTAATCTTTATAATAAAAGTTTTAGTTTTAGCAAACATTTCTTCCTTTGTTAATAAGCTATCGGCTATTCGTAAAGGCCGATTATAAACTTCAGTCTGTATGTTTATTATCTTAATAGCTTATAGCGAAATTAAGTTAATTTAGTTTTCCGAATCTATTAAAGCTTTAAGGTTTCCGTTACCAAACTTAATATCTAACCGGATGACTTCTCCTTCGTTAGTTATAAACACATCAGAGGTAAATTCTGTATTGAATTCTTTTTCTCGAGTTATCTGAGGTAGTACTCTTTTTACTCTGGGCTTCCTCAGGTTAAATAAGTTGTCGATATATCTTTTAAAGAATATTTATTCATCGTTAAACTTATAATAATAACTTATTTTATAATTATAATATTACTTTTGATGTTCTGTATAGAAAATTATTTCTTGATATACTTCTTTCTTAGCTCAGTATATCTTTTCTTAGTCTTTATAATATATAACTTAAGTATAAAAGTTTTGTTAGGATAATTGTATATTTTCTTCTAAAGAGTAAAATACCAAGTCATTGTGGTATAATTTGTTAATAATAATTTTTTTGAAGTTAGACTATATGACCTTAATTATAGTTTTTAATTTCCATATTCTGTACTAAAGAAACTTATCTCGTTGGAGTAATATATCCCAAAAAATATTTCTTTTAACTAATCTTTAAGTTTTTGTATAATTTTTATTAAAGTAAAAAGCTGTTTTGACCAATATCATTTTTTCACTTACTTATGGCTCATTTGTTTAATAAGATTAAGCAATAAAATCTTTTTGCTTTATGTGGTTAAAGAACTTGGAACTCCAGAAGACTTTCCGAAAAGATTTCTCTGTTATTCTTTGGTTAAGTTCTGATGTTTTAGATATTGTATATGAAGAATACACTAATAAAATCCTAGTATGTTCCTTTCTTTTCGGAGAGTCCTATAACATAGTACTAAACGCTGATTCACTGGTGTCTGTTTCAATTCTGACTTAGTGAAGTCTGTCTTGAAATTCTTCACGGATCATTGGTTCTTTCTTAATTCGTCCTGGGAGGAAAGGATCCGGCAGGTTAGTAATGTCCTAATATTCTTCTGGAAAGAAGTTGTCGGGGTTAGCAGTTTTTAAGCCCTGTCGTTCTACTTTCTTCACGGCAAACATTAATATATCTAGCTCACTCACAGTAAGAGAGAAAACTCTTGAGGACGTTAAGCTCCTGACGTCATGGTAAACTTCTGCAGTGAGATCTTCTGTCGGAAAAGCTCGAAGGATCTGGTCCACCGATCAGTCTCTAACATCTTCAGGGATATAATCTGAGTCGTCAAGGTCTGGGAACAGATTCTCCGCTGAACTGTCTGAGTACACCATCGACACAATCTTGACTTCTTTAGACTTTCCTTTGTCCTTGTCACCATGCTCCGAGGCCCTGTGTCCTGCCTGGCCATACCTGAAGCAAAGGTTTTTCTCTCTTCGTTCTTTATATTGCTCAGGAATAAGATTGAACTTCTTCTTTCCTTTTCCTTTAATGTTCGATTTCCTGTTTCTCTTGCTTTCTGTGAGTATCTTCACATCTGTTATTTCTTTCTTCTTATGGGATCCTTTGTACTCTTTTTTGTCGGAGAAAGTCCTTTTTTCTAGCTTATGTTCATAATGTCGATTATCAAACTGAACAACTTTATAGATCATATTACTCAGAGTCTTAAGCTTTTTGTCGAGTTAAGTAATGTTATCCTTTATTTCTTCCTTGAGACTGTTGTAAAAGGCATTCTTCAAGTCTTCATCACTATAAGTCATAAGGACAGCGTATTTTTTGAATTCTGCTGTATAATAAGAGGCTAAGCTTTTTTGTTGGATATTGTATACTTTTCTTTTAGCATCGGTTATTTTATCGATATCACCAAAGACAAGCGTGACTTCTCTCCAAAAATCTTTAACAGACTTAAACAATTGTTTCGTGGAGGCTTAACAATAAGTCTTATTTGTCGTGGATAAATAATTTTCAAGGTAAGGTCTTATCCAATCAAAGGCAGTTTTTTCTAGGTAAGAGGTGATTCAAAGGATTTGGTTGACGTCGTCGGCAAACTGATCTTTATTAAAGAACAAATACAGAATAGCTTATATCTTGAAGACTTTGAACTTGCTTCGTTCACCCTTGAACTTCATGGGCAAGCCTACCTTTGAGGTTCTTTCCACTTTTTGTTCTTGCATTAGAGTGTCTCGTTCCTCCGGGTTAGGGTTGCCCTGTTCCTCCGGCTTAAGAACTAAGTCTGAAGATTCTCTGGCTATAGTACTTTTGAGTTTCAAGGTGCTCAAAGTATAATGTTCTTACCAGAGTATAAGGTTATTTATTACTCAAATGATAGATGAAAGTAAAGGGCAAGAGAATATCTTCACAAGACTTTAAAATAGTTATTATAAAATGTAAGTATACTGTAAATTAATTGAGTTGAACACAAAACTCTTATTTACTGTAAATACTATTTACTTATATAAAAAGTGAATTTCCTTCGAGTCTTATTGATCTCATCGATCCTCCTGGGGATCCATGAGATCCATGGGATCTGTTTACCTAATCTAAGTACTTGTTTAATTGTTAATACTAACTTTTTGTATGTACAAGCAAATCGTTAGTATAAGCAGAAAGGTAATATTATTTCTCCAATAGTATTATCACTTAACTAGTACAATTAAAGAGTTAATATTATAATTCTGATCGTATTATTCTTTAATTTGTACAACCCTTTTTATAGTATTAATGTTGAACTTGTATTATCCTTTCGCTAGTACTAATAATATGATAGTACTAGTGATATTATAACCAGGACCCTGATAGTTGTCTTATCTTATACTTATTTAACTAAGGCGACGGCTATAGAGGCCCTGTACTTAAGTCGCTTGTCACAACCCTGCGGGGTCGTGACAATATCGTTAAAAACTTATTTTATGGATTCTGAGTTTATTTCTATTTCAAGAACAACCTTGATGTTTTATTTATGTATTAACATAATATTAGTATTTTTGTTAAAATAAAATTCAAGGACAAATACTGTTCTTCTTGCTTTAGTATCTATAATATATATTATTAAAGGATGGGCATCCCAGGGTGGTCGACAACGAATCACAGACAAGACGAAGGGTGTGTGCAGGTATCTCTTATGCATTCCACAAACTAAATCTTGTCCCTTACATCGTTAAACTTAAGCTTTACTTTATACTGTACAATAGTTACGTGAATGTCTTAGGCAAGGTCCCTTCGCTAAGGCTACATTCCCCCCTGGTGAGCATAACACCCCCTTTACACTTAGCCTTTAACATTTATCCCCTCTCCTTAAGGCTCTTGTCCTCAAGAGCCAGACATAAGAGCTTTACATTCAGTTCCTTTGTATAACATATAGTTCTGTAGTATAACACTGCAAAAGTAATATGTATAAGCCTCAGCTGATAACCTTTGTCTTCTTTTCTCTGATAAGATTCTAATTACAATATCTCTTTATGTCTTCTGGTTGTCCTACAAAAACCAAACTATTAATATATTAGTAATATATAGCTTAACTGTTATTCTTTGTTCTTGTACATAAAGATAAGCTTCTTTTACGTACGTTAAGATAATGGATTTCTTGATTTAGACAATGACTTTATGATATAACATATACTTTACTATTATTCTAAATCAACAGATCAAAGAATTCAATAATCACTTTTCGTGATCTGGCTAACCTTAGTAATTCACTGATTATATACACCAGATCATTGATTACTTAACTTATTTATAAATACTTTTAATTTTTTCTTTTCTTTCTTTTTTCCACTTTGTCTTTAATATCTTTACCTATAACAAAGATAAATATTCTCTTTTCTCTTTATAGTCTCCTCTTTACCTTTTTACAGTATTAGATACTATATTTATTCCTTTTCAAGTTATTTCTCTTATTTCCTCTTCAAACTATTAATAATCTAATAAGTTTTCACCTTTCGTTTTCTCTTTAAACTATTATCGAACTTTTTTGACTTTTTTTACTTAATTTAACTTTGATCTTAGGACTTTTCATCCTATGGATATTTCTCCTTTCTCAGCTTTGGCTTTATGTTAATATATTAATAACATAATAATTATCTTTTTTACTTTAAAAAATCTTGAGCTAGTCATTATTCTCCTTTCATACTTATATTGTCTCAAATATGCCAAACATTTGACTAAAACTCCTGGCCTGATTTGCAAAAAGATCATTAAGTCTGTTAAATGTGAAGCCTATACTACAAAACACAAAGACTGTCCCTGTATCCTTAGAAAGTTTTATGTATATACGAATATGTTAATAGCCCTCTCTGATTATACTATTCGTCACCCTTGTCTCTAGCCTGAGTTAGATGTGAAGTAAACTTCTTTTACCAAATATGTAAAATTGTCTATTAAGCATTATGCCTGGCGTAATGCCTGGGTATAAGCCCTAAGGGACATTACAGTTATCAGACATTCCTTGGATAAGCTTGTTCGTTCTGTTAAGACTTTTATTAATGTATATTATGTGGCTGTAAGTTCGTCTGTCTTATGTACCCTTTTTTCCTAACTGACGTCTATAGAACCGAATAGACAGTGATGATCTTTAGTTATTCTCCGAGAATAATAATAATAAAGATAACTAAGTCTTTGCTCTTAAATGTCATTGTACTAAGATTATACTAATTCCTTGTAATAAATCTTTTTCTTTTCCTACTCCAGATCCTTTGACTATTATTGTAAATATAACTTTTACTAATCTTATAAGTATTCCTGTTAATACAACAAGAAACCCTGTCGCTTCTGGTGTACTCTTTGCTACATCTATATCCGGTGCCTCTTCTCCCTTCCTAGGAAATGATAATGACTCTGATCTTTTTGTTAATAGTCTAAATAGTTTACAGAGTAATATCAGTAATAATAACTCTTTCTTCGTTCTGGCTACCCCTTCTCGTAAATATTATTATAAGTAATAATCTATAAGTCTTTCTCAGAGAGTCTTTATCAAGTTCTCATAAGTTATTTGTTAGGTTTTTCATTAGAGTTTTTTTATTAAGATTTTATTAAATTTTTATTAAGTTTTTTATTAAGTTTTATTATAATTTTATACTAAGTCTTTTTGTTATAAGTTTTTATAAGTTTTGTCTAAATAAATCTTATATATTTTTACTTTTTTTTCGTTAATATTTTTATAACTTATATAAATTTATTCTTTTCTTCCCTTAATACTTTTTTATACTTTTATTTATACTTCTTGAATTCTTCTTATATATGACATAAGTAATTTATTAGTTCTTAAGTATCTTCTTCTAACGGATATCCTTTTTATCTTACCAGATAAAGTCTTCCTTTCTTTATATTCTTATAGGCTAGTATAGATTTTGTAGTAGGGAATCCGCGTACGTAGGTAATAGTAGTTCTACCGCCGAAACCTCCGAATTTTATATATGGAGCGGTTCGTACAGTATTACAATAGACAGCGATTTGTACTCTTATTTTACAGATATACGAGCTCTGATTGGCTCCCTTATGATTGCTATGATTACTATAATATCACGATATTGATGATTGTATTGTATAGTGTTGTTGTTATTGTTCGTTGTATACTTACATACCGGCTGCCAGAGATCACGTGCCTCCTATAATACTCACATTTTCCCTTTCACATTAAGATATAATCTAGGGAAGACTGAAAATCGATCTTTTGAAGTTAAAGGATAGGTATAACAATAGAGGAAACAGTAAATACTCGAAGAAAGTGCTGCTCAGAGTAAACGTGCCGAAAGACCCTGAAAACTTCGCAACAAGCGGAATCCAGAGACCGGAAAGGTGTACATAATTAATTGATTACAGAGACACCATTCGGAGACGACAAAGATGTTAGAGATACATAGCATGAATTAACTAAAGGAATTGACAACAATATTATATCAAGATAATATGATTATAAGGGGAATTCGAGGAAAAGAGCCTCTATTTTAGAAGTAAAGCAGGAGCACCAGGAATCTAAAATACTATTAGCACAAGAAGAAGAAAACTCTTAGGTCAGTTCTACTAACAACATTATTAATCAGTATAGAAAGACGGGAAAAACTCAATCAATTGATTCGGAGATAAGTAAGTTAAAAACCGAGGAAAGACCTCAAGAGAATCAGCTTTTTGACAGGAAAAAAATATATAAACAAATAACGCAAGAAGTATTAAGAACGGCAGAGTACTTTATTCTATTGTTATTCAATATCATTTTACTATTTCAGAACATCTTTATGTCTTAAGACCAAGAAGGTTAGGATAATCAAAGACCAAAAAGTTTATGCACGGTTGACGGATCAGCCAAAAGAACTTCATCAACAGATTTAATAAACAATATGTTGAATACAGAAAGAAATATGACCCGAGCTCAAGGAGCTCTTGGGATGTCCTAGCTTTAACTGTATAAAAGCTCTTTACTTTATAAAGCTCTATATCCCCCAAATATACTACCTTATTTCGAGGGATAGAATATTATAGACTTCTTTGATTTGTTTGAGGACAAGTTTAAATTGACCAGAGAAAGGACAAATGATAAGATGAAAAAGATGAGGTTTACTCAGTGCTGTGACCTAAAAGTCAGGTTTGTCATCAAGAATCTTAAGGTTTAGAAGGAAAGGGACTGAGAAATCTTCAAAATGGTTTTGCTCAAAGAGTTCAGAGACTAAGATATACAGTAATAACAAATGACGTTAGACTATCTAATTACGTTCAAGAGTAAACCCAGAACCGAAAAGGATAACCTGAAAGTGTATATCAAGGAGTTTATGTAAATAGCCCAGACGTTATTAGCGAAGAAAGAGACTTCAAGCTAAGAATTAAGTTTGTATTATCTCCAAAGACTCCTGAATTAAATAAATAAAAAGATAATCGAAAAGTGTAAAATAGACACAAAGAATAAGACAACGATAAACCTCGATAAATTAACTAAGAGTTTCAGAGAATGGGATAATAACTATAATACAATAAAAGAAGTTCAAAACTATAGAAGAAGAGAAAATATAGATAAAGTTATAGAATATTTCAACTAAGAAGTCAAGACCTCTGAAGACTTGAAGTTTTAACCACTGGCAGTCCTTAATCTATAGATATCGGGAGTCAGTAATATTACAGTAAAGAAAGATAAGACTGTCGATAATATGACAAAGATGTTTGAGGCATTGACTTTAACGATAAAGACCTTAGAGGGCACCATTAAAGCAAGCAGAAACTTAAGTAGAAGCAGTAAAGTAATTACTGGAAACAAAAGACCACAGAGTCA
The DNA here is from genome assembly GCA_021399445.1 of Xylogone sp. PMI_703. Classification (NCBI taxonomy): domain Eukaryota; kingdom Fungi; phylum Ascomycota; class Leotiomycetes; genus Xylogone; species Xylogone sp. PMI_703. Next base: position 3,011,482 of record JAJTUQ010000002.1, on the reverse strand, counting down.
AGGAGAAACCAAGGTACGAATGGCTAAAGAGAGCTTTATAACTTATTATTATTATGACAAAGAAGGTTATATATAACTATACTATAATATTTTTGTAAGTAATATGGCTAATGGGCTTTGTCACAAGAAGAATAACTAAATTTATCATAGGCAAGAGAGTCCCAGTACCCTTGAAGCTTAATTCTATCATAATACTTCTTAACGTAAGATTATTCTACGGTAGAAAGGGAATTCGTAAGTCGGTGGAGGGTTTGTACTTACTAGAAGTATATAATCATTGATAATAAAACTGTCTAATGATGAATCTGACTTTGAAGACTTTATGATGGCTAAAGTATTCGTTGAAGTAAATATAACGAGAGTTGATAAGCCAAAGAAAAAGAGCAAATAGTAATCAGAGAATAAAGTATTAAAGTAATGAGCAAAAGATAAGAAAAAGTTAATTACCCCGAAATTGCCAAAGTTAGGTAATTAAAAGCTGATAAAGGTTGACGATGACTCTAAGCTGGAAGATATGGTTATTGATATAGCAGACAATAGTAAATAAAGTAAGATAGTCAGATTTGTGAATTCTAAGACTCCGGTAGAGTAAGAACTGTCATTTCTGGAGAAACTGAAGAGTAACTTAAGTTAAGACCAAGTTTTGGACAAGGTTTTGAAGCAAAAGGTAGAATTGACGGTTGAGGAGATTTTGTCATCATCGAATTTGTTCCAGAAGCTCATATTTGGGCGTAGAAAACTGACAACTAAAAAAGAGATAAAGGTTTAGTATATCACGAAGGAAGAGGATCGTTTTTATACAGTTAAAACACCCAAAGTCAAGGTACAGTTAGAAGACACTGTTGAATGGAAAATTCTCTTTGATACTGGAGCAGAGATTAATGTTATAACTAATTAGCTGGCCAACGAGTTTGGTTTGCTAATGTGAGCAAACTTAAAAATGGTGATAATATCAGTAACCAGAGAAAGGAAATAATTCGACGATATGTATAATGATATAAAAGTCAAAATCGACTTAATATCGATAATTATGTATATATTTATCACGAATAAAGCATTATCAGAGTTGATACTAAAGACTTTGTTTATATGAAGAGCTCAGATGAAGTTTAAGCCTAAAAAGGACAGAATGTATGTTATAATATATAATGAAGATATAAACAAAAGAATGATTATATATGTCTTTTTATCCCCGGAATATAGTTATATTCAACAGCAAACAGACTAATCAGGAAACGAGTAGTTAACATTTTTCAGAGGCTGAGTATTGACGGAAAGTAAGTCTTTGAATATTATAATAAAAAGGCAGGAGATGAAGCACAAAAGATGAAAGTACAAGGATTATAAGTTATTAAATCGAAAAACATTTTACGATATATGGAATATACAGATGAAAAAAAGGTAAAGATGCCTGAGATGATATGGACAACAAGATATATAAGATAAGACTTTTGGGAAAGCATCAAGGCTCTTACAAAGACTTATCTGTTGACGATATACAAAAGAAAGGCTCAAAAGATATGACTAGTAGATTTAGGAATTTCGGATAAGAACAAACCAGGCAGAATCGATAATTAAAAAGAGGAATTAAAGACATTGGAAGTGTTATTAGTAATCCCCGAGAAATATGATTACTAAATTATGCTAAAGTTCTCGAAAATCAGGAAAAGAAAGCGTTTGACGCCGGAAAAGATAGACAAATTGATTTTTGATGACCAGCTAACACCGGAGAAGCATGAGTTGTTCGTTGAATTATTATACAACCAGGAAGAAGTAATTGTTTTTGACTTTTTATATATAAGAACGATTAGACTAAAAGTAGTATTATCACAAGTCATACGAACAATTAAGTATAATATATAACAAAAAGTAAATATACTATTATCAAAAGCCTTAGTATTGGTGGTTATACGAATACTACAAGAACGTATTGATTAAAAAGTACTAGAGCAGAGTTATAAGCCTTATAAGAACAAATAGTTCTTGGTCGAAAAGAAGGTTAAAAAGACCTACTAGTTAATAAATATAGTTACTATAATGAATAAGTATATAATACAGAATGTTAACTTATCACCTTTAGTAAATGCTTTTGCGGAGGAATTCGTTGGATATGTTATTACTTTGTTGGTTAACTTCTTTTTAAGATATGATTAAGTCAAATTAATTATAGAAAACCAAGATATGATAGGATTCATGACTTTTATAAGTCTTTTGCAGTATACGAGGTTACCTCAAGGAGTGACTAACTCAGTAACTCAGTTTATACAGATTGTTACTTAAATATTAAAAGACCTTATCCCTTATATTTACAAGCCATTTTTGGATGATGTACCAGTGAAAAGACCTTATTTAACATATGATAACCAAGAAGTGACGCCAGGAATCCGAAAGTATATTCTAGAATATGTTTAAAACCTCGACAAAGTGTTATACAATATAAAGCAATCAGGCGTTACTATAAGACCAAAATCTTAATTCAGAATACCAGGAATCAAGATCGTAGGATATGTATATAATATTAATGAGAAGTATTCTAATAACATAAAAGTTTTAAAGATATTAGATTGGCCAGCTTGTAGGGATAAAAAAGAAGTCAAAGCTTTCTTAGGAATATGTGTCTACTACTATATTTAGATCAAGGACTTTATTATAATAACTACATTAATATATAGATTATTACAGAAAAGTACAGAATAGTCTTAGAACCTTGAACAAAAAGAGGTTATAGATAAACTGAAAATGACCTTAGTATCGTTACTGACGTTCAGAAGGTTGAATTATAAGTCAAGAAAGATAATTATACTAACAGTAAACACTTCTTTACTTAGGTAAGAAAGAGTTATCATACAAGTTAAAGAAACTGGTGAAAAACACCCAAACCAGTATGAAAGTAGTATATAGTCAGACGCTGAACAAAAGTATGATGTTACAAAACGAGAATATAAAGCGTTATTGAAAGTTCTCAAGAAATTCTGTTCAGACCTGTATAGAATCAAGTTCGTGGTAGAAACCGACGCTAATGTACTTGTAACCTAATTAAATAGGGCAGTTTCTGATGTCCCAGGTACTTTATTAACTAAATAGCTTACGTGGATTTGATTATTCGATTTTAATGTCAAGTATGTTCCGAGAAAGAAGAATGGAATGGCAGATGACTTATCCTGGAGGCCATTGGCTGAAGGTAAAGAGATCAAAGATGATCAAGTCATCGAAGACCGTATTAACACAGATCTGTATGTCATACGAGTGGTGGCTATGTCAGTTAAACCCGAAAAGTTGCTGGAAGATGAATACAGAGAAGAATTCCATGTGATCGCACAATATTTGTTGACATTGATCAGACCTGAAAGTATGAGTGGACAGGATTTCTGACTATTCAAGTGGAAAGTACTTAAATTCGAAGTTATCAATCGAATATTATACTGACAAGTTAGCAAGAACATTCTAAGGACCAGAATAATTGATTTTACCGAAAAACAGCAAGAAATCATGAAGGAATTACACAAGGAGAGTAGGCACAAAGGACGTGATAATACTTATTACAAGGTTTCAAGAAAATATTGGTGGCCATGGTTATACATACAAGTGGGAGAGTATTGCATTTTGTGTGAGGAATGTCAAAGGAGGGCAAGGGAGAGAACTTCTGATTTACTATATTTAATGCTCTTAGCTTACCTTTGGCAAACAGTCAGCTTGGATATTATATATATGCTGCCTGATAAGGGATTTAACTACTTGGTTATGGCAAGAGAACATTTCTCTAGATGGCTAAAGGGAAGAGTACTCCAGAAGGCTGATTTTTCAAGTATACAACGATTTATATAGGAAGATATTATTTGTTAGTATAGTATATTCGGAAGACTTATAGTAAATAGTGGTCCTGAAAACAAGAAACACATAGAGATTCTGGTTAAAAGTTATAGTATTGACAGAGTTCTGTCGTCGGCTTATAACTTATACAGTAATGGTATGATTAAACATGGTCATAAACAGATTATGGATACTTTATCGAAGATCATAAGCAAAGGATCGAGGAAGTGAGTATTGTGATTACTAAGAATCTTTATGGCAGATTAAGTAACAGTAAAAATATTTACAGGTTAATCATTAGTGAGCTTAGTATACAGATCAGAGATAGTATTACTGGTAGAAGTCAAATATAAAACTTAAAGAATACTAAAATAAGAAAAAGTATAGTCAACGAATAAGTTATTAGTTATAAGAGCTTAACAAATCGATTTAAAAGAAAATATTATCATAGACATGAAAAACAAGCTTTATCACTGACAAATTAAAAGAAAAGAGTAGTTTGATAATAACTCTTGAGTTAGAACTAAGTTTATTCCGAAAAACAGTATAATATTAATATATAACGTCAAACGATCAATCAATAAATCCCAAGAATCCAAGTTAAAATACAGGTAGAAAGGCCTTTTTAGAGTTAAAAAGGTCAATGTTAAAAAAGGCTGGTATATACTAAAGGAGTTCGATAGAACTTAGCTTGCTAGAATGTTTACTGGTAATCGGTTAAAGGTTTTTGTACGAAGAAGAAGATTTTATGAAGAATAAATCGAAGATGGACAGGTTAAAGAATCAAGAGATGACTTTGTTCAGAGTAATCAAGAGAGCAAAAGGGCTATAATACTGGTCAACGAAGAAAGAGAGCAAGTAAAAGAACTTAAGTTAATAGAGTTTGAAGAGAATATGTCTGGAAATGATACTGAATTTATAAATACAAAAAATCTAGAGTTATTAATATAAATCCGTCAAATGGTACAAAAATGACTACAAAAGTAATAACAACAAAAAGATTAATAATATATTCCTAAAAGATAAAGATTTATAGTAATATTATTATTAATACCGAAAAACTAAGACAAAGACAATGGTCAAACTAGATATCCAAAAACCATAAGACATCTTAGCTTATGAATATAAAGAAAATGGATATATTATTATTTGTCTTTAATAAAAGACGTACGAATATGTTTGTAAAAATAGTTTTGATAACCTTAAAGACTGAAAAGATCGAAATCCTGATTATATATTCATGAATCGAGAACCTAATCAGAGAGAGAGTCATAAGTAGTAATTGTTGATTCTGAGGCTTTTGGAGTATTGTCAAGATTCAGATCTTGGAGTTGTATTGAGAGACAGAAGTTATATGCAGCTTTATAGTTGTTCACCAGGTTCTTAAAGAAGTAATATTAAGAGTAGTCTGGAAGAAATATGTAAAGAACCTTTTTCTTGTTATATTGTATAAAGTTGAATTATTATTGGTAGTTATCGTTATTGTGGAGTTGAGTAATCATGAGATTAGAGTAAAATTAAGTATTAGTCTTGCCAGAGAGGACAACGAGGCTTTGAGCAAGAGAAGAAGTATACAAATAATAACGAAGAATAATAAGAACTTTATGATCAAGTCTATAGAAAAGATATTCATCAAAGACTCGGGAGACTCAAATTGTACTATTTTTGGTAAAATCATAATCGAATTATGACAAGAACTGATATGATATATTATAAAGAGTCTGTATCGACAAAAAACTAATATAATAATCAGAAAGATACTTCGAATAAAAGGAAAGATTAGTGGTAAGATCTCGAAAGGTTATGACTCTAGATTCAGGATTATAAAGTTCAATATTACTTTTGTTAGAAATTATATTTAAATATTAACAAAGGATTATCGGATTAATATGGAATACCTAGAGTATTCTTTAGTTATAACCTGAATACGAAAGGACTTAACCTACTAACAATTCAAAAGATATTCAGGGGGGAGAACTTTTGTTATAATCATGATCTTAATCGTATTTTTAGACTAAAACCTTTATCATATCAACTGAAGGATTATATTCAATAATTTTCTTTTTTAAAAATACAGTTGAAAAAGAAAAAGGGATAATATAAAATATTCAAAAATTTGATATTTGGAGTTATATTTGATTAAAGAAATTTACCGGAGGATTCATGCAAAAGATTTATTTTTAAATACTGATTTAGGTTGAATAATGTTATACAAGAGGACAAGATTACTTAAATTTATGCTTTAAACTCAAGTAATATACGAAAACCTTTTAAAGATAGTTAATATTGATTAATAACTCGAAATTTTGTGTAAAACTACAAAAAACTTATTAATATTGAATCCGACAAGATGAATATTGCCTTTAAAGCACTTGTTACATTTATAGTATAACAACAGGTTTAACTTATTACGAAAGAAGCTCTAGAAGCTAAAGTAATTATAATAAATAATGTTAAATAATACAAATATGTCAAAAACCTTATATAGTCAGTTATACATCAGAATATGATAACAGGAGATATAACTTAAATAACTTTCGAGATTATGATGAAGAAAAAGTAATATATTGGTTATAGGCTAAGTAAAGCTAAAGTTGAAGTTATATTCAAGAGGACGATCGATATTATAATTGAAATAAATACAAAACGGCGAAATAAGATTCAAGAAGTATACGATAAGATTGGAAGAGCATGGGCAAACAACTCTTTAGTACTTGAATAGTGACAGAACTTTCCGAGCCAGTCAAGTGAAGTTGTTAATGTAGTAAGAAAGATGGCTGGTATTATGAAATTGAGTCTTAAGAACATTTTAAGAAGGGTGAACTCAGCAGTAATGGCTAGAATAAAGGCAAGGTTACCAAGGCCCGGGAGAAGAATTCAAGGATATTCTCTATAGTGACAAGTTCTTCTTGCCGACTTGACGAAAACTAATCTTATGGATAAAAACCTTGAACGAGTAGTATTGGCCGATATAAACATATTAGACATAAGTTTCAATAAATACAGGATGTTAACTGATGACCAAAGTTAATGAGATTTGTTATTTGACGAAAATGATAAGGAGGAAGATATATTATGTATAGAGGAAGTAGAAACTGAAGAGGAGGAGGACGACGATGATAATTTAGAATATGATGATTCTGATAGCAAAAAGAAGAGGAAGAAGAAGAATAAGAAAGTGAAGAGTGTTAATAAAAAGCTGAAGGTTGACAAGAAGGATGTAGTTGATGTTATCGGGTTGTATAAATTAAAAGTCAGACAAAAGGAAAGGAAGGTGGAAGACGGGGACTTGTTTAAATATATACTAAAACTGATAGACTTATCACAGGACGAAATCCCTGACGATTCAGATGACAAAAAGGTAGAAAGAATACTGGGAGATATTGAGAGAAAAGTAATATTGGCTAATATGGGATTTGTGGATATCGTGTTATAGAATTTTAACAATTTTAGCAAAAGATCTTTATTCGATTAGTAGGATAAACTTATCCCAAAAGATAATGAATTTAAGATCACAGAATTGATCGAATACAAGATGAAAATATATTTATATTATACAAAAATGTTGTCGGAAGATAATAATAAGTAGGTGAAGATCATGAATTTCTCGTTAACTCAACAAATGATTCGACAAGACCTTGTTTTATATCTGGTTTATGTATACTTAAGAAGAGATGACGAATATCGATTGATATCTTGGTTATGTAAAGTTAATATATTGTTCCCTGGAGTCAAATATAATCAGGTTAGCCACTTAAGAAAGGTAAACTTCAAAGATCGCAAAACAGAGTAGTTAACTTTAGATTATATGGCAGTGAACACTATCGATAATATTATATTTATAACGAAGGAGAATAGAGCCAAAACCATGAAGTTGTTCGTAAAAAGCTATTAGAATATTGATATGATCGTTGATCGTGGGCTAATGGAAGACTTACTTACTATCACTAAAAATATGATAAAAGAATTAATACCGGAAATGGGAGAACTGAAGGATAACTACATGGAGAGAGAGGAGGTTTTATTTATGAAGTATTACTTAATATCGTACAACCCCGAGAAAGTGAAGATTACACAATTCATAATTGAACTATAGTTCGGAATTACTGATAAATATTATCAATATTTGGCTGATATCCCGAAAACTCGATAAAAGAAAGTCTCGGATTACTATAAGGAATTGATAACAGCAGAGTATCGTTATCCTTTAATGCCTGGAGTAGTAAGATTGCCAGACCGAAGAATGCTATTTAATACGAATCTCGAAATCATAACTCCGTTGTCTTAAGCTATGTTGGTATAACAAAGATATGACGATAATGACATTTTGGCCGACCTTGAAATTGTACTCTATAGGACGAGCATAAAGTGGTTGAAATACTTGAACTCTTGGAGAAAAAAGATACAGAATATATTCTATGATGAGTAATAACAGAAAATACAGTTAAAGTTATAGTTATTTAAAAAGAATTTGTATATTCAGAAGTTAGTGGATGAGGACAAAATTAATATATCGGAATAAGTAAGTATATGGCCTATATTTACGTCAATATTGAGAAATACAACATGTGAAGTTAAAGACACGATATCCAGATATTGAGAAAGGATAAGATGTCTTATTTTATTTCAGATTATAGCAATAATTTAGCTCTTCGTTTTAGTATTTTACTTTTGATGATATTCGATAGATTCCTTACGTTGTTACTAATATCGATATTATTACTTCATAAACTATAATATCGAAAAGGACAGATGTGGTAAAGAATCCGTATATACGAGTAATAATAGTTCCACTGCCAAAACCTCCGAATTTTATATATGGAGCAGTTCGTACAGTATTGCAATAAATAACGATTTGTACTCTTATTTTACAGATATACAAGCTCTGATTGGCTCCCTTACAATTGCTATGATTGCTATGATATCACGATATTGATGATCATATTGTATGGTGTTGTTGTTGTTGTTCGTTGCATACCTACATACCGGCTGCCAGAGATCACGTACCTCCCATAGCACTCACACCTTCCTTTTCACAATTTTACTTCATATTCTTCGTCTTTATTAATGATCTCTCTTTTCGGAAACTCTAATATAATACCAGGTCATATATAGTATAATTCTAAGAGTAATATATAAAATACTAAGTATACTCTTATGTTTAGGGGTATTTTTACTTTATATATTAATTTATTATTTATTACTCTAATGATTTTTAATAGTCTTAAATACTTATCCAACAATTTTTTGTTTAATCTTTGTTATTATAAATTTTTTATAAATATGTAACGTTCCTACAAGGGTTTAGGGTTATCTATTACTCAAATGATAGATGAAAGTAAAGGGCAAGAGAGTAACTTCACGATGGTTTAGGATAGTTATGATAAAATGTAGGTATACTGTAAATCAATTGAGTTGAGCATGAAGTTTTTATTTACTGTGAAGCTATCTACCTATATAATGAGGGTTAGTATATTGAGTATATTGGTTATACCCTATACTTAATATACTAAATATACTGGGTATATGCCTCATATGATCGCTTATTTGCTAGTACTAGCTATCTGTACGTATAAGCAAATAGCTAACACAAGCAGAAAGGTAGTACTAATTTCCCGATAGTATTATCTCTTAGTTAGTACAACCAAAGGGTTAATACTATAACTTCGATAATACTATCCTTTAGCTTGTATAACCTTTTTTATAGTACTAATGTTGAACTTGTACTATTCTTTCGTTAATACTAGTAATACGATAGTACTAACGATAACATAACCAGGTCTTTGATAACTGTCTTAATTTATATTTATTTAACTAAGGCGATGGTTATGGAGGCCCTATAATCCGGTTACTTATTACAACTTTGTGGGGTCGTGATATTATCCCTTTCTTAGCTTAACGTTGTCTTGATGCTTAAAGCTATAGTTGTGAATTTCTTCCCGGGAACCAAACCTTCTCTTCTTTTTATTATGTTATCTAAGTATAAGTCTAGTTACGAAAGATATGTGAGAAAAAGGAAAGTGATAAAGAATTCTGGTTATCTCATGGTTTTCAAGTATTACTATTGCTTTGTCAACAACAAGAAGTGTTATCGCAGTCCTCAGTCCATTAAGTATGGCGAATGTATTCGTCGGGGTGGAAAGTATGAGCTTGATCCGAACATGGATAAGTTAGAACGTTTGGTCAAAGAGGAGGAATATCTTGAACGAGAGGAGGAAAAAGCCCTGGCCTGTGCAGTCTGTCTTTGCAAACTATGAAAGTTGGTCAAGACAAAGAGTCGTAATATGATTATTCGGGGCATTTCTACGATGGAAGAACTAAAGGAGATCAAAGAACGAGAAAGGAAAGAAGCAGAGGAAAAGGAAAGACTCGAACAGGAACAAAAGGAAAATGAGGTATTGTAACAAGTGGAAACTACCTAACTGGCGGAGGCGGGGCCCTCTGGGGCCTTCCCCTCCGAGGCTGAACTGCTTGCTTATGCTAATGTTCTGTTCGATGAAGCCTGGTTGACTTCACTTGTTTATACTCCTCCAGAAGTTCATTAGAATTGATAAGATGTTCTTCTGGTTCTTAAGTATTTAACTATCTGTACTCTTCCCATTCCTTTTATCTGACTAAGTATTTTTTCTTGTTCTTTACTAACTTATCATCTAGGATTTCTTCAACTTCTTATTCTATATTTGGGTCTTATTCTAGCTCTAAATCTAGAGCTAATGATGATCCCAAAGATACTTTCTCTAGTATAATTACATAAAATACTAAATGTATTCGTATAATATTAAAGAGTTCTAGTTTATATATTAGATTTCTTAGTTTTTTTTTGATTTTGTATAGTCTAATCTTTTTCTAATCTAATTTATTGTTCGATCTTATTGTTTTAATAAATCTACAAATAATATAAACTTTATCCTCTTCTTCAAGCTCAGGTTCTATATTATACTTTTGATTATAATATTTCTTTATATGTTTTTGTATAAATTTAATATTATACTTCAAGTGATTATGGATTTTCTTTAATTCATCTGTTCACTGTTTAACTGTCTTAGAAATGTTTTTTACCTCTGCTTTTATGAAATAAGTTTAGGCTTTGTAGTCATAATTCACAAAGAAAGGCATAACTTTAATAGTTTTATTTTTTGTATTATTATATACTAATTATGTTATTAGTAAGAAGTCTTTCTAATTTGACTATTTATAATCTACATAACAATAAAGATAAACTTTTATGATCTGATTTACTTGTTCGGTTTGACTATCTGTCTAAACTCATCCTTTTATGACGATTTTCCTTTTAATGCCTAATTTCTTACAGATTGTTTCCCAGAATTTCGACATGAAGAATTTGTCTCTGTCCGAGATAATTTCTGTTAAAATATTATAATCCATTATAATCTTGGAAATCGTGATTTCTGCTAAATCTTCGGCTGTCTATATTTCTTTCTATAACAATATGATAAAGTACTTCATAAGTTTATTTACTATAGTAAAGATTAAGTCATAATAATCTTCATCTGGTCTGTTAGTATTTCTTGATAAAGATAATCCTGTGATAAAATCCCATGAAATAAAAGTCCAAGATTTCTTTAGTATCTGAAGAGGTATTAATTGTCTTATAAGCTTTTTTCTTAATATTTTAGTCTTATGACAAACGTTGTAATTATTAACAACTTTAGTAACTTTCTACTGAAGTTTGAAGATAAAGAATTTTTGCTATAATTTGTTCTTAGTCTTTATAATTCCTTGATGACTATATATAAATAATTCGTATTATTCTTTTATAAACTCCTAGGTGATTAATAATAAAATAAATACTTTCCTGTCCTTTAACCAAATGCCTGGAAATTCCTAATCTTCGAGCTAACTGGCCTCAAGATTTTTAAAGATTTTTTTTTCTTTTGTAATAATTAATTTAATCTTTTCTAACCATTCTTCATTAATAACTTATATAACTACTAATACTTATATATAATTAAAGCATAAGGTATTGTCTTCCTTTTTGAACATGGTAAATTTTTGCTTAAAACTTCTTTCTATGTAGTCTGGTCGTTTGCTCAGAGTATTAACCTTAACATTCTCTGATCCTTGGATATAGCGAATCCTGAAATTGTATTATATTAACGTTTTGTACTAATGTACTTGTCTACTGTTGAGATTTTTAGTAGTCATAAAGATCATTAAGTTCTTGTAGTCCGATAGAATCTCGAATAGATATTTAATATTATATAAGTAAACTTTTTAATACTTACAGTAATCTACAATAGTCAAGAGTTCCTTCTCGTAAATGTTATAGTTTAACTTTACTAGAATAAACTTTCGAAAATAAAAAGTTACTAATCTTTAATGTCTTTTGTTATTCCTTTGTGACAAAACTTCACTTAACGCTTTACCTAAGGTGTCTGTTTCCAGTAAGTATAATTTCTCGGGATTGGTATAGGCTAATATTCGGTCTTCATCGAACTGATCTTTAATCTCTTGGAAAGTTTTCTCCTGTTTCTTTTCCTAAACGAAAAGTATATCTTTCTTCGTTAATTCCGTTAACAGGCTGATTATCTTTGAGTAAGCTGTTATATAATGTCTATAGTAATTAACAAGTCCATTAAATTACTGGACTTTTTTGACTATTTTTAGAGTAAATCATTTTTTAATGGTTTTTACTTTTTTTAAGTCTATTCAGAATCTTTTGTCTGAAATTATTTTACCTAGAAACTTCACTTCTGTCATATTAAACTGACATTTAATTAACTTATACTTTATATTATTATTAATCAATACCTTAAGTATAACATAAACATGTTATTTATGTTCTTCTAATGTCTTAGAATAAATTAAGATATTATCTAAATATATTATTATAAAGTAATCTAAATACAGTCTCAAGATTGTATTATTCACTTTCTGTATAATTGTTAATGTATTCGTCAAACCAAAAAGTATAACCAAAAGTTTATAAAGTCTATACTTAGTTTGAATAACAATATATTACTTATGTCTTTCTTTAATCTTTATTAAGTTAAACTTTGTAACGAAGTCTAATTTCGTGAAATATCTGACTTTAATGAGTATATCTTATATACTGTTAATACAAAGTAATAAGTATTTGTTTTTTATAGTTTTATTGTTTAAATTTCTGTAATCTCTATATAATCTTCCCTGGGGGTCGTCTGGCTTTGACGTCTATATCAATAATACTCCCCACGAAAAGCTTAACTCTTTGTAGAAGTTCTTTGTAGTTTATTCATTCAGTCATTTTTTCAGGATTTTATCCTTAATAAGATTTGTTCTATAAATAAGTTTATATAAAAAGGTTATACTTTCTTGGAAAATGATTTCGTGATCTTATTCTTTGTGTAAAGGTAAAGCTATATTCTTCGGTCATAAAATGAATAACTTATGACAGTCTTAGTATTCTTCCGGGAAAGTATCCAGTTTATTCTAGAAGTTATCCTGAACAAGTTTAACAGTAAAAACATCTTACGTAGATTATTCCTTTAGTCTAACGTTGTAGTGACATTTAAATGTCAATTTCTTTATTTTTTAATTAACGTTTAAGTCATAGAATTCTAACCAAGGTTGTCTTAGGATAATATCTTCTTTTCCAAGGAAAAAAACCTTAAACCAGATTTATTCTTAGTAATTTTCAATTCTTATAGTAAAAAATTTAGTTTTTGTAAATATTCCTTTCTTTACTAATAAACTATTGACTATTCGTAAAAACTGATTATAAACTTCAATCTGTACGTTTATCATTTTAGTAACTCATAACAAGATTAGGTTAATCTAGTTTCCTGAATCTACTAAGACTTTAAGGTTTTTGTTGTTAAACTTAACATTTAACTAAATAACGTCTTTTTCATCAGCCATAAACACATCAGAGACAAATTCTGTATTAAATTCTTTTTCTCGAGTTATCTAAAACAATATTTTCTTTATTCTAAGCTTTCTTAAGTTAAACAGGTTATTGACATACTTCTTAAAGAGTATTCATTCGTCGTTAAACTCATAATAATGATTTATCTCGTAGTTATAATATTACTTTTGATATTCTGTATAGAAAATTGTTTCTTGACGTACTTCCTTTTTAGCCTAGTATGTCTTCTCTTGATCTTTATAATATATAACTTAAATATAAAAGTCTTGTCGGGGTGACTATATATTTTCTTTTAAAGAGTAAAGTACTAAGTCATCATAATATAATCTGTTGATAACGATTTTTCCGAAGTTAAACCATATGATCTTAATTACTGTTCTTAATTTCTATATTCTGTACTAAAAAAACTTATTTTACTAAAATAATATATCTTAAAAATATTTCTTTTGACTAATTTTTAAGTTTTTATATAACTTTCGTCAGGGTAAAAAGCTATTCTAATTAATATTATTCTTTTACCTACTTATAGTTTATTTGTTTGATAAGGTTAGACAATAAAATCTTCTCGCTTTATGTAGTTAAAGAACTCAAAACCCCAGAAGATTTTCCGAAAAGATTCCTCTGCCATTCTTTAGTTAGGTTCTGATACCTTAGATGTTGTGTATAAGGAATACACTGGTGAAATTCTAGTATATCCTTTTCTTTTTAGGGATTCCTAGTCGACTTGATTAAAACTGTCTTGAAATTCTTCATGGATCATCAGTTCTCCCCTGACTTGTCCTGGGAAGAACAGGTCTGGCAAGTCAGTAATGTCCTAATATTCTTCTAGAGAGAAGTTGTCAAGGTTAACAGTTTCCAAGCCTTGTCGTTCTACTTCCTCCCCGGCAGATATTAATATGTCTAACTCATTAACGGTAGGAGAAAAGACTCCTGAAGACGTTGTACTCTTGGCATCATAGTAAACTTCCGTCGTAAGATCTTCCATAGGAAAAATTCATAAGATCTAGTCCATAAACTAATTTTTAACATTTTCTGATAACTCGTCAGAGTCACTCTATCTTGCCAATAAGACATTATTTGAACCGTGGAATTCGTTATCTTCGGCCGAGGACATCATGGATATAGTCTTAGTCTCTTTTGGCTTTCCTTTGTCCTTGTTACTGTATTCCTGGGTAATGTGTCTGGCTTGTCCACACTTATAATAGAGTTTTTTTTCTCTTTTTTCTTTGTATTATTCAAGAATCAGGTTATATCTGTTTTTTCTTTTTGGTGATCTTTTATTATAATTCTTTGGACCTTGTCTTCTTTCTCCTGTGATTCTATCGAGGTCCATCGGGTCCTTTCGATCATCGACATAGCTTTTTCGTTTATTTATCTGTGAAGAGTAAGGAATTCTTCCTTTCTTTTTCATATACTGTTTATATTAAAAATTGTTAATCTCCTCGGTTTTCCTTATCTATTTAACTAACATATCCGGGCAAAGTCTGATACGAGCTAATTCGTCTTTAACGGATTCCTTCAATCCCTGGCAATGCCAAAACATTAATACTCTGTCCTCCCAGCTAGTCATATTGCTTAGTTGTCAGAATTTAATATTATAGGCAAAAGCAAAGCCAGTCTGTTTCAAGGTGTATAATTACTGTTCTGTCCTATCCGTTTCATGAAAATCCCCGAAGACTCTTTCCATTTCTTTTTTAAAGTTCTTGAAGGATACAAACAAGTTAGTAGTATCCTGCCATCTTCCTTTATCCTTTTCGGTGAAGTTCTCGAAGTTCTTTACATATGACAAAGCCCATTATAACACTTCTCCTTCTAGGTAAATGAACAGCCACATGATCCGTTGAAAGTCATTTTGAAACTTATCTTTATGCAAGTTCAAATATAAATAAGTTCAGAACTTGAAAAGTTTCAGCTTGGACCTGTCTCCTCTAAAGCTTTCGATTTTTCCTAGGTCCAGCTTTCTTTCGATAAAGTTAGTCGTCGAGTTAAGGTTAGCCTCTGGGGCTTGAGGGTTTTGCTGTGAAGATGAGTCTCCGGCCATAGTACCTTCGAGTTTTAAGGTACTCAAAGTGTAACGTTCTTACAAAAGTTTAAGGTTATCTATCATTCAAATGATAGATGAAGGTAAAGGGCAAGAGAGTAACTTCACGATGGTTTAAGATAATTACGATGAAATGCAGGTATGCTATAAATCAATTGAGTTAAGCACGAAACTCTTATTTACTGTAAAGCTATTTATCTATATAATAAGAATTAGTATATTAAGTATATTGGTTATACCTTATACTCGATATACTGAATATACTGGGTATACACTTCATGTGATTGCTTATTTACTAGTATTAGCTATCTACATGTATAAGCAAATAACTAGCACAAGCAGAAAGGTAGTACTAATTTCCCGATAATACTATCTCTTAATTAGTACAACCAAAAGGTTAATATTATAACTTCGATAATATTATCCTTTAGTTTGTACAACCTTTTTTATAGTATTAGTGTTGAACTTATACTATCCTTTCGCTAGTACTAGTAATACGATAATACTAGCGATAACATAACTAGGTCCCTGATAACTGTCTTAATTTATACTTATTTAACTAAGGTGATGGCTATGGAGGCCCTATAATCTGGTCGCTTATTACAACCTTGCAGAGTCGTGACAAAATACTATAATTTATTAACTTACTTTAAATATTATAGGTTTTCGTTTTTTATTATAGTACTTTTTTTATATCTTAGTAATATTATATTATTACTTTGTTATTATTTTCTTTTCTTCTTTTAATATCTTTATTCTTTTGTATATAATTACTGTTTTCCTTTTTAGGACATCGTCCTCGACGTTAAACTGGATTTATAAGTCAAACCTATAAAAAGCCTTGAATAGGATTAATTATGTTAAATTATAGATATTGTTATTATATATAAACTTTATGAGTATTAACTTCAAGGCTTAGTTGTCTTACTTATATAAGCAAAATATCTAGAAATAGTATTCTAAAGTCTAATTCTGTACCTCTGTCTATTCGTCAGTTTATAAGTAAAATACTATTAAAAGCTATCTTTGTATTTGTAAGTAAAAATACACAAAGGCCTAGAATTTATTAATAAATTATAGTCTGTGAAAGGGAAGGGGTGAGTGCTATGGGAGGCACGTGATCTCTGGCAGCCGGCATGTAGGTATGCAACGAACAACAACAACAACACTATACAATACGATCACCAATATCGCGATATTGTAGCAATCGTAGAAATCGTAAGGGAGCCAATCAGAGCTCGTATATCTGTAAAATAGGAGTGCAAATCGCTGTCTATTGCAATACCGTACGAACCGCTCCATATATAAAATTCGGAGGTTTCGGCGGTGGAACTACTATTACCCGCGCGCGGATTCCCTACCACAAGTCCTTTATCAGAGATTATACTTTCTGATATTCTAAAGTCTTTGATAATATACTGAATAAATAAGTCTACCAACTAAAGGGTTATAATCATTTTTTGATATAATATATATTACACTATCTTTGAGTATTTATCGACAATAATATAATATATATTATAAACATTATTATTTTATTTATTAAAGAATAAGTTTATAATAAAATTTATAATGATTTCTTTTTATAGTATTATAAATTATAAGAAAAATATTAATATCTTATATAATATATAATACTTTACTTTTATTCTCTAATATATAATATAAGTACAAATCCAAGACTTTACATCTTTATTAATACTTATCCAGAAGTACTTCTTCTAGATCAATTATAATATTTTGTTAAATCTTAAATATTTTATTGTCAAGGTATTATAATATATAATCATTATTTCTGCTTTAATAATTTTATTATCAAAAACATAAATCTTTCCTTTATATCTAAGAAAACTAATCTAGTTTATTCTTCAAAGTTGTTCTTTGCCTTCGACTTATTGCTACTCCTAGTTTATCATTTCTTTGACTATTTGTTTATCTAAGTTTTAGTTTTCGATCTTGTCCAAAGTCTTTGTTTCATTATTTATAATCTCTGTATTAAATCTTTTGAGGTTCTTTTCCTTACCTTTTCTCATAATATTTCGGTCTTCAAGGATTAACCTACCCTAAGACTTACTTTGTTTATAGTATCTCGAATCCTTCTCGACGACTTTAACAATATTCTTCTTTCTTCAGATAAGCTTCCATCATTAACCTTGTACAAAAATGTCCTTTTACTAAAACTCACGAATTAAGTTAACTATCAAATCTGTTGACATATTATATACTGTTTCAAGCACTCTGACTAAACAGATCTGTACTCATGAGACGAGGCATTTATAACCATTAATCTCAGCGATAAGCTTAAGCTCTTCCTGAGTTATATCACACCCAATTATAGCCCCAGTACTTTATACAGCCTGATCTATACTTACTTACATATATACTAGCCCTGATTTATACCTAGACTTAGAATACTTACCTCCTTAGTATTTCGCCACTTTCTCGTCATTATAGCTTTGTGTAACAACAAAAATAAAGTTTTCTTGAACTTCTCTGTTTGTTAACCTTTTCTCGGCTTCATTATTACCTCGTTAAATCAACTTTAACTTATAACTCCTCTAAATCTGGTCCTCATAACCCTTTTCTTAAACTTCTCTGCTCATCAACCTTTCTTAGCCATTATAATCACCTCTTTAGGTTAACCTTAATATACAACATCTTCGTACTTAGTCATTACTTGACTATTCACTCTTATTATTCTAAATATTATTCCTTAAACCTAAGTTTAATATTTTTATATTATCCTCAAGTCTTAGTATCTCTTTGATCTTAATACATAAAACTCTCCTCAGTTTCTCTCTCAAATTCAGCATTAGATCCTTAATCACTTTATTCACTTCTGGCTTATAGTCTAAGTACTTTAATAATACATCAGTAAGATTACTCTTTCTTGACCAATATTCAATCTTAAAGTCATATTTAACTAACTTCTAAATCTATTATATTTACCTCTTATTAAGTTTCTTTTTGTCCATAAAACACTTTAAGTTATCATGATCAGTTTTAATTATAATTATTATAAAAATATAAGTTAAGTAATATCTCCATTATTCTAGTATAATTATAATAACTAATATCTCTTAGTCAAACGTCTTATATACTTATTGTACAAAGTCTAACTTTTTCGAATAAAATACAACAAAATGTTATTAAGACTATTCTTTTTCTTTGATTAACTAAAATAATACTTTTTTTATAACATAATTAAACATATCAGTTTTTAGTATGATTAGTCGTTTTAGTACATAATATATTAACATAAATACTGTCATAAACACCTTCTTGAGCTCCTCGAACATATTCCTCGCTTTCTCATCGAATTCGAGTGACTTTGTCTTTTTTCCCTTCTTTATACTTTTCAAGAAATTAGTTAAAAGTACAGTAATCTTTGAATAATTCCGAATAAATTTTCGGTAAAAGTTTATAAATCCCAAGAATACTTAAATATCTTTATATAACATCAGGGTTAGCCAATCTATGATTATAACTATATAACTCTTCTTTATCGATATATTGTCTGAAGAAATAATATATCCTAAAAATTTAACTTATCAAACATAAAACTTATACTTAACCAGATTAATATACAGATTATATTATTATAATTATTCAAGGATTTGTTGTATATACTATATATACACCTCTTTATCTTTTAATAAAATCAAGATATTGTCGAAATAAATAATGTATATCTTATTTACTAAACTTATTAATATTTTATTAATGTATTATTAAAATATTATTAATATATTATACAGACTAAAGAGTATTATACAGTACTTATAATAATTATATCTAGTCTAGAAAATTATTTTTTATTTATTACCCAAATGAATATAAATACAATAATATATATCTTTTAAGTTAAGCTTTGTGTAAATTTTGACTTTTCCTAATATATTTAATGTCTCAAAGATCAGGGATAATAATGTCCTGTTCTTGATAATGATCTTGTTTAACCCTTGGTAGTTAACACAAAGTCACAGCTTCCTGTCTTTCTTCAAGGCGAACATCACTAATACTCTTACTAGGCTAAAAGATCACCTGATTTATTCCTTCTCTAATATACTATAAAAGTATTCCCTTAAGACCTTTATTTCCTTTTCAGCCAGTAAGTATATTAACTTTTATAATAATGTCTTACTTTCTCCGAGTTTGATTATATGTTATAGTCTGTCAAAGCTTAATACTTTACTTATTTTCTTTTTATTAAATATATCTATGAACTCTTGGTAATCAAGAAGTATATAATTTATCTAATGTCCTGATACCTTTATGTACTTTATATAAGCAGTTCTTGTTCACTTCTGTTGTCTTTCCTTTGTTACTTCGATAATGTCTTAACTAAGTAATACTACCTCACTTTCTCTGTCTCTAGTGAATTAGAAGAAAGCTTTATATAAGGAGATATCCTTTTCCTTCTTTAATATTTAAATAAACTCAGATATTAAATATATTATATACTCCTTTATCTTTAGGCAATATTATCATACCTTTTTGTATTATCCAATTGACGAGTCTATACTAATATAACGTTCCTACAAGGGTATGGGGTTATCTATCACTCAAATGATAAATAAAGGTAAAAGGCAAGAGAATATCTTCACAAGACTTTAGGGTAGTTATTATGAAATGCAGGTATGCTGTAAATCAATTAAGTTGAGCACGAAACTCTTATTTACTATGAATATTATCTATTTATATAAAGAGTGAATTTTCTTCGAGTCTTATTGATTTTATTGATTCTCCTAGGGATTCATGGGATTCATGGGATCTGCTTACCTAATCTAGGTACTTATTTAATTACTAGTATTAGCTTTTTGTATATATAAGTAAATTGTTAACATAAGTAGAAAAGTAATACTATTTCTCTGATAATATTATTACCTAGCTAATATAATCAAAGGGTTAATATTATAATTCTGATAATACTATTCTTTAACTTGTATAACTTTTTTTATAATACTAGTGTTAAACTTATATTATCCTTTTGTTAATATTAATAATATGATAATATTAATGATACTATAACCAGGACTTTGATAGCTATCTTATTTTATACTTATTTAACTAAGGTGATGACTATAAAGACCTTGTACTTAAGTTACTTATTATAACCTTGTAGAGTTATGATATTATCCTTTTCTTAGTTTAACTTTGTCCTAGAGCTTATAACTAGGATATGGAAGATCTTATAATAATTTAAACTTTCTTTTTTTTCCATTATGTTCTTTAAGTATGGACTTGAACAAAATTATAGTAAAGTTATGTAGAAACGAAAGAAAGAAGTCTTGTCAAAATTATTGGTTTATATTAAAGATACTGAGATCAAAATGTCTTTTTGTAGTAAATGTAAAAAGAAAAAACTAATATGTTAAGTCATTCCAGATTCGTTAAAATACTTAAAGTATATTAAGACAAGTAATAGCACGAAATGTAATATTCATGGCTTTTTAGCTATCGATTAGGAAATACTTAGTCATAAGAAGTGAAAACTTTCGGAGGATTAGGAGAAGGTTAACTTCTTGTGGTTAGAAACTTAACAGAAGGTTATCGAAGTTTAGGTAAAGGTCTTTCACTTTAACAAATAGCGTGAAATGTTTAAGACATATACAGTTAAGATATTTTGTTGGGGTCTGAAATTACTGAATGAACTGAATGCTGTTGAAGAGAAAGAGAGGCTCGAGAAAGAAAAAGAAATGTTACAACAATCGGAAATTACTTAGTTGACAGAGATTAGGCTTTTTGAGGCCTTTCTTTTTAATGCTGATTTCTTTGCTTATGTTAATGTTCTGTTTAATTTGTCCTGGCTTGCTTCGTCTGTTTGTACTCTTCCAGGAGTTCACTAAAGTTAGTAAAATGTTTCTCTGGTTCCCAGGTATCTAACTATCTGTATTCTTCTTATTCTTTTTATCTGACTAAGTATTGTTTTTTGTTCTTTATTAATTTGTTGTCTAGAATTTCTTTGACTTCTTATTTTATATTTAGGTTTTATTTTAGTTTTAAATCTAAAGTTAACAATAATCTAAGTAATACTTTTTTTAATATAGTTATATGAAATACTAAGTATATTTATATAATGTTAAAGAGTTTTAGTTTATATGTCAGATTTCTTAGTTTCTTTTTGATTTTGTATAATCTAATCTTTTTTTAATTTAATTTATTGTTTAGTTTTATTGTTTTAATAAATTTACGAATAATATAAACTTTATCCTTTTTTTTAAGTTTAAGTTTTATATTATATTTTTGATTGTAGTATTTCTTTATATGTTCTTGTGTGAATTTGATATTGTACTTTAAGTAATTATGGATTTTTTCTAATTTGTTTATTTATTGTTTAATTGTTTTAAAAATGTTTCTTATTTCTGCTTTTATAAAATGAGTTTAGACTTTGTAGCCATAATTTACAAAGAAAGGCATAACTTTAGTAATTTTATTTTTTATACTATTATATATTAATTACATTATTGATAAAAGATTTTTCTAATTTGATTACTTATAATCTATATAACAGTAAAGATAGGCTTTTATGATCTGGTTTACTCATTTAGTCTGACTGTCTGTCTGAGCTTATCCTTTCATGGTAATTTTTCTTTTAATACCTAATTTTTTGTAAATTACTTCTTAGAATTTTGATGTAAAGAGCTTATCTCTGTCCGAGATGATTTTTGCAGAAATGTCATAATCTGTTATAATTCTAGAAATCATAATTTCTGCTAAATCCTTGGTTATTTATGTTTTCTTTTATAGTAATATGATAAAGTACTTTATAAGTTTATTTACTATAGTAAAGATTGAGTCATAATAATCTTTATCTGGTTTATTAACACTTCTTGATGAGGATAATCTTGTGATAAAATCCCATGAAATAAAAGTCCAAGGTTTCTTTAGTATCTGAAGAGACATTAATTGTCCTATAGGCTTTTTTCTTAATGTTTTAACTTTATAATAAATATTATAATTATTAATGACTTTAGTGACTTCCTGCTGAAGTTTAAAAATAAAGAATTCCTGCTATAGTTTATTCTTGATCTTTGTAATTCCTTGATGACTATATATAAATAATTTGTGTTATTCTTTCATAAACTCTTAAATAATTACTGATGAGATAAATACTTTCTCATCTTTTAGCTAAATACCTAGGAATTCTTGATCTTCGAGTTAATTAGTCTTAGGATTCTTAGAGATTTCTTTTTCTTCTGCAGTGACTAGCTTAATCTGTTCTAACTATTCTTCGTCAATAACTTATATGATTACTAATACTTATACATGATTAAAGTATAAGATATTGTCTTTTTTTTTAAATATAGTAAATTCTTGTTTAAAACTTCTTTTTATGTAATTTAGTTGTTTACTCAAAACATTGGCTTTAACATTCTCTAATCCTTGAATATGATGAATCCTGAAATTGTATTATATTAACGTTTTGTACTAGTACATTTGTTTATTATTAAAATCTTTAGTAATCATAAAAATTATTAGATTTTTGTAGTCTGATAAAATCTCGAATAAATATTTAATACTATATAAGTAAACCTTTTAATGCTTATAATAATTTACGATAGCCAAGAGTTCCTTTTCGTAGATGTTATAGTTTAACTTTGCTGAAATAAACTTTCGAGAGTAAAAGGCCACTAGCCTTTAACGTCCTTTGTCATCCCTTTGTGACAAAACTTTGCTTAATACCTTATTTAAAGTGTTTGTTTCTAGTAAGTATAATTTCTCAAGATCAGTATAGGCTAGTATTTAGTCTTCGTCAAACTGATTTTTAACCTCTTGGAAGGCTCTCTCTTGCCTTTCTTCCTAAACGAAGAGTGTATCTTTTTTCGTTAATTTCATCAACAAGCCAGTTATCTTCGAGTAAGTTATTATATAATGTTTATAATAATTAATAAGTTTATTAAACTATTAAACTTTTTTGACTGTCTTTGAAGTAGACTATTCTCTGATAGTTTTTACTTTCTCTAGGTTTATTTAGAATCTTTTGTCTGAAACTATTTCATTTAAGAATTTTATTTCTGTTGTATTGAACTAACACTTGGCTAGCTTATACTTTATATTGTTATTAATCAATATTTTAAGTATAATACGAATATATTGTTTATGTTCTTTTAACATCTTGGAATAAATCAAGATATTATTCAAATATACTATTATAAAACGATCTAAATATGGTCTCAAAATTGTATTACTCACTTTTTACATAATTGTTAGTATATTTGTTAGACCAAAAAGTATGATTAATAGTTCATAAAGTCCATATTTAGTTTGAATAATAATGTACTACTTATGTCTTTCCTTAATTCTTATTAAGTTAAATCTTATGGCAAAGTCTAATTTCGTAAAATATCTGGCTCTAATAAGTATATCTTGTATACTATTAATATGAAGTAATAAGTATTTGTTTTTTATGGTTTTACTGTTTAAATTTCTGTAATCTTTACATAATCTTCTTTGGGGGTCATTTAGCTTTGGTGCCCATATCAATGATGCTCTCCACAAAGAGCTTAACTCTCTGTAGAAGCTTTTTATGGTTTGTTTATCTAGTCACTTTCTCAGGATCTTATCTTTAACAAGATTTGTTTTATAAATAAGTTTGTAAGAAGGGATTACACTTTCCTAAAGAATAATTTTGTAATTTTATTCTTTATGTAAGAGTAAAGTTATGTTCTTCGATCATAGAGTAAATAATTTACGACAGTTTTAGTATTTTTCCAGAAAAGTGTCCAGTTTATTCTAGAGGTCATCCTGAGTAAGTTCAACAGTAAAGACATCTTGTATAAGCCATTCTTTTGGTCTAGTGTTATAGTAATATTTAAATATTAATTTCTTTGTTTTCTAATTGATGTTTAAGTTATAGAATTCTAACCAAGATTGTCCCAGGATAATATCTTCCTTTCTAAAGAAGGAAACCTCAAACTGGGTTTATTTTTAGTGGTTTTTAATCCTTATAGTAAGAGTTTTAATTCTAGTGAACATTTCTTCCTTTGTTAATAAGTTATCAGTCATTCGTAAAGGCTGATTATAGACTTTAGTCTGTATGTTTATTATCCTAATGATTTATGACAAAATTAAGTTAATTTAGTTTCCTGAATCCATCAAAATCTTAAGGTTTTTATTGTCAAACTTAACATTCAACCAAATAACTTCTTTTTTATTAGTCATAAACATATCAGAGGTAAATTCTGTATTAAATTCCTTTTCTCGAGTTATCTGAGGTAATATCCTCTTTACTCTAGACTTCCTCAGGTTGAACAGGTTGTTAATATATTTCTTAAGGAGTATTTATTTATTGTTAAACTCATAATAATAGTTTATCCTATAGTTATAACATTATTCTTGATACTTTGTATAGAAAATTATTTCTTGACATACTTTTTTCTTAATTTAGTATATCTTTTCTTGGTCTTCATAATATATAACCTAGGCATAAGAGTCTTATCGGAGTAATTATATATTTTCTCCTAGAGAGTAAAGTACTGGGTCATTATAGTATAATTTACTAATAATGATTTTTTCGAAGTTAGATTACATAATCTTAACTACAGTTCTTAATTTCTATATTCTGTACTGAAAGAGCTTATCTCGTTAAAGTAGTATATCTTAAAGAATATTTCTTTTGATTAATCTCTAAGTTTCTGTATAACTTTTATCAAGGTAAAGAGTTGTTCTAATTAATATTATTCTTTTATTTATTTATAGCTCATTTATTTGATAAAGTTAAATAATAAAATCTTCTTGCTTTATGTGGTTAAAGAGCTCAGAACCTTAAAAGATTTTCCGAAAAGATTTTTTTGCCATTCTTTAATTAAGTTCTGATATTTTAGGTGTTATGTATAAGGAATATATTAATAAAATCTTAATATGTTTTTTTCTTTTCGGAAAGTCTTATAATATAATACTGAATATTGATTCACTGATGTTTGTTTCAATTTTGACTTAGTAGAGTCTGTCTTGAAATTCTTCATGGATTATTAGTTTTTCCTCAATTTGTCTTAGGAAGAAAAGATTTGGTAGGTTAATAATATTTTAATATTTTTCTGGAAAGAAGTTGTCAGGGTTAGCAATTTCTAAGTTTCATTATTTTACTTTTTTCATGGCAGATATTAATATATTTAGCTTATTTATGGTAGAAGAGAAAACTCTTGAGGACATTAAGCTTTTGATGTTATAGTAAACTTTTGTAGTAAGATCTTTTGTTGGAAAAGTTCAAAAGATCTGGTTTATTGATTAGTTTTTAATATTTTCAAGGATATAATCTGAGTTATCAAAGTCTGAGAACAGATTTTCTGTTAAATTATTTAAGTATACTATCAACATAATCTTGATTTCTTTAGACTTTCTTTTGTCTTTGTTATTATGTTCTAAGGCCTTATGTCCTACTTGGCCATACTTGAAGTAAAGGTTTTTCTCTCTTTGTTCTTTATATTACTCAAGAGTAAGATTGAACTTCTTTTTTCCTTTTCTTTTAATGTTTGATTTTTTGTTCTTTTTGTTTTCCGTGAATATTTTTATATTTACTGTTTCTTTCTTTTTATAAGATCTTTTGTACTTTTTTTTGTCGGAAAAAACCTTTTTTTTTAGTTTATGTTTATAATGTCGGTTATCAAATTGAATAGTTTTATAGATCATATTACTTAAAGTCTTGAGTTTTTCGTTAAGTTAAGCAATGTTGTCTTTTACTTCTTTTTTGAGATTATTATAAAAGGTATTTTTTAAGTCTTTATTATTATAAATCGTAAGGATAATGTATTTTCTGAATTTTGTTATATAATAAAAGGCTAAGCTTTTTTGTTGAATGTTGTATACTTTTTTTTTAGTATTAATTACTTTATTAATATTACCGAAAATAAGTATAACTTTTCTCTAAAAATCTTTAACGGACTTAAATAATTATTTTATGAAAGTTTAACAATAGGTCTTGTTTGTCATAAATAAATAGTTTTCAGGTAAAGTCTTATTTAATCAAAAATAGTTTTTTCTAAGTAAGAAGTGATCTAAAGGATCTGGTTGACGTTGTTAACAAACTGATCTTTATTAAAGAATAAATACAGAGTAATTTGTATTTTGAAGACTTTGAACTTGTTTCGTTTACCCTTGAACCTTATAGGTAAGCTTACCTTTAGGGTTTTTTCTACTTCCTGTTCTTGTATTAAAATGTCTTGTTCCTCCGGGTTAAGATTGCCCTGTTCCTCCGGCTTAGGAACTAAGTCTGAAGATTCTCCGGCCATAATATCTTTGAATTTCAGGATACTTAAAGTATAATGTTTTTACAAGGGTATAAGGTTATTTATCACTTAAATGATAAATGAAGGTAAAGGGCAAGAGAATATTTTCACAAAACTTTAGAGTAATTACTATAAAATATAAGTATATTATAAATTAATTAAGTTAAGCATAAAGTTCTTATTTATTGTAAGTATTATCTACTTATATAAAGAATGAATTTTCTTTAAGTTTTATTAATCTTATTAATCTTCCTGGGGATCTATAAGATCCATGGGATTTATTTACTTAATCTAAGTGTTTATTTAATTATTAATATTAGCTTTTTGTATATATAAGTAAATCGTTAGCACAAATAGAAAAGTAATATTATTTCTCTGATAATATTATTATTTAACTAGTATAATCAAAGGGTTAATATTATAATTCTGATAATATTATCCTTTAACTTGTATAACCCTTTTTATAATATTAGTGTTGAATTTGTATTATCTTTTCATTAATATTAATAATATAATAATACTAACGATATCATAACCAGGACCTTGATAGTTGTCTTATCTTATATTTATTTAACTAAGGCAATGGCTATAGAGGCTCTGTACTTAAGTTGCTTGTTATAATCTTGCAAGGTTGTGACAACTAATAAGTTATAAATATTTTAGTATAAGATTATACTTATCTGTCATAATATTAATAAACTAATACCTTGATAACCTAGTTTTTCCTTTGTTATCTGTTGCCTTCATAAAGAAGATATATATTCTGTATATATAAATCTTTATGTTGTTAATCAAACAAAAATCTAAGAGTTTTATATCATTATTTTCTTACTCATATTCTTGTATAAAGAATAATAAGATAATATTCTTTTGTACTTTATTATTAATCAATATTATATTCATTTTTCACTTCCCCTCTTTATCTTAGATCTGGATCAGTATTTCTATATATAAACACTTTAACTTATTTACTTTAATAAAGAAAATCCACCTCACCTTCTCCTTATTATCTTTGAGTATAACTAACATGAACTAGGTACCTAGGACTTGTCACAAAACTTTATGCTTTTCTGTGGTTTAGTCCAGAGAAATTAAAATAATTAAACCTTTTAGACATTACTGTTTTCTTGGTTTATAAGTATTATTATCTTTATCTTTTTGTTGTCTTAGTTTAAACATAATGTTAAATAATACTCTGTTTATCTACAGAAATAATACTAAATATTTAGTTTAATCATTATATTATTATTATTCCTGCTTTAACAATTTTTTATATAATGATTTAGTTTTCTACATTTATAACAAATAATAATTTTTCGTGATTTAAGTAATATAAAGTTTATTGTTATTACTGATATTACTCTGTTCTAGTCAGATTTTAGTTTATAAAAGATTTTAATTACTTGTTTAAAAAAATTATTTTGTTACCTTTTTTTATATTCTTGACTTTCCTGATTATATATTAACATCAAATTATTTTTACCTTAGGATAACTTATTTCTTTAATTTCTGTTATTAAACTTAATTCGTTTTGTTATTATTATTAATTCATTATATATAATCAGAAATTAATTATATTTTATAATCTTTTTCCTTAGCTTTAAGATTAGTTTCACAAAAAAGATCTTCATCCTAACCTTGTTGTCTAAGTTTAAGAATTAAGTCTTAATAATATCTAAGTATTTTACGAAAAAATATATAAACTAAATCTTCTTTATTTATATTTTATCATATTATACTCAGAACTTAATCTTCTTATTATCTTTGTCCTTTAAGGACATTAACAAAAGTCCTTTGAATACTTTTTATGACTATATCTTCTTATCTCTAACATCTTTTACTTACTACCATCTTATTTTTGGCTTACTATAAAGTAATAATATTATTGTCACAACCCTGTAGGGTTGTGACAAACGACTTAAGTACAAAGCCTTTATAGCCGTCGCCTTAGTTAAATAAGTATAAAATAAGACAGCTATCAAAGTCCTGGTTATAGTACTGCTAGTACTATCGCATTACTAGTACTAACAAAAGAGTTGTACAAGTTAAAAGATAGTACTATCAGAATTATAGTATTAACCCTTTGATTGTACTAGCTAGGTGGTAGTATTATCGGAGAAATAGTACTACTTTTCCGTTTGTGCTAGTGATTTGTTTATATGTGCAAAAAGTTAGTACTAGTAATTAAGTAAGCACCTGGATTAGGTAAGCAAATCCTATGGATCCCAGGGATCCCCAGGAGGATCGATGGGATCAATGGGACTCAAAGGAAATTCATTCTTTATATAAGTAAATAGTACTTATAGTAGATAAGAGCTTCGTGCTCAACTTAATTGATTTATAGCATACTTGCATTTTATAATAACTACCCTAAAGTCTTGTGAAGATATTCTCTTGCCCTTTACTTTCATCTATCATTTGAGTGATAGATAACCCCATACCCTTGTAAGAACGTTATAATTATATAAAATATCTTATTCTTATTATTATTCTCATAAAACTCTAGAAATATTTCGAACTTAAAGTTATAAATATGTAAGAAGTCATTAAACTGTTTAATTATCTTCTTTTCGTATAGTTTAAGCTTTAAAGAATATATATATTTTACATTTTTGACGATAATTATAATAGTTCATTGTTGGTCTATACTTTACATATTACTATATTGTTAAAGTTTTGTTTCTGGTGACTTACTTAAAATTTTATTATTCATTTCCTGTATTATTAAAGACATCTCATTATACTAACATAGCTTTTCCCTCCTTTACGTCAATTCCTTAATCTGTCTATCCAATTCCTCGATTTCACACTACTTCTTATCTCTCTGTTCACTGTATCTCTCTAGTTTTTTTGTTTCTCGTCGTAATACTTCTATGATATGCCTTTTTATGTCTAACACATCTCGTGCCTCTGTCGTATCGCCAAGGTTAGCTTCTGAAAATGCTTTACTAATGACCATTATTATAACTTCCTATATCGTTATCACTGACGTTATTCTACAAGTGTCTGTCTCTCCTGCTGTATGTACGGCATTGACTCACTGTCTCCTCGAGGGCTCAACACTGTCAGTCATGTTTCCTGAGTGGCTAGTCACCATTGTCTTGCTGTAATAGGCTATCCCCGAAAGAAGAAGATTTAGAATATTAGGGGATGGGCATCCCGGGGTAGTTAACAGCGAATCACAGGTAAGACGAAAGGTGTGCACAGGTATCTCTCATGCATTCCACAAACTAAATCTTGTCCCTTACATCGTTAAGCTTAAGCTCTACTTTATACTGTACAATGGTCACGTGAATGTCCTAGGCGAGGTCCCTTCACTGGGGCTGCATTCCCCCCTGGTGGGCGTAACACCCCCTTTACACCTGGCCCTTAACATATATAGTATATTTAACGGAGAATACATTATTTATAAAAGTCTTAACAGATAAAATAATTGTCCAATGAAATTTTTGGAAGACTGATCTTTTCGATATTATTTAATAATATGTAAAAATATTGTTCATATCAGTTAGTATTTATTTTGGTACAAACACTGTTGGCAGTCATATGACTGTACGCAAAGGCCACTCTCCTGGCAATATGTACACTAGTCCCAAATAGGTAGCCGTAGCGAAGGTGGGAGAAAGCATATACACTATCTCCTCTACCACCACTTCAATACACCATTCAGCTATTAATTACCATATCAATACGTACGTGTAATACGTGACGTATTATCGGTGGTGGGGCGTAGCCACAAACACTATCGATTTATACTTTATTAAAGACTTTATTTAAGATTTCCTTTTGATAATAAAAGTCTTCCAATAAGGTGTAACGTTCCTACTAGGGTATGGGGTTATCTATCACTCAAATGATAGATGAAGGTAAAGGGCAAGAGAATAACTTCACAAAGCTTAGGGTAGTTACTATGAAATGCAGGTATGCTGTAAATCAATTGAGTTGAGCACGAAGCTCCTATCTACTGTGAGTTCTATCTACTTATATAGAGAGTGAATTTCCTTCGAGTCCCATTGATCCCATCGATCCCCCTGGGGATCCATGGGATCCATGGGATCCGCTTATCTAATCCAGGTGCTCGCTTAATCGCTAGTACTAGCTTTTTACACGTACGAGCAAATCGCTAGCACAAGCGGAAAGGTAGTACTATTTCTCCGATAGTACTACCACTTAGCTAGTACAACCAAAGGGTTAGTACTATAATTCCGATAGTACTATCCTTTAGCTTGTACAACCCTTTTTATAGTACTAGTGTTGAACTTGTACTATCCTTTCGCTAGTACTAGTAATGCGATAGTACTAGCGATACCATAACCAAGTCCCGGATAGCCGTCTTAACTTATACTTATTTAACTAAGGCGACGGCTATAGAGGCCTTATACTTTAGGTCGCTTGTCACAACCCTGCGGGGTCGTGACACTATCCCCTTCCTAGCTTAGCTTCGTCCCGGAGCTTATAACTAGGACATGGAAGACCTCATAACAATCCAAACCTTCCTTCCTTTCCATCATGTCCCCTAAGCGTGGACTTGAACAAAATTATAGCGAAGCCGTACGGAAACGAAAGAAGGAAGCCTTGCCAAAATTATCGGCCCGTGTTGAAGATACTGGGATCAAAATGTCTCCTTGTAGTAGATGCGAAAAGAAAAAACTAACGTGTTGGGTCGCTCCAGATTCGTTGAGATGCTCGGAATGCATCAAGGCAGGCAACAGCACGAAATGTGATGTTCATGGCCCTTCAGCTGCCGATTGGGAGGCGCTTAGTCGCGAGGAGCGAAAACTTTCGGAGGATTGGGAGAAGGCCAACTCCTTGTGGTTGGAAACCCAACAGAAGGCCATCGAGGCTCAGGCAAAGGTCCTTCGCCTTAACAAACAGCGTGAAATGTTCAGGACACGCGCAGCTGAGATGCTTCGTCGGGGTCTGAAATCGCTGGACGAACTAGATGCTGTTGAGGAGAAAGAGAGGCTCGAGAAAGAGAAGGAAAAGGAAACGCCGCAACAATCGGAAACTACTCAGCCGGCGGAGGCTGGGCCTTTCGAGGCTTTCCCTTCCGACGCTGATTTCTTTGCTTATGCCGATGTTCCGTTCGATCCGTCCTGGCTTGCTTCGCCCGTTCGTACTCCTCCAGGAGCTCACTAGAGTTGGTAAGGTGTTCCTCTGGTTCCCAGGTGTCTAACCATCCGTATTCTTCCCATTCCTTCCATCTGACCAAGTATTGTTTCTTGTTCCTTACTAACTTGTCGTCTAGGATTTCTTCGACTTCCCATTCCATATTTGGGTCCCATTCCAGCTCTAAGTCTGGAGCTGGCGGCGATCCAAGTGGTGCTTTTTCTAGTACGGCTGCATGAAATACTGGGTGTATTCGCATGGTGTTAGGGAGTTCTAGTTTATATGTCAGATTTCCCAGTTTCTTTTTGATTTTGTATGGTCCAATCTTTTTCCAGTCTAATTTATCGCTCGGTCTTGTTGTTTTGATAAATCTGCGGATGATATAAACTTTATCCCCTTCTTCAAGCTCAGGTTCCATACTGTGCTTTTGATCGTAGTATTTCTTCATGCGTTCTTGTGCGAATTTGATGTCGTACTTCAAGCGATTGTGGATTTTTTCCAATTCGTCTGCTCGCTGTTCAGCCGTCTTGGAAATGTTTCTTACCTCCGCTTTTATGAAGTGGGTTTGGGCTTCGTAGCCATAATTCGCAAAGAAAGGCGTAACTTTAGTAGTTTCACTCTTTGCGCTATTATACGCTAGTTGCGCCATTGGTAAGAGATCTTTCCAATTTGACTGCTTATAATCCACGTAACAGCGAAGATAGGCTCCTATGATCTGGTTGACTCGCTCGGTCTGTCCGTCTGTCTGAGCCCATCCCTTCGTGGCGATTTTCCTTTTGATGCCTAATCTCTTGCAGATTGCTTCCCAGAATTTCGACGTAAAGAGCTTGTCTCTGTCCGAAATAATTTCTGCTGGGATGCCATGGTCCGCTATGACCCTGGAAATCGTGATTTCCGCTAAATCCTCGGCCGTCCACGTTTCCTTCCATGGCAACATGATGGAGTACTTCGTAAGTCTATCGACTATGGTGAGGATTGAGTCATAGTGATCTTCATCCGGTCCGTTGGCACTTCTTGATGGGGGTAATCCTGTGATGAAATCCCATGAAATAGAAGTCCAAGGCTTTTCTGGTATCTGAAGAGGCATTAATTGTCCTACAGGCTTCTTTCTTGATGTTCTAGCCCTGTGACAAACGTTGCAGTTATTGACGACTTTAGTGACTTCCTGCTGGAGTTTGAAGATAAAGAATTCCCGTTGCAGTCTGTTCTTGGTCTTTGTGATTCCTTGATGACCATGCGTGGGCAATTCGTGTTGTTCTTTCACGAACTCCTGGGCGATTGATGGTGGGATGAATACTCTCCCGTCCTTCAGCCAAATGCCTGGAAATTCCTGATCTTCGAGCCAGCCGGCCTCGGGATCCTTAGAGATTTCTTTCTCTTCTGCAGTGGCTAACTTAATCCTTTCTAGCCATTCTTCGTCAATAACCTGCGTGACCGCTAATACTTGTGCGTGGTTAAGGCGCAAGGTGTCGCCTTCCTTTTTAAACATGGTGAATTCTTGCTTAGAACTTCCTTCCATGTAGTCTGGTCGCCTGCTCAGAGCATCGGCCCTAGCATTCTCTGATCCTTGGACATGGCGAATCCTGAAATCGTATTGTGCTAACGTTTCGTACCAGCGCACTTGTCTACTGTTGAGATCTTTAGTGGTCATGAAGGTTGTTAGATTCTTGTGGTCCGATAGAATCTCAAATGGATGTTTGGCACCACATAAGTAAACCTTCCAATGCTTGCAGCAATCTACGATGGCCAAGAGTTCCTTCTCGTAGATGTCATAGTTTAACTCTGCTGGAATAAACTTTCGAGAGTGGAAGGCCACCGGCCTCCAACGTCCTTTGTCATCCCTTTGTGACAAGACTCCACTCAACGCCCTACCTGAGGCGTCTGTTTCCAGTAAGTATGGTTTCTCGGGATCGGCATGGGCCAGTATTCGGTCTTCGTCGAACTGATCTTTAACCTCTTGGAGGGCTCTCTCCTGCCTCTCTTCCCAAACGAAGGGTGTATCTTTCTTCGTTAATTCCGTCAACGGGCCGGCTATTTTCGAGTAAGCCGTCACGTAACGTCTATAGTAATTGGCAAGTCCGTTAAACTGTTGGACTTCCTTGACCGTCTTTGGAGTAGGCCATTCTCTGATGGCTTTTACTTTCTCCGGGTCCATTCGGAATCCTTTGTCCGAAACTATTTCACCTAGGAATTTCACTTCTGTCGCGTTGAACTGGCACTTAGCTAGCTTACACTTCATGTCGTTATCGATCAATGCCTTAAGTACAGTACGAACGTGCTGTCTGTGTTCTTCCAACGTCTTGGAATAAATCAAGATGTCATCCAAATACACTACTACAAAGCGATCCAAATACGGTCTCAAGATCGTATTGCTCACTTTCTGCATAGTCGCTGGTGCATTCGTCAGACCAAAAGGCATGACCAAAGGCTCATAAAGTCCATACTTGGTTCGAATGGCAGCGTACTGCTCGTGTCCCTCCTTGATCCTTATCAAGTTGAATCCTGCGGCGAAGTCTAATTTCGTGAAATATCTGGCTCCAATGAGCACATCTCGTATACCGTCAATACGAGGTAATGGGTATCTGTTTTTTATGGTTTTGCTGTTTAAATTTCTGTAATCTCCACATGGTCTTCCCCGGGGGTCGTCTGGCTTTGGCGCCCATATCAATGGCGCTCCCCACGAAGAGCTCGACTCCCTGTAGAAGCTCTTCGCGGTCTGTTCATCCAGTCACTCCCTCAGGATCTCATCCCTGGCGGGATTCGTTCCATAAATAGGTCCATATGAAGGGGTTGCACCTTCTTGGAGAATGATTTCGTGATCCCATTCTTTGTGTGGGGGTAAAGCTGCGTCCTTCGGTCGCGGAGTGAATAACTCACGACAGTCTTGGTATTCTTCCGGGAGAGCGTCCAGTTTATTCTGGAGGTCATCCTGAGCAAGTTCAACAGCAAAAACATCTTGCGCGGGCCATTCCTTTGGTCCAGCGCCGCAGTGGCATTTAAATGTCAATTTCTTTGTTTTCCAGTTGACGTTTGGGTCATGGAATTCTAACCAAGGTTGTCCCAGGATGATATCTTCCTTTCCAAGGGAGGAAACCTCAAACCGGATTTGTTCTTGGTGGTTTCCAATCCTCATGGTGAGGGGTTTAGTTCTTGCGAACACTCCTTCCTTTGCTAATGAGCCGTCGGCCATTCGTAGGGGCCGATTATAGACTTCAGTCTGTGCGTCTATCATCCTAGCAGCTCGTGGCGAGATTAGGTTAATCTGGCTTCCCGAATCCACTAAGGCTCTAAGGTTTCCGTTGCCAAACTTAACATCCAACCGGATGGCTTCTCCTTCGCCAACTTTAAACACATCGGAAGCGAATTCCGTATTGAACTCCTCCTCCCGGGTCATTTGAGGCGGTGCCCTTCTCCTGGGTTTTCTGATATTGAAGGGGTTATTGACACGTCTAGTTGGAGTCATCCATTCCGTGTCGATCTCGTAGTAATGGCCTATTCCATAACCATAAAGTTGTTCCCTTCGTTCTTCGCGGAAGGTGATGCCTTGGCGAGGTTCTCGTCGTGCCCAGTACGTTTTTTCCTCGTCCTCATGGTACGCAACCCACGCGTGGGAGTCCAGTCTTGGGGGCCGCATGTTTTTCCCTAGTACATAGACTACAGGATCATCGTGGAGCAGGCCACTAACAGCGATTTTTTCGAAGTTGGTCCACACCACTCTTACGATCATTCCCAGCTTCCAAAAACTGTACTGGAGAATTCCTTCTCTTTGGATCGGCATATCCCACAAGATATTTCGCTCGATCATCCTCCAGGTTTCTATGTGATTTCCATCGGGCAAGGTGGCCATGCTAACCAATATCATTCGCTCTCCTACTTGGGGTTGGTTCGTCAGGTAAGGCTGGGCGATGAAATCTTCTCGCTCGACATGTTTAGACAGCTCTGGACCCCAGACGTTTTTCTGAAAAGATTCCTTTGCTATTCTTTGGTAAGGTTCTGACTCTTTAGGTGTTGTGTATGGAGAATACACTGGTGAAATTCTGGCACGTTTCTTTCCTTTTTTGGAGTTCCATTTAACTTTTCCAAACGCTGGTTCGCTGACATCCGTCTCCATGCTATAATCTTCCCGGATCATAGGGATTCCTCCGTACACAGGCTGGTTTCCCAAACTCGAGAGGCTGGCAGTATCCCAGTATTCTTCAGGGGGAAAATTGTCTGGGAGAGCGGTTCCCGAGTCCCGTCGCTCTCCTTCTTCCGCAGCTGATATTAAGACATCCAGCTTGCTCGTGGTTGGAGAGAAAACTCCTGAAGACGTCTGGCTCCCTGCCTCGTTGTCTTCTGCTGACCATACCATGGATACGGTCTTGACTTCTTTGGACTTTCCTTTGTCTTTGTCACCATGCTCCGAGGCCCTGTGTCCTGCCTGGCCACACCTGAAGCAAAGGTTTTTCTCTCTTCGTTCCTTATATTGCTCAGGAGTAAGATCGAACTTCTTCTTTCCTTTTCCTTTGGTGTTCGATTTCCCGTTCCTCTTGCTTCCCGTGAGTGCCTTCACATCCGCTGTTTCTTTTTTCTTATGGGATCCTTTTTGCTCTTTTTTGTCGGAGAAAGCCCTTTTTTCTAGCTTGCGTTCATAATGTCGATTATCAAACTGAACAGCTTTATAGATCATATCGCTCAGGGTCTTGGGCCTTTCGTCGAGTCGGGCAATGTCGTCCTTTACTTCTTCCTTGAGGCTGTTGTAAAAGGCATCCTTCAAGTCTTCATCGCTATAAGTCGTAAGGACAGCGTATCTTCTGAATTCTGCTGCATGGTGGGAGGCCGAGCCCTTTTGTCGGATGCTGTGTACTTTTCTTTTAGCATCGGCCACTTCATCGATATCACCGAAGACGGGCGTGACCTCTCTCCAAAAGTCTTCAACGGACTTAAACAATTGTTTTGTGGAGGCCCAACAATGGGTCTTGTCTGTCGTGGATAAATAGTTTTCAAGGTAGGGTCTCATCCAATCGAAGGCAGTTCCTTCTAGGTAGGAGGCGATCCAAAGGATCCGGTTGACGTCGTCGGCAAACCGATCCTTATTAAAGAACAGGTACAGGGTAGCTTGCATCTTGAAGACTTTGAACTTGCTTCGTTCACCCTTGAACCTCATGGGCAAGCCCACCTTTGGGGTTCCTTCCACTTCCTGTTCTCGCATTGGGGTGTCTCGTTCCTCCGGGTTGGGGTTGCCCTGTTCCTCCGGCTTGGGAACTAAGTCTGAAGATTCTCCGGCCATGGTACCTTCGAGTTTCAAGGTGCTCAAAGTGTAACGTTCCTACTAGGGTATGGGGTTATCTATCACTCAAATGATAGATGAAGGTAAAGGGCAAGAGAATAACTTCACAAAGCTTAGGGTAGTTACTATGAAATGCAGGTATGCTGTAAATCAATTGAGTTGAGCACGAAGCTCCTATCTACTGTGAGTTCTATCTACTTATATAGAGAGTGAATTTCCTTCGAGTCCCATTGATCCCATCGATCCCCCTGGGGATCCATGGGATCCATGGGATCCGCTTATCTAATCCAGGTGCTCGCTTAATCGCTAGTACTAGCTTTTTACACGTACGAGCAAATCGCTAGCACAAGCGGAAAGGTAGTACTATTTCTCCGATAGTACTACCACTTAGCTAGTACAACCAAAGGGTTAGTACTATAATTCCGATAGTACTATCCTTTAGCTTGTACAACCCTTTTTATAGTACTAGTGTTGAACTTGTACTATCCTTTCGCTAGTACTAGTAATGCGATAGTACTAGCGATACCATAACCAAGTCCCGGATAGCCGTCTTAACTTATACTTATTTAACTAAGGCGACGGCTATAGAGGCCTTATACTTTAGGTCGCTTGTCACAACCCTGCGGGGTCGTGACATAAGGCAAGTATTATTGTAGCCTTATATTCGTTTAAAGAGACGAAAAATTTAAGATATAAGATTTTACTATATTAAGTTTATGTTATTGTCATCTTGACTTTGTTTGTCCCTGGTTAATGGCATTTCGAGCCAAGGAAATGTAAAATCTCTTTGTTGTTATTTTATACGCTTCGAGCATAGAGTTTTTTATCATGAGATTAGGTTATTTGGGATATAGCAACCGATTATTTCGAATAATTAGAAATCAGGAAAGATACTATTCTGGAAAACCTTGAAAACTTAATATAGTTATACTCTTGTCTGTTATATCTCAGAAATGACTGATTAGTAACTAAAGTATAGTGAAACAAGTCCCTTGTCGTAGATATGCAAGTAAGACACGAAGTTGGCTAGAATCGGGTAACTTATACCCTTTAGGACTCAAGACAGTAAGTGAATTCTCAAGCATCTACTTGGTCGAAAACTGAAACATGTTGACAGTAAGCTTCCCAAACCCCGTGGGAATCTGTCCGAACACTTCAGGAGACAAGTGCGAAATGCCCAGGCTGTTGAGGCTGTCCTAAGTGAGATTATCGATGGTGAGATGGCGTACTATCTCACCCGTGCCATCACTACGAATATGCTCTGCCCGATGACGAGAGTGCATTGTTGGCGTCTCCTTCGATCTTTTCTGTAAGCCGAAGGATCGAATTCTGGAAGAAGAAACTGTGTCGGCATCGAAGCTTAGAGAACAGCTTGGCTGTTTCGATGTCGGAGGTTATCACCATACAGGTAAAAGCCAAGATGTATGGAGTCTTCTTCCGTGAAGTGCTGATCATGACCAATAGAGTCAAAACTAGTAGTACTCTTGTAGCGCTGCTCATTAATTTCCGCATAGCTCTGAGTGTTTTGCTTTGCAAAGGGTCGGTTGTATGACTTCTTTTCTGGAGCCGTGGCCCTTGCTTGAGTATATATCTGGCCTTCTATGGAGCAGATCAGTACTTGATTCAAGAAACCAATGCTATGTGATCATGAAAAAATAATGGAAGGAAACAGGAAATTCGGAGGCTTTTACATGCGGGACTCTGGAAATTGAATCTATATTGTGAGCTATACTCACCTGGGTGATGGCGATATTGGTTATATGATTATCTATGCTTCGAGTGAATACTTCAATACTAAAATCAATAGGATAACATTAAATCGTATAGATACTTATATGAAAATCTTTATCCTACAGTGAATTGTATCGATTTCAATATTTCTAGAATCGTAGATCATAAGTGGATTCTGTATATAATATTGAATTTGATTATGACCTACTTGTTGGCAACTAAACTACAAGCCATCTCTCTGTGATATTCCGAGCAAGATACTGGTTTCCCCCAGCAACATATATTGCCTGAAGGTTATATGCAGCTTCGAGTTCGAAGTTCTCACTGTTTGCTTGGCCACCGGAAGCTTCAATTTCTTCAAGAACCCGTAAATAATAGGGGGCAGCAAGGTTCGACAGACCGAGCATATTATATGCCCTAGCAATATTAAAATGTGCTTCTTGCCGCTCCTCAATCCTAGAAGATTGGCGACGCTGTTCATAGTAGCGAAATAGGAATGTGAAACCTTGCATGATGAGGTGCTGGCGGTTTTCAGCCTGTCGCTTCAGTGAATAATGAATATAAGCTAGTCCGATGTTCAAGTGAATCACAGGATTTGTAGGATCTAGCGCAAGGGCCCTAAAGAAGTAATCTAGTACCCGTAAGCATTTCATCACAAACATAGTTACGGATATACTCACTTAAAGCATAAGCATAACTGGTGCCCGAATAGAGTATATGGCCGTAAAGCATGAGAAGGGCAATATCCATATCATCATTAACTATAACTTGGCCTTTCTCATCCTGAGCTGAGTATGAGCCCTTTTCAGCAAAGTACTTTTCTCGCTGCGCGTCATCGACCAGTGCAAAATCCATAGCTTTAATCTG
Source organism: Xylogone sp. PMI_703 (assembly GCA_021399445.1). Lineage (NCBI taxonomy): Eukaryota > Fungi > Ascomycota > Leotiomycetes > Xylogone > Xylogone sp. PMI_703. Next base: position 2,971,559 of record JAJTUQ010000002.1, on the reverse strand, counting down.
CCGTAGTATATACTTTTGAGTAGGTCCGGAATTATACCAGGAAATTGGAGATTGGCATATTCTTGTAATGGCCCCAAACATCCTGTATGAATCTGTGGTAAATTGATAATCTTTCATGAAAAAACGAGCAACTGAAACGCAAGTCTCCTCATCATTTGTTAAAAGAGCGCAAGCTGAGTGGGGTAGTTAGTCAAACAAAGTACTGTACAAAATTTATTATGACATACTACACCAGCAGACATGGATTAGAAACATGTCTTCTCTCGAGTGGTAGAAGACGATTGCATCTTTAGCGGCTTCGCATATTTCGTAGGAATCACGTCCTTTTCCGACTCTGGCAAGACATATTGCGTATTCTAGAAATATATCTAACCAGACGCTGAAGGCTATACCCCTGTAATCAGCAGGAATCTCCGTCTGTGAAAGTTTGCTGCCTTCTTGTGAACTGGCTCCTAAGTCTGCACGGAAGTTAGCACGCATACATGGAATATGACTCCAAATATTTGGGAAGAACAAACTCTGTGAAAGCCTATCGGCCATGGCAGAGATATCCGAATCCAGTGGAGTTTGTGCCTGCAGTTTTGAATCACGACTGTATCCAAGGAAGTGAACATATTTATCCCAGGGATAGAAAGTCTTGCAGCTTCTGAAATCATCAACGAGATCTCCAGCAGCGTCCATCCAAGCCTGCATGGCTTCTTCATTGCCATCCCTCATCCGTCCGCGCTCTGATTGCATGATCAGATATTGGGTATGTAACTGCTCGGCTCTAGCTGCTTCATCCTTTAACCGGTCTACTGGGTTAGCAAGCCGTCTAGGCTTATACTGTGACTTTCGCGGCCGCTCGTCCGTCATTAAGTATTGGGCGTCTGTTTGCGCACCCTCAGTTCCGGGGTCGTTCTCTGAAGATGCTAGTCCTTGTGCTCTCCTGAGTGACATAACTTCGTTAACATATATAAAAGCCTGTTTCTGTTCATTAAGCTCCTCGTAGAGCTTTGCAAGCTGTATCCGAGCCTCTATATTATTTTCATCAATTTGTATTGCTGTCTGGAAACATTCTTCTGCCTGTTGCTTCATTGACATACGAAGATAACATATGCCGAGCTGGACTTGGAGCAAAGCGTCCGATTGTCCCGCTATACTTTTCAATGGCTCATAGAATGTCAGCGCCTCCTTGTGGAGACGGGATGCGAGAAGTTGGTCGGCGGCTTCGCGAAATAGATCTGGATAATCTTGAACCTTGTCTTCGCTAGAGGTATTTAGAGGATCTAGAAAGTTTAGGTGGTGCTAGACAACGTTAGAAAATAGCCATGTTGAGAGAAATAAAGAGAATTACCATCGCCTCGTCGTGGTAGCTCAGCTGGAGACGATATAAACCAAGTTTAACACGTAGTTCTAGTGGAAGACCCAGCCCATAAGTCTCTCGTGGAAATCTCCCTGCAACAAACTGAGGAATTTCTACTCTTCTAGAGTCCTCGCAGTCCCATTCGCAATCATTATCTGTGATATTATCCCAATAGTCCTCTGTTTGACGGCCAACCATCCAGCGAGAGATAGATTTAAGCTCCTTTATGGCCTCATCATATTGTCCGAGGTAGCCATACAGCTCGATATAGATATTCACATCCGACCAACTAAGCATGTCATGGAGGTTGGCTGAGGTGATCTTAAAGTTGGCAATACTCTGCACATATAAATCTTTAGCAATCTCAGCTTGGTCCTGGTCAATGTAAGCCTCCGCAAGACTACGAAGCACACTAGTATCTTGAGGCCGTCGACTCAAAATTATTTTATACTCTGATATGGCAAAATTTGTATTGCCCTGTTCCATATGAAGCGCAGCCTTGCCATATCGGGCATCTAGATTTTTGGAGTCTGCACGCAACGCAGAAGAGTAACAAAATAATGCCGAAGGAACATATTTGGCTCTATGCTCGCCAGTTTCTTCTAAGGCAAACCTTGCGCAATTTAACCAAGCATTCACATCCCTTGGTCTAAGATGAGCAGCATACATGAGAGCCATGAGGGCTTTATTTGTATCCCCAATTTCTTCGAAGATAGTGGCTAGTAGAGTCCAGGCTTCATAAGTCTCCGCATTAATTCGAATGACTTCAGAGACAAGCTGTCGCGCTTCATCATAGTCTTGCTTAATAAAGGCCTCCGATGCCCTACTTAGTCTCAGCTTGATATCTCCTGTTGGTTCCGCAGCTTTTCGAGGACCCCTGGGTCCACCACGACCACGGCCTGCACGACCTCCACGGGTGATACTGCTCCAACGACCTCTGCCCCTTCCAGAACGGGTTGTAGGTGTAAAAGCATCATCACCTGAAGCTGCGGATTCGTCTTCATTTCCACTGCTCTCATCCCTCTGAGCAGCTCTGAACTTAAGAACTGATTGCTTAAATTTGACCATATCTGCTTGATGTTCCAGGTAATCTGAATCTGCATCGGATATTTCAGCATCCTGTCTACATAGAAGTCAATTGTGGTCCACCATGGATTTAAGTGAGACATACTCAGTACCCAGACCTTGCAAGAAGTCATAGTTATCCGTATCATTTCGCCCTTCAATCCTCTTCCTAGCAGTTTCGATATCGAAATCTGCTTTTGCCTTCTCTAGGTCATGATTACTAGTAGGGAGATGCTGGCTGTGCAGTGGACCTCTCGCTCGAGAAGAACCTCCACTGTGAGTCGAGGAGTCATGGTCTTGATCGGAAAGATTTTGTATTGTAGAATTCTCACCAAGCCATGCAAAACTTGGCATACGACTCGAGTCTTCAGGATCGGGATACTGGCTATTTTCAGCCATGATTAAGGTAGTGTCGAGATTTCGAACTCAGCGGATTGGACATAATCTGCCCTACAGTACGTATTGAAATTGAGCCCTAGACGCATACTTCTTCGAGAATAGCGACTAAAATTGCTGGACGGAGCCGTGTCAACCCAAGCTAGACATATGTAGTTATCGCGTAAATCGCAATCATGAATGAGGCAGAGAAATTACACCTCAGCCTTGTCTGCTCGGCAGGGACTCATGCCCCGCCAAACATGGACCGTGCGTTCGACATCTCTCGCGTTTGTGTAACTAGGGGGGCACGGAGGAGCAGTAATTGGATATAGAGTACATGTACAGGATCAATTGATAATTTCAAGATCATAGTATTATCCTGTTTAATAGAAAAGGTGCATATTTGACACCCAGTATTTCATGAAAATTAAGTGGAACATACTCGTGATTCATTTCCTAGACGTACTGTGGAGTCTTCACTAGCGTTTCCATGATCATTACACCATCAAAATAAAACCAACACCGCTTGCGGTCATCCCAACTACTTATAAACTACAAAAAAGCGTTTTCCTATGCTTTGATCCTGTGGTATATCCCTATACACTTGAGCAATGGTTCACATCGTTATTTCTTATCCTGATTCATCTGCTCGTATTAGACCGATAATTGCGAAGGACTTAGCGGGGTATATAGCTTAAGCAAGCTTCCCCTCCTTTTTAGCTTCTAAAATGGAAATTAGCATGCTTCTTGAATGTAATTCCAGATTACTTACCTTTAACTTGTTCAAAAACCTTAAGCATCTTACGTCTTGCTCCCAATGCATTGACGCCTCTTTCTTCCAATGCCTTGTCATCCAATTCTATAAGCTCTGTCCAATTCATGTCCTTCAGATTTTCTGTATATTTATGAAGTCTCAGACTTCTTAGCCAACTTGGGATGTCCTGGAGGAGACTAGGATCAGTTGGATCCTCCGGTGGTTTAGAACTTCCTCTTCGCCCGCGAGGTGAGCGACCTCTAACCATGTCACTGTGATCTGACAGATACCCTTCGTGGCTTTGAATACCGAATTGGCCTAAACTTAGACCACCCATACCATTATTAAGGAGAGGAGATGTGCCGTCATAAGCCGTCAAGAAACCGTTGTTCTGGGGAGAAGTAAAACCAAGCTGACCGAAACCTCCACCTTGCATAGCCAAACCTGGAGAGCTAGGCCGAGGGGATTTCCGACCGCCAAATGCCGCATTCTGCTGATTTTGGAGCGCTAACACCTGTTCGCGACTCAAAACTTGTCCATGCTCGTTAATCATAACTACGTTAGCACCTGGGATGTTCCCTGGAAGGCCTGGGGAGAGCGGGCCTTGTGCATTCGACGCTTGGCCATCATTTGAGCGGGCACGACGATATTTGCGAACATCATCTAGCGCAAAACGATTGTTCACTGTAGACAAGGCAGCGAGTTTCATAGCAGTGGCATTAGCTACCATATCAGCCTGAGAGGCAGCGCTAGCAGCATTAAAAGATGGGACCATTGGCGTATTCACCATAGATGCCCAATTTCCATTTCCAGCATTGTAAGGTGATAACAAGGGGAGATCATTTCCTTGGTTATCAGGAGCAGTTATAGTAGTGCTCTGCAAATTAGAGTTTCCAGTTATTTGGGGACGAGGAGAACGGAGGCCACCAGCAGATGGAGGTGGTTGAATAAATTGACCCATAGGAGCCTGGCCGGAAGAGGACTTTGGTCGAGCGTTTTGATCGTTGCTACGTGGGCCCCAAGGGGAAAGCGGCGGTTGTCCGTTATCGGTTGCATCAGTCGGACCAGAGATGGTTGGAGCAGCAAGAGAAGCACGTGAGTCAAATGCAGCACTGTTCCGGTTGGATGATGGTGGGTTTCCAGTTTGCTGTGTATATTTAGCCTTTTCTGTGGCAATTGCAGCTGCTGCATCTGGGAACATAGCATTGATTGTCGAGGGGTCAAGCCCAGAATGTCGTTTGGTAGAGGGAGTAGCAGGAGGTCGAGTGAGCGAATTCCTGGAACCTTCTACACTTAATTTGTTCATAGCATCGCTCAAGCGATTAGACATCGGATCTTTGACTCGGATTTAGTACGTATGATCTGGATACGAAGATATGATTGACATACCTTTATCAAAGTTTGCGGGCGAGAGCACACCTGACATTGGGTGATTCTTTCCCATTTGCTGCAATACTTGAATAAAAAAGCGAATCTGTACCTGCGTAGTCTGTTGAAGAAGAGCATATAAAGCGGCAGTTCTTTCCGCCTCGCTCAGAACACGGAACCACTGTTCAATGGCACTCAGTTCATCTTTGAAATCTTGATCCAGAGTTGCGGCTGCCATTTCCTCCAAAGTTGTCTCGTACTGATCGATATCTGCAATCCATTGCTGAGCAATCTTATCGGATGCATCATTCTCTGAGCTGCCCTGCCCTTGTCCAGGTTGAGTGCCGTAAAAGTCAGAGGAGGGTCGGATTCGACTCGAAGACGGAGAGGTTGAAAAAGCCGCCATATCTGCCGATGCACGAAGATGATGTCCAGAGCCTATAGCACGAGAGGATGGAGGCCGGAGAGATGATGTTGTGTTCGACTCAATCGGGGTGCTGTGTCGAGACATGTTGAGCATAATGGTGCAAAGACCAACGGTTGCTTAAAGTGAGTTGACTACGGCTAGGGGGAACTGCTGACGGCCGAGTGTTTCACGGCTGCAACAGAAACAGAATTCGCCTGAAGCAGATGTCGAAGAACTCCTGCAGACCTGCTGACCTCAAAGGAGCCTAAGAACAACGGCGCTGAAGTTATGGTGATAGAAAAGAATCGATCTGGAAAGGCTAGAGTGATGGTGGAGGAGAGAAGGTGCACGATGGACTCGGCGCGATGGCTAAGGGCGGGTACGATACGAGTTTAGCGCGCAAAATGGCAGGACGCCAGCGCTTCCAAATACGGTAGCCAATTCTTACACCAGGTACGCGATCAAACAGAAAGGGCCATCCCAAGGCTATTTGCAAAAGTGGTTTAAGTAATGGCAATTCCGTTTATGGGAACGGGCAGATTTATCTTTTACGTAGTATCTCTAGTCTCGCCTTGTTACTGTTCTCATTTTGTAAATTACGTGAAGTTTGGATATCTTTCTGGCGGTCATAGCCGACGGGTCAATCCTCATACGGTGCTGGTCTATATAGAGTCACACCGAGTTATTTATACAGACTGCTAATCATATTCTTCCATTATTCAAATACATCTCGTTCTAGCAGAGGTCTACAACTCTATTATATGTTTGTGACCTCGGAGGCGCAGAATAAACTACAGGTTAAAGAAGGATGTGATCAGCAAGTCTCATCAAGGACAATATTTGGACTGGAAGTCCCGGTACAAGAAAGCCGGAAAATACGGCTTCTGCACACAACTTAGGTATTGCAATATTCTAAACTTCATATGTAACCCGATCTTCATGCACCATTACCTCATGGAATATGAGAAAAGGTGTTTGGTAATGAAAGGGTCTATTATAATCTTGGCACGAAGAATATACCTTCAGCGGACGAGCATGGAAAGGCTCTTGAGCTGTACACACTAATGCCGGTTCTGATATTTGTCACTGTTGAAGGGAAGAAATCGCTGGATTTTGCATGAATGGTCGAATTGTAGCCGATCTCCAAATGGGTGCAAAATTTCTCGTTTTAATTCCTGAGAATGAAGCCTATTGTTCTGCGCCTATTCGTTGACAGAGTTAAGACCCTAAACCGCCCGCATTTTGAAAACCCGCACAAGATGCACCATTGCATTACCATGCTCGAACAGAAAATTCGTCATTGAAATCATGCACTCTCCCGCTTACCCTCCTTCAACTCTTTCTACATAGAGACCACTATTAGCAAAAATGTCAGGAACACTTGGTTTAGGGAAACCAACCAAAGCCTTCATTGTGCCGTGGAGAGCATGCCTGTGGTTTCTTCGGAACTTGGGATCAGTACCCTTGAGGGATGGGTATCTAGAGGTCTTTGGCTTCTTAATACTATACATCGCTGTATTAGTATTTATACAAGATAGAACTTTCACTAGAGAAATCGTTATTACCCGTTACGGTGAGCCTTTCTGGACTGATTGTGCTGAGACGAGTTCTTCGATTCTAAATAATAAACCGTTAGAAATAACTCACAATCCAACGGTTCAGTCATACATACTCGCCATTGCGACTGCTGTGGAAGATCAGTCTTGATGTTTTGTTGTTGGCTGCCCAGTTGTCAAAACTCGTGAATTTCGATGTGGGCAAATTGGAACCGAGCCCTAGTAGTCACACGTGACCAATATCTAATCATCATCACATGATGCGACCGCCTCCTGTCCTGATACGTAGCATTTTTTGAATTTATTAAACATCAATTGGTTTGTCTGAATTGAAATATTCAAGCTATATCTATCTTTAAATTTCGAGGCTTGTACGTATATCTAGTCGAGGAGATCTATTTCTAGTCTTCCAAAACATGCCCGCCTCTAATAAATCATGACACATGCGAGTGCAACTGATAATACACACGAGGGCCTAACGGCATACAAAATCCCACCTACCCAATAGAAGCATCAAGTCAAAACGCCTAAAAACCCATTAAATGATGCCATCATTTAGTCACTACAGGAAGAGTCTCCTTAGCTTTGGAAGCGGCGAGCTCCGCTGCCTTTTTAAGCTGAGTGGAACGGAGTTGTCGAAGATACCTAAAGAGAAGGATGAAAAGAAGCTCCATTCTGAACTGGGTTAGTATTCTTAGTTGTTCCAGGAACAGCATAGATGCATACCTTTCTTTAGTCATCATGAGTATGCCTTGGACTAAAATTCCCTTAGATATCTGAGGACCGATACCCTTGAAAAGGCTAAGAAGGCCTTCATTCTTGATGATAAACTCCATGACTTCAATAAAGCTCTTGAAAGGCTTTCCTTCCCGTGATGGGGGAGGTTTTGACTGGAGGCCAACCTTCGCAACGATAAGGGGTTGGGTTGCAATTGTTGCTAAAGATTTAGATATAGCACCAAGAACTACACAAGCACAATTGTCAATACTTTGTATGCGTTGTAGAAGAATGAATGCTTACGGAAGGATTCCCAAGGTTTTAGGTTTGTCTTTCCCGGGAACATGACGACCCTCAATCTCTGATAAGCGCCATACGTAATGGCGGGATTAACACAAAGGACAAGACTAGCTTTCAGGCCTCTCCAGAGTCCAGTCCACCCATCTTCGCTATTTATTACATCCTTGGCTGTCGCTATCATTCCTTTCCTCTCACCCTTAGTCTGTGTTTGTTGTCGAGTTGTTACAACTGCAATAGGAATTGTGAAGATTTGGGCCACAGCGCCGGACAAGGCACCTAAAGCCAACTCCACAGCGGTACCAGGCGGTGTTTGCACTTTTCGGGATGAAAAGTATAATGTTCTTATGATAGAGTACCAGTAGAAATATGCAAAGTTCGTTGATGCAACACCGATGAGGGCCCCATTCATTCCCGCATATAGGCCGAGAACGCCATCCTCAGCTGCGATCTTGGTAATCGCATCCCATGTAGACGTGTAATGAAATGCATCATCACCCTCTACTTTTTCGTCGCCTGGTTTTCGCTTGACTTGAACTTGGAGGCGAGTTTTTACTCTAGAAGATTGGTGTAAGTAAATGACCGGACAGAGATAATGACATACTCACATGTCTAAGGGATACACAAGAGCATTGGCAATGACAGCGCCGGTAGCACCAGCAACTGCCAGCCCCCAAGGTGACAGTGGAGCTACTTTGGATTGAACAGCCATAGTGATGGTGATGGTGATGGCGAAAGCAATCCAGATGTGCTCCTATCCCTTATCAATCTCTCCAAGCTCAACTTGGCCTGAGTGCCGCGGTCCGGCAAAGGATCACAGGTGCCTCGGCTGCAAAGTCTAGCTCCTCTAGCAACTTGTGCACAACCGCACTCCTTGATATGAAGTAGACCGTAATCGGCAGTACTAATTATTATCTCAAATTTTCTTTGACAGAAAAAATGAGCGGAGTGGGTGCTGGGAGAGTTTGGCGGAATTAAGTAAAGGGTGGTGTCTGATCTCACCTGGAACAGACGAGAAGAACCTCGGCCCAAGTGGGAGCGATTCAAATGCGGAAAACCATGCTACCCTAATAAAGGCAGGATCTGCAGATGACTGTTCTTTTCAATACATTCTGCTGTGATATAAGTACAAGGATTACTAGTATAGTTTTCCGCGTTTCAATCGTTTCCGCAAGCAACCGAATCCCGGCTTCAACAGGTGCGATGCCCGGTGGTTCTCGTCAGTAGCCTTGCAACCATGCGATCAGGTTGAGTCAAGCCCAGCCTTGCGTTAAGTAGTTCCGGGCGGAACTGCAACATTGAGATTACTAAGACATGTTTTCCGTGTAACTAACCGGAATCACAGCATCAGCCTTATATTAGAATTTCCTTTACTGTTGTCACGTGGACCATGAACCAGCTGTAAATTTAGAAACTATGTATAGAAGAGAGCTTTAATATGGAAACTAAGGCTGCTGTAGGGTGCTGCTTTGCTCGAAAGAGATACCTTTACTTACGGTGATTAGGAAGCTGAGCACAAGATAGACTCTGCCTACACGAAAGATGAGGCTCTGCAGAATGCCATCCAAGCGGTGGAACTTTATATGAAGGCCACCAAACTAGCAAGCAACGATGAAGACCGGACAAGGCTTCGTCGAAAATGCAAGCAGTTGCTTTCTCGGGCTGAGGAAATTAAAGCATCTCCAAATTGGACCACAACCAAAAAGGAGCCGTTTTCAAAAATTCCGTTATCAGAAAGGGCGCTTACAAAACAAGAGCAGCTGATTCTGCTCGAAAGCTCCAGACTCAATGGATTCGTGTTTCCAGCTTGGCAGTCCGAGCCTGATAATGCTGTGTTTGACAAGGCTGCTGACAACCTATATACGTACGGCTTAAATTTGCCTCACTCATCAGCAGATCTACATGCTAACATCGATAGTGAGGCATCCGATTTGAACCTGTCCCAGGTACAAAACGAGATCTTTGATGGCTGGAAGAGACCAAAGGACATTTTTGGTATTCAAGATGCAGAATTCCAAGTGTCACCTAATGAAGAAGCCTCGGCAATGGACACTGGTGATGGGATAGACCTGGTTCAGGATATCACGACAGACTGCTCCGTAGTCGCAAGTCTTTGCGCCTGTACAGCTCGTGGCTCAAAGGGAATCGGAACGGTAAGGCCCTTCGTTAGATTATGACTACGCTCCGGCTAAGCTAATAAAAAGTTCCTGGCTTCCACAATATACCCATATGATAAGTCAAAGAATAGACCACGGATATCAGCGAATGGGAAATATATATTCCGCCTCCATTTTAATGGGTGCTCTCGGAGAGTTACCATCGACGACAGGCTTCCATCTTCTAATTCTTCACGCAAACTCCATGTAGTGGACCGTAATAATCCTAAACTGATGTGGCCAGCTTTAGTGGAGAAGGCCTACCTAAAGGTTCGGGGTGGCTATGATTTCCCCGGAAGCAATTCTGGCACCGATCTGTGGGTGCTAACAGGATGGATACCTGAGCAAATATTTCTTCAGAGGTAGGCTCACTATATATCTATTATCTACTACAGAGCTAAGCCCTTTAGCGATGATTTGCAGTTGGAACAACTCTGGACTAGAATAAGCAAGTCTTTTGGTTACGGAGATGTCATGATCACCCTCGGCACAGGCCGCTTGACGAGTGGCGAAGAGAAAGTGCTAGGACTCGTTGGTGAACATGACTATGCTGTACTAGATATGAAGGATACTGGTTCTCAGCGTCTTCTCTTGGTGAAGAATCCATGGTGCGAGGGCGTGGTATGGAAAGGACCCCAAGCCACCAAAGCTCCTGATCCACCGTCACTGGAAAACTCGGACTGGACTGGCGACCTTCGGGATGCGCTTCCTTCTGAACATGCCGCCACCACTCCTGGAAGTTTCTGGATGCGTTTCGAAGAAGTAGGCCAGAATTTTGAATCCCTATATCTGAACTGGAACCCAGGTCTCTTCAAATACCGCCAGGATTGGCACTTTTCTTGGTCTTTGCCTCAGATAAACGTGCCTGGGTCATTCATACAAAGTCCTCAGTACGCCGTCACATCAGTGAATAAAGGCCCTCTATGGATTCTTCTGAGTCGTCATTTCACGACCGGAGAGCGAGAAATATCGCAGAGGCAGTCGATCACACTAGCCGACAAGTCAAGTGCACTAGGGTTTATAAGCCTATATGTATTTGAAGCAAATGGCCGAAGAGTTTATCTGAGCGATGACCCGTTCTATCGTGGATCATTTGTCGATTCGCCTCAGACCCTCGCGAGGATTGAAGCCCCGGGTCCGTCTACATATACAGTAGTAGTTGCCCAACACGGTCTTCCTCTCCCAAAATACTCATTCACCCTCTCCCTGTTTTCTCGATCCCCGGTCTCAGTTGCCCCAGCCATAGACAATCATTCTCACAGCACAGTTCATACAGGTGCATGGACGCATAGTACAGCCGGTGGGAATGCAAGTGCATCATCCTATCCATTGAACCCTCAATTCAGCATAACCGTCCAGTCTCGAACCGGAATACGTCTTCTTCTAGAAACAGATGCGGAAGAACTAGCAGTCCACGTGAAAATGGTATGGTCAGGGGGAGAGCGCGTCACAACCGTCGCTGGGAGGGATATTGTTGGGCAGTCGGGTGATTATCGAAGAGGTTGTGCCCTGGCTGATCTCCAGGACGTCCAGCCAGGCAAGTACACCATTGTCTGCTCGACCTTCGAGCCTGGGCAGACAGGAAACTTCACGCTGCGTGTTAGCTCTACGGTTGCGTGTGAAGTACGACCGCTTCTGCCTGAGACCGCAGGGCGATTGAGTATACGTCTGCCCGTACTCAGATTTACCGAGGGCGTGGATCGGATGCTGGCTCCAGTCACGAGTCAGAGACTTACTAGGCTCAAATGCATTGCAAGATGCAATAATATCGCAGAAAGACCAAGTCAGCCGCCAAAGACTAGATCACTTCTCAGACTATCCCTAGAATTGGGACAAGGCCCGGATAAGACAGTGCTAGACTTCTCCAATCACGGCGACTTTAGCGATGCACCCATGGGCATTAGAACTAGTGATGTAGACTTGAGCCCTGAGATGAGTCGACTAGGTAATTTGTGGATAGTCGTAGAAAGACTCTCCGGGAGAGTAGGGGTTGATGAGGTATATGTAGAATTGCTGAGTGAGGGGCCCGTCACTGTGGAGCCTTGGGGCACAGGAGAATGAAAGGTTCCTAGTAAGCAGTGAAAGGATTTGATTGGATAAAGTCAGTCAAAAAAGATCATCATGTTCATTTTCTTGTGTAGTGAAACTATAGACAAGAATGCGGCACAAAACTGTAGCTCATGCCAAATGATAGCTGACCGGTAAGACTATATGGTCCTTGAATCTCGGTCAACAAAAGACAGCTTCTTCTGGTATATCATGCTCCATACTCCAATGGTCATCATCTCGTCACTTCACGCCTGAAATACGCCAACCATTACCAACGCCTCATATGGGAAATCCCTGCAATCCTTTTCAGGCAAGAGTAAATCCATTATCTACTCTTGCGCGCTTTTTCAAAACAAGACTTAATTAAATGCACATGCTTGATCAGATATTCCGGCCAAAGGTATCTGGTGCTCAAATTGTTTCACTTTTTTGCTCATAGAAGGCAATGCGAACCAAGACGGGGCGGCATCTTCTCAGCCGATGCTACGACGTTCCACCCCTCCGTCGTCTTCCTCTGTTCGGGCCCTCTGGCCTCTGCGAAAGGACATCCCTAAGCTGGGGATCATCTTTGTCTTTGTCTGTGTGATGAACTCTAACATGTCTGCCAGAATTGGTTAGGAGGTGCTTAAAATAGCAGAGTTTTGAGCTGATTTGGGATAGTCGTCTGCAAAATGAGAGGTGGAAAATAGATGCATACCTTTGTAAATTATCGGGTCTTGGGTATTTATGTTCCCGATCAGGACAGAATGGGCAGACATAACCTGGCGAATCGTGAACCAGCCCATGCCTGATCATCTCATTCTTCCTTTTGAACCCTTTCCCGCCTTCGCCCCTTGGACACCCCTTTACTGGGCAGTAGTGGGGCCGGCTCGTAGAGTGGACGTTGGTATGTGAGTTGAGGAGATACTATGAAGGATTAGTAAACTGGGTACTATGGCAAGGCTTCGCCATATTGACCAACCTGTGTTTGAAATGGTGGAGCGATACAACCCGGATATGTGCATTGAAAACCTCCACCCTGTGGATTTGTGACGCTGTCGATGCTCATGCGATCAATTCCGGTTGTGACGGGAGTTGATCCTGACTGATCGGTACTCGGTGTCTCAGTATTACTACTTTGGTATTCCCCGGCACTGGAATATATCTGGCTGTCAGATCCGGACTGTCGACGATTGTGGTAGTAGTGACTACTGCCCGGACCCGGGTGCCCACGGCCAGGTGATGGTAATTCGCGCCGGATTGCGTCGTTAGGTGATCGCGGGGGCGACCCATGTCCCGATATACTTGAAAACCTAGGTGGCGGTCTTCCTGGTGGGGATGGAGCGTAAGACTTAATATCACTCGCTGGAGACGCTTCAGTCAGTTGGTTCAAGTCACCAAGCTGATCGGTAATGGATGGAAGGGTTATGTTCCCATGAGGTAGATGCTGAATCGGCGGCAGTTCACCTGAGGAGGGCGAAGGCCTCGGTTCGAGTTTAATGCCTGTCTCTCGAAAAGAGCGAACATCAGGGTACGCGGCAGATATTGAAGGCAAAACGAGCTTCACATCGTCTATGGGAGTTCCCACTAATCCTAGGCTTTTAATTGGGGCCAGTGATGTCGATAGTGATATGGACTGTGATATCTGCGGCTGAGTCTTCGGTATATGTGCTTCATTCGCCATCAGTGCACGCGCAGCAATGGCGGGGAGCTCGCTCTTCTCAACAGTGACCTCTGTTCCCTTTGGTGAGTACCCCTGATCCGAACCTTCCCCATCTGACGCCAACGGTTCGTTCCCCGCCGTCCGCGCGAGTTCTGGACGCTTTCCACCATCCATCATAGAGATCAGCACGGCATCGCTCTGGCTGGGTCGGGCCTTCCTAGATCTGGAATGCTTGCGACCAGGAGAACCAGGACTAGAATCAGGACTGATTTTCGGTAAAGGAATTGATGGCGGCGGAGAAGGAGAAGGCATTAGCTTGGGTATCATAGGTCTTAGCAAAGGGCTATCGCGCGGCACAACATCATCTGGATCGTATATGTCTGCGCTTTGAGGTGCAAAATGATTTTCTACCACCGGCATTGTCAAATCGCCATCTGTAGTGCCGTATCTTGCTCGAAAAGAGTCGCTGCTTAAAGCATAGCAACTGGTATGAAGGGGGTTATGGTTTGTGATTCGCGATATCAGAGAAGCAGTGCAAGCGAGTATCGAACAATCTCGAGTATTATTTGTCAAATATCGTATAGAGAGGGGGGATTGTTCTGTCGTGGATTTAGAGCAGCTGAAAGACGGAGAATGGACGTTGAGGTAAAGGTGGAGCTCAGAGCTGAAGGAAGCTCGCAAGATCAGCCAAAAAAGTTGGGGGACAATGATAACGATAGCGATAACCCACACAATAATCACCGAAGGTCAAGCAGAAAGCTGCTGCAAGGGGGCCAAGAGCAAGAGCAGCGGGTAACGAAGTAATCGTAACCGTAATGTTGTCCAAGCACCGCGTCACGATGGCAACGAAGAAAGTTCGAAGGTATGAGCGTCGGCCGTTAGAAGCAAGGGGGGAGGAGGGGCTAGAAGTTCCAACAGAGGCGGCAACCTAAAATTGTGGCATCGGGAGAGTTAGACAAGCGAGTTGATATTTCCCTACGCCGACAGAAGGAGGATTCCTTGGTGCCAGTTCCAGTCGTGCACGCCTCCTTTCTCTCGCACTCTCTCCCTGTGATTTTTTTTTTGTTTTTTGCTGGCTCTTCGCGGGTCTCTCGCGGCTGGTATTGGCTGTAGGAGAGGAAGGAGCGTGACAACGAGGAGCGGAACGGAACGCAGAAGTGGCAGAAGTGGCAGCAGCAGAGCCCTGCGTTGGAGCGACCTGGTGCCCTCTGAGTTGGACGTTCGATGCGATGCGCTGCAGGCGTGGGGAAGAAGCCCGCTGGCTCAAAGTCAACTGCAAGACCGTAATAACGGCCGGGGGTTAGCCACTGACCGGGGGTGTCAGCGGATAACGAGGGTTTTCGCTGAGTGCCCACCAAGGCCCAGGCAGACAACTTTGGCCAGTAGTGGTGAGAGGAGAAGCAAGAGGAAGGGATGAGGAGCCAAGAGGAGATGGGAAATAATATCAAGAGAGCTCGCGGCGAGGAGTTGAGCTGGGCACCGGTAGAAGAGGACGCGACAGCGAAGCCAAGGGGTCGACGCAAAGAGCCAGGTTCTCCAAGTCACAACCACGATCAACGTTGAGCATTTATTGCGGTCAGGTCAAAGTCAACACGCAGCATGCTGGATCGTTCGTCCGTCGTCGCAACACCAGCAGGAGCAGCCCGTCGCCCAGTCGAGAGAGTCTGGACGGGGAACTCTTTGGGTCGACCGTCAAGGGACGTGTGGCCCGGTACTTAGTGGTGACAACAGGGCCACCGAAGAAGCTGCAAAGAAGCAGAAAAAGTCACTCCAGCGCCGCGGATGGGGTTGCTATGGACGCCATTGGTCTACCTGACCAGGGCGACTCAGCCTCCTCCCACCGCCAAAAGCGTGACTAGATCCGCAAGATACGCCAGGGAGCTGCGATTATTGACGGAGATTGAGCATCACACAGATGCGTGAGTGCTTATGTGGGCGCGAGAGGAAGGAGATGATGGTTAGGAGTGTAAGATTGGTACATTCCTAAGCGTGCCGGTGAGGTTAAAGCAGGGAGGCACCAGTACACCTCAGGACCTCAGGGCAGCAGCCCGGCATACGGCTCAAAACAGCTGAAGCCGGTATCTCCAACAATTTTTTTCTCCCTCCTCTTGCTCGTATTAACTTATTACTCTGGGCTATTTCTCCACCACAACCCAAGGTACCCCTTCACACTACGGGTCTTGGTGAAGGCCATCACTCGTATGTCTCAGCTCTCAACTGCCCGTTTCCTTTGCCACGCTGCCGGTTGCTGTGTACCGTAATGGTTACGACGTAGGTTTATCCACCCATCTCCGGTTTATAGTGCCTCAGGCACAACTGGTCACATTTGCGCCCAAGCTTGCTCCTGCATTATCGTTTCTCCAGACCTTCCGTTTGGATATAAGTGCTGCTGCTAGTGCTGTTAATTACAAGGTAAGTTCACGGCTCTTGCCTTACGGCTGCTTCTCATCCTTCGTCCCGGCGTTTAATGTACAGTCGTGCTTCGCGCCTTACGAAGTCGCCAGTCCTGCATTGACGAGTGTCACAACGTTGCCCTTTTAACCCAGGTTACAGCCCAGCAAGCATTATCCGCTCTGTGGAAACCCGAGGTAGAAAGATAGTAAAGAAGTTGGAATATAATAAGAGGAGAGGCAGAAAAACGATCAACGGGAAAAGAGCCCCGTAGATGATCAAGAATTCCCTTTATAGCAAGGACCACAGATGCCCAAAGTCCACCGAGAATCGGCCTGTCCCTGAAGAAGCCCATCTCATCATCATCATTATTGCAGCCAGTCACATGGCGCAGCGATGTGCTGCATTTGAGGAGTCCTCTTCAGCGCCGCATAGGCAATTCACTAGCCGTAAAGCCTTCCTTGTCAGCTTGTCCACAGACATAAGAGTACATCGACTTGGTATCTCGCTGAGCAGAAAGAGAGAAGCGTGGCCGTCAGAGAGGCTAATGACCTATCTTCTGTTTCACCACTCGTCTGCGGGCATCGAATGGCCGACTGCGGCTCGGGCTGCGAGTCCAGCGAATCTTATTTCTCGACTATTGTATGGACGAAGGCGCAGCGCCGCCGCTGTATGCTGCACGAAACCTTGAATCCTTCTTGCAACCTACATCATATTCTGACCCAATAACAGTGCTACTTGGGATTACCCGATGTCTTACACGGTTAACTCGCTTCGTTGTGCGAGGTAAGAACCGTTTGTGGTAACCGAAGAGCGATTTATCTCCCTTTGCTGTGTGATGATGTGCGTTACCAGCTTATGTAGTGTGATAGGTAGAGTAGGTTTTTGAGCGAATTCAAGAGGTGGATGGGACGAGAATCGTCTGTTTTCCGCCTCAATTTAGGTATTATCAAATCGAAAATGCCGTGCCAAGAAACCATATAACGGTTCTTTTCCTTTGATTCTCGCTCGCCTTCTACCTTGCCTCCCTGCAATATTTCGTTGTTAATACTCTCTGTGACTTTCCTGCCGAAGTTCGACTTTTAGGCCTTTATGTTTCATCAATAGTCAAACAAATCTTATTTGATCGTGTTAAAGCAAAGCCTTTCTGTCATACGCGTTTAGTATCGCATCATTAGACCAACCAGTTCCTCATCTTGCATGGGTTAAAAGTGGTATTCTGGCACAGAGAGACTTTGTATGATGCCAATACTTTTCTTCCTGCATGCGTTAGACAATAATACCTCGGGATTTGGGGCTCTCAGCTGGCAAATAGGTAACTCTGCGCTAAAGCTGCATATTCGCCCACTTTGCGGCTGCTCCTTCGAGCTAGTAATGTCTTGACTCTAGTCAAGTTCGAGAGCAGATGTAATAAAGCTGTCATTTACCACTTGATCAAGAGAAAAATAAGTCACCGTTGGACATTAAGAGAATGATACACATATCAGGCATATCCAGTAATTTGGCACAAAAACTAGTGCCGCTAAATTATCAGAAGTACAGTAACTATTTACATGTAAACATGGGATGTAGTGAGTCACGTGGATGTCACATGGAAGCTAGAAGATTGACTATAGTCAATCAACTCAACCCAACAGCATAATCAGTACAGTTACTGTATGTGGTTGGATCGCGTATTACAATTGCTGCACATATACCTAAACTATTTTAGTGGTGATAAGATGGACTTCTAGGATCTCCTGCTGTCAACCACGCTATAAGAACGAGTTCAGGATCAATCGAAAAAACAAATGGGGGTAATACAAGAGTGTGCCATAGCGTTGACATACTAGAGTGTCCAACTACAAAGCTCTAATGGTACTCTACATAACAATCAAAATGTGTCACATGTACAGACTTAACATCGGCAGTGTCGAGTATACATTTAGATCTAGCACTAGACTATCTCGTCCAGAAAAAAGTAAAAGGGTGATTGACCATTGCCTTTAGGTAGAGTATGAGTGCTAATAACCCAACCCAAATGATCTGAAGTCGGAAATCCTGGTATTTGCCTGTCGACTGGACATTATGCTTGTGAACATGACATTGTAGATCCCTGATATTCCTATTCCAGTATACTTCAGAATACTATTTCGCCCAGTTTTGCTTTGTAAATGCTCAAATGGTTATTATTCGGAAAGCCTACCTAGATGACTCTATATGTTTTGTTTGGTCTGAAATGCTTGACCGTAACTGTCCCAAAGAACACTTGAATGGTTCCTGTTGGAATCTGTCCTCTGGCGCATCATGAGGTGGGCCTTCTATTTACCACATGTACGCGTACTGGAAGCTGCGGCTGGACATGTGTTCATATTGCTGAGATGACCTGGGAGAATGTTTAGCCCAATTTGCTGAAACTGGATTTGAGACAAATCTTGTTGACTTTAGGGTATTAAGTGGTTGCAGTATGCGTACCTTCTCAATACAGATCCAGATTCGCTTTACGCAGTTTTCCTAGATCTCCACTAGTTGTCCAGTTTCATCGGGTGCACCTTTATCTCGATGGACATGTCTGCACCAACTGCTGCGAAGGTATTGTGGTAACTAGTGCTAAGACTGAAGTCTTTGTGATGGCGTTACGAATCCGCAAGGGAGCTGTCGGTGCAGACATGGTTTCTTTATGATAACCGCAGATAACGTTGTCTTGATAATTGATGATGTACTGCCAATGCTGATATCGTAGTCTGGATAGTTGATATCGAACCGTGGCGTTGGCAGTATGACATCGAAAATCTTCCACTTTCCACTCTGAGCTTCCGTTAACTAGTGAAATAAGTGCAAAGGAAGGATTCACTCTTTGGCAAAATCATAAAAACAGTCTCCCTAGATGAAAATTACCATGGATTATTGTAGTGATAGTTCTATGTTGCCTTGGGGGCCGCAATAACCTGGTGCGTCGATAGGACGCGTGATTCATGAAGTTGGACTAGAGAAAAGAGGCCAGGAAAAAAAATATAGATATTCTTAGCAAAAACTTACGGTCGACATTCTGTATGGTCACGTAATAACGTGAATGTCTGACAGCACTGATTGTTGATTGATTTCGAAAGCGAATGGGGGGGGGGGGGAGAGGAAGGTGTACAGATTCCCATCTCAAGCCCATGTAAGAATAGGGAGAAATCTCCAATAGCGATGCCTTTTAGCGTAAGTTTATTATACACTAAGAGATTCGAATAACTTCAAATGAATGCAGGTGGCACTGGTATCCCTTGAGACAGGCTTCATCTTGATTCTCCCTCGGAACTGGCTTCCATCCTAATTCTTCGTTACGACTTCTTTGCGCAGCACCAACTTCATCAAAGATATAGAGCCTCTCTAGGTCTCAATTCATTGATGTATATCAGCCTTTAGGCAGTAGGCTTAACCCACTGTTGTCCTTGTGGATTGAGCTTTCTTCGGAAATAAAATCCATCAGTCTGTTCTTGCTAAAGTTGCCCAAACTGGATTGAGTACTTTCTTGCTTGAATCAGATTGTGGGTCCGAACTTACTGAGTAACCACCCTGAGCTATGTATGCCTACCTAGATTAAGTTCAACAATACTCAATCCAACTTTCAAGGTGCCAAAGCAAGCAAAGGCGGCGGCTCCAGAGAGGAATTCATACAACCAACGAGAAAGTCAAGCACTCGGAGCTATGATGAAATCAATGAAAGCTATAAGAGTGCCAAGAGTCTACGTATGGAGACTACAGTCCAAGTTCAGGGAGGCATTGGCCACCAGATAGGGTCTGTGAAGTAAGAATCCACACTCTGCAGACCTTATAATTGTATCCAGAAGAATCCAGCCATCTCTATACGCAAGCGAATTCTAAACAAGACAATGCCCTGTGGCCAAGTATAGCTGTTTTTAGAGATGGTGCAAGATGAGTAAAACTGTATTTGAATCAAAGTATGCTCTTGTAGCTGATGAGATCGTGAATCAATGTTGATACCTACAAGATAGATTCGGTAAAGACACAGTATGTTTCAGAACAGTGTTCATCCGCTAGATGGCGGAGACTCGCAACTATCTAAACTATCGTACACAACAGTGGGAGGCACCCAACAGTATTTCTGATATTGTAGCTGCTTATGTTGGTGATTCGTTAGATCTCTATTGAATACAGCTGCGCTGACCTAGTTTTATTTCAGAAAGAGACAGATGATACTGTTGCTATATTTGAGGACGTATTTGGAGTTGGATTGGATT
This sequence comes from Xylogone sp. PMI_703, assembly GCA_021399445.1. Lineage (NCBI taxonomy): Eukaryota > Fungi > Ascomycota > Leotiomycetes > Xylogone > Xylogone sp. PMI_703. The sequence goes on along the minus strand of JAJTUQ010000002.1, from coordinate 2,951,209 downwards.
GCAGATATGTCTCAATACTGCCAGTGATATTTTACGAAATAGTTCCGATAACTCGATTCTCAAAGACTTTAGGTGAAAGATCCGGTTCCGTCATGATAATAGGTACTCTGGAATCTGTAATACGTCATGATTAACACGGAAGCTATTTGTCTGAATGGCTCTTTTGTCGTTCCAGAGGATTGTGTTCATATACTGTACCCCTTTCGATATAGCTGTATCGGTAGATTTCCGTCCTGTTTATCGTAACTATTCGTTATACGTTAATTATGTGGAGTTACAGCGAGTTGAAAGTGTAAGTGTTCCATACTTTATTTATTTTCTTATATATAGGTATATATATGACTATACCTTTTGTCCGGAGTGTTATGTAAGTACATTCCGTCTTGTTTCCTATGTCAAAACTTCACGAAATCTATGCCTTGCGTACCTAATGGTCAGAATCATAATTGCGTTGATCAATATACTCTGTGTTGTTGCATAGCAGATAGAATAAAGCAAATTAGTTGAGGGTGGAACAACGACACGGAAACAATCCATCCTTAGCTAGGAGGTTTAATAACAAGGAGTGTTTGCTAAGTGATCATGCCGTGTAACACGAAAGAGGTTAGCGCCAACACAAGATGAAGTTCGAAAAAATCCGGACACTCTTCCCTTTTCTTACTCTCCAGTGGAGTCTACGCAGAATAAAAGAGACGCTTTTATACTGTATACGCTCTACTCTAAGTGTTTAGTGGTTACGATAGTAGCTCTGGCATTTATTTTTAGCACAGACTGGGCCTGGGCTGAATCTTGTGATATACTGGATTGCGTCGACTAATTTTAGATTGCGTATAAAGTGCAATCTACGTCAGCATAGATTGTCTCATTCTCGATTGCGACCAGATTACATCTGGATTGTGTCTGGATTGCGTATAAAGAACAATCTACTTCAGCGTAGGTAGATTGTCTCATTACTGATTACGACCAGATTGCATTTGATTGTATCTGGATTGTGTATAGAAGTGCGATATACTTCAGTGTAAGTATATTGTTTTATTCTCGATTGTGGCCAAACTACATCCGAATCATCTCTAACTGATCCCGGATTGCATATCAAAATGGAGGTCAAGGAGAAGGTAAGTGTATTCTTTCATATTAAATTTCCTTGTGTTGACAAGCCAGAGGGGAAAAGGTAGACTTACCTACTACACACTCGATGGCAAGCTTTACGAAATGCCACGAGCTAAGGACTCTGGACATAAAAAGTATATGATCCAGCTACTGAAAGACTCAGTTGGGAAAGGTAAAGAACCACATCCCTCCATGATTCCCTTCCGTTTTAGAGAGAGTTTTAACCCCAAATCGCTCACTGAACCTACTAAATCTACTAAACCTGCCCAGCCCACCCAACCTACTACGTCTACTCGACCTACTCAACCTGCTCAGCCTCAGCCAGCTGACCAAGGACGACGATATGAGCAAGAACATCAAAGTTCATACGGTCGTCACCGCCGAGATGATCCATATTATCGAGATGGTCGTTACCACCGAGAGGAGCCATGCCGTCGATATGACTATTATTCCCGGGACGAGCCACACTATCGGGACGAAAGATATCGTCGAGATGAGCCTTCCTATCGAGACGACCATTACCACTATGGTCCATATCAAGGCCCAACCCTCCAGCCTCCTTCTAACCCCCAATGGAGGAGCTCGCCGTATTCCAGAGCAATGGCTCCTGTCAACAGTTCTACTTCCACACAGCCAGCTAAGTATATGGAGGAAACCACCAGAGACGCCTGAGAGGGAAAAGTGGCAGGGAGGGCCACAGAACAATCAACAGACCTCGCCAATAAGGTCATGCCAAAATAGGTTGAGTTTAGGGGTGATTATACTAGGATGGTCCGGAAGAAGAACAAAACACCATACCAGTGAAAGAGATTGAGATACTTGCTTGTGGAGATGGTTCATTTTGATGTATTGCCAGAGATATCAGGGGTTTAACATCTCAGCCATGTATGTAGAAAAATGGCAACCCAAACATACCTAAACTCCCCAACATCTCCCTTCCTATAACCTAGAAAGGTCTCTCTTGCTCGGTATTAATTAATTACAACCGGTATTCATGGCCTGATTGTGGCATTGCCCGTGCTTACAACCCGATACATAACTACTTTCTCTGTCTCCTTCTCTTGAAAACAGTCAATCCAGTTGGCTCATTGGGATGCAAAATTAGCCATGCAGCATAATACGCAGTATGCAGTGAAATGATATACATATATGCGAGTGAATCTCTCGGCGTCTTTATACTAGATAGGCCAGTACAATTCCTAACCACTCCTGGGAAAACCAACTCATCTTTTAAATCTCGTGAGATTCTCTGTGCTTGTGGAATAGCATAATAGAGGGCGCGTTGTATGAGGAAATTTGACCAGGAGAAGTGGTATACTTGCTTGAGGCGAGAGTCCGGAGCGATTGAATCTCGAAAAGCGATTCCTAGCAAAATTTAATACTTTCGTCATAAGATCTGTGCAGGTATCTCGAATGGAAGTATAGTTTATAATGTAGAGCAATGGCTATCACTTTGGCTATCCTAGGTTTCATTACCTAGTGGTGCTTTACCGGAATCATCTGGGTCTTATGTTGTAGAGTATAAACATGGCTAGAAGATTAAATAAAGGATGAGATATTCCAAAACCCCAATGTCACATCAGATACAAGAGAAAATATAATGTTCCAAGTGATTTCATTAACTGAACATGCTCTCACTATCTTACTATAAACTAAACATCTCTCAATCCAAGTTCTAACAATTGATATTTCAAAACAACTGCTGCACCACCACGCATGTATCAATCTTCTAGCGATGCCTTATCGCAGCCCCCACCACAGCCAATGACAACGACAACACCAACTAACTAACCAACCAACCACCCATATGTATGCACAAAGTCTCCTCCAAAGCCTCCTCCACAGCACAAATTAATCTCCAACGATCTCCAAGAACTAACAAACAGCCGCGAGAAGGGAAAATAACAGATCTATCGAATTTTCGCAGTAAAAAAAAGGTCCTACTGTACTACCATGCATTAAAGGTAAGTAGTACTGTACCGGTAGTACTGGCTGTCCACGTTCCATGTCCAATGTTCTTAAAATAAACCATCCAACCCAAGAAAAACGCCGCAATAGCAAAACGTTGAGAAATCCCATCCGGATAAATTAAACTCACGAATCCGACCGGGTCGGCCATTAGATTATTTGTCCGTTATTTCTCGCCACCTGGGGGCCATTGGACGTTACATTTTACGATTCTCACAAATTTTTTCTGAATATGCGAGTGACCAACATCAATCCAACACACCACCATTTTACCTAGTAACGTACAAGAGAGGAGGAGAAAGAAAATTCCGTCTGCTTCTTGTAACCCAACCGGCAAATTATTGCCGTGATCACATTGAGGCGTGTTGGTTGTTGTTGTCGTAAGGCCGCATTAATTGCCCCAAGCGGTTTGCACGTTGCAACCCCTCCTTCACGTATAGAGCCGTGATCATGGTACAGTGCAGTACAGTGCAGTCCGCTTTGTACTTCACCAAGCCATCGCTGTTGTTATTAGTAACTAAAAATTCATACTAGGACTTACTTTGTCCGGTCCATCTGTTTAAACACGTAATGAGTACAATTGCAATATCATAGCTATTATAAGATTTTCCTGGTTTTTGTGTCGACGACCCAGTAGAAAGAATTCACTGGATTAAATTGAAAGGGCTTCAGAAGAAAACCAACCCATACATCCATCTCAAAGATCATTCACATCTGTTTGTTGCATAAGCAGAACATAAGATGGCGGGGAGACAGGACCAGCTCGCATCGTACCCGAATCCGGTATGGCTTGCGAGAAAAGCATCATGCCGAGGATGTCCACTGTACGGATCCCTATCCATTATTTTGCCATGTTTTATTCCATTTTCGCCTCCACTATGATGCAGTGCAGTGCTGCACAACACAATAATTACGGGAACAAATACCGGTATGCACACAGAAAAAAAGTTCTCCCGAATGAAATGCATCAGGTAAGGGGTATTTGTGTACGGTGGGTACAAATGCTGTCTGTAGATCGGAAAAGCAGGGGGTAGCACTGCCTGTTATGGTGTCGGATATTGATTGAGATAGGATCAAAGAAAATCCTGGTGTTGAACAATGCGCAGAGTCATAATAAATGTACCCCTATGGAGATGATTAGATGGAATGAAGAGCATTCTCGTAAATAAGCCAATCGGAGAGCAAGATTCAGCCGTTTGGATTTGGGATGTCCCAGAGTTCGAGGATCACCAAGTGCCGTCCGTGTGTTTTGTGTGAGGGTCCCGGCCTATGGAGTACAGTAGGGCACCGGTTGTTGGACTGTTGGATTTTGCGATGGATCACGGGGAGGGGGGACCCTGACGCAAACGTGGAAATCGGTTACAGCACGGAGTACTTGCAGTAACACACACTGATGGGTCAGGCATCGGAGAGATGGGACTGACGCATCGAATTGGCCTGTGTGAGCATCAATTGTGGAGAAGACTGGGAGCCGAAAGAATTGTAATTATTAACGAGAACGGAGATACAGCCAAAACAGCACCTGGCGGCGCTGCTCCATACTTTGATCAATGTCTCGGAAGGAGAGGATGCGAGATGCAGAAATGGTCATACTTTGTACAAGAAACTACTGTTGAGTTTGTGGTACTGTGGTACTTGCCTGGCTGCTCCCAAGGTCCCGTGAGCAGGTCAGGGCAAGGCGACATGCATACAATACCTACAATCACACACCTGGCAGCAGCATTATGTCAGTCGTGTTCCTCGTACAGGAGCGTATGCGATTTGCTTGTCGGCTCCATCATCATCACCGAAATCATCCTTCGTGAAGCTTACGGTGTCGTGCCGGTTCGCTGCAGCATCAATATGAAATGCCAATGGCCATAATATACCCCATACAGTACTCTATTACCCTTCTGAGCCTTCCCATGTCCTCACAGGCGGGTGTTGAACGTGGGACAAAAGCCAGTTTTCTATAAATAACAACGCCTGGCGCCGTCCCAATCGGTCCCTGCCGTCCGTCAAGGGGCTTTCACATAACCCCTCTGCAAAGGGAGACATGGAAGGGATTGTGTGGTGTAGCGAAGGGGCAAAGCACAAGCAGAGGCAAAGAGTGCCAGCGCCGAGTCAAGCCCCAAAAGCCACTGTATCCTGGGGTCAGAGCTTTACTGTATGTGGTCATCGCAATCGCTCTCGGGTTGTGGTAACCGTTATTTTTCTGTGGCGGAGATTGGCGAGATCTGAGCAGCCAAACTAGGCCCCCAGTCCCAGCCCAGCCCGCTCGCTTGCTGTTGTTTCGTCTTGCTCTTCCTGGGCACTACCGCCGAAGTCCCGAAGGTCTTTTCGACGGCAAAGGGATGCCCTGCAGCTTACGTCCGGCGATCATACCGCCACTTTTCCTGCCCTGAACGTGCCAACCAAAGTTTATCTCAACCATGTTGCTGCGTGTTGCGTAGAGTACCACGGTATGTTGTTCGCACTTGAGAAAAGGGTTGAAGGTCCCAGCTCTGGCTGCAGCATGAGGCGAAACGGCGGATGGACGAACATGCAAGGCAGAATACCGCCATCCTATGTAGAAACTTTTTCAGCCTCTTCGATCCGACTCCATACTCCATGCTCCCATCTCAGAGCCTAAAGTAGGCTGGTGAACGAAGGAGGTGAACACGCTTAGCCATACTAAGCTAGACTCGGAATGTCCCACTTCCAGTTGCGGCAAGCACAGCTCTCCTGTTCCTCGTGGCTGTGACAGGGATCTGTTCGCGGTTGATTGCCCAGGGTGGAATCGTCCTGCTAGGGCGCAACCGCACTTTTCGTCTAATATTGCTGGATGAGGATAAGCGCGTCCCCCTCCGGTCTTTGGCTGGCTTGTTCTCTCCTTCCCCTTGGAGGCCCAGGCTGACTGGCCGAACTCCACAACATCTGTGTCCTGTCCCAGCGAAAAAGCTCCGCTGGGATCCAACGGTCCCCGCACCAGCCAGCTGCTAACGAACCCTATCCAGCTCCTCGGACTCCATTGTTTGTCTATTGCCATGTGCTTAGGAAGGCGTGTGCTGTGAGCGATCCAGCGCCCAGTGTGAGCATGTCAGCAGAACGGCACCCTTTTTACCTACCGTACCACCAAGAATCCTGATATCACTGCAGCACTGCAAACCGCTGGCTCGCGTGCCGCACGACTCCGGTCGGCCGCATTGTACCTGTGCAGAATATGTGGCCAGCACAATTAATGGCTCTGCTAATGGTTTCACAGTCAAACGGTCCGGACCAGATGGGCCATGCAGTGTTAGATTGCTGAGGGTAACCGGTCGGGAAGCATGCACTCAAGCTGCCTCGCTGGCCTGGTCAAGTGCTCTCAGACTCTGTTGATGCGTCGCAATAATAAGGAGTACCTCCGTAGAGATTGTAACAAGAAGATCTAATCTCGAAAGGTCGAATTCGGGGGCCAGCCCGAAATTTGTTGGCGGCTATCTCGCCAGACAGAAATAGCAACATCGAGAAAATGGCAGTCTGTGTGATGAACCCCTTTACTTTCGGTACTTTCGTAGAGTCACTCCCTGCCGTGCGCTCCCGCGACGCCTGCCGCCCACTCTTATTGGGGTTACAGGGCTGGGCGCCCAGAATTGCAACGGTAAAAGGGCCAACTGCGACAAATACACGAAACCACCAATGAGAAAGCAGTGTCGGCCCCGAGACTGCTGACAACCGTTGCGAAGCGTGGTGGTTGCCGTGTTCTGGGACCAATCACGGGTAGGTCCTCAAAACGACGGTTTTGCTCAGCTACCGTAGTACGGGACTAAAAAGCTGGGGCTTTGAGCCAACAATCAGTGGATATCAAGTCCAATAACCTGTCGTCATCTTGATGATGGTCTCTCTGTTTGCCATACAACAAGTCGTTCCGATTATGGAAATCGTTGGTGCCTCGCCACAAACATTAAATTGCTTTTCCATCCCTTTAGAGTTGTCGCTCCCTGAAAATAGTGGTGGGCTGGTGGTATGGATACTGCAATAACAACTACCCATAACATTAAGCAAATAGGATGCTCTATACAAGCAGGGGCAGGTCCCTACCTTATTTTGAAACCGGATTGGCAAAGGGTCACGGGGTCGCAATTTTTCCTTTTTTCCTTCTCTATCCTAGAACGCGCATAACGTATGCTGGAGGTGAGGTAATCACCGTGAGAGTGGTCTGTTCACAAACTCTAGACTCTTAAGAAGATGAACTGAGTGTCGCTTATTCATCCGTCATGTTGTTTGTCACTGCCAATCCCGTACGTGAGGGGGGGTCGGAACAGTCATCGTCTTTTAGGAGGAAGCCGAACCGGTTGATCGCGGCAGCTCTACATGCTCCAGTAAATAGATTCTCTTTTGCACACATTGTTATGTGGTAAAGTCCATAATGTGCTTAGCACACCATCCTTGTTTATACTGCAGCAGATTGAACACTTCATACATGAGTCTTGGAACGAAAAAGCAAGAACTTCTGGCGCTTCCCTGAGACACTATATCGGGCTCGTCCCTTACTGGCTCCCAAGTATTCAGCTGTGGCAACTGAACTAGAGCATGCACGTGCCATCAATGAACAACTCGCTTACGAGACGTTTGAACCTTACGGCTGGGATTTTGGCGAGGCTACAGCGGCTTTGTGCTAAAAAAAAATCAACGTCAAATGTAATACTTAGAACAACGACGAAGCAGCTTTCAAGGTGGTATCTGCCCCAAGATAGCTGTGCGAGGGCAAAACTGGCCAGTCGTAGCAGCGGCTCTAGATCCCCTACTTCCAAAGCTGAAGCCTTCAACGAACGACTTCAAGCACCACCTCCGATCCGCGGCAACTTGTACAGCTCCAGAATAATCTTGTAGAAAATCCCAGCGACATGGTAACTATTTTGCTGACGTTGCAACTCAAAAAGGTTTGCATGCTGACAGTGAGACTTGAAAATTCAACTGCCTGTGACAGGAATATCGGCAACATGAGCATGCTTACCCGCAAAGTGTAGGGAAATGATTTCATGCAATGGTGATGCACGAATGCGAGAATACGACGAAACAACCTCGAGAAGAGCCTACAGCAAAAGTGACCAGGGGCGGGCGGACCGGGGGAGGAACTTCACAGGTTGCCCAATACAGCATCCCGGGTCCTTCGGCTTTTAGGCCTGTGCAATTAATTCGCTTGAACCCTGGCATCCGATCCAGGATTTGATGTTGTGGATTGGGTGGCTGTAATGTGCTGTAGAGACCCGGAGATGTTTTCTCCTTCTGTGTCTTTAAGATCCCAAATTCTTTCCATGATGCGGTAACCGCCGATCTTCTCAGTCTCCGACAGGTTACAGATGAGGATCGCAACCCCAGCAATGTGCTGTGGGATCCCCTTCTGTCGCATTGAACTTGGTGCCCTTGTTCGCCGCCTTGCCTGCCTTATTTGTGCTTGGGCACATAGAAATTAACTTTCCTGACCCCAAGGATACTGGAACCCATCGTAATGAAAGGGGAGGAATCTAATCAGACGCTTCCAAGGAACGAACTCTCCCGCCAGCTTGCTAAAGGTTTCCTGCGAACCCGGTGAAATGGATCAGTGACTTCGAAACAAGCTAAGGCGCACGACATAATTGTTTAGGGGCCAGCCAGCGACAAGGACCAGTCGAGGATGATCCTGTGCTCCTGTTATTGGCGAAATAGTTGACCCGCTCCCCACAACAGCCTCTGAGAGGTCACAATTGGCTGTTGAGGGAGATGATGGGTCCTCCGCATCTTCGAGCTCTTTTGAAAACGTGGCAGGCAAGGATTCTCAAATCCTACTCCGTCCACCTTGGGAGTGCTGCTGGAAATAGATCTCGATCTTTAACCTTTCGTCAGGTCTCTGTAACGCTGCAGGCATTGGTGATGAGCAAACCCTCAGGGCTTCTCAGCAACAGCATCATAAATAAGGAGCACTGGATTTTTTTTTTTTTTTGGCGCATACAGCGGTTGATCCCATAGGAATAGAAATTTCTACCGCCAGGAGACTGTACCTCGTACTCCATCGTACATACACTGTCTCTGATCTTTAATGACTAGAGTTGGCGGTGAATAAAACGGGCACAAGGCTGTCCCTTCGATCGAGATAATGTAGAGCCCCATGAGTACAGTAGGGAACCGTCTGTAATGTCGAACAGCATCGACATCTCCGTCGCACGGCAGCCGCGGGAAACTTGACGGCGGGCAAGTTCAACCGCCAAGCAAGCCCTCAAAGTAGATCATCTGTTCCAATAACTTGGTCCCACCGTGCCACATATCACTGATGCGCACCTCAACAACGCCCAGGATCTATTAATGGATCTCCAATTTGTTAATTGGCGTCGAGGATTGGATTTAATCCGGCAGCCGTGAGGTCAGGTGCAAAAGGTAAAGTTGATGAAGAGCCGGGGTCCAGGGCCCCGGTGATATGGCACCTATGAATTATTGTGATGTGGTGGAATGTGCGAGTTGCCAGGGACGATTGCTGCCAGGGACGATTGCTGCCAGGGACGATTGCTGCCTATCCAACAACACAATGGGATTTTCTTGGCTGGCGATGCCTGGAACTGCGACCTTCCTCCCAATCGACCGGACGATCGCAACGTTTTTCGATGGCTTTGAGTGTGACGAATGAAGAGGGAGCGAGATGAGACATTGATGAAGCGTTTTCTTGTTGAGGTAACGGAAGCGAAAGAGGCGGTGGAAACGCTTTTTGAGATCAATTGTACTCTTTTGCTGTTGTACAACCGTGCTGAACTGTGATATGAGACATGATTAAACAATGCCAGGCTGCAGGTCTATGCCGAATCTTGTTTCCTCAATATCGAGGTTTCGCTATTCAGTTCCCCTTTGAGCCTTAAGCAGTTCAGCCAAACAAGGGCATCAGAAGAAGGGTGCCGCGGCTGGCTTGGGCCGTCTTGTAATCCTCGATCGCCCCAGCAGAGTTTCTGCTAGCTTAATCGTAACCTTATTCATCATTACGGTATCAGCTTAGCGACATTAATCTCAACAGAGACAGCTGGTATGAAATGCCAGTTGCGAGCATTCATTTGCTACGATACGAATGGGCTGGTGAATATAGTCGACTAAGCTGAGGGGACCCTCGTGGCCGTGGCTGCTCTGAGGCAAACCAAACCGGGGTGATGAATTCTCGTACAACGTGAGTTCCTTCAGTCAATAGCTGTTGGAAAGTTTCATGGATACACAGATTCCTACGCGCTGTAGACACATCTGGCAGGTAGTTCCCGTTGGTGAGGCTTGAACCTGTACAGCGGCGTCAACGGGCTCTCTTGATCTGGCATACAACGGTCGATGTAGTTACAGAGGAGCCAAATGAAAGACATATGGCCTAGAGGCCGTCGACCGGTAAACCGCCTCGCCGCAGGCTTCATGCATCCTCGATCCTCGGAATGTAGTGTCTTGCATTATTGTGTGTTGAAGTTGGTTCGCTAGGAACTGCAGATGTTATGTGGACGTCTCAGGTGGACTGCGCAGCACGAGCGGGACCACAGCGTCGATTCTGCAAACCAGACAGGCGGGGCGATGCGGGAGGCAGCTGGTCAAGGGATACCACGCGAGAGGGTGCAAGAGTAGTATAGACGTAATTGTCTGGGCAATTTGACTACTGAGCGGTGACAGACAGGGCACCTGGAGAGTGGATGGCGCACACGAGATCTGGGCTCCACAAGGAGATCCAAGGACCCCATACGAATCGCATGGTTGCAGCTTGCGGCGATGCGATAGGTACAGTAAACAAGATTGGGGGATAGGCGGGTTGGAAAAGCGTGCAAGAAGCCAATATTGTCTCTTCCAGGGCCTGCAAGATTGATGTCTGGATTGCTGGATGTCTCGCCCCTGCTTCACCCGTCACCCATGTGACGAGAAACACTGCACGCCTGGCCTCGAGTCTCGAATCTCAAATCCCGGGTCCTTTTGCTTGCGCTGTATACTGTCGCTGAGCGGAGGGAAAAGTCGGTCTGAAGGTTTTGTGGTGTAAATTGCATAATGTGTGTGTAGTATATGTGATGTCGATCAACGATTGAGTTTCTCGAGATGCAGACTGATGGTGCTTGTTGGCGATGCCCCAAAGAGTGGTTGAGGTGGTCATTGGCGTTCAAGAAGGAGGTTTGGCTGGGGGTTGACTGACCCAAGGGGGTGGATTTGCTTTGAAGCCACCCGTTCGATCAACAGCATCCCTACGGAGCCTGTAAGGGTACGCCTGTTACAGTTGAGCCGTCCACATTCCCCTCTCGCACGCCGCTTTAGTTCTGAACGCACGGCTGCCCTTATTGTTCCTCTGGGCTTGGGGTCTATCAGCCTCCTGGGCCTTTGCTCGCTCCGTAGCAACATCATGATCAGCAGCCAGGTCCACGGACTTCTAGGATACGGCGCAGCAGAGCCGGCCAGAGCAGAAGAAGGGGGACAGGAAAAGGAAAAACTCAAGCATGGCGTACGACTGCAAAGAGGGAAAAACAAAAACAAAAAATTTGCTGGGGATCTTGGGGGCAAGTGACCCAATGCCATGTCCGCCGGACATGTTTACCTCTTTCCAGCAAGAGAAAGCAGAGGGCTCACATTCTCCCGTGCGCACTCGTCCGGGACACGCAGCGTCCAACCAGTCGAGTCCAACTCCAAACTCAATTGCTGCAGCCGTCGCCGGGCTGCTGTGCTGTGTAACCCGCCGCCGCCAGCAGTCCTCAAGCAGATCCAGAGCCCTCCGCCTTCCCAAGCTCTGACGGCTTTCTCCCAAGACGGGGGCAGCGCGCCCAATGCCATGCTCTTGTTGCCGGGGCCAGATCTAGCCCAGTGTCGGTCCCAGGGCCCTCTCCTCCCCTGCTAGCGGACCCAGACTCTCTGGCGGCAGCTTGCAACCCTGTGCCCTGTCAAAGTCTCAGCACCCTCTCCCCTGGAAACCGCCCTCTCCACCCCCCGAAGGTGGCCCTCCTGGGGCTTGCAACGCCTGCTTCTGCCCAAAGGTCCTGCTTGTCCGCCCCCTCCTCCTCCTCGCCCCGCCAGTAATGAAGGTACGCTGGTGGCTCCTAGATCACTGGCCGCCTCGGAGGAACCTTGCATCGATGGTTCTGCTTCTTCTCCGTCTTCTCTGCCCTCGCAAGTCATAATAAGCAACCCTCCTAGCCTTAATATTGGCCCCGATCCCTTCCACCCTTCCGTGCTCTCGTCTCCATCAAATATTGCCAACCCTAGCTGTGACATCAAGCGCCTCTTTCCCGAAATCACCCCCCCCCCCCCCTTGTTGACTAGATCTCTAGTCCATCTTGCCCTCGATCGTGGGTTGCGATCTATATAGAGAGCCTCACCCACATTCTCCTCCTCTTAACCACACTACCTCGACATCAGACGAACATTATCTCGACACAGAGGTATAACCCATATATATTGGTTATAGCAACTCCCTCACCTCCTTCAACTTTCGGGCTTTTACATCACCCCACTACCGTCGGTCATCGCTGTTGTGTTTGACAGGTAGAAAGTAGTCTTCGCAACTATACCATCTTCTATAACAATCAGTGCTTGAGGACTTCATTCGCACATATCAAGAGTGGTACCTTCATTGATACTACTCAACTTCTATCCTGAGCTCAGGTGTCGTCATTGATTTTGCAATGGCTCACCGTCGAGGACCCTGGTCACCTGCCGAGGATGCATACCTCGTCCAGCTCGTGCATACCCAAGGAGCTTTGAACTGGGTTAGAATTGCTCAACTTATCGGCTCACGTTCGCCAAAGCAATGCCGAGAGAGATATCACCAAAATTTGAAGCCATCCTTGAATCATGAGCCTATTAGCCCTGAGGAAGGGCTGTTGATCGAGCGTCTAGTAGGAGAGATGGGAAAGAGATGGGCTGAAATTGCTCGGAGACTCAATGGTCGAAGTGACAATGCTGTGAAAAATTGGTGGAATGGTAGCATGAACCGAAGACGTCGGCTCATCCTGCGTCGACGGACATCCTCGCACGGTGGAAATCCCTTTGTCGAGCGTGGCCAGCCACAACCCCTCTCCCGACCATCAACCACTCCCTCTCATGCCCTCATCACCTCTCCAAACTTCCATGCTATGGAGGAGCCACTGCCATCACCTGCCTCGGACATCTCCAGGGCGGAGTCTGTAGACCGGGCACCCTCTCTGATCTCTGACAGCGGATCGAATTTCTCTACATCTCCTCGCGTTGCACCATCGCCGACATTTGAGCTTCCACCATTACATCAAATTTCCCAACCAGAAGCCAGGAGACCAAGCCTGCCGTCAGTGCACCGCTCAAACAGCCTCTACGATTCAGATCATCATGCATTTGCAGCACGTTTTCCTAGTGATGGAAAGCTAAACACCTTATCACCTATCACATACGGACGACCGGAGTATCCTCACATTCCTATCCCACCATCACCACGGGAATATCGTTATGACTCAAGAACGCAACTACCCACAGCCCCACCAACTCCTGTCCAGCTTCCACCATTACACATCAGCATTGCTCTTGAACAGCAATCGGATAGAGATGTACGCATGAACCTTTCATCCTTGCTAGCATGAAGCATGAGGCACGAGCATCTTTACTTTTCTTCCTGTGTATAAAAACAAAGCGACATTTTACGATTTAACACTTCTTGGGAGGCGTGGATTGCTTTAGCGTGGTTGTAACTCTACACACAAACTTATCAAGTTTTGGGAATAAGGCGCGAAAGGGGGAAAAAGGGCCGGTGATGACGGGTTCACTGGATATGAATATGCCTCAAACTATAACGAAGCGTGGAGCAACTTTTCTTTTAGCATTGCCAAAATTTTCCATTGTGTACAAACATTTTTTACTATTGCTTTTTTCATTTTTTTTGGTTTCAGGCTAGATACCCAACCCAAACAAGTTATGTGTTTGGGAAAATGTCTTTTTTGAGGCATATTATTTTGCATCTATTCAAATATAGTTTTTAATCAAAATAGAGCCCCAGATATGCTCCAATTTGCTATGTGTTCCGCTTGTTGTCGTGAGTGTGACCATTAGACTACGATGGAGGTTAGTGTTAGGGCAACCAAGGAAGAAAGTCTTGGCAAGAGGTGTGTTAACCTATCATGATGGATCTAAGTCATCGAGCTAGAAATTAACTGGCTTGATTGTTGAACATTGTAATATGAAACCAACTCATTCTTACAAGGTGGCTGGTGTGAGATTATAGGACGGCACTAGTGAAATAGACAACATGAATAGTGTGAAACAGTTAACGACCGTGGGTATCTTGCAATGAACGGTGTCTAGGAGAAAGCAAAAAGATGCTACAGTATATAGCCCAAATTGAGAGAGAAGCCGTGCCCATACGCCATGCTCAAGATATCCATCTTGGTGATCCCAATCCCTCTAACATAAATCCCTTGTCTTGATTGAGCTTCCTCTAATTTACCGGGAAATTTAATCCTCACAGATCCCCCAACCATATAATGACCAGAAAGATGAGAGTGCCATATCATTCATAGATAGATATCACCTCCCTCGTTTATCACCCATCTTCGCCATGCCTCTTCATATGCAGATTCCAAATCTGATACCCATCGTCTCGTGTTAAAAAGTGCGCACGTCCATCGACTGTTATACAAAAGTTTTCGTAGCTCATTTAACCTGCCATGTCCCTTCCCAATCGAATCCTCTACCGTATAAGAGAAACTACCGGCCAACCGTATAGCGAACTCCTCATATTGTTCGTCATCTTTAGCTATTAGCTCGGCGGCAGCCTGGCGACCATCTTCATTTTTGGGTAAGGCTCCCTTGAGTATAGAAGCTGCCATACGAGAACACATCTTGTACTTGTAACGAGGCAGCGTTAAAAGTGGCGTACTTGACCACAGAATATCGGCAGCGGTGGTATGAGCATTACATTCAGGTGTATCCAAGAAAAGGTCACTGACTCGGGCTCTGGAAATGTGCTGATGTTTGGGTGCTACATCCGTAAACCAAATTCGCGACGCTACACTTTCGCCAGCCCACTCTTTAGCTGTCCGCTTGAGATTTGCCTCACCAAGATCAGGGAAGCGCAGCAGCCATAAAATGGCCTTTGGAACCTTATCTAATATGCGTAACCACGTTCGAAAGGTTGTAGGTTCAATCTATAACGTTGGTTAGACTTGATTATGTTTCACTTGTTCGGCTGTAACAAACCTTATAAAGCTGGTTGAAGTTGCCCAGTATGATAGCATCATCGGCCAAGGTTGGGAAGATCTCCTTTCGCATTTTCCACCTTCTTGACTGTTCCTCTTCCCAAGATAACTGATTGTCTCGTGATTCCGATTGTGCGTGGTCGCAACAGAAGAATGTATCCCTGCAAAATATTATGTTTTCCGAATAAACCCAATTCTCCTCTTCTATGGCTTTATCATCACGGAATTGGTCATCTAGATTAATATTTCCCCTCCACGGGCGAAGTGTGTCTGGAGGAACAGCGGTCTCATCAGCTAGGAGGTAGTCACACCATTCAGCACCCAGGGTGCCTGCAAAGCCCATGAATGACATCTGGATAGGTGCAGGCCGAGCTGCAAACACTTCATTTCGAGCCCCTCTTGTATAGCCATTCAAATTAACAAGAATATGAATTCCATCCTCCACAATTTGATTTACTAAGCGATCTGCAGACCAGGAACTTGCATCCCGGAAAACTGGTGCTTCACGCTCAATTTGCTGCCTATGGACGGAGTTGTCACTTGCTGTCGTAGCATAGCAGAATGCTTTCGCCCGAGCGGGATTATGGAATCCAAAAACTGATTGCATCCTTTAAGTATTGTTAGCAGATGATAACCTTATAAAAAGTTATACTAATCATATTATACTTACAAATGTGCTAAAGGATGATTGTTGAAGTCAGACGAGACATATCCGATATTAAGAGTTGGCGAAGGTGGAGGTGGAGGAGGGAAAACTGCGCCTTGCATCCATGGAGCTCGCAGAGTCGAACAGGAGATTCTCAACGCATTCCGTTGAGAGATCATACGAATATCCTTGGCAGACAGCGGACATGTAAATGTGTGAAATGGTAAAACCGTTGGAGCCGTCGGAACGGCAAGGTTGGCGGGTAACTGTGGGCGCATATAGTTGGAGGGAGGGAGCTGCACTTTTTTGATATACTTATCTTGGTACCACCTGTGCATTGATCTTCGAATTGCCCGCTCAATTAGGCGGACAACGCGGGCTCCTTCCCACCGTTGTCCGATCCAAGAATTGATAATAGCATGAACACTAGTTCTTCTCTCCGATGTCCAACGTCCGCCCGAGTCAGAGAGTTCTAGCTGCCGGAGAAATTGGAGTGCTGTTTGTCCTTGAAGGATACCACATCCCCACAATGCGCCATCTTGCAGCTGTTTGGCCACGATGTCAACCACGCGTTTCATCCACCCACTGCCTGACGCACTTATATTTACCTCGGTGATCATTCCAGCTTCGTCTACGTGCCAACGGTCTCGTTTTCCACCATCCAGAACAACGCCCCCTCGGCCAGCCCAATCACACACTGAATTCAGCGCATTTGCAAGACCACACACAGCTTCTGCGAAATCCGGACTTGCTTCGACTGCACGTCTATAGTATTTGATTGCTTCGCTAGTGCGACCTTGATCCTTTACAGCATTGGCAAGATTTGCAAGTGCAATGTCGAAAGTACCATCACATGCGACGGCTTGCTCATACATCTTGATTGCAGCCGAAAGTTGGCCAATATCCTTGAGTAAGCTACCAAGATTGGTGTAAAGGTGAGCGTGTTTTGCATCAAGATTGAGTCCATAGTTGTAGTAGGCAAGTGCAAGAGCGACACCACTTCCTGGAACCACGCCAGGTATCTCTGGCAAGACTGTGCTGTCCCTCAGAATCATCGACTGAGATGATACTGGCTGTTGTACACTAGCGAGCAGAATACCAACATTATTCGCTGTTGAAGGACTGGGTTGCAAAGATAAAGATAAATAATACAGTGCTAAGATATCACCGACGCCAGAGGGCATTCGGGAGATTTTGGGTGATGAGTTGCTATTTGACATAGCGTCCTGGAAAATCTTAGCAAGTGAAAGAAGCGAATTACTTGTAGTGGAAACCGCAGCACGTCGTGCGAGTCCCTGTGGAATAAACCGAAGATTTGGCAGTTCTCCGTTCTTTGCAAACATAAGTCGCGCAGTCTGAAGTGCCTTTCCTGGAGGTAGGAGCAGAGGGGATGATAGCCCCAGAGAGGTTGGTGGCGATGAGATACTTGACCGAACTGCGGCATAACTGTCGTAAGACAGCACACCTATTATCTTTTGGATAAGCCCTTGAATTCCATTCACGTCTCTTCCCGTACTTATCAGCACAGCAGTCTCAAATGCTCTAGATGCCCCGTCTATATCCCCGAGAGCATATAGCATATTGCCTTTAGCATGTGCCAAGGCAAGAATACGACCATTTTCAGAGCCAGGAATGGAAAACCCACTAGTACCAAACCCAGGCTGCATTGAATTTTCCTCAATTTCCCTGGCCATCGGAGAAAGGAAGCTAGTATTGTCGTCGAAGTCATAGTCCAGAATAACTGCTTCCGATGCAGCGCATAATGCCTCAGCAGTTTCCCGATCCGTATTACTAGAAGTTTCGCTGAAATAATCCTGCATTTCCTCTGTTTTGGTCAATCTGAGTGAGCGTTCCACAAAGTCAATGATATCGACAGCCTCCTTGGCTCGATGATCCCCACACAAAAGTCCAATGAGATGCTCAACAGCTTCGAAATAGCTGGGCCGGAGTCTAACAGCTTGTAGCCAATGCTGCTCAGCTTCTCCCCGTCTGTTCAAACATAGTAGTGTAGCCGCAAGATTTGACATGGCTTCAACGTGTCTGCATAAATCCGTCAGTGCACAGTACTAGATCATGAACACAGAATTCTATACCTTGGATCCAAACTAATTATTTTCGAATACCAATCCAGAGCTTTGCCATATTCTTCTAGTCCATAGGCCAGGCATCCTCCAAGCAGCATACCATCAATCCAACTCCAATTGCTCTGTTCACATAGTGTGGTGAGCATGTCAAGGGCCTCATGCGCCTTCTTTACAGGTGTAACCGAAGATGCATGAGAAGGCTGAAATGCTGACAAATAATGTGGAGTTTCTTGGCTAGAATGTCTGGTGTGTCTTAATTCATTAATTCCTGCATTGGATTGCCAGTATCTAACTCCACTGTCAGAGCTTCCGGGGGAAGTAAAATTATTCAATTGTGAGTATCCTAAGCTCATAGCAGATTGACGGGGTGGCTTCGGATATATGCCGTTTTTTGAGTGAGATTGTGCACCATGCAATGACTTTGTAGACTTATTTTCCTTATTAGCCTTGTGGAGGTAAGCTAGAAGATCAACATATATGCTATGAGCCCAAGAAAGTGTCTTTTCCTTGAACTCTACATTGCTCGTTCGATTTGCAGAATGGTTTGTAGGAGTCCGACAGCCGTCAGATATGTTTGTATTAGCAAGGAGGGTATTATGAAATAACTGCGGTTCCAGTTGGTTTGCATGTGTACTTCCAAAGTGCTGAGGGATCTTATGTGTTTGAGAATGATATATTGAAGGGTTTCTTGGGGTCAAGTCAAATGATTGATTTGACTGATGAAATGCGTGCAGGGTCTCTATATGTGGTTTAACTTGATCAGGCAAAATCGGATAGTCCATTCCAGTTCCGTAGCCCAGGTGATGATATCCATGGCCTCTTATTGCCGCCGGTCTATAAGGCACAAATTTCCCGTTTGGCCAGTAAGGCCCATATGGGCCGGTATCATTAGATGCTGAAAGGAGTGGAGCCGGCGCTGGTTGATAAACGGGCTGAAGCACAGTCGGTACCTGTATATTATTGTAGGGATAGAACGTGGCGGGCTGGTGAAGAGGAATATGGCTCAGAGCTGCACCGGCACCATCGGGTGGAGAGCAAACTTGAGTCCAGGTTGCTATGTTATTATTTGGTGGGTGCAACTGAGTCCCCACAGTGTTCATCTGCCCGAACTGTCCTCCAGAACGCCCCCATTCCATCTGATCCTGTTCACGCTGTTCTCTATACGGATTGGAAGTCGCAAACGTAGCACCTTCTGAAGCTGTTACCCCGGATGATGGAAGCACGACATGTTTCAACGCAGGTATTCTACTCGACCATGGCACTGGGGTTCCATCATACCCCGCAGCAAGAGTACCATTTGGTGTTTTTCGACGTAGCATATGTTCGGAAGCATCATGATACTGTCCTCTTAGCCCTCTACCAAAGGCAGCGCTTTGAGGGATCCCACTTTGTCGAAGTTCTTGGCCAGCATTGTATGTATGAGGTTGAGGCTGAGGTTGAGGGACAGCCAATATCTGGGAACTTTGAGATCTTCGATGTCGAGATGGCAAAGGGACTACTCGACTCGTGTCTCGCGAGTTAAACAAAGAATCATGAGAGCCGAGGGGATATCCAGGACCGGGAAACTGCTCCAATAGAACTTGCGGTCGGAAGGCTACCTGCGGAATCATACTCCTAGAATTGAGGAGGAAGGGAATCGATAGAGCAGAAGAATATCGCGATTAGCTGAGATGTGAGAGGGCTGGGTATGCTTTCCGAGGAGTGCCAATACCTGCGCGAAGGAGGGGTATATCTCCTCTATCGATCATCTCGAGCCTCTCGTACATCAGCCAAACCAGCACTATTCAGCTCACCTTAAGCTTTGTCTATAGCATAGATGGAACGTGAGGTTGATGAGAAATGAAAGAGAAGGAACGATACGAAGTACAAGCAAGGTTGAAACCTTACACCTGGGTGCCCGGTCCTAACAAGGAACGCGGCGTCCGCTAAGGAGCTCAACCTTCCCAACAGGCTACTGTATTCTGTCAACGATTGTAATTGATGGCCAGCAAAAACACACGCGAAGACGAGATCAGAGGTGATTCATCCATGGAAATGTTGTAGGAGGACCTCGTAAGAGGTGCTGAGTTGAAGGTGTGCAGATCAATGCATGGCCACAATCTCGATAGCCTCGTTTAGCCACCAATAAGAGGATGACTATAATCGCCCGCCCAGGTAGCAAACTCCAGCAACCAATGCGCAGAATCTCTTTGACGTGATGAAATATGCTTCAGTTTCCTAAGATTCTACTACTTATACCATATACCAACCCATCATGCTCATAAAAGTAGTTCCTAGAGGTGACTTGGTAGCGAACTGGAGCCATTGTGACAGAGTCGGAATGGAAATTATTGAGGAAGCGAGGATTCAGGGGCTACAGAAGTTTGGGACGTTCTTAAATCAATGCAACCCACGGTAGCCCAGCCCAAGTTACTCCAGAATCTCTCTTATGCGATGGTCATACATGTACGATACCATCTGGATTACAGCACCTTATCCATAGTTCCTGGTTCTACAACAGACGCTCATTTATTTTATTTACCTCTCCATAGCATACTACTAATAGCCAGGAGCTGCGAGTTTTTTGTCGCAGTTTCCCAGAGCTTTGTTTACTAAAATAAGGATGTAACTAGATTAGGCAAAGTCCCCGTTTTGCGTTTCATCATTTCATATGCATCCAGGATTTTAATAAGAGCAAACCCCTCAGTCACACAGGATTCAATGCATCCCTGCTCAGGATATTAAATTAACAAAGAACTGTTTTTTTGGCTATTAATCCTAGCGGTTCAAAATTACTCTTAACTCTGATTTAGTTACAGTTTGGTTAGAGGCAACTTTTCAGCCATGTCTACTAAAGTATTCCTAGACGGTTTTACAGGATACTCCCTCCACCTAGGCCAGAATAGGTGTATCTTCTCATGGAGGCAATCTTGCTGCTTGCAGAATATAGATCATAGCTCTACTCCAGAATAACAGCACATCTAGTCTCAAGTATGAAGTTTACCTCCTCGCACTGCATACAGAGCTTCTACTCGCAGTTAAACCGGCAACAGAGAGGGTGGATGGCGAGGAAGTCGAGAGAATCCTCCAGTCAGAAACAAAAGTCACGTCACAGAGCACAAGCCTTGATTAGAACGGTTCGTATTCGAATCAATGCCATAACTTAGCACAGCCCATTGTGCGTATGGAACCCCAGAATACATAAAAGAAAAAGACATCATTTAGGCATTTACTCGTCAGGAACTAGCAATCGGTTAGTAAAATGTATACGGCCGGGATCATACAGCTTGACATACTCTCAATCTCCCCACTTGCAATGTCATCACTGACATCCTTTGGACTCCGCCCATCAACCTGGCAACCAACGCTGAATGCAGTGCCGAGAATCTCCTTAACGGTACCCTTCAACTCCTTCGCAAGTGACTTGAATCTCATCGTTCTAGCAATCTCAATGATTTCATCTAATGGAATAGACTTGGTGTGCTTGATATTCTTCTCCTTCTTTCGATCACGCGGTGGTTCCTTTAGTGCCTTGATGACGAGGGATGATGCTGAGGGTACGACAGAGACGGCAGCTTGACGGTTCTGGATGGTGAGCTTTACAGTCACCCGGAGACCTTTCTAACAGCGGAAATCAGTTAGACCATTGCGCAAGCCGGAGAGAATTGACTTGTTCGTACCCAGTCACCAGTGGCTTTGGCAATATCTTCTCCGACCTTCTTTGGAGATAGACCAAGAGGACCAATCTTTGGGGCAAGCGCTGATGATGCTCCAACCTCACCTCCAGTTGCTCGGAGGTAGCTACAAAGTACTGTTAGTATGTTCCACCTTTCGAACCACTCAGCCAAGTTGCGACAGTAACATACAGGATTTTAATTTCGTTGGGATCGACTTTTGGAGCTACTGATAGTTAGCATGTATTGATCATCATGTAAATTGTTATCAAAACTCACGCATGGTTGCGATTGGTAAGAAGGTACCGCAGATAAAATGCCCAAAGTTTGTTGTCAATTTCGATATCAAAAGTTCGAAATCTTTAGTTTCGCTGAGTGGGCGTTTCGGCCAGTAGCCCTAAGCGAAAGTCACGTGGCAAAAACAATCTAGCACCAAGGCCTCAAGGCCAAGAGATACGCGTGCTAATTAGATAATTCAGGAGGGGCAGCGACTTCAGATTAAAACTATGAGTCGTATGTCTCTCGAATCTGGACAACACAACCAGTGCCTGATATACCTACAAAAAATGCGACATATGATATGTCATTATGCATATTTAGACAGCTGTAAGGGCGTCGAAAGTTCCTACTATTGCCCAACTTCTACTAGATCTAACGATACTCTACATAACAAGCAAAATGTGTTACATGGTACAAGTTTGACATCAGCAGTATCAGGTATATTTTTATTTTTCGCTCTGGACTATCATGTCCAATCAAAAGCGTAAAAGGATAATTGACCTGTCATTAGCTTCCTATATTTAGCTAGTTCCACTAACAGCCAACCTATATTACATGTCAGTCTGTGAGAGATTAGAGGAATTCGTTTGCTTACTTCATTAAGTGATCCATAAATGTTTGGAGAGATACATCATCTGTGAAGATGGTCTGGGCAGTTTGCGCCCCGACTCCGCCATAAGCTCCTGTTGTATGTGTTGTAGAAGGATTTAGCTTGGATAAGAGGAAACGAGCTTGAGATCCACCTGCATCACAGACAATAAAACGGGGCAGAGGGAAGCGATCAGTTATTAAATCCTGGAATCATGAGTTAATGAGATGAAATACACTGATATTTAACTTAGGAATAGTACATACCCTAGCATCCTCTTTCGGTTGCTCTAGCAAGGCTGCGAAGTTCTCGTACCCCTCCTGGTCCTGATAACCAGCTTTCCTCCATTCGGCAATGGTCTCGCCATGGAAAATTAAGATATGGAAGAATGTATCAAGGAGAAGGATATGAGTTGGCTGAATCGACGTTGAATCAAGCAGTACAGGCTGACTTCCATCTTGGTCGAAGGTATACGAGTCCAAGGTTGGCTGGATCATAATTAGAGAATTGCTCACGTCTTCGTGATTGAGGACATGTCTATAGAATGCTGTTTCATCAGGTGAATTGTTGAAAACTTGCAGGAACTGACTTCTTCTGAGATGGAACATAAACTGTGGGTAAAGAGTAAAGTTTTTCTCCAATCGGAAAGATGAAGGGTCATCTTTGCGATACTCTGCAAAACGGCTGCACAGCCTGATTAACATCCGATCAACCCAGCGCAGTATGTCTTGAGCATCATCGACGTCTGCCTTGAATACAGCAATTCGGGACATCAGTACTGCGGCGGCTTCCTGATCAAATGACTGGGCAATCGCAGGATCTCCTGCGGCACCGCTCAGGTTCCGAGCAACGGTCGTTACACGGAGATGGAATTGGCCAGAAGAGTGTTGATAGTAGGTAAGGAACTGCATCATACCCTTTTGAGGAGTCTGTTGATGTTGACCGGGGCCGCCTTGGCTTGCAATCTCAAAATATATTCCGTAGCTCGCGCTTGGGTCAATACCACACATCTTCCAGGAACAGGTATTACCAATGCCACATTCGGTTTCGCCAACCGAGGTGGATTTCTTGTTCATCGATACCGCATGTCCGATAAGACCAGTCACTTTCAACTCTTTTGTAGTAATAACTTCAAGGGAGGCGTTGAAGCCCATCAGAAGATTATCATCGCCATCTTTCTCAAATACACGAACAAAAGATTGCTTGAACATCGATGATGTGAAACTATCCGTAAGAATCATATGGCCGCCAGTAGAGTTGGATAGTCCTTTCATTTCAAGAAGTCCCACTTGGTCCAAACAACCAGCAAAGATATCAATGATGTGACCATTGTGAGCGGTTCTCTTCGCGAGATTGTCATAGAACTGTCAAAGTTAGCAAAGTACGGTAAATTGTGTAGAGTTAAAGTACCTTCAAGGCTTTCTTGTAGTACTTGATATTGTCTCTGTCAATGTCATGATGCGACCGAATAGGTTCTCTTAATTCTGGCCCAACCACCAATCCTGGTCCTTCTGTTGCAGGTCCACCAGCGAAAAGCATTATTCGTCCGCCCGCATTTTGGAAGGAAGATTCCAATAATCCAACAGCTACACTAAGGGCCACGCCTGTACATCTCAGAGCTCTGCGATCATTTGCTACAGGCCAAGGATCCTTCTGTAGCTGTTCCAATGCCTTCGTCAACTGAAATTCACATTGTTGCACAGGCAACAAAAATCGCGCAGCTGGTCCCATCGGAGGCACTGGGCGGCCAGGCTGCTGCTGCACCCCTGGACGCAATCCTGGGGCAAGCAATCCTAGCATTTCTTGAACCTGCTTCGCAGAATAATCCTTTGATCCTTTGAAAACATAGGATTTGGGGCATTCGGTATAACCAATTTCGTGTACTTGCGCCTAATCGGCGTTAGATGATATTCAAAGTTTTCGGCATCGTAACTCACCATAGTTCCAAACGTCACCAAGCCTACTAGAGCATTCTCTGGCAGGAGGCTCAAGCTCATAACTAGAGATTCCTTCAGTGCAGACAAACTATCTTCCTCTTGGCAAGTATCCACGACATATAGAAAGATTGGAGGGCTAGGAGCAGGTCGAGATAGTCGGTATTCGATAGTTGTGTTGGAGGGGTGCAGCTCCGGTGGAATAGCATTGGCTGTTATATCTTTGTAGTGAGGGGGGAGTGGGTTACGTGACAGACAAAATGGACATATCCAAAGTCGAGCTCGCACATCAACTTGGCTTTGACAGTGTCAGTGTAGCTCCGACTCTCTTTTGAATCCGCTTACCAGAATGGATTTAGCACAGATCTACATGGTGCTTTGCATACAACTGGCTCAAATTGTAGTAAAGGAGTGTCTGGCTTCTCTTTGAGAGGGGTGTATAAGGCACCAATAGGGACGACTAAACGTGATGCTTCCTGTCAAGAAATCAGTTCATCACCAACAATATAATACCGTTCAACTAACCATGCGAGAACTAGGAAATACGTTCCAGCTGAGACGAATTCCATCCCGGTCCTCTACCTCACTCCATTGCTCCTTCAAAGCTTCGTAATCCATATCTGATGTTGAGAGCTTCTAGTGGGGGAGAAGTTGGGGTTGCGATTGATACAAGCCGCCTAACCCTCACTATACGTAGCCAGGTATGCGGAACCGTATCTATTCAGTAGTAGATAAGTATATCCACAGAATTCTGATTGAGCTTGTGGGATGAGGTGTTATCTTATTGAAGGATTTAAATATGGTCTAGAGATGCTGCCAGGTTGCTGCTTCCTATGACCCTCGCTTGTGTTGCTCGATGCATATTTGGTCTTGTGGGCCTAGCCACGCTAGCCTGGTAAGGACTAGATGTATCCCTCGGTGCACGGACCTCAATGCTCAATATTTTTATTTCTGCTGGCTTCTAAATTTTCTTTTCTTTTACTAACGCCGGCTTCAACAAATACATTACTTATTGACACCTCGTCCTTTCTTTGACAAGACTGTTTTCGCGCCGTGCGGAGAGGAGACTTACCCGTTGCTGGGCGCCTGATTTCGAGGAGTCGTTCCGACTTTCTTTGAGAGGTTGGGAATCAGCTGAGGTTACAAAGCTACCTTTAACTGGATTGGATTTTGGTTTCCTTTTAGATCCTAGAAATGTATGATAATCGCCAGAACCTTCACAATATTCTTATGGTGTTGAAATATCTATCATCGTATTTTGTCAATTCCCACTGGTGAATATATCTTGCGTATAGATGCCTGTCACTATTTTAATCATATCTCGCTGGACGAGAATTCGCAGAAAGGTGGGTATCTTTTCTAGGCTCCCAGAAGCTTTCGTGTCATAAAGCTGGGCCCATTGAAATGTGCATTTTCTAGTGATCTCGACTCTACCTGGGAATTTTGATATGCTCTCTTGACAGTTAGAGTTTTGACTGTTGGGCCGGTCCGCATTGTTCTCCCGGAATGGCAACTTTGACTCCTAATCTACCTTCATCCGTCTTGAGTTCAACCTCCTGACAATCCTCAATATCTACATTGTTTGCGAATTGAACCACAACAAAATCAATATGCTTACTCCCTATGGCGACCATTGGAGCATGCCACGTTCCTGCTCCGTAAGTGACCGCTTGTGATCCTCGACAGATGAAGGCTTGAATTCTTTCTAGATCCGGAGCTCCACGACCAGGCAAAGTAGGATGATCCGCTGTTGTATCAGGAACTGGCAGTTTGTCGTCCAGCTGCGATGGAGGGAGACTGGGAGCTACAATAATAAGGTAACATGAATTCGTCTCTTCTAGGGGAGATAATCCAAGGGGGATAAAAGTCTGGGTAGTAAAAGGATGACGCTCCAGAACCTCGACTGGGAAGAGGCCGACAACACTATCTTTGCCATTTTCTAGGGGAAGAAGTGCTCGAGGAGCACAGACAAACATGTTTATGACGGCTTTGCTGGCAACCTTACTCGGCGCTTGATCATATAGATTGACCATTTTTGTGACATCGACATGCTTGATTGCACTACCTTGATTTGCTAGCACTGCATTCGATGGTAGCTGGTGAACACTTGGTGATGGTATCAAACATGGTTGTGGATTCTCAATCACAGTACCAAAATGGTGAAATCCCTCCTGTGTCAACGGCCTTGCCTCTAGGACAAAGTCTCTATTCGGTATATCAATTCGTAAAGGCATGATGCTATCAGAAAGGCCTAGTTGACGATATTTGGCCCAGAATCTACTTTTGTGCGTTCTTTATCCAAACCTAGATGTTTCTCTTATCAGAAATCTTGTGCACAGACCACATGTCATTTTCGGTATTTCTCCCACTCTCCATCAATCGCTCAGAGTTATCCAAAGCTGCAAGTGACGTCACCGCAGTAAAGGTTCATCAACGATCACAGCTATGATATCTTTTCATGTTCATGATCCCAGAACAAGATCTTATAGTCACTTCTAGTTATCAAGAGCCATAATTTGCATTTAGACGAAATGTGACCTCTCCTGAATCGGAGTCGCCTCACTGCAGCTCTTACCTTCTTCTTTACGTCAATATCTTGACTCCGTTCATGTTATGTGTACTATTGGTTCTACATTAATGAGCACATTATTGACCTTCCATTATCAGGCATTTCATGTTATCGAAATTGACAAATGCCATCCTTTCATAATAGTCGCTCAAACTGCAAGATGCGAGACTAGACTACACGGGCAACTGTGTAAACAGAATCTGCCCTAGTATTCTCGCCTTCGAATCAATCTCGAGGGGTCCACCTAAGTCTGTGGTGTGAACTACTCTGTCGGAACTAGAAGTATGCCGAGAAATGATGTGAGATATCAAAGCGTCAATTACTCTAACCAACAAGACACTCCGTCCGAAACTCTCAATGCGGTACTCATCATGACGTATGGAATAGGACGAAAATAGGCACTTCCAATGTGTTTAGGGTCGATTGTGATAAGAAGAGTGCCAAAAAGGCTCATCATGATCAATCTCACCCAAAGTACACACTTTGGTAAGTTAGTCTTTGCTCGGCGAGCTCACTAGAAGCAAGGACCGCCATGTGCCAAAGGATAAAGACCAGGAAATACTCACTTCACACCACCAATCCTGGCACCATTCTTTATTCAATCCACATATTACAAAGTGAGAAGACTATATGTCGAACACGGTATTTGTATACTACAATCATTGCACTAATACGAGCTTCTGAGGTAAGCAGCTTTCTGTAATATGACTTCTTGTCTATAGATAATGGATGTATCTCGCTGGGAATGAAATATATCATGCAATATATATTTCAAATTATTTCAGATGTTTATCCTTTTACTCCTCTCCTTTGAAAATTTCTTTCTATGCTATATCATGAATTACTCTCTTTACTCTCTCAAGCTAGACTATCTTCACTGTTTACAATTACTCACCACACGCAAGGATCGTCATGGCCGGTAAAAACCCAACTTGGGTAGATTTGGACGTTATAGACTATATTGAGCTTGCTGAAAGAGTCTCCACTGGGAACCTTGTTTATGTTCATGGCGGTATTGCCATGAAATGTGGAGAGCAGGAGTTATACTTCTGTAAACTTGATGGAGCACTCGTTAACATTTCCGACATGGTAGATGGGTTTCTGCACGGCTCATGGCCTGGAGAAGAGAGTATCAATTCACCAGCACCCCATGCCCGACCATTTGATATTGGATCCCAAACCTCATCTCAATTGTCCTTGGGACACCGGTCCATAGAGACAGGGCCTAACGGACATGCAAGCTTGGTACTGTCTAGTGATAGCTATTACTTATGTTCCTACAAGGGAAGAACCATGAAAGTCCATACTTTCCTTCAAGCGATGTACATATCCGGTTGTCTTCTCGACTATACTCATCCTTCCCGCCAAATGTTGGTGGTTGAAGAGGTAATGCGGCATTCACAAAGCTCATCCAATGAACAAGTCACATTGGAGGATCTCCTGGGCTGTTATCGCCAATACGGGGCTACTTATCAACGAGACATTGGTGCAAACAGAGTCACCACATCGAATTATGGGAATGAACAGTCGCCTGAAAATCTAGTATACAATAGCGGAGCTCATCATTCGTCTCTATCTGGAACTTCGGGAACTATATCGCCAGCATATAACATTGACGCCGAAGATAACGATGAAGTTTTTTTCGAGGATGCCTTGACAAAATTCTTGGCGAGTTCATCAGAGGAAAATGACGATGATTTTGAAGGATATTTCTCCGGTTATAGCAACTTCAGCGACAAAACGCAGAATAATGAATTCGAAGATTTAGAAATCAGCGAAGATGAAGCATCATCTGAAGAAGAGAGCGTACAAACAGAGAGCAATTCCGCATTGGCCAGCTTGGAGGTTGCCAGTGCTGCTACCGGCTCTTTACAATCACACAAACACCATCACCGTGACTCAAAGAAGAAAGGAAAGAATGCAAGCTGGAGTGAGGAAGAGGCTAATATCTTATGTAATGTTTTGAGAAATTTACGCGACAATGAAATGGAGAACGATGCTGAACCATTGCGAGACAATGCTCTTTGGCAGTGTGTGTCCAGGCGCCTCCAAGATGAAGGTATTTACAGGAGTTCGTCGGCTTGTAAAGGCTACTGGGCCCGATATGGGCAGAATAAAACAAAGTTTGATGAGAGGTTCAAACCTGACCCAAATAATCTGGTTACTATGGGCCAAGTCTCAAAAAGGGGGAAGATTTAAGAATAAGGGATTCTGTAGCCTAGTATTGGAAGTCTTGAGGATGGAATGGATAGATATGTACTTCTCCTGACTACTCTATAGATTGCAAGATACACTAGGTACTTATGGAAGGGGTTTTAAAAAAGCGAATGTAGTATCAAAGGAATGAAAAGCTTATCTTCAGCTTTGGGGTACACGTCAAATACCCCTGTAGCTAGGTGTGCGACGTAACTTTAAGTCGGCGTCAGTTAATAAGCTGACTAACGTAATTCCCGGCTTTATCGGACACCCTGTTGTACCGGACACTGAAATTTACCGCAAAATCGAACAAAATTACTTCTTCAAAATCTCAACAAATATATATAATTTTAACTCTAACCCATAACTCTATATTTATATATTCAATTACATACATCATACCGACTTTTGAGCTTTTCAGTCAATATTTGCATTATATAACCAAGAATATCTCATTGGTGCCTTAAAAATAAGGCCAATTTACGAGTCTGACTTAAATAAAAGAATACATTAATTCATACATAGAATACTTAAAATTTATCATGTGTGTAACATATATAAAACTTTGTTAACTATAAAACATTGTGGTTGTTGAGATTCTAAGGGGATAATTTTACTCAATTTTGCGGTGGATTTCAGTGTCCGGTACAACAGGGTGTCCGATAAAGCCGGGAATTACGTTAGCCTGACATCGGTTATATAAGCAAGGCTGTGTAATCCGTCTACGGAGTAACTTAGTGCACGTGTGTGATTCATATGTAAGACGTCAAGCTTCGCGGTTGGATAGGCGGTTAGAGGTTAACAATCGCATCACCTATTTGCTTTCCATAACTTCACTCTTGAACACTACAAACTCAATCGATTCGGATCGCAACTCCAATTTAGTCATACCAATCATCCTCCTATGTTACATACTTGACTGATTTTGCTCGTTGAATTCCTCAATTCAATTACGCTGCTCGCATTTACTCTCACCCTCCACATTTCGGACATCTTTTCAGCCTTGCTGCTACTTCCTTAGAACCACATAATTGTCCCACCCAACAACCTACGGCACATAATTTCAATACTTGCACTGGAACGAGCAATTTCAAAATGGCTACCGATATGGATATTGAGATGGATCTCGACGTGACTTTGGGTGAGGAGGATATGACTGCGCCGGAAGCTGAGACAATGGTAAGGAGGAAGCTTCCTTTCTAATGGGAGGTCTTAACAGTACAATAGCGAGATGTTCAGATCCAAGATCCGGATGACTCATCGTCCAATGATATCCTAGTTCCCAACAAAATTCACATTCGAGGTCTTGATAACCTTACTGAAAAGGACGTGAAGTCATTCGCGACAGAACATTTCTCCCAGGCAAACATAGAGCGCGTGGAGTGGATAGATGATACCTCAGCGAACCTTGTCTACTCGAGCGCAGAGGTTGCTAAAGAAGCATTAATGGCTTTCTCTGCGACTGAAATAGCAGATGTCATGCAGTTGGGGTTTTTACAGACGATACCTGCCAAACCATTGTCCTCACACTCCCAGACCAGTCTTCAGATACGGTTCGCTGTTCAGGGAGATCGGAAACAGGCCGGGGCGCGTGACAGAAGTCGATTTTACCTCTTCAATCCAGAATATGACCGCGCTGAACGTTTGAAGCGAGGTAATCGCAGAGTACATAAGTACAGGGACAGAGATGATGGAGGCTATCGAAGTCAGCGTTACGACGAATATGAACAACGACGACGAGAGAATGGAGATGAAAATAGCGGTTTCGACGCGAGTCTATACGATGACGACGAAGCTGCATTGGCTCAGCGAAGTTCTAGAAGGCGCCGCAGACGGGATTCAAGTGTCTCTTCCGGTAGTGACTCTCGAGGACGCCGAACACGACAAAGAGCAATGGCCACAAAGGAACTCTTCCCAGACAAAGCACCTAGAGATGATAAGAGTAAGGGTAGACTAAGAAATCGAAGCGCCTCTCCAGTCCGTGATGTCGAAATGCCGAGCAAATTTGATGACCATATACGGGATTCTGCGGCAGCAGCAAATCGACGTAAGGCACAGGCTATCAAAAGCCAGCTAATGGACTCGATATCGGGTCCTAAAGAGCTCTTTCCTCACGTAGGCATCAGCCACCATCGGTCAGACGCTTTCGATGCTGCTGATGAAACCGCCGACATATTTGCGAATAAAATGAATGTTCCGTTCCTAGATGGTGCTTTAGATCAACGATCTCGTGTACCGTCATTAGCCTCTAGAATTACTAGTACAAAACTATCAGATCGGATTACTCCAAAACCAGAAGATACAGATACCTTCAATATCAAAGGCTCCACAACAGCCTCTGCAGTCCGAGATTTCGCCATTAAAGGTGGAGCTGGAGGCGCATCAATGAAAGAGCTCTTCCCTTCTCATAATACAAATGCCGGCAAGGAGCTTTTCTCTGAGAGGCTACAAGGACGTGGAGGGCGAAGGCAAAAGGCAGAGGATCTATTTTCCTGAAGAATGACTTAAAGATGTCATTGAGAAGGTCAGGTGAAGGGTTAAATAAAGGAAAGGCTACCATAGCCAAGAAAAAATGCCTCTACAACCGGGAACAGGTTATATGAGTTATACTCTATGATGACATTGAACCATGCTAGAATGGGGCATGGTGTCCATACAATTTCTAGAGATTTTTATTATATCTAAGGATAAATCCGCCTGGTCAGCTTCCAGAGTATATAATTTTTTTTCCCATAGACATTGATGCCGCGACACTTAGTGGCATATAAAAATGTTAGTCTCAAAATGCAGGTGCAGATCAGTTTTAGTGAGACTGAACCTATTCATTCCCTCATGTTCGTCACGCCCATGAAAACTGCCCTAAACAAGGTAGTGAGATCTCAGGGGCGATTCAAGATACTTCACTTTTGACTATTATGTCGACATCATGGTTTCTACTTTCCAATAACTCACCACTTGCACTCCTTCTCGATGTCAACCCCAAACTCCCAGAATATGCCACCATTATAGTTCCAACTAGATCTCTCCTATAAAAAGATAAGGATGTCTGACTGGTTTCGGCCTGTCTTCCACCGTGCCAAAAGTCAACCAGCACCCCAGGGAGAACAAGATAGACATGAAAGCGTCACCACTCCCCGAATTCGATCAAACTCTAGGGTATCGTCCTTTCTTCATTCATCATCAAACGCTCAGGTCATATCTACTCATGACGTGTTTGCTCGTGTACGGACGGATAGTGTCCCAAGCGTACCACGATTCGAGGCAGATCAACAAGTGGAAACTCTGCAAGTTCTCATGATGACAAAAAGTTCACTTGACCCTGTACCTGTGGAATATAACTCTTGCATTCTGCAATTGCTAGAAGGATATTCAATTTTGAGGGCTAAAGTTACTGCAAAGGATAAATTAATAGATTCACTTAAAAGGCAACATGAAAGAGAGGTTAATGATCTTCGAGCAACAGTTGCCAGTCTAAAGATAAAGCATGGCGAGGAAGAGAATGTCATACACAGTGTGGAACAGAATACTAGGACGCAAAAATATATCGGTCAGTGAAGCACTCTTTGCTGCGACATATGGCATTGCTAACAAAGCAAAGGTCAAAACGATATCAGGAATGACATATACAGTACCAAATCTGGACCCCATGGTAATGTGGCCCCTGATTTTAGCTGTGAGGACTCTGCCTTGTTTCTATCATTATTGTACTGACAATACTTCCAGCACTAGCTAGACGGAGTGTCCTAGACTACCTGCCATGGAACAAAGGATCTCTAAAAACAATCCAAAAGGCCCAGACCTTTGAGACAACATTAAAATCAAAATCACAGTCAAGGCGGTTAAGGCGTGAACGCAAACAACAAGCTCGGGAACCAAAAGAGAATAAGTCTCATCAGGCAGAGCCAGCAGTTGAAAGTGGAACAGCTAGCACACACTATAATTCCGTATTCTATGACACACCTTCCAACCCAAGCTCAACATCCAGCTCAGATTCACTTATTGAAACTACCACTACTAATAGAAAATCCATCGACATACAATCCACACTACCGTCCACAAACTTTGGTCCAGTACCTCCTGGTCCGATCTTCCATGACGAAACTTCTACGACCACCATTGATGACTATCAAGTCTCGAACCCCATGGTAATCCCCAATGCAAATCTCACTTTCTCAGACAGCCAAGCAGAACAATTGCAAGGATTCTCATTTCGACCCGGTGATGACCTGTACGAGAGCTTCAACCGCAGTCCTCACGGTCCAAGAGAGCTAACCGTAGCGGCCGAGGAGAATAAATACCATGGTATAAGATGTAACTACCCCATCTTGACGAACCGGAAAAAGAAAGCGGGGCAGAAGAACAGGTTCTTGGATAGATCTGAAACCATAGAACAACAGATTACCAACCCCTATTTTACGCAATCCCCACGAGATGAAATGCAGGACTACGGTTCTACAGGAATATTCAAGTACTCCGAAGATATTCACGACATCAACCCTACTGCCACCACGAGCACCCAAGTTCACGATGATAATAACACAGATTGTTCACAGAGTTATTCAAAAGCTAGACAACAAGGTCCAACAATGGTATATAAAGGAGAAGAGAACAATGAGAACCAGTTGTCGTTCGATACCGACGAGGCCGTGATAGCTGCCATTAGAGCGATTGCAGCCAGGAGTTCATCCAATGCGTCGACTTCGACTCAGCGACGACGGTCTGCGTTCGTGGCTAAAGGGGAGGCAAGCGCGAAGAGAGATGGGGAAGCAGGAGAAAGGGAAAGAGAATATAAGGGAGATGGTCCGATCTGATGATTTAACTAGCTCTCTTCAGAGGTATCTCAATTGATAAAAAGTGATAGTGGGTGAATTTCGAGAAATGGAGAAGGCAGTTTAGTACCACCAGAGATGATTGAATGAAACTGCTTCTTCATTTGGATCTCGCTTGTCATTTCATAAAAACTTGGTCTGTACATGGCGATGGTCTCATACTTATTCTGTTTCCCCTCATTATTAAAGTCTACCATTTCATTAACTCCCCAGACGATCCTCAACACACTTCGCATTACAACTGAGGAAAATCATTCATAGCATAGTTATACCCCTCTCCAGGAGGTCCTTGTTTTCGTTTTCCTTGTTTCCATTACATAATAATAGATTCAAATGGGGATATCCAAGATTAAAAAAGAAAAAAAGAAAGTAGCCATAACGTCGTAAATCATAAAGCATGCATCACAGGCACTTACACCCGCAGGTGCGTATATATATAGGGAGAGATCATTCATGCGCCTCTCTTCTTAAATAATCTCATAATTCCCCCTCTCTGCTTCCTTTCCTGCTGCTGCTGTTGAGAAAATGGTGGCACATCCAAAGGATAATAAGCGATAATGGGATACTTTACTTCTTGGTCTTCTACCAGCGGGGGTTGAGCCCATTTATGTGGCGGGATCTCTCCGAGCTTGGTGCTATCCGATGCAAAGGACATGAATGATATTCTCTTATTTCGTGTGGTTTTAGATGTGATGACCAGTGGTTTTCTATGAGGACGGGGAGGTGTAGTTGTGGGCGTTATGGATGATGATGATGATGATAGTGGTGAGGGCGAGATTGAGGTTGCGACAGGAGTAAGTTTTGGTTTTGGATTTGTTGATAGTGATGTTGCTGTGGGAGGAGATAATGATGACGGCACAGATTCAGCCGAGGCTTTCCTCGAGGTCTTGGGTCGGATCCAGCCTTCTTGTTTTGCCGGGCCAAGTAGTGATTGTGATACTTCGGAAGAGGAACTCTTGTTCTTCGACCGACCAGTCCACTTCTTCCTTGAGACTGTGCTGCGACTACTTTTATGTTTTTGCCCTGAATGGTTGGTGTGATTTGTAGCAGTGCTACCTTTTTTCGGACTCGGTAGACTCAGAGAAGATTTAGAGAGTCTCACAGATAGTTGCTCGAATGTTTTTATGGTTTCAATCCGTGAGGCATTGGATAGGTTGATGAGGGAGTCATAATCAGCAGGTGTGCTTTTGCCCTTGGTGAATCTCTCTAGGACAGCTAGGAAGCCTGCATTCAGACGGGCGAGAATTGAATTCAAGGAGAGATATGCTTGAGCTGTGACTTGTTTTAGTAGTTACGTTCAACCTGTTATTCAATTGCCATATCTAGACGCAATTTCACTGTAAGTGACAGTGAAGTCCGTTTAGAAGGAGAAGATTTTTGAAAGAAAAGTATCAGTTACCATCACCAGTAGCAAATACCTTTCCATGGCGCGCCAGATCCTTCTTGTATCGATCTCTCACATCCGATTTACTCTGTTTCAATGATTTACTCAGAGTTGTCTCCGCGGCATTGGCGGGAGCCTTGCGCTTCCGTCGATTCCTGATTATAGATAAACCATGCGTGAATGTGTCTAGAAGGGAATTAACTGCATTTTGGAATTCGGCCATAGTCTTTAGTCTCGTGCAGATACACAGTTCCCTCGTGGCGGCACCCTTTTCCCACCCTAAAGAATGGGGTGGATTTGAATGGAGGGGTTACAGCCTCGTAGCCTTGCAGCGATTGGCGTACCACTGCCTCCTCCTTCTCAAAGCAGGAGCATTCAGCAATTGAGTGATAATCAATTACAATAATGATAGAGAAACATTGAGAGACGAGACGAGATGCAGGTGGAACTGTGTATCATGAGGCGGGACACCCTGGTTGCTAAAGTTAGACGCCCGCTGAGAGTCCCGGCGTTACCTCGACCAATCATGCCAGGGAATTGCCATCTCAGCAATTCTTGATGGGTATTGGTAGATCCGAAGCATAGCCTTGTTATGCTATGAAGAAAGAATTCAGATGTCCCTTGAGGCGTTGAAAATAATATAATAGCAACCAGTTAGATAGCTTGATATTTTCAAAGAGACGATCACACTGAGGGGGTGGAAAAATAACAAGCTGGACCATGCCTAACTCCAGATCTTAGAGGACAGCTCCCGTTATTTTTCACCACAACAGTCCTCTTTTTTCTCCGTGAGATCGGCGATCCATTCTCATGACAGTAAATCCTCAGTCCTTCGTTATATTGCAATATACGTGACCCACGAGCGTACATCATCTCAAAGGAAATTTCCCCCTTAGGAACCGGATTTGACGTCGGGTCGTCCCGCGCACTAATCTAGCTTCATGTTGCAGTGTTTTTGACGTTCGGACAGAAAGTGCCTGACACATGACGAAGCTGATCTATATAGTATTGAAAACATTGCGGGTCGCTTATGTAATTTGCAGAATATAGGGATGTTTCTATTGGTCGAGAAATGGCCATTCCAGCGATTCTATTGGCTCACTTTCTGTAATCTTATTGGTTGACAGCTTGCATATCGTAACCACTTCCGATTCTACAGGAAAGGGGTAAATGTTGATCAACATGCTGATGAAACTCGCCACAACGTCATATTACGGTCCGTAAACACAAATACAATACCATTGATATGCTGTGCCTCCGTATTTGTACAATTGGCTTTCCGTGCGTTCGTATTTCTCCTGTACATCGGCCTTATCGCACTTCTTCTTTTCATTTTACATTATCGGCTAGAGACCGTCAGCTGTAGACCGTACTTCTTCCCCTGATTACAATAGAATAGAGCTCTCCTGTGCCTGCCTGTAGTCTGTAAGTGTTGTTTGTATAACGTTTTACAATGGCTCCTAATCTTTCAGCGTCTCCGACAGCTTTCTGTACGGTCTGTAAACGATTCCGTCCTTCGGAGTTCTTCAAACGACGCCCAAATGGAGCTGGTTTTTATAATACATGCTCTACCTGCAAGGTTTGTATGGCTTACTGTTGTAGTTATAGAAATGTTAACATATCGATTTATATAGAACTACAGACGAGAGCGAACCGTACTCGGAAAGCTTGACGTTAACGTTCCACGTCAAACCAGGCAATCTCATAACCCATTACCTAGGAAGCGCAAACGACGCCGAATTGAGTTGTTACCGATTCCTGATGTGCCTCCACCTCCTCCCATTGCTGAACCTTCGCGTGTGGAGCCTCCTGTCGCCGAGCTTACGGCTGTAGAACCTCCGGCCGAGCTTTTACGGCCATCATCAGTCCCCTTACCTCCTGTTACTATTCCTGAGCAACCAGAGCCACATGAACAATCACACACTGACGGTAGAGGTAGAGGTGGAGATGGAGATGGTAGTCCGCGGGTACGTAAACCAGCGGGGTTTATATCTGCATTTATATCGTCTGTATCTCACTATATGGGTGCATTGAATCAGACCTGTACGAACTGTTTAGTACTATAGTGGCCGGAGGAAAGTTCTATGCGTTGCTGCAAAGATGGAGATATGACGTTACCACTATTCCAACAACCGCCAGACCTCCTTACGAACCTTCTAAGAGGAGACGATCCAAGAGCAACGGATTTCCGTAGAAATATACGGGGATACAACTCAGCTCTCGTATTTACGTCCCTCAAATACACCGAAGACGACCGAACAGACACTATGGGGCCTGGTATAACCTGTTTTACTATTCATGGCAGTTTGTATTATCTACAAGGGCCTTTACAACCAGGTTCTCAGACCGTTCTTGCGTTTGCTCAATTGTTTTTTTATGACGCTGATTATGCAACGAATATTCGACATCGGCAAGGACTAGATTAAACGTTGTTTCGTGAGCTTCATACTATGCTTACGGACTGTAACCCATTTATTCACCTCTATATGACAGTTACGGAGCGTATGAACTTTCAACCAAATACGTCCCATTTAATATTGAACCCTCGGATAGAGTTGATTGCTGAAGGGGATTATCACCCAGGCCGTATCAATCTTCCTACTGACAATGAAATTGCTGCTATTATTCCGGATGAGACGAGTCAGTACAGATCAAGAGATATCGTCCTTGCTGACCGCACTGAATCTGGAGACTTGAGTTTAAAAACGATTCCTGTAAGCCATCCAGCTTACATGTTACTATACTATGTGCTTTTATTTCTACGCGATGATTACGGCTGGGGCTACAATATGGAGTTGCACGGTCAGCGTGAAGGTCGCCGTTTAATGCTTCAAAAGTGGTTACAATACTACTTATACTCTCGCAAAAATCAGTTTTCTTCTATCTTTTACGGAGCTAGGCTTTTTCAGCAGTACGTAGTTGATGTGTATGTGACCGTAGAAACCTCAAGGCTTGAATGGAATCGTTTTAACCAGTCGCGAATACGGGCCGATCTGTACTAGTGTGTATATGATGCTTTACATGCTGGTGATACGGATGCCGCAGATATAGGTCGTCGTATTATACTCCCTTCTTCGTTTGCAAGAAGCGATCGTGCTATACAGTAACTGTTTCAGGATGTGATGGTTTTGGTACGACACTTTGGGAAACTTACTTACTTTATTACTATGACCGCAAATCTTAATTGGCCGGAAATTCAGCAGAATCTTTTACCGGGACAGAGTGCTACAGATCGACCTGATCTGATAGCACGAGTTTTTGAAGGCAAAAAGCGTGAATTGGTCAAGGATTTGAAGGCTGGCGTCTTGGGACCTTGGGCTGGCCATGGCTTTACGATTGAGTATCAAAAACGTGGCCTTCCGCATATTTATTTCCTTCTTTACAGACCGTGTGGCACGCCTGAACTTTCACCGGAGTTGATTGATGAGGTGATTTGTGCTGAAATCCCATGCCTAGGTCGTGATCCCTATGGCATCTTGCGCGAATTAGTAATTACACATATGGTTCATCATCTTTGCGGCCCGAACTCAAAGAGCCTCTGTATGAAGCGAAAATCGCCCGGTGAACCAGAACAGTGCTCAAAAAGGTTTCCTAAGAGGTTTACGGACGTTACAGTTGTTGTTGAGGATGGGTACCCAGAATACCGCCGTAGGAACGATGGTCAGACGTTTGTTCACAAATTAGACAACTCTGGACAGCTAATATTGGGAGATAATCGCTGGATTGTACCTTATAATCCTTATTTACTGCAAAAGTTCAACTGTCACATTAACGTTGAGATATGTAGTACAATTGTGGCCGTAAAGTATATCCACAAGTATGTGTATAAAGGCCATGACCGTTTTACTCTTTCGGTCACCAATCGCAACAACAACGACGAGATTACATAGTATGTTCAGGCTCGGTATATCGGCCCTATGGAAGCTTTTGCGCGTTTAATGGAATATAAGACACATCAGGAATGGCCTCCTGTGACACGCCTTCCTGTACACCTCCAAGGAGAGCAGACTGTGAGCTTCTGTGACGATTTGGGAGCGGAAGTGCTGGTAGACCAGCTTGAGGTGTCTAATTCTAAGCTTATGGCATTTTTTCAGTATAATGCTCAGCACGAGGAGGGCCACTAGTGGTTATACCAAGAGTTCCCTGAACATTGTGTGTGGGATATGAAGAATCATTGCTGGAAAAAGCGTAAACAGGGTGTATCGATTGGCCGTATGTATCACTGTAGCCCTGTTCATGGAGAGAGGTTTTATTTATGGCTTTTACTGACTTCTGTACGTGGTCCCCGTTCGTTTGAGGACCTGTATGTGGTAGACGACGTGTGATACGCATTATACTATGAGGTATGCGTTGCCCGAGGCCTAGCTGAGAACGATCAGGAGTGGTTTCGTTGTTTTGAAGAAGTTATTCAATTTGATCCCGCCAGTCGTTTACGGACCACATTCCTTATTGGGTTGTGCCAGCAGTTGATTGGTAATCTTGCGGCCCTGTGGGATCGTTTTAAGAAGGAATTATGCGACGATTTGCGTTATTTTCTGAACTCTCTCACGTATGCGAGCTTTTCAGTGGTATTGGAACACCCGGAGTGTAATTACGGTCTGTATATATTGAACGAAAAGCTTCGTGATACGTAGTTAACGGTTGTTGATTTTGGCTTGCCGGCGTTCTGTTTTGATTGGTCAGCTATATATGATCGTACTGTACAAGAGTATAATCCTATAGAGGAAGCTAATATGGCTTCTAATATGCAAGCTCAGTTGAATCAGGACCAGCGTGAGTGTTTTGATACAATTGTTACCGCTGTTGAAAATGAGCCGCAAAATGTGCATTTTTACTTACAAGGGCCTGGTGGGACCGGTAAGACTTTTTTATATAAGACCTTATGCCATTACTTTCGTGGATTGGGCAAGAATGTGCTCTGTGTAGCTTCAACCGGTATTGTCTCGCTTTTACTGCCAGGAGGTCGTATAGCCCATTCACAGTTCAAGATACCTATGCAATTGAACGAGGATTCGGTCAGTTCTATAACCAAGAATAGAAAGTTGGCTAAAATACTCCAAAAAGCCGATCTCATTATATGGGACGAGGTTCTTATGCAAAATAAGCAGTGTTTTGAAGTTGTCCACAGGTTATTCTGCGATTTACGGTCCGTTGAAACTGAAGATGTTCTATTTGGAGGCGTTCCTGTTATCCTGGGAGGTGATTTTGCTCAAATTTTACTGGTAGTACTACGTGGTACTCGAGCCGATACAGTATGTGCCTGTCTACAACGCTCTTTTATATGGTTACGATTGCGCAAATTACGTTTGAGGACGAATATGTGTGTGCGGCTGGGCGATGGGGAGGCTGATTTTGTTCAGTGGATTGGTGCTCTTCCTTACGATAAAGCTCTTTATGGCCTTACTTCATTTCCTTCGACTATATCTATAGCCGTAAACTTAGATGGTTTACTTGACGACATTTACTTACTATCTTTGTTGCAAGCCGGCTGTAGAGATTATAGCGTTTTCCGTGGGAGAGCATTACTTTTAACCTTTAACACGAACGTAAGGGCTTTGAACGATACAGTTTTAGGCCGGTTTCCCGTTCTTATACACACTTATTCATCCGTAGATTCAGCAGATGTTAACGAGGCAGATGATTCAGGGCATGTATACTCGGCAGAGTTATTACAATCGATAGAACTGTCATCTTTACCTTCATCTAAACTGACGTTGGCTGTTGGAGTGCCGGTAATGGTTATGCGTAATATATGCGTGCAGGAAGGGTTGTGTAATGGTACACGGATGGTTGTTACAGCTTTACGAAATTATACAGTTGAAGTGCGATTATTAAGTAGTGAATGGGATGGCCAGGTCCGATCAATTCCTCGAGTCAAGTTGACGTCAAACGAGGGAGATTTACCATTTATACTCTCTCGTAAGCAATTCCTCCTTCGTGTATGTTTTGCTATGACCGTAAATAAGTCTCAAGGTCAATCTTTTGATAAGGTCGGCCTTGATCTATGATTACCGGTCTTTACACATGGCCAGTTTTATGTGGTAGTCTCTCGAGTAACTTCTGTATTAGGATTATCTGTACTTTTACCTGATCAAGCGACTACAACATCGAATATTGTATATCCTGAAGTGTTGGAAGATTTTAGAGATTAAAAATACGATTCGTAATTAGATAAATTACCAATTTTCTACTGTTCAGCCCCTCTTCTTGTAATTCTATGATGCCTCTCCTCCTCTTCGCCGGCAGTTATAGAGAACGTAGCCAGCTGTATCTTTAAATGAGCTTTGAGAGTTGTACGCTTACGATCGGAATAAGTGACGAGTTCCTTTATCATGTCCTTAAAACTTTCTCCGATATTGTTGACCATATCCTTTCACTGTAGCTTACGGGGTCTCGGAAGAGCTTCAAACATTTAATTCAGTCAGTTACAGACTGTAAGATTTTGGCGGTTGAACTTACCGTTTCCGTCCCTGTTCCCATTTGCGTTCCCATTATTTACGTTCCCGATCCCATCTGGCCGATAACCAACCGGCCCAATATTGATTGGTTGAATACGTCTACGGGGACGGCCTCCCGGGGCAGGTCCGCCTCCACCACCTCCCGCAGGAGGGGGGTTTGGGCCGTTACCGCCGCCCGGAGCAACAGGATTGCCACCATCAGGGTTGGCAATACTCCCGCCATAGTAATTGGGTGGTGGTTGCCCCGGGACAACAAGAGGGGGTTGCCCTTGCACCTGTATTATGGCGTTTACGTTGATCAACACTGTTCAATATTCAATTAGCTTTTTATACGGTCTGTAAGCATAGAGAGTATTTACTTATAGTTCCGAATATTACAGCGTGCGCCGGAAGAGTTGTAATAACAATTACAACAACTATCGCCCAGCAGACCAGGAACCGATACACATGCTGTCCATGGGCCATAGCC
Organism: Xylogone sp. PMI_703; assembly: GCA_021399445.1. Classification (NCBI taxonomy): domain Eukaryota; kingdom Fungi; phylum Ascomycota; class Leotiomycetes; genus Xylogone; species Xylogone sp. PMI_703. The sequence continues at coordinate 2,908,913 of JAJTUQ010000002.1, read as the reverse complement.
GTTTTGACAGTGCCGGCATACTTACGCTCCAACATTCTCAACTCCTCTTATCTGGCCGAGGAAAGCTTCGTCATTCTGGGGGCGGCCATGCCGAACATTACGGTTCGGGCGAAGGGTTGGAACGTGTACAACTGGCATTACAGTTAACTGTCGAACCGAAACAGTATTACGGGTCGTAAGACCTGAAATGGTAACCTGATTATTAGCCATGGTGATGATAACAGCGATGATGGTTGAGGGTGAGGTTGAATATGGTCAGGAAACAATTATATCGGTCTCACATGTTGATATATATATGTTCCCTTTCGATGCGATTCTTTGCCATTGTTCTTATACTTCTACGGTTATTCTTTGAGTTGAATACTAATAATAACATCGATTGTGGTTCTTTGTAACCAATGCCACAAATATACGGACAAAGCCTGAACCGTAGGCTATGTATAAAGCTTGAATACGACCACACAAGCTAATGGCCAGAGCGCAACAAGGGCTGTTGGTATACAAAGCATTACGTACAAAGCATTATACCATAAAGATATGGATGAGGCTTGAGCTGTAAAGATGCGTATGAAGCTTAAATTAACTCATACAAGCCAATAGCCAGAGTGCAGCGAGGGCGATTGGCGTACAAAGCATTGCGCCATAGAGATACGTATAAAGCTTTATACCACAAAGATATAGATGAAGCTTAAGCCAATTTCTCGGTACTAAGAACGCCACGGCCGTAGGTCGATGGCGTCAAATACCAGAAAGATGCGTATGAAGCTTGAGCCATGAAGATATGGATGGAGCCTGAGCCGCAAAGATGCGGATGAAGCTTGAATACAATCATACAAGCCAATAGCCAGAGCGTAGCGTGGGCGATTGGCGTACAGAGCATTGAACTATGAATACGTATGGAGCTTGAGCCGTAAAGATACGGATGGAGCCTTGAATACAACTACACAGCCAATAGCCAGAGTGTAGCGAAGGCGATTGGCGTACAAAGCATTGCGCCATGAAGATACGTATAAAGCATTGTACCATAAAGATATGGATGGCGCATGAGCCGTAAAGATGCGTATGAAGCCTGAACCATAGAGATACGGATGGAGCTTGAATATAACTACACAGCCAATAGCCAGAGCGTAGCGAGGGCGATTGGCGTATGGAGCATTGAACTGTGAATACGTATGAAGCTTGAGCCGTAAAGATACGGATGAAGATTGAGCCAAACCCCTAGAATTAAGAACGCCACGGCCGTAAGGTCGATGGCGTCAAATACTATGAAAGATGCGTATGAAGCCTGAGCCAAACCCCCAGAATAAAGAACGCCACGGCCGTAAGGTCGATGGCGTCAAATATTATAAAAAAGATGCGTATGAAGCCTGAATATAAATATACGTATGAAGCCCAATATAAAAGATGTGGATGGAGCCGATATTAGTTCAGCACGTGACCCCAAGGGGTGCGAAGCACCCCCTCCTACGAGCGAAGCGAGTAGCAAGCTTTGCTTGTATCTATCGAAGCAATTATGATATCCGACAGTTTCGAGACTTTTATCACAAAACACGAATATTCTCCGGGAACAGCTCATATTCATCATTGTCATATCATATTGTGACAGATAATGCAAATAAGAAAAGATATACCAATATACTAATGTGATTCATGCAACAGTGTTTAGCGATTTTGTGTAACGGGCAAGATATTTTTCCTTTTTTCTTATCGAGTTTCAATGCCGTCAAACCCCTAGCTTACGCAGTGCACGATGAACCGGGACTTGTCAGAATGGTCCAAGGTATTATTACGAGATTCAAGGCAATCATGAGATAATTAACATCTTAGGAGAAAGCCGAATAATCTTACCAAACTAAATCGATCAAGGATGCGAGGGACGCCCTATTTCACATTGGGAAAAGCCACTGGGCAGTAATTTACACAAAGATACACGGACACGCAGTTGAGGCTCTTCTCAGCTCGTTTCAAAGATGAGAATGGCATCATGTCGAATCTTTGCGATAAGCAAAAAAAGAAATGAAACCCCAAGGCTGAGTCTCGCGGAAGTTAGGCGATCAATTCCGATTGATAAAATAGACGTGGGGGGATTCGGGCGTCTTATCGAGCTGGGTCAAATATAGATGGCGAGAGGTGAGAAGCTGATCTTATGCTGCCATCGTAGATGGAGACAAAGAAATTCCTGCATGTATCACCATAATTCGATCATATCATGTATGGGGGGTTGGCTGCTGCTGCTGGCATTTGGAGCGAGAGTCGTATCCTGTCTTATCGTTGGAGAGCTCTTTTTTCCCTGGAAGGACCACGGCCAGGGATATGATATTATTCTCGATATTTCATGGGACAATGAGGATCAGGGATCTGCTGCCATATATTTGTAGCACGAACCGACAGAAGGGGCGGGCAGCATGTGCGTGGTGGGAAAGTTTCGAGGGAAGCTGACTTATGGTTTGTGGTTTACCTCATCCACGCCTACCATGGCATAATAACTTACCGCCGTTTCAACCCTGTACCTGTACAGTGACGGGTGGGTGGCCTTGGACCCCCAACCCGAGTGAGAGGAGGAGCTGGTAGGACAGAGTACCTGTACGATTCTCTCACGCACAGGGTGAGGAAGACAGTCTCGATGCTGGAACAAGTGCGCTGTTTTACGTGGGTCGACGCAGCACATATCTTCAAGGAAGCCTTAGATCAGCATGTGATCGGGCTTCAACGCTTCTCATCGGATGCAGAAATTGCTACAGGCTTTCTGGTCGTGGGTGTTGTTGTGGTGGTGAAAGTTGGCTTTCCCACCATGAAGAGTGAGAAGAGCACTGACTTCTATCGTGGTATTCTAGATATCTGTGGAAGGGTCCCAACCCTCAAGGCTGGAACTGCAGCACTTTCCCGCCGCACAGCCACAACCTCCATATAAAGATTAATAATGAAGTTGGCACGCTGTAACGGCGATGAGGGATGTTTGATGCAGCATCTGGGGATCGTCGCCGGGAAGAGGCCAAGCTAGTATCAATCCAGCTTCGGCAGCGCGGGAATTTCGGCCCTTTGTTCTTGATCGCGACGAAGGCAGAACGGTACGGTAGCAGTGCCGTACAGTTGTAGTGGTGGTGGTGGACACAGGGACTTGCGTCAGAGGGCTGACGGGCTGGCAAAAGGTACCAAATAGTCACCACGGTACAGCACAGTATGATAGTAGAGTACGTACTGCGCCGCCAGCAGAGAATCCAGCACTCCCCAACGACGCGAAGAGCGTGCATTATCAGCAGCACGTTGCGCGATCCGCCAGGTCCATTGGCAAAACGCGAGGAAGCCGCTGGGATCGCGGGCTGATAGGCTGGGGCGCTATGCGAACCCCCAAGCTGCCGGGATTCGGGATTTCTTTTCTTATCGGGATTATTGCTGCTGGATAGGACATACTCTGTACCGTAGTCTATCACAGCAACTGTGGTTGTACGGAGGTACTGTCATTCCCTTCCCTCCTCCCGATGCTGTCGCTGTTGATTATGATAGACTTGCACTGCGTCTTTTTTGGCATACATTGCATCCAAGCCAGCGATTTCGGCTGTTGTGCAGCGTCGTCTCAATTACATAAAGGGATCCTCAATGTAGACATGACGTTACTGCTGCTGGACTCGTCCTTTTGCCAGGCGCTTCTCAAGCGTGGAAGCTCACCTACGGGAGCACTACGGAGCAGACAGAACGGCATTGCTGCCACCAGGGGGGGCAGGTTGGAGATTGCCGGCCACGCACACAATGTTCTCAGTGGCCACCAAATGACACCCTACAACTTTTTGGATTCGGCACACCAGAAGGGCCCAACAACCCGCGGTGGGAATCGGGTCGGGAACCCGTCTAACGTTCTCAAGGACGAGCCCGTACTCTGCCCTCGCCGCATAACGGAAGCTTGGCTACGATGGGCGGTATGGTTCGCGAACTGCCATCTGTCTCCATCGAATGAGGGGCAGGTAACCGGCGCCGTATCAATGACGCACGATCAACAACACATCTTCTCCCAGCGCAAAGCACACGGCTTCCAGCGTGGCCAGATGCAAGCTGCGAGCTGTACGAGGGCTCCCGGCCTGCCATGCAAGATCATTTTGCCTCCGCTGCTGGTGTATCGAAAAAAGCCGTTGAGATGCCCTGATCGGGCGACCCCCGTCCCTTCAGGCGAGAGCAAGTGACCACAAATGAATGTTGCGGTTCGTCCCGCGCACGCCTTACAGAGCGGTGGTTGCAGGCCAGTCTCAGCGCGTGGTCGCCGGGTGGTGGCAAAGGCTCCAGGCCCACGGCCCGCGGCCAGTAGTGGGTGACAGCGCTGGGACAGTAAGGAATTAAGTAATAAGGGCTAGGACCAGCAGCATCACGTCCGCGTGGGGCTCCGACACCAGGCAAAAAAGGCGTGGAGGGAGTGTGGGCGCGCCCTCTTCCGACTGGCCTGTGGCGCGAGCATGTTATTGGGATACCGGTACACGAGATGCTTCTACTTCTTCTCCTGCTCCAGACCACGCATGAGTGGGGATCAGAATTTGCTCCTGGGTGCGTGTTGGACTGCGAGAAGTGGCTGGAAACGCATCTAGCGAGAGAAGCGCGAACGAGTGTGGACAGCAAGGTCGCAGGCTGGTCGATCTGGTCTTGGGCGAACGCACTGTGCTGTGTGCTCTTGTGTGCTATAGCCGTGCTGTGTCTACTACAGCACAGTACCGGTACAGCATCATGATATGGTAGCTGGTACAGGATGCCGCTGACGGTGGTGATAAGGGAGCTGGTGCTGACCGCAGACCACCACGGCTGTCCCTGAACTGACCCGCACGGGATGAAGTTACGTATTCGGAGCGGCATCATCACTTTAGCTGGCGCGGTGCGGAGGTACAAGTACACGATACTGTACTGGGGAAGGCAGTACCATATGGAGGTACGGTGCCAGGAACAACCCTAATAAAAATCGTCTTTGCTCAGCGTTGCCGCCGAAAGACCAAACGACCGAAACAGTAGCAGAGCGAAGAAAGAAAACGTCGCGGTTTCAAACTTGCTGGCTCCCGCCGGCGCGGGTGTGTCCTCGACCCCTGCTTATCTCTGGGCAACCTCGCAACCTTCCTCCCACCCCAGGGCAACTTTTGCTTTTGCGGGCTGGCCTGTGCCCTCCCATCTTTCGCCGTCCCCATGTCCCTCCTCCCTTTGATAAACTCGCATGCGGTCCTGGCGCCGGCAGCAACATGTGGGAGGGCGTACCCAATTCACGCGCTACCCTCTTTCCTCCATGGCGCCCTACTTGTATATTGCCGCTGCCTCCACAGTGCCCTCGATCGTCGACTAGCACCATTGCTTAGGTTGCGTGCGTCTTGCTGCTGTCCGTTGTCTGCTGTCTTGTCTGGACCCAACTGCCGGCCAGCACCACCCTTTTAATATCATTTGCCCGCCGCAGCCCCTACCAAGCTGCTTTTCCACCATCACCGTCCCCCAAAGAATACTCGAAGACACTCGTTCAACTCTCTCACCCAACAATCCTACGATCCCATCATACTTTCCCTGTCTGGCGCTGCTTTGCTGCGTGATATAATATAATATCGTCCCCGTTGATACTCCGGCGTCCATGATATCCTATGATTCCACGAACCTTTAGCTTTTCGTCCTGCACCAACACCAACGCGAATTGTGTCCGCAGCTGACAAGAATCGTTTGCGGGATCGCTCCTCTCTTCAATACCTTCCATGCCTCCCCTTTTGCTAAGGGGTTACCAGGCTGGCACATACACTTCTGAGCATGTTTGCCCCTCCACCTCGTGAGAAAGCCCGGCCAGGAGATGACCACCTTCCAAAGGGTGACTGCCAATACATCTTGCTCCATCCGGAGACCAAAGGCCTGCGATGTACTTGCGTTGGATTTTCCCTGAACACCTCCATTCCCGGGAGCACCTGCTGCTGTGGTCACCAGGCATGCTATCATTATGCTGAGAAGGCGGTGGTTTCCTCAGATAAAGACGAGCTTGAGGCCTTGCAGAGGAGAGTGACGATGTTGGAAGAGGAACTGGACCGGGAGCGAACTGGCGGCAGAGCTGAACTTATTGAACGTCTAGGTAGGCTAGAGGAACTTATGGACAGAACCAGAGCCGAGAACGAAAGTGAAATGAAGGGAATGTATCGAGGGATGAGTAGCCTGTGGCACAACGTTGGACTTCTGACCAAACGGACACCTTATTATGACGACCATATCGAGGCGCTTGTAGATGATGCACAAAGAATCCGTAACCGGCTGATCGAAGTGGATGATGCTTCCATTCGTCTCGAAGAAAGGGTCGAGGCTCTTGAAAACACCTCATCAATGCCATCGTACGGGAGCAGGCGGCGAAAGGCGTCAACTCCTCCAGATAATCGATCCGATACTCCACCAGATTCCACCATAGCCATCGAGGATAATGTAGTTGGCACCAGTCGAAGAGTTTCCACGGTTTCGGATATCGTCATGACGAATGGTAGACCTCGAGGCATCCCGGAAATTCATCGAGCAGCGAGTACCGAGTCTGATTCTCCTGCGTGGACGGTTCACGTATCTTTAATGCCCACTTCTGAGCAGCCATTTCCGTTTGAAAAAGATACAAAGGCCTATCATCGATGCCTATCTCGTGGCCTACATCGTTTCATTGTTGTTCAAGATACAGACGGCCAGTCTTTCGTTGATGCAGTTAGCGATGCGTTCTCTAGTATTTTGCGTGGTAGACCATGGATGCCACTTGTCGCCAGGATCTGTGATGCTCAAAACCTGCGCGGCCTTCCAATGTTGCGCCAGCTCCAAGATCACCTGATTGGTTCTGATTATGATGCTACCTTTCTAAAAGAAAACTGTGCTGTTCTCGATGAAGACGGGAAAATCATGGCTCTGTATATCGCAATGCTTAATGACACCCTTTCGTGGGATGAATTAGGCAATTTGGAGCCTTACATGCCAGGATTGGAAGCTGCGTGGGAATACGATACTTTTTTAGACGGTCCTCTGAAGAAAGACTATTCTGAGAGTGGCAGAGGTGGTGGAGAGCGAGGACCAGTGGAAAGGAGAACTGCAGGAGATATTCTACCTTGGTCGCCTTCAAGCACAAGGTTAAAGCGAGCTGCATCTGAAATATCGAGGACGTCTAGTTTTGGTTCCTCTGCCGATGGGGAAAATGCAAGGGCGAAGATTCGACGACAATGCTCTACCGCAACGGTCGAAGTTGTAGGCAGGCGGGCGGAAGCTGTCTGAGACCGCTTCTGGTGAAATTAAATGGCGTTATTGGTTGAATACTTGTGGTGGTTGGGCATATATGGCGCAGGGGAGACTGGCGTATAGACGGACGGGTAGAATTGGTTATTGTAATGGGCCGGTATGGCGTCTGGTGTATTACCATAATCGGGATGCTGTTCTCACAAATATTATATCAATATTCATCTACACATGTCCTATGAGACATTAGCGTCTGTAAAACGATGTCACGCTGACCCCGTGCTGAAAGTCTGGGGGAATATACTATATTGTACATGGGTTTGCAAACATGCTATTGTGCGATTTAGAAACTCGGCCCAGCTAATCCCAACCTTAGAGAAGAGTGAATTAATTTTGAGGCCAACCAATAGATTGAATATAATTTAATAACGCATATAAATACCAGGAACGCTTTGGTTTCTACCTCAGACTGTTGTCTACGATAGTTTTGTGCCTTGAAGGTCTAGATCGCTGCAATCTGTTGATGAACTTGGCAAGGCTGGGATCCTAGGCTTATGCTGCATGTGAACAAGCCACCTGCGTTTGGCAGTAACGGCCCCAGGCAGAAAGTGCAGTAAATATTGCCGGCACCTCACCTTTGACACCCCACCTCGAATAGAGAGGCTGATGATGAAAGCCTCGAAGCTCTACTAATATTTCCCCACATACTGCTGATATACGAACGCCGTGCAGTGCGTTGAGTTGTGTTCTGAAATGAGCCACAATCAACTTCATGCATTAAATCGACTCGATATCAAGGATTCATATGGAATGCTGTGGCCGCCTTCAACTAGATAGCTCTCTATAATTCCGGACTTTCCAGGTAACGTCGTCATCTGCTGGAGGGTCCAATTCAAACAATCTTTCACCAGACCAATTTTTGAGCAACTTCCTGACTATGCCGGGTACTTCCACGGCTAAACGTCGAAAGGTTAGAAGAGCCACTCCAACGAGGAAAGAAATGCAGGGTCAGTCCTTATAACCCAAGTGAAACTGTATATGTCGTACAGGACGACTTTTAGCAGCGACTAACATTAATCCTTGTAGCATCATGGCCAGCGGAAAGAATTCCTGTCGAAATATTCAACCTAATAATTTCTTATCTTCCGCGAAGCACTATTCAGAACATGAGGCTTGTCAACAAGGAATTCGAGGAGAAAGTCACGGCATACTTGTTTCGCACAGTAGTTGTACCATTCAAGTCGGAGATATATGGCATTGCTTCTGAAAGTAGTATCGGATTGGAGAACCCTTCTGCAAGAAGTTCAGTCATGCTTCAAGATAGAGGAATGAGAGTGTTTCAAGGGTTTGGAAGACACATACTACAATTCGCGATGAGCTTCGAAATTGATGAAAACAAACTAGCCAGGCCCCCTACTAAGAGTGATCAAGAAGAGATCACAAGCTTTTGGGGTACTTATAAATGGCCATTTAAAAAGTATAACAGATATTCTCAATTGGAAGGATTAGAACTCGCTGCCGACGAAACTAGGACGATGACAAAAGCGCTGAGGTATATTACAAATGCTAGAGAACTTGCTCTCTCAATTGATGGAGGTATTGGTTGGTTGGCCGGACCTGATAAAAATCCAAAGGTCATGGAGCGTGGAAGCAAATATCCTGTCTTTGGACAGACAAGATTCGTACCTGAACCAAAGTACGGCGTCAGGAACAAAAAGAATGCGCGCAAGACGAAGCTCACGCCACAAGCCTCTGATACTAGGTACCACATTACGAGTCAACCCATAACTGCTCCTGCAGAATTTGAATCTGTTCATAGGGAAACTACAGAGACACTAAACCTCGAGACTGGTTTAACAGACCAGTTGTATTTACAACCAGATACGCCTCCAGCAGTGCCGGATCGTGACTATACTCCTAGCTCTTCTCCGATGACGGCTGCAGGAGAAGGTGTTACTGATAGTGATGATAATGAGGTTGAGTTATTGGACATCAGTTCAGAAGACTCTGGCTACCCACTTAAACCAAGAAATCTTACACTACCTCAGAGAGAGATGCTGCTAGAAATTGAATGGGCTCAACGTGCGTTTGTACAGTCATATTCGATTGCCATTATTGATAATCCCCAAACTTTCAAACATATCGATACACTTACAATTGCACGACTTCCACATCGTCAGATATCTCTATTTCGGCGTCCCGATTTTTGGGACTCTCTTCCTCACCTTCGTGAGCTTTCTTTAGGTATTATTCCTGATTGGCGTGAAGTAACCAAACTGCCGACAAGTTGGGTCCAAGATATCTCACTTCTCCCGTCGTCATCGGTGGCCGGAGTATTTCAGCTATTCACATACCATATTGCGCATAGGAAGAATATTACGACTCTACACTTCGAATGGGTGGGTGGAGGCGAAGAAGCTCCTGGAATTTTTGCCCGTAATCGACATGTCTTACCCGCACCTCTCATCCCAAAGGCTTCTGGTATGGTAAATAGGAAGGAGGAGGTTGATGTGCTGTTACTTCCATACATTCAACATTTTTCACTAAAGAACTGCTGGATTAGCCCTCATATCCTAGTGAAATTCACACGTATACACCAACAGACCTTGGGCAAGTTAAGCCTCGATTCCGTCTCCCTGACAGCTTCACTGCGTCATAATGCAAATCCCGGTCCTGTTCAAGAGAATGCGGATGCATTTGGTTTCGTCCATATTGTCCAACAGCCAAATTTTCAGGCACCGCAAGGTGTTATTATACACAATCATCTCCTTCAGGCCAACCAACCCGCCCTTGCGAACCAGCAACTCCTTGCTCTTTGGAATGCCATGATTGCCGGCCCACCTAACCAACAACCACAGTTAAACAACACGGAAATCGCGCAACAAAACTGGTTCAAACAACCGCGAATGGGCTCGTGGGCTTGGTTTCTTGAATCTACAGCGCCGAACCAGAAGCTACAACATATCAGGCAGTCCAACGAGATTGAGATCGAGCCTCCAAGCTATCTTCCGAGCCGGCTTGCCAAAATTAAGTTTGAATCATGTGGTTATGTCAAACTTCCACTTGACTTTGACCAGTCAATGCTAGATCGACCTGCCGCACGCCTTACCGAATCAGCTAGCAGCCGGAAGAAAGAGCTAGAGGAGTGGATGATGAAGACTGATGATTCCAACTTGGGAGTTATAGCTAATTACATTGACCCTGTCGAAGAGATGACTCTCGAGAACGCATGGGATTTAAAATTCGGTTGGCCGGCGAGGCGTAAAAGGTTAATAACTGAGGCGAAAGCTGATGGTCTACCTTTTCCTGGAAAAGGACGGTTTTCTGGAGAAGTCGATATCCCCGCTACGTTACCTGATGATAATTAGATCTAAATCTGAAGTTATAAAGCCCACGGATGCCTTCAGATGTCTTCGGTCCCTTCAACATCACGGTATGAAGTTATGAAAAACGATTTGAAAGATGCTTCTTGCCATTTTTAGATCCTTGAAAGCCTTCGGACGCCTAGTATTGGATTCCGGAAAGCTTCGCCATGGCCTCGCCCTCTAATTTTGTAACATCATTTGGTTTCTGTTCATGGCGCTTCTTGCATTACGTCGGGTTATGGCATATAATTGGCATGGGATCAATGGAGATTTTAGATGGTATGCTTCAATAATTTGATATTGAAATAAATTCACTGGGTTTTGAGGGCGTTAACGGCTTGGGCTACGATACCACGAGGAATGAAGTTGATGACGGTTGTAAAAATAGCTTCATAAGAAAGAAAATATGGGAAATATAAAGATTCACCATACTAAAATAGTATGGGTCTTCTTCTGGTCCTAGTGCTGCATCAGTGAAAAAAAGTAATATTAGAATGGGTGTGTATGGTGCCAGAAATCTCTTGGGAGTGGACAATTGAGGATAATCAGTCGCACTGTCTCGTGTCCTATCGGGTTGATCTCGACGCAGCCAAGCTCTTGGTTTCTCACGATACCATGAAAACTGTATTGGGCTTTTGAAAACTTTTTTGGAATCATTTCTTTGGGAGTGACCAGGAATACGCTACTGAAGTACAAGCCACCAACCCGGAAAGCCATCTCCGAAGATCCTCATTGCCCTAAACTACTCCCATTTGAATGCCCAGCCATTAAAGAAACGATCTATGCAGCAGTAATAGCGGCGCGAACACGTGCACCACGTTGTCTCGAGTTCAATCGGACTTCCTCACGACCAACAACAGCCTCAGACTTTTGGACAACCTCCTCACCCTCAGTCAAGATTAATTCGATGTGGCATGGGTTCGACATGTATGGGTTGATCTATGGATTGATTAGACACATTGCTACCTCGTTCATTTTGCAATTCAAAACTTACACGACCGTGAGCACGGTACGTTCGTCGGCGTTGCTTTGGGGCCTGGTTGACCTGGATGTGCTTGACGATGAGGTTGCCGGTATCCAAACCCTTGGTATCGGCATTTGCCTCTGCGTTCTTGAGGAGACCGAGAAGGAACTCGGCGGACTTGACTGGCCATCGGGCACGGGTGACACCGAATTGCTTGCCTATAATAGTCCGTATCAGAACCATGTCCACCAAAATATCAGATTTGAGGTCCGGGAAGTTTCATACCCTGCGCAGCACGTCCGGTTCCTCCAGCATACCGTCTCATGGGGACAGCCTCCTTGTGCTCCTTGACATTCTCCAAGAACTTAACAGCACGCTCTAATTTCCAGCCATTGATAGCCTGGGCGGTCTCGCGGGTGTTCTTGAAGGAGACTCGGAGGTAGGCACCACGAGCGCGTGCCGACTTGGTCGGGTGAATCTCTGTTGCTGCGTATCGAACCTAGAAATTGCTCAATTAGCTTCATATTTCCGGATACATGTTGTCGCAAGGGATCGTCAAATTGGCATTTGAGTAAGTGTCGTAGGAGAAAGGCTACTTCATTCGAAGCAACCAGAAAAGCCAGCGAGAGGAGGGCGAGGCAATGATAATACGATTAATCTGAGAGAATAGAAATGCCTTACCATCGTTGTGGTTGTGGGCGACGGTGTCGTTACTTCGTTGATTGTCGTCTCTCTTTTCGAGGTGTTTGGTGAAATGTCATTTTGCCCTAAACTTTTCGCTTCATAGTGGGTCACGTGGACCACAAATCGATTCGTTAATGCCTCATATTCAAGGCGGCAAGAACTTTTCGCTTGGGTGGGATGAGGGCAAACCCACAAAATACCCTTCCTAAATTCTAATCGCGATATCGAAGTCGACCTCTCCAACCCAGCGACTTGCGACCAGCGACGAGAGAAGTACATTGAGCCTACACAACAGGTTCAATCTCAGATCACATATTCCGCAACCATGGCCTCCGGAGTACCAGGTGCCGCTATGTAAGGATTCACCACAAAATTAAGATACAAATTATCTTATCGCAGCTATAATACTGACATTCGGACACAGCTCGAAGCGGAGAAAGTTCGTCGCTGATGGTGTGTTCTATGCTGAGTTGAACGAGTTCTTCCAGCGTGAATTGGCTGAGGAGGGATACTCTGGAGTCGAAGTTCGAGTTACTCCCACCGTCACCGATATCATCATTCGGGCAACCCACACACAAGAAGTTCTCGGAGAGCAAGGTCGTCGTATCCGTGAACTCACCTCCCTCATCCAGAAGCGATTCAAATTCCCAGAAAACTCCGTCTCCCTCTACGCCGCCAAGGTCCAGAACCGTGGTCTCTCTGCCGTCGCCCAATGTGAGTCGCTGCGATACAAGCTCCTCAACGGCCTTGCTGTCCGACGAGCATGCTATGGTGTCCTCCGATTCATCATGGAGAGTGGTGCCAAGGGTTGTGAAGTTGTTGTCTCTGGAAAGCTCCGCGCTGCCCGTGCCAAGAGCATGAAGTTCACTGATGGCTTCATGATCCACTCCGGTCAGCCAGCTAAGGACTTCATTGATTCTGCTACTCGTCACGTTCTTCTCCGACAGGGTGTTCTTGGTATCAAGGTTAAGATCATGCGTGGCTCAGATCCTGAAGGAAAGTCTGGACCTCAGAAGTCGCTGCCTGACTCTGTCACTATCATTGAGCCAAAGGAGGAGCAGACTGTTGTTCAACCAATGAGCCAAGACTACGGTGCGAAGGCTGCGGCCGCCCAGCAAGCCGCTGAGGCAGCCCGTTTACAGGAGCAACAAGGTTCTGAGGAGCAGCCAGTGGAGGAGCAATAGATATGAAATGGGATGAGATTGGGTGTGGCGCGTGTCCGGATCATTTGCATGCGAGCTTTTATGGGTTTATGCTCTGGGCTTGTAATCATAGCCATAAATAAAATAAATTCACGGCTTTCAAAACTGTAAGAACGAGTCAAGATATGAAGACTTGTGATATGTTACCAATTCCTGATGACCTATGAATGACTACCCTTCCATGCAGATGCGCCTAATTTACATCTCATATATCGTACATGATATCAAGACCCCCTCCCTCTTGCCGTGTAGAATTACCCAAACGCCAATATGTCGTATTGCCGTATATATATAAAATCGCAGTCAAAGCTGAAGTACATATACCTTTACTCCCTCCAAATTGAATCCGATGACCATGGAGATTTAAGAAAAGTGAACCCATGCTACCTGGACTCCTAAGAAATCACCTTTGGAATGATCTCTTTGGCCTTTCATTCTGGGAGGGGTCGGTAAAGCTCCGCTTGACGCCATTGAGCTTACCATTTCCATTCCCATTCGCGCGCCGAGGCGGGTTGTCTTCTTCACTGTCCTCAGCTAGATCCGTCAGGCCAAAGCCTGCGCTTTCTTCTTCATCGTATCCATTCATCAAGCCTTCTCTATCACCTCCTCTCCCGTAATTGCTTCCCATGCTTAATCTATGAGGATCGGTACTCCTCCTAGCTTGCATGCTTCTTCGAGTCTGGATTCCCGATATAATGTCAGTTGCGATGCCATCGTGGGCACCGCCATTCATCATTCTGCGCCCTTCTGGATCTCCACGGGATAGGTTCAGGAGATATACTCCTGTAAATATCACCAAGAAGCCGCTTAAAAGCGATATAGTGTTGACAGCATCTGCAGTATTAAAACCGCCGTAAAGAATGAATGAAGCGCATAGTGTTGCAGTAGTGAAAGTAACATAGTATAGTGGATTGACTCTGTCACTTTATTAGAATTGACTGTGTAGATGAAGGGAAGATCGCGAACCTACATTGACGTAGGGAATTGGCTAAGAGCTTTGTTGAAATAATTCATTTGAGTCAAGATACACACCGCGGTCAATATCACAAATACATATGTCGAGGGATGAGTGAATTGATTGTGGCCACTGAAGGTTAATTTCACAGCAATTCCGAAAGCCTTGACTGACATAACTGAGACCGAGCCAACAGTGGAACAAATAGACAAGTAAACAAGTGGATTCTTCCTGCCATATTTGGGAGCGACTCTGTAGATCATTATAATGGCGAATGCGGCCACAGTTAAACAAAACAAAAGAAACCCTTCATACTTGTCAGCTGCTTAGATGCACATATGGATGGATAGGAGAAATATACCTGGCTGAATAGCGTAGTGTAAGATTTCGTCGATTGTCTGGATTTCTTTATCAGGAGGTGCATGCAACACTATGATAACGGAACCTATAAGGCAGATGGCGCATCCCAGTTTCCCTAGCGTGCCCAGCTCTTCTTTCAAAAAGTATGAGCCCAGTACAGCTCCAATTAAGACACTCAGGGCTCCTAGGGGCGTGACTAGAATTGCGGGGGCAAATGCGTATGCTGCAAAGTTGGCAACTTCTCCAATGACCACTAGATAGAGTCAGTCGGAATCCTTCTACACATGTAACCAATACCAGCACATACAAGCTATTATTCCAGCCCACCATATCGGGCTTTTGAGATATGTGAAGCCATCACCCTCAAAACCATGTCTCTCCTCTGCGTCCATGAGACCCTATACCGTGACACAGTCAGCACCCGAGCAAAAGTAAAGCCACCTTGTTCAAAAGGAATGATGCAGTCATAAGAGGTTATAAGCGGCGCATTCTACCTTTTTCGTTATAACAAAACTCGTTCCTGCCCATCGCAAGTTAGCGGTGATGCTCCTCTGCATATCAATGAGGTATGGCATGACACCTACCTATTGCCATTGTAGACATGATGGCCAAAGCCAGGCCAATATATCTATGCACAGAGTTAGCAGCTGTCGCCCCAAAAGGGCCACCAAAAATTGGCAGCGCATTCGTGAAGACGTGGCTGGGGTAGCGTACTTGTCTTCAACCATCGTTCCAGCACTATGGACCGATCGTCCTTCCCAGTATATGATATTCTGGCGAGCGTTTGAGCTTAACGCTCGAAGAGGAAGATCCTGCCGCAACCAATACCACTAGATCACTAGACAGGCGCAAATGGGACAAAAGACGGGGACCCCAGATTTCGTTATCGTGCGTTTGCTAAGGACGACGTTCTAGAACTAAAAGAGCGTAGAAGGTGGGTGGTGACGATAATCATGGGCTGGCTTTTTTAATTTAACGTGTATGAAAATGCATTCAGCAGTCGGCGCGGTTGTGGCCAAGGAAGACAGTCCGAGACCGTCGGAAAAGGTAAAGAGGGACTGAGCGCACAGCGATGGAGGCCAGTGATGAGGCCACGAAATGATGTCTTGGATGATGGGATTATTATGAGAAGAGGCTCTCGTAGTGTTTATGCAACGTTTGTGTTAAGCAGCCCGGTGCGAATGGTGGCCTCGTTTAGCCGGCTGCTATATTCGGCCTGTCGATCGCTCTCATTACCCCTGAGGCGGAACACAGCCCACTGCGCCCAGCAGTCCTGCGTGCAAGCTTTTATCGTCCGTGTCGTCAAGAGAGGGGCCGCGTAGGTCTGTGGGGCATTTGAAGGCCCAGCTCCCCTTTAATACACGATCTGTTGCAGGCAATATGGTTGCAATCACAATCGGTATCCGTGTTCGGGCTGGGGCTGGCCGCCGCGCTGGTTTCCACAGCCAGTTTCGATTCATATCGCTAGTCCCAACCTCCGAGGTGCGGGTTTATCACGTGATTGTCCGCACACGTATGGAGCAATGGGTGCAGTAACTTACGGAGTACCATTAAACCCATCAACTACATAGTAGCTTACTTTATAACAGAGCAAAATCTCTCGATGGTTGTCAATTAATTATCAACTATCCTACAAATCTCGTAATCTCTCCTGACGGCTAAGTAGCACGACAGATGAGCGCGCTGTAAACTCCTCCACTCATCAATTGAGAAGCGCCTGCAATCTGGCTAGTTCTTCCCTCGGGGTATCCTGCTGATTATAATAATACTGGTTACATGCTGAGATGCTTTACGCATTCTCTCTGCAAATTAAAAAAAACTTTTCCCTAATCCGATTCGCACTTGATGAGTAGAAACTGCCTGCACCGTTCCAAGCTAAATCTCGAGATGTACAGGTGTATTATCTCAGTGGTTCAACGTAACAATGCGTTATGGATAGGGCTAGGAAAGGAAACTTGAGTTGATGGGACCATACCTATGAAACTTACCATTGCAACGTGTTTCAGGCCTAGAAGTTAGTACAAAAATATTGGTTGAATTACAGGGGAACTTGGTCGAGGATCTGCTATCGTTATCCGCTGATGGTGAAAAAAGCTAGCATAGGCAAGGGACTTCGATGAAGCCTAAACTTCAAGGGTTGGCCGTTATACTGATTATCCCACAAGGAGGGTTAAGTCAGTCGGCAGGTCGAATAGGTAAGTGCTTGTAGGGATAACTAGAAGCAACTCAGGAACGAGGGCGTTTAGCTTCTACAGAAGTATTAGTAAATCAAAAACTGTAGATCAGTAAGTTATACGAACCTTGGCTGTCTTCATCGAGAATGTCTTCCAAACCTGCATCCGCTCGCAGTCTTTTCCCTGAGCTGCCATTTGGTTCGGAAGTAATTTCTGGTACTGGGGTCTTTTGGTGTTCTACTACCTCTGATTCATCTTCGTCATCGTAGTCGATCTCATCTTCTTGTTCTTTGAGCTCATACTCATTTGCGTCAGGGGTGTTATGGTCAACTCCGTTTTCAATTTCGTCCTGTGCCTCGCCCAAATCGATCTCGTCGGCCTCCAGGGTATTTGCACTCATGGTAGCGCTTTCCGACTCCACAAGGTCAGTAAATGTGAAGTTACTTGACGTGGGATTATTTTGAGCGGGGCTTGTAGCGATGGAGCTGTTGTCACGAGTTGTATCTTCTTCCCCTCTGTTTTCAATTGCCGAATAAGTGTAAGTAGGCTCCTCCTCACCAGTTTCATCGTACTCTTGTTCTTCCTCGCCATCAACTCCATTATACTCTGGTTCTTCCGGATCTTCTTGTTCATCAACGTTGTCATATTGACGGTCTGAATTGCTCTTGTCTTCAAAGGTGGCATGGGTGTCCGTGTCGCCAGCAGCAGTAGTTCGCTCTGCTAATTCACTCGATCCATAGGTGAATTCCTCATGGGTCGCACCTTCATGTTCATAACTCAGCTCATCATGTATGTAGTCCCCACTAGCTGCTTGATGATGAGTTTGGTCATCTTCTGGGCCATCTGATTCATCTTCCTCATGTTGGGCGTCCTGATTGTCTTCATGCTCTGCATCATCTGATTTTTCATCATATTGGCCACTATCTTCTTCTCGTTCTGGCGGAGCATCATATTCTTCTAAGTGTATATTACCTTCATGTTCGTTTGTCTGTTCGGGAATATGTTCCTCAGCAAATGTTGATTCAGGGTGAGGATCTTCGTTAGTAACAGCGTATTCTAAGATAAATTAGGTCTCTTATAACGGGGAGAGAGGTGCTCGAACATACCAGTCTTTGTATTGTCCTGATCAGCCTTGGCCTCGCGCACAAGTGGCCTATCGGAATTGTCTACCTGATGAACATCCTCATCATCGTAGTCTAACAGATCGTTCTCTTCCTTTTCGTTATTGCCAGTAGCTGATCCCTCTTTATCTTCGTGCTGCAAACCCTCTTCAGTTGCTATTGGCACGAAAGTAGAGCTATCCAAAGTTTGATTCTCACCACTAGTCTCATGACTGGCAGTCTCCGGCTTCGTCATTTCAATGGCTTGTTGTGGTTCGCTAGAGATCTCCTTCTGAGGTGTATATGCTACATCAGTAGCCTCTTGACCATTCACCTCATCGGGCGACACCTGGCTAATACCATTATGGGTATCGTCTTGACTCTTGTGTACCTGGAGACTCCCATTTTGGGCAATTTCTGCTGTATCATCTGCACTTTCGCTGTCATCGTGCCAGGTTATAACTTTGGATAAACCATGGCCTTCCGCAGCCTGGCTAATTAGACTGACCAGTCTGGTGGTGAATTTTGGTCTGATACTAAGCATTATACTCAATGGGTGATCTGCTTCCACGCCGTCATTTTGCAAAAGTTTCTGGTATACATCGACTACCTGATTCAATGTGACGTCTTGCATTAACGATGCTGATGCCTAGTAACTGTTAGCGTGGAAGATATGAAGAAAACTAGAGTAGTTACCTCATCAGTTTCAAGTCCTAAGACCTCCACTGCAAGACATAACTCATCCTCAGCAGATAAGTCATCCTGAATAATGTCTCGAATAGAAGAGAAGAAAGTGGAAAGGGACTTTTGCATTATTGACATATCTCTAAGAAAATAGGAGTCCGGATCATCATGTTCCGATGTGGAAAATAGTGCGTATTCTGC
The DNA here is from genome assembly GCA_021399445.1 of Xylogone sp. PMI_703. Taxonomy (NCBI): domain Eukaryota; kingdom Fungi; phylum Ascomycota; class Leotiomycetes; genus Xylogone; species Xylogone sp. PMI_703. The sequence continues at coordinate 2,890,036 of JAJTUQ010000002.1, read as the reverse complement.
CGCTTGATAGACCACGGTAATATTAGGTGGTGAGGCGAGTACTTTACCAGTCTCAGCCTGATTATCGTCTCCATCAGAACGATCTTCCGTAGCAGCCAATTCATGCACTGTATCTGCATGGCTGTCGCTTTGTTCAATTGCTGGAGAGTGAACTTCAGTCACTACCTCGGGAGGACTTAGAGGTCTTTCTTCCTCCACAGCAGGAGGACTTCCCTTTATGGATTCTTTGGGTTCGGATTGTTCTGTTGCTTCCTCTGGTATATCCACAGGCTTTTTAGATGAAGTATCGTATACAAGGGTTTCAGACTGATTAGACGCGCCGTTTGAGTCGCCTGTTTCTGTTTCTACCGTAACCTCGGAGAGTAGACCCCCAGCTTGCTGCGGTTGCTCCGGTTGCTCCCACGAGATCTCTGCGGCATGAATGGATGTATCTGTGGTATGCTGTACCAAAGCTTCCGGATCCATGTCAACGAAAGGATCGTTCACAGACTGTTCTGTTGCGTAAGGCATCTCCATGGTTTCGGATTCCATCCGGCCACCGTCAGGTTCGACATCAGCGTCATCCATAACGTACGAATTATCATCGTCGTCAATCATCAAATCATCCGTATTGACATCTTGAAGAGTGTTATGCTGTGGGCCATCTTGAAACCCTTCGTGGGGTTCAACATCGTCCAGTATATAGTCTTCATCAGCTTGTCCCGTGGTGAGGTCAATATCAATATCGATATCCTCGTCGCCGACATTGCGACCGTGCTCTGACGATATTTCCATATCGTCGCCAACCATGATGCACAGACAGAAGTCTCAGATATGTTATACTCTTGAGAGCAATCGAAAGTTGAGGAATGAAACGTGTTCGAAATGTTGAAGCACTACTGCACGAACAATAAAATTGTGTTCTCTTCTTCTCACCGTAAAACCGAATTGGATATGAATTCCAAATGGATAAGTCCAGTAAATGTGGAAGTTGATTGTAGTGTAGTATCCCTTCGATCGTTAAGTAGGGAAGTAGAGAGCCGAAATACCGCGATGGTTTTTGAATATTGACGCGTAGCGCTCAGCTACCACATTGCTCAAGACTTCTCAAGACGATACAAGTATAGAGATCATCCAAAAGATAAGAGAAGGGCACCACAGTATCTCATTTATGCCTTCAACTATTGTAGTTGGTAATTACTGTGCTTGACGTGACCCACCTCACTTTAGTAGGCGCCGTAGAGCCCTCATTAGCGTGGACCGGGAGCACCCCTTACTAGGACCTACGGTATTTTCACGTGATTGCTATTGGGACACCTTGATCCTGGCGCCAACATTTGGAATCCCACGTTAAGGTATCTAATCAGTGGAGGACAGTTCGTTAGATTCGAACGCCATTCTTTTCTACCACAACATACAAGAGAAACGTTACCCGCTTGCAAAGATGGTACGTCAATTCGAAACTTCCGCTGGAAATTATAGACTAACAAATTTATCTAGGTTGTCCTCGCAGCTTCAATCTGCACAAGGGGCGGGAAGGCCGTACTGAGCAGACAGTTCAGGTATGGCCCTGCTTTTAGCTATCGCAATTCCAATGCTTATACGCTCTTTTAGGGAGATGCAACGATCAAGAATTGAGGGCCTTCTAGCCTCCTTCCCGAAGCTCGCAGATACTGGTACTCAACATACCACTGTCGAACAAGATAATGTCCGCTTCGTATATCAGCCGCTGGATGAGCTATATATGGTTCTGATTACGAACCGTCAATCCAATATTCTCCAGGATATCGACTCCTTACACCTCTTTTCGCAAGTAGTTACCAGCACTTGCAAAACTCTTGACGAAAGAGAGATCTTAAGAAACGCATATGAGCTTCTTAGTGCTTTCGATGAGCTTGTTACACTTGGCTATCGTGAGAATTTGACCCTTAGTCAAATCAAGACGTTTCTGGAAATGGAGAGTCATGAGGAGAGAATACAGGAGATAATATCTAGAGTAGGTACTGCTTGGATGAGGTTGTCTACCCTACTTACGGCCTGTAGAATAAAGAACTGGAGGCAACAGAGGAACGAAAGCGCAAGGCGAAACAGCTTGAAATGCAGCGAAAGGAAGCAGCCCGAGGTGGTAGACCAAATGTGCCACGAACGCCTGTATATCCCACATATACGCCTCCTGCACGTTCGGCCACTACGGATACCTACGATTCTTATGAGGCAGAAAAACAAAAGGCATACAAGTACGTCATTCTCAGTCTGATTCAACTGCTCCTTGAATATTGCTGACATATTCTAGGGCAAGCGCTCCGAAAGGCAAAGGAATGCAGCTGGGGAAAAAATCCAAGACTACCGACATGTTTGAGCGTGTAAGAGGGGAGATGGGTGTGGAGGCGGAAGAACCTTCATTAGTACCGGCCAACCCTTCCCCCGCTGTGGAGCAGCATGCTCAGCCTTCGCGTATCTCTACATCATTAGACCGCGACGCTATACATGTTACCATTGCTGAAACAATAAGTGCAAAACTATCCAGAGAGGGTTCATTGAACTCTCTTGAGATCAAGGGTGACCTGCAACTAAGAATCTCAGATCCGGCGCTGACCAAAGTGAAACTCGATCTTGCAGCCAATGCAGCACATGGCGTCCAGTTCAGAACTCATCCAAACGTAGACCGAGGATTGTTTAACAGTACCAAGGCTATTCAGATGAGCAATGCAACGAAGGGGTTTCCTGTTAATAACTCCGTAGGAGTTTTACGATGGAGAGCCACGCCTAAAACAGATGATACTAGTGCTTTACCGATCACTTTCACCGTATGGGTCAATAAGGGATCTGATAGCACCTATAATATCACTGTAGAATACGAGCTTACAGGAGGCGACACCTTGAAGGACGTCGCGGTCATTATACCGTACAGCAGTAGTGAGCCAGCTGTCTCAAGCTTTGATGCAAATTATGAGGTATCCGGAGACAGTTTAGAATGGAACATTGGTTTGATCGACAGCGACAATGCCAGCGGATCGTTCGAATTTGAAGCTCAAGTGGATGACGAAAATGAGTTCTTCCCTATGCAAGTCAGATTTGCTAAGACTCAACCATACATTGATGTCGATGTAAGTTCGAGGAGTTTCTCCACCGCATTCGCACTGACTCACACATATAGGTAACCAATGTTTCGCTTCTCGAAATGGATGAGGCAGTTACTTTCTCGAAAGAGGTCAAATCAGTGGCAGATAATTTCTTGATTGAATAATGAATTAGCATGAGCAGGGCGATTGTGAATTTGCATGCTCTGAAGAACCAAAGCGTGCCGGTTTGCCAAATCAAGTAGGGATGAGCAGTAAAAGTTATAGAGATCAAAATCTAAAATTAAGCCTGGTTCATCTGCAATATGTGCCTCAGCATTTCTAATTTTGACGTTATTTTAGGAGATATGTGGATCACCTTACTATAAATCCATTGTTAGTATAAAAAAGTTCCAGAAGTGATTCAGGGGGAGTAATGATAGCCGTGGATGGCAAGGCTGTAAACTCGCTTAGTAGCCTTGCAACCGCGTTGTTATCCCAACTTCTTTCAACTACTTTGGTGTCCCCTCTGATTTTGAGCCGCAAAGCTGAAGGATGCTGGTAAATGCGTCTGTATTTGACTCATGCAATTCTGGTGTGGTGAGATTGGATCGCCATGGCCAACTCTTTGAGCCTTGAGTTGCTTGGCGAGAAGAGTCTGCATCAAAGTGTAAATTCCCGCCTAATTTCGTACTGTCCGTCCATGGACTTGGTGGCTGTTGCTACTGTCGATCAACAAGTGCTCGTATATCGACTCAACGGCCAACGCGTCTGGGGTGTTTCTCAGAAATCTGGAAAGCTCAAAGTAGAGGCTATTTGTTGGAAACCCAATGGTACAGTGTCTAGCAGAGATTCACCCATCATCCCACGATCACCTACTCACAACTGACAGGCAATATACTTGCTATTGCTTGGAGTGATGGAGTAGTACGACTCGTTGGAGTGGAGAGCAGTAAAACGGTTCATCAATTCGCAACTAGCAATCAAGAGTCAAACATCACGTGCATTGGATGGACATCCAATCTCACCAAGAGATCAGGTAATGGAATTCGGAGGAGCCAGATTTCTTGGGAAGAGATATTTAATCATGATACAATATCGTCAAAAAAGAAGGATCCGCTAGACTTGCCCAGGGATCTAAGTCTCATTGATATTGAGGCTAGCTTACCCAAATTAAGTGTACTGACAGCCGGTGGAACCGCGTAAGTCATCTTATCATAATAATAAGAACTTGCTGATATTTGACAGGGACGATGTATTTTGCTCTAGGACATCTTTGGATGCTTTGTTCCATCCATTTGACCCGAAAGACAGTGATGCAGTCGACATTATGGTTTTGGGGACAAAGCAGGGAAGTATACATCTCAGCATTTACGATTCTTTCGTAATTGGATCATTCGATTCACAAAATATTGTTAGGAATACCACAGATTCTTCGACATGCTTAGTTCTTCACTCATCCCATGAAGAATTCTCGACCCACTCGCTGTTGTTAAAAAGCCAAGATCACAAGCAAACAATATATTTTGTGCCAATGGATCTCCGCTTCGTTTCCGTGTCGAGCAAATACCTACCATTAATTGCATCGCGGTCTACAGCATTTCAAAACCTTTTAAGATACGTTCATCAGGTTCAGGTTCTAATGGTCAACGAATGGAAATCTACTCAGGATTTACCTAGAAGATTTCTTCGGAATATAAATGAGACATTAGGAGAGAGTAGTAATCGAGATATTGTACAAGCCTTATATCATTCAGTAGCAACTGGGCATACATTCCCACCAGTGAAGGAATGGCTAGTGGATGAACTGACTGACAGGGTAAGGCAGGTTTTTCAAATTTATCTAACCGCGCTGACTGTTTAGGGCCACAAACGGTGGGATAAAGCTGTTGTATCTGGTTTAGAAAGTCTCAAGAAACTAGTCCACGAGAGCATGCTTCCAGCATTAGAAAGATGCTCTGTTATACTTAGCCGCTTAAACGGAGTTGTAAAGTTTCAGGGATCCGATGACTCACTAGGCTTTACGAGCCACCAGGTCTCCCAGTTAGTAGACGTTGTGGCCTGTCTACATCTTGTGTCATCTAAGATACTGAGCCAGGTCATCCATGAACTTGATCTTTTTGCATCCTTTTCCGCCTGGTTGCATTATGAAATTAGCAGGCTAGGAGCAGAGAGCTCGAATGCAGATGAGGAAGCAGAAGAGGAATCAGGGATCAACCACAGCAAAGTCCTCTTATACATACAGACTTGCATGATGGAAAGTCCATTATCCATATATCTAAGTGATATTAAGCCAGATGATGCCGATAATGGTGAGCTGGTTTTTGATCAAGCTTACCCTTTGTTTGATCTTCTTCACCAACAGCTCCAGAGATATGAGAAAGGTTTATCATATACCAGAACATTACCACGGCTGGAATTTCTTTGTGACCACCTATCTCATTACGCAATCTCGATGTTTGACCAAATCGCTGGTCACGAGAAGAGAAATGTACTATTTGGAGATATCAGAGCCATCGGCGTTTCACAATCCGACGGAGTCATGGACATGAATATGGGCAAAGTAGTAGGTAACACCAGTTCTATCTCTCCCAGGGCTGCCTAACATATCGCTCGTAGGACTCCTCACTGTGCTGTAGCCATATTGCTTTCGTCCCTAGTAGATTCCATAATCAAGGTCAGTCCAATGAAATGTATGCTGTTCGCATAAGCTAATAACAGCCTATATAGTCCAATTTGTGCTAGTGAGATTGAAGATAGAAAGTGGAATTAGTTCTATTGTTAGTACAGAGTCAGCAATTATTCAGCTTGCCGAGGGCAATGTTAAAGATATTAAATTTCTGAATAATCGGTTGGTGCTGATTTTATGGGAAACAGAGGGTCAGTATATCGCGGACATTTGTTTAACACTCAGATCGACTAAGCTCTCATAGGCGAAATGAATCTACTAAGCATACCGTACTCTCCTGATCCACATAGTGGGCGCGTGACTGATTCTCGGAATGGAGTTATCATGGAGTACACCCTATACGACTTTGGGACATCTACCCTTGAACCTGCTATATTTGAACAAGTTGATATCCTTGCTCGTTTTTCAACATCTGATATTCCAAACACTACATCCTTTATAGCTGATAAAATGACAGTTCAGGAATTGAATAATACTAGAGCCGAAGATGTCACAAGATTAGTTATTCTTGGAAAGAATCAGCAGCAATACAGGATCTTCAAGCTGGGCTACAAAGCTGAGGAATTTCCAAGCACAGAGGACACGTCGATGCTGTAATATACAGTGGTACATATACTGGATGAGTGGTGTACCTCTGCTCAAGGAATCCGCCCGCATTGTTGATATAGGACATACTATAGGATACAATACAATAATGCAGTGGCAGTATGCTGCATTAGATATCCATTAACCACAATACTGGTGATAGTGTCGGAGTCCCCAACTCATTGCCAGAGAACTGAATGGCGATTTCTCTGGCTGGCAGCATAGCTTTTAGGTCAAGGACCTCAAGGAGCTTAGGTTAATCACGACATAAGATTTTGAGACCTCTTAGCCATGCATCAATTTACGATGTATTGATTACTAAAAGGTTGTAGTAGGTCTATGTGTAATTTAACTACCGCTTCACCCATGAATGAAGTTCAGTAGATATAAGCAAAGTGCGTAGGATGACAATATTGCGACTCTCAATACATCATCATTCACAAGCAGCAGCGTACATATCTATTCTCCATTTCCCATGAACCGAGTCCCCACATGGATGAGAGAACCAAAAATATATGTTTGAGTTTACTCAGGTATCATAACTTTAAAATCGAGCATATCCTAGCCAACGCAGAATTCAGATCTTTGACCATCTGATTTGGGGCTGATGCTCACATATGTTCAAAAATGCATCTAGTTTGGAGATCTCTTCGACATCCCTACCTTCTTGAACAACACGATCAATCGCACCATCATCGAATGCAATTCCGTACCACAAGAGCACGCCTAGATCTCGTGATAGGTTTATAGCTTCGAGGTTGGTAGCTGTCATCTCTGGTAGGAGACTTCTGAGCTCGATCCAGAAGATTTCTCTCAGCCTATCTACCTGGGGGCGATATTTGAAGCCGTTGGGGGTCATTTCACCCAGTATTTCTTCAAGGCCGTAAAGACATGTTCCAAACGGAAGATATTCGGCTTCAGCCCAGTCAACAAGGCCTGACAGTCCACCTGTCGAGGGACGCACTAAAAGATTGCTGGGCATGATATCACCATGGGTCAGAACCCATGGTAAGCTTTTGATACGAGGAAGCTCATACAGCGTCTTTTCCGCTACTCCTCGAAACCGTGGTGGAAGTTCGGCATTGAGCAGCTGAAGTCGATGTCGAATAGATCTTCCAATATTACCTAGAGGTGGAATTTCTACGCGATGGCGCCATGCTTTAGAGACAAAGCTCGCAAAATCTCGACACAGGTTGGCAGTTTGAGACATGGTGGGTTCACATTCTGCACGCAGATCCTTGAGCGAGACCCTTGAATCCTATTCATGGAATATACTAGCAACCCAGATGAAGGCAGGGTTGCGATACACTTGGTTGTCGGCACAAAAGAGCCATATATACCCTCCGCAGCGGCTGTAATGTTTAGATCAAGGCTATATTTGGGTGGCCGAAACTGGATCACCGTATCTTCTCCAACAAGAAGAGTTAATGAGCAGTATCCCTGGGATTTGGTAGGCGTGATTGCTTTTTCGGGATGGAGCTGCTTGATGAATTTGAAGCAATCCAGCCTGTCTTGGCTAGTGAGTGATGAGCGTTGGAAGAAGCCATCGATACAGGCTAGAGTGGCCGCCTCTTCGTCAGCCATTATATCATCGCCATGAAGAAATACAACCTGCCGGAGTTGATAGCAGGCGGAGGAGGAGATGATATGTAATGGCTCCCGCTCTCACGATTACCTGCTTACATTACCCACCAAGCACCGACGGGCTGGCACGACAGGCGACAAATTCACAGTGATAGGCTTCGAGGAGGCTTGCATGAAGCTCTCTAGTCGTTCAGATTGGCTCATCAACTAAATGCTACCATACGGTAGCTGATTAGCTAGTGCCTGCTTGAGCGACCCGCAGGCTGCTCCAGACGGGCGACTGACAACAACAATGGGGGCCCCAAGAGGGCGGAAGTACCTGGCGTGCAGCGACTCCAGGCTAATGCAATGCAGCTGGCCTTAACCGGTTCCACCGTCCCGCGTGCTGGGGACACTGGCGAGACAGGCCATCGGGTTCTGCGTCATCCCGAGCGGTAGGCTGGAGGACAGATGCTGGAGATGCATGGACGGTGCAAAGAAATGGGAAGAAGACCCTCATCTCATAATATCCGCCGAGATCGTGGAGTTCATAGGGGAGTAATCAAGAGGGAAGCAGAGATCGCGAGTAGTGCGCTGCAGAGAACGCGACCTGCAGCAGACCAATCACCCGAGGGCCTGATGACCCTCCCAGCCTCCTTCTATCGCGCCCAGGACCATCCGCTTCTCCCGTGACTGAAGCCATCTGCTCGTAGACTTTCTTCTTGTGTGTCTTGCTTCTCCATTGGTGCTGTTGCTATATACGGAAAATACTCAGCAGTCTTCTGTAGATGGGCGTGACAAGTGCCACCCCTCAGCTACAAGAAAGAATTTTCTCGTCGCGTCTCAGCCTTTATCTCAGCCTCCTTTACATCAAAACTTACCTCAGACTGTCAGCTCCCGCTGAGGCCGAGAGCATCACAAGCGCGCTGAACCACCAACTGCTCCAGCAATTCTCCAGCTAACCCCCAGCTAACTTCTGCCCAGAGAAAATTTGTTCACACCCTCAGTGTGTACACATGATTAACCCCGGATTATTCTGACGAAATATTATGGCATCGTTACGGCTTTTACAGCTTATGCAGAGCCGCCACACAAGACGATGTTATTTTTTTCTACTAATGTAACTGCGCGTGTTTACAGCCTCATAATCTCAAAATCGCTGAGATCCAGGTGATCTGGAACGAGATTTTCATATATTTATATAATTAGCTTCTTCTGCTACATATATATTACCTCTGTTCGAACCATCGACTCTTATACATTAACAAAGACCTTTTTCTCCTTCTATAAGAAGTCCCCTGATTAACACCATACATAAAATAAAAACCATACAGTCGAGGCCTCAATGTGCTTTATGTTTGCGGAATGACAACCCTAAATAAACGTCTCATACTCTGTTGCGATGGAACGTGGATGGATAGGTGAGCAAGATATCCTCCTGCTTGTACCTCGAAAGCTACAAATTTATACTAACCAGTAACTCAGTGACAACGGTTTCATAAAACCAACACTAATCCCGTACCAGCCAACCGGTAGTTTGCAGGTTCCAAGCAACGTCACCAGAATTTCAAGAGCTCTCACGAAAGTAGGTCTTGATGGCAAGCACCAGATCATCTACTACCACTCAGGAGTCGGTAGCGGCGGAAGTACTCTTGATAGTCTTACAGGAGGACTGCTTGGAACAGGTATCTCTGAGGTTGGTACTCAATCCTTTCTTTAATTTTTGACATCCACTAACTCCATTATGAAGAACATTCGAGAAGTCTACAGTTTCATAGCCTCGAATTATGTACCTGGTGACGACATAATTCTCATTGGATTCTCGAGAGGGGCTTTCACTGCTCGAAGCGTGGCAGGCATGATCAAAGATATCGGCCTCCTTACTCGAGATGGAATGAGGTACTTCTATCCAATATTCAAGGATATGGAAAACAGCTGGAATCCACACTATCATGACAAATTCCCTGATGTTCCATTTCCTAACAAGCCGCGCGGAGCACACGGGAAAGATCCGGATGAGGTTCAGCGTAAATACAAAGCGAAGCTTGAAAAAGTGAGATCAAATGAAAGTCGTTTACGAAGCAAGGGATTATTACTAACAAGTATAGCTCGGAATGACTAGAGTCTATGATCCAGATGGCTCGAAAATACGTGTTCATGCTGTGGCTGTTTGGGACACAGTTAGTTCAGTAGTCTACTTGACAAAAGGACATTAACTGATTAAATCTACAGGTTGGATCTCTTGGCATACCTAGTATCTCATTATTCTCACGCCTTGGTTTTCCACATTCCACCAAGGAATACCGGTTCTACGACACAAACATTTCATCCGATATAAGATATGCTTTTCAGGCACTGGCTCTTGATGAACATAGACGGCCTTTCAGCCCCGCGGTCTGGGAACGAAATAAAATGGACCGAGGTGCTACGGACCTAAGACAGGTCTGGTTCCCTGGTTCTCATGCTAATTGTGGTGGCGGTTATGATGATCAAGAGATTGCAAACATTAGTTTAGCATGGTATGTTCCTCTTGCTAAATCGTCAGGAAAATAAGGCTAATCCAGTTCAGGATGATGGATCAACTTGCCTCAATAGGAGTCTCGTTTTTCGACAAGTTCATTGACGATATATTTGAAGAAAATGTTCAGTACTACATGAAGCCTCCCAAGGAAGCCACTTCCTCGGGCAGCGTGTTTCGGAGACCATGGAAGCAATGGGCAGTTAGATCTGTTTACGAGAAGCATAGGCCGGTACGGCCTTGGGGATTAGGGAAGATATATGAATCTGTCTTGGGATTCTACCACTTGGCAGGTAGAATCACGCGCACCCCGGGGCTCTATAAACGCGTAGATCCAGATACTGGGACTCCAACCGACGTATTCCTACAACACACTAATGAACGTATTCATAGATGTGTCCGAGTTCGTCTCGATCTCGACGGACTTGATCTCGATGACGTCGGCTTGTACAAGTGCCCAGCATTACTAAAGAACTGGGAGCTCAGAAAGATGCGTATCAAGATTGAGGATCCGATCCCTCCTGAGACTAAATGGGGTCCACTCACTCCTCCATCTGAGAGGATAAGAGATGACGTTAGGTGGGTTTGGGAATACGTAGGTCCAGAAGAAGATGCCCCCGACGAAACCATAATGATTGAAGAGGCGCCGGGACCTTACGAAAGACAGTTGCTGCTGCTTAACAAAGGTAAAGATATTTCTCGTTTTGTTCTTGGTGATAATGATGGTACTGCTTAATCCTACGAATCTAATGGTATGGTAATGAGTTTGAGGTCGTGTTTTTACATTGGTCTGTATTACTGGACATGTTTAAGTTACTTGTTGTAATACGGCGTTTCTTTCTTTTTATCTTCTATTTCGTTATATCTGTAAATGCGGATAGTTGTAGATTCTGCACATTCAAAATTCTTTCAACTTAGTGCCTTGATCGTTATTTCCTTCCAGTAATGAAATTCTGCTAACTTAAGACGTATCAGGGAGGGCTTTCTACCGAAAAGACCGTCAAAGAAGACGACGAAGGAGATCGAGAAGGCGAGAATCTGACTCTGAACTATCGAGGAGATAAACGGCCGCACGAGATTATGATATAATGCCAAGAGAGCAGCAGGATTGGCGGCCAGTGGATATGAATAATTTCTGCAAATGGGGATTTATACATGGGTTTTTTTTTACGTATAATTTTAGAGAAGGCGTATACTGCTTACTAGAGGGGGGGTACCTTGCATGCTTATTTGATACCACGCATCTTGGCATAGCTTATAGACAGGGCACGACAGGGCGTCTTAGGAAAGATGAATTACGGAACATGTGTTGTATTTAATGATAATGAAGTGGATAACCAGAGATATTCTTTCATTTAGATGGATATAGCCAGGTATATCTCACAGGATATGAAGGCATATTTCAAGACCAAACTGTATAGAGCTGATGGAATGTACTCCATTGTTCTCAGGGTTTTAAGTGTCTTTGTTGGCTGGATAAAAGAAGTGATGACAAGAATGAACCATTGTATCTTATCTTTGTTCAGCCGGACAGAGGCCTTGATATCTAAAGACAGTAATGAAAGAGACGGCTATAAGAATAAAGATTCAAAGCTCTGCGTAATGATATATAAGGACGGAGAGGATTCTAGTGAAACTAGTAGTGAGAAGTATACCCCCCTTGATGAAATATCTTCACGGGTCTTAAAACACGCGAGCAGACTGTAAACACGAGCCAATAGATGCCAAACGTATCGATTAAAAGGGTTGGGTCCCTAAACTCACAACAAGTTGAGCTTTTGACACAGCTCTTATGCCTCCCCCCAGGCCAAACACCAACAGAGCAGTGGCTCCGAGACCAGGAATTCCGGCTTCAATATTTCCCTCCAGAACTCGTGGCACCAAAGTCAACCCTCTCCAAACTATCTCGAAAACTCGAATTTACCTTAAAGTCAGCCTCTGATCCTCATCTTTGCCCCACACACAAGGTCCTCAACCCTCATCTAATCCACAGAATCTTCCTTCTCGTCACTGATGAGACCACGAGACGTCTCGGCAGGCTTGCCCGCCACCCCGGAGGACTCCCACCAAACGTACAGTCCTTCCTGAAAAGAATGCAGATGATGAATAGTATCTGGATGGATGAAGGTCTATACCGCGTGACCTTTAGGGCTACACCGTACGATGCACGTTATGACAAGTTCCCGACGGATTGCGAAGCATGCATTCTTGCATCGGTAGGAGGCAATGAATCGCTGTTATCTGATTTGAGAGCTGGGATCCTGGGGAGGAAGAGGAAGGAGCAGAAGAAAAACTCAAGGCTGTTGAGGATTGTCGATGGATGGATGGATTGGACAGGCAAAGGCGATGAGTTGGAGAACAGCAATCTGGTCAAGGAGATTAGACAATGTCGAACGTTGTTAAGGGCCGAGAGGGCAAAGAAGAAGAAGAAGAAGAAGGGGAAACCGAGTGACAAAAGAAGGAGAAGAAGTGTTGATGGAGCGTCGGGCCTGACTCCACAGCCCCCACAAGGTAGAACAAAGGAGAGGAATGAGAGGTACGGGAGACGAAAAGCCAAAAGATCCCATTCTATTTGAGCTAATATGTCGTTTCCAGGGATAACTCTAATCTAGATGCCGATGTAAATGATACTATCCACGAAATTTCGAGGACCATGGAGTGTTTTGATATTAGCTCGAAGTCCAGTCTAGAGATTGATACTTATTCAGAAAGCATTTACAGCACAACAGAAACAGAAGAGATTCGCAGACCGTTTATGGGCAGTAACTTTGAGAGGCTCTCTGAGATGTATCAAAATTTAGTGAACTCGGACGCTTAGGTTGTTTTGGCCGGGAAGGGATATGGGACGCAAGAACAAGAATTATTATGCTTATTGGAGATGAATTTGAATCTATTCTTAGCTCACATGTTAGTTAGCTAACATGAGCAATAATCTATATAGATCGCAGACGGTGATTATTGTACAGCACTGTTAATACATGCCTTGATAAAGTATACAGGAGTTATCATACTGCTCATAATAGCCACCCGACAATGTAAAATTGCCAAAGGCGAGTTAAGACTGTAAGGGAGATATGAATGATATACTGATATCAATCCTCTTTCTCTTCATATAGCTTTAAAAGTGCTGGTCGGAACGATTCGAGTTTAGCCATATCCTTGACTTTAACCCGCATATAGTCAAAGGCGACAATTGCTGCTTGATCTTTATCGCCATCCTTTTCCATGACAGGGATCTTTTGATATCTCTGAGAGAAATGAGTGAGCAAGATTCTTCTTGCTTCCATTTGTTTACCAACATCCAAAGCTTCGGAAGTCGTAGAATGTTTCTTTGCTATAGCGTCACCAGATAACTCATCATCAAAGGTCGCTTCATGGATCATGAGGGTTGCCCCGAGCCCCATTCTTGCAAATGTTTTTGATGGCCGGCAATCACCTGAGTATGCCACTTTGAACCCATTTGGAAATTCAAGGACGCCTGCTAAAGCCCCGTGGCAGTGTTCCACACCACATCCATATATAGCTTTGATGCCAAATGATTCTATCATTGAGTCGCTGAGTTCCTCACGATGTATACCTCGCTGGCTGCTGATCGGTAGTGGGGATAAGCGGTCATAACCATAATGCTCTACTTCAGAATATTCCCTTAGCCAGTTTAGCATGCCCATTTCAGATGCAACCAACAGTTTGCTACTGGGCACTGCTGGGTCTGAGTTCCTAGTTTCACGATCCCAAGCCTTGATCACGGATGCAGTGCCAAGGTGATGATCAGCATGGAGATGGCTAATCCAAATTGCCTTGAGGTCGCGCAGTACTTCTGGTAATGAATCACCAAACACTCTCCTCAATTGACCAAGTGTATTCTCTCCGCAATCGAGGAGGTAGCTACCGTAGCCTGGAACTCGAACTAAAGTCGCAGAGACATTTCGATACTTTGAAGGCAATGCTGAACCAGTCCCTAGAGTAATCACTTCGGCGTCTTGACTTGGAATATCCTCTTGAGAGGCATCTAGCCTTGCCAGATATTCGGGACTCGAGGTCTCTTTTTTAGCCTCCTTAGCTAAAGAAAGAACTTCTGGAGACGTTTCGCTGACGACTTTTGCAGTATCCAAGTAAGGTATAACTAAGTTATCCTGTATTCCAAAGTGTGGCTCTAGTAGGATCAATTTCCCAGCTCTTGCTAGCTCATAATTAAGTGGTAGGTCCTCGTGCTTCGGCTGAATTTTAGCTGCGTTGTCATGGACTGGAATCGGAAAGCGTTCAGAATCAAGAAGATGTAGTCTGATCGCGGCAGAAGCGGCGGAATCTAAAGCAATATTATTTGGACAGTAATCGGGAGATGAAATGATGTGTTTTAACTTCTTGTGTTCTTCCATAAACTTTTGAAGTCGTGCGTCAATAATAAGATCAGGGCCTAAAATCCACACTATTGCGCGGACACCACTCATGACTTCTGGGGATGACCATTCTTCTCTGCTAACCAGAGCATCAATATGTGAAGCATCAGTCAATTCGACCACGGCAAATCCAGTACCTTCCGTGGTCGGTGACATGACCATATCAGGTGTGATCACTCTACCATCATCTGTTGTAACGCTTTGGCCCATAGTCAATAACCTAAAATTTGGACCCTTCTTGACTCCCAGGCTCATTGCTGCTTGAGCATCGAACTTTCCACGTTGTGGGTGATTTTTGACAATATAGGAGACGGACGCAGTGGAGGGAGTTGTTGGAGGCAATGATTCAATTAGAGCTCCAGGCCAAGGATTTCGGATTAAAACACTGATATCAGGAATAGGCTCGTCTCCTCCAGGGACTGGACCTGTGTACTTCTCTATTCTCCCCTCAGCATTTCGAATGAAGATAGCTGCAGGCATTTGTACATCTGCAAGTTTCTTTGTAACTAAAGAGTCCAAACGCCAGTCTGAATTGAACATAGAACCTAGGACAGACCTTCGCAACTGGTCATCCAGGTCCTCTTGTTCTTGCCGTAACTTTTGCGCACTTCCTGAAGGCGCAGTGATATCAGCAGAGAACTCCTCATGGCTTCTCTTTCTTGAGCTCCTACCAGGTTCTGTCGATTCAGTAACCATAGCCCACACCTTAATATTTTCGTCACTCCATGTCGGCTCCCAGCCTTTTTGACGCTCTGCCTTGTCTCTTTCTACCCTGAACTCATTTGATCGCACAGGCATTCCTTTCCTGAAGACAAATCTTCTTGCGGTGGCCAATAAATGAGTGAGGTTCTTTCCTCCATGGACATTAAGTCCTCGTTCTTCTTCCTCTGGTTCAGGCTTGCCACCATTCTTCTCCTTTTTCTTTCTCGTCTCTGCTTTTGCTTCCCTTGCACCGGCAGCAGCATCTGCTACCGTTAACATCATACCGATCAGCCCCCCTGCATTTTTCCAAGTAATTGGCCCTGTAAGGAATATATCCTCAAGCTTCCCCAACGGTGTCTTCCTCTGCACACATGCGCGTTGTGTGCCTTCGCCAACATTGCCGAACAGATATCTCTTTTTGTCAAAATGGAGTATCAATGCGGTACTGGGCGTATCAGCAGTCGGTGTTGTTAAGATCTGGACCCAGTTTTTCATTCTTAAATGGCTGCGGTTAACCGCTCGTCCTTTCCTTTGTTGCCTTACACTACTAATATTATCGGGTCTGCTCTCTTCAAAAATGATCAGATATCTGAAATTCTCGTTAGATTGTCGCAGACGTGGTCCGGGCAACACACGATGTAGAGGGACTCTGTTGCTTGGCGGAAGGCTTCGAGAAAGAGAAGGTTTTGAACGAGGAGAAAGAGCGTGCAACCCAGGGAGTTTTGGTAAGTTCGTGAGGTTTGGTGGTTTGCGGGCTTTAAGCCGCGAAATGAATGTCTTCTTTACTACCGGTACTATCTCATGCATGGAAATTGCTTTCCATAATTTGGAGGTGGATGATTTTGAGATCTAGAAAGCAAAAAAGTTATAAAAATATGCTGACTCATCACTCAGCCTTGTCTATGTCTGAGGTGTGATTGGCGAGGCTGTATCTTCGGTATCAAGAGTCACTCGGCGAAAGAAATTGATGCTAGATTTAGGAGATGAATCATAAGGTATCTCTATTTGCTTGGCAGGAATCAGTCCTATTAAGCAATTGATATCACACATTTCACAAGAAACAAAACTCATTATCACCACCCATAATCCCGTACTTGTGATGCCGATGTAAAATTACCGTGCTCCATGCCCCATACGCCATCATATTTTCCATTGTCATGCCTCAAAATCAACGGTACCTACTATATCTTGAAGATGATCCTGCAGCTCCATTCTCCTCTGCCTGCATTTGCCTCTGTAGCCGAATTTTAGCGGCTTCAGTTCCATCATCTGGCTGTGCAACTTCTTTAAACCATGGGTGCTGCAGAGCTTGTTTTGCGGTAATACGATCAGCAGGATCGTAGACAAAGATCTTCTTGAGAAGATCTAAAAAGAGTCTGCAAAACTTGGTGTTGTCGGGAATAATCTCCTACATACAATTAGAATCTCACCAATGATAGCATTGGAATTTTATACGCACATCCAATCGTTTCATAGCTTTCACAAATCTCCTCGACGCCCTTGTGGTATCGGGCGTGGGGTAGTCCAGCTTCAGCCGTTTGAAGAACCTGAAATACATTAGTGACCGGTTTCAGTGAAAAGACGCTAGAGTACTAACTTAGCGGCCGAATTACCACCATTCCTTGACGCCATTTTATTTACTTGTTGGATAAGGTGAGTATCCAATCTTCCGCCGCAAACATTTTCCATCATGGCAAGGTGCTCTAAGTTATCATGAGTCTGAAACAATGCATCCCCAGTGAAGAATTCGACCAAGATACAGCCAATGCTCCAGATGTCACATGGAAACGACCATCCAAGCCCAAGTATAATCTCAGGCGCCCGGTAATGACGTGTCGATACAACCGAAGAATGATATTCGTCCTGGAAAGTAGCTGATCCAAAATCAATAAGCCGAATTTCTGTATCTAACAGTACCCTTCGTTGAGCAGCTTGTCGATTGACAGTAGTAGATGACGAAGGAATTCTGCGACCGTATGTAAACGCCTGGTAGCTACTGTCGCAGAGAAGTATGTTTTCCGGCTTTAAGTCCGTATGGATTAGGTTGAGATCATGCAAGACTGAACCACAAGTCAGCAGAGTATAGGCCGGATATTTGCAAAGTCAACTCACAAGCAACACTAGTGAAGAGCTGTCGAGCAAAGCTCTGAATCTGACTATTCGGGAAGGGCACAAATGAGTTGCTCTTTAAGAAGTCAAAGACACTTTGACCAAGAAGATCCATGACTATGCATATATGTCCTCTGTAGTCGAAACAATCCCGGAGATGTATACACCTGTTTCGATTTTCCTGATCATTAGCTTTCAATGTCGAAAGCACTCGGAGTTCTATCCGCGACGCATCACGGTATTTCTGGACAGAGCGGATAATTTTGATAGCCACCATCTTCCCCCTCTTCTTATCTTTCGCTTGAACAACTTTGCCGAAAGTTCCTTGTCCAAGCAGCTTGACGACCATGTCTACAGATCTGTTAGTTATCGGATATTTTTGAAGCGGCACAACATTTCTTACATCTATCTGTGAGGTCAGTGTCTGGTACAACAAGATAATGTCCATCCTCGTCATCAATCTTGCTGTTCTTTGTATACGAATTCTATATTTTGTCAGCATATGCCGATAACCGAGATGGCCCAATAACTCACATCTTGCACAACTTTTACTTGGACCTCGGCCGCTTTAATAGGCGGTTTAGGTGGAGGCTTATAGTTAGAATAGGCATCGCCATTAACTTCAAGCTCTTTTCGTTTTGCCTCATTGGCAAGCTGTAGCCGCGTAGCTGTTCTTTTTCTCTTCTGACCCGGCAGCGTGTCCTCTAAAACTTCGTATCCGTTTTGTCCATTTGAAGACAGAGAACCTAGCGAGGTTGCTGCGGTGGTATGTATGGCAGATGTAGTTCGATCTGTGGACACTGTGGATCCAGAAGAGTAATCCTTATAATGTGGACTCTGATCTTCCGAGTTTGATGGATCAATTTGGTAGACCGGATCATACATATCATCTCTTTTTCTCTTCTTTGTCGTATGCCGGTTGTTATTTGTCATAGCTGTATGACTTGATTGACCATTCGACATGGCCGAAATTGACGGTTCCGGAGTTGGAGTGTCATCGATGACAATGACCTCTTTTGGAAGCCCATTTTTGTAAAATTTATGCCAGTCGGGTTCTCTAGGTTCTCTTGACCTCAGCCTTTTTCTCGCAGGCTGCTTTGAATCCGATGCAGCCGGCATAGTCCCCATAGCTAATTCGGACTTCATATGACTCGGTGTGATCTGATTCTGGTATGGAGAATCAATGGTATTGCCGGGTAACGATCCACCACTGGAGGGGATCGAAAGGCTGTAGGATCCTCCCAACCGGCTGACGCCGTTCAAGACGCTATTGTTCGCTCGATAACTGGGATTTGATTGATAGTTCTGATGATGAGGGTATCCGTAATTGGGATGATGTGGTGGTAGAGTAGACGGTGTCGACATCGCACAATTATCGTATGGTAGGCCCAGACAAGAGTCTGAAATCTTGAGTTGAGGGAGTGAATGGATACAGTTCGGCTTTGGACATTGAATATCCACGACTCTCGATCAGCCCGAGTGCTAGCAGCGAGATAAAACACGATACTGTAGAAGTTGAACGTCGGTCGTTCTCTCCGAGACGGGCGCGAGGGCGAATGCGTAGACGTCTAAGCACAAGGCTAGACCCAAAACATTTCGTGACAAAAGGTTGTTAGACGAGTAGATGAATACGTCTTAATCGAACCCAGGAAAAAGGATGTCATCGATAGGAAATCGTAGAGTTATCCTATGACAATCATTCGAGGCGGGTCATTCCCTGAGGTTGATTTCCTCAAGGTCCTGACGGTCTTCTCTGGGCTCGCCGCAAGCGAGTTTGTGTTTGGCGAGCGCGAACTCCGCTCTTACGGTGCAGTGCAGCACACCACGAGGGCTATGTGGCTAAGGAAGATAATGCGTGTCAAACCAACGTTCTAGCGCCTTGCCTGTCTTTCTTGATCGTATGGTGCTCACTCAAGAACAGAGCAGACTCGAGGGGCAGCCTTGCAACCACTTTATCAGAGCAAGGCGTTTGTGATGTGGCGGGCTTTTAGCAAATGGTGGGCACCAGTTGCAGTAAATCTCTCTGGGCAACGGCAAGATCCCTTTCCCCTCTTCATAAATTTTATTCACTCACTCAGGAGTGGTGTCACTTCTGGCCAGAAGCAGAATCCACAAAGTACAACAAATAAATGAGCAGTGATAAAGCCTTATTCCTTGCCCTGCAACGTATACCTCCAAATAGCAGCCCTAGATCTGATCCTCCGACCCGCAATGATGCCCTCCTATCCTTCCAGTAGTGCTGCAGTTTACCTAAACAACTCGCCGAGCCCTGACTACAGAGTAGGTCTACCGTAAGGTGCTTGCAAGTACAGCCGAAAGGCTCAGCCGGTGCGACCAAATCCCATTCTTACAGCACAACTCCTCAAACTTAACATCAAAGTTCAACATATATTAGCACGAAGAGCAGGTATTTAGGGGATTTACAATCGTCATATAGATCTTCCCTATGATCACAAAATTGCGCTATGTTACCTGCGGCAAATCTTTGCCACAATATCCCACTGGCTTACTTAATAATACGAATAGCAGACTGGACAACCCAACTTTATTGGGCCCGGGTGGCGATATATAAGACTACTAAGTATTGGTGTACTTTACGTATTATGCCATCCCATACTAGCTGCATGGCCGTAGGAGGCAGCTCAAGTCATTAGAGTATATAACGTCTCTCATCTACCTGTAGAACGAATAGGATAAGTACCTTAATTATCTCAGTGATGGTAGCTGTGATTCCGATATCACTTGTGGCGGGCAATGTAAGATTTGATAGTGCAGATGCGACCAAAACCAGGTACAAGATCAGTTTTCGTTGCTCTTCTCATTGCTAGATGTAAATGCACGAAATAATCCCCTGGGTGGCTCTGTAGCAATGAATTTTCCTCCGAGAATGAATTTGAGCACTTCAACATAGACTGCCTTCTTTGGAAGCATAGTTTACCTCTATTATCTTGTTATCTATATACAGTAGTTTATCGGGATTGGACTTGAAAAGTTATATTCCACGATTAAAAACAACCTTTCCATTCTCACCCCCGCGGCCCCAGAACTCCGGCTCTAGAGACGATGCGTCAATACTTTGACGCTGTGGGAAGGCACCAAGGGCCAAGGGCAAGGCGAAGAGACTGGTTCCCAGGATCAAACCAAGATTAACCGGCATAGTCAATCTTGGGTTTCTCTGTAGCCACTCTGTTTTCTGAAGTCTGACCAAAATCAACGGTGGTATAACCATGATGGGAGAGCTATTCAGGACTCTGCTCAAAGCTGTCTCAGAAACAGCCAAAGTAGCAGCCTTTTTGCTTTTGCCAAGTGACGGAACAGAAGACTCCGACTTGCCTTCTGCAGCTAATTTCTCTTTATCAGCAGCAGAGAGAACCGGGTATACATCAATACCCTTTCTTATCTCTTCTCCGCGCATTAAGAACACATTTAAGGCGCCGGCACTTGCAACCGCAGCAAATGGCACAAGGCGAGAGAGGATGAGCTTCGTAGCTGGCGTTACTCGCTTTAAACGCGGAACAAGGGCATTCAAACCGAGTGCAACTGAACAAGAAGCGCCTACGGCAAGAAAATATGACTGTGCGATTTTTGACGTTGACAGAGGAGTCGACTTATTCGCATTCGCATTATTAATGGCCACATTCAAAGACTGATTAGCAATTTGCCAGAGGGCAGTACCAGTAGCCTGTCAGGTAACCGTGTCAGTTGGGCCAATATATCAGACCCAGTGGTATATAACTCACACCAAGACCAGGGGTTAGCATGCCAGCTGTAACCACGAGGTTCGACAGAACGAAACAGGACATTCGAAAAGGCAGAATCACAGGCTCGCCCGTATCTAAAATACCCATTAATCCAGTACAATTGCAAAGCGTATCTGTCACATACCTGGATGTAAAGTTGAATCTACGATTTTTTTGGCTTTCCATAATTCTGGACTTATATTCTGAACCTTCCCTTGCTTGTATGCCGAAATCAACTCTTTTGCATGCTCTAGACCTTGTTTATTTACTAATAGAGTCCTGTTCCAGCCAAGTTAGCGTCATCCTCTACCAGTCTTCCTTCTCCAAACAACAAATGCATCGACTTGAGGGCCATGCACCTTTACTAGAGAAATCAAAAAGTTCAAACTTCCCCTCACCTAGGATCTGAAATATCGGCCGCGTGTCTGACGCGACCCCAATATGTACTGAGATCATATTGTGAGGGCGGTAATTCACGCGTTCCTGGTAATGAGGACGACATAGTTGGGTAGATATTGGCTTATTTCCGACTTGATCCAAGGCCCACCGTGAAGATAAATAACCAATTATTAAGTGTAAATTCTTTTTGATATCATAATATATTGAACATGTCGCTGGTAGGGCGTGATGTGAGGTTAGTCTGGAAGGCCCCATCTTGGACAAATTCTTTGAAAGGTTCCGAATTCGGCCTGAAGCACTGCGGCGGAGTTCCTGATTACTGTAGAGCTCAGATCTCATAGAGTACGATAAGCGATCCATCCTTCAACAACTAGCATCAATAGGCCTAGTAGCGTAATGGTTAACGCGCCAGATTTCGGTTATTATTGACTACCTCTGGAGATTGGGAGTTCGAGTCTTCCCTGGGTCGTTAATATTTTTTTTGCCAGTTATTGTTATGAACAGTGTTCGTTTTTCGAGAGAACTTCCAAGTAATTGAATAGACAGTTGATAGCATACATTACATAACTATCTTCTTTTTGGGTAGGCTTGTTTACTGTTACCAAATTATCAAGATGTCGACGCTAACTCGTCTGCAGTGCGGTGTTAAACCCCACGTCTCCCCATACGTCACCAAATCGGCAAACTCGCAGCAACAACAATATGTCGGGGTTTAAGGATACTTTCAAGAACGGATGGCACCCCAAGGGCAAGGATGGCAAGTCGAAAGAGAGTTGGAGAGGTGATTTTAAGGGCATCAATCAAGTAGCGGGATGGGTGGGAAAGGGCAAAGATCCAAAGGCTGAAGATCCTCATGAACATATCTCAAGACCGCTCTCAACGCTGAAAGACCCAGCATTGTTTGGACCGCCGCCAAAGAATGTGAATTACCATGGAGGAGCTGCACTTCCGAATAAAATAACTCCGGACACTCGCGGCATTGGAGCCCCAATATCACAAGATCAGATACAAGCAAAAAGGGAAGCAGAGGAAGAGGCGCGGAGGCTGGCGGAAGAGGAGGAAGAAAGAAGGCGCGCGAGTCCTCCAGTTCCATATCGAGCGAATACTACTGGACTTTCAACCACAAATCTTCCACCGCCCCCTGTACGGAGAGATGGCGCAGACGGTCGAACTCCTGTAGACAAGCCAAAACCTCCGGGACTACCGCCTCGATTACCTCCGCGACAAAATTCTAGTTCCGTATCCTCCGTCAGATCGAATACGGAGGATACAGAGCCGCCATCTCATAGAGGAATCCTTAATCAGGGTTCCATAAATAGGCTAGGAGCAGCGGGTATCTCAGTCCCAGGTTTTGAGATAGGGGGATCGAATGCACCTCCTCCTCCTCCAACTCTATCATCACGAAACTCTGCAACCAGCCCTAAGCCGACAGCAAATACAGCAAATACAGCACAACTTAACGAACTGCAATCTCGCTTCTCACGTTTATCTGCGTCCACAACACCAAATCCTGTCTCATCAAGTGAGGGGACATCTTTCGCACAAAAGCAATCAGCTCTTAAAACAGCCTCGTCATTTCGAAAGGACCCTTCTTCTGTATCCTTTAGCGACATGAAAGATGCAGCTTCTACTGCGAATAATTTTAGAGAACGTCATGGAGAACAGGTTGCTTCAGGTTTAAAAACAGCAAACAACATGAATACAAAATATGGAATTGCTGATAAAGTCAGCTCATACGGTGGTGTAGGGTCT
Organism: Xylogone sp. PMI_703; assembly: GCA_021399445.1. Lineage (NCBI taxonomy): Eukaryota > Fungi > Ascomycota > Leotiomycetes > Xylogone > Xylogone sp. PMI_703. Next base: position 2,866,544 of record JAJTUQ010000002.1, on the reverse strand, counting down.
CAGGAGCCTGCTGCTGCTGAACCTGCGAGTCCAGGGGCAGCATTGGCTTCTAAGAAGAAGCCTCCCCCACCACCACCAAAGAAACGAGCAGAACTGGCAGGATCTGGTGTCAGTTCTCCACCACCTGTGCCCCTCGGTACCAGACCGAATTTCCAATAACTTGTAGGAAAAGGCAACATGGTAGTCTTATTAATGCTCCCTGCTCTAAGATATGCCGCTACTACCGATCAATCATCCAGTCATGCTATCCTTATAAGGCAGGAGGACTCCTGAGATTCTTCGAGTCTTATTTATTCCTTGTTGAATATCGTGATGCTCTGCTTTCTGTTGATCCAGCGTGTATATTATTGACAGTGGGCAGCTCGACAGCTCCCAGTATTCATCCTAGGTGGTTCCCCGGGTACACTCTTCTTGCTAGCTATGTTTAGACGATCACTCTTTACTGACAATAATAATGTAAGATATTTTAGCTTTGTTCTATCTGGATGCAAGTTCCTTGAGGACTATTATGTCAATTAAAAGCTGCACTCTGACCTCAACCTCTCATTGGTTACCTTCTAAGTACAGGTCCTTCTTTTGGAGGTAAATGATAGAAGAATTAACCTTTTCTTGGCTGTTTTGGGTATAAGGCATATGGTCATAGAATCTATTCTCTAGATCATGGATGTATCGTTGGGGTAATCCTAGAGAGAGTCAACAAGTGTTGAAGTCAGCATTGAGGATTGAACATATCTTGGAGATGAATATCAAATACTTCGGCACTATGTTTGGCACAAGCCTTTTCTGTAACTAGTATTGAGTATCACATCCTGAAAAAGGCATCAGATTAGTCCTAGGTATATGCTTAATATTTAAAGCTATTGATACCTTTGTAATTTTCTTTGGCATGGAGTTTTTGACAGACATTGACACCTGAATTTTTACCGCGAAGTTTTTTCTGATAATATAATTCTCAATGTCTATTTCAAGACAATTCCAGAACTAACTTTCATCATACTATAGTAGCGCTTCATAGCAAAATTTGCTCTAATATCTTTCCGCTTCTGCGAATCGATATTCAGTATATTTCAACTAATCGCAATCTCACAAATTCACCGTATGTAGACCTGATCTTCTATCAATCTTTATCAATAACAGAGGGACTATGGCACCTAAGCCAGACCCACCAAAAAAGAGTTCAGTGAAGATAATCGAGTAAGTCTCCATATTTTCTTACCTGCTCTGGATAGCTTCTAATAAAACTGAAGTCTGATATCCGGTCCTCAAGTTGAGCTCTACATTGGGCCAAACAAACACCACTATGCTCTTCCAAAACGCCTGCTCTGTCACTACTCGACATATTTCAACTCTTGCTTCAACGGCGGGTTCGCAGAATCCCAAACCCAATCAATAGAGCTTCCAGATGACAGAGTCGAACACTTCGAACTGTTGTTGGAGTACTGGCTCAAAGGCTCCATGGATGACTGGTTCAAAGCCCATCCTTCTAAGAAAAAGCCTGTAATCCAATGCATGGATTTTCTCGCATTCGCAGATAAATACGGGTTTGAAGTTGTTGAAGCTATGGAGGCGCCTCTCACCAGTGCACTTGGCAAAAGTGATGCGGCTCGGTCAAATAAAAAGGTTAATCATGCGGAAGAAGTTAGAGCCAGTGATATTGAGCTCGTATACAGGATGACTTCGGTGGGGAGTCCGCTGAGGCGACTTATGGCTGAAGCGGCTCTGTCTGCGAAGGGTTTCCGTAATTCAAGATTCTTCCAGAAACAGGAGATCGATGTTCCCGGATTTGCGGCGGATTTATTGGATGTGTTCAGAGAGCAGGTTAACACAGTGAAATGGACGGATCCAATCACTTTGGAAAAGAAAACACGCTAGAAGTGAATGACGATGGCAATTTCATTATGGGCTTGAAATCATCTTTATGGGAAAGGTGGGACCATTTAGTCACAACTGAACAGATCCAAAAGCTGCTTCTCACCGAACAGTTAAAAGTAATAACGCTCATTTCAGGGGATATTTTCATAACTATTTTATTTACTTAGGCTTTTTATAGCTCTCCGCGGAAACATTGAAGATATGGCCACATTGGATTACGCAACAGGTATAATGCTCTGATCTTGTACTCGTAGGAGGTAGCCCAAAAATTAAGTGTGGAGTATAGATGTTTAACATGCATTCGTGGAAGAATCTGTGAAACTTTTTGTGCTTGAATTTGGTTGACATCATCAGATTCAAAATGACAAGAGGCTGGCAGTAACGTGTTTTACTGGCTTATAGCTATGCAGTAATAAAAGAAAGATTCGTTCCGCATCAGATCGATATTTGAACTCCTTTAGACCTTCATCTCATCAAGACCGTACTTCCACACGGTAATGTAGGGGGTGACACCGTCCTCGCGGTAGTTCATCAATACAACCCTAGTAGTGGTTAAAAAGTTGCACTTTCCGAATTTAAAGTGGTTGGATAGCTTACATTCCGTCAGGGTCCATAGATTCGCCAATGTAGAAGTCATAATCTTTAAAATTGGCGACAATCTTCTTGGCATATGCTTGAGCACCCTTCTCGAATGCGGTGATTTTCGCCTCATCGGCTCCCTTCTCCTTCAAAGCCTCCTTGACCTTCTTCATGTAGGCTATCTCTATGTTAGTTATGACTTGAAAACTCTGGATAAGTTGTAACATACTCTTGAGATGGCTGAGATAAGACTTCTTATCAAAAGAGGTGGATTGGAGACGGAAAGAGTGAACGACGTTGTTGACCTGAGTAGCTCCATCTTCTAAGGTTTCATCGGCTTCCTCAGCAGATGCGTTGGCGCCAGTATCTGAATCATTACATTAGTCCAGCTCTTACGCTGACTTCTTCAATTTGTGGCTCATGTATCTTACCAACATCGACAGCGCCGAGGGTGATCATAGCGCAGTCAGCCTCATAGACTGCATCATCAATCTCCTTGAGATCGTAGGAGTCAGAGATGATCTCATCGCCGGTAATGATATCCTATTATACAGATCCAGTATTAGCCACGTTTCAGGTTCGAAGGGGATTCGCAACTGATTTTGCATCGCTACACTTTTTTTGTCCCGCTTGGGTGCGGGGTTCTCAAAAACCAAAAAAGAAGCGCTTACCTTGTAAATAATCATGGTGACGGCGGGTGTCTAAAGACAAACTATGATATTCTAATTAATGAGCGCGGGACTGAAAGGAAATATATACTTCAGGACCTCCAAATTTAAATATGATAGTGGGTATGGGAGAAAAAGCAGCGAATTGTCTGGATGGTGGGGCAGAACTGGAATCAGGAGCTAGCGCAACACTAGCTTGGAGGGAAAATGCTGACTGTAGCCTGATCTTATGCCTTAATTATAGGGCTTCAAAAGCATTCGCCACATGCTAAAAGCCAAAGATTTTAGGCATTAACGCCAGTGACGACCCTCGTAGTTTTTTCGAACTTTTCGGCCCCTTCGGGTCATCAAAACGTCCTACTAGCACATGTTGCATAAGACAATGCGGCGTTCTGTAACAGGTATCTATGGAAATTTTGAAGACGAATAGCTCATGACTCCGTCAAATTGAGCTCATATATAGTATGACTGCCACAACTATTTCTAAAGAAGCAAATAATAATCGTACCTGTTGAACATTCGATTGACGTGAGGCTGGAACGATTCAGGAGACAGGTACCCCGATGCACAATTAAACGAGATTTGATAGCGACGGATGTCAGCATTTGATTGTGGCGCTACCGCGTCACTTACCATAGAAAACATCGCTGCATCCCTCTCCTTAAACCTTTTGAGTTACCACTTCTTTTTCTCTCTTTCTGTACACCACAATAAGTGCCGAAAAACAACTCGGCATGGCGAACGTTACTTCCTACTTTAATACGTCCTCAATGGACGATTTACCTCCTCTACCGGCCTACACTCTTACCCCGGCACCGCCGGTCCTCTCGTTCATCCCCGACTTCTACCTTTCGCTCATTCTACCAGTTGCTGCCTATTGGATCGTCTCTCTTGCATTCCATTTTATTGATGTTATGGATATATGGCCTCAGTACAGGTTACACACACCGGCGGAAATCCTAAAACGAAATCATGTCTCTCGTTATGAAGTGGCACGCGACGTAATCATCCAGCAGATCATCCAGATGGCAGTCGGAGCTCTATTAGGACTTACAGAACCAGAAGATATGGTTGGCAAGGCTGATTATGATATTGCGGTTTGGGCGCAGAGGTTGCGAATCGCGCAAAGAGCATTACCTCAACTGATGAGCGTCCTTGGCCTGAATGCTGCCGCCATTTCCAAGAACGTTTCTGGCTCTCACCCAATCCTTGCGGGACTTTTGGCTGGTGGTAGATATCCTACACTATCAACCACGCTGGATGTTAGCGGAGCACCGATTCCAGCGTTTGCCAGTTGGGAGATGTTCGTCGCAAAGGCCATATATTGGGTCATAGTGCCCGCAATTCAGTTTATGACTGCTATTCTGGTTGTAGATACCTGGCAATACTTCCTCCACCGGGCAATGCATATGAATAGGTGGCTTTATGGTAAAATAAATCCCTCTCTTTCTTGCGACCAATGCTGACATGGATTTAGTAACGTTCCACTCTAGACATCACCGCTTATACGTCCCATACGCTTACGGAGCTCTTTATAACCACCCATTTGAAGGCTTTCTTTTGGATACACTCGGGGCTGGTATCGCTTATAAAGTTGCGTTCATGACTCCAAGACAGGGTATGTGGTTCTTCACGTCTTCGACCATCAAGACAGTGGATGACCACTGCGGTTACAAATTGCCTTGGGATCCACTCCAGCATATTACAAGCAACAATGCTGCTTACCATGATATACACCACCAGAGTTGGGGAATCAAAACAAATTTCTCGCAGCCATTCTTCACGTTCTGGGATCGGTTGCTGAACACTGCCTGGGTTGGAGAGACAAAGGAGAAGTACGCGAGGGCTCAGAGAGCGGCCGAGGCCCAAGTTGAGGCGGAGAAAGTTGTAATGTGAGACGATGCTAGATTCTTTTTGTTTAATATGCCGACATGGATCTCCTTCTTTGTGTATTGTAATGGGATGGATACTGCTGGACTTGGATTGGCGTCAAGGCTCTCATCAAACTTGTATATTAGTCACGTGTAATGTGTGTTAAGAAGAGATTGAGGACGAATAATAACAGTAATAGGTAATATCAATCTTAATTACTCACTTGTCCCAGTAGTCATTTCCACCAGCATTATCCCTCTCCACGATTTGCATTGAGCTTAAGCATTATATGTTCAGCAATGCAAAGATAACAGGGGATTTTCAAAGGAAGGACGTATCTTTCTCAAATACTCTATGTCTCCCATGCGAGCCTCCTAGTGATCAGCGAAATGACAGATCTAGAACGGGACGAAGAAGCCCTGCATGATTCTAATGTCTCGAAGACGGTCGCCACTTGCCCTGGAAATTGGCCCCAATAATCACAACTGAAACAGGTATCTTAATAAAATTGGCAGATATACCTGTTTATCTGGGCCAGACAGAGAAGCTACCTTGCATTTGCCGCATTCATGTTGAATCAAGGGAAAAGCAAGTCTTCAAGCAGTTGCATGACAAGCATAAAAAGGAATGTCGATTAAACAGCAGTCGGAAAATTGGTTGGGTATGCAATGGTGGAAACGCGGCTTAAGGAAGGAGTCTGGAAGGTCTCACTTGACATCGTTTATGCCGTGTCTTCTGGAACGGTACGCCGGCCAGTGTTCCTTGCTGGCGATGATTTGGAGACCGAACCGTACAGGATCGTCCCGAGGTGAGATTTCCACACCCCGTGCCGTATTACTGTACTGTATTGTAGCCGTTTTTCTATTCCGTGCCTGTTACGCTTGATAATCACTGATAATTATCAATGGCAACGGGGAGAAGAACGAAGTAATTACAGATAATTGATGAGAACATGGCGATTCTGTATGCCAAATTGATAGTGATCTGCTTCCTCATGACCAAAGACCAATTTCAATATTGTATTATCCCTAGCAAAAGAAAATAACAATGGCTTTCGGGAGTTGAGTACCGGTGGGCAAAAGCAATGGTATAACGTAGAAACTGGATGTTGTACCACGACAGCTCTTATCGGAGGTGTTTCTGGAATGCTGTTTCGGTGATACTCTGGGTGAGAAAGACATGCGCGTCCTGTGGTACAGTGCCTTGATACATGGCGATATACAGTACCGCAGTATTGTACGGTCTCCGTACCACTAAGTACCTTCCATGTCAGGGCCCGGGCCGACCAATTGGAGGGTCGCAGCCGGGAGCACCGAACGAACTTCGATACTGAGGATCCCTGGGATCTTACCAAGCCCTGTAGCGATGGCTGCGCGAACTCACGTGGCTGATCATCGCACCCAACCTCCGCAACCTATCGTGAAACGCTTTGCTTTGAGCCATTCACGGCACACAGTCAGACAATGTTCCCGCGTACAGTCAGCGACGCGCCGCAAGTTGGAAAGGATACTTCCTTCCATGATTGTTCGACAGAACAGGGCCAAGGGGAGAATATTGCAAACTCAGGTACGGATGTACGGAGGAGGTGCGCGTTTTTCCCGCAACTCCTTTTACGCTCTACGTGTATCGTGGCTCAAGTGGTAGATAATGGCACCATCGACATAGGGGGAAATAATGTTACGGCACGCCATTGGCGACAGGGCTGAACTTTTGTTCCTGGCCTACCATTGCCCTGCAGCAGCAAATTTCGATGATGATTGGTTATCAACGCACCCTAGGCGCTGCGCAAGGTGCGTGCGGCTGGTACGCTGCAGGTACCTTAAATTTTGGTAGGGGGACCTGGGCATCAGGTGCCGACTCGGCAATTTGATATTGCATGTTTGAGAAACTTCACACAAAGAGCAACGAGTCCTTGCAACGCATCACTGTCCACGTTCTGGATCGGGATATTGATGCACTCTTGCTCATCGCCCTGGGTACATCGATGCGCAAGCTAAACAGGGCCATGACGGCAGCGCCTCGAGATGCGGGCTGAAGGCTAAGCGGGAAATGGGGCCATGTTTCTCCCCAATATCGCTAGACGGCTGGCAATAGTGCGCTGAGAGGAGGCAGTTGGCTACAGCTCTCCCAGGGTTTCTCAGCTTGACCTGCATGCTTAAGCTCTCCCGCCCTGCGGAAAGGGATTTTCCGGGGCCGACCATCCTCTACAGGCTGGAGATGTTCGCGACCACTGCCAGAACGAAACACAAACCACCACTTTGGCTATCGTCATGAGCTAGACGCTGGCAACCAAGAATCCAAGAAATCCACCGCACATGTGCTTCTTCCTGCTCTGCGCCTGGTATATCTTCTCTGCCATGCCTCTCCCCTCTTCAATCCATCACCTCCTGTACTATACTCCATCCATATTGTATTATAATATCTCACCGGAATCCACATTGAGGTCCATCTCCATCTCATTGTTGAAGCCCTCCGACCCACAGACACAGACGCCCACAGACCAAACTCCACAACCGCACGATTGCGTTCGTGCCGTCAATCCCGTCACTATTCGACCAAGACCCTTCGCACATTTTCTAATATTACCCTCTTTTAATCTTCTTAATTCTCTTTCATACTTTCAAAGCCTTTACATTGCGGGGATTGCTCCTGGAATTCGCATCAATTCGGCTCTAGACCATCGTTGCTGTGACATAGACCCTCGAGGCTGCAGCATCCTGCGATCTCTTCGCCCATACAATTGCTGGCCCTCCGACCTCCCCGGGCCGCATAAATCACGTCGCGCTGCCGCACCTCCTCAGATCTGACACTCCTGTGTGGGTAAGCGCCGTTATCTGCGAAACTCGGGTGTTGTTCTGCCTGTCTGCTGTCCCGCGTTGCTCGACGACCATCCCGGGCGCTTCTGGATCGACATCGCCACATCATTGCATCATTGGCTGCCACAACTGGCTCTGGAGGCATTGAAGGGCTGAATCTCACTTCCCGCTCACGGCGCCCTATTCGGACATCGCTCAGGAGTCAGCAACGGCTTTTGTTTTTGTGGGACAACACACGTACTCTCCAGCCCTGTAGTCGTCAGATAATCTCACCCAGTATCTTCTAATCCGGGGATGCAACCTGTCACAAGACATTGACGAACACCTAATCCACTGTATATATTTATATCTTACTGTGGGCCGTGGACAACTCTTATTTACCCCAGGCTGGACCTGAGAGATAAGCTCTCGCTATGGACAACACTACTTTATATACATTCTTGTTGTGAGTCCTCCAGTTCTTCAATCCTCATCAGCTGCAATTCAATTCCTTCTGCACGACCGATCCACAATACCTTTGTTCCTACCTACAACCGGTTGTAAGTATTATTAGTTGATACGAAACCCTTTGCTGCTTCATCTGAGCTGTTGTGTTCCTCAAGCGGCCCGATCCCGAAGACCTTCGATCACCGATTGAGGATGTCTCGGCAATCACAACAGACTATTGTTGTTGCTGTTATACCAATCAGGAATTGGCTTGTCTCAATGTTACTAGCTTCAGGTACACCTCGGCGGTAATTGATACAAGCACCGTCGAGGAAACTTGCCGCAGATAAATAGTGTACCTTCAATAGCGTTCCTTCGCATAAGTATCTATGCGGAGTAGTTCGGAACCCAATACTCTATTTGTTACCTGCTCTTGATATTAGGACCTTGCATCTCTCTAACATCTAAATTTGGTGTTGCATTCCACAAGGCTAACAATATACCTAGTCAAACCGAGCCAACGGTACAATTTGTGCATTTAGTTGGATCTTGGGATAATTTCACCAAGCGTTACCCGATGGAGCGAGATATCAGACGATCCCCTGGCCAGTGGAGGGGTTGCTATGCATTCGAAGACATAATATGTGACGGAGACAATAGCACAAGGCCTCGAAAAGGTGGCTTGAAGATGGGGTCGACCTACTATTATTATGTATGTGTTTGTGTATCAAGAGATGAAACACTCTGATTAACGAAATATATAGTACGAGGTAGATGGTGAAGTTGAGGTTCATGACAGCATGCTACCACACACTTCGTCTTGTCCATATCTACCAGGTCAACCAGTAAACCTCCTTGCAGTGCCGGTTGAGAGACGACAGTTGCGTCGTCGGAGCGTTTCCATGAGTGCCATGAGAAATGGCAACATCATGACAATGAACCCGGCAGATAAATTTGTTACCCCACGACCACCTCCACAACCTCCTGTCATAGCACGACTGGGCACATCTCCTTCAGAAGCTTTTGCAAGACCTCCCAGTCGTCCGGGTTCTCCAAAATCCGAGAGATCACCGTGGTCTCCAAGAATGTTCTTCGGAATACGGGCCCCTGGCTCCAAGAAGCGCGGCAGGTCGTCCTCCTCTATTAAGAAGGCAAATTCTTCGACCGATCTGAACCTAGGTCGATCAGGAAGCGTGATATCGTCGGATTCAGCACCTCATGCACGTACACCATCGCCAAACTTTTCTCGACCACAGTCCCGGGAACCATCCCCATTATCTCGATCGATCCACCTCGAGCTTGATAAGCAACCTCACATAGCAAGCTTCATAGCCGCCGACGGTATTGCTGAAGACCTTGAGGATGATGACAATTTTGCGAGTCAAACCAATCGTGTGTCTTTCAACGAGAAGTGTCTTTCTACACCCCTCTCACCTCCGCCATCTCATCATCACATCAGACCTACGACGGCAAAACATGTCTCATCTTCATCAATATCATCATCATCCTCAACTAGCACATCCAAGCCTCTCCCTCAGGTACCAGAGGAATCACCCAGGGAGGTGGGCCCTTTACTATCAGAGCTCCGGGAGAGCACACCCTTCGCTAGTCCTGAGCTTCTGAGTTCTCGTTTCTCTATTTCAACTATCTCCACATCCATTTCATCAAGAGACAGCTACCTGGGATTAGAATCAGATGATGAAGAGTTGGCTGTCGACCATGATACCGCTACCGACGACGACGATGATGATGAATTCGTGTTTCGGCCACTTTCGAAGGATACAACTGGGAGGCTTTTCACAGGATATAGCCTGCCCGAAGCAGACCACTCTTCCAACCAGACACTTTGCAAGCTACCTGCTGTCCAAGAGAGCAGCCGGACGACCTTGGGTAGATTAATGGGGCGTCCAACAGAGGAAGATGGAGAAGGCAGCTCGAGTCCACTACACGAGCTCTTGAGCGAGATGGGCTATCTCGGAGATGTGATCGAAGGGAAATAGAAAGAAATAGATGTTTACACGGGGAAAACCGTGCAATGTAATAATATTATGGGTACCGGGTCCGCGAAAATCTTTTTTTGGGTCATTCACTAGACAGCGTTTCTTTATCCTTGCATGGAGTTTTGGGGTTTATAAACCGGGGTGTTGGAACACGGGGAAAGGAAACAGGGGAACTTGGGAAACCTGAGGATAGGGAATGTCATCCTCGATACACTTTGGAAAGCGTTTATAGCGAAAAGCGACTGCATCGGTCATTGTTTCATATGTATGGTATTTCAGCGATGGATGGGATCTGGTTGTTGAAAGACATGAGATTAGCCAAATCTCTCACGCTGTTTTTCTTTTCTGTTAGGACTCTACACAGTGTAGTAGACGTCAAGACAAATAAAACAAGTCAAACAAAAATGGATACTTGAACCAAAGAATACTTTGTTCTAAATGTGTGAAATAATTTGAAGGGCCAGTGATGTAATTCTGCTGTACTGTACTCATCTCACATTCCAGTAGTTGTATTTGACCCTTTAACAAAAAAAAGGACGAGCTTATCCTTCAATATATGCTCTGCCCTTCCACCCATGCATGCAATTATTAATTTACTTCCTACCTCGTATCATCTCACCTCGTATCTCCTAGCCCCCCTGAAGCGCTAACACTAATTATGAGCAACGAAAAAAATACGAAGGAAAAGACTGCATGCAAAACGTACAGCATCGGGAGATGTACTCACTAACCACTCTCGATGGTAACGTTATGCTTCGCTCTTTCTTTCCGCACGGGCAAATTCCAATAAAGTTGTATTTCATTGTGAATCGCATAACTCCCTCTCTTCTTCTGTCAAGATACTGCGCCATGTATAGTAATACTTTTCACTGTTTAATAGAGCTCGCCCATCGGGTTCGGAGAACCCTAAATCAGTCATACGTTTCTGATCCCACAAGGCGAATCCTAGTCTGCGATATGGATCAAATGGTATATTTTTAAGCGGAGAATAATTGTGAGTGCGTGACATGCGCCACCAGAACCCCAAGGATAGTGGAGCAGCGTCAAGGCGTACTAGACTTTGGTGGAGTTTATCTTCTCTATAATTACGAAGAGGTCGCGGGGTAGGAGCACATTTCACGTTGAAACTGTCCTTTGCAGGAACTACCGGTAGTCGGTAATCATCCTCGGTGTATCCTTCTCTTTTGATCAAGTCCTGTATAAATTCATAGACGGTTAAGATCTGCTCTATTTCGAAATCTCTGATGGTATAAAAGCTCGGAACGCTCGTTGATGCTAAAGTTTTCAAATCATCCTCGGGCCAATCTAGAGTCCCAGCTTTCCGAGAGATGTTCAACTCGAAAAAGAACTGAATCCGCCATAGTGCTTTGATAACCCGCTGTTCTTCAACCCATGAAGGAGGGCCAGTTTCACGGGGTTCATATGAGCAGCCCTCAGCTTCATCGTACCAGGCCAGGACATCTCCATTGTATCTATTAAATTTAATGAAAGCGGACGGCGATATTGCCAGAGAGGCCTTGATGTAGTGGTCACAGCACGCATGTGCCAGAACATGAATGTTGTGCGCTATGGAGAGGAAATAGTAGAGTGACTTTGAATCTTGTATTTCATCTGCACTCAATGGCGTTGGCACAGGGTATTTTTTGCAGACGAGATTTCTGGCTTCTTCTAGTCCCAGCCGACACGAAACCTGAGCACGAAGTACAGCACGTATCAACTCTTGCATCTGGCCCGTAGCCGTGGCTTTTATTGTAGTCTCGATTATTTCGGCAGCGAACTTGTTCAACAAGATGGCCATGGTTTGAGAGGAATTGACTATACTCCAGAGGCTCGAAAAGCTGGGGGAAATTTTAATTATCTTCAGGAGAATCTCCGTCGGGAGCCGACCAAAGGGATCCCCGGACGGATTAGGTGAAGTCGACATTGTGGACCAATGCGTGATGTTGAGAAATCGAGCTGTAGAGTAGCTGAAGTGGATATTCAACTGTGGTTAGTCCTATCAATGAACTCAGGAATGGTAATCTGTCTACAAAGTAGACGTCAAAAGTCAAGATAAATAAGATCAAAAGAAAATGGATACTTGAACCAAAAACACATTGTTCCAAACAGTGAAGTGTTTGGACGCCAGTAAGCAATTCACTTGTACTTACTGTACTCATCTCACATTCCACTCCACTTATTTTACCCTCCAAAAAGAAAGTAGAACGAGCTTATATCTATTATATACTCTCCCTCCACTCATGCAACTGTATCATCCCACCTCCTCAGTTCCTCTGAACAAACCGATAAGGGCAGTAGCGCCGGCACCGATTGCGAGCAACGGAGATGAAAGCGCAAAGCGCAATAAAAATACGAAGGGAGAGGCTGCGTGCGAGACGTACGGCATCGGGAGATGTACTCGCCGACCAGCTTCCATGGCAACGTCATGCTTCGCTCCTTCTTTCCTCGTGGGCAAACTTTTAACATTGTATGGACAATACGATGGTACACACGCGTTGCATCTATGGCCGGTTTGATGCAATACGTTGGGATAGGTTCCTTATTTGATACGCGCACATAATTACAGTCCGGTGCAGTGCAGTATGCTGTACTTAGCCAGCAACCATTTCGTGCATATTCTGTTGCAGTAAACCATACCATACTCCGCTACGTACATGGGAATCGGGTTCTTCGGACGAGAGGGAAAGTCTTCATGGTTTTGTTGCAGAAATCATTACATACGGTACTTCGGTACTAAACAGCTTTGCTGTAGCAGCGAGGCTCGGTAATTAGTGTTAATAAGAGTAGCTCGACTGGGCGAGATTAAAGATGAGAAAAGAGAGGGGGATATACACAGTATTTCGGAGAGAGAAAGGGCAAAGCGCACGGAAAAGAAATTTCGGTGTTGCACGTTTCGTCTGCTTCCCTTCCTTGGCTGAACCCCCTCTGGTTTATTGTTATTTTTCTTGGTGGTTGACGGGTTTGGTTTTTGTTGGGGATGGGGAAACCCCACTACTCAGCAGCGCCTAGGAAATATGCAGATGCGTACAGGTTAGATTGCTGGTACAGGATTGGAGGACTGGGCCAGTCTTTTGGTCCAATCTTTGCGGTTGGTGCCTTTGTTGGTCCTTTCCCCCGCCTTTGTGTTTTTGGTATTTTTGTGCTTGGGAGAGTAGGGTATCTCGGCGCTCTGATGCTGGAGAATAATGGCAGATCCAAGGAGGTGGCGTGTATATTTCGTCAGTGCAGAGAATTCCACGATGGGCGTTGATGCAAGGGCCCGACCTCCCCTCTTATCGCCTCCTTTCCATCACCGAGTTCTGACGTGAACCACAGCAAGCGGATCCAATCGGGGGCAGCAGCGCCGTGGTCCCAGCTTGTTATCAGCACGTGACCAGCCGCCGAGGTTCTGCGCAAAGCTCGCAAGTTGGCGAGTGAGCACACGACTCGCTCGGTTGTGGTGCTGCACCGAGCACGCTAGAGCCCTTCTTGGGGTGGAAAGGACAGCGCCATGCGCAACACGCCAGATCTGCAACATGACGCCTCGACACTTCTCAACAAATGCAGGGTGCAGCGCGGATGGGTAGGGCTAACTGCGGTTCGTCCAAGCATCCAATTTGGATCATCGACTTTCTCTGCGCAACGCCCTCTTCGTGCCCTGTGGTCTCGAGGCGTCCGGTGGGCCAGCTGCTCTCCGTTTGAGGTGCCAATGCCCTCGTGCTCTCCGAAAAATAGCCCTGGGAGCAGTAATGAGTGCCTCGGCATCTTTTCCTCTTGGTCTTGTCTTGTCCTAAAGGGGAAGATGGTTGAAGGCGAAGAGGAAGGGAGCGGGATGGCAAAAACCGAGAGAGATGGTCACTTGGGCTAGTCCTTCCCAGCAGAAACTCGAGGAAAAGTCGGTGCGGTAGGAACGAGTGTTTTGGGTGACTGCCCAAGGTTTCTTATCTCAGGCATCTTTCCAGCTCCCGTCTTTCCTTCTTCACTTCCTCTTAACCTCACTTTCCCCTCCTCCTCTCCTCCCCATCCGTCTTCTCTCAACAATTCCTCTATCTCACTCTTCTCTGTAGCAGCAAATCTGCTTCTTGCTTGCATTGAAGATTGAGTTGGTTTACTCAATTGTTGTCTTGCAGTCCTAACTATTGGTTGGGGACTGGTTGGCATTATCATAGTCTCGCTGATCGGATTACATCACGTCGGATCACGCCCTCGCTGGACTGGAGGCTCCCCAACGACCACCGTCGTCATTGAACCCTGAACTCGTGTGCTTGCCCTCTCTTCACATTATATATACACTCCTGCCACCCCGTTCCTCCTCTTTGCTAGCCTTGAATCTGGATAACAGTTGGAATCGTTGATCCTTCTAGCTACAACAAACCAAGATGGCTTTCGGCGAAGTTCAATTCGCCCTTCCTCGGCATGAGCTCTTCAAATTTCCTCCTAGACAGTACCCGCTTCCTCTACCACCTCCAGCTGCGGGGTCTTCTCCTGCTGCTCCCCCATTCACAATTCCAGCCAATGTCTTCACTGCTGCCCTCGATGTTCGAGTGCCTATCACCATTGCGGCTGTCTACGCCGTCACGGTCATGACATTGAACCGCTACAACAAATCGAGAGGGTTTAAGGCTTGGGCAATTAGCAAGACCAGACCTTTCTTCTGGTTCGTCGTGGCACACAACATCTTCTTAGCCGTATATTCTGCCTGGACCTTCATTGGGATGCTACGCACTCTCCGAACAACGACGGCTAGATGGTCCGGTCCTGGTGGTTTTGCTGGGACCGCTGATAGCTTGTGCAAGGTGCACGGAATCCCTGATGTCGGAAACGCGGTTGTCTATGATGAGAATGCTTCTCAATGGGTCTCCCAGAACCCATCTGTTCATTTATCTAGTACAGGCAACCCGGATTCTACTGACTTGGGAAGACTCTGGAATGAGGGTCTTGCTTTCTATGGGTGGATCTTCTACCTCAGCAAGTTCTACGAGGTTTTGGATACTGCTATTATCCTGGCCAAGGGAAAGAAGAGCTCTACATTACAGACTTATCACCATGCTGGTGCTATGATGTGCATGTGGGCTGGTATCCGGTACATGTCCGCTCCTATCTGGGTATTCTGCTTGGTCAATTCGGCAATCCATGCTCTCATGGTGGGTTCTTGAGCACCTTCTTATCAGATTTGCATAACATGACACTAACAACTTGCCAGTATACCTACTACACGCTTACTGCATTTTCCGTCTATGTCCCTCAGGCTCTCAAGCGTAGCCTTACAACCATGCAGATATTACAGTTCGTCTTTGGTGCATCGTACGCCGCGCTTCACTCCTTCGTTTACTACACAATTCCCGTTCAGGTCTCTGAGGTTGAGCCTTCTTTCTCTAGTGCCGCTTCTGCAGCATCAACTGTAGTTTCCTCGGCTGTCGCGGCAGCTACATCTGCTGGTGCTGCATCCACTCTGAAGAAATTCCTCTTCCGCGCGGCTGGAGAAGAAGGTTTGGCCGAGAATGTGAGCCGGGGCCCTGTCAACCGTCATGCTGGAAACCTCAGTATCCGAGGACAGACATACCATACTGAGTATCAAACTGTCCCCTGCATCGATACAAGCGGTCAGACATTCGCCATTTGGCTGAATGTACTCTATCTGGCTCCACTGACTTGGCTGTTTGTGAGATTCTTTATCCGCAGCTACCTGAGACGAACTGGACCCAAGCAGCTTGGACATGTAAGACTTGATGTGGTCGAGAATGCCGCAGAGGATGCATTGAAGGGACTTCAGAGGGAGATGTTCCCGAAGGGAAACCTCAATGAGAGGAACACAAAGAAGCATTGAGCTGATGTGTTAGAAGTAGGTTTGGTTGGGTGAGAAAAAAGATTAGAGATGATTATTCGTGCATAGAAATGGGGTCCTTGGACACTCTGCAACACTTACATTGGGTTCGGGATAACTGGCTTTATTAAGCCAAGCTGATTCAGGAGGACTTGGGTGGTCCACAACATGGCGCGCTAGGGTGCATCTGTATTTTACATGGCGTTTTGTGATGGATAGGCAAAAATAAAAATGCAAACCTTTCTTAATTATTATGTTGGTCCACTCGTAGATTCTTGGGATTTGAAACTTGCCTCTATTACTGGCCGTTCTCCACAATGGTCGGGCACATACGAAGAGTATTTGCAACACAGGTGTTCACGGTATGCACAAATTATAGAACACCAACACAGGTTCGATACAATTTTCATTTAAACTCATTCCATTTCAACATCCTATCCTATCTATATTATACAATGCACACACATGTGACTTATCATGTCGTCCAAAAGATATGGACCACTATATCCACGCCAACCTCAGGAGAGGAAGGAGAATACCGCGGTGAGTAATCGGACTGAAGAGACTAATCTTCTTGCTCCAAAAATAGGCCTATACCATGGAGGATTCGGAACCCAATTTTTTAGGTTGGGTTCAGAGTAAGGGCCAGAGTGTTTGGCAAGTGGAAGGGTTGATTTTAAGTACTGAGAAGACGAAAATGTGAAAATTAATGCCTCCTTACCTCTGCTGTTCCTTGGATGAGATATACAGAGCACCACTTGTCTCTTGGAAGTTACACCGCAGGAACATGTGTGGAGTGGTGAATTGAAAAAGAAAACGAAAAAGATTTTGAAAGCAGAGATATCCTACCCGGCTATCTGCGCGCTCCAACCCCCATATTTTAAGAAATGGCAACTTTTGTAGCAACGGACAAATTGCGAAGATCCTCCATCGCAAGAAGGTTGAAGGCTCCGCACTCAAAGGTCGTTTCTTGATTCGCTCTGGTCTAGTGCACTACAACACACCGAAAGTTACGGCGCATTGTACGCATCCAGCTCAAGACCAGGAGTTGAGGAGGAGCAGCTGGTCGAGCGAGGCAGAAGACCGTGGTGAGGGAGTTGTATAGCTTGAGAGAAAAAGAGAATGAGAAAAGATATAAGAGAGATGTGTGTAACGCTTTGGTTGATTTCCAGAGGTGCAGAATTTCTTTTCATCTCGCATTAAAGGCAGAGATTTTCACGCGCCATTGTGGAATGCATGGCCGTAGCCCAATAGATCCATAATTAGGATTAGGTTCATAGTCCAGTCTGTGTGGGATTTATAGTGAGTGACGAAACGCGCCGCAGACCATGATAATTTTGTGACAACGAAATTTAGGGAATGAAGAGAAGTGAAGAAAAAATAGTTTAGAATAAACGAGTTGAACTTGCGAATTGAGCTAGACCTGATTGGGAACGCACTGGCTCTTCTCGCTTCGGCGACGTCGACGCCGGATGCGCGGCTACAACAATCGAAGATCGAGATTGGCATATTTCACCGCTGAACTGTCTTTGTCCCTTTTTCTCCTGATACGTAATCAACCCATAGATCTTTCGATCTAGGTACTATACAGTACTTTTCTAAGAGCTGGAGTGAGGATTGCCTGATGTAAATTTGGGTGAAGACGCTCCTGCTTTTTAGTTTTCCTATACTTCCATGAGGATTAAGGTTCTGGTATGGAGTACACTGAGCAATGTAACGCATAGATACACACAGTGCTGTGTACCGGTACTTCGAGACACCTGCCGTTGACAGCCATGGAAATATTATGCCATCAGAGTGTGTCTGTAACCCTGTACGGCACTTCCGTAGCCGTTGCGCTTCAGCACGCGACAAATTTCCCTAAAAGGTAGAATGACACCCTGCTCCACAGCCTTGGCGACGCCTCCCGAAATGATGGATCAAACATCCCCATGAATAATTGACCACCACTTTTGCTGTGCAATGAGCTATGGATGAGCCTAACACGATCGACGCTGGGTGGCTGTTGTTCTACAATATTGCGGTACAATGAAATGTCTAAAAAGGAATATATATAGTAACCATTTATCTTGAGATCCTTGAATCAAATCTATGGTCTAGAAACTAACCATTCGGATTCTGCAGGTGCTCCAAGCTCGGGATACGTCATCATCAGAGGATACAAGCCGAATCGGGATGTGATTCGTAGGCATTATGGAATACGCAGCATCGGTATCAGCCAGACAGAGACATGTTTCCACACTTTTGACACCCGGTAGATCCTAGTGTACCATTTACCTTGCCTGGCCCGGAGCAATCACAATGCTCCCAGATCGTTGCCAAGACACTCTTACTCCCAATCTCCATAGCTCTCCTTACGCTAAACTTGTCTGCTCGCGGAACCACCATGTCGCTGCGGTTGTATACTTTTGTCTCTGGGTCTCCTGGCATTCTTTTCTTTATGCTACGGAGACTGAAACCCTGAAGTGCCTCATACAATCTTCCGGATGAGCTTCATCAGTTCCTAACTGGTATTCAAAATCTAGAGGTGCATTGTGCTATCTCTCTTCTTGCCATTGGAAGTTTCACTAGAGGAGCGTGACCATTTTCGTGACCGATATGAAGAGGAACTATGCCATTCATCTACAAAACTTCCCCTCCAAAATCATTGAGGGTGGCCACCATTGAACGCGTTATCCGAGTATTACTTATTGTTGTTTTTGCCGGGGCCGTGTACAGATATTGCTGGAAGGGTGCGTCATTCTCCCCGAACACTTGATCTTCGATTAGTTCTAAGGGGCGTCTTGTAGATTATAATGATCCTTTCAAGTGCGCTGCTCTCCTCAACAAAGGTCAGTGGCTTGATGAAGGATCACGATGGCGTTCCCCAAAGCCTTTCCAGCATTGGCAACCGCCGGGTTGCACAATGCATGAGTACGAGAGAGATGACATAAAAAATTGCTTCCAGAAACGGCGCATTGTTTTTATCGGTGATTCAACCACACGGCAGATATATTGGGCCGTTGCAAGGAAGCTGGATTCAAGGAGGGCTGAGAAGGAATTCATGGCTACCTTGGATCTTGAGCCGGTTCAACAACAGAAAGCCCTCGAATTCGTATCGGACGGCGTCACGGTGAGATTCATATGGGATCCTTGGCTGAATTCTACGAGACTGGATTATGAACTTCGGGAATTTCGACCGGATCCCCTCAAAAGCCCAATAGAAGAGGACGAGTATGAAGACAGTGCAGGAGTAATACTTCTCGGAGCTCCCGGACTTTGGAATGCGCGTCATGGAGGAAAGAACTACATGAAAAATTTCAAGGAAGCAATTGACCATGTCGTCCCGTATATGGACCACCCTCGTGAACCAGAACAAGATGGATTCTCAACATCAACAAGATTTACTTCTCGATTGACACCTCCAAATCTTCTCTTACTCGCGCCTGTCCAGGATCCTTTATATACGGCACTCACCCCTTCTCGAGAGGCAACCATTACTCCTGAGAAGATTGATCAGATGAATGACTTTCTCCAACAGGCATCTGCAAATTCTCAAGCAGATGTTGTCTGGAGTTACTCCCTAATGACTTGGGCTAGCCGTGCTGCCTATGAAGAAAGCGGGCTACATGTCATCAGTAGTGTAGCTCGCCAAAGAGCCGATGTTCTGTTGAATTTGCGTTGTAATGTTGCTACAGCTGCCACAGGTTATGCATTTGATGGGACATGTTGCACCCACTATAGCCCAGTTGATGGAACACAATCATTCCTGATACTGATGGGGCTCATTGTTCTTCCGGGACTTGCGCTCCTACATAGGAAACATATTGCTAAAGTCAGTCAATCATTACCTACAGCTGAGAATTTGAGCGCTCTGGCTACTTTGGGCTTGGTATTATGCTACTGCTTCTATGCCGACCGGAGCCAGCTCTTTGAGAAGGCCCTTCCATACCTCCAAAGCAAGGAGTTTTGGGGCGGATGTACAGCCATTGCCATATATGGGGTTTCGTCCATTCGGAAGATAGGGACAGCTGCGCCTAGTAGTACGAAGATACCACATGAATTCCAAGAGCAATCCTTTCTCTCACGAAATCAGACAGATGAGTGGAAAGGTTGGATGCAACTGCTCATTTTACTCTGCAACTACACAGAGGGTGAGACAAAATTATGGATATATGAGCTTTTACGACTCTTCGTGGCGTCTTATCTCTTTATGACCGGCTTCGGACATACACTCTACTTTTTGAACAGAGAGGACTACTCCTTTAGTCGGGTTGCCACCGTCTTGGTCCGTAGGAATATGTTCAGCCTGATGCTGGCCTACATGATGCGAACTGACTACACATTTTACTACTTTGCGCCAGTAACCAGTCTATGGTTCCTCATAACCTACGTTACTTTTGGAATCGGTCATCGCAGAAATCACAGCCTCGGTTTTCTCTTAGCAAAGCTGTGCGTTTCCATCGTCTTCACAGTTGTAATTATGAAGGTCTCAAGTATCTTGGAATCCATTTCGAATATTTTGAAGTATACATCTAGGGTGTCGATCGATGTTCCCGAATTTAGAGCTCTGTTTAGTCTGGACATGTACATTGCATTCGTAGGAGTGCTACTTGGAATCTTCTATCATCGTGTGGCGTGTCTCAAGTCTGGCAGTATGAATACAACGACTCGTCTCAATCGATTTATATATATTCTTACCATCAAGCACTCCCGTCTCTTTCGAATTGTCTTCATAACGCTCGCTATAATCCTCCTTCCCGGATACTGGATCCTGACCAGACTGTCTCCTGATGAGGATGACTACAACTGGTGGCAGCCCTACATCACGTTTATTCCGATCTTGTCGTTTGTTGTCTTGCGAAATAGCAATTGTTTCTTCCGAGCTTATTATTCAAAAGCCTTCGCCAGGATCGGTAAAATCTCATTGGAATTATACCTTCTGCAGCATCATGTATGGCTTGCAGGGGATGGGCAAAGCATTCTGAGACTTGGACTCTTGCACCCTTGGATTGAGACAGTTGTGCTGGTCGAGATTATGTTCTGGGTTTGCTGGAAAACTGCAAACGCTACCCGGCTGCTTACCAACTGGATTGTGCGCCCTGAGATTCCTTCTACAAAGCAGGTAGAGGAAACGAGCCTTGCTCTGCATGACTTAGCTGGTGAGGAATCCGCTTCCATGGCATATCTGGAATACCCGGCAACTACAGGAAGGGAGGGAACGCTCTCAAGACTATGGGCTAGAGCCGCGAGCACTCTAGGGCGGAGACTGGCGTTGATGGTTATGGCCCTATGGGTGGTTAATATGACTTATGGGTGACGAGTGCCAATGATATATGACCTAGAATTCAGGGTACCTGGCTGTGGATTCTCATCTATGTAATTATTTAATCGTTTATATATATCCTCTGGCATGGTTTGCATTGCTTTTCGTCTATGGGGCTATGAGTGCGTGAAATATGCTTTTCTATGTACGATTCCATAGTTTGGTATGCAAGGTCTAAGTTACAGTAGAAGGTAAGCTAGAGGAAAAGCAAGGAAAAGAGCACGCGGGATAGGTCCAGAGCAGGACGGTTCCATTGATACCCGACACTGGAGTAACACGATATCCAGGCACACGAGTATTCCGCCTTGTGAGATATCCTGTGAGCTTCCCTTACTAGTTAATTATCTATTATAATTACCTGCAGTGATTGGAAAGTCGGTTGCTGGGTGAGAGCTTCTCCGCATTGTTGATGCTGCAACTAGCGGCCAAGAAGGAGGCTGCTCTGTGATGTGGTCGGTCTCTCCGTGCGCCACATGGCTGGTGCCTTTTCATCAACCTGATTTTATGAACGGAATGAAGATGCATTGGTGTCAATAATGCCGGGATGGAATTGCGAAGCACAATACATCGTCCCTAGTTCATTTTACACGTCTGTTCGCGATGTCCCCTCCGCGACCCTTATGCCCTGAACAAAGCATGGGGCTTAGAGCTCGGGGTACAGCTGTAGCACCCTATCGACTGCACATCCGAGTACTGCACAGAGACTCCAATGGTTCTTGCCCTTATCAACCGAGGCAATAATAATGGTGTCGTGCAACGAACAGAGGATGACGATAAAGGAAGACGGCGATACCAAGGAGGTTAGAAGCAGAATACAATAGATGCGGAGACAGGCGTGGGTATTTGTTGTTTCTTTGCACTTGCCTCTTTGAGTGCAACTCACAGTGTAGCTTCGTTCCATGGGGCTCTAATTTACGACGCTCGACAGGGGACAGGAACCGCAGCATGGCAAGATGCCCACCCTTGTTCCAATCTCCCAGCAAATCGTCACCGCGGTTCCTTATCATCCGTGGCCGTATCCACGGACATACGGCTCGAGTAACGGCCCAATTCCATCATCGTGGTGATGCTGACACCGTCAGTCTGTTCAAGCTAGGACCGACCCGGGCAATGGAGGTCCTAGATTCATGTGGAGGTAGGTAGCAGCTTTCTCTCTGCAGGGAAGGTAGGTTAAAGATAGGCAAGATTGCCATTGAACCTGCAGGTTCAGGGCCAGGACAAGGGCAGGAACCAAAGACGAGAAGCACAAAGACGGTCCCCGCCCAATTTCGCGGTTCCATTGTAAAAGGAAAAGTAAATAAATAGTAATAGGTAGGTAGCCATTTTATTTTCTAGGTTCTCTCTTTGTCCGGTTTCTCTGGCATTGTCTTCTTTTGCGTTGTCAATTGGGATCAGTCTTGATTCCACCTTCCTTCCCAAGCTATGGCTACTAGCGCTGCTCTGCTGCTTACCCTGGCTGCTTCAACTGCCGTTGCACAGTTCGTTCCACCTCCGACTGATCTGACTACTGCCATTGGCAATGGCGTCCAGGTTCGGTATAAGGAAGTGCCTACTGGCATCTGTGAGCTGGATCCTAATGTGAAGAGCTACGCCGGCTATGCAGATGTTTCGTGAGTGATACCTTGCCTAGTTAAGTCTGTTTATCCAACGTAGACTGACGCGGAATCTGATAGAGAAAATGAACATATATTTTGGTGGTTCTTCGAGGCGCGCAATGGAGACCCAAAGGACGCCCCGTTGACTATCTGGATCAACGGTGGACCAGGATCTTCCTCCATGATTGGACTCTTCCAGGAGAATGGACCGTGTGGAATTGACATCAATGGAAACGTTGTCAATAATCCTTACTCTTGGAGCAACATCACAAATATGCTGTATATCGATCAGCCGACGCAGACAGGTTTCTCTTACAGCATTCCAATTCCTGGCTATCAGGACCCCGACAGTGGCGATATTATTGGGTTGCCAAACAATACCTGCCCGGATTATGCGCAAGATTGGGACTGTGGGACGTACTCCTTACCTGATTTGACCTTGACAGCAAATTCGACTATCGGTGCCGCTCCCAATTTCTATAAGACCCTTCAGGGATTCATGGGTGTCTTTGACAAGTACACTCACAATGGAGTCCACCTCACTACCGAATCGTACGGCGGCCACTATGGGCCCATCTTCGGGGAGTACATTAATCAACAAAATGACTTGAGCATTCCTGGAACCCGAAGAATTAATCTCAAGTCCGTGTCAATTGGCAATGGTTGGATTGATCCTCTGATTCAGTACCCGGCCTACTATAACTTCACCGTTTCCCCAGGCAACACCTATGACTATAGTCCCTTCAATGCTTCTCAAGAATCAGAGATGTTCAATAACCTCTATGGTACCGGAAACTGCTATGATCAACTCCTAGACTGTAAAGCTCATGGAATCGACGAGGTCTGCGCACAGGCAGATAACTTCTGTTTCGACTATGTTGAGTTCCTCTACGACTTGTACCTAGGTCGCGATGAGTATGACATGAGAGAACTTACGCCCGATCCTTTCCCTCCTGAGTTTTACGTCGATTACCTTAACACTCCAGAGGTCTTAGCTGCAATTGGTGCCTTCCAGAACTATACAGAAGGATCAAATTCTGTTGGAGCAGCCTTTGGTTCTACCGGTGACGATGCCAGAGAAGACGGCACTGTGGCAGCAGTACAAACATTAATCAAGCAGGGTGTCTATGTTACCTTGTATACCGGTGATGCAGACTACATGTATGCCCAAGATTCCTTTGCCTCCTCGTGATCCCTGGGGGTGTTTATATTCTTATTTGCTAGCGAACAAAAACTAACTTCTTCTCCAGCTGCAACTGGATCGGTACACAGGCAGTCGCAGACGAAATTGCTGCTCCTCACTACACAAATGCTGGGTTCGTAAACATCACCACTTCTGACGGCGTAGTCCACGGTCAAGTCAAACAGGCCAGTCACTTTGCCTATGTGCGTATCTTCGAATCAGGCCACGAAGTACCCTTCTACCAACCCCTCGCCTCCCTGGAAATGCTGGAAAGAATCCTGGCTGGACAGGATATTGCCACAGGGACGTTTAAGCCAAGCAGGACCTTCGTGACTGAAGGAACGAAGCAGAGCTTGTATAGACAAGGGAATGCGACAATGCAGTTCGAAGTTCTTCCCATCGACGCTACGTATAATACCACGCTCAACGGACCGAACCCGCTTCCACCAAGCCAGAAGAAGGCATCTTTGAGTGAAAAGACGAAGCAGGCTAAGAGAAGAACCGCAGCTACGAGGTTCCAGCCACATAGGCATTGATCGCTTTAGGCTTACGATTACGATCATCATGACCTTTAGAATAATTATTAACGAATATTATGAGTTTAAGTTTAATGAGAGAATCTGACATCGAAGTATAATTGTCTCTCTTTATGTGATATCTTCCTGACTAGAAGCCACTAGTTACGTGCAAAAATTATAACAAAGACAGTAAAACCGTAAGAATGAGATTTCTATTCGCATACTGCAGTCCCAGGTGTGTAATTAAAGCGCCAGGAGCCCAAATCTTAGTAAATATATCCTGTTACTTGCATTATCTCCAATCCTTCCAACGATAGTTGTACCAATCTGGATATTTCAATCCCGTGAGTAATCATATATCTTGCACGTTAGGTTATCTCGTTACTCATAACGTTAAGCTAGATCATTTACTAATCTAAGCTTAATTTAAAACTTCCACGCTCCGCCGATCCACTTGTTGAGGAAGTCCAAAGATGCCTCTGGTTGGTCCATTGGCACCATATGTCCGGCGGCAAAGATCTCAGCAAAGGTAAAGTTACCGCTGGTCTTAGTCTTGCCATATTTCTTTCCATCAGGAAGGGTCATGTCTACAATCTCAGCCTTGTTGAAGGCACTCTTGCCTGGCCATTCAAGAGCCTCAGTCCAAGCTTGGTTGCCGAGGTACTAGTACATAAGTTAGTTATTGCAGTATGAATAGCGATGCTAGAGAGAACTTACGTTGCAGATGAAGTCAGCGTTACCGGCATAGATGAGGACAGGGATCTCCTCAAGAATTCCGGGAATGACACGGTGGTATGGCTTCATCCAGTCACCCTGGAACAAAAAGTTTCTGTTGATATCAAAGTTGCAGGAGTCGTAACTGGTGACCTCAACACCAAGAGCCTCCTGGACCTCGCGCTTGTTCAAATAGTCACTGATCCATCCGAGGGCAGCGTAGCAGAGGTTGCTAGAATCCTCGCACTTGCCACGAACGTCGTAGACGTTCTGACCGGTTCGTTGATAGGGACCAATAAGGTTGTTGTTGCAGTAAATGGCGGCGGGAACACAAGACCAGACGCTCTCGCTGTTGTAGCAGGATTCAATGAGCTGCTTGCATCGGGGGAGGGCATTATCCATAGATTGGCATTCGCTCTCATCGAGAACACGTGGCCATGCACCCTCGCCGCAAGCCATTGGTCTGTAGTAGTCATATTGGACATATGGGTCAGTCAATCCGTTACCAATAAGGGCGGATTTGATATTAATGTTTCGCTTCTTGTGGGAAAGAATCTCAGAAGTAAAGACGGGAATGTAGTGGCCTGCGTATGATTCACCAGCGATGTGGAAGTCCTGTGTGGCATACTCTGGGAATTGCTTGAAGAAGAGAGTAAGGAGGGCATAAATATCCTTTCCCGCGGCAACTGTGTTGCTGACGGAGCTTCCGCTGTATGAAAATCCAACATTGACTGGTTGGTCGAGGAAAATAACGGAGGCGTTTGCGTTCCAAGAATGAGGGTTGTGGACAAGCTTGAGGTTTTTATCGATAGATGCTGGTCCCAATTCAAGGAACAAGCCAGTGAGAGAAGAGCATCCTGGGCCACCTAGAAACGAATGATTAGATAAGAGTCAAATAGTGTGATGGTCAGATGTAAATACCATTAAGCCACAAGACAACGGGGTCGTTCTTAGGATCATTTCGAGACTCGAAGAACCCTAGGGATCGTTAGTGAAATGCAGTGGTTTTCATGCTGCGCTACTTACAATAGAAAAGGTGCTTGTCGTTCTCATCGTCATCAAGATAACCGCTGTATTGCTTCACCTTATCGACTCCGAGCTTTGAAGGATCAACCTTCTTGGCTCTCAAGCTATAGTTTTCGAGCTTGCCATCGATCTCTCTCTCCTTTTCGCCCTGCTCGTTCTCAACCCAGACGCTCTGGACATCGGCGCCTTTGACAACATAGTCCCAGCTACTGTCTGGTCGGCGGTTGCTTGGCTTTGGTGTAGAAAAGAATGCAGCCTTATCCATCGACTCGGGGAAGTGTGATGCAACATCATCCCATACTGCTTTGACCTCAGCGGTCATATGCTCCATAGATTCCTCGAGGTTGTGCAGCGATTCCGCCCAGCCTTGAGAGATAGACTTAGCCGCACCCAACGGGTTTGAAAGAACCTGCTGGGCAGGAGGAAGCGAGGCAGAGGCCGCGCCTAAGAGCACGGTGGAGGTGAGAAGCTTCATGATGGAAGTGACACCTTTGATAGAAGATAGATAGTGTATTGTGATGATGAGAATGAAAGGAAGAAGACGAGATAGACGGTCAGGAACGGGTTTCAAGAACGGTCTGGCTGGCCCATGCAGGATGGTTGGCCGAGCAGCTAGCTGCTTATCGGCAACTGGATGCAGGCTGGCGAGTGAGGCGAGGTTGGCAGCGGTGGTTACGTAGCTCCTTGTGGTGCAATGGCGCCTGGGCCTGTGGCTTATCGCGGTACAGTACCGTATCGGTGAAGCGAGTCCCCAGCATTGATTATCCGGACCCCACATGATCTCTTGTTTGGGAAGGCCCTCACTCGCTCAGTCGTGTAGAGAGTCTGGTGATCCTCCTTGGGGAAATATAGGTTGGATAGCTGCTTAGATCGATCGAACGGAAGAGATTGCATCGCGGGTTTATTGTTTTCTGCGTCATCTATGAGTGTTCTGCCCCGCTGGCAAGTGGCGGTACCCCAGCTTACCAAGTATGAGTCGAAACAAGAACAGACATGTTAGCGTCTAGCGAATATATCAAAAATTCCATCCTCGGGGCCTGATCTCAGCTCATAACACAACAGAATGCAAAGTGATTTGGATAAATTGAGCCCATTATAAACTGCGATACCCACGATGCCTATTAATCAGCCATCGAACCAGATAAAACTCACAAACGTCTCTCTCGTTCGACTGAAGAAGGCCAAGAAACGATTTGAGATCGCTTGCTACAAAAACAAAGTCCTCGAATGGCGCAATGGAATTGAGAAGGACTTGGACAATGTCTTGCAAATTCCTAACGTCTTCTTAAACGTTTCCAAGGGCCAGACCGCTCCTTCAGCCGATCTTGCTAAAGCCTTCGGACCCAAGACCTCAATCAACGATATCATCCTCGAGATCCTTAACAAAGGAGAGTTGCAAGTAGGAGAGAAAGAACGTGCTGCGCAGTTAGAAAGAGTCCATAATGAAGTCATCAGTATTGTTGCCAGCAAGTTGGTTGATCCCAAGACCAAGCGGGTGTATACAACAGGGATGATCGAGAAAGCCTTGGACATGCTCAGTTCTCAAGCGCATGAAAAGGCAGCCCCTAGTAGCGGCACTGGGACACCTGCGACAGGGGAAGAAGGAGAATCGAAGCCTAAATCTAGGGAACATGCGTGGACAGGAGTGGTGGCTACGAAGAGCGCAAAAAGCCAAGCACTGGAGGCCATGAAAGCATTGATCGCCCATCAACCTATTCCGGTTGCGAGAGCCAGGATGAGGTTACGTATCACCTGTCCTACGTCCATTTCAAAACAATCTACCAAGGCTGCGGGACCAAAGGTAGCAAGTGCAGAGGGTGAAGAAGGAGAAGAAAAGATCAAGATGTCGGTTAAGGATCGAATTTTAAGTTATGTAGAGCAGGTAGAGACCCAGGAGACGACGGGTTCAGAATGGGAAGTGGTAGGCTTCGTTGAGCCTGGTGCGTTCAAGGGACTCAGTGACTTTATCGGAGGAGAAACTAAGGGACAAGGAAGGGTCGAAGTATTAGATATGGCAGTCACTCATGAGGATTAATACAAGCGCATTGGCTATATATGAATACCTAATAAAATATAGAAGTTCTTTTCGTTATTCACTTTTCTTACTGGGTAAACGTTATCAAAACATACGAAGAGCCAAATTTACGTATTTATGCCAGAAATTTTGATATTTCTTTTCAATGGTTTAGATGTAGATAAAATACACCATGCCCTACTTTATGCCTAAGCGCAATAAAGCCAAATGCAACGCAGAAAACCATCGTAAAAGCCGCACTCCAACCAGCCATGATACCCATTTCCGCACATTTTTAACCACCCTTCTTCTTGGAGACACCAACAGTCCGACCTCTTCGTCCAGTAGTCTTTGAGTGCTGTCCACGGACACGGAGTCCCCAGTAGTGACGAAGACCACGGTGAGCACGGATCTTCTTCAGGCGCTCCAAATCATCACGAAGCTTGGAGTCGACACCGTTAGCGAGAATCTGGGAGTCCTTGCCATCGACGATATCGCGTTGACGATTGAGGAACCAGGTTGGGATCTTGTACTGGGTTGGGTTTTGGATGATGGTGACAATTCGCTCGAGTTCTTCGGATGTGAGCTCACCAGCACTGAGATACTGTTAGTCCGCACCCCTCGTGACATGCAAATCAGATTTCCGCATACCGCTTGTTGAGATCAACATCTGCCTTCTTGCAGACCAAGTTGGAGTATCGTCGTCCGACACCCTTGATCTTGGTCAAGGCGTACATGACCTTTTGCTTACCCTCGACATTGGTGTTGAGAAGTCGAAGGATCTACGATCTGTTAGATATCTGATCAAAAATGTTCTGGATCTTCAGGCCCATACATATTGGAAATTCGACTTTTCCCCACTGTGATAGATGTTAGCCTTCGTCCAATACATGTTCTAAAATATCATTGACCTACCTGACGAGAGACATGATGGGCGACCTTGATGTGTTGTCGCTTTCTTGTCGTTGAACTTTCGAAGAAGTAGTCGGTCGTTTCGAAGAATTCCAAATGTGCGCGCTGCACTAGGGTAAAATCTCGCTTATTACATAACATCTGACATAAACCTCAATCAATCCGAACCCACGTACCGGAGCATGTGAGTGCCTTCAATCCTAAGGCAAACATAGCTGGCGCCTGGTGGGGCTGTGATGATGGTTACTGTACCTTGCTGCAGCTCTGCAATACTCAACATACCTACCGAGGAATGTCTGGATTTGCACACCCACGATCGCATATATTTAGGTGAAAATATTTAGAAAGGAAGAAAGACATTAGTGATCTATTAAGGGGACTTGAACTGTATTGTAGGCAGATTTGACATGTCACGAGTATTGGCCTAGTACCGGCGCTCTATCTGAGCACTGGAATCCCCGGCCAGGCGGAATGGAGAAAATCAAGATAACAAAAGTTAGAGGACTATTTGTCTCTATTGCTCTATTTCGGACTGCTGATAGCATCTTTAGGTTGAAAATGTAGAGATATGGAGTCGTGGCACAAAATCTCATGCAACATTACATCTAACGGCACATCATCTAATACTTGTTGAAGCTCCTGCACCGCCGATAGATGGCTCTCCGGTTCCACCTCGACCTACAAACAGCAAACCTAAGGAGGCATGGATAGCATATCCCATGATATCTCTTTGCACATTCCGGCCAAGCCCGTCCATATCCCCGCTGCCTTCATCGATCCGATTGAGATGCCGCGACTTTAATTTCATGAATCTTAATTTCAATGATGAGAAGGAAGCAAGAGATGTTTTTGAGAGTATTAGAGCATCAACATGCAGATTAGGAAGCATTGATAAACTCTATGCGTTTAACTATAAGCCACCTCCCCAGGAGAGGAAGATCAATGGTTGGGAAGTCTATGACCCAAGGGCCGAGTGGAAACGACAGGGTATAAGCTCTAAAGGGGTTGATAGAGGTTGGAGAATTTCAACCATAAACCTTGACTATACATTCTCGCCAACCTATCCTGCTCTTCTTCCCGTCCCGTCAAATATTTCAGACAATGTTCTTAAGCATGCTGGTGCATATCGATCGAAAGTGCGGTTTCCCGTCTTGACATATCTTCACCCAGTAAATAACTGCTCTATCACAAGGAGTGCACAGCCCCGGGCAGGTTTACGCGGCAACAGAAGCATTCAAGATGAGAAACTCGTCAGCGCTTGTTTCTCTGCTTCAGCGCCTCGGGATGAAAGTGATGGGGCAAGCCCCGATCCTGATACGAGCCAATCTGATCTCGGACTAGATGGAACTGAAGAAGAGTTGGAAGACACTGAAAGATTTGAGGATGAGTTGCTATCTGCAACTAATGCCTCGAATAACAGCCCTGCGAAGGGTGGCACTGAAAAGCCACACATATATGGTGCTCAGCAACGTAACCTGATAGTGGATGCTCGACCTACAGTCAATGCATTAGCAATGCAAGCAGTTGGACTGGGATCGGAAAATATGGAGTATTATAAGTTCGCAACAAAGGCGTATCTAGGGATCGATAACATCCACGTTATGAGAGACTCTCTTGCAAAAGTAATTGAGGCACTCAAAGATTCGGATATATCAAAACTACCACCAAATCGTGAGCTTTTAGCAAAAAGCGGTTGGCTGAAACACATTACTGGCCTTCTCGATGGAGCTGCACTTATTGCACGACAAGTTGCTATTCAGCACTCTCACGTGCTGATTCATTGTTCAGACGGATGGGACCGAACAAGTCAACTGAGTGCACTTGCACAATTACTACTTGATCCTTACTATAGAACTATCGATGGTTTCATTGTATTGGTCGAAAAGGATTGGCTGGCCTTTGGCCATATGTTCCAACATCGAACTGGTTTCTTAAATAGTGAAAAATGGTTCACAACCCAGACTGATGGACTTGCTGGCTCTGCGATCCAACCTGGAGGTAGCGGAGAGGGTAGAGGGGATGCGATCGAGAATGCGCTTGCTAGTGCCAAACGATTCTTCAAGAGCGCGCATAGTCAGGATAGTGCGGAGGACTCAGAGGCAGAGATTTTGGGAGTCGATGATATATCAAAATCAGCGAAGCCTCCCTCTGGATCTAAGGACGATCCTACCAGCACCGAAGCTACCAAGCTAAAAGAGACCAGTCCCGTGTTCCACCAATTTCTTGATGCAACATACCAGCTTCTTTACCAGAACCCGACCCGCTTCGAATTCAATGAGAGGTTTTTGAGAAGACTGCTTTATCATCTTTACTCTTGTCAGTATGGCACTTTTCTTTACAATAACGAGAAGGCAAGGAAGGATGCTCGTGTACAAGAACGTACTGCCAGCGTATGGTCATATTTCTTGTCAAGGAGAGCGGAGTTTACAAATAAGGACTACGATGCCACTATTGATGACCACGTGAAAGGAAAAGAGCGACTTATTTTCCCACACTTGGATAAAGTTAGATGGTGGCATGAATGTTTTGGCAGGACGGATGAAGAAATGAATGGGCCTACGAACAATGTAGTAGAGCGATATCTTGCGCCCGAAAATTCCGCGATTGGAGGCAACTCTGTACTTACCGGTGTCGAAACCTCCTCAGCAGCTGTCGGAACTGGCACACTTCGACAACTTTCAAACTCAGGTAGCTTTGCTAGCCTGAGAGAGAGTATCTCATCACTCGGGATCGGCAAAGGAAAGGGATCGTCAGGGACAAAGTCACCTGCGAATGTAAAGCAGCCGATGGAAGTGGAAATGCAGTAGTTGGAACTACGATTATTGGCGTTTGGAGAGGTTGGCTGTGGGCACATTTGGAACGGCGTAGAGCATAAAACGAGGGCTATGCTCTTGAAAGGGCAATGCATCTAATGAATTTTGTCAAGAGTGTCTCTAACTCTATGTATATGATTTACGACCTCACACAAACGATTCATGACGCAGGATCTACCCCCCAGATCTGCCCTGACTAGTTGTTGTTTTGAATAGCCTCATCATAAGAAGAGTTCAAGGTTGATCTCTAGAGTGCTCACGGGATATCTGACGACTATCAGTAAAGGCCTACTTATTATAGAGCTGCTTTAACATACCTTAGGTCAAACTTTTCTAAGACGGTTGGATGCAAAATACCAAATTCCCCAATCCTAACAGCCTTGCCGTTAAGTCGTAAAAAGATAGCAGCAGCGTGTCCAGGGAAAAATGTTGGCTCGTCTATCTCTTCAATCCAGTAGCCAACCATGTTTTTGGCATCCAGACCCTCCTCGTGTGCTACAAATGCAGTTTTAAGCATAAGAAGCACTCGGTCTAGCAAACCGTGGACGACTTCGAAACCACTTGTCTTTCCATACCACGCGGCTCCGAAATGTCTCTCGTTTCTACTTTTTCTCTCGGATGAGAGGTCTTTGAAAGCGACATCTGCAACTTCAAACACCTTTATTGGGACACTGTGCTTTTTGTTTTCCCGGATTGTCTTTAGCAGCCCCGGCAATAACGAGGTTCGCACGACCTGGTATTCCGCGGTCTTGGGATTTGCAAGTTTCACTGCGGTGTTACCATCATCCGTACGGTTCAGCCAACCGAAGTTTTCATCATGTGAGCACAGGATAAGTGGAAGGACTTCACTCCACCCAGCCATTGCTGTTTCCATCCGGACAATGTCAGAAAGTTTGTTGATTGGGAGAGGCTGAGCAATAGTTGCTGCCTTGTTCGGCGAAGTTCTAGGAAGGTTATTGAAGCCATAAGCGATAGCGACATCTTCCATGATATCACATTGATGCAAGACATCCGCCCTAGTTGGAGGTATCGACACTGTAATGATATTCCTGTCCGTGGCTGACGGTATGGCTTCATAGCACATCTTTCTGAGTAACTCACAGATGCTCTGGGGGGACTCATTAAGGCCACAGCAGCTGTTAATGTAATCGACCTCTGCCTCTGCAACTCGTGGCTTAAGGTTAGGTGTTTGTCGGGACTCCTGGTTGTGCTCCGAAATGACCTGGACTGGTTCGATTGTGAAAGGCTCTGCGCAATACTCGGAGAACATAGTAGCCATAATGCTAATCACAATATCTAACTTGGTTTTGTCTGTTGCTGTGCACTCTATGAAGACATTTTTTGTGTTTTGTGTGATCTTAGAGTGTTCACCGTTGATGATAGGAGGCAGGGAGCACACAATCCTTTGAGAATCGAAGATAACAGGGTATCCAGGCTTGTCTCTAATAATATGGAGAAACTTTCCGAGGTGCCTATCATTTTCATAGAATTCCATCAACTCTTCCCCATTAATCTTTTTCGTCTGGTTCAAAGGTATGAAATTGATATCTTTAGGTGGAGGAGCTTCATAGGTGAAGGGGCCTTTAATAGTATCCAAATCATGAGTTCCGATTGCAACTAATGTACGCTGCCGAGCTAAATTCTGATGTAGCTTATCCTGTAATGAAATGAAGGACTCATAACGCTCGGGCGTAAAGGTAATATTTCGTAAAATGGCACAAGCTACGTACGGCCGTACCTTTAGAGTATCTGGGTGGACAGTAATTGTCTCTAACTTCCCACTATCTGGTGTTACAAATCTGTAGTTTGGCAATGGTGCTCTTCCCTTAAATATATTCAACATCAAAGCTATGCCCTCGAAACATAGCATATCATATCGATTTGCGGGGATCTCGATCTTGAGCTGCGGGGCTTCTTGCTTGCCATTGACAATAGGTCTCTCGGAATTTGTGGTGTCTTCGTCCAGTTCAATGCCAAATTCGAAGCATAGCTCCTCAAATTCTTCAGTTGTATATCTGACCGTTACTCAGTATAGTGCTGGGGAACAGGTTTGCACATTGACTTACTCCTGCCCTAGTGCTTTGTAGAGCTCAGCTTTATCTACGCTGATAGTAGGCATGGTGGTTAAATTTAACACAAGGTTAAATTCGAGTCTTTCATAAAACTCTACCAGTAAATGTAGATTTAAATATTGCACTCGAAATGTAAGAACCCCACAGATGTGAACTTTATAAACTGTGACTCAAATATCTGTATTGAAAGGCTTCTTTTTATGCCTGAATTTCAAGGCATAAGAGCTATGATGATTGCCCTGCTCCTCGTTGAGCATCTTGAGCAAACCAACAATTTCCCCACCAACGGATCACCCAAGGCTCCAGTGTCCTATTTTTCCAGTTCATACTGAAGCCTAGATGGTATTTATGGTGTGAAGGTATGTTCAATTGGCTATTTTCGTTCCTGACATTCACCGCCTTGTGTATAAACTCCTTTCCAAAGTCGAACCTGGATCCTGCCTTGTGGACCTCCCCGCCATCAATACATCGACAGCACTTTTATACTTCTCAACACGACAAAGCGCTCTTTCTAACAGGAATAGGCTTAAATACTTTCGTATAGCAATATTTACACGGCGCATTTGTTTTCGATCAGCTAGAGTTGCTTGACGAAAGAAGGCAGGCCAACACGCGATCAACTCTCATATCACGACTACGAAATATAACGGTCACACGCTGGCTGCGTTGACCTTCTACTAGCATCCCTTATACCTGAGACTCATCAGATAAGTGTTCATGATGTCGGACGGTCAAGACAAAACCGATGAGCTCTACCCCATAGCTGTACTCATAGATGAGTTAAAGGTTAGTTCTGATATACCTCATATCTGCATGCTATAGCTTCTTTGCTGACTCTAATATAGCATGACGACGTCCTTTTACGATTGAATGCCATACATAGACTCTCGACTATTGCACTCGCATTAGGGGCTGAGCGCACCAGAGACGAACTGATCCCCTTCCTAGACGGTACGCGTTCAGCCGCAATATCGACGTACATCCTATTGACCTGTGGTTATAGAATCTGTCGAAGATGAAGATGAAGTTCTTACTGCATTAAGCGAAGAATTGGGCAACTTTGTTGAATATGTCGGTGGGCCAGAATATGGGCATGTTCTCCTATCACCCCTGGAGAATTTGGCTGCGATAGAGGAACCTCTAGTACGAGAGAAGGTGAGGACTTTCTTAACTGATAACTAGGAGCTGCGCTGAGTATTGCTAGGCTGTTGAGTCTTTAAATAAAATCTGCGAGGAGCTGTCCCCCCAGCAGGTGGAGGAGTACTTTATTCCACTTACAATTCGACTTTCCAAGGCAGATTGGTTCACATCAAAGATTTCGGCCACTGGGCTTTACAATGTTCCCTACAAGAAAGCATCACCCCCTATGCAAGAGCAACTCCGACAACAGTTTGGTCTTCTTGTGCATGATGAGACACCCATGGTCCGAAGGCAAGCAGCCAACAATCTTGCAAAATTTGTTAAAGAAATGCCAGCAACTATTGTCGTTGAAGAGATGATACCTCTATTTCGCCATCTCGCAGGAGACGATCAGGATAGTGTCCGATTATTGACAGTAGAGATACTGATAGCAATTGCGGAGGTGGTACCAAAGGAACAACAGTCAAGCCACGGAGTTCTGCTTACCGCCTTAAGAAGTTTAATCGAGGATAAGAGCTGGAGGGTTAGATACATGGTCGCGGATAGATTTGAAAAGGTATGCGATATGATAATCTTTTCAAGATTATTACTGAACTTTTCATAGATCGCAAAAGCAGTAGACGACGAGGTCATCGCGAGAGATCTTGTCCCAGCATTTATAAAGTTGCTCAAAGATAGCGAAGCTGAGGTTCGAACTGCTATCGCAGGCCAGATACCAGGTAAAATCATCTTTTTATTGAAAAACCGCGCATGCGCTAATACTATACCAGGTTTCTGCAAGCTCGTTGAGAGAAATACTCTTCTTAACGACATTATGCCGACTGTCGAAGACTTAGTTTCCGACCAATCTCAGCATGTTAGAGCCGCCCTTGGAACTCAAATCAGCGGTCTTGCACCAATCCTGGGGAAGCAAGAGTGAGTTATGTAAATCATCTCCCGAACTATCTAGCTGACATATTTCCAGGACAATCGATCATCTCCTTCCTATGTTCCTCCAGATGCTCAAAGATGAATTCCCTGACGTACGCTTACACATTATTTCCAAACTCGAGCTAGTCAATCAAGGTACGCAAGCATCAATATATACTTTCGTCTAAGGCTAACGGTAATTTAGTAATTGGTATCGAGCTGCTCTCTCAATCACTGCTGCCTGCGATTGTCCAACTTGCTGAAGATAAGCAATGGCGTGTTCGATTGGCCATAATCGAATATATACCTCTCCTTGCCAGCCAACTTGGCGTAAAGTTCTTCGACGAGAAGCTGGCTCAACTTTGCATGGGCTGGCTTGGTGACACTGTTTTTTCTATTCGTGAAGCAGCAACACAAAACCTTCGAAAGCTGACGGAAGTCTTTGGAGTTGAATGGGCAAAAGAGACCATTGTTCCCAAGGTCATGAACATGGCTAACCATACTAATTACCTCTACAGAATGACAACCTGCTTTGCTATCACAGTGAGTTCCTTGAGTGAATTTAGAGGAATATCACTAACAGTCATAGACACTAGCACCTGTTGTCAGTATAGATGTGATCGCGCAGTCCATTCTTCCCATGATGGACAAGTTAGTGGCGGACGACATTCCTAATATCCGCTTCAACGTTGCTAAATCATATGCCGAACTGATATCGGTGCTAAAACGCCTACCAAATGAAGGGACTATCTATACTCTCGAGAAGGCTGGCACCCCTTTCTCGCCTTCCGCTAAGGGGCAGGAACTCATCCAAGAGCGGATCCTCCCTAATCTAGAAAAGTTGCAGAAGGATGATGACGTTGATGTTCGATTCTTTGCCACGACTGCGGCCGCATCAATTTCGGGAGACCCGATGAATATGTCACCATAGATGATGGATAATTACGTTATAAAAGCAAAACGTGCTTGGGTCTCCACGGGCTTTGAGTTGTGCCTGACATGCTCCCAGCATTTTTCTTTGTTCTAGATCAGAGGCAGGGAATACCAGCATAGTCATTTTCTATACATAGCAACGGCTTCTCGCTGAGATTATCGTGAGAGCCTCCCATAGCTCTAATAAAGCGCATGCTGTCTCCTGAATGAACCATGTATTGGCCGGGCACGTGATACAGATATTTCTTCACCGCTCACAAATCTAGCTGCTAGCTGTTTTCTGCCGATAAATTGTACCCCTCCCCCTCCTTGGAAATTAGTAGTTCAGGCATTAGACACATTCAGGTAAATACACTCGGAGATATGCCCAGGAGATAATTATATACCTATAAATTGCCCGAACAAACACATAATCAGGCATCAATGGCATCAGAACCCCCCTCGAAACCAGTCCACCTCGAACCCTCTGCCCTGGGAACAAGGGAATAGTACGTAACTTTCTTAGCCCCCTTCCAGGCGCAAACCCACGCCTATATTTCCCTAAACACCAATTCCAAAACATACAATCCATCAAATTCAAAATTGCGAGCTGAGAAAATGAGAAAATGAGAGTGTGTCAGTGTGTGAGATCGGGGAACTAACATCTGCTGGTATCTAGCTGGGACACCCTCTACACAACCGAAATCTCGAACCACTCGCACGACCCATCCGACGAAGGCACGATCTGGTTCGATGACTCGGGCGCCGAAGACAAAGTCGTGGCGTTTCTGCAGGAGAAGATTGCTGGCGGGGAGAAGATCCTAGGAGATGATATCGGGAAGCAGAATTGTAGCTTTCTGGACCTAGGCACAGGGAATGGGCATTTTTTAATGAGATTGAGGGAGGGGGAAGAAGAAGAAGAAGAAGAAGAAGAAGAAGAAGATGATGATGATGATGATGATGATGATGATGACGATGACGAAGATAAGAATGAGGGAAATGATGTGCGTGGTGGATGGGGAGGACGAATGCTCGGGGTGGATTACTCCCTGAAGAGCATCGAATTCGCGAAACGGATTGCTGCGGAACGGGGGTTTGGTGAGGGATCAGGAAAAGAGATTCTCTTCCGGACGTGGGATATCATGACGCAGTCGCCTGTCCCCGTCGTCCTCGATGAGGAGAACTCTCATGGCTGGGACGTCGTGCTTGATAAGGGGACGTTTGACGCGATAAGTCTGTCGGAGGAGAAGGATGCGCAGGGGAGGAGGATCTGTGAGGGGTACAGAGAGCGGGTGGTGCCACTGATTCGGGAGGGAGGAGTGCTGGTCATTACGAGCTGTAATTGGACGGAGGAGGAGCTTCGTGCTTGGTTTGAAGGGGAGGGGTTGAGGTACTTAGATACGATTAGGTATAAGAGCTTTAGCTTTGGGGGCAGGAAGGGGCAGACTATAAGTAGTGTTTGTTTTAGAAAAGAGACTGTTCGATGATGACGAATGATGAGTTTCATTATATCATGTAACATTAACGTTTACTCTATGCTAATTACTTAAACCTAATTAAAGCCATTATAATCCTAGCTATCGCATCAATCATATCATAGCCTGCTTTTTAGTTCAAAACCTGGCTCAGAGGCAAATTTCTTGAGCTAGGTCCGACATAGACAGTCTTGGGGTAGTCTGTAATGACCCAGTTCTGACTAACGGGATCCCAGTTGCTAATATCCCTTCTCAGAATATCAGCAGTGAAAGTTGCCGAGCCTCCTGCATCAATGCTGAGACGTTCAAATCCTCTTAGGACAACCTTGGGGTCATTTGGTCCTCCAAGCGAGATGTAAAGCTGAGGAACTTCCTCTCCATTGAGACCACCAGTGTTCTTGATATTTGCAGTGACTGTGTACATCACATCGTAGAGCTCGGGGTTACCACCAGGTCCACCACCAGCGGGGAGGAGTGGCTGAGGAGACGAGTCGGAAGATCCTGGTGGCAGGAAATCGGATGCCTGCTTACCGTAGAAGGGGTCAGCAGATGCATCCTTGGCATCTGTGGTGTTGATGTATGGGTAGATGTACTGCCAGACGTATGGGAAGTCATCGGTAGGGAAGAGATAGCCGTTCAAGTCGGTGGAGAAGTTGCCGAGAACAGGGGCAGCCTCAGTGAGACCTGTAGTTGGAGTGTAAGGACCAGCTTGAGTCTTGGTAACAGTCAAGTCCGAGTATGAGAAGTTCGTGTAGGAAAGACCAAAACCGAACTCGTAAATGGGGGTAGCATTAGCCTTGTCGAATGCTCGATAGTCGATAAAAACACCCTCGCTGAATGTAATTTGTGGTGCACCGGCTCCATTGTTTGGTTCATACATAACATCTGTACCATAGCTTTCGCGAGTGGCACCCCATGTGAATGGTGTACGACCCGCTGGGTTGACCTTGCCGTACAGGATATCTGTGATGCTGTTTCCACTCTCCTGTCCTGGAACACCGGCCCAGACAATGGCAGTGATATTGGGGCTGTCGTACCAATCGGTCACCAAAACCGGTCCGGTAGAGTGGATTACGACAATGGTATTTGAACAGAGAGAGGAAACATTTTGGATCAAGGCATCTCCGTTCTTCCACAAGGTAAGGTTCTGTCTATCACCTTCATTGCCGTCAACATTGATGTAGCCTTCACCGGAATCAGCGTTGACGAAGACGAGAGCGGTAAGGTTGTCTTGGGCAGCAAGAGCCTGGATCTGAGCGGATGCCCAGTTGTCGAAGATACTCTCGTATCTGGAGCCATCGGAAAGAGCCTGCGTTTGAAGAGCGGTGTCAGGAGTGACAAGGTAAGGGAAGTTGGAACTGCCAGAACCCCACGCCATGCCAACTACAGGTATGTTAGTATGTCTGTTTGAACTATATTGTGTAATACCAGGAAGGACTTACGGGTTCCATCATCACAACCTCGGTCGCCGCAAGCATTTGGCCCACCGGGATTCGGTCCAGCATCTTCGCCAAAAACACCTATGAACTTAGGTTTGTTCAATGGAAGAGCATTGTTCACGTTCTTCAATAGAACCGTTCCTCTTGCCGCAATGTTTCGAATAACAGAGGCATGGTCAGCGCGAACATCCACGTGGAAGTTGATCTGTTGAACACCCTTTCCAGCTGCCCAGTGAACTGGGCCATAGGTATCGAGAGTCCAAGAGTCGAAATTAATCTGAGGCTCAGTCTCAAGCGTGCGGCCAACTTTGAAATATGCAGCCATAATTCTCATGGCCATGTCATCCAGACGCCATTCTGGCATGGTACCGTTAACAATTCCGAGAGTCAGGTTAGAGCCCCAGAAGCTGTAACCTGTGTTGAAGAGGGTGTCACCAGGCATGGACATGTCAAGACCAGCCAAAGCAGCACCAATACCGTCCTTTTGGGCTTGCCAGTCACTCATAACGAAACCCTGGAAGCCGAGCTCGCCTTTGAGCAGACCGTTCATCAATTTCGAGTTCTGGCATGCATACGAGTTGTTGACTTGGTTGTAGGAGCACATAAAAGATCCAACACCAGCTCTGACGGCATCGGCGAAAGGCCAGAGGTAAAGTTCGTGCATGGTCACATCGTCAATAGTGGTTGAGTATGCCTCGGTAATGTTGTACCCATAGCCCTGGGCTTCACCAACTTGACGGAAGTGCTCCTGTTCGTTGCCAATAAAGTGCTTAGCGCACGCAATGACTCCAGCGTCTTGGATGCCTTTGATAGTCTCGGCGATGGCAACACCAGTCAGGTATGGATCCGGGCTGAATCCTTCCCAGTTACGACCACCCTCGGGGGCACGACCCAAGGGACCAGCAACGGGACCGAGCTGCACAGTGACGCCCTTGCCATGATGCTCCTGGCCCATGGCCAAGCCACGAGCGTAGAAGAGACCTCGATCGAAGGTAGCAGCCACGGTCTGGCCACTGGTGAAGACGCTGTTATAGTCGCTGTCTCGAACTCCCACAGGCGAATCCTGCAAGCAAATACTACGAAGACCCAGACGGGGCACACTGCCAGTCTGGCCTACGCATTGTTCACCTTCCCAGCTGCATATTCGTATTAGTGAATTATGCGCAACGTATTGATTCAATTGGAATTCATTGTTCCTTTCTCCTATTTTACTAGGAGAAAAAAAAAGGGCCTCAATTGACCTCAAAGATGGATGAATTGGCTTACCCTACACCAGTCGTGAGGTTGATCTTCTCCAGCAAGGTGAGCTGGGAAACGAAGTCCTTGGCCTTTGCATAAGCGTCAGCCCAGTCGCCCTGGCCGGTCATCCATGGCGAAGGATAGACGGGCTCGGATTTAGATAAAGCTTCCTGTGAGCATAATAAGTCAATTGATTTATTCTTTTATTTTTCTTGGCTGTCAATTGACAATGCGACATTCGACGGGACAAACTTCACAGTCAATATTGGACAATGGCGCGTGAAATTTGATTTGTATGAGGCTTGAAGAAGTTGCTGGAGTCTAGAGGGAGAGGCGAGGGAACTTACAGTGCTGTGTTGCGGTATGCCGTGTGACAGCGCGCCGGTTGTTGCTGCAACAGCAAGAAGCGAGGAGAGCTGCATCTTTGATGAAGATGTTGATACTTTCGTCAACACCCACAACCGCAATTGCAACTGCAGTTCTTCAACGAAAGAAGAAGACGAAGCTTAGGAAGGAAGAGGAAAGAGAAAGCCAAAAGCTTGGCGCACCATGTCGGCGATGGGACTTATATACACACGCACAGCAGCCTGGCTCGTAATTACGGAGACCCCATGGGTGAGTGGACTGTTTGCCGTTGCACCACCAACAAAAGAAGTAGCACCGGCAGCAGCAGCAGCAGCAGAGCAACAGAGCAGCAAAGAGCTTCCCGAGCTGGGCCAGCTCCTTCTCTCCACAAGCTTGCCAGTACCATACAGTGCTGTGCCGAGCCCCAGCTATTCTTCTCCACCAAGATTGGCTGGCCGTGGGGCTCAGTCAGCACGCATCACCGCATCAACAACACGAGGCCTGAGCAGTTCGCATCCTTGGCCCTCCCCTCGTGCCCCCATTGCCATTCCCCCAGTGGCGGCGCCCGTCTGTTCCTCCTCACGAAGCTTGTTTTCGGTCCTTTTGGCCTGTCCAACGTCATGGCTGGCGGGTCTGAGCAGCCACCGCTGTTGGCCTGTACTCCGGACTGCTCCCGTTGCAGTGGGAACCGCGCAGAGGCCGTGAGAGACTGGGAATATGGGGGACTCTCCACTGTTGTCTCTAGGCGGGTTTAGTGGGTGGCTGGGTGGATCCAACGCCTACCGCTGCTACCGAGTATCCTCTGCCACTGCTGGTTGCACGGTATCGCAACAGTTCGTGAGAGATTTCTAATTACTGTGTGCAACTGCTGTTGTGCCGAACAAAAAACAGAGCACACGAATACACAGTACAAATTTAGGATGCACAAACGCTTTCAACGCAACACAACACAAATGGGATCTGATCTGATCTCGAACTGAGGGGTGGTGCAACGTTTCCCAACGTCAGCACGTAGCAGTAAGTAGCCACAGCAATAAGCATCCTAGGAGGACGCAGCAATTACACTAGCCAGGGAGGAAGAAATGGTAGAAAAGAAAAGAAAAAGAAAAAGAAAACAAGAGACACACATACGCCGCAACCAGACATGATGGAATGGAAAAAATTAGACCTTTTCAACTACTTGACTGGACTTTACCCCAATCACTGCCTTTCGCATCCCCAAATGAGAGTGCCGCATCGTGCAGCTGCAGCTGCAGTCCTGGTTTACCGGCAAACGGGCAACAACTGCAAGATACTTTGTGCAGGGCTGCCAAGCCATGGGGAGCTTGAGGAGCTCCTTCGCAAGTTCTCCCAGGACGGTCTAACAAAAACCAAGGATTAAGATCCGGCATTCCGCCCTACCGTGTGAAGAAGAAAAAGAAGGAAGTTGAAAAAGCTAGACAAACAAAATACCTGTAATAATAAGCTACTACTGTACTGTGCCTTCCCTCGGTACCACCAGATGCATCAATTAGGACCGATTGTATGGGAAACTTTCAGGTACCGTTCACTGCACCTCTACATTCCTGTAAAGGTAAATGTACCTTTGTACCCGATCTATCCGGTACCTGCCTATCAAGGAGATCCCCATCTACCGTAACTTTTAGTGAGCCACGCAAGCTCAATGTTGTTGCTGATCCATCGCCAGCACCAGGCCATGATCTTTTAGTGCGGGTTATTATGGGCTTTATTGCAGAGGCGGGTTCCACCACGCTGATGGTGTATGTCGTCTGGCCGGCGAATGACAATTCTGCGTGGTTTTTACTTGTACAGGTTCTATGGGGATACGTTACGTTTTTCTCTTACAGGTATGGTAGTTGTTTAGATCATGTGTCTGTTTATTGCTCTGACTGTATTTTTCTCAGCTGATTGGTGGTTCGTTGCAGTAGAGTACCGGTATGTTCGTTATGGAGATCTGGATCTCTTTGATCGCACCCGATATGTCACTCGACACTTCCTTCTCCAGTTTAATCTCCACAGATTAATTATGATAATGCAGTGCTCTATTCTTCCACATCATTATTACAGCATACGGCAATAGAAACCTCCCCATTACAACGTAATATTTCCCCACGAGGCCCCTGCAACTAACGTAGGAACAGGAACCTTGAACCTGTCGATCTTCATACAAAACAGCTGTGACAGTCCCAAAGAGGATGCTCACAATCTTTTTTCCCCTCATACATCCCTTGCCCATCCGCCCTGCCTCCCTTCTCCCAATCAGAAAACTCCCACAATCAAATTAGTAGATCCCGGGAATG
This sequence comes from Xylogone sp. PMI_703, assembly GCA_021399445.1. NCBI lineage: Eukaryota > Fungi > Ascomycota > Leotiomycetes > Xylogone > Xylogone sp. PMI_703. Next base: position 2,822,597 of record JAJTUQ010000002.1, on the reverse strand, counting down.
ATTCTGTAGCGGACTATCTTCCTGTACTTCTCCCAGTCTTCGCCGTACTTGCGAATACACTTCTCCTCGTCTCTCATCTCGCGATGCACCAATAAGGTCCCGAAATAGATCACGTAGAAATATGTAAGCAGCATGGCCCATCCTCGAGCGTCGCCCTGGAAAACTCGCGTCTCAACAGAAGGGCCCTTGATAAAGAAAGTACCTTCAGGAACGTGTGTGGTGGCGGAAGAAACATCTCCATGCTGCACGAGATAACCAGCAATGCCCGTGGGAAGACAGAAAGCCCACGCCATGATCCAGTCTCCCAGGTAGTTGATATGTCTGGCTATCCCCCACCAACCTGAGATGAGTAGCTTAGATCCTGCCTTTGTCTCCATGTATTTGAGGTGCGCAACACGGGGGTCCGTGGGATCCGTCCTGAAGCGGTTCTTCTCGTTGTTCGCACTGCGGAAGATGTAGTATCCAACGCCCAGGGTACCGAGGACACCAGCAATGCCGAAGAGACCAAGATGGACTGGATATACTGAGAGATACTTGGCTTGCAGTGAATAAGCACACGGCACCCAGGCAAGATCTCCGAATGAAAGCATAAACCCAAATCCATCAGACGTAATATCCATAGTTGTGAGGATTGCAGGCTCCATCCAGTAAGAATCAAGCACATAGAGGGCTTGGAATCCAGTACTGAGTAAAATACTGTCCGTGATGTAGCCATAGTTCTTGTACTGGTGAGCTACGAAAGTGAGATCCAGCAAGATCCATCCTAGAAGTCCAGGGCGTAATTCACAGAATGACTTGATATCAATTTCACCAATAAGAGGAATAGTGCATCGAGGATTTAGTTCCCGACCAATAAACCAGTCGTACAACATGTTCCCTGTATGGCCACCGGCCGCAAGTTCTCGATGCTCCTTATTGCCCGGTTTGACGCTGAAGCTACGAACGTAGACGAATGTTGCAAGAGCATATGAAATAAAGAGGTTTGCTGTGAGAATCTGGAGGTAATTGTCGTAGATGTAGGTCCATACAGGAAAGTCGGCTCCTTGTGCTATAGTTCCAGCTAAGCATATTGAGAGAATCACCATTGTCGACGACCATGCTATGCAGAGTCAGTATAAGGCTGACGTGCCCATCGTGGGTTAGGAGGCAACCATACTATTAAACTTATACTTGAGCCTTCCTCCAGAGACAAGCTCAACACCCTCCATTTCCTGGCCTGGAAGTACCCGGTATAGCACCAATTGAAGGGCATAGTACCCCAACACCTTCAAGGTAGCATCAACACTTCCCAAACCCCATATTCCCTCTTCAGGCCATCCTGCCTCTTTCTTCAGGGCCTCGATCGTCAACGTAGAGGGAGAAAGAAGGGACGGAACTGGACAACCAGATATCTCATTGCAGGAAAATAGAAAGATGTAACATAAGATCGGTAGTCCGAAGGAAATTCCAAATGCACCAAGTCTATAATGCATATGTCAGCTTCAAATGTTGACTGGCTTGCGTATCACACGACTTACGGTCCTCCAAATTCATAACCGTGTCTTTCGGTATGCTTATTGTTTACCGACTTTGGAGCCATTTTGACAATCCTCTGCAGCTTTGAGAATGAGGAAGAACTACCACGAGACTCTCCTCAGACTCTTATACTGACATCTCCTATCCCAAGCAAGACAATTCTAAAAGATTACAAGAAGGCAGTGTGCTGTGGTGCGATCCGGATCCTGAGTTTCCGAGCTCGATAGGCTTGGCCAACGCAAGTTCAACGGATATTTTGAACCTTACAGCTGCAAGCGGTTAGGGCGCTGACGGGTCCTCAGGGGCAAACCCCAGTTTCAAGGCAAGGCTGGCGAGGCTCCCATTATTTTGTCGCGGTTCTCTGGGGGCGCAGCAAACACTAACGCACGCAATCCATCTTACAACTTAAATATCTGTGCGATCATTGGACCGTATTCTTCACGAGAAAAAGGTTACGATACGAGAGTACGAGAGATCCCCCGGATCTTACAAGTTGAATTACGACTTCCATCATCATACGGGTACGGACAACTCGATAATTTGTAATCGGTAACCTCCCTCTTCACGTGGGTCGACAAAGTTGCCGCGGTGAAACGTTCTTCCCTTTGCGGGGAGCTGGAAAGAGGCCACCGAAGCGGGAACAGCCGCTAAGAACATCCCAAGGTTCCGTCTTACAACTTCCCACCTTCAACCTTCCAAGGTCGTTCAATCCCTTCATTTCCTAATAGAGTTTTATTCCTCGCCAATTGCGCCGAGAGGCGCGCATCGCATCTAGAAGACTTCGGTTATTATCATCATTCGTTATGCAGATTTCAACTCTTCCCGTAGCTGCCTTGTTGGCTCTGGTAGCCTACAGCCGATGCGCAGGAGCAGCTTCGTCCGACGGCGAGTCGGAACCAGTTCCAGACCCATGTACCATTACAAATTCGGCGGGGGCTTTCTTTGATTTGAGCGCATTGTCCATATTACCACCAGACGAGGATGACAAGACTACCAATCGATGGAAGAAGAAGGATAGCTGGCATGCTCGGGGATACGATACCGGAACGAATTACACATTGAATGTCTGCGCTCCTGTTACGGAGACAGATGCCTTAGACGACGTTGTTGGAATAGACGAGAAGCTTTGGAAGAACGTCAGCGCGTATTATGAGAGTGGAGGGAAGACATATTCCCTAGGGTAAGTACATTAGTCAACCCTCACTTCAAGAGTATGTACTTATGACTATGATAGGCAACAATCGTCGACCTTGATATCTCGAGGAAAGCGAATAGTTCTCCGCTATACCGATGGTTCCCCATGCGGTACGAGCAAAAAGCGGGAGGCAAAGAAACACGATGATGAAGACGACGAGGATGACGGCAAGGAAGTTCGTCGAAAGTCGACTCATATTTCGTTCTTGTGTGAGAAAGACCCATTAGTAACACAACCATCGGTGTCTTTTGTGGACAAGAGTCCAGACGATTGCGCGTATTTCTTCGAGATCCGTTCGTACGAAGCATGCGGTGGCACAGAGCCCGCAAAAGATGGTGTTGGTCCAGGCGCTGTATTCGCTATCATTGGGGTTATTGCTATTTTAGTGTACTTCCTCGGTGGTGTGTTCTATCAACGTAATGTTGCACACGCTAGAGGGATGAGACAGTTGCCAAACTACACCATGTGGGCCGGTATTGGGAACCTCATAAAGGTATGTTGGCAGACTTGTATCTGGCGAACGAAGCGTGCTCTATTTCCCCGTGTGACGTCAGTGAGAGAAGGAATATTGCCTACCATGGAGGTGAAGCCATCTCGAACGGGATCTGTGAGAACTCACAAGGCGAGAAAATCCATCAATTCGCCGTTACTTTCTTAAATATTGTTACATTTCCATCATCTGGTTATTAGGGGCAAATAAAGATAACGAACTGGTTCGTATCTTAATCTGGCCCCACGTGTCACATGGACGGATTTCTTTTATTTTGTATCAATATGTTGTTAGGATAAATTTAGGGTAGCATGTACCGGCGTTTAATCACCTGCGTCGCATTCTCAATCATCACACATACTCTTCTTGTTCATAATTGCTAATTTGTGTGACTCCAGGACTTTTTTATTATTGCAACATCTTCTTGTGCTCGTTTCTTACCTAGCAGGCGAGGGTACAGTGCTCTTTCCACTTCCGCCAATGGTCGAGGAGGGAGAAGAAGTCGGAATGAAGATGAGAATCGCTTGATTGATCAGCTTGATGAGGAATGGGATGATTAAGTGATCAAATGTCATTGTCATGATTTTGGGCGGGACAATTTTTCTTTCTGTTTGAATATATGAGACTGGGTTGCAATGTTTCGGAGTTATTTGTTCGCTGTAGGATACATATATAAAAGGCTCCTTTTATCAATAGATGATCTCCATGCATAACATCGATATAGTATGCGAGTAATATTAACTTTGGATAGAGTCATGATTATATGAAAAGCTGACCAAAGTTACTAGGTGACATAGATACCCGAGTTAGTCTCAAGTAGGGTATAAACCTTCGATTCGAACTTCATTCAGATGTTTCTTGTTTACCCAGTAGCTTGTGGCTAGAAAAGCCTGTTGGCTTCAGTGTTCCATCGACAACTTAGCTTGGGTCGAATTATTGTAACTCCTACTCCTGTCCCTCAAGGTACTCTTTTGGTGCATAAGTAAAACAACCAGCACTTGCAATTCAAGACCGGATAACTAGCTTCAAGAATGGCAACCTCGAGGCTGTCGGAAAATTCCGTGGACGGTGCTGCTCTTAAAGCATGAAAGGCCACCCATTTTTGGATTACTCTAATATGCCAGATATGTAGAAGTTCTAGGAAATTTCTTCCCAGTGTAAATTAGCTTTTACGTATCACGTTAGGGACCATTGATATGGGTCTCGTAGAAGGACTTGTACGTCTATTTGATACATATCAAGGCAGGATGACAATCACAATCGTCTAGCCTCTATGTGATCAGCTAGCACCTCTAAGCCAAGGTCGGTATGCTATCCTATTCTCTGTATACCATTGAAAGAGTGGCAAGAAATATGGGGAAGAATAATACTCGAGACACTTGATCCTTTAAATCTAAGGTCGATTTTTGCGAGACGCTTCCGCATGTGTAATCATACTGAATTCGTACATTTTAATATTTTAACTACATATCATAGTCTATACTATACCGTACCATAATTTTCCTACTTGTGTTATAGCAACAAACCCCTCGCGTGTTGCCAATACCTACTTTATAGACCCCATACCTATTTCGGAAAGCTTCCTCATAGCACAGCCTCCTCCTTATCCCATACTTTTGAAATTCATAACTTTCCTCTCAGCCAGTAAAGTAGGCACGTGTGTTTCTCAGACATGTGAATCATATTAGATGCTTGTTGATAGCCCCTCTTTTCTATCAATCCGCACCATGCAGATAGAGATATCTGTGGAAATCCAATATGGCCTAGACCTTAGCTCAGCCACCACCAACCTTCTTCAATCATCAGATAACGATTCTAGAGACAAGCTAGAACTTCATATGTTTCCGTGATATTACTTTTGTAAATAGCCTTATAAAACAATCACTGGCGATTCCATTCTACAGCACTACGTAACAAAGATCCTAAAGTGTTTTCAAGTTTCGTCTAACTCGTCACGCGACTTGCTTAAATCTACTTTGACGGGACTACGAAACTATGGCTTCAAAAGGCAAAAAGTTCTCCTGGAACCGCCTGATCACCAATCCCATCCCGAATTTTGCTCGCGACGACATAAATGATGTCGACCTCTCTCCAGTTCAAGCTGACGCTCTTGTCCGTTACCAGCTGGCACTCCCCAATCCTCGTTACCTTGATCCCAAATCCTTCTTCATAGCAGGTATAACAGGTTCAGAGTCTCTGTCCAAGGATGTATATAAGGTGCTCGTGAAGCATAACCTCATCTTACCAGCACCAAATGATCAGAGCCCACAATCGTCATCACCCAATCAAGCTCCAGATGGAAATGTCATGACCGTCAACACTTTCGGTGTGACTAAGAAATTCGCAAACCAATTAGCTGTAATAAGTGTTCATGCTCAGCGAAAACTGGTCGGGATGCTGTTCTTCTGGGAGGAGGAATGCACGCGTTGGAATCTCCTTGATAAAGAGGAGAAAGAGATCAAGGAGTCAATTGAGAGAGTTGGAGAGAATAATGATCTAGTCGTTGCATTGGAGGCTGTAAAGATGAAAAGGACATTATTACCCAGTATGAGGGGTGAAGGGACGGCCAATGTTAGTCCCGGGAGAGGATATGAGTTACCGCGGTATGCCTGATGAAGTGTATGTCGAGTGGTGATAGCGATCTATGATGTAGCGAGGATACCTTACATGTTTTTGGAGTACAAAGTAATTGCGGAAAAAAGAAGCAAATTGAGAAAGGGTGTTATATGTCTTAACAGACGGGAAGTAAGGGGAGTCTGTTACCTGATGTTTGTCGAGATTGTATGCCCACACAAACAAACCTCTTTCTGATTTCTAAATCGATCTTATCACCATAGCAACAACTGAAAACTTAGAATCAACTTCTTTGCCATCAAATCCCCGGCATATCCAAAGACATCAGAACCACGGTAGGATAGCCACATTACCAGTCGCAAAAGAAACACACACAAAACCGTACATTGAATTATACATCCCCGGATTTAGATGCAGCACTCAGACCGCTACTTACTTGCGATCTACGCTAATGCGAGCATATCGAAGCCTGGGCCATATGTCGTACCGTGGAAGGACGTTGAGCCCTACAGATGATCAGGGTTGCAAACAAACAACAAAATCTGGGGAAAGTGTTTCAAAGGAAATGAAGGATTTCCGAATCTGGACATGTGGCTGACGCAAAGAAGAAGCATGGACTTTCCGGGTGCGGGTGATCTTCGATTAGCGAGGGTGAGCTTCCAGAAGGAGAATGAAACCCAACATCTTTGTTGGTTAAGGTGTGTGTTTTTGCTGTATAATTTCTAGTTTTGGAAGTATTGGGTGAGTACTCGAGTATGTGGTTGTTATTGTAGAATAAACAGCTCAGGACCTGTCGCCTTTGCTTGTTGCATACTTTATTGCACATTTCTCTTCGTGGCGGCCTGTTAGTACTAATCAGTAAACCTAGTACCAGTAGCATCTTTATTTTCTAGCTGAAGACTGCTTCTGCCATAGGATTGGTCTAGCTTCTCAGCTTGATCATATGCGTTCCTTAACCTCTTTATAAGATAGCGGCGTTGGAAATGGGGGTAATCTGCACGGTACCTCCCACTGAAGTTACTAGTAGGCAACTGTACAATCTTCGGGTACATCATGATAGAACATACGAACTAAGTGGAATCTGAGTGAAACCTGGTGCATTGTTGACTCTAAGTCGGGCGAACACCTCTACAAGTAGATCATACGGAGCTTGCATCCAGTGAAGCTGTGTTGATTTGGCGGCGGAACAGTTCTGTAGCTTCGTATCAACATAAACAATGATAGGCCCTCGGCCCTCGGGCGAACATATCGTTCGGTGAGTCCAATACTACTATGACCAATTCAATAATAATGTGCCCAGTATTGCATATCAATATCTCAAACTCCGAGGACCATTCACTGAAAGTACTTTGCATCATGGCCCGGCATGAATTTATCTGCCAAGGTCCACCGAATGTATTTGCTCGGCGTCGTCCAGCATATTAAACCGAGCATGACTCCACTGTCTGACCTTTTCTTGATGGAAACCATTGAATTTCTTGGCCTGGATACCGCATGAGGACCGCGATGCTTCAGTAGACGGTGCTGTCCTATCTTCGGTGAGATTTTCATCTTCCAGGCGCATAATTGGGCATTGGTCCTTATTATGGCTGTTATGCTTCCAACCTGAAGGCAACCGGTTTCATGATATACTACCTCAGCACAGCCACATTTAAGCGCACTACTGCGACTAAGTCGTTAATTCGTCTATTTCAGTATGCAAGTTGAAATTTTCTAATTTATGCGTGCCGTGATTGCCAGGCGAGATACAGTTGCTCCCCTCTCTCCCCATTCTCAGCTGCTCAGGGGATGGAAGCGAGATCAACTTGAATTCTTGAAGGCACGCATGAAGTATCCCGGGCGGATCATCCCAAAAGGTGCTGCCGCGAGGACGAAATGAGTTATCGTGCCGTCGCAGGCGTCTTTGTCCACCCCAGATTTGATATATCATGAGCTCAGCAGCCCATCTAGGGAAAGCCCCGGACCGGGGCCGTGATCGCGCTAGCCATCGATAGGCTGCGAGGGGTGCAGCCCTTTGAAACTTGAAACATCAGTGCACCCGGGCCGTGAGTCGTGCGGGCGGCAAATCTGGATAGGTGCACACCCTCAGGAACCGCAGAGCCGAAGACAGGCGCGCAAGGAGGGCGAGAAACCCTGAACATTCACTGTGGAATTCCTGCGCAGAAGCTAGTCGCTGCGTCTGTCGCCCCGAAACTTGTTAGGCAGAACGCGCTTGCACCCTACACTACAACCATACTCCATATACTTGCCAACAGGGCCGGCTGCGTTAAGCTAGGCAGATGATTTTTCCAGGTATGCTGCCAGCAACAAGGCAGACAGCGGTCATGCCGACGAGCAGAGAGGAGAGCAAAGAGCAAAGAGGCCCAACGCCCGAGGGGATGACGTATCCATGGTTGTTGCTTGTGACCGCAGAAACGCATTGTGACCATCGTGGCCGTGGTGATCTTTGACGATGGAGAACAGACGCGCAGGTCACGCCCAAGCAGGCCCAAAGCCAGAGCAAATGCCCCAGGTCACGAGACGCAGTGGAAGATTCCATGCGCCCAGAATGCAAGAATGCAGGGCGGCGAGGTTGGTCGTGGTCGGTTAATCACGGAGAGCCCGAGGATTGGGCCAATGGCAGGGCGCGCTCGTAGCCAACTCCAAAGCATGCACTCAGCCTGCCCTCGTAAAGCGATCTTCTTTCCCACAGTGCTGGAAACCCCAGGAAATCCCTCCCAAGTACCTCGCATCTGCAGTGCCGGTGCAGCAATGCGAAGTACCGAATCGACTTCTAATTTTAGGGTCCCCAAAACCTTGACCCCGATCGCCTGGTCAAGCCTCCTTGACGTGGCCGGGCGTCCCTTTGTTCGTCATTCTGAGCTTTCATCTAGCTGTGTACACAGTAGGCCGCCATTGCCACACTGCAGCAGCGTGTTTCCTGCCGGGTCTGGCGAAACCGGACAGGTTTTGGCAGAGCATGACGCTCTCTCCAAGTGCGTAGGGTACAGCACTGTTGCACTGTAGAGCCGTTTCGTGCTGCAACTCTCACGCCTCGCACCAGCATTGCTTCCTCCAGAACCGGAGTTGAAGTCCCGCAGAGCTTACTGCGTACAGATGGATAGTCCGCACTCATTAAGTGGCTGGGGCAGCTCTCGGCACGCCCATTGGCCAGGTGTTTGATATGGGCGAAGAAGGAAAATCGCATCTTGCGCCGCTGATTCGCTGGCCGCGCCCCGCGCTAACCGGGGAGGGGCTTCTGACCATCGAGCGTCTTTTGGCATCTACTCGTTCACGTTCGTTCTCAACGTTCCCCTAACACAACATTCGAACCCATCCCCGTTGCCACCACGGAGCCTACGCGGAAATGCCCTCTCCCCATCGCGGCACAAGCTTCACACTGCTTCCTGACAAGAGCTCGAGTCGCACAGCGGTTGGTCTTTCCCCAGATGATAGTCAGGAGAGATCCGAAGCTATTCATGCAGGAGCCTCCTGTTCTGGATGTGAGAAGTGAGGATAAGGTGCTAACAGGAGGACCAGAGGGTCCAGAATGCGGCCCGGACTGGAGCGGGCGCTGCCATAGCTGCCATCGCCTAGCTGCCCGCGACTGCTCGGCGCAAGAAAAGAGGAGAAGAACGGATACTGGTACAATTACGATGGCACGATGGAACGTAGGGTCAGAGGTCGTGTCTGGGAGCGAGAGAGGTTTCAGACGGGCACAGGAAAGGAGGAATCAGATACTGCATCCCGTGAGGGGATGCTGCAGTGTACCCTTCATACGGTAACATATCTCTGCTGGGCAGTCTGCAGTGTTGGCTTGGGGGAGATGCAACAATGCGAGTCATCAGTGATTGCAGCTGTACCTCCGTGTCTTCCTTCCTACTCTTCGTCGGCTGGCGGACCCGACTTGCGATAGAAATGGGACGTACGGAGTATGGTCTGGGCCTCTAGGCCCCTTAGAATGTGACCCGTAAGTTTTCTAGGCCGCGATCGCCCTGCTTCGGACTGGAGCAGAATTCGCATCGCTGCAATCGCACGGTAATTCCTGATGCGGCGCGCATGGCGCTGGAATCAATTTCGTCCCTACGCGAATTGGGACTGCAATGTTTCCGGCATCCTGGAGCAGATCCTGGCCCTCGCAGCAGATGTGGTCGTCGTGGGGATGCGCCCTTGCTGGGGGCGTCGAGGTAAGTTGGTAAGTCCTCCGACGAGAGTTGCTCATAGCTCTTTCATGCGGCCGGGCAACGTAACGCAGTGAGCAGCAGTCTGGCACCATCACGGCTCTTGCTGTGTGTGGCCTTGGGAGGGGGCGCATAGAGCGCTGCTGGCATCCCGGCGAAAAGCTGAAGAGGTGCATTAGGGTACGGCCAGAATGGTACTTGCACAGCCAGCTTGGAGACCTTTTCCGCGCAGAGGCGAGAGGCGAGCCGAAGTGCGCGCTCCACTCCAAGAACCGGCATTCCCACCACCACCGGCTGACTTTGCCAGGCGCTGCCTTACTATATCTCCCACCACCTCGCAACCCTCACGAAGGGCCTTTCCTTACTCTTTCCTTTCCTCTTTACGATCATTCGTCCGTCCCTTTTCCTTCTTGTCTTGGTCGAAGGCGCGCACAATAATCCCTTGTCTTGGGACCGCCCTGCACCATCTATCTACATTATTCGATTCGTTTATTGCTCTCTTCTCTATTACACTTCCCTTCCATTTGTGTTTTCCCATTCTAGTAGCTCACCGCACAAGTGACGCAACCACCCCGGTTTCCTTGATAAAGTCGCCTGGTCGCTCTGTGTCTTTGTCACCTCCATAGAGCCTCACAGTAGACATGCCTCCTCAGTTATTACCGGCCTCTGCTGCTGCCTTTGCTCCTCGAGCGTCGTCGGTCAATGTGGTTCTGAGTTCGAAGGTGGAACCATGGTTAACCCAGACGCTGAAGCGCATCAATCGCATTAAGCGCCCTCTCAACAGTGTGCCGCAACATCAACGATGCCTCACCGAGACACTTTCGTCGCCAAATGCCATCTGGACGCTCACTTCCCTGATGTTACCAAAGGCGCCGGAGTCGGAGTTACGCAAGGATCCCAACCCTCTGGTGGAGGCCATCTTCAATTACCAGCTCATCTATGTTGAAGCCTACATTGTTCACGTGGATATGGTCTTGCGAAACGAGGTTGCCTTCAAACTGACGCCGGATTCCATTGAGTCCCTGATCGAGTACCATAAGGATATTCACTGCGTTGATATCGCTGCAAATACCTACAACTGGTCGGAAAAGGAGCAGCAAGTAAAGAAATTGCACGAAGAGTTTATCCAGGCCATCAACAAGTTTGTCTACCGTACTCATGTCTCTGCCCTAGAAGGATTAGAGGAGGATGGTGCCGGGGAATTATTGTGCGGGAAAAGTGAAGAAGTGAAGAACAGCATTATGGGTCTGTTTCTTCCTCTACTACCACCTCCGCCACGGATTGTCGATGTTGTTAGGCCGCCACCTTTGCTCCCAAGCTCTCCGGCTGGCGCAAACTGGTGGTCTCAATCTAACATCACCAACCCCATTCCGGCACCTGTCGAGTCATGGAGAGTCCTCCCATCTAGTCCGAATACTACATCTTCGACGGAATCTGGCTCGCTTTGGGCTACTCTAAATGAGATCCAACTGCCTTCGCCTGCAGCATCGTTTAGCCAGCCTTACACCACAGCGGGGATGTTTTTCAGCTCTCCGCAAGTAACGGCACCCATCACCCCCCTCCCATTACCTAGTATGCTTGCAACACAGCAATGTGGTGTAAGTGTTGGGTATGGTGGATTCGGTTGGGATAGGTATCAAGAATATGCAACCACAATGTGACAATCAAGGCCTGAGACCTCGACTGAATACACTAATACCCAATCTGGGCACGAGGGCGCGCACCATTGATCACCATATGGCTTCACCTGGCTACAGACTGTAAGGCACAATCATCAAACTATGTTGGAGATACCATCGATCGAAGTTTTAGCGGCATTAGATACCTCGAAGAGCATGAACGGCGTTTGCGGCATTTTGAGCGAATTTTGGGAACACATCCTCTCCTCTTTTACCTACATAATATCCATTTTCCTATTTTTATATCTGATTTTAGCGTAGCGAGTTTTGGATTTCCTTGGTTTCATTTGTTTTACATCACACCGCTAGCACGGATTTTCTTTCAGAAGCATATGGCAGGACCGGGCAGGAATTTTGCAAGCATTTTCTGGCACCAAAGTTTTTTTTACACAAAGAGATCTACCTAGAGATAGGAGACACCGCAGCAATGCAGGGCACTTCGGGCGCGTCTGGATATTTTTTTCTTCCATTCTTTATCATTCGATCTTTTCTGTCTTTTGGTTATCTATTATGGCACTCATGATCTCCCTTTTCGCAACTTCTTGTCATGACATATTTATGACCATTTCGGCCTCTAGGGCTTGATGTCTTTGTTTGTGCTGGGTTGGGTATTTTCATGACTAGATTACGATATGAATTGGGATGGATACATGGAAGGTCCCGGCTGAGATATACTGCGAGCCAGTGTAATCTCAGCTTTACACGCGTGCGTGTTGATAACCACAGAACTGGCTTCGATGATTCTCGACAAAGACGACACAAATCCCATCGCTGGCGAATCATGGTATACTGTTAGTCGAACCCCCTGTCTACTCTCCATTTTCCAACCACGAAGGACGTTACAATCCAGCCAAAAAAGAAAACTACCCCACCGGCTTCAAACTTCGAATACTACTTCCTGCGAGTCGGGATACAGAATCGAATGGAGAAATATTGGTGGCCATTGGATGGTGATGCTGTGGTGGAGGATGGAGAGGGGCTGTAGCTCATCTCACTATATTTCGAGCATGGTCAGCTATTTTGCAAGGTTACTGGGCAGAGGCAGGCATGTGAGAGCTGCTGGACCCGCTGTGCGGGAAGGTATGAGATGCTGGTTTCTATTTGTCACTGGTTGGCAGTATTATTCCAGTAGTAAGTAAGCAAGTAATTGGGAAATACAAATCAGATTGAACCATTTATTTTTCTGGTGGTAGCTATTTTCGTGACATTTTCCCGTGTTGTATATACAGTACGTGAAGAAAAGTAAGATATGGCACAGTTTGGATAAGCCGTGGCAACGAAAGGAGATCTCTTCTCCCCGATATGCCGGACATTTCGGAATGCTTCCAAAATAGGGAGACGATATCCAATATCACAATACGGCATGTATAGATGAGGTGAGAACGGGGTTCGTTTTGGCCCCCATTGGCTCCTTTACGAATCCATGGCTTGCCTCTGCCGTGCTGACCTGAGATACACCATCATATTAAAAGAAACCCACTTGTGCGGACCGTACCTGGCTACCGTACAGTAGTACCACTGTAACTTATTTTTTCGCCACCCACCCACATCCTCCCATCCAACAATGATATTTCCCTAGTGCGACGCTGGTTATGGTTTTCCAGCCTCAAGGCTTCAGAATGTTTCAGTTCTTTTTTGATACGTTGAAGCTTGCTTCGAGGTAATTAAGGTAAGGTGAGGCGAGGTCCTTTCTTTTTTCCTTTTTTCCCCGTTGTCGTCATTGTTTGGGGTACCGGTACTTGTACAGCTGCGTCCGAGTTCAGGGTTGATCATGGTCAGCTCCACATTACAGTAGATATTGCATTGTTCGTCCTGTTGCTCCAGGACGGGTGCGCATTGAGATTTTCATGTTTCTGTTGCTATCTTCACCCACCCCCTATTTCCTTTATCTTGTTTTGCTCAAATCATGTTCTGATTTCCTCACAAACAATGTTGGCATATGTAGGCTCGGCGGCGTTGCGATGGCGTTCGGGGTGAAGCCTCTTTGGGAGTGATCCCCTTTCCTTGCAGTCTCTCTTTCTCCAACTGTTGTCTCACTCTCGGAATATTCTATCATATTTCTTATTTCAATGTTGCTACAGTATTTCCCTTGCTCTAGCTCGTGTTTATCATGATGCTATGGCACATGTGTGCGTTATATTTTCCATGGCTGGTTGGTCTTGGAGTCGATTGGACGCCTGGGGGAGTTGCTGGTCCAGGAAACCGGCCACCTGAATAACAGGCTGCAAATCCCCAGCTACCAACACAATGCGGCCAACATAATGTGACCGTCAAGACAATATTGTTCCCAAGTTGCTGGGATTTACAGCCGTGATGGTTGCCTCATTTCAAGCAACCCTTGAATTCTGGACTCGGTGATATGGGGAGCCTCGGCTGGTGATACATTAGATACGAGAAGGCGGGGGAGTTTATCGGTTAGACCTTCTCGGACGATGTCTGCATTACTTATCCGCCCTCTGACTGAACCTCATGCATTGTTTTCACTTTCTCCTCTTTTCTCTTGTAGGGCTGTCAATGACGCCATAGACTCTCGAACAAAGATTTATGAGCGCTCAGATGCCGTACATCTTGAGTTGCACATATTTTCCGCGGTAATGTTTCGATACTCCACTCCATGAAGTATCTATCTGCAATTACCCCATTTATATGCAATAAGGACGGGCTGCATCCCCTCTTTGGTATGATTCTTTGGGTCACATGCGCCTCTTAATGTATATTCTGCAGCGCTGTTGGAGTTTGGCGGGTACCCCGCGATGATACTTCTCCTTTTGGCGGGGGTTTCAATACTTTATCCTTGCTGCTCTGGCTTCACGAGCTTCTTTTCCTTGTCATATGTCTCCTGATGCTACCTCTTTAATGTAGCATTTAATAACTTGGGGAAGATGGTCGTCCTCTACTCGAGAGATCATCCTATATGAGTTAAATATTGCTTTTCCTTTTCATTCTGGTCGATTGGTTTGATAACCATTACTGTTCCTGCATGATCTCTTCAAAGCCAATTGTTTGGTACTAATGATATTTCTCTATGTTATTTATTCGCTATGTATCACTTGTTTTTGCGGCCCTCTCTCTGGTTTTTGGATTAGTATCTAAACCACCCTTTGCTCAAGATGCAGCCCGCATCCGTGCAGAGCAGGCTGCTGCTGCTGCCGCTAGCAGCTCGTCACTAAAATCTCGCGATGATGTGCCGGCTGGATATGTTGCGCCTCCATACTATCCTACTCCGAAAGGAGGTTGGGTATCAGGCTGGTCAGAGGCCTATGCGAAAGCACAGATGGTAGTGGCTAATATGACTTTGGCTGAAAAGGTTAATCTAACCACAGGAACTGGTTTGTTAATGGTAGGTATTAGAACCGCGCTCTTTTTGTCCTCTAGCCTGTTCCTAATGGTGTAGGGACCCTGTTCAGGAAACACTGGATCAGCGCTACTTTTTGGTATCCCTAGCCTCTGTCTGCAAGATGGAGCGCTTGGAATTGCCAAGA
This sequence comes from Xylogone sp. PMI_703, assembly GCA_021399445.1. Classification (NCBI taxonomy): domain Eukaryota; kingdom Fungi; phylum Ascomycota; class Leotiomycetes; genus Xylogone; species Xylogone sp. PMI_703. The sequence continues at coordinate 2,807,502 of JAJTUQ010000002.1, read as the reverse complement.
CAGATCACAACACCGTCTTCCCAGCCGGCATTACGGCAGGAGCCACCTTTAATAAGGAACTAATTCTGGCTCGTGGTGTTGCTCTTGGAGAGGAAGCCAGAGGAAAAGGGGTGAATATCCTTCTTGGACCAACAATTGGACCCCTAGGTCGTAAACCGCGTGGTGGCAGGAACTGGGAAGGCTTTGGAGCTGATCCGGTTCTGCAGGCAGTTGGTGGTTCACTTACAACTAAAGGTATCCAGGAACAGGGGGTAATAGCTACTATCAAACATTTTATCGGAAACGAACAGGAGATGTACCGTATGGACATAATTCCCCATGGGCTTATGAAAGCAATTAGCAGTAATATCGATGACAGGTCCCTGCATGAACTTTATGCCTGGCCATTTGCTGAATCGATCAGAGCTGGAGCTGGCGCTGTCATGACTAGTTATAATGATGTAAGACCCTACTCCCTGCTGCATTGATAGAGAAGCTTATATGTGCAGGTTAATGGGAGCGCAGCTAGCCAAAATAGCATGCTTATTAATGGCATTCTCAAGGATGAGCTAGGCTTTCAAGGCATTGTAAGTGGGAATTATCAATATCAAAACCACTTAACATATCGTTGATGCCTGGTAGGTTATGACAGATTGGATGGCACAAATTGGGGGTGTCTCTTCTGCTTTGAGCGGCTTAGACATGGCTATGCCCGGGGACGGTGATATACCGTTTCTGGGACTTGCATACTGGGGATACGAGCTGTCAACCAGCATTCTGAACGGAACCGTCCCCCTCGATCGTCTTAATGATATGGTAACGAGAATAGTGGCCACATGGTATCAAATGGGCCAAGATGAGGATTATCCACCGCCAAACTATTCTGCCAACACGGCCGATGCGTCTGGACTCTGCTATCCTGCAGCTTTATTTTCACCTACCTGTGTAACAAACTTATACGTCGATGTGCAAGCTAATGGAGCTCATGCAGCTGTCGCAAGAAGCATTTCTCGTGAGGCTATCACATTGCTGAAGAATGCTAACAATACTCTTCCGCTCTCAAAGTCTCAACCCCTGAAAATATTTGGTACAGATGCTCAAAATAATCCAGATGGGCTCAATGCCTGCAATGATAGGGCATGCGATACTGGGTTCCTTGGGACTGGATGGGGAAGTGGTAAGTGCGAGTTACGAGACTTAACGTACGAGGGACTCTAATCAAGCATTAGGAACTGCAAATTACCCAACACTTAATGTGAGCCAGGCTCCTATCGATGCAATCAAGCGTGTTGCTAGTAGTGTCACATACTACGCTACCGATTCCTTTCCGTCCGGCTTGAAGGCTTCAAGTGACGATGTAGCTATTGTATTTATCAACAGTGACTCCGGGGAAAACCAGGACACCATTGAGGGCAATGCAGGTGATCGAAACGCTGCGGGTTTGTATGCCTGGCACAACGGCGATGCGCTAGTCAAAGATGCTGCGGCAAAGTATAGCACCGTTATAGTGATCGTTCATACTGTAGGTCCAATCCTAGTTGAAAACTGGATTGATCTTCCTTCAGTGAAGGGCGTTTTATTTGCTCATTTGCCAGGACAAGAGGCAGGAGACTCTTTAACAGACATACTGTTCGGCGACTACTCACCGAGTGGCCATCTACCCTACTCAATTCCAGTAGCTGAGGATGATTATCCATCATCGGCCAGTCTTGTAGGTTTTGAGTTGTTTCAAGTCCAAGATACGTTCTCGGAGGGTCTGTATATTGATTATCGATATCTGAACAAACACAACACCTCTGCAAGATTTGCCTTCGGTCATGGCCTGTCTTACACCACATTCTCTCGGACAAGCGCGACTATTGCTGCTGTCACGCCGTTGAGTTCGATACCGCCTGCTAGAGCACCCAAGGGTTCGACTCCAGTATATAGCACCAGTATACCTCCAGCTGCAGAAGTGGCTTGGCCAGCAGGGTTCAATGCAATCTGGCGTTACTTGTATCCCTACGTTGACAACCCGCAAACCATCTCAGCAACCGGAAAATTCAGATACCCAGACGGGTACAGAACTACCCCGCAGCCTGATCCTCCTGCAGGAGGAAGTGAAGGCGGGAACCCAGCCCTGTGGGACATAATATTCCGCATCAACGTCAAGGTTACAAACACAGGCAGCGTAGCGGGCAAAAGCGTCGCTATGGTCTTTGTGCAATACCCTGAAGACAACCCCTGGGACACTCCAGTCATTCAATTACGAGCGTTCGAAAAGACCGATACGCTTTCTCCAGGAGAGAGCCAAGTCCTTACTCTGGAGATTACGAGGAAGGATATTAGTATCTGGGATGTGGTGAGGCAGAATTGGGTGATTCCTGTCAGTGATAGCAAGCCGTTCCTGTTTTGGATTGGGGATAGTTCGCAGGGACTTAGCCTGGCGTGTGATAGCCTTGCTGAAGAGTGCAGTGATGGGAGGACTGCGCCTGTGGTGTGAATTTACTTTATTAGGTGTATTCAAAGACCTAGCGAATTATTGGGTCTCTTGGCGTGCGAGTTTAATTTAACCTGCATTGTTGGGCTTGAATTTTATGGTGATCGTGTTCATGTACGCCAGAGATCTTGGGTGAGGCTTCAGGGGCTGGGAGGGGTTTAAGCGGTGTACCGCAAGCCCTGAACATTTGCTTTTTGCTGCCCCAAGTCCCTGTAATTACGTGCTAAGTTCGGGGCTCGCTCTCTCTTCTCGCCGGTCTTTCATGGTGCTCCAGGTTCACGAGACCCGTGGTTAGAATACGGCTGGAACGGCACGGGGTCGCGGTAGACCAGAATTCAGGACTTCTGATGGTGTGGTACCATTTCAATTGAGGGTAATGATTGAGAGCGGTGTCTCTTAAGGCTGAATGAACACTTCAGGATGAATCGCAAAGCCCAAGACCGTCGGGCAAAAGGCCCTACACGTTTTGGTGGGTGCTACGTGTTATGCACCTAGGCGAGATTTGCACTGTTCTACGTGTACAGTACAACACAGCCAGCAGGGATCTTGTTCCCAAGAATGCAATTGATGTTCCTGCATAACACCTTCTCTCAGAACTTTATGTGTTATCTCTTCTTCTTTTGCTGGACGGGGAAGTTTTACATTTCTCAAATTGTCCGTTTTCTCCGTTGCTGGAGACTCGGAATGCGCACACGACCCGAGGAAGCAGTGAACGAGGCGAAACATGCGAGGGAAGGGTAGAGAGGAACACGGGGCAACTGCGTCATAGGCAAGACCCTTGCAGACCACAGCGGAAGCGTTGCACTTTACCCCTCCCTGCGCCCAGAATGCCACGTTCCAGCGTCATTTTCGCAGCCACAGCCGGGCAGCCCGACCACGCCTTGGGTCATCGAGCCACGTCTGGAGTGCTCCCCCATGCTTAGTCACTCATTGGACTGGATTATGCCACCGCAGGGTGATGGCGGTTAACAAGCACTTCCTTATTACCTGCCCTCCTCCATTGATGGCCATGACGCTTCTAGAAGACTTTCTAATTGATTACTCCATATGCTACGTCGGCGCTTTCTTGTGTACTACTGTGTATATTAGCGCAGCTCTCCCCCCAGCTCCAGCCATATCAACTATTTTCTTCAATGAGGATGGAGTGAGCTGCCCGTACTGAATGCGCGCTGACTATCACACTCGCCGTCTGTGTCGTCATTGAATTGAGCGCTCCTCCCGATAGCCTTTTGTATTGCGACAGCAGTTCTTTACAATTGTTTGATTCTTCCCATAACCATATTCTCAATTGTTTACAAACCCTTTTTTCTACATCTCTGCAATCACTTTGATACACATATAAAATGGCGACCCTCCAGCAAGCGCTCAAATCGCTGGGCCCGACACAATATGCCGACCTACCCTTGGACAACCTCACCGACTACATCGCCTCTACTTTCCGTGATGCTCAGCTAATAGTTGATTCCGTTCCAATACCTGCTCCCCCATCTTCAGAACCCACAAGTCGTGAACGAAGCAGTACAACAACTTCGACCGCCTCCTCCGCCTCTGAGATATCTGTCTCTTCGGCTCGATCCTCTCCGCCACCCGAGAGCGTCTTGTCATTACAGAAAGAATGGAAGTCTGTGAAATTGAACCCAAAAGAGAACCCCTTAGGCATAAATGTGTATAAATTGCCGGGCTCAGATGGCAAAGGTGCCTGGTTTGCGCGACGCAGCGTCCATGAGGGACTGGGATTCAAGAAGTGGAAGAGGGGCCTGGAGATGGAGTTCCCTGAGACGTTGAAGGTGCAGGGTGGGCCCGGGGAGGGCAATATAAGGGGTATTGGTGGTGAGAGGAGAATTGAGTGCAAGGAAATTCCAGGAGGGGGAAAGATGGAAGGTAAGTGTCTGCGTCTGTTTAATCTTGGCGAAAGGCCGGACTGAGAGGCTAATTTATGGGTAGTCTATCAGCTTTCGGCGCGATTTACAGGACCTACTACTCCCAGAGACTTCGTCACACTACTTATTACTTCAGACCAGGCTTTAAAGGCAGATAGCAATGGAGAAGAGGAGGTGCCTCGTCATTTTATGGTTGTGTCTAAGCCGTGTTTGCACCCTGATGCTCCTGAGAGGCAAGGCTACATAAGGGGTCAATAGTAAGTCCTTTCTCATGATTGCAACTTCTACTACTGTGAAAATGAAGTGTTGTATTGCCTCTAAGCTATCCCAACATCGAAGGATCCCACCGATTCTCTGTATATACATGAGTTGATACAATTACTGACCAGTTCATAGTGAGTCCGTAGAGATGATTAGAGAGATCCCATTAAAGAGACCGCCAAAGAGAGCTTCTTCATCGATAAACCTAGGACAAGGCCTAAGGAAGAAGTCTAGCACGAGTCTTGGAAGAGGCTCACCGTCGAGAAATTCCTCATTCCTACAACAGATAGATGAAGAAGAAGAAGCATCTGGATCTCGTCCACGAATGAGGGGCAAGACGATATCCTTTGCTGAGTCTAGAGGCGCGGACGCCAAAGGAGAAGCATATGATGTTCCCCCAGAAGACGACGACCTGGAGAGTAATCCGGTCGAATGGATAATGATCACCCGGAGTGATCCTGGAGGCAGCGTGCCACGATTCTTAGTTGAGAGGGGGACTCCGAACGGCATTGTGACCGATGCAGGCAAATTTCTGGATTGGTGCTGCTCCACTGATATTGAAGCTTTGGTGGAAGAAGTCACTTCACCAGGCCATAAGGAGCATGATCATGACAAAGACTTGCACGAGTATCAAACGAATGGGCATCTATCTGGTCTTGAGAGCGAGTCTCAGACATTAGCCGAAGACAAGTCGGCTACCTTAACACTGGTCAACGATGAGCATGCAAATAATGGTGGTGGGGCTTCTGCTGCGAATCGAACTCCTGGCGTTCTAAGCTCTTCATCCACGGTTAGCAGCCTTGAGCATGATAGCCCCACCGTCCGTCGACGACATTCTATGTCTTCGATATCGACTGTATCATCCTCAAGCAGCTACTTCTCGGCTCTAGAAGGCTGGCTGAAATCTCATACCTCTCTCGATCAAGGCCAAGAAAAAGACAAAGAGCTCAACGCAGATAACCTCTCAATTGCGTCTTCGAAAGCACAATCCAAGACCGAATCTGCACATACAAAAGAGATGCAGAAACTCGAAGATAAGAAAGTAAGATTACAAGAGAGGCTGAGACAAGTTCGAGAAAGAGCCGAATTCAGGAAAGCAGACGACAGTGTCAGCGTAGCAGAATCCATCCGTAAAGCCGAAGAGCGCTACGACCGCGAACTCAAGAAGTACGAAGACAAGTATAAGAGAGAAATCGAGAAATTACAGCAGAAGCAAGAAAAAGAGCGCAAGAAAGTCGAGGAACGCAGGCGCAAGACATTAGAAAAGGACGAGAAGGCCAGAATGGTCCTCGAGCTCGAAGTCATGAGAGGCGATATCGCGCGATTGACGAAGGAGAAAGAGGCGTTCCAGGCTCAGGTCGGACAGCTACAGGCTGAGAATACTGCCCTGGCAGCTAAGCTGGGGAGACTGGGCGAGCAGCTATTGAAGGAGGCCAGGGAAGAAGCTGGGAAGGGGGTAAGGCTGAGGTCTACCAGTCTAAGAGACCTAGGAAGAAGTGCGAGCACTAGGTCGATCAGTGGAGAATTCAAGAATGGAGATAGGAGAATCAGTCGAGAGCTCAACGGAGAGAGCAGGGTTAGTCTTGATGGGCATTGATCACTGGACTCATGGAGTTTTATTTTATTTGGGGTTGGCTTTCATGGAAGTTGACTAACTGTGTTTTCTCTCTTTCCGAAGAATTATGGCTGGCGTTTTCTTGGAGTTTTTGGTGTTTCTTGTTTGGGGTATTCACGGAACGGAAGACATACCAACAATGTTTTTTTACGATTATGATAAAAAAAGAATGCATAAGGGTACACGAAGCGGCATGTTTCATAGTTGTTATTATCACTATCAGAGCACTATACATGGGCTCTCCTTTTTTTTTAGAAAAAAGAAAAAAAGAAAGGTCACGATATTCCCCACAACTTTCAATATAATGGGATTCTTTATACATATTAAACGAAAGGTAGAAATCTATAACTAGCAATGAGCTTTCTCAAAAAGAGAGGCCCCTCTGTCGAATTCGTGAGCGATTACAGTATGATGAATGAGTATTCCCCTCCTTTCCCAATCTAACCCAAGAATTCACCCACACAACGCCCTCGCTGAAAACAAATGAGAATGCCCCTTTTTGTATCTTGAAGACTTTGGAATAACAGCATCCCTGAAATGCTCAACAAAGGAGATGGGAAAGAACGAAAACACTCAAAATCACAAGAGAGAGATATGCTTCTTAGCATCCAGAATCTCTTGTTCCTGCTTGCAGCTCCCACAGTACTCCTGCTGCCAAATCCTCAGATTCTCAAGCCTTCTAAGCTCCTCTTTCTCTCTAGCAGCGTCCGGGTCTTTATCCCCGTTACCCCATTTGAAAGTCTTGTTGCTCTTTTTAGTTGCTGTTACTGTTGCTGCAGCACTTGAACTTGGGTTTGCTCTATCCTTTAATAGAGCATCCACTTGTCTGCATTTTACGTTTTCATCAAACAGCCAGTTTTCCCATTCAGCTTGCATGATTTCCCTGTCGATGCTGTTGACAACGCGCATGGCTACCAGAAGATCATGACGATACGAGCCTAGATGCTGACGGCTCCGACGAAGGCGTCTTGCAGTCAAGCGGGCTGAGGTCTCGGAGAAAGAGAAGCCAGCTGTTTGGTATGGAGCGTCCAAGTCAGTGAGATTTGCGAGGTCTTTGAATTGTAGATAACTGTGGCATGTGTTAGAGGAATAAGATCAACGAAAAGGGGTAAAGGGGGGTGATGGTACATACCATCTACTCTCCGTATGGTTTGGTAACGATGGTGATAAGCTGGTTATGGCTTCGTCTAAATCATTTAGATAAATTGCCTTGCCCATTATGTGATTTGGACCAACGCCAATTCTCGTCATAAAGCTGGCCGCTTTTCTCTCAGCCCACCATGCTGAGGTACCTTTTGAAGTGAGAAGGACATTCACAAGAACACTTAGCATCAATGCCACTATGATAATAGCATTGGCGCTTAGGACCTTGAAAATTGATCGGATGAACGCAAATATCCACATCATAATCGAAGTGATAACACTTTCCACAAAGGAGGTAACTATTTCCCACACCATATGAGTAAGTGTTCGCTTCCGCTGCTTTACCCGGCGCTTCTTTGTGCGGCCAGACTCGTTTGCAGTAAAAACAGAGGCAGTTGTCTTTTGGCCGATAGGACCGAAGATGTGTATTGCCTTTTTGGTCTTACTCTGTGCACCAAGGCTACGAACTTGATCAGTCACTATATCTGAAAGCTCCTCTGCATCATGTGCACAATCATCTAGAGCTTGGCGCTCAACAAGGCCCTTAGAGAAGGTAGGTACTTTGGTCCAATCGACTCTTGTGTATATGGCTAGTTTGCACTTGGATTTTGCAACGTAGGTAATCACAAACTTGGTTACCAACGTGAAATCTTTCTGATGCGGAAGATGCCATGGTGTTTTGTAATCCGTAACAACATAACATATGTGGTCATTGAGTATGTCAATGACCTGATAATCGGAAATATCTGCTTGACGAGTTCGCCGAAACATATCAGTATAGTCAATTTGGAACTGGAAATCACGACGCATGCAGTTATTTGTGCTGACCCATGGACCTTGTGTGATCCGATGGGCTCTCCGTTCGTGATACAGCAATTGAAAATCGGAACTTTTGTCTCCAAACATGACATGGAATAATGCTTTGGGACTAATATTGAAATGCTTCTCGACGGCTTTCCTCTGCATGTCTTGTGGTTCATATTCTATAGGTTCCGAGGGCAACTTGATTTTGGAAATGTCTTTACTACCCTTTCCAAATTGCAGGCGCCTATCGACATGAATCATTGCTTTAAGCTCTTTGTCCTTCTGCTTCCGTCCTGCATGGGTACCATCATCGAATGGAGTATTCACGGGGACATCCTCCCAGCTTTCCATGCTTGGGCTCCTAGATGGATCCTCATTTTCCATTCTGATCAGAGTAGCCATAGTGGACTCAATATCTTCTGGTTCATCTGCCTGGGATATGTCTACAAGATAATTCAATCTGCGCTGTAGCAGTCGAAGTGGTTCTAAGAAAGTCTTTATCGTAACTCGTGTGTAGCCCCCTAATGCAGCACTCTCACGCAGATGCAAGAAGAGGAAATCGCAATCTTTTCCAGGGGCAGCAGTGACCTCCGAAATACTGGCCATGGAGACTCCAGTTGTTAAGACGAGGCCTAAGTGGTGACTGTAAAAGAAGAAATCATGCTGTGTCACATATACCCGTCCTGGAAACTCTTGCTGGTTATTTGGATTCCACGTGGCGCGGAAGACAAGCAAAAGCTTCTGATCCAACGGTACATTTGGGAAGAGCATTCGGAACTGCGCCTCTTGCATTTTCAGCTCCAAAGGATAGTTAGGTGGGAAACTTTCAGGTTTTGGTGCTGTCTGATTGTGTGATAACCCAGCATTAGCATCTACACTGATCGCTTTCCGATGAAGTGCATGACTAGGTACCGGATTTGGAGTGACATCGACCCCAGTACTTATCTCCAAAGGAGTAGGTTCATTCGTAGCGGCGTCCGAACCTTGGTGTCCGTCACCTTTTAATTTGGGAGATGGCTGGAGGGATCTGCTTGGTCCCGATGGACTTTGCGCTTCTCTCTCTAGACGATTTATATAACCCCAGTTACTACTACCCCATAGATTTGCCATAATACCACTGGGCATTCCACCTGTGGCATCACCTCCACCAATTCGAATTCCGCGTTCGCCGCTTACAATAACTGCAGCCTTGCTTAGATTAGTTGGTGCCGGTGGGTTCGCCAAGGTTGATGGGGCTAACGTGCTGTCGGTGTCCATGAGATGTAGTTGCATAAGTTGAGACTTTGGTGCTGCTCCAGGAGTTTGGGCAATTGCGGATGTGGAATGTGGTAGCATGTTATGGCTTGCAGAAATCAAGCTAGCAATTCCTCCTGCGGAAAGCGGGGGAGGGGTTTCAGGTTGCATGGTATTTGACTTGCGATGGAGATCCAGCTTCTGCATAATTCTTGCAGCATGGTCTCTGGTACGTTCTCCTTCTTCTCTGGATGTGACAGACCGTTTAGGGGCGCTGATGTCAAAGCTACTCCTTGTTGCAAGATTTCCTCCTTCGGCATTGGATACCGACAGAGAGCCTGCATTATTAGCCCCCCCTTCACCAAAGTCATCACTTCCATGACCTCCATCAGCCGGTTTGGCAGCAAATTCGGGAACAGAAGGCGGTGTAATGGCAAAAGCTGGATCAACACCGCCAACTAGAGAACGGTTATCTTTAGCACTTGCATCTAGCGCTCTATTTTTCGCAATTTCGAAAGCTTCTAACCATTCCATGAGTTGTGCTTGAGTCTCCGCCTGGAGTAGAACGGCTTGGTTCTTGGTTTTGACCTCAAAGCAAAAGCGCCGATCTTCTTGAACAGCCGGTTTCACGTTGCAAAGTAGAACTCCTATCTTTTCACTTTCCTCAACTCCGCCAGACTGTGCGCCCTGAACCAGCCATCCAAATATACCATTCTTAACATAGAACCATCGTCGCACCCAGACGGTTCTAGCAGGCTTTCCCGATATTGTTCGTAAGAACAGCCATCCTTGTTTTCCGAAGTTCTGTTTCCCCATTGACTGGACATTAACTGTCGAGGGGCCCTTAGAGGTTAGAAAGGCCACTGTAGATGAGTTGTAGTCTTCCAGCTCTCGGGAAGGTTTAGTGACAAGGGCTGCTTCATCTCCAATCTCCCGCCTGGCAATTTGCAACTCGCGCCTGAAAACACTTTCGCTGGCTTCCATTTCTTTACTCCAGCCTCTCACACGATCCACCTCGTTGCTCCACTTTACAAAACTGTTTTCACTTGCGTCTCGCGACTTCTTAAGGTCACGCCATTGGTCCGATGAAACCCGAACAAGAAGTTTGTCGAGCGTATAACGAAGTTGTGGTGCGAGGAGACAGAAGTCGAGGGACGCTTTTAGGTATGCCTTTCTGGTCTCATAGACCTGAAAAGCATCTTCTCGGAGAGCGGATGGTTCCTTTGTTTTAGACTGGCTTACATATCTCGACAATGTATTATCAAAGACCTTCTGTGATTGTTCTAGATATCTTCGAGCATCCTTAAAATTGCGGAGTCTAGGGAGGTAGACATTAGCAGAAGGGTCATAAATCAAGGATAGGGCTGTCACCACTTACTCCGTGCCCATGAAAGACTTAATTGGATCAACGACATTCGACTCCATTTTCTTCGTGCCAAAAATGATATGAGACCACCATTCTTTCGACCCCTCCCCAAATCTCTTCATAGCTAAAAGAGTGTAGTCATGATCAAGAACAGCTTCTGATATGTTCGGGGGTGGAGTCGAGCGGACGACGAAATTGTTGAATGTTTCCTCCAGTAATGAGACATCATGGACCAGCTTTGTTATTGATTTGACGTACGCATCGAGCCATTTCTCAATAATCTCGACTTGGTCTGAGAAATGCACTGCAGAAGCCCGGAATGTGGGAGAGTCGAGAGCCGCTTCCTTCAACCCAACAGGAATCAAGCTTACCGGCCTGCCAACAGGCGGCGGCAAGTCGGAAGGCGGATCGGACATGCTGGCGATATTAGCGCAAGCAGGTTCAATAAAGTAGAGTTATAATCATTTTTATAAATCCGGCAGGATCGGTTTGAACTAGCATCACCAGAGGTCAACGTAACCATCGGTGACTTCAGCGCTTATGCCTAAGGCATAAAGCGGCCGAGGCATCAAGATCTCACGAAGTTCTTAGGAACAGTATATTGATCTGTCCAGACCTCTAGCAGATGGCTTATAGGCGCTAACTCTTCCAAAGGCTTTATCTTGAGTTGTAATGGACATGGAACTGCTCTTAGAATGGAAGATCCAGATATGCTATGTACTGACATGTGACCCTTGTTTCTGAGATATTCTCAGCCTTGCAGCCTCGTTTACGACCCTGTGTGCGGTAGGGGCTCCCACTTTACTTAACCTAGGAGATCCTGAGCCTTTCCCCACTATGCCAAGTACGGTAAGCATCTCGCCAGCTGCACCGAATACCGTAATCACATACGAATGTCTTGCACTTCGCGTGAAGAGTTTTATCCTCCAAATGTATTGTTTCGTGTACTTGTAGCTAAGGCATAACAATATGTGTTGGCTGCTAATGGAGGAGCTGGCCAATAACCAGCATCTGTTCCTTGTCGCAGGATCTAGATAGGTTATTGCTCTGATATTGATCGCCTCGCGTTGGGGGCTGTGTGGCTGGTGTGGCACTTCAGTACTGCCCTATCAAATCAAGCTCCTTCCATCAACTGATGCGGAAGCACAAGCGTGACTTCGAATCGAGATCCTAGGCATTGCATGGTGCTCTTTTTCAATTGATGAAATGTCTTATCTCCTCAGGGTCTAGAGCTCTGAGGGTTCTCCTGGGGATCAGGGTAACTGGGAGTATCGAGATTGCGAATATTGCCCGTTTTTGCTATGATTTTCAGATGCAGGCAGCCCCGGTCTATCAGACCTCGCAAACATCGTGCACAACAAGCAAGTAATGACCAACACCGAGGTATATCCGCCTCATTATTCAAAGACAAAAACTCCAACTCGCCTCCCATTCGAGGTACTCAAGCTTGCTCTAGTCTTTGAATAACTTGAAGTAGCAGAAATTAAGCTCGTGCTTTCAAACAAATCCTTCTGGCGACATGGGGAAGCTTTGCAGAGCTGGGGACAATAGCAGTGCTGGCTAAAAGCGAACAGTCAGTGCCCAGGCGGGCGCACCAATGTGAGGCGGATCCGATAGCATCTTGCCAACCCAACAACACCCTACTGTAGGGCCCTTTGTACACTCGAGACAACTGCACGAAAGCACCCTAGACCAGCCAGCAACATTGGATCTCGCAAGCTACTGTGTACTTGCAACGCATCGCAGCTGCATGGTCGAAGCACACGGCTTACTACCACCCTACCTCGCCTGCTCCATTCTGCCAGCACCAAACATAGATCTTGCTGTATTGTGTACAAGTAATACTTTGTACTGTTAAGAGTGCGTGACGCATATTGCCTCGTGAAGCCACTGGGCGAGCACGGAGACTGCGCAGTGCGGTAACTTCTTATTTGCAGCGCTGTGATTGGGCTGGGCTGGCCCCTGCACCCCCGGACTCTCCACATCTAGCACGTGAACGGACGAATCCGGAAAGCCCTCTTTCACTGTGGGCCTAGCCCACTTCTTGGTGATCCCCGTTGCATCTGTTATTACTGTGCAATCGCGACCTCAATCAATTGTACATGTAACCTCCGGCGACCACAATCCGGCCTGAACGAACTGTTGTTTGGTGGGCGTGTTGGTGCTTCCATCTCCCTGGCCGTGAAGCTGCGATACCACAACTCTCCGCTCTCGACTCCGAGGAACCCTACCAAGTTGGCCATTCCTCATTGTGCGTGCAAATTTGGAGCAGCGACCTCTTCGACGACACTTGAAGCCTCAAGCAATTTCAGCTGAACCGGATGCTCGCGGCAATGAGTTGGACGTTTGTGTGAGGAATGAACCTGCAGGCTGGCAAAAGATACCACAACATATAAGATCGCAGCCGGTGCCCGGCACCCTATGATGTCCTCGACCCAAGGTGCTTTCAGTTATCACGTCCCAGGCGACAACGATTTCCAGAGTCCCAGCAATGTGTCCAAGGATACCGTCCCCATGCAGACCGAATCTCTCGATATTGAGCAGTTCATGCTCGACACCAGTCAACGGCAAAACGATCCGCTAGCACAGTCTACATCTCCTCCACTCGATGTTGTCAACGCTTCTCCATTTGGCGATTTCTCGTTTCCTTACCAAGGAGCCGTATCAGAGAATGGAGCCCACGATAGCCTGAAGCTGGAAAACCAATCTGACCCTTATAATATGACAGGACAAGGCTCAACTCCCGGTCATCGAAATTCGATCTCCTCGAATTCAGCGATACCTGGATCAAGTTTCAGTGGCGCAGGATCCGTTCCACCAGGTCGAAAAGCGAGCGTGAGTGGCTCTGATGATGCAAGTCCTGCTAGCAACAGAGTTGGTGCAGGAGGAATTGACGGCGGGTATACCGACGACTTTTCGGTGAATAGTGGAAGAGCGGCGGAAGGCGGTGATGCGGGAAACAAGACGAAGGATGGCAAGTCTGCAGCACCTCCGCCATGGAGTGAGCTCAAAACAAAAGCTGGAAAAGAGCGAAAGAGATTACCCTTGGCGTGTATTGCCTGCCGAAGGAAGAAGATCCGATGCTCCGGAGAAAAGCCTGCTTGTAAACATTGTCTTCGATCGCGCATACCTTGTGTCTATAAAGTTACCACGAGAAAGGCAGCGCCGCGTACAGACTATATGGCAATGCTGGATAAGAGGTTAAAGAGAATGGAGGAGAGGATTATCAAGATTGTGCCCAAGGAAGAACAAGATACGACGGTCTCAGTTACCAGAGCTGTCGTAAAGCCTCCGCTTCCGGGTACAACTCCGACTCGCCCAACAGCCAAAAAGCGTGGCGCAGAAGAAGCGTTTGGCCAGGATTTAGACAACTGGTCGAAGTCAACTTCAGCAACGAACGCAGAAAATGGAGTCAAGCCAACTTCGTTACTAATACAGGAAGCAGAGGAAGGAAAACTGCTTCTTGAAGGTGCCGAGGCTTTGCCGTCAAAGGAAATCCAGGAACATCTTGCCGAAGTCTTCTTTGAAAATGTATATGGTCAAACGTACCACCTTCTCCATAAGCCAAGCTTTATGAGAAAACTAAGGTTCGTCTATCCCTATTGTGTTCTAGTTGGTGCATAACTGATGATATGAAAAGAGCTGGTACTGTACCACCAGTTTTAGTTCTTTCAGTCTGTGCAGTTTCTGCACGTTTCTCCACCCATCCCAAGCTTAACACAGCACCAGCCTTTTTGAGAGGAGAGGAATGGGCATCTGAGGCCCGTGACATTGTGATGAGGCGGTATGAATGGCCGAATATTACTATCCTCACCTGCCTATTGCTTCTCGGCTTGCATGAGTTTGGAACGTGCCAGGGTGGTAGAAGTTGGGCTTTAGGCGGCCAAGCATTCCGAATGGCATATGCTTTGCAGCTACATAAGGATCTCGATTATGACCCTCTCAAGCATAATGGCACGGCAGAATTAAGCTTTATTGATCGCGAAATTAGGCGACGAACAATGTGGGCTTGCTTCCTCATGGACCGATTCAATTCCTCAGCGACGGATAGACCGACCTTCATCAAGGAAGAGACTCTCAAAATTCAGCTGCCAATTCGGGAAAAATATTTCCAATTGGATATGCCAGGTCCAACGGAGAATTTAAGAGGGGAGGTACCATATCCGATCTCGGATGATAGTGGTGGTCTTTCCGATGCTCGCGAGAACATGGGAGTAGCAGCCTATATGGTTCGATGTGTCGCGTTGTGGGGTCGAATAATCAACTATCTCAGCCAAGGAGGAAATGAATTAGATCCCCATCCCATGTGGCATCCCGATTCAGTCTACGCTGATCTCATAAAACAGACAGAATCATTCATTGATGAGCTGCCTGACTGTCTTAAATACAGACCCGAGAACCTCCGCACGCACGACAGCGAGGGGTTAGCAAATCAGTTTCTGTTCTTACATATTTCTATTCAACAAAATATACTATTTATGAATCGGTTTGCTGTTCCTGCGCAACCAGGGGGTCGGCCACCAAAAGATGTTCCCAAGGAGTTTGTTACGAAGGCCGGGGCAAAAGCTTTCGAGGCCGCGAACAGGATATCAGAGCTGCTTAGAGATGGCGAATCCTACTTCATTGCCACTCCCTTTACCGGTTATTGCGCCTTTCTTTCGAGTACTGTCCATGTATTCGGGGTGTTCTCCAAAAACGCTGCGATGGAGGCAAGCTCGAAGAAAAACTTAGCAACAAATGTCAAGTATCTATCTAAAATGAAACGATATTGGGGTATGTTCCATTGGATGTCTGAGAATCTCAAGGAGCAATACAAAATGTGCGCAGATGCAGCACGTCAAGGCCCCTCGAGCAACTCGAATCCAACTGCAAACACTATATTCCAATATGGAGACTGGTTTGACCGATATCCACATGGTGTATCTCAGTCCGCTTTCGAAGATCCAGCTTCTGGTATCAAACAAGAAAAGGGGGACGATGCTGTACTGGAACAGAAATCCGATTATCATACTGTAGAAGAATTCTTCCATACACTATCACCACTGCAGCCGCAGGACAGAGCGGTGGCTAAACCGGCAAAGCAGCGTAAGTTACGGAAGAGCCAGAATTCACAACAAGACCAGCAAGACCAACCTGACTCGATCCCAACAGAGATCCCTGACGACCTGGCCCAAATTGTTCCCCAGCAACAGCCACAACCACAGCAGATCCAGATGCCGCCCTCTCAGACAGTACCACAATTCAGCCAAATGAGTCCTGCTGCGCCCGTGAATATGTATACTCAGGGCTACTACAACGCCGACCTTTTCTTGCCTCCATATCAGCACGGTATTCTACCGCATCTTGACCGGCAGCTGGTTTTCGGTGCCTACGCTGGCATGGATCCTTCTTCGCTTAGCTCCCAGAACATGCTGGATAGCGCGAACGCTTGGGATCTACAGATGGGTGGCATGGCAGGTTATGCAACTGAACCAAGCAGTGCCTGGTCCATGCCGTTTAACATGGAGCCGCCTGAGATCAATCAGGACGCGGATATTTTCTCTAATTTTGGGACTATGGGAGGATTTTCTATGGACGGTATGCACGTAAATAATGGGGGGAATGGGGTTAACGGTTATGGGGGTAGTGGCTAGCGCTTTGGAGCTGGAATAACCCTACGAATGAATAGGATCTGCGGTGTTAGGTGTTTAGTGTTACTGGTTACCCTATTGGGAAATGCTTTGTGGATTATACTCCTGGGAAGGTGTACTGGGTATATGAGATATATCTGCCATATGTCTGTTGATATTGCCATGCAAGGCAGATAAAGAATATTCTAAAAGGATGCTGTAATTATAAGGTCTGAAGCATTACTCATGAAGAGTGCTTCATGTATCATGAGAATCTTCCTGGTCAGCTTCGTTGCAGTGTTCTATGCTTGTGCGAGAATATAAATGCTCGCATCACTCTCCGTTATGGCCTTTTCGTTGTAAACCCCCAGCTATGGAACCCACAATTAAGCTTTCCAGGAAGGAAGCCGAGTCGCTGCAGTTCTCTGCAAGCGAGTTTCGTTTATCTAAGTCCCTGAGGACTCCAAGATCTTTGGGAGATGGACCAAACAACAACTTGTGTGTCAATTCTGATAATCAATGACACACACGCATCAATCAGGGCCGGTATGTCTTTGTTGGAAGTAACTATCCGACCTAGCTGCCCGTCATCTGCAAGGGCGCGCTGTATACCCATCATCTGGTGGATACTCACTCTAGTCACGGATTATCCCCTCTACAACCAACGACCCCAGTCCAGGTGCACGCATCCCATCCACCAACGAATAAAAAAATCTCTGAAACCTAACAAAGTCCACGTGTATTATATTACGGTTCCAGCTATGCGAACCGCTGTCTCCCATGCGCGGATCGTCAGCATGGAACCGCAGATATCAAAATGGGGTAGCTTTGAGGGATTTTCCCTTAGTACTGGGGGAGGAGGCGAAGCAAGCTTGGGTGTTTCCTGTCTCATCAATCGATCTTTGCGGGATTTTGGCCTCCTCGAATCTGGTTTCGAGGATAAGGTGAAAATTGGCCGATTGATATCATCGCCGTGTAAGAAAATTTTTGGAGATTTGATTGTCTAATTCTAATTCTCCGTCCGCTTTTTTACCTCTGCGCTTGGTGCTTGGGTCAAGATTGGCGACGGCCTGCTGGCCGCTCACCACCGGATTGCCTAATACGGTTGCTGTTTTTTTGCTTGCTATTCTGGTAAGTGAGAAAGTAAGAAAGTAGGTCTATATAGGTAGGATTGTTCGTCCTGTTTGTTTCATAGCTTTCTTCTTCTTTCTTTCCTTCCTTTTAGTTTTGGTGGTTGTATCGTTCTCTAGTATTCTTCTCAAAGGAACTCGGTATCACTCTTATTTGATTTTCCGAATCCAATTTGGTTCACGATCATAATCAAGCCAAGTGATGGCTGGTGCGATGCCCGAGCACATACAATTTGGCGATGAGATCAACCCTATAAAGAGCCATGCTAGTGCGACGATCTCTGCTGCTCGCAAGAGCTTAACTGAGAAGGCTGGAAGACCAAATCATGATGCTTTCTCTGAAAAGGGGGGCGACTATGATGCAGAAGAGAGAGCTATTCAGATCGCTGATGCTGATCTGAATCACAAGAAGAAACAGGTATGACTCTATTTACTCACAGCTGGATTCAAGCTCCCGTATTAACCATCAATGTCTTTCAGACATTTTCAGGATGGATGCTTCTATGGCTTGCGTACCAATCGACTGGAACGATATATGGCGACATTGGAACCTCTCCTTTATACGTTTATTCATCTACTTTTACAAGCCAGCCTTCTTATGATGACCTCCTTGGCGCTCTGTCAATCATCATCTGGACCCTGACACTCATGGTCACTGTCAAATACATATTCATTGTCTTATCAGCCGACGATGATGGCGAAGGGGGCACCTTCGCTGTATATTCTTTACTTGCTCGCTATGCAAATATTGTTCGACGCGATCCAAATGTATCGGGGACGGTCAAAATGGAGCGATACCTCACTGGAGACTTGAAGCCTGTGAACAAAGGTATTCGAAGCATGATTGAGAATTCTGCGGCGGCTAGGGTGATTCTCAAGATTCTTGGTGTTTTGGGAGTGTCAATGGTCATGTCGTATGTCTTGAATACTCGTGATTTATGTAGGAGTTCATTGATGGCATACTGACTCGTCGTAGTGATGGAGTTCTCACACCTGCTCAGTCTGTTCTTGGAGCTATTCAAGGTATCGAAGTTGTTCATCCTGATATCTCAAGCGGCACTATCGTTGGTGTTTCTTGTGCGATCCTCGTCCTCCTCTTCGCTATCCAGCCTTTCGGAACGTCAAAACTCTCGAGTTCATTCGCCCCTATCGTCATTATATGGTTACTTTTCAACTTCTGTTGTGGTGTTTACAACCTTGCGAAGCATGATCATAGTGTTCTTAAGGCCTTCAGTCCATACTTCGCTGGAGCATATTTAGTAAGAAACAAGACTGATGGCTGGCGATCACTCGGTGGACTCCTTCTGGCTTTTACTGGTGTTGAAGCACTCTTCGCAGACCTAGGTGCTTTCAGCAAGAGGGCCATCCAAATATCCTGGCTGTTCTTTGCATATCCAACACTGCTGATGGCATATATTGGTCAAGCTGCGTATATATCACACGACACAACAGGGACTGCATATACCAATCCGTTTTACAACACAGTCATTCCTGGCACTTTCTACTTCAGCCTTGTCCTTGCCATTCTTGCGGCCATAGTCGCATCTCAGGCAATGATTACGGGGTCATTTCAACTACTCTCCCAAGTCATGGCACTCTCATATGCACCCCATCTTAGCACCAAGCATACTTCGAAATACTTCCATAATCAGATCTATATCCCTCTTGCAAACTGGCTTCTTATGATTGGCACAGTAATTGTCACGGCTGCATACAGTAATGTAAGTTCAAATAACTAAGAATATGATTCATTTACTAACTATTATGAATAGACAACAAGATTAGGGAATGCTTACGGCGTCTGCGTTATCTTCGTTACTTTCATCACAACCTGCCTCGTCACTCTCGTTGCGATCATAATCTGGCGCATAAACATCTTGATTGTTTTGTTCTTCTTTTTTGTATTTGCACTACTCGATGGTGTCTATCTGTCATCTGTCGTAACTAAGGTTCCTACTGGAGCTTGGTTTACGCTCATGCTTGCAGCAATTCTATCTACTCTCTTCGTTCTCTGGCGCTTTGGCAAAGAACAACAATGGACTTCAGAGGGTTCGGACCGTTTCGCACCTTCTCACCTCTTGCAAACCGGTGCCGAAGGCAACCTGTCACTTACTGCTACCTTCGGCGGGAAACCAGTCTCTAGGGTCAATGGCATTGGCATCTTCTTTGACAAGGTTGGAGACAACGTTCCTATCGTCTTTACGCAATTTGTCAGGAAATTCCGTGCTCTTCCTGAAGTTATGGTTTTCTTCCACATGCGTCCCTTGTCGGTGCCCTCGATCCCAGAAGCAGAGAGATACGTACTCACTCGCACGTCAATTCCTGGCTGCTTCCGACTTACAGTGCGTCATGGATACAGAGACAATATCGTTACGCCCGATCTTGGCCGTTTGATTGTCGAACAGTTGATTCTCTATATCACCAGAGACACGTCTAGTACATCTAGCGCATCCTCTGTGGAGCACACTCCTGCTATACAAGCAGAGCTTGATAGGATCAACAAAGCTCATGAATCGCAGCTCGTTTATATAATGGGCAAGGAACAGATGAAGATCAAAAGGGGAACGAATATCTTCAGAAGGGTAGCTCTGATGGCGTTTTTGTGGATTAGGGAGAATAGTAGGGCCAAGTTGGCTGATATGAATATTCCTTTTGACAACTTGGTTGAAGTTGGATTCGTCAAGGAGATTTAGGGGTTTAAAGGAGCTACTATTTTCTGTATTACCTTGTATTACAGTAGTCGATTATAGTTATCTATATGTAACTACTGTTCAGAATATAACTTTTCAAAAATATTGCAAGCAAATGAAAATTTTCCGAATTCTCTACATGAGGACCAACGCCTAAATATTACATTGATCTGGCCGGGGCCCAATTAAAATACCTAACTCCGATTTTATACACTAGCAGTACCCTTCCCCTTATTCTTCCTCGGCCTCTTCTTTTTCTTCATTTTTACAGCATCGAGCGCACCATCAACATCCATCTCATTTGAAGCTCCTTCTCCAATAATTACCTCTGGACCTTCTTCATTACCGAAGGTCTCCTTTCTCCACTGCCGTAGACGAGCCTTCTTACCAAGCTTCTTCTTGTCCTTGCGTTTCTTCTCCGGATCACGGAAGGTTGCCATCTTTTTCAGACCGGCGAATTGGTTAAGTGCGGTATCAGGAGCCATGAGAATATCCCTTGCAGTGAGTCCAAATGAGGTTGGTGAAGTCTCTCTATAGCGGAATGTAGACTGCTTTGAATTTAGAGGCAGGTTAAGATCCATCTTACTGTCCACGAGCTCTTCAATCTTCTTCCTCTCGAGTCGGGCCGCTTTCTTCTTAGCTGACTTCTCCTGTTGCCGTTCTTTCTTCGACTTAGGCCGCTTCGAGGATTGCTCGTCTTCATCTTCGTCTTCATTAGCGTCACCTTCTTCCTCTTCTTCCTCGTCCAAGTCAGATAAAGAAAAGGCTGGTTTATTTTGCTGTTCCTCTTCCTCCGCAAAATCCGGTACCAGGTCCTTGATATCGATGTCATCATCCCACTCAGGCTTCCTAGGTTTCTTCTTTTTCTTCTTATCTGCGTTGCCCGAATCATCTGCGTCTGAACCCTCGGCGGATCCTGACTCGATTTCCTCTTCTGCATAATAATCATCACCAAATTTCTTGTTCATCTCCTTCTCCCAAGTTTCGTCATCCCAGTCATTCTCCAGGAACTTGGACCACTCATCATCTTTGAGAGCTTTGCCTCTCAATCCGGCTGCCTTCTTGATCTTCTTTAGTTTTTCCTCTACTTCTTCGATCTTCAGCTTCCTGAATCGTGCCCGCTCTTCATCTCTTTCTCGCTTCTCTGCCTCCTTCTTCTCTCTAGCAGCTTCTCGTTGTCGTTTCCTACTGCTCTTCTCTTCGCGACGAACTGATTTCGCTGCAACTACATCTCGGGCATATGATCTAAGTACCTCATTACTGCCTTTTGGATCCTCGAACCGGAGATTATATGCAGCCTCAAATTTCTCAATGCGCTCTTCCTCCTCTTCGTCATCGGACTCAAATGGCTGAAACTTGCTACCAGCAGCTGGCACCCAAGCTCGAGCTGCCAAGAAATTGGAGAGGAAAGTATCAGGATCCTTATCCGCGGAAGCAACATCAACATCAATCTTTATGTTCTGCTGTCGGGATGGATGGATGGCTTGGCCAGTTGATTCAGATGCAGATTTGGGGATAAGAAACCCGCCATCTTCATCATCGTCCGATTCAGAGTCATCCTCAGCCGCAGCATGCATTTCTTTCACAAGTGTCTTCTTCAATGTTTCCTGTTCTTGGGCGAAGGTAAGTGGCGCTTCATCCTGCTCTTCTTCTGCGCCAAGGTTGCCCTTCAACAGATTCTCCCGATGATAATCCCTCAGATACATAGGCTTCTCTTTCTTCTTCTCAGAAGAATTTTCATGGTCATCTTCCTCAATTGGCTTATAAAATGTAGTCTTGTTGTCGTAAACTCGAGGGTCTTTGTTCCTGATAGCTTGAAGCGTCGCAGATATTTCAGCATCTAGATCCTCCGTGGCAAGAAAACCATCATCATCCTCGGTCTCATCAGATGAAGAGTCTTCATCATCATCATCTTCGTCATCGTCATCATCTCCAGGCCGTTGTTTCGTCTTTTTT
Organism: Xylogone sp. PMI_703; assembly: GCA_021399445.1. Classification (NCBI taxonomy): domain Eukaryota; kingdom Fungi; phylum Ascomycota; class Leotiomycetes; genus Xylogone; species Xylogone sp. PMI_703. The sequence goes on along the minus strand of JAJTUQ010000002.1, from coordinate 2,785,357 downwards.
GAGTACTTCTCCTCCACTGCCAAAGATTAGTATTAGCATCATCTTAAATCTCACGATATTTTAGCTCACATCTCTGTAATTCCTCTCTTTTTTTATTATGTTCAAATCGTCTCGCGTACTCTTCGTTGATCTTGAATTCTGCACCTAACTGAGCTCCTCCAGACTCGGAATCGCTACCAGAATCACTGTCGTCCAGCAGGTTTGTTTTTTCAACCTTCGGCAAGTCATTGTGTTTTACTTTTTTGGAACCATTGACAGGCAAGCTGTCATTAAATCCATCTGCCTTTCTCTTTGCCATTATGAAATCTCCAGCGTGTCGTAAAGAGCTGCGTAAAAAAAGTCTCGAGGAAGTTTCCTAGAAATAAATCCTTAGCGCAAAATTGGCGGGTCTTCCCAGAAAATCGCCCTGGCGTTGTCCCGCATAAAGCGCGCTAACCCGTTTCAGATCAGACCTCGTCATGCCTGTAGCTTCTACCTATTTACTGACTACAGACATCAAGATACCCAGGCTTCCGAATCTCCTCTCCGCTGCATCAAGGTCTCCACCAATTTCATCTTGGCTTGGAGGCTTCTCTGAGTTATTAGCATTGTATATTCAGAGGCTTAACCTGTAGTGATCACATAGACCCGCGGGAACCCGCTTGCGCCTGGTAACAAACAATGGCGGACACAACGGCGCCAAAGCCTAGCAGCAGCGTTAAGCTGGTTCTTCTAGGCGAAGCTGCTGTAGGAAAGGTAACGAGCTATTTAATCATTTACAGATGAATGCTTTCTGACTCGCTATACAGTCCTCTCTGGTCCTGCGATTTGTGAACAACGATTTCCAAGAGAACAAGGAACCAACTATTGGAGGTGGGCTGAGCCACTTTATTGATCAAGAATCCCGCTCTTGAACTAATCGTTGGTGTATTATAGCCGCATTCTTGACGCAAAAATGTAACCTGCCAACACGAACGATCAAATTCGAGATCTGGGATACTGCTGGACAAGAGCGCTTTGCCTCTCTGGCACCAATGTATTACCGAAACGCTCAATCTGCCCTTGTTGTATACGATCTAACAAAACCATCATCCCTCGTAAAAGCAAAGCACTGGGTAGCAGAACTCCAGAGGCAGGCATCTCCCGGGATCGTCATTGCCTTGGTGGGAAATAAGCTGGATCTGACCAATATGGGAGATGCCAGCGGCAGCTCTGGTGACCACGGAGAAGAGGATGCAACAGAGGAAGATAACGGAGACGCAAGAAAGATATCAACTGAAGAAGCCAAGTCATATGCAGAAGAGGAAGGATTGTTGTTCTTTGAGACTAGTGCTAAGCTTGGCACTAATGTCACCGAAGTCTTCCAGGCAATTGCAAATGCTATTCCCGAGACCTCTCTGAAAGGTGCCCGAGGACCGGGCGGGTCACAGGCTGGTGGTGCAAGAGGCGGAGAAGATCAATCAAGAGTTAACTTAAGTGGCCCAAGAGATACTGCTTCGAAGGATGGCTGTGCTTGCTAGAATTACTCTGATGATCTCTTTGTTGCTGCTTTGTTCCTTTTTATTTTCTGGTCTGGACTCTGGGTATCTGGGAGTAAATGGTTTTTATACTTTTTATATTTCTTATACTGGTCTATTGTGAATAGCACTGTTTAAGCAACACTGAGAAGTTAAGAAACCATACTTTCATATCGTGAGTTTGGATATGAGGATGTGACGTAGGAGCAAGAAGTCGATTGATCCTGGAGGATCATTGTTATGATAACGCTGCCAAGTACATTAAATTTCGGACAAAATTTTATTCCATCTAGATAATAATGCATATGAAGACTCATTTATCGTTACTAATGTACAAATAAATCCTTATTACAAGCTTCCCTTGAGATATCTATATCCCTGGCATTCCGATAATGCTTCTAAATGCTGGCACCCCTCGGGGTAAAACATATACAATAATAATTGCACTCAACGCAACAATCAACCCTGAGATTCGTTCAAAGGCTGAATGGAAATAAACGGAAGTCATAAATAGCATGAACCAACTCAAAGCTGCCACGCCGATGGCAAACTTGACCCCAAAATCCCAGAGAACTAGATCATCGGCGGCAGAATTTGGATCTTGCCGCGCTTCCACATCCGCACCTTTCACCGCCCCATCGTGCATAACGATAGTTCTCTCCTCCTTCACCCAGGGATGTCTCAGGACAACATGGAGAACCTCTTCAAGTAGAAACATGCTTCCCATCACCAGAAGGAATACATGGCCACTTATATCGTGACCACCTCTCCATTTTCCTCCACTGATCTTGCATGCGGCCGCGGTAACAAACTCTTTAGCAGATCCAGACTTGTTTCTGATTGACTCCTCTGCCATCTCACATCGGCCGCCTGTAAGGATGAAACCCCGATCAATGATCGGCGGTCCAAAGAACCACTGTGTAATAAATATCCACCATAAAGTGATCAATCCCCATCTCAGGATTCCTCGCAAGCGTCGCGGTGTGACAGTTAGGGACCGAGGGCCATGGGAGGGATGCGTGAAGAGGAAGTAGAAAAAGCTGATGGTAATCCAGGCCCAGCCACGCTTCACGAATAATTGGTTGAAGATATTGCTCTTCTTCGCAAAATATGAGGGAGCAGTATCTGCGAAATAAGATTGACCGGCCGCATCATATGGTGCTGTTCGAGCTCCCGGATCGAGGAGGGCGTAGACCGAGCCGAGTAACAATGTTGCAGGATAGATTGACAGGATTATGATCTCAAGAGTGGTCGGAATGAATGGAGACCTTCGTGGTGCCGTCTGGTAAGCCACGGCAGAAGCCTGGTTACCGTTTTCCTGGATCTTGGAGGATGAATTCGACGCTGAAGCCATTTTCTAAACCCCAATACGAAAGCCGTAATGCTGCGGACACTGGACCAACCTGAATTCACTACAACATTACAACAGTGGAGTCGAAGAGTAGTCTCGTTGTGAGAGAGGTGGTAATGAAAAGAATAGTATAAGAAGACACGATGTGGCTGTTGCGAGGCAGAAAAGAAGCAAACGAATTTCAAGGCCAGCCGTGCGATGACGTTTATGGGTTGATTTAGGTCGCCGGGGTTTCTGCGGGACAGCGCACCCGACTTGGGAAGGAAAGAATGAGAGGTGCCAGCCTCGGGGAGAATGAACCCTGTTATATGGATTTGCACACACATGCAACCGCTGGCCGGTCGTAAAACCAATCGCACGCTGTCCGTTCTCTCAAATAAACAAACTTCACAACTCCTTTTACTGTTCAGTAACATTATCCCATCATGGTTTCCACGCGCGGTCATCCAAAAGACTTCCCCGAACCAGAAACTCCCTCGAGGACTTCAACGCCGTCACGAACGTCAGGGCGCAGCAGATCTGGAGGGAAGTGGGCGCATAAAATCTCCACCGTAACAGTGGCATGGCTCGCCATTTCTCTTCCTCTCGTCGCATGGGACACAGGCTACGTTCTCTTGCGACCACATTCCATGCCTGGTGGATCACTACACTGGCCACTTTGGGTCCCGTATGAGCTGTATGGCAACATCGACTACATTTATGGCTGGAAGGCGTTCCATGCCCACAATGGCTTCACGTCGGCGCAGGGAGCCTTGAATGCCATCGAGTCGACCATGTACTTGTACTATTTGTACCTCGTGTACGCTTATTGCAAGACAGCGAGCAATGGTCGCGGCTCTCCAAGAAAGAGCAGTACTGCGGGGGGTGTCGTCTCTCAACGTGTGATTGAGGGGCGGAATGGAGCTCTTGCCGCTGTGGTTGTCTACACTGCAGCTGTGATGACACTCAGCAAGACAGTTCTATATTGTAGGCTTGATCCCTCAAGATTTGCTATCCGTTGCTTTACTAACCTAACCACATTTAGGGCTTAACGAGTATTTCTCTGGATTCGAGAACATCGGCCACAACACAGCTCTTGATCTCTTCTTTATGTGGATTATCCCCAAGTAAGCAATTTGTTGTGACAATATGAAGCTTCTCAAATTACTAACCCCGCTGTAGTGGTGCCTGGCTTGTCCTACCAACATATATCATCTACGATGTGGGTGGCGAGCTGCTACAAGGCCTATCCAAGGCTGCTGGCGTTTCTAGCACCGTTCCTGATGATACGATCATTGTTAAACGTGAATGATTGGCTCAGACAAGCATGATATCAAATGCTCTCTCTTGAGGAGAACCCTGGAACAACATCGGGCTCAGATAACCTCACCACCCTGGTAACCCACTAGTGCTGTATCAGGATGAGGTATCAATCTTCACTCAAGTAGCATTTTTATAAACGCCTGAAAAAGAGGCATGATCCTAGTGATCAGCATCTTTTGATCTAGGCGTCCAGATAACTGAGTTCGGTAGAAAAGTCTTTATATTCAGAGAATGGAGTGAAGCAAAGGCATTGATTGTCTCCTATCATTTCCATCGACATAATAACGAATTTTACGAAATGAGCTATATATATATACCTTAAATGACCATATTTACTTTGATTAAGAATTCAAGAACAACGAAGATGCGAGCATCAATTGATTCATAATGTCATATCTCATATGCAATAAATATCCTACCCCATATCAACAACGCCCACATACTCCGAACTGATGCTCTAAAAATATCCTCCTTATACTCCAAACTATGCTGGTATAGATTGAGATTCCGTTTCCAGGAGAACTCCATTCATATGTACATTATGTACAACCCCAGATCCAATACCCTTCGCTCTTCCCTTCAAAACAGCATCAATTGCTTTGCCAACAGCATTCAGGTCTCCAAGTAAGGCAACATGTCCACGGTCGCTTCTAATTCTTCCGCCATAAACAGCTTTGTACCCCTCTGGTAACATCGCTTCACGAGCAAGGACAACCCCATCACCGCTTGCAAAGGCGAGGTTATCATACGAATCCGCACAGGGAATGCCTTCTCTACCGTCCACTTTAGCCCCATATACCGTTGGAATAGATTTGTTGTAGATGAGGGCAACTGGAGGATAGCGATTTGACTCTGAAAGTTCAGGCTTGAAATGCAATTCCTCTTTGAACTTCTTTGTTTCAGCAAGGGTTCGGTGGAGATAAGTTATAGCTTTATCACGGGGAATAGTAACCGTTGTTGCCACAGATGTATTTGTGCCTTGGAACTTGCCTATCAAGTTCTTATTCTGACTATCCATCTGAGGCGCCAGAGCCTTATCCCTAGTGGGTTCAAGTTCATGGGCCACATCTTCTGCTCGAGGGAGGATTGAAGATTGCGATCGTGCGCGCCCATGAGAGCTTTCATTTGTCTGCGTTGCACCTGATGAAGTGAGCTGCGTATTCCAGCTCAATCTTTTGACTGGGTTTGGTAATCCTAAGCTCACTGGTCTGTTTAGGATACGTAATGTTGGAGGATTTCTCGGCGGTAACGGTGGGTCGGTACATGGTGACCAGCGATACTTTATCCAGTCATCGGGATTGAAAAAGTCCACCGGATATGCCTCCTTTGTGTTAATGTCGATGAAACAACGCCCATCTTCCGGCAATAGCAGGAAACTAGTTCGAAGAGTGAAGTTGACTTGTGCGGTCAACACTCGAGAGCTCAGGAGGACAGGATCGCCATTCCTGAACGGCCCAAGAATATTAACACAAGACTTTGGCACACCTGCGTATATCACTCCTGAGAACAACTCTGGTCGAGAATTGACCACATGTCGAGTAATTAAACCTCCTAAGCTGTGTGCGATAACAAGAGCACCTTTAGGCCCTGACTGACCCTGATTGCACGGCAGGTTTGCAAGGAACTCTGCAAGCTTTCTACTCAAGAGATGTGGACTAAGCCGCCAATCGTATCCATAATCCCATATTCTTAGCTTGCCGTTTTTGGCGTTCTCGCATTCGGAAAGGCGTTTGAACAGGCGTTTGGATATATCGACAGGGCCAATGTTCTGCAACATTCCAGAGGCAAATATCGTTTCCTCCATCTTCTCCTCATCTTCGGGCTCAAGCCCAACCTCAAGATCAACTTTCCGCAAATTCAATCCCACCTTGACAGGCACCCACAGCTGTCTATGAGGCGGCTTTGCAGATCGCAAAATCGACCCGCGGTACCCACCCATAATTACAACGTCTCCTGTTAAATTCTCCATGGCTTGGTCCAAAAACCGAGGATTCGGTCCTTCTAAGGGCTTTGTCGATTCCATAACTACTTCTGGTGCCGAGGTAGCAGCACCAACAATGCCAGATGTTACTAGATGGCTACTAGCATCAGGGAACTTCTTCTTCTTCACCTGACCAGGGAGTATGTCTGGGATGATATTAGTATCCGATCTTGATCTGACATGGCCGCTGCTTGAGTTGAAAAAGTTCTTTGGAAAAGTGAAAGTTCGGGATAAATGTTGCATACTAGGAATCTGTGGCATTTGCGGCATTCTGAAACTTGATCGATCCTGTAATGAATCTCTGATAGCTTTGACACGAGAGTTCACCTGCTCGCGTTGATGTTCGAACCGTGTATCATCTCCCAAAGAGGACGCTTTGGAAAGTGAATGATAAAGAAGAGAATCATCCGAAGTTGTTCGACGAAGCATTGCAGGACGCTGGGTCTCCATCGAAGAGCCTTTCCGCGTAGGAGAGCGTTTTTGAAGCCTATTCGTATAGTTTTTGGGCGTAGAAGAACCAGAGCTATCCGAGTATCCCTGTACCGCGGCCGATCCTCCATGAAGAAGTTTAGGACTGCTGTTTGGAGTTGAGGGACCGGTACTAAAGAAGTTCCCTACCTGAGCTATTGAAGGCAAGGAAGTTATTGAGGGTAAGTTCTTTGGCAGGAATCTCTTTAAGGCATCGGTACTCCCAGAAAGCGCCCGTCTCCTGAGCGGTTCCAAAACGCCATGCAGAGACGATTGATAAGATATTCCTGAGACGGGATGTATGACTGGAGATCTAGGACCTATCTGATATGCAGTACGAGAGGCTGTATTAGCAGCTGTGGGAATCTCCGCTTGTACTGGAGTAGGTGAAGGGAGCTTGTCTAAGGACAAGCCTTCGCTTCTCTGCCCTGTAGTTATTACTGAATCTCGCATCGGAGATGTCTCCGGGTCACTATCTGAAAAACCAGCGCCATCGAAATCTTCCATCATGGCGGCAGCCTTTTCCTCCGCGGGCGTGTTGGGCAAAGTTAAACGGGTTGCAGCCCTACTAATTGCCAGCCCAATGAGCGATTCAGCATCCCGATCCGAAAAGTCTGGCAAATTCACCATCTCGGTTTCGTCAGAGGCATCAGAAAGGTCGTTGTCTGTAAGGACGAGTGGTGAATTGGGACCCGAAGTGCCCGCCTGGAGCCCTGGAGAGGCTTCATAGCCTAGGAAACCTGGTTCCGGGGACATTGTGATATAAGTATTCCCCTCCGACACGCCCAGGGCTACTCTTCTTCGACGATATAAGGGTAGAGGGGAAATTTGTGGAAGGGCCGGGTCAAGTTGCCAATAATCTAGAGCTCTACCAAAAACCGGAAGCCCCGGAACATATTTGGGGAAGGTGCTGTACTACTTGGCTAATAAGAAGAAGTCGAACGGGCCTTTTCACGATATTCAGATCGAGGTCGTGCTCATCCGCATGACGTATCGTCAAGGGTTCGTGTGGGGTTGCAAATGGTTGCTGTCTTTTAATTCCTTCAATCCTCTAGAAATTAGAAGGAGGCTGTTCGTGGACAGAAATAGCTTCTCCGGCAATTGACGTCAACACCCGAAGCTCAACCGTTGGCATTCAGTGGCAAAGAAGCACGGGTACCTTTTTGGTAAGAAAGAGACATACATCAGTGCGATGGCAGTCGACATCTTATTTAAATGTATGGATCAAAACAAAGGGTCCGCACTAGATGAGGAGAGATGGTACCTGGCAGGGCTGAGCCAGCATGCTGACTTCAGCACACCCCCAATGGCGAAGCTTGGCCAACGAGGCTGCCCTATCATCCCGCGTGTTTCGTTGAGTCTCACCAGAACCGCTGCTATCGTGCTTTGCTGCTGTAACTTCGAAGCCCCATACTGTAAAAATAAGCCCGCTCTGGCCTCGACAGCTGCTTGTGTCGAGAACAAAATATTACAACCTACGTCTCATCAAGTCTAGTGCCGTCGCAGTGATTCCGAAGCCTGCATGGACCCTCAAACGACCGCGCTAAAGCGGGTTCAATTGAACTGCTTTGAATATTGAATAGCTACTGTATTTCAGATATGCTAAGTTACATGGCGATAGCATGCTTACCATATGCGCTGAGGGTAGGACAACATTACATGCATCGCAAATCTGCAGTAGTCGCAGTAGTCCACGTCACATTTGACAGCTTGGAAAGAATAAGTCATCAAGTTTATTATTACTCAAACGGCTTTCGATCATTGCACTAAAGGCTCATCTAGCTCGCCGTGGGAATGCAACGCCGTTTCGCCACCCCAACTTCAACTGTAACTGCCTGATATACAGTGTGGAAGGAATCTGAATTGCCACTCTACAACACTCATTTCTTAAACAGTTGGTCGTGTCAAGTTCGGAGGGGTGCGAATTCTACCATAGATGTGATTAATTCGTGACATTTCTGGGCGGCTGCTGGTGACAACCCCGTCCCTCACATCAGGATAAAGGACCTGAAAAACAGGCAGGCTGCTTTATATTCTGAGCGTGAAGCTGTGCTCTTCAAGTTGACCCTGAAAATACCAGTTATGAGGCCGGATGAGAGCTGTTCGGATGAAGAGCCTCTGGTCGATACTACAGCTGCGCTAGCTCTTCATTCCAAGAAGACAGCCAGACTACAAAGGCGACAACAGAAGAAGCAGTTGGCCCGGAAAGTCCATACTGATATTCACTCATTGCTTGACCTTCCCTATGTGGTACTTCTAGAAATATTGAGTTTTCTAGAGCCAAGTGATATATTCACTCTTCTCCAGCTCAGCCGCTCGACACGTGCTTTCATTCTAGACAATGAAACTTCAATTGCTACTACCATCAAGAACCGGCGTTATTGGGTACTGAACCAATGCTTCCCAACGCCACTACCTCTTGAGGCTGTTCCTGATTCTGCACGCTCAGCTCTTCTGAGCAAGGAATGGCAAGACCGGCTACGCATACATAGAAATCCTTACCAACACATCAAGCATATCGATCCATTAGCCGTATGCACCTGTATGAATTGCGTCCTAGCGTGGAATAACCTTAATATCATCTTGGACCTGGCTCATTGGCAGACAAACTTCGAAAACCGTGAACCACTCCCAATTATCCCTCGTGGTACAAATCCCCAGTGGAATGTCAAGCTCCTAGATCAGCATGCTGAGATAGTGACAAAAGCAATGTATAGCCCTCTGGCTCACGCTCGTATCCTACAGGTGCACCTTGATACCACTACTCGTACCATAATCCGTTCCGGCAAATGGAGAAAGAAGGGCGAGAGACCAACGACCATACGCCCTCGACTATATCATCTTACTGATGTGGAAGCTGCTAGCGGAGTTGATGCGTATTTGGAACGGAGCGGTCCGCCGAGTTATCAACCCATCTATATGAGAGACAACTATTACCATGTCGAAGCATTTGTACCCAATCGAAAATGGGATAAAGAGCAACAGAGGTGGCAGTACTATTCGAAATGGCCTAAACCACATGAGAACGATCTAGGGTGGGTTGTGGCAAGATTTACGCCACGGAACTGAAGCACACATACTCTCTCTATGTTATTCAACAATTGAAGATCCTCCGGTTGCTGCGTGTCCGAAAAATGGGGTCGAATAAGACGAGATATAGCAAGACGGCATCATTGCTCGGCTGTCTGAACAAGTAGTTGCAGCCCTATGACCAAACAAATTGAAAGAGCTTCACCACAGATCTCTGGCCCAAATACGGATTTATCTCTGATTGTGCCCGTCAGATCTAACTAGCTGTACTGCTCGAAAACGACGTTCTCCTTCGAGGTTGTTCTTATCGAAAAACTTGATGCAATCCAGCTCAACCCAAACTATTGATATGCCGAACATATTTAGATATTAGTGACATATGTAGCTCTTCGATATCGGTCCGAAGGGTGGATCTGTTGAATGTAGACCCAGCCTAAGTCGTATCTCCGTGGAAACAAAAGCCGTGGGGTTTGCAATTGGGATGTATCCTAAATCCATGGTCATATCGTCGAAATACAAAGAGTAAATCTGTCAACCACTTCAAAGAGTTTCAAAAGCCAATGACTCAAGTCACCTGTCCTGGAATTCAGTGCTTGAGGTAAAATTACAGTCAATTCAGATATTGAAACCAAGAAAATGCCTGAAATTCTAGCTCAGTTCGTGTACCAAATACACTAGTCTTCAGACACCGAGAACATCGTCAAGGAAACAGTTGATCAGAGCAATAGCCTAAGAGCGGCACAGGCTTTTCCAATATATCGAAATCAAATATAGAGAACAGATCCAGCCCCGAGAACTCTGCTGCACCTGCTCTAGTAAACATATACAGAAACTATCATATACTCCAGTCGAAGAGCATGGTCAAAGCTAGTTGCTACAAAGCTCTCTGGATCCGAGATAAAGAGGACTTGCCAACGGATTGATAGATGCAACCAGACTCCCACTCATTCTTCTTCTGGCATGATATTCCCCAAACTCAGGATAGAAGGCCTCGAAATACGATGTCTCCAGACTCAGTCTATCATTAGGACATCGTATAGACCATTATTGGAGACTGTGCCAGTGTGGCGGTGAGAGCTCCTGAGGATTTGACGGACTATGCAGCAAGATATCGCTGAACCAGATGTATGAAGTATGCGGTGTCCAAGGTGTTTGCAAAAGTGGTCGAAATATCAAAAGAAAGTTTCGTAGAGGTGCCATATCTGCGCGCCTTGACCTACCATATACCGATAATTCGTCATAACGAGTCGTGCGAGTCCGAAGGACAAACTGATCCAGATATGCTTCCTTGAGACAATGAGCTTTTAGAATATCCTGTAGAACCTAAGAAGGTTTCGATATTCTTCGCTCGCAACAATGGTCAATACGACATCAAAACATAAGGAATCTCGGGAATGCATTTGACATCAATTAACAGGCGCCCCTTTTGCATTAAGAGTGATATTGAAATGGAGCATACTATCTCCACCACAGCATTAATCACCCATCTCGAATATCCACCCCCTAAAGTTCAAGAGTGGACCTCTCGTATCACCCATACTACCTAGCTGTACTAGGACCGGAGATTTGCAGGAAGTGCACGATAGGGAACGTTGCAACTGTAAGAAGTCTAGATCAGCTAGATGGAAACTGATGCAACAGCAGCTGCACATCTATGCTTTAGGTATCTCATTCCAGAATTAGGTCATTACAGTGGGCACCTAATCTCCCCCAGACTACGAAGCACCGGGACGCTACCCTTCGGCGAGATAGCTGCGGAGACCACAAGCACAGTGCCTTCAAGGGGTACGAAAGAAGCGACTGTGGCGGCAAAACCAATGTGGCAAAAATCATTGATTACTGCGCAGAAAGTAGAGCCACAGGAAAAAAAATACAGGAGACAATATTGGATAAATTAAGGGGATGCGACGCCCAGCGCCAATGCTGCCCCGCTAAAAAGGAAAGAAACGCGATCCAACATTGACATCAAAGAACATAAGAAACGCTCGCAAATCTTAAGAAAGCAGATAAGTTACGATGGGTGGCTTGAGACTGGAACCCGATAACGATTACCCGTATATCGACGCATAAGCTTCTTCGTATGATACTGTGGCACCGTATCTTTGCTTCACCGTTGTGGTGCCCGTTCATCACGATCAGCTGGGGAGGTGCGCTGGCGGTGTCACAGTATCTGCGGGTACAAAGCAACAGACCAGCGGCGAAATTCCACCAGAGCCAGAGGGCCCGAATTAGGGGCACTCGGGGAGCCAAGAGCAAATACAGCGAGCTTGGGGGTCCCTGATAGTCTAAACAGTTCGGCGCAAAACACGGTAGCGCTATCGCTTCAACAGGGCAACGATAAGCTGCTGTGTGCCGTAGTCGAGATTATGATGAGCAGGGAGATGCGATGGTGGTTTGTCTGGAGATTCTGCACCCTGTAGATCGACCGAAGCAACAGCACTGAATGGTCGACGAATGCATTGAATGGCAAGCACGAGGAAAGGATAGCTTGTGATTGACACAACACTCCGAACTCTACTCCGTACAGTGGAATAGTACGCAAAGCGTCAATTGCCCAACTGTGAGCTTGCTACTGCGTAAAGCACTCAAGCACAAGTACCTCAATGGCCAGCTGGACTATTCACTACCTGTCAACTACAACATTCATGTAAACTGTACAAGCCGACCAAAACCAGATAGGCCTGGAGGCACTGAGCACGAGCTGCTACCGTGCCGTACGGTGCTGGCACGCAATCAGGGAGGTATCCAGCGTCTTGGGCACCGTAACAGCTGGCGAAGGTTACAGCCAAGTACTGTGCTCCATAGCGGCCAGCAATCTGGCAAAGCAATGCCGCCATCGATCCCAAGCATGAGATACCACAGTAGTCAATTTCAGGGGAAAGTGGAGCCTACGTGTTTGCGTGGTAGAAAGAAAAAGGAACGCTGTTTGCTGGCGCATATTGCTTGGTTGTCAGGGAAGCTTTTAGAGCGTCATGGGTCCCTGCATGTGTGGCTCGCGCCTTCCCACCTATGGCAGCTCGCAAGCAACAGCTCTGGCCTGTCATCGCGCGCCCTGAGCGGCCCTGATCCGCTAGACGAGGCCTCTTGCGCAGGAACCAATCTGCGGTGTCCGGGGCGGGCCTAGTGGAACGGCGAAACGATCTGGTCGGGTTTAGCCCCCAGCCCTGCTAGCCAGTAACATGTCGCTGTTTCGAGCACCAAGCGACAGCAGCACGGCCGATCACTGGCTGGAAGGCGCCACGGTGGGTCTGCACTCGACATGCTGTCGTGGACCCCTGGGGGCCTCCTCGCCCTCATCTGCGAGCTGGATGGCTGCAGATTTGCCGCCTGTCCATCGCAGGAAATGAAGGGCCCCGCCCATCTGCCCATCGAAGGCCTGGAGAGCGTTCACCGACCTTGGCCACATCTTAAGCCACCCTGACCACCGACAGGGGCCTCCACGACTCTCCCCCTGGCCCTGCCCAGCGAGCGCAATCTCCCAGACTTCTATATCTTGCACTTGACCCAACTGGCTTCTCCTTCTTCTTCTTTTCTCTCCAGCCCAACAGCCTTACACTTGCTATCGCATAGTTGACTTCGGTCGTCCATTCTTTACAGAATCTACACTCGTTACTGCTTTTCAGCAAACCAACCCGCTTCCAACCCCCACGCACCTTTTTCAAACGAAAAACCCTCAACCCTCAAATCAGCCAAAATGCGTTTCTCTGCTGCCACCGTTGCCCTCCTCGCCACCGCTGTTGCGGCCGAGTCCACCGTCTACACCACTGAGTTGGTCACCATCACCGTAAGTTGAATCTGATGCCATTCAGTTGGCAGGCCTTTCGACGTCCAAAGTCTAACATCGATTCAACAGAGCTGTGCCCCAACTGTCACCAACTGCCCAGCCCGCTCCACAGTTGTCAGCACCACCAGCTACCCAGTGGTCACTTCCTCTGCCGCTGGTGTCCCATCCGCTGGTTTCTCTGCACCAGCTCCAGTCTACAGCTCTGCCCCAGTCTACTCCAACGGCACTGCTACCAGCACCCCAGTTGCCCCAGCTGCTCCAGTTAGCTCTGCCGCTGGTGTCCCATCTGTTGCACCACCATCCGCTCCCAGCTCCGCTCCTCTCTTGAGCACCATCACCATCTCCACCTGCATCCCAACTGTCATCTACAGCACTGTCACTGTTACCCCAGTCTCCACCCCCGTCGGTGGTGCTGCTGCCCCAACTGGCACCGGTTCCGGTGTTCCCCCAGTCAGCAACGGTACCCTCCCAGGTCCCAGCGCTACCCCATCTGCATTCGTCAACGGTGCTTCCGGCCTCACCTCCTCCTTCGCCGTTGCCGCTGTTGCTGGTGCCGTTGCCGTTCTCTTCGCATAAGTCATTCAAGCGTTGAGCTCCTCGGAGCTTTGACGACAATGAAGCCTTGAAAGTAGAACTTTACACAAGGCTATGGCTTTTACGAAAAAAGGGGTTTACACTCGCGCTGTCTGCACATCATTTACTTTGTCATTGCTTGTTTATAAGTTATTTTACACTTTAGATGCAACGTTGAAATACCCGTCGTGCCATCTGGTCGCATGGCGTATTCTCATTTGCAGTTGATCTGTTAATTTCTTAATGGTTGGTGGTTGGGCCGAATAAGTTGGAGTGGTGTATATAGTTGGATTGGGACTGGGCTATCGGGTGCGTGATTCAGCGGGAGTTTCTCTTGTGATCCAGGCCATCGAATGGACGGTGGTTCCTCAACTGGGTTTGTGTCTATAGCAATGAAACAGTCTTCCGAAATCCAAGTTTGAAAAAATTAACCCTTTTCGCTTCTCAATTGCTTTTGACTTGTAAATGTGACATCTAGTATCTAAATTTCGAAAACTTACATAGCAATCGCAATCCTTCCATAAACACAAGGTAGGTGTGGTCAGATCTTCCGAATAGAACAGCGTTTCAGAACACCCTTCTCTTCGTTGATTCGTCCATTGATCTTACCCTCCCATGAATGGGTGAGACGTAATTTCCGAGGTTTCCCCTCGTAAAGGTACAGTGCAGTAGTTTGTACGGAAGAATAAACCCCCCTGGTGGTGCGTGTACGCACGTGTTAGATACCCCTGTACGGTTTTCTGTTTTCTGAATTTGGTTTTCAGCTTTTGGTTTTTGGTGTCGCGTTTTCGAATTTCGGTTTTCCGTTTTTCGCTTTCTATTCTTTGTTTCCTGGTTTCAGCTTTCGGTTTTTGCTTTTTGCTTTTTGCTTCCTCGTCTTCGGTTTCTTCCTTTTGGTATTTACTTGCACCGTACACCGTACTCAACTCTGTGATCGTGATCACAGATGAGTAAGCACGAGGACACATTTCATAGTTCTGCACTGCACTACTTTGCGTATCGGTGGTAAATCGGTGATGATGCGTTAGCCATGTGCAGGCTAAGGAAGGGGGCTGTGCTATGCTGTTGCGGTTCCTTGCCCTTGCGACCGATCAGTTTGATCTTATGCAATTATTTTATGTGCACTATACACTACATAATATTTTATGAATTCATATTAGGCTTCGTAAGTTGAGTGCACCGTGCTCCTGCTCCATACTGTATTGAAGATATCATGAAGTGGTTCCTGTGATTGGGTGTGTATTATTGTAGCGCTATATATATAATTTCTTCTGCATTTCGAATGGTGTTTCAGATACTATGCAAACAAAAGCTGAGGGATCATCCGAAGTCCCCGATCTGATACCATCTTGCACAACATAACGTACTGTACCGTACTTCCTCTCTCATCCGAATTCAGACGGATGTTCTGCGCCCCGATAACAAGACATGTAGGTCTATTAATAATCATTCTTTGTGGGTATCCTACGTACGATATTATGCAGAGCAGAGCTCATTCTAACCTCCGATCCCGAAAATTACTGATTAGTATTCCTTGAAGAATTAAGTGTTCTAACTCTTTCTCTGATTTTGATAACTACCGTGACCAGCACCTATTACAAGGCCGGGGGACTGGGTACCGGGGGATTGGGTATTAAGTGTGACGTCTCTCTCATATAGCGAATATAGAATCGCGGAATGTGGGGAGGCTGTCCGACAGATGCAATATGTTGCAGTTGTAGATTTTACCCCTCCGAGCCAGTAGTATCCGAGACGAGTTGGTCATACAGGATCGCTCTGTGATTTTTATTCCACTGATGATTTAGTGGGGTTAAGTAGTCTTGGACGGTCGTATGCTATATGGTTATTCCTATGCCCAATTTTAGCAAGTTGTGGATTTTATTGTGTGAATAGTTCATTGTACTTCCAGGAATATATTAAAATAATTCGACGGAACCTAGAATTAGACCGTGACATACTTCACAACACAAAATAGACAAGAGAATATCATCTCAGCATTTCAGATTAAAAACTGATATATAACACACAAATAAACCAATAAACAAAAAATGACATCCAATTCTCCTCGCTGAATACCTCAGAAGGCTGAATGATGAAATTCATGCCTGATACAAAAGGCATAAATATCTAGTCTTGGCGATAGACGTTCCCGACCTCAACCCTCCAACAGCAACCTCAAGCATCTCCAAAGTCGAACGCCTACGGCAACAATCTTGCACCATGGCGGCCCACAACACAAGTAAGTTCATTAATCAATCCAGTAGCAATCCAATTGAAGAGAACCAATGCTAACGCGACCCCCGCACCAGGTCTCGCCGCCGACCCGGCGTTGATGAAATACTACAGTATGCAGCTGTCCATCACGTTACCCTGAGACGTCGATACTAATGCACCGGATCCAGACATGCACCAGAACCGCATGAAGTATTTCAGATGGAATAGACGCACTGCAGGAATTACCTTTGCATATGGCTTTGCTTTCCCTGCTCTTATTGGATATATCGCGTGGTCTACGGAGGTGAGTGAAAGCCAGGCATAGAAAACTTGGAAAACAATACGTGTGGACTAAAAAGATGGAGAATTTGATACTGATACGTTGGGTGTATAGGGAAAGTGGGATTTCCGAGGGAAGAAGAGGGGTGATACTGTTGCGGAGTGGTAGAGGAGGGGCCGAGACGGGATATCATGATTCAGCATATGTGTCTGGATTCAGACCGGGTTTCTTTGCGCCGAGGTGTATATATCATATCACGAACCGGGAATCTAGAATTGGAACAAGCCTGATATGTGCCTGTGGTTATGCGTGATTCGTGTTGCGAAGCAATATATTGCTGTTGAAAGTCGGGTGTTCCTGGTGTCAGTTGCCCAACCTACGAATACTACGGATTGGTATACGTCTTTTTCCTGACTATCTAGCTGATGAGAGCCAGATGTTATACAGATGAACGTAACATGCCACACCATGCATATCCTAGAAGAGGAGGACTAATTAGCCATCAACAAGGACCGTGTGGTCTAGATTAATATAATATAAACTGGATAACAAGAGTATACAATACAGTGGTATCATTTGTTTGAATATGCTAGTACCTTCCTCTTCCCCCGCCACCATACCCTCCGCCATATCCACCACCTCCACCCCCATATCCTCCTCGACCCCTGCCACCAGAAGGGCCATCTGGAACACGTTCACCCCGCCTCCACTCTCCGGGTGGAATCCTGTCACTACCCATACCCATTCCTTGCCCAAAGCCGCCTCTCGGTCCTCCCCTGCCTCTATATCCCGAAGGACCGTTCTCGCGCGGACCATTGTACGGTCCACTTCTACCATAGTCGTTTCCTCCTCTCCCACCACTCCTACCAGAGGTACTCAATGGAGGAGCAACGGAGCCATTAGCCATAGGAGGCAACACGGCGCAAGAAATATAATCGCCGATTACGAATCTGGCATCTTGTAACGTCTTTTCTGGCTCGCCTCCCAGCTCACCTGCCATTGGACCACCTGCCACGATCGCAGCCTCCTCTCTGTCTGGTAGTATACCCGGTCCATCGCCGCCAATGACTACGCTTCCTAAGTCTTTTGTCATGTATCTGCCGGGGCCGGTACCCGAAGCTGCATTGCGCGTATCTGGGAATATGAGACGAAATGAAAGTCGCGTGCCTATGGCTGGATCTGGGAGTAAGGTAGGTAATGCGGTTGTGAGAAGGTGTGAAAGTTCGCGAAGGGTGCATGTTTGCCAAGTGTATATCTGCACATGAGGAGGTAGTTCTCCGTGAGGGTTAAACTCGTCTAGTCTGTTGGTGTGTTCTGTATTAGTTTGTGGAAATCGTGGAGCGATAGCCTGAGAAGGCTGAGAAAGAACCTTGACAAAACGTACCTGTGAAAGGAGCCATTTCTGTAAAATAGTTTCAAGAGAAAGGGGGTTTTCGTCTGCCTGTCAATTTTATTTGACATTTTTTAATTGGCTGTGTTGTAATATTAGAATTAGGAGGAAAGAGTTGAAGGCATTGAAACTAAGGCGCAAGCAATGAAAGGTAAGAAGCCGCGATCTGCCTGGTCCCAGCTCTCAATGACGCTAAGTGCTTCTGAGGCTAGCTTTCCCGCACATTTAGCACCTTTCTCAGCCTTGCAGATTCTCCCCAATTCTTATAAATTTATTACAATGGGAAACTACGGTGCTGCAATAGGTTTAGATAGATTAGAATTCCTAAGTTATTTTAAGATCCCGTTTCGTATGATCAACGTCAAGCTTGTACCACGTTACCCGATGATGAAGCTAGTAAAGGCGCATGCAATATACTGGATAAGCTCTGCAATGGTACTTAGTAAAAGCAGAGCAATAGGAATATAATGTTCTAATTCTCTACCTTAGAATGTATTTGCGATCCTTGGAAGATGCGGTTGTGGAGGCTCTCATAAACCTGATGGATTACCTTTGGACGTACGTGCCAAGACTTATAGGTACTGTACCTGGCTGTTTGCTTGGTTTGTTTTTGCATGGTGCGCGCCACTACAGTACAGGTCCGATACACCGAGTCAACGTGATACTCTAGAAATTGATATCTCCTAATATGTAATACCGGCGAACTTGTGTAGATCTTTTTAAAGCCTTTCCTCTCATTTTATTTCTAGCCTCTAGCGTCCGCTTCAACCATCGGAGAAATAATAATTCGTCTTTCACGAGTCGGCGCAAAACGCTTAACAGTAGCCCAAATATTCCTGTCACTTTACGAAAAAAGCACTTGCAGCTGTCGCAACTATGGATTTCGCATCTTTAATGTCGAAGGAGATATCCAAAGCGAAATCCAACTTCGCCTCCACCGAACAGTCCGTTAAACATAAGAAACGTGCGGAAATAGAGGCAGAAAGACAGGCCCAGTACCAGGCGGAACAAAAGCGAATCGAACAAGAAAAACAGGAGAAGTTAGCACAGAAGCGCAAACGAGAGGAAGAAGAAGCCGAAGCAGCGCGTATCCGAGAGGAAAAGCGGAGGAAATTGGCTGAGGAGTCGAGGCGGCGACGAGAAGAACAGGAAGCAGAGGAAGAGAGAGCGAGAAGGAAGAGATTAGGCCTCCCAGAGCTGGTCAAGGAAGACAGTGCAGAAATCGCCAAGGAGGATGATATTGAAGATGAAGAGCTGCTTGAGAAATTACGTGCGATGGGGGAGCCGGCAAAATTATTTGGTGAGAGTCATAAGCAGAGGCTTCGACGGTATAGAAAACTGGGTACCGTGATGACGAATGGGCCCATACCTACCTCTCTGGAACTGGTGGAAGAGAAGGATATGAAGGTTGATACGATGCCTAAAGATGCGGAGGGCCGAAAATACCTATTCAGACAACTCGCTTCTTACTTTACGATGGTCCTCACGGAGTGGGAAGCTGCGTTGGAGAAGGAGAAGAGAGACACTTTTGCGAGCAAGGCAGCGTATAACGCTATGGTGCAGAGTAAGGAAAATATGACACCGGTAGGCATTCCTGCTGTTCTGAGCCATGAATTGTCTGTCCCATACTAACTGCCGTTAGCTGTTTCGGAAGTTTGAAAGCGGAGACATCGATGATGGTGTCCTGGAACCAATAGTAGAAATTGTCAAAGCAGCACAGGAACGGCGATACGTCGATGCCAATGATGGATATTTACGGCTGAGTATTGGCAAGGCAGCTTGGCCTATCGGTGTTACCATGGTTGGTATCCATGAACGTAGTGCGCGAGAGAAGCTTCATGAGAGTGATAAGGGTCACGTTATGGGTGATGAGATTACGAGGAAGTTTTTGCAAAGTATTAAAAGGTGCCTAAGCTTTGCGCAAGTTAGATGGCCACCGGATGATATTAAACAGATGATGGGCTAAATATAAAGAATGTCAACGATTGACCACTCAATTGAATCTCATCTACCTGCGTGTGACGTTCGGTGTCAGAAACGTATCCAGATCTCTGCAGAGGTGCTATCTTGCGCTGATGATCGACAGGGGCACCTTCTAAAAACTTCATATATAAGTCTTAAATGACCAAAATATTATCCGTTAGGACAGGTTGTCACATTTACACACTTTCACATTCTCTCAGATCATCTAATCTAATATGTTAGATCTATGAGCTCGTCCGTAAGTTGGGTTAGTATTATTACGGCGGGCTTCGTGAGCCACATGCGCAAGGCTGATACTTTCAAGGATACAAAATCTTCTCTCACTCACAACCACCATTCATATTTTATCTTCTCGCATCCCTGGATACCCTGGTGCATAAGCCGACGTATTTCAATATGTCGCTTTACCATGAAGCAGCGGAATTTTTAACAGCGCCTCATAACGCTGGCGGCAGTTTGAAATCTAGAATCTTCAGCAAGAAAGATTTGAAAAACCAGCCCGCACAAATATATGCATTGGTCATTGAGACTTGTAAATGGAGCCGAATTTTAAAAGAGGTTATCGAGAATGCTGACATTTTGCGGCTTGAACGAAAGGTAAGACAATCAACTCTCATACGTCAGTTCTGATACACCTGTCAGAGGATCGACCTGGCTTACTCAGGCTTCAGCTCACGCCAACCTTATCTTTACTTCTTGTACATGATTTTCTCCTTGCAAAGAAAGGGATTGCCCTTCCTGCAAGTCATGGTCTCAGGACTGCAATTGAGCGTCACAAAGCAAGACTGCAAGCCGAATTTACTAAGGCTAGAATACGGAGGAAACAGAGCTCCCTTGAAACCTTGAAGGTATATGTCGAAGAAGATCGAGATAACGATGGGGAAGTTGCTGCAGCACCCTATCCTCGGTGGGTACGGGTCAATACTCTCAGATCAAGTTTAGAGGACGAGCTTGATACGACATTTTCGGGTCTCGAACGAGCGGCTAACGTTAAGGATGTACGAGTTCGCGGCTCGAAACGCATCTACATTGACGACAACATCCCCAATCTAGTCGCTATTTCGCCAAATTATGACTTGACCAAAACTGAAGCCTATAAGTATGGGAAGATCATCTTTCAGGATAAAGCATCATGCTTTCCAGCCTACCTACTGGATCCTCTGCCTCAAGATGGGGATATTATCGACTCATGTTCAGCGCCAGGAAATAAAACGACACATATTGCTGCCATCTTGACCGGGCATAGTGCAGAGCCTGACGAATGCGATCAGACGATCCATGCCTTTGAAAAAGACAAGAGACGCGCCGAGACTCTGGACAAGCTGGTCAATCTAGCTGGCTCGGATAAGTGGACAATGCTACACAAGGGTGAAGATTTTCTCAAAGCTAGGCCTGATGATGCGAAATATCGAAACGTTGGTGCCCTCCTATTGGACCCTAGTTGTTCTGGAAGTGGTATCATCGGCCGAGATGATATGCCCGAGTTACACCTCCCAGCTCAAAAGGATAGCGCTACATCTTCTGCTAAAGGATCTAAGGAGAATGGGAAACGAAAGGATGGGAAGATTCACAAAGATAATACCGAGGCGCCAAAAAAAGCACTGGATATCATGATAGATGATGACGGGGTCTTATCCGCAGTAGATACCGCTGACGAGCTGAAGTCGCGATTAGATTCCCTTTCTAGCTTCCAGCTTGAGCTCTTGCTCCACGCCTTTAAATTCCCAGCTGCACAAAAAATTACCTATTCAACATGTTCTATTCACGCAGAAGAGAACGAGAACGTGGTAAAGAGAGCCCTGGAATCCGATATTGCAAAGGAGCGTGGCTGGTCCATCTTGAAACGTGACCGCCAAATCAGAGGCATGAGAGACTGGCCTGTGCGTGGATCTCTCTCAGCATGTGAGGGTAACGAGGTCCTGGCTGATGCTTGTATACGAGCTAATAAGGGGGACGACAATGGGACGATGGGGTTCTTCGTGGCTGGATTTGTAAGGGAGCCGAAGATGCATAATGAGGACCTAGACAGTATGTTCCTGCGCGACGAGAAAGGCATGCTTGTTAGGGACCTGATGGGCTTCCCGGTCCGGAGCGATCTCGGAAGTCAGCAGCCATTATTAAAGCTGACTCGTAACGCAGCGGAAGTTGAAGACGCAACACCCGTGATGCACAATTCTGAGCAAAGTTACTCGGATACCGAGGAATGGGAGGGCTTCGATGACAGTGCAAATACAGTGGAGCAACCTGGTGCACAAGCAAAACGAAAGCAGCACCCTTCTCAAAGCAGGCACTCTTTCACCGGCAACCAAAAAGGGCGAGGATTCGATTCCAAAGAGAAGAAGAGAAAGAAGCAGAAAACAAAGCACAGCAAGTGATGAATTGAGGTTGTGTTTGTCTGATCTGCACCTACGGTAGTGTCAACTTCTGCCCGGTCCCGAGGGCGGCCCCGAATTGGAATCTAAACGAAACATTCCAGCGACATGCACTCGGTTGAAATAAGGTTAATTCCTGGGCGTCATTACTGTTTCTCCCTCTGAGATTTGGTTTTCCTTGGCACAGGTCAGATGCAGCCTGAGCGACCAAAGAAAAAACAATAGGATTGCGCTACCAGTATCGGATCATCGGCACATGGCTGCCACAGGCCTCTGCATCACGCTGAAGTAATTGACTTTCGCGTATCAGCTGCGTCAACCAAGTTTAACCATCAGGACGTCAGATTTGTCATCGGCGGTCTAACTGAACGGTTGTTGCCCGTATCGGGACGATTCCTTGAACGAGTCTATGGTGATAACAACCCAATAAACCCACCTTAGACGGAGTTAAACTCTTAACTGCACGTCGGAGCAATTTTCTGTATTCTAAACGCACGGAATGTGGGCAAACGAGCGAATGCGGTGTCACCGCTGCGGACAGAGGTGGGTTGGAAGGCTTTCCAAGACTCGTTGCGGTGGAGGTTTTGCCTGGGTGCACAACCGGGAACGCTAAGATCAGCTTCCCGAAAACGACGCCACCAATTCACATTTTGCTCACAAGCGGATGCACAATTGCGGATTTGGGCCTTGGATCACTCCCCTCCAGCGGCGGGCACCACTTGGGACCAATCGTTGTCCCTTCTGCTCTCTAGTCCCGCTGCAGTGTCTTTCCGGCCGCGACGATTATTAATAAATTGTGCAAAAGTTATGAACGCAATACCACTCTACCCTCAGCAACCGCCGCCCAACCTTATGGGACCAGGACCATGCAGCACTGCACTTAACGGATGAGACCCACCAGGACATTCTCCGGGCACTGCCCAAAACAATTCTTGTGTTGGTTGTGGGCAAATAAAATGCCCTGCCCTTCGCAGCCTTTTGCGGTTCTTCAGAGCCGCTTCTGTTTCTTTACCGGATATCTTGAGGTGAAGGAATGTACCTAGAGCCTTAGTTAGGTTTACAGAATTTACAACTCACTTCTTTTGCCTTGCTCTCCATTTAAAGTACGCTACATCCCGGGGTTTTGGTGACTCCTAGAGGGTTCTCCCGCTATGTCATTGCCCGACATGAATCCCAACTCTGATATTGAATCGCAAAGGCGGCCTACACGTGCTCGACATTGGCATCTGGTATTCCACCAGACTCTCATTGACGATGATGTCTTGAACCACCCGTACAGGGGCTCTGGTACTGAGGAGGACCCTTACCAGGTCGAGTACATTGCCAATGACAAGAGAGATCCTATGGGATGGACCGATACTAAGAAGTGGATGATAACGTTACTTGTGGCATTTGTAAGCATTGGACTGGACTGGGTGAAAACATTATTTGATGAACTGATGCTGATATGTACTAGGCAACTCTGGCAGTCTCATTTGTCAGTTCAGCATATACGGGAGATATTGAAGGAATCATTGAGACCTTCCATATCAGTAACGAAGTCGCCACCCTAGGTGTTTCACTGTTCGTCCTTGGATTTGCTATCGGTCCTCTGCTATGGGCTCCTTTATCAGAATTATACGGTCGTCAAGTTCTCTTTATTGTTACCTATGGAGCTCTGACGGCATTCAACGGCGGCGCTGCTGGTGCTAAAAATATTCAGACTCTACTTCTGATGAGGTTCTTCGCTGGCGCCTGGGGCTCCTCGCCCCTAACAAACGCTGGAGGCGTCATTGCCGACATGTTCCCTGCGTCTCAAAGAGGTTTGGCCATGCCTATTTTTGCATCCGCCCCTTTCTTAGGTCCAGTGCTTGGTCCTATTATTGGCGGCTTCTTGGGAGAGACTGAAGGATGGCGATGGGTTGAGGGTCTCATAACTATATTCACAGGATCTTTATGGATTGTTGGTGCTCTAACGATTCCGGAAACGTACTCGCCAGTCATTCTTCGTCGTCGAGCAGCGAAACTCTCAAAGATGACGGGCAAGGTCTACAAGTCCAAAATTGAGATCGAAAGGGGTAAGAAAACACTTTCGACTGAACTCAAGACTGCTCTTTCGAGGCCGTGGATTCTACTTCTGCTGGAGCCAATTGTGCTCTTACTCAGCATCTACATGGCTATTATCTACGGCACGCTGTATATGATGTTCAGTGGATTCCCCATTGTCTATCAGGAGAACCGTGGTTGGTCTCCAGGTATTGGCGGTCTTGCCTTCTTGGGTATCGCAGGAGGCATGATGCTTGCTGTTGTCTATTCTCTTTGGGACAACAAACGATACCTCAAAGTAGCGGCCGACCATGGCGGAACGGCACCCCCTGAAGCACGGATACCGCCTTCTATAGTTGGCTCTATTGCACTTCCAGTCGGATTGTTCTGGTTTGCTTGGACTAACTACACCAGTATTCACTGGATTGTCTCCATCTTAGCTGGTGTCCCCTTTGGTTTCGGAATGACGGTTGTTTTCCTCTCGATAATGAACTATTTGATCGATGCGTATGTCGTTTACGCTGCCTCGGTGCTAGCTGCAAATAGTGTGCTTCGATCACTTTTTGGTGCTATATTCCCTCTATTTACGACGTGTAAGTTACTTTTTGTCTTTCTCTTTCTCTCTTAGCAATTATATTGGATTATACTGCACCATGTGTTGCCTCGTCGCAATGATCATGTGCTGACACCTGCTATAGATATGTACCAAAATCTAGGGATCCACTGGGCATCGTCCATTCCAGGTTTCCTCGCTTTGGCATGTGTGCCGTTTCCCATCCTCTTCTACAAATATGGTGAAAGCATCAGAATGAGGTGCAAGTATGCTGCCCAGGCAGCTCGTGCCTTCCAGGAAATGATGAGAGGTTCCCACGAAAACGAAGAGGATGATGAGGGAATCGACCCTAATCGAACTGCGGTACAAAGCGACGCTGAAGCTGATAGCGAGAAAGAGATTGACGAGTCAGACAAAAGCAAGAAGCATGCAAGCGATGAGGACGACGATGAAGATCCAGCGGCTATGAAGAAGAAGGAAGAGAATAACTAAACTGTTTGGGGTATGAGTCACGGATGATTCTCATGAGGGGTATGTGACTATATGAGTTCACGTAATGGAGGAGATAGTGCTATTACTTCTGGGAGCATGGCAACGGCGTACGGGTTCTAAGGGCATAGATATGGGAAACTAATAGACAGGCATATTGTTGGAAAAACTGTATGAGCACTCATAGGGATGTATATATAGAAAAATGCATAATCCACTTTATGAAACAAAACTTCATTTAGGTTGTGAGTAGCATAATTTGTGTACCTGAGAATTAAGGTATGTAGCATAACCTCCTCCAAACAGTGCGACTTCTTTAAATGCAGACACGGCGCAGCCAAAGGGGTCAGTATATCAAATGTGCTTCCAAATTACTCTACTAATTGTTAATAAACTATCCTGTGAAAGAATATGAAGTTGAGGGTCGTTTCGTTACTTCGTTTCATATAAGCCGCCTATGTCTCTCATCCCTTTGATGAGCGTGTCTCAAGCCCCAAGTACTAAAAGGTACTTGAAATCCTCTAGAGATTAGGAGTAAAAAGTCTGTAAATAATACATAACACAATAAAGAATATAAATAAAATCTCGTCATATATCACCCAGCTAGGAGTGAAATGCTTAGTGGCAGTTTAGCTGCGGCGATGCGGCTCAAGAGGGCGTCTGTAACACATATATCCAAAGGGGAAGGAACTTGTGCTGACAAGGGATCTTGTGACCGGCTACAAGCGTGTGGTTACTTTTATTGTTCAGGGACAACATAAACAATAACGACCATTCACCACCCTTTGCGCGGCGCATACATACCAACATCACCAAGACAGCTTCCAAAACCCGTCAGATCCCGCGCCCTTCACATCAGCCCAACGCGCGCATCATGTCTTCAGACGCATCGCGACGGTAAGTTCCAACTCCACAGCTACTCCATATTTCACGTGGTGCGCGCGCCTTGTCAGGCATCATGACGACCGACCGGACGCAAGGGACCGCTTCAAAAGCGGGCTGCGTTAGGCCATTAGGCACAACGTCGGCTAACGCGACCGGCCCTTTGCGCGCATCGAAAGTCTCGAAAAAAAGAGCTCAACTGACTTCATCGGTAGCTGGCTGAATGACAGCCAGGTGTGGAGTTGTCGCATCAAGTTGCCCCAGTCTCCATCCGACCAGCACAAGACCGTCGACGACAACTCTGCCTCTAGCGACCGCCAACGACAAGTCCTCGCGAAGGCCATGGACCTCTCACTCGATGCCGCCAGCCCGCGCAACAAAGATCAGATGGAAGAGCCATTCCCTTCGCTGGCAAACATCAATAGTAGGATGGAGGTGCTAGAATTGCCCACTGATCCGGATGCTCAAGCCACGGTGACCGACTTCCTAGACTTCACCGAGTACCTGCCATCAGACATGATCCGATCTTTGACGTTGATCGGAAAGCTGGATCAGACATATTGTAATTCCTCGGTCTCAATTCATGATTTAACGAGCACTCTGGGCCAGCTGCCACAGCTCCCACCAGATGGAAAACCAGACCCGCTGGTCCTGCGTGAAGATATCTCTGAGAACTTGAGCGAAGCTGTCAGATCCCGTACGCTATCTCATGCCGAGGCATGCCGCATGGCAGATAACGTGGAGCGGCATTACAATCGGGCAAAAGCCATCCTGAGCAAGCTTCAGGCAATGGCAGAAAACTACCCGCCAACCCGAGAGCCTACACCGGTCGAGGAAAAATCTAAATCGCCACAAGCAACTCGAGGTGGACCGAAGATTACGTTACGTCTAGATGGGACTCGACCACAAGAAAATGGCACTATACGTGTAAGAAAGCATCGCATAGCGAGAATTACTGTTCCCGGCGAAGTGCTCGCTCCCTACGAACTGGATTACGAGTCTTACTTTAGCGATTCAGAGGACTGGAATAGCGAAGATGACGACTTCCTGACACCACCACGACACACTCCTGGAAGATCTGTGGGTGGAACCTCCGGCCGCATAAAGCTGAAGATTCCAAAGAAGGAGAAGGTCAAGACTCCCAAACCGCCTCGTGCACCACGGCCTCCAGGTATGGGAACCAATGTCCATAGCTCAGTCGCTGGTATTTCTACCAGTAATGCTTTGGCGAAGCTCAAACCTCCTCCCGAGAACGCTGTTCTTGGAAGTGAGGATGCTCCATGGCTCCAATTGACCGCCTGGGAGCTTGCCAAACTGAGAAAACGGATGAAGAAGAACGCTGTCTGGAGTCCCAGTGACACAATGATCGCAAGAGAATTGAAGAGCCTTGGTCGTGGAATTGAGGCCTATCGAGCTGCAAAGCAGAAGGCTGAGAGTGCCGGACAGCCTTTCGAGCCCGTTGTCACAAATACAACCACGGACAGTGGAACTGGCAAGAAAGTGCTAGCAGAGGGCGCTATAAGCGTAGACGCTCTGGGAACTGATGAGATCCAACTCAGCAATCGAGGTATGAAGCTGAATGAGGCAAAGAAGTTGAAGCGAGAGAATGAGGCAAAAGAACTTGCCAAACTTGCTGCTGAGGAAGCGGAGGAGTCAGCACGCAAGATGGCAGAAGCTGCGCAGGTAATGAAAGGGCTCTTCAATAGACCGCCAGCCAAGAACGGAACTGATGAGAAGAAGAGTCCTATGAAGACTCCGGCAAAGATAGCAGTTAAAAAACGCAAGAGAGATTCGAGTCCAGAAATCGAGATAGACAAAGACAAGGAGAAGGAAAACGAGAAGGACGAGGAGAAGCCAGAAGTGGATACCCCAAAGCCCATAAAGCCACAACTAAAACGAACTAAGACAGAGACTCCAGTGCCTCCTCCCCGAACTGCTTCCACAAACGCCAACAAGCAAGTCACCCCAGTCCCAACAGAATCAACTACTTTATCCGTTTCGCCAACACTCATCCCCTCAGCAGTAGTGACTGATGTGTCGCCGGTTCCGCCACCAGCTCTTTCACCAAAGAAGTCAGCCACTCCCATTCTGCCTCCAGCGAAGGAGATGAAGAGAGATCAGCCGTCAGCCAACACGAGAAGACGAGGATCGTTAGCCCCCACGCCAACACCAGTTCCAGAATATCTTCCTTCGCGAAGACCCGAATCAACTCGCGGTAAAGCTGCAAGCACTGAGCCTATCGTCACACCAACGGCGACAGCTCAAAATGATCGTCCTCGTCGATCAAGTACCGCTCGCAACACACCAGCACCTGAAACTCGTGCACCGAGCAAGAGAGGAAAGAAACCAGCTCCAGGCGTTGTTACAGAAGGCGGTGAGGGATTAGCTTCTGTCAGAGTTGGAAAGAGAGCTGCTGCGCCACGGAAGAAGGCCTCTTCGAAGAAGAGAGATGGCCGCGAGGGCAGTGCGGCAGTAGATGCTGAAGTGGATGATGAGGGCAACCTGATTGATCCTAACGAGCCAAGATACTGTCTCTGCAATCGAGTAAGCTTTGGGACGATGATTGCTTGCGAGAATAATGATGTGAGTTATACCCTATATCTTTCTTTTGTTTTGAGTTGCCGTATGGCATATCCGTAGAGAACAATCAGAAAACAGTGGCTAACATCATCACGGGCTTTGCAGTGCGATAAAGAGTGGTTCCATCTCGAATGTGTCGGTCTCACAGAGCCACCAGCGCGTACTACGAAGTGGTACTGTCCCGAATGCCGCGTGATTCTCGGGATTGGAGAGAAAGGGGAGGTCAATGCTCGTGGAAAGAAGAAGTGATTATATATATATTGCCTGATGACGGAGGGCTTTTGCTTTACGGGCGAAGGAGGAGAGCTTTTTCTACTTGTACTCATTTTTTTATGTATAAGAGATTTGCAAATCATGCAAGAGGCCTGGAATTAGGGGTTATCCTGCTGTTTGCACTGTATGATTAGACTACCCTAGCTGTTAGTTAATTAGGCATAATGACATTTGCAGGATTTGCAGCGATTTCCTATTAGAAGAACGTTGATCTGAGCGAAGGAGGGGAATTGAAGACATGTTGAATATATTTTGATAATGATTTTTTTTGCTTTGCTTCTGCTTCTGCTTCAGTTGATCTATTTTGCTCCCTCACCCATGTTAAACCATACACCCCTTAAAGCCATAAAACTCCCTAATCCCCATTGATAATAAACAGATAGTTACACCAAACACAATTTGCTCGATCAAATCGTGCGTAGAGGCGCACCTAGAAACCGCCGCCCCTTGAAGAGTATTCCCTACTAGCAACGTAATAAAAGCTCAAGAGGGAGGTAATAGTAAAGACAAGAAATAAGATACTAGGTCCTGCTTCCCCATTTCACTGCTTCAAGCACAATGCCATTTTCCCTTTACACAGCCCCTGCAGCGCCCAATGCAACCCCCGAAACAAGCGCCGCAAATGCCCAAACACCAGCATACGCCAACGCTCCCAGCGGTTCAACACCTTCTAGACTAACAAAGCTCTGTACAAAAGTGCTTCCTCCGCTAACCAACATCAACACTGCTGTCCTTGCAATAACGGTCTTGGTCCTGACATTCCATCCCCAGACATTATGCCAGAAGGTCTCGGATAGGGTTGCAGTTGTTGGATCGAACTTCTTGGGTTTAGGCCCAGCTGCTGTTGTTGCGGGCGTGAAGATGAAAGATTTGGCTGCAAGACCGAGAGGAAGACAGAGCGGGAAGAGAGTCACGGGTGAGGAAGTGTAAGCCGAGGTTAAGGATGGTAGGTTGTTAAAGTAAACAGCCAGAGCGGTTGGCAGGTAGGTTGCCAAGGCAGTAGAAAGGCTTACGGAGTAGATTGTCGATGTAAGAAGGGTGATGAAGGTTTGGATTTGCGAGTCCGTTAGGAGATCTCTGTTTGGAATATTCCGAGATTTCGAGCCAGCGTGTGCGGGGGAGGGTGATCTGAAGAGGTAAAACGGGAGAGATGTGGTGGCGATGTCAATTAGAAGGGATAAGAGAAGCGGCTGTGGAGAGATATTGTAAAATGAATGAAGGAGGTAAAGCTGCAATTGTTAGCCAATTCTCCTCTTCGATTGACACATGGAGAGTACTCACAACCGGTCCCCTCGAAACCAAGCTCAACGACACCAAATCATAACTATCAAATTTTCCATACCATCCGAGCGCAATCTCAAATCTACGCACCAAAGGTCAGTCCAGCCCTCAAATTCTCTTTTAAACAGAACTCCAGATAGATTTGAAAAAGAATGGCAATCAACCAAAGAGCAAGAACATACCCTCTCCACAAAACAACCCCCCACACACCCCACCACGTCTCAACCTTCCTCGACACCTCCCCCAACTCCACCAAATATGGTGCAGCAACCGTATATGCCCCCGAAGAAAGCGCCAGACTCAGCAGCAGCACAGCTGGGAAATGCAGCGGCGGAGGCAGTCTCGACGCTAGCAGCGCTTGATCCCTGTCTTCAACAATGCCCTCCTTCTCTTCCTCATCAGCGTCCGCCTCGTACTCGCGCTCATCGCGTTCCGGCTTCAGTTGTAACGCAGTCTTCTCATCGCTCGTGCTATCAGCTAGAGCTCTCTCAATAGCCGATTTCCTTGTCGTGGGTGTTATGGGCGAAATGGGTGATGGAGGGGTGTCCACCATCACTGCTACTGCTGCTGCTGCGTTTCTCTTGCTCCTGGTGGTAGTTTGCACCGGTGAGTGAGATTGGGACTCCTCAGACGCGCGGCTGCTGAAGCTTGCGCCTCCGTTTCTAGTCCTACGGGGTGGCATTGTGTTTCTTCCTGAGCTCTCTCTCTCTCTCCTTTGCTTTTCCTGCTATCTCTATAGCTCCGTGGTTGTGTTATTTGTCTGAGTAAATAACCCACGACCGAGCTGAACTGAGCTAGCTGACGTCTTCCCGAGGTGGGATGGTTTCTGGGACAAGACGAGAGGAGAATTACACACGCAAGCAGGAATGCAGGCTTTTCATTAAAGATAATCTATCTTCCACCTGCAGCGATGTTTCCTACGACAAGTCAAGTTGGTGTAGAATTGATGATGTGGTGGTACGTTTTTTGTTTCGGAAGGGAATGTTGTTTACCGTGGGAGAGAAAACAACATACGCGAAGAGCTTGCCGTGGCTGGTGGGTTGCTCTTGCTGCAGTGACGTCGATGCCTCTTGCTTGCTTATCTGGTGCCCAGCTAGCGGTGAGACACTGATAGCGTCCAACCTTAATTCTGCGGCAACACGTTTCTACCTTTGCGTTCTACTTTTTTTGTTAGGAGGAAGAAATGAAAAAAGGAGTTCTTATTTTGCATCATAATTATTACAAGTATTTCAGTGGTTTATCTGTATTCAATGTGCGTGCCTGAACGCCGAGAGGGCTAGGACTACCTCAGTTCCTGTGTGACGTGTTGATCGGTCCATGTGGCTAGTGCGTTTGCCAAATCGTCAAGAAGTCCCCATCATGGGGAAACACACTCTCCTCTTTCTTCTCTAGAGCAATTTTCTTAACTCAAATGATCATCGAGGGAGCATAAGCTTGAGCATAAAAACAATACAAACCCGATCCCGATGTGCATCACATGTCAAAACTCAGGGGAACCGCTTTATCAAAATATACTTTCAATACATGGTGGTTGCCTACATATATGACATGTTTCAAGCGCTCCCCCAAATTCAGGAAAATCTGAAAAGACGAAGGAACCAAGGAAAAGAGCACCCCATTTCCAATAACAGACTAATAACCATCCAGAATTTCGCTTGGCGTTTGCTCGACGCTCGAGAGCGACCCTCACTTTAACCTCGTGGAACCGAGTCCACTCTTCGGTGCTGAAAGTCGCGGTGCGGAGACATGACTCGCCCTCATGTACAGATTTCGAATAGACAATAAATAAAAGAAAAGAGAAAGCAAAAAGGATAATTCGTGGCCATGTCGGGATCATCTGCGACTGACGTGTCGTGCCGTGCGTGAGTGTGTGCGTGTGTCTTGTATTTATATGTATATGAGTTTTTATGTGCATCTTTGTATAACCAAACAAAGAAGCCTTGTCTATTCTTCCATGCGGCCAAAGACGCCCTCGTCATCCTCATCGCTACGGGCGCGTGAGCGGAGATCATAGTCTTCCTCATCAGCTATGCTCTCCTCGCTTTCTTCCATCTTCACATCTTCGTCTCGGTGCACCTGGCCGCGCGTGTAACTCTCGGTCTGCCGAGGGTGTTGGCTGGGGGTGAGAATGGTGCCTGAGTATGCACCACTCAGATATTGTTCGGGGATATGTGGTACGGGAGGTGCATCTTCGGGAAGAGTAACTGGAAGAGTCCTAGGAGTGCCCGCGCTGTTAAAGCTACATGAGAGAAGCTCAACGGCAGCCGCCAAGCCTTCATCATCCGCAGCAATGCCGAGGCCAGACGACACTGAACGGTTCCTGTCCTGACTGGGTTGGCGGTAGTGACCAAAGCTGGAGCTGGAGGGGATGCTGCCGCCCTGCTGTGCAGATGGTGCCGATTGGTACGAACGGGAGTATCCGTAACCACTGCTATATCTCTTGTGTCTGCCCGTGTACGATCCACTGCTCCAGGTATTGAAGGCGTCTGCCTGTGGTGGAGGCGTGGTGTCGGCCGAGCTGGTTCCGTCGTGCTGTTCTGAAGAAGCAGCCGGGGAGGCGGAGTCCTGGTCGCTGTGGAAGTCCTTGGCCGAATCCGGTGGTGTCGATGCATCCTGGTTCATGGCCAAAAGAACCGAGGCAGCCTC
The DNA here is from genome assembly GCA_021399445.1 of Xylogone sp. PMI_703. Lineage (NCBI taxonomy): Eukaryota > Fungi > Ascomycota > Leotiomycetes > Xylogone > Xylogone sp. PMI_703. The sequence goes on along the minus strand of JAJTUQ010000002.1, from coordinate 2,752,404 downwards.
TAGCAGCTGCACCTGCTGGTGCTTGGAGATGAGCAGCTTGGAGGTGTACGACCACTCCGGTGTGTGCTCCCACCTGCATGAAATCGTCAATTAATGCTCCTTACAAAATCTTCATGTAAAATTAATTGCGACAAGACAAGGCAAGGGGAGCTTTCACTCATGCCACACGCAGCACGACTGGATGATCTGATGCATTTATACCATGATGGATGGAATTGAAGCAAAAGAAAGGGGCCACAAACAAATGCTTGGTTAAACAACTGCTATGCTTGTATCCCTTTCCACACTTGTCGCACTTGAGGTCACCTCCGCCATTCTTCTTCTCTCCTTTCACCAGGTGCTGCCCTTCGCTGGCACGTCGTATTCTCTGCTTGGTGAAATTGTTGTTGCTGTTATTGTTATCATCCTCCTCCATGTTGTTGTCCTCGTCGTCGTCAATTGCACTTTCTCCGCGATCCAATTTGCTGCGAGAATTTAGAGAGATCCGGTGGCCAGGCAAACTGGCAGGTGGTGATGGCAGGCTGCCCAGGGCGGCGGCTCGGGCAGAGGCACTCTTGGACATGGTGTTCCGGCGACCGGTAATGGGCACGCCCACGGCGTGATCCCCAGCCTCCCTCACCGCTGCGACCATGGCAGCGACATTGCTCGCAGTATTTGAAGAGACGCTCTTCCGTCGAGTGACTCGGTGGCTTGGATTGAGCGAGCCGGAGATGGAATGGGAGTGCGTTCGGGCGTGGTTCTGGCGGACAGGCAGGCTGGAGCCGGACGTCGAGATTGAGAGACGGTGTTGACCAAGAGGTCTAGAAGGCTGCTGGATTTCCTAATCGTCGAGAAAGAAGAGGGGAGTTCTGATCAGCGTCGGGGCTAAAAATATCCAAGCAAGGACGTCAGCGAGGGATCTACCTACTTTGGACGACGCCATGGTTGGGAGAGCGAGACTAAAAAGGTTCAGGACGGCCGTCAATCCTCGAAAGCCCTCACACTACCGATTATTTACGAGGCAAGGCCGTCGAGAAAGGAATAAAATTGTATATTGACGGACACAATGTTGCCGGTGATTGTCTTATCGGAAAGGAGGTTTGTGGAGTTGCTGATGTTGAAGCTTGTGGCAGCTGCGGCGCGAAATTCCCCAGCTCTTAATAATAGTACGGGATTGGGGGAAGTGGCCGGCGGATAAGCTCGACGAATGGGGGAGGAGGAAGCCGACGAACGCAACGCAGCACCCAAACACGGGGTTGAAATTGGAAGACGATTCGAATGGACAGGACGACGGCGTAGATGCGAAGAAAATGGAACTGTGTCAATTGCTGGGAGCGGTGCTGGATCGCAGGAAGGAAGGAGGATGGCGAGGAGGAATTAATGTTTGGTGTGCGATGGGAATCGGCCTGGCTGAGACGCGGACGCAGGGCGGGGTTTAACTAATTAGAATGGACTCGCTCCGTTGAGCGGGTATGCCCTGGCCGTCCAGCACTACCGAATTAGCAGGAGGGATTGCGCAGTTGATCTGATAGAGGATGCTGTGGAGTTGTGGAATCGAAGTCGTGAGGTGAGAGCGAGAGAGCAGCAAAAAAGGTACAACGTCCCCCAAAAATAAGGTCAGTAACAAAAAAAAATATTGCTGACGATGGGAAATTTTTGGGACGAGCGGGAAAAAAAAAAGAGTTGGTTGCTTGGGGACTGTGAAAGGGCCCTCGTCAGTGTGCTGGGCAGAGGCAAGTCAAGTGCCTTGGACGGGGGATTATTGGCAGCGACCGGCGGGCAGGCGATCAGACCAAGGCAGCACCTGATGGGGGTTCGTGTGGTGCTGTGTGGCCCTGTTGTGTAGGGGGGAACGCGGCGGACCAAGCAAGCCGGGCTGGAGCCAGGCCCATCCAGCAGTGGCAGCGAGTAGTGTGCCAGCAGCCAGTCAGAGGGAGTCAGATGAGAGGAACCAGTGAGCACTTGAAAGGGGCTGGTTCAGTTGGTTCGTGTGGAGAAAAAGCAACAGTCAGTCGAAGGATGATGGCGAAGGAAGAGAGTGTGAGAGAGTACAAGAGAGTATTACTGTAGGTGAGGGTCAGAAGGCTGAATGACAAAGCAGGTGGAGAGAGCGAGGTGTGCGCGTAGGGGAAAGTACACCTTACAGCATCTACAGCAGTACAGTACACAAAGTGCACACACCCACAGCAGGTAGTAGAGGAGGGTACAAGTATGGAGCAATAATGTATGGTGAGAAGGCCGCACATGCACAGTCGGCCAGCACCACCACCACATCATCTGCAATCCATCTATCATCCAGGACGCATCTGGGAAAGAAGAGAGGACCTGGAAGAGTTCTCGGGACTGTACAATGTTGTCAAGTACACAGTAGTTACTCGCAGTAAGCGTATCAAGTAATACAGCAATAAGTTACAGGCGCCCCAGGATGACAGATCACGAACTGCTCGCACCAAGCACCTGAAAGCCGACAGGTACGAAAGCCCAGCCGCGCCACGTTTGCAGTTTGCAGCGGGCCCCATGGCAGGCAGGTACCAAGTAACAGTTCCCAACGCCATCAAGACCAACAAATAATCTCTCCGAACTTCCAGCACCACCAACCCGTCACCATACTACTGTGCAGTAAAATCGTAGGATGCCATCCGAGGGCTTCTTTCTCCTGTACAGTCTCGTCATGGGGCAGTAGGGCAAAGCGCAACTGATGCGTCAAATACGAACGAAATGCTGCTCCAGCAGGATCCAAGTTCTGGATTTCTGCATTGCGGGAAGAGGGAGGGGGGCAAAATGGTACATTCGCATAGCCATCAACAGCAGGTATGAGCATCGTAGCGTACGGTAAGGCAAGGTGGTATTACTGTACGGTACTGTATTCTTTGTACGCCTCAACCCGTAAAAAGAGTCTGGAACAATGCCCCCCAGCTGCCCGGCAGGACCCAGAAGGGGATCCAGATCAGCAGCAGCAGCGGACTCCTGACTGTGTCAGCGCCAGATCGCCGCTGCCCATCCGCCCTACAACATTCGGACCTTACAGTGTGCTGTACGGTGCTGCTGTATGGATTATGCGAGGTACCGCAGGGTGACGCAGGAGACAGCTCCGGCATGGCTCAGGGCATCAAGTACAGCGAATGTACTCTCTCTCAGCACGCACACACACATACACACACTCGAGAGTGCTTTTTGCCACGCTCACACACACAAGAGAAAGGAAGGTGTTCGCTGGCCCCATGAGTCGACCTGCTCCCAACAATTCCAGCAATTGAGCCCATCCTCAGTCCACCACCGGGCTACCATGGCCCTCTGATCAATCGATGCCAGCAATGTTCGTCCGTCAAATGAATCCACCGCCAGCTTCATATTTCCTTTTTCTCTTTTATTAAACCCTCAAACCCAGGAGACTTGACAAGACAAATAATAATCACCCACCCTTCCATATGAATAGGGACGCGCACACAAGACACATCGCTCGCTGCTCGCTCCCCAGCCAATGGCGCCCGATCACAGGACACACCCGGGCTGGCTACTGCCCCTCTTCGCACCACGGAGAATAATTGGTGATCATTTGATTCAAACCCTACTCAACCGACCATGCGCGCAGAGAAGGAGTTCTGGAAAGTATATGGCTATTCCTCTTTTCTGTTTACCATCTTCTTCTATTCTTCTTCTCTAGAGATCTTATACCTGCTCTATCCAAAAGTGGTGAGAAAGTCATCCGTGCTCAGTCTCAAAGTTGCATACTGTGTAGACATCCACCCCACGTTCGGAGCATGCACGGAAGTGAGCCGACCACCAGGAATGCTTCTCGCTGCTCCCCGAGATGCAATAGTATGTATGTATATATTATACTGTATTGGACTGTGCTATTCTACACTGCAGCATTCCTTTTCCCGCGGTTCGTCAATTCAACATCTTCCAAAAAGGAAAGCCAAAAAAAGCAAGCAGAAACGCAAAATTCCACCAAAAAAGAAGCAAATACTGTACTGTAGAAAAAAATATGACTATACGAGAAGATCACGTTATCCTCGGAAAGTTTACAATAGCAGTATTCCTACCGTACGGTACAAGTCCATGCTTGCATAGGGCAACTCGGTGGGGCAGATACCGAGGGGTTTACTAAGGGACTGAATTATTCCGTCAGGCACGCCCACTATGGCAGAATCATCTCTCTCCCTCTCCTCAAAAGGATCACAGTTTGAGCTCATGTCTTAGAGGAGAGAAATGGCGGAATCAATACAGCACAGTGCTGTGAGGATGACGCAATCTCGGTGCTTATGTGTTGTGCTTTTGTGCTTGTGCTAGGGTTATGATAAGAGAGGGATGAAGTTAATTAAGAGACTTCCGGATTCGATACTGTAACTCATATATTACCACAAGATATTAGTATAGTGCTGTAGATACGGAAGTCTGCCATATCCTGCCCTGACTACTTTGCACAAGCACAAGTACAATTAGCCAGTAAGTAGAGCCCCAAAGTCTACTGTAACTACAGTCCTACTGTACTGTACCGAACCTGCAAACCACACCGACACCAACACCCAACCAACCCCCATACAGATCCGTATAAAATTCCTGTTTCTGCAAAATGATGCTATCCCAGCACCCGTACCTGCATTTGACAAAATTCTCCTCTTCTCGTATAAGCCCTATCCCCAATCCTACCCGTATTCCGAAAGAAAAAAAAGGATTCCCACGATGGATGGCATGGCCATACCGTTACCGTGCCGTAGGTAAGTAACTCCGAAGCGCGAATGGGGAGAAGTGGAAGAAGTGGAACCCGCAGTTCTAGACCCGCACCCACAAAGGTTCCAGAGGTTCCACTTCCCTTACACGTACGCACACACAACCCCTGGAGAATAACGTCATAGATGGGGACTGGGCTCTTTCTTCTCTCTGGGGCTGCTTGGGCTTTACGTTTTCCCATACTGTATAGGTCTCCATTTTGTTACGGCACGGTGCCGATATTAGCACTATACAGTACTGTAAAGGCTTTGTTGCTACTTCTTCCACGGCTCAGCTCGGCTTAGCTTTGAGTGAGATTTGTGGTGATGGGATTCTGGATTTGCAGCTATTGTACTGTACAGTATTGCGGATTCCCCACTTTGGGTACGGTACTTTTGCACACGTTGTTGTTGTATTGGTTGGTGTTTACGAGAATAACTAATCTTTCACAGGGTAGAATGTAGAATTTAGAAGTACTGTACTGTATGTATTATGCTCAACTGGATAATGAGAATTGCGTTTTGTAACTAGAGTCTGGGGTTTGGTAGGAATTGATTGGAGATTGGAGATACAGAGGAATGATTAGTATAGCCAACCTGCGATTATAATTACGGGGTTGAGTAACGAATGCTGCTGTGCCGCTCTATGGTACAGCTTGGATATGTTTGCTGTCATTGTGCATCTTCAGGGCTTATTCTCTCTTAAATGTACTGGACAGGATAAATTCCTGCCTCATATTTTTTATTACAAGTGTGTAGAGCGCAGGAAGTATGTGACTACAAGGCAGTGTTGGATTAACTCAATCATTTGGCAATTACTACCGCACCGTACCTCAACATATTGCAGGACCCTGATTACGCGTAGAATCAGATCGGGACAGGTTCAGGCTCTCTTGCGCTCAAGCTCAGATGAAGCCCTGCCGTGTGGAGTACTCGGTACATACACTGCCGTACACTCGGTACCGTAGGTTCCCAGAGCGTACACTGCCGTCCTCCTGAAGTGACAATCCGTGCCTGAGACACGCCTTGACGGGAAGAACTAATCTCTGGCAGGATAGTCTCATCGTGCTAGATCCTGTCTTGACTTGATTGAGACACTCCGACATCATACTGCATCCCGAGTGAACTATTTGCTGTAGTCATCTGTCTTCCCAACAAGTGCCTTAACCCCGGATTTTCATGCAAGCTCAACCTCCTCCAAACTACAGCGACAAGTCTGCGTTAGCTGGACATTTAGTGCAGTGCTAACTAGCTGCCTCGTTACCAAAAGTGAGAGTAGTGGGATTTTGGTATCCGGTTGGGAAATCTGGAGTCGCACCGGAGTCCGAGAAATGAGAGATTTGTCAAACGCGGCCTATCTTCCGAGTCCCCATCGCTGGACTGCACCACGTATGTATCCAGAGCAAATCAGCGAAGAGTGCCGCTGGTCAATTGAAAATATCTCTCAACCGTCTCTCCATCATTGCGGGAATTACCTTCTGCCCAGCTTTGACAAAGAGGCCCTTCGTCGTCATCACACAGGAACCCGTTGCCGCCATTCTGTCCTCTTCCCACGGTGCCCACTGCTGCCAACCAATCAATCATCTCCTCTGGAGTCGCGATCAGCTAATGCAGGTCATGCACTTGCTCTCAGTTGCTCTGGCCAGGGTCCTATTTACCCCTCATGCCGTCGGCTTGGCAGTACGAGCAGAGAGGGAAATCCTGGTGTTGGAATCTCCCAGGGTCTTTTCCGAAAAAAGACGGTTGTTGTTCAAGAGTGCCCCTCGATGCTTACGGATGTACCCAGTACGACTTTTTTTGCTGTTCCTTCGCGTCAGGTGTGTGAGAATAACACAGAGGCTGTACTGTACTCGGAGTCAATACTGTGGAGAATCCCAAGGTGGCAATGGCTAAGCTGACGTGATGGCAGAGTGAAACACGGCTAATGGCTGGTATGGGAGTTGCTTCTTCATACGCCGCACGGGATCCTTCTGGAAGAGAGCTGAGCATGTTTGCTGATGTGGAATTCGGCTTGCTCGGGTGCAGACCGGATGTGGTGGTAAATCACAACCCCCTGGACCCTTCCCGTGACTGGCTGGTTAGAAGTACCAGTCACCACTGGAGTGAACGAAGGGTACAGTATCAAGAATCTGTGAGAGGTGTCCTGAGTACCACAGTACAGAGGTACAGATAAAACCGTTGATCTAACGCCAAGCCGAGTCTTGGACAGACTAACGCAGAGATCCTTCCTGATCAGCAAATTCAACTCCATGGATTCACCCGTGGATCCATCCCGATGGAGAAATAAGAGACGAGCATCGAGTACCTTATTGCTGGTGGACTCGTCTACCAGCAGCTAGGGAGATGCCACCGAAGACTGAATCTTGATGTTGTGATAGGTCATCTATCTCTGTGTGAAGTCGGCCAAATTACAGTTCTTTTTAATATCTTGTTGATCTGCGATTGATGGGATCTCGTAGACACTGCTGCATTGTCAGATAGCAGAGCAATGGTAGACATCCAGGATAGAATGTACCGTACCTGTGTACTTACGTATCCCTCTTCCTGCTTCGTGTAGGATGTAACTCAAGCTCGACCTCTACCCCGCAAACTGCTGCACCTCGGTGCATCCAAATCACATTCCAGCAATGCGCCCTAGCTAAGGTTATCTTATCTGCCAACCAAGCAATCCAGCATCTCTGCACCGAATCGACAATTTGTCGAAGCAATTGGTCGCAGTAAAAATACAGAGTGCATGATCAATGCTACCTCATACGTCAAAACCGACTATAGAGCAGCAAAAGAGAAAGCGAAGAAGTGTTGGTGAGCCAAAAGCACCCCACGATAGTATGGACCAACCCATTCTTGGTGAGATCAAATAACCTTCTCGAGATAAGGGTCGAGGTGTGCGTTTATTACTGCATTGATTCAGCCCGCCCTTGTCCCAATCCGTCCATGAACGGACAACCTTGAGTGACATCTCCCTCCCCTCAAAATCACGAGCCTCAACTGCTCAGATCGACACCCGCCAGAAGCTCCACTCTGCTCCATCCACCCATACACAAGAGACCAGACCCGACCACGGTGGTAGACAGAGACACAGCACAGCAAGGCCAAGCACGACGTCTCTCAATCCGAACCTATCCCGAAAACCCACGCTCGGAAGCCCCACGGGGCCTAGATCCAACTCTGTCTTTCTTCCTCTTCCGCTCCGAAAACGGAATTCCACCGCACGTATTGTCTGTTAACGACCAGGCTGCTTGAAAGAGAAGCACGGAATATGTCAACAACCTCATCCGAGCCTTATAGGAAGGCTGGGCGCGGTGGGGCAGGTAACTACCATTCCAAGAAGGACATCGAGGATGCCCAGAGGAATGCAAATAGTAACGATGCGGTACCGAGTCCCATCACGGCCACGGTGCAGTCGCTGTGGGCACAGTATATGCCTGCGTTTCCATTCTTGAAGGTCAGTTAGCATATTTCCTAGTAGTAACTTGATATTCCTTATACTTCATCTGCATATATTTCTATTTCAATCTTTGAAGATTCAGTCCAATTGGACTGCTCCTAGGCTCCGAAACACCTCAGCTTGTCTATACCTACAAGAGTAGGTACATAATTATATATCCAGTTGTTCCTATATAAAAACCCCCCAATAACTCCAAACGAATCAAACAAACCCAAACTAGCAACATAGAAAATATATCTACCTACCACCGACTCACTCTCAGCAGGACCCAGAGCCCTCCCTCCCATCTACAGAACCCGCCACCACTACAACCTCTCAACCATCATCCCAATCTCAATCCCAACCCTCTCACCAGCCGCCTCAGAAAGAATACCTCCACACCGGCCGCGGCGGCGCCGGAAACTGGGAGTACGCATCCCAGACCTCATCCTCCTCCTCTCAACCCCAGCCTCCAACTACATCCCAAACAACAACAACAACCATAACCACCACCACCACAACAACAACAACAACAGCCACCCCACCCCTCCGCTCCGGCCGCGGCGGTGCCGGAAATTACGTCCTCGACCCGGCCGACGAGGAGAAATCCCGCCGTGAAACAGAGGAGAAGCGGCGGCGGGCAATGGAGGAGCGTATTTTGGAGGATGTAGAAGCCGGGCTTGCAAGGCCTGAGGCGGCATACGGGGGGATTGGAGGGGTTTGGGAGATGGGTGTTTTGAGGGGAGGGGGGAGGGAGAGAGGTGGTGGTGGTGAGTGAGTGAGCGAGTGAGCGAAAGAAACTAATGAATGCAGGATCAGCGAAAGGAAAGGTTTGATCTGGATTCGATTTAGTCTGTGCTGTATATATACCATGATTTTACAGTAGTTTAGCTTGAGAGAAGGGTTAGTTGGTCATCTAATCATTAATCAAGGGGTTTAATAAAAACGGCAGGGAAAGGAAAGGGGAGTTAAGAGTGGATAATAGCTAATATAAGGAGATTTTAGAATATTTTGATTTCAACAATGATAAGACTGGTATACTGCGAATTAATATCACTGTAGAACGCATTTTTATTACGTACTTGGAAAATACTCCACTTGGATCAAGAAGCTGGAAAAAATATCACCTGGAAATATGCCTGTAAGGTTTGTTCTGATAGAACTGGTATATGGAGGGAGATTGAGGAACTTGAACCTGCACACCGTACTAGGACCATTGAATACACCGTACACTCCATATCACTATCCATATCGCCTTGAATACCCATCTACTTCGAAAAACTCCCTCCCATGATTACATCTCCCCGGCTACTACTTCCTCCCCTCAAAGATCAAATCAACCTTCTTCTCCCGATCCCAAACCACTAGATCCTCCCCTTCTCCATCCCCATCCCCAGAAGCAACGCGCTTGAAATACCAGATCCGACTCTGCGGCACGAACTCCTCCTCCGAGACATCCGCCTCCCACTCCGCAGCGCGCTTCTCCCTCATGCCGCCGAAGCGATCTAGGTACCCGACGACGAAACGATCAATGTCGTAGTCGCGATCGTGCCGGAGACGGTTCAGGACGTCGAGGGCGGGGCGGAGCTTGGTCTTTGCCGCGGAAGCATCTTCATCTGGCTGTTTTACTGCTGCTAATGCTGTTGCTGCTGCTTCGTTGCTGGTGTTGTTGTTGGGTTTCTTGTTCTTTGTGGCAGAGATGAATGCGTGGTTGTCGTACTCGGTGCTAGGGTTAGTGGTGTCTGGACTGGTGTCGAGCTTTACTGTTGGGCGGGGGAAGGTCTTGGAGCAGGGGAGTAGGTTTTCTGTTTTTGTTGCTACTGCATTTGCGTGTGCTTCTGCTGACAATGACGATGATGGTGGTGGTGAGGAGGGAGAGACGTCTATGGATAAGATGCAGATGTTGGGGAGTGTGAGTTCAGATCGAGTGATTTGGCGGGTCCATTGGGTGGAGATCTCTTCGATTCGGGGGAGGATGTCTGGTTGTGTCTGTGATTGTGAAGTGGATGGAGATGAGAGGGAGACGCCGAGGACGAAAATGCCTTCGTAGATGTCGTCTTCAGGGCCTGATGTCCCTGCGATGAGACGTTGGGGCCAGATGTGGGCTGTGGGTTTGGGGGAGAGGCGGGATTCGAGATCTGTTTTGAGTTAGTTATTCTGTGGTTTAGTAGTTGGTCTTGTAGTTAAAGATATTTGCGGGGTTGTGATAATGGTAACTCTTTTATCTCTTGCAGAGAGATGGGTTATTAAATGGAGAGTATGTAAGAATTTACCTTGTTTCAACCGCGGTAAGTTCTCCTGAACCATAGAGATCCATTTCCCACATGCTGTGCGTGAATTTCCTAGATACATCATCTTGACTTTCACATAGAATTGAGCGTCTAGTTTCTCGTAGAATGGCTGCGATTCGAGATCGGATAGTAACCCAGTCCAATCGACGCGCTGGCTTTCTGGTTTGTCTTTATTCTTCTCCTTCTGCTGGTCAATGATACTCTTCATCTTTGCAATCTCCTGGTGAAAGATCCTGAACCAATCCCTCCTCCATCCCTTCGCAGGCGTATACTTGCAGATATAACCCCCCGCGGCCATCTCTTCTTCTTTACACGAAGCATGTTGCTCGTACAGACCGTAAACTATCTCCTCTAAATCTTCGATTCCGTTTTCGATTCCTTCTCGTGCCTTTGCCTCTAATTCGGTATCCACAGATTGCAATAGACGCACGATATCCCGAGCAGACAGGTATCCGAACTCAGCGCCGAAAATCCCCCTCGTGATGGCCCAGGCACGGAAGAAGTGGTATGCGGTTCTGCGAGCCGGGGACTTATCCAGGATCTGGTGTCGGTAGAGGGTTGTTTTCTGGAGACTCTGGATCACGTCCGCAATATCGCGTCCGCATTCCTGGAGGAGAAAGTCGGGGGTGGCGTCTAGGATTTTTGGGAATCTGGAGTTGTTGGTTAGTTTAGCTTTGGTTCAGTAAATAGCTAGACATAATTGAGAGAGAAGACATATATACGTTAATATTTTCATATATGAAGTATCTCCCAGAAGAAAAGGAGAAGAGGAGCTGAGAGAATAGAAGATATAGAAAGAACCTACTTCCGAACAACCTCCTCACACCTGAAATACGTAACTCCAAAGGCCCTCCCCTCCACACTCAACACCACCCTCGGCGCCGCGCCGTTCCGTCGCACGTCGTGCACAATGATACTCACCCCCCGCTCCTGCGCACGCGCGATGCCTTCCCAGAGAAGATCTAGAAACAGTGCACCTCGTACCGTCCCGAATGCCACGCAGTCGAGGTCTTCGTCCGTGGATGCTAGACGGAGGGTGTGGGTGCCGGCGGGGAGGAGGGTTATCAGGGGGAGGGAGGAGTTATGTGGTGTGTTTTCATGCTCTTCTTGTGACTGTTGTTCTTGTTGATGATGTTGTTGTTCATTGAGAGAGATATTTGTGAGATGGTTATTTAGGAGAGAGCAGAGAATGGAGTATTTCTGCGCTGCGTCGGTCCACCACTGGGATGTTGGGAGGTGGTAGTTGTGCTGGAGGTGAGTGAGGACGGTAGCTTGTTCTTGGTCCGCCATGACTTGTTATTCTCTGACTATCTTCTGGGCCTTTGGATTTTGAGGTTTATTAAAAAATTATACACGGAAATATAAAGAAATAGAGCAAATACGTGCTCAGTTACTTGTTTTCTCAATCCAGATGAACGTAAATGAAGCGGGAGAAATGATCTCTTTGCTGATGGGAGAGCTAATGAAAATAAATCCTACATGTATTTATATACCATCTATATTTGACATACAATATCATTGCATTGAATACGTGAAACAGCAGCGATACGATTGAGTCACTCAAGGCACACCATGAGGCACAATAGATGCACAGAGATCTCGACAATCGCCATGAATGGAGTGGTTTGGCCGAAAAGGGAAATTCAGGAAGACAAGCGAATCCTCGGATGAGTCAGTCCCACGGGGCTCAGTTGAGCCGGGACAGACGAGGACTTGATTGGCGAATGGACGAAGGAGATGTGACTCCTTGGCCGTGCTGTGGAAATGCGGTGATGGGTCTGTAGAAATTACAGCAGTCGAGGTTCATTGCAGTACCGTAGTATTATCACTACTACGGAGTACTGGCGGTCACACTGGGAGAGAATGCTGACGGGGCGGGGTTCTCAGAGGATGCAGAGGACCTTTGAAAATGGAGCTGTACTCCGTAGATCTCTCCTTTCCGACTTTCTCCTCCTCTCCTCTTCCTTCTTTTGACCACCTGGATGATTCCCATATAATCCAGTTCAACACACATGTTGATTCTGCAGTGGTCTGACCTCTCCGTCACATCAGATGAGAAGCAGTGAAAGCCCTCAACAGAGCCAAAAAAATATGCCATAGCTCCCAGCTCCCGTTCCAGCTCCCAGCCGCAGCATACCGAAAACATCTCCCGCATCAAATCAATAAATTGGCTTCCCCAAGACCTCTTGTGGACGCCTCCAACCCGCCATCTGGCATGCTTGGCCATTGCGCGTCCTCCATCATGCCCAGCCGCCAGTGATCTAGAACCGCGCGACCCCAAGACTTCGCACGACAAAGCCAAACCTCAAAGTCTCCCCAAGCCTGCCAGCCACGCCTGGGTTGACCGTTGGAGGCGAGGGGGGCGTGACTTTGCAGTTCGACAGGAGCTTGTTCTGGCCCCAGTTCCACGGAGTGGAAAGGCTGGGCCGGGCGGAGGGGAAAGGGCTTGGGAGCTGCTGAAAAAATGCTTAACGTGCCAATGTTTGCCAAGGGCTGGGCACGGCGTAGGGACTCGGGGTCCGGAGGGCTGGACTGGCGGTGCCAATAATGTCGCCATCTTGCCACGAGGATTCACCAGACTGAGAGATGGATGCAGGAAGAGATGGAGGCGGAGAAGACTTGGCTGCTTGACTGATTGGATGGATATTGATTTGAGCAATATAACGATAATAGATGGATGGATGGACGGATGAATGAATGAATGTGGAATGATGGAAAGGCAACCAACAATAATACAGACCAGGCTCGTCTCAAGCAGTCTCAGTCTCGGAAGTGCTCCTACTTCCACCATGAGACGACCAGAGACCCGCGGGACCAGCCCCAGATGCATTATCCGGGTGGTGTCTCAGCATTGCCTATCGAGGACGTAAGGAGAACCAGACTTACAGTAATAAACTTACCGACGCTCCCGTCTGCTTACAGCGCGGTTATCGTACAGTACCAGTACGGAACAAGTACTGGCAACACAACGCCTTCTTACTCCATCGTACCGTGTAGCTTCTATGTACTCATACTTGCACTTGCATTTGCACTTGAAACCCGGATCATGGTATCTTGGATGAGTTGACTCTCTTCACCACGTGTCAAAGGCCAAAGAGTTGGGAAAGAGGACCATAACTCTCGACTCTCGATTCTCTCTCCAGACTTGTGGTCTGGCCCCAGGACTGGCAGCGATCGTGGTGCCATGACATAATGGTCCTGCCGACCGCAATCAACAGTCCACATCTACCATCGACCATCAACAAATGCACCAGAACTCATTGGATTCCTGCGTAATACAGAACCAACTGACTCTCATCCAACTCTCTCATTCGCTGTCATTCCTTATTCCTTCCAAGCATAATAACATAGCCATGGCATGACTGCATAATAATATACTCTGTAATCGTCAACACCACCTCTCTCAAAAATGTACAAGTAATATCAAAGGAGAAGGGCTTGGGAGCTCATCTCAGCTCGGGCGGGCCAAGTAATTCCGGTCTTGGCCCACTCTGGGCAAAACTCGCAAACTCTGGGCGCCCGACGCGGTCCCCAAGGGCTAAGAGTTTCCGCGTCTCCAGTGCGCGCCGGTGCCCCAAGTGCCAAGACTTCCGCCAAGACTCTGCCAAGACCTGTTCTCACCCGCTTCGGGGGCTGTGCCCGCCAAGAGCTGCCCCAGCGTGCTCGCTTGATCAGCTTCCCGCGCTGTGAGTGGCTGAGAGTAGCCAGACGCCCGTCTCATCCAATTCTCGTCGCTGGAATGCCAAGCCGCGAGTGCGGTGGAAGCTAGTCCCCTTTGGGAGTGCCAAGACTCTCATCAGGTCGCTATTCCGCCAGCGACAAACTCCCTCTGGGTGTATATCAGGGCCCCGACTCTTCCACTTCCACTTCCCTCCCTTCTCCTTCTCCCCTTCCTCTCTCCATACCATAAACAACTTTTTTTCCGCTTCCGAACTTCCCTTAACCTTCAAACCTTCCTTCACTTCCTTCAAACCTCGCTTCCATCACCTGTTTGGTTGTGGTGATCTCTCGGTTAACTTTAACCATTCATCATCGCAATCAAGCCTTCTTCACATCTTCGTTAAACTCAAAAGAGTATAGCAACCGAACCTCTCACGTCCCCTCCTCGCTTTCGGCTCTTCGTAGTGATCCTCTCGTCTATTTTTTTTAGCCGAAGTTCACGCGAGCCAAAGCCTCTTTATTACCTCTTTTTCTTCAAACCCGAACCTAACCGACGTCAATCAGCTGGCACGTGCCATTCGCTGTTGTTAGTCGCTTCTTCCTATCTATCACGTCATCACCCCCTTTCATCACATCTTCTATCACGTGCTGTCTTGTCAACACTCCTTCACGTGACCAAGATGTCGACCAACGCTCCTGCCCAAGAGCAGCAGGAGTCCACGGCCCCAGCGGCTTCAAGTTCTTCCACTCCGGCTGCTGCTGCCGCTTCACGTCCCGCTACGGATGATAGCCTTCTCTGCCAATGGGAGAGATGTTCTGAGAGATGCCCCAATGCAGAGGCTTTATTTGTGAGTTCTTTTATTTACTTTTTCACTTTTTTTCATGATGTATTTGTTTTGATATGAGTTGTTCTATTCTATTGTATTCCATTCTATTCTGGTCTTGGTCGACAGTCCATTTCTTCAGTTCACTGCATGAGCCTTGGCTTTGTCGTGGACTTTGGACTTGGACTGTGGTATCCATTACTATTTCCTAGCTTCTATATCTATCTATTCATCTACCTATCTGTCTTAAAAAGAATGAAATGAAATGATAAATATAACTAACAGTTACTTCCATCAGGAACATATTTGCGAAAAACATGTTGGCAGAAAGTCCACCAACAATCTCAACCTTACCTGTGGTTGGGCCAACTGCCGTACAACTACTGTAAAGCGTGACCACATTACTTCTCATATTCGTGTGCACGTTCCCCTTAAACCGCACAAGTGTGACTTCTGTGGTAAATCTTTCAAGCGTCCCCAGGACCTGAAGAAGCATGTCAAGGTACGCTCATCATTTCCTTACCTCGCGCCCCTTTCCTCATCACGCTCACCACTTCCTCACTCGCGTTCCCTCATCATTTCCTCACTACG